>OY856362.1:16330941-17718441 GCA_963693475.1 Ectropis crepuscularia | reverse complement strand
TCTCTCTCTCTCTCTCTCTCTCTCTCTTTCATTGAATTTCAATTTTAAATTTTTTCATTAATATTTTTTCTCCAAGTTTTCCTTCACCGTTCGGAGCTGGCGGCTAATTATTATTGTTTTCTAATGTCTAATATTCGCAATATAACATTAATAAATGTAATGTAATATTTTTATCAATGGAAAAAGACGCCGCGCCCGTGGTGGGATTCGAACCCGGTTCCGCCGGAAACGTCCCCTCCGAAGCGAGAGAGGGCCTAACCAACTGAGCCACCGCCGCCCACGAAAGTGCCTCCGTAAATGGGCTAGTACTGTTTCTTTTCAGTTACTCTATTATGTCTATATGTGTGTGAAACTACTTTGGACACTTACATGCAATGATTCAAGACAGAACACAGATCTGATCAGATGACAATCCAATGATTTGTACAGTTTGTCGTCCCAGTACAATTAATAATTTTGTTTACATTTATTTCACTTACATTTCGTTAGCATGCAGTCGTCAGTATTATTACGTTTCTTTCCGACCAGTGATTTAAAACACGCTTCCAAATAAAAAGTTTTCTTACGCTTTAGGTGGATCGATCTTTTGTACAATATATATACATAATATGTAGGTAGAGATACGAGATAGGAAACTCTTTATTGTGTGTGTGGTACAAAAAAAATATTTATTATCAATTTGAACTATATTCAATTGTTTTTGTTTTTTTTTGTTAGTATACTACTCGTGCTTAATTATACACGTGTACCTATATCTTCAAAGCAAAAAAAAAAACACATAATCTCCACACCCACTCACCTCTTCCGTAATATTCGTACGTTCGACACGCTGCGGCTGTGGCTGGCTGGCTGGCTGGCTGGCTGCGACTCGGACGTGAACTGAAATATAAAAAAAGTCACATTAAATGAAAATATCAAAATAATATGTATTATAATATGTATACGTATTGTTGCGTGTAAAGTAAAGAACATAAAAACTCCGGGGGAACATCCACTCGGGCGGCGCATTCCGCGATTTATAACGCGATGTACGTGTGGAACGTAGCTAGCTGCGGTCGCGTCTAAAAAAATACCTAACACTAACACCGCTTCACCCGTCCGGGATACACCCACTCGGGCGGCGCATTTCGCGGTTTATAAATAACGCGCTGTTTGTGGGTGGTAGCTGCGGTCGCGCCGCCTAATAAAAATACCTAACACTAATACCTACCGCATCACTCATCCGGGGAACACCCACACGGGCGGCACATTCCGCGGCTTGAGACGCACGCTACGCGCCTATTCCCATGTGTGGGACGGCCCCTGTCGCGTAGTATAAATAGCAACAACAAAAAAAAAAGCTATTTCACTCATCCGGGGAACACCCACTCGGCCGGCGCATTCCACGGCTCAAGACGCTCCCATGTGTGGGACGGCCCCTGTCGCGTAGTATAAATAGCAACAACAAAAAAAAAGCTATTTCACTCATCCGGGGAACACCCACTCGGGCGGCGCATTCCACGGCTCAAGACGCTCCCATGTGCGGGACGCGCCCTGTCGCGTAGTCTAATAACAAAAACAAAAAAAAAAAACAAAAAAAACGCAGTCTCGCTCATCCGGGGAACACCCACTCGAGCGGCACATTCCACGGCTCAAGACGCACGCTACGCGCCTATTCCCGTGTCTAGGATTGATACGGTCGCATCATAGTAAGACAAAAGAGAAATAAACCCGTTTCGCTCCTCCGGGGAACACCCACTCGGGCGGCACGTTTCTCGGCCTAGGACACACGCATACATTGTCGGACTACACGTCTGTACCCAGGCGGTGGGGTAGCTGTCGCCTCGTCGACTGACTGAAAACTGACAAAGAACACCCGTTTTTCACTCCGGGGAACATCCACTCGGGCGATAATATAACGAAAATGATAAAAAAAAACAAATGACAGCAGCCACGCCGGTCCCGTTCACCACAAGTCCCGAAAAAGGGAAGAAAAAAAAAACGAAAAAAATTTTTCACACTAATGTATGGGACGCGAACAAAACGTATTTTAGCACGATCCGACCGACGTCTGAAAACGAGAGCTCGACCGCCGCCGGCCCCGGCCGGCGCGTCGCTCGTCTCGCGTCTCTCAGATGGTATCACCGCGATACGTGTAGAACGACGATTGTACGGCGCCGCGCGCTCGGCGCACTCTCGGCTGTTGTATTGGATCGTGTTTTGTCTTGTTCACTTTACAAACGAACACCGTGTCAGTTATGTTGGCTAAACGTTTTGATGTTATTGGTTTTGTAGAAGTATAAAATAATAATAACATCTCGTTCGCCGGCCGACTTTCACAGTGCGAGTTTAAAATACATGGGTGTCTCGACAGAGCGCGATAACAAGTAACGCAACAGTCGTCCGTGTGGGGAGCGCGCGCCGCAGTTTCATTTTAATAATATATTATTATAATATTACATTTATACGTTTACCGCCGTATGATATATAATATTATAGTAGTCGTATTATTTTATTTGGCAATGTATTTTTTTTTTTGGTTTTTTTTAACCTTGTGGCGCTGTGTCGATCAGCAGTAGTGAATGGTAGTGTCGTGTCTCGCCTAGCGGGCTCCGGCTAACCGCCTGTTCGCGTACTAGCACCAACAACAGAGATCGAGATCGTCCTTAGCGGGTACGATTTTTTTTTATTGTAACACCGGGAGATGAGACGGTTATTGTTAATCGTTCTCTTCGTCTCGTAAAGTGAATCGACCGAAGCAAGTCCAGGAGGCAGGTCTCTCCGACGAAGGCGTGGTGAACGAAGGATTGAAATCCTTCTCGGCTCTCGCACTACCGGGCGTAATCGCATCGGCTTTCAAAGCCAAACGATAATGCAGCAGCTCTTTTTAAGAGTGTCGTACGTCAGTACAACTTTTAGTCTTGGCCTAAAGAACGTTCGTGAAGGGATCGTGACAGATCTTCAGTCATCTCTCTAACTATAATTCTCTCGCTCTCTCTTAGACGCGGGAGAGCGGGCAGAATCTGAGAGAGAATCGATTGTGCGCCCACATTTATGTAACAGACACACGTCCCCGGTGCTCCGGCCTAGCGGCCGGCCCGTCGGGCGGTTAGTGATCTCGTTGCGTACTTTACGGCGGCGGCGATTCGTTAAAACAATCCTCGCTAGTCTCGTACGCGACGCGTGAAAACGTTGTTCGTTTGCGACGCGAGCTCCCTGGTTGATCCTGCCAGTAGTTATATGCTTGTCTCAAAGATTAAGCCATGCATGTCTCAGTGCAAGCCGTATTAAGGCGATACCGCGAATGGCTCAATATATCAGTTTTGGTTCCTTAGATCTTACTCAGTTACTTGGATAACTGTGGTAATTCTAGAGCTAATACATGCAATTAGAACTCTGACCAGTGATGGGACGAGTGCTTTTATTAGATCAAAACCAATCGACGGAGGGCCTCGCGTCTGAAGTCGTTAACTTTGATGAATCTGGATAACTTTTGCCGATCGCACGGTCTCGAACCGGCGACGCATCTTTCAAATGTCTGCCTTATCAACTTTCGATGGTAGTTTCTGCGACTACCATGGTTGTCACGGGTAACGGGGAATCAGGGTTCGATTCCGGAGAGGGAGCCTGAGAAACGGCTACCACATCCAAGGAAGGCAGCAGGCGCGCAAATTACCCACTCCCGGCACGGGGAGGTAGTGACGAAAAATAACGATACGGGACTCTTACGAGGCCTCGTAATCGGAATGAGTACACTTTAAATATTTTAACGAGGAACAATTGGAGGGCAAGTCTGGTGCCAGCAGCCGCGGTAATTCCAGCTCCAATAGCGTATACTAAAATTGTTGCGGTTAAAAAGCTCGTAGTTGCATTTGTGCGCCGCGCTGTCGGTGCACCGCATCCGCGGTGATACTGACACGTTTGCGGAGCATATCGTCGGTGAGCCGGCGGTAACACGCCGGTTCAATATCAAAATCCTATCGCGGTGCTCTTCACTGAGTGCCGAGGTGGGCCGACAATTTTACTTTGAACAAATTAGAGTGCTCAAAGCGGGCTCAAAATGCTGCTTGAATATTTCGTGCATGGAATAATAGAATATGATCTCGGTTCTATTTTGTTGGTTTTCAGAACTCCGAGGTAATGATTAATAGGGATAACTGGGGGCATTCGTATTGCGACGTTAGAGGTGAAATTCTTGGATCGTCGCAAGACGAACATCAGCGAAAGCATTTGCCAAAGGTGTTTTCATCAATCAAGAACGAAAGTTAGAGGTTCGAAGGCGATTAGATACCGCCCTAGTTCTAACCGTAAATATGTCGTCTAGCAATCCGCCGACGTTAATACAATGGCTCGGCGGGCGGCTTCCGGGAAACCAAAGATTTTGGACTCCGGGGGGAGTATGGTTGCAAAGCTGAAACTTAAAGGAATTGACGGAAGGGCACCACCAGGAGTGGAGCCTGCGGCTTAATTTGACTCAACACGGGAAATCTCACCAGGCCCGGACACCGGAAGGATTGACAGATTAACAGCTCTTTCTTGATTCGGTGGGTGGTGGTGCATGGCCGTTCTTAGTTGGTGGAGCGATTTGTCTGGTTAATTCCGGTAACGAACGAGACTCTAGCCTGCTAAATAGGCGTCGTCATTTCGGTGTGCGCGCGGTTAACCCCGCACGCAACTCACTGGCGACGTATTAAAATTCTTCTTAGAGGGACCGGCGGCTTCGAGCCGCACGAGATTGAGCAATAACAGGTCTGTGATGCCCTTAGATGTCCTGGGCCGCACGCGCGCTACACTGAAGGAATCAACATGTTCTCCCTGGCCTAGAGGCCCGGGCAACCCGTTGAAACTCCTTCGTGCTGGGGATTGGGGTTTGCAATTATCCCCCATAAACGAGGAATTCCTAGTAAGCGCGAGTCATAAGCTCGCGTTGATTACGTCCCTGCCCTTTGTACACACCGCCCGTCGCTACTACCGATTGAATGATTTAGTGAGGTCTTCGGACTGACACGCGGTGGCTTCACGGCCGTCGGCGTCGCTGGGAAGTTGACCAAACTTGATCATTTAGAGGAAGTAAAAGTCGTAACAAGGTTTCCGTAGGGGAACCTGCGGAAGGATCATTAACGTATATATCTATAGTTTTACTACTATAAATGATACACAAAAATCCATCCACAACAGAGAGAAGAGACGATTCGTGCGCTGAACTCTGTGCCGAGAGGCCGGAGGGCGCGCGCGATCGTCGCGTCGCGTGCCGCGGTGTAAGAGGCGAATTGACTTTGACGATTTGAAATCCGTAATCCGAGTCTCCGTCCGTCCGCCGTGTACGCGTTCGTGAAACAAATAAAAATCGAAACATCGGTTTAGAGTGTGAAGAACGAGGGGGAAAACGTGAGCGATCGCGTTCTTCTCCTCTCTTCCGTTCTAAGACATAAACGTATATAAGAGAGCACGTGTAGAGCACCTACATGTACTTTTTTATTTGTTTTTTTTTTTTTTTTCTATTTTACTCTACGCACGTATATCATACAAAACAAAACTGAACACAGGGTAATACGAAAGTAACACCTTCGTGTGAAAACTATTACCCTGGACGGTGGATCACTTGGCTCGCGGGTCGATGAAGAACGCAGTTAACTGCGCGTCATAGTGTGAACTGCAGGACACATTTGAACATCGACATTTCGAACGCACATTGCGGTCCATGGAGACACATCCAGGACCACTCCTGTCTGAGGGCCGGCTGCATAATAACAAATACCACACTGCGGTGTAAAATCCGCATTTGACGGTTCCGAGAGGGCGGCGCGTTTGCGCGCGTCCGTCCCTGTCGGTCCGTTTAAAAATACGAATTTCATTCGAAGAGCGAGCGGGCGACACGCTCCGCGGCGTGCCGCGCGTCCCACAGCTTTGAACAAGAGATGTGGGGTGGCGCGAGCGCGACCGCGGCGGCGGGTGCGCCACTGTCTCGAAGTAGGCGGACTCGACGTCCGAAGGGCGAGACGGCGCCGCGTGATCGCGGGCGAGGACCTCCTCGCCCCGGTCGCGGGGCGTCGTAACGCCGACGGATATCGTGTCTGCCTCCACTTATAACGTTGGCCTCAGATCAGGGAGGATTACCCGCCGAATTTAAGCATATTAGTAAGCGGAGGAAAAGAAACTAACCAGGATTTCCTTAGTAGCGGCGAGCGAACAGGAATAAGCCCAGCACTGAATCCCGCCGTTGTCACGGCGGCGGGAGATGTGGTGTTCGGGAGGTTCCGCTTTCTCGTCGTCGTCTTCTCCTGTCCAAGTTCGTCTTGAACGGGGCCGTTTTCCCGTAGAGGGTGCCAGGCCCGTAGCGACGGAGGACGGCGGCGAGAGGGACTCTCCTCAGAGTCGGGTTGCTTGAGAGTGCAGCCCTAAGTGGGTGGTAAACTCCATCTAAGGCTAAATATTACCGCGAGACCGATAGCGAACAAGTACCGTGAGGGAAAGTTGAAAAGAACTTTGAAGAGAGAGTTCAACAGTACGTGAAACCGTCCAGGGGTAAACCTGCGAAACTCGAATGAACGAACGGGGAGATTCATCGTCATTCCTCGGCGCACGGGCGCGCGTCAGATGCGAGCGGTCTCGGCCGCATGCACTGGCCGCGTTCGTCGCGTCCGGGGACGGCGTGCACTTCTCCCTTAGTAATGCATCGCGACCCGTTCGGTGTCGGTCTAAGTGCCCCCCGGGAGTCTAGTCGGCGCCTCGTGCGCCGGTTAGACCGGCGGGTGCACCGACCGGCCGCCGGACGGTAGGTTTGAGGAAACGCGCACGCGCTTGTCGCGTCCGGCCCGACGCAAGGTAACGTCGTATCTCGCGTCCTGCCCATGTGCGGACGAGGGTGCGGCGCGCCTGTTGTCGCAGCCGTGCTGTCTCGGACCGTGCGCGTATCTGTCTGCGATGATTCAGTTTCGGGCACTCGCAGGACCCGTCTTGAAACACGGACCAAGGAGTCTAGCATGTGTGCGAGTCATTGAGATTCAGTAAACTGAAAGGCTTAACGAAAGTGAAGGCGGTCGCTCGTCGACCGCTCAGGGAGGATGGCGCGAGGGTCTCGGCCCTCCGCTCGCACTCCCGAGGCGTCTCGTTTCCAATCCGCGAATGCAGGCGCGCTCTGAGCACAGATGCTGGGACCCGAAAGATGGTGAACTATGCCTGGTCAGGTCGAAGTCAGGGGAAACCCTGATGGAGGACCGTAGCGATTCTGACGTGCAAATCGATCGTCGGAACTGGGTATAGGGGCGAAAGACTAATCGAACCATCTAGTAGCTGGTTCCGTCCGAAGTTTCCCTCAGGATAGCTGGCGTCGATTTGGAACAGTCTCATCCGGTAAAGCGAATGATTAGAGGCATTGGGGCCGAAACGACCTCAACCTATTCTCAAACTTTAAATGGGTGAGAACTCCGGCTTACTCGAACGATGAAGCCGGAGATCTGATGACGGTGCCAAGTGGGCCAATTTTGGTAAGCAGAACTGGCGCTGTGGGATGAACCAAACGTAGTGTTAAGGCGCCTAAAAGACGCTCATGGGACACCATGAAAGGCGTTGGTCGCTCATGACAGCAGGACGGTGGCCATGGAAGTCGGAATCCGCTAAGGAGTGTGCAACGACTCACCTGCCGAAGCAACCAGCCCTGAAAATGGATGGCGCTGAAGCGTCTTGCCTATACACTACCGTTACCGGCATGTGCGTTGACCGTTCGCGGTCAACATTAAGCCGTAACGAGTAGGACGTGCGCGGCGGTGTGCGCAGAAGGGTCTGGGCGTGAGCCCGCCTGGAGCCGCCGTCGGTGCAGATCTTGGTGGTAGTAGCAAATACTCCAGCGAGGCCCTGGAGGACTGACGTGGAGAAGGGTTTCGCGTGAACAGTAGTTGCTCGCGAGTCAGTCGATCCTAAGCTCAAGGAGAAATCTTATGTCGATGCGTTGTGTTTTCTCGTATTATCTACGATGATAAATAACAACCTTTGAGCGAAAGGGAATCCGGTTCCTATTCCGGAACCCGGCAGCGGAACCGTTTCAATAATCGTTCCCTAGTTTTTTAAGCTAGTGTTCGACGGGGTAACCCAAAGTGGCCTGAAGACGCCGCCGAGAGGTCCGGGAAGAGTTTTCTTTTCTGCCTGAGCGTTCGAGTTCCATGGAATCCTATAGAAGGGAGATATGGTTCGGAACGCGAAGAGCACCGCATTTGCGGCGGTGTCCGGATACTCTCTGCGGACCTTGAAAATTCAGGTGAGGGATGTACGTGGAGATGTCGCGCCGGTTCGTACCCATATCCGCAGCAGGTCTCCAAGGTGAAGAGCCTCTAGTCGATAGAATAATGTAGGTAAGGGAAGTCGGCAAATTGGATCCGTAACTTCGGAATAAGGATTGGCTCTGAGGACCGGGGCGTGTCGGGTTTGGAAGGGAAGCGGATGCGGCCGGTGCCGGGCCTGGTCGATGCCCTCGCAAGGGGGCGGAAACTGGACCCGCGCTCCGGCCTTCCGCGGATCTTCCTAGCCGTAAGGCCGTGTCGGTTGCGTTTCGGCGTGATCGATGCGGTTCTGTACGACCGTCGTTCAACGGTCAGCTCAGAACTGGCACGGACAAGGGGAATCCGACTGTCTAATTAAAACAAAGCATTGCGATGGCCCTCGCGGGTGTTGACGCAATGTGATTTCTGCCCAGTGCTCTGAATGTCAACGTGAAGAAATTCAAGCAAGCGCGGGTGGTAAACGGCGGGAGTAACTATGACTGACGTACTAAAAAAAAACTACTCATCAGATCGAGTTCAAACTAATTTTCGTTGGTAGTTTACATGGTAATATACATCATATGTTTTTTTTAGATTTTTCTTTCTCTTACTTTAGAAGTTAGAGGGGGGGTACACACATTTTACCACTTTGGAAGTGTTTCTTGCGCAAATTATTCAGTGTAGACGAAAATGATTTTAGAAACCTCAACATCATTTTTGAAGACCTATCGATAGACACCACACACGTGTAGGTTTGATGAAAAAAAAAAATTTTTGAGTTTCAGTTCTCAGTATGGAGGGCAACCCTAATTTTTCTTTTATGTAAATTTTTTTGTTCAAATCTTAATGCGGTTCATAAAATACATCTACTTACCAAGTTTCAACAGTGTAGTTTTCATAGTTTCGGCAAACAGTGGCTGTGACATACGGACGGACAGACAGACAGACATGACGAATCTATAAGGGTTCCGTTTTTACGTTTTACGGAACCCTAATAAAATAATACATTATTACGCTACCAATTTTACAATAGATGATTATTCAGAGATTTCACACATTCAGAAACAATGTGTAAAATGTGTGTCCCCCCCTCTAACTTCTAAAGTAAGAGAATGAAAAATCTAAAAAAAAAAAAAAAGTAGCCAAGTGCGAGTTGGACTCGCTCATGAAGGGTTCCGTTGCAGCAAGTAACATAATATACATAGTACACATAGTTCTTGTAGTTCGTTGTAACTTTGATCGAAGTTTTAATAATAGTGTATTTATGACGTACTAAAAAATTAAGTGGCCAAGTGCGAGTTGGACTCGCCCATGAAGGGTTCCGTTGCAGCAAGTAACATAATATACATAGTACACATAGTTCTTGTAGTTCGTTGTAGCTTTGATCGAAGTTTCAATAATAGTGTATTTATGACAGACTAAAAAAAAACTACTTATCAGATCGAGTTCAAACTAATTTTCGTTGGTAGTTTACATGGTAATGTACATCATATATTTTTTTTAGATTTTTCATTATCTTACTTTAGAAGTTAGAGGGGGGGGGACACATTTTACCACTTTGGAAGTGTGTCTCGCGCAAATTATTCAGTGTAGACGAAAACGATTTTAGAAACCTCAACATCATTTTTGAAGACCTGTCCATAGATACCCCACACGTGTAGGTATGATGAAAAAAAAATTTTTGAGTTTCAGTTCTCAGTATGGGGGGCAACCCTAATTTTTCTTTTTTTTTAATTTTTTTGTTAAAATCTTAATGCGGTTCACAGAATACATCTACTTACCAAGTTTCAACAGTGTAGTTTTCATAGTTTCGGCAAAAAGTGGCTGTGACATACGGACGGACAGACAGACAGACAGACAGACAGACAGACAGACATGACGAATCTATAAGGGTTCCGTTTTTACGTTTTACGGAACCCTAAAAACTACTCATCAGATCGAGTTCAAACTTGTTACAAACAAGTTACATGACGTCATGTTTTGCGGGCGTGCAGCCGGCTTCATCGAATTATAAGACGTTGTCACGTCAAAAATATGTAAATAGATTACCATGTAAACTACCAACGAAAATTAGTTTGAACTCGATCTGATGAGTAGTTTTTTGAAGTGAAAACTTCTTTAGGCGCGCTATGGACAGAATTTTCGTGGGCTGTGAAATGGATTTATGATCACGTGATCATCACGCTCGGATATGATAAGAAATTTCGGGTAAGCTCGGGATGCTAGAGCGAGAAAGATAATGTGGTCAACAAACGTGCCAGACCGAGAAAGATAATTGTTAGAGGAGGACATGGGACAATAGATACTCTCTCTCTCTCTCTCGCTGCTCGCTACCGGTTACCAGTGTTGACACTTTAGCGACTTTGTCGCTGAAACTGGCGAATTTTTAAAACCTTTTAGCGGATTTAGACGACGTGTTACCGACAAAGGGGAATATACTAGTGTAGTGTAGAAGGTTGGAGAAGGAAAAAGCTTATGTATTCTTCCAGACTGTTATTCCCTTAATAATTCAATCAAAACCGGCGACTTTATTTCACAACTATTTGGCGACAAGCTCAAAATCATAGTGGCAACACTGACGGCTACCAACTCCAAAATACTTTTCTTTGGGCGGGAAAACACGACGGGTGCTTTATAATTTTCACAATCAAATTAATTAGTTTTGCTGTGTAAATATTTCGTTTCTTTCGTGTAAATATTTAGTTTTGTATATAGTCAATAGTATAAATAAATATGAGCGTCGCTAGCGACGGGGGTGACCCCGTCGAACAGACCAGAAAAAGAAAACTATTGAAGCCAAATCCAAGTGAAAATGTTTCTTACAAACTATTTAGAAAACCCCTTTATAAGAGAAAGAGACTATTCCCAGAAAATCGTAGTGGAGACTGTATAGTGTATGTGGAATCGACGGAACAGGAGAAAGTCGGTAACAAAAATCCTATTACACTCACCAACCTTTTTGCGGACAATGTTAGGGGCATCATAGGGGTGAACCGTGTGAATGCATACAAAGTTGGAGTAACTTTAAAAAAGCCGGCCCCGGCCATCAACTTTTTGAACATGGACACTTTTTTTACTAACCATAAATGTGTATACAATCTGGGTATACAAATAAGTACTGCCTGAGTAACCTTAGTATTTACTAGCTGTTACCCGCGACTTCGTCCGCGCGAAATAAATACTGAGGTAACTCAGGCAATAACTAATTTTATACCCAGACACATTTACTAAAAACAGCTTATAATAAAAAAAATCATCAAAATCGGTTCAGTTGTTTAGGTGTGAAAGCGTAAGAGATATTCGTCCCCCATTTCAACTTCAATTTCATTCCCATAGGTACAGTTCGAAATTACAAAATTGCTAAAATAAACATTTTTTGGCTTCGTTCCAAGTGCCTACATAAAGAGTTTCATAGTTTTATCTTCAACGGTTGGGATCTTCCATGTTGACATTCATCCCCCATTTCAACCCTAATTTCACCCTCGTACAGTTCGAAATTACGAAATTGATGGAACAAACATTCGTTTGCTTCGTGTCAAGTGTCTATATACAGAGTTTCATGGTTTTATCTTCAACGGTTGGGAACTTCCATATTGACATTCATCCCTCATTTCAACCCCAATTTAACCCCCGTACAGTTCGAAATTGCAAAATCGATGAAACAAACATTCGTTTGCTTCGTGTCAAGTGTCTATATACAGAGTTTCATGGTTTCATCTTCAACGGTTGGGAATTTCCATATTGACTTTTATCCCTCATTTCAACCCCAATTTCAACCCCGTACAGTTCGAAATTACAAAATTGATAGAACAAACATTTGTTTGCTTTGTGTACAGTGTCTATATACAGAGTTTCATGGTTTTATTTTCAACGGTTGGGAATTTCCATATTGACATTCATCCCTCATTTCAACCCCAATTTCACCCCCGTACAGTTCGAAATTACGAAATTGATGGAACAAACATTCGTTTGCTTTTCGTGTCAAGTGTCTATATACAGAGTTTCATGGTTTTATGTTCAACGGTTGGGAACTTCCATATTGACATTCATCCCTCATTTCAACCCTAATTTCACCCCCGTATAGTTCGAAATAACGACATTGATGGAACAAACATTCGTTTGCTTCGTGTCAAGTGTCTATATACAGAGTTTCAAGGTTTCATCTTCAACGGTTGGGAATTTCCATATTGACATTCATCCCTCATTTCAACCCCAATTTCACCCCCGTACAAATCGAAATTACAAAATTGATAGAACATGCATTTAATTGCTTCGTGTCAAGTGTCTAGATACAACATTTGATAACTTTGAAAATCACGTTTCATACAAAATTTTCATACAACCGTTCATCCCTTGTTTCACCCTCTTAGGGGTTGAATTTCGCAAAACCCCGTCTTAGCGAGCGCCTACGTGCTAAAAGGGACCCACCCCCATGCAAAATTTCAGATTCCTAGCATTTGTAGTTTCTGAGATTCCTTGATGAGTGACCTTTCGCTTTTATATCTTACTAGCGGCCCGTCCCGGCTTCGCACGGGGTCAATATTTTTTGTTAAGTAGGTATGCTAAATGAAACGTACATGACCAAATTTTTCCAAATGATCAAAATTAGAAACCAAAACTTTAAAGAGTAAAAACATTAAACTGGCTGGCCTGGTGGCTTAGTTGGTTGAGGGCCGTTTTGTAAAGCGGCGGTTTAACGATCAGCCGAATTGAATACGGCTGATTAAAAAACCGCCGGAATGTATTCGACGCCATACGTCATTCAACACGGCTAGCCGTTAAGTAATAAAGCGAGAGATTAGCCGCCTCTTTCACAATTTTTAGTTCCGATTCTTAACACTCATGGCACTGCCTGACATAACAACAACTATGGCATTGAATAGGTACTGTAAGTGTGTTGCTAAATTGCTAAAGTGACAGTGGATTCTGGAGTTGGAATCTATTTCGTTTCCACCGTCCACCTTGTTAAGACTAAATCGGACCGGGTTGGTTACATGAGACCCAGATCCGACTCGGAGCACACCGACTCCATATAGTCTTGGCGCTACTACCTCTGGAGTGTATTAAAAAAAATGCGGGAGCCAGAAGCTCAAGGGAGGTCCTGAGTGGAGCAAGCCATGCAAGTAGCCGTAGTGTATCGCAGGCCGAGTATGGAGAAGCGATACTCAGGGCTGACCGCAGAGCGGAAACAAAATAATAATATTACCATAAATCGTAGAACCTAAGATAGGCCCTACCAAACTTCAGGGCGCACGCAATCATGTCAACGTTGGGAAGAGTGAGCTCACTCTTTCCGTTCTAGTCGGTTGCAGGATGCGGTGGACGCCGGACGTTTTTACCTATCATTATTCGTTGTCAACAACCAAAATAAGTAGCATCACAGCAAATCTCGCCGCTAGCGATTGTACGGGTCAAGTAGATTGGTTTTATGTAAACCAGATACGATACACACAGAGACGCAGCAGGCATACTACGAAGTCGGATAAACGATATATAGGCCGAACTCATGGACGTCGAAAGACCTCGAAAGACAATCTGTCGGTTGATAGGATCGGCCGTTTCGTTCGATCCGACCCTCATCCGACCTAAGTCTATAACTTCCGACCGAGATGTATCGATCCGAATGCTTTTCGTGGCAGGCTACGATCACGGTAGCGATTCTGAAACCATTCGGTTGCATCCGACACGGAATCTCATCTCTCGGTCTTTGTCATGCTAAACAGATAAGGCAAAGACCGAGAGATGAGATTCCGTGTCGGATGCAACCGAATGGTTTCAGAATCGCGAATCTCATCTCTCGGTCTTTGTCATGCTAAACAGATAAGACAAAGACCGAGAGATGAGATTCCGTGTCGGATGCAACCGAATGGTTTCAGAATCGCTACCCAGATTCAGCCGTCGGTCGGATCCGATCATTCGGAGTTTGTTTTCGTAGTAGACCTGCAGTTTATTACCGATGTCAAGGTGCTCTGGGCACATCTATTGACTTATATCGATGAATATTACCACAAACAACTCTCAGCCTCAACGGACACCGGGAAATTGAAGCTTCTCTCAAAGGGATTTCCCATTGGCTATAATTTTGTAACAAACCCCCGTCTCGGCATGCGGCTTGGTAAGTTTCTTTTACACGATTTTAAAGTCTTGGAACCATGTACCAACGCGGTACATAAAAAAGCATTCTGAGATAAAAACACTCTGACTGGGAAGGATGAACGTTTTATAATATTGTAGAACATTGTTTTGTTCTATCATTGGTACTTTCCGCAGCGTATGCGATGAAAGCCATTTTATGGCTGTTTTTTTTATACCTTGCGTTGGTTTTACTAAAGAAATCAAAGTAATTCTATTTTTTTCTCGTAATAAAAGTAGCCTATGTTACTCAGGGATAATGTAGCTCTCTTTTGGTAAAAGAATTTTTGAAATCGGTTCAGTAGTTTTTGAGTTTATTGCTAACATACAAAAATACAAATCTTTCCTCTTTATAATATTAGTGTAGATATATAAAATTCTCGTGTCACAGTGTTTGTTTCCTTACTCCTCCGAAACGGCTTTACTGATTTTTACCAAATTTTATATGCATATTCAGTAGGTCTGAGAATCGGCTACTAGCTATTTTTTATACCCCTAAGTATTAGGGGTTGTTCACCCCAAACATTTTTTTTTAATTTTTGGTTAAATTTTTTTGTTTTTATTTTTTATAATGTGGCGTTAAAAAATACATACAACCCTAAATTTTTACCCTTTTATCACCAACCCCTGTTTTTTTATAGCCATTTTAGTAATTTAATCATTTGACAGTGAACTCCTAAACGACGGGACCGATTTGAATGTTATTTTTTTGTGTGTGTATTCGAAGATGGTTTAAATTCACAAAAAAGCACGGCAGATGGCGCTGCAGACAGTGTCTAGGTTATGTCCGAGCGAAGCCGGAACGAGCCGCTAGTAATATATAGATTTCGCGCGGACTAAGTCGCGGGTAACAGCTACTTTGTATATAAATAAAATTTCAATAAATATTTACTCTAATTTCTGGCTTGTTTTACTCGTTTATTCAACTAATACTACATACCTACCTAATACAAAAATCAGCTAATGAAGTTTTCACTTCTGCCGTGTGGTCTTAAGCACACACCTTTTTTAAATCAGCATAGGTTCCATTATTCTTTGCACGGCAAAATCGGGCAGTGAAAAACAATACGTTTGTAGCTAAGATCACACAATACCCAAATATGGGTATCAATGATATAAGTGTTCGGAAAATAACCGCGACGCGACCTTGGTTTGCACGGTGTATAATCATTATAGTGTAGGAGCTGGCAACGACGTTGAGCACGGTGTATTTTATCAATATATACGTAGGTTGCAAATGTGTAAGCTCAGTTTGTAGCATAACAAGCAGCGCCCTGCGGGTTCAGTCACGTAATTCCCGTTCGCGTTACTCTACCGCGATAAAAAAAAATAGCCTATATGGCCTAGATTTCCTGGAAGAGATCGCTTTCAGCGATAAGGCCGCCCATTGTCGCACTGCTTTACTATGTTTTGTTGAAGTGAAAACTTCTTTAGGCGACAATTTTTTTGTGGGGTGTAAATTGATTTCTAGCGTCACGCTCGGGTATGATAAGAAATCTTCGGGTAAACTCGGGACCTTGGCGATTGGACATCTAGAAATGCGTCAGCCAATGGGACATGCTGAAAGGGCGTGGCCTCGCCATCATGGCATGACCATCTAGAAATGCGTGAGCCAATGGGAAACGCTGACGCATTTCTAGATGGCCATGCCAAGATGCCTAGGCCACGCCCCCCGGTTACACCCGTGTAGTTTCCAAGGTAAGCTATCAAATTCTGAGTTATAAATTTTCACTTCTATCGGCAGTTCCTATGACTGCCAAGTTTTTTTTGTACGTCATAAATACACTATTATTGAAACTTCGACCAAAGTTACAACGAACTACAAGAACTATGTGTACTATGTATATTATGTTACTTGCTGCAACGGAACCCTTCATGGGCGAGTCCAACTCGCACTTGGCCACTTTATTTTTTTTTGTTTCATTCCATGTTCAAACGCTTACTGCGAATGACAAAGAAAAGAACGTTCATCTGTTATTGACGTGACAACGTCTTATAAATTGGTTTGCCGGGTGACACTTCAAGAAACTGCGTTACGCTCCGCTCACGTTATGCGCTCACAATGAGAGCGAGTGAGAGGGACGCGTGCCTTTCACTTTTTATGTCTGTCTCTCTCGCTCTTAGGCGGGCTAACCATGCCCGAGTCGCCGATTCGCTTTTACCACTCAAAGTCGTTGTCACGTAAAACTTTCGCCCGTATACCGACTTTACAGGCAACCAATTTTTAGGGTTCCGTAAAACGTAAAAACGGAACCCTTATAGATTCGTCATGTCTGTCTGTCTGTCTGTCTGTCTGTCCGTCCGTATGTCACAGCCACTTTTTGCCGAAACTATGAGAACTACACTGTTGAAACTTGGTAAGTAGATGTATTCTGTGAACCGCATTAAGATTTTTACAAAAGTTTTTTTAAAAAACAAAAATCAGGGGTGCCCCCCATACTGAGAACTGAAGCTCAAAAATTTTTTTTTCATCAAACCTACACGTGTGGGGTGTCTATCGATAGGTCTTAAAAAATGATGTTGAGGTTTCTAATATAATTTTTGTCCACACTGAATAACTTGCGCGAGAGACGCTTCCAAAGTGGTAAAATGTGTGTCCCCCCCCCCCCCTCTAACTTCTAAAGTAAGAGAATGAAAAAACTAAAAAAAATATATGATGTACATTACCATGAAAACTACCAACGAAAATTAGTTTGAACTCGATCTGACGAGTAGTTTTTTTTTAGTACGTCATAAATACACTATTATTAAAACTTCGATCAAAGTTACAACGAACTACAATAACTATGTGTACTATGTATATTATGTTACTTGCTGGAACGGAACCCTTCATGGGCGAGTCCAACTCGCACTTGGCTACTTTATTTTTTACTTTAAATATGTCGTCGGGTGAATACGTGCGTTTTGGAATCCGTTTAATTTGTGACCATTTAATCAAAAAATTTGTAAAAAAGAAGCATAGAAAACGTCGACGTTGGTGGGTGCGGCCATGGATTGAAAGAAGAAATCTGTTTGGAGCTTCGAATACACTGTTGAGAGAACTAGCTGATGAAGATTCTGAATCGTACAGCAATCATTTGCGAATGGACGAATGTAAATTTGAAGAACTTTTAATGCCGCCAATTTTCCGCGACGCAACGGGACGTGCGTTTGCTACCAAGCTCGAGACAAATTGGCCGAATCCGAGTGAACGTTCTCTTTGTGTGCAGACATTCAAATCAAATCAAATCAAATCAAAAATATTTATTGCTTAAAACTGTGTAGGTACATTCGATGTTACAAAATGTTAAAAAAGTATCAACAGATTTATTACCCACTGCATTGGGTGTGCAATATTTAAGCTTTATATACAAATAAAGCAAAGTTCGTAATTTAAACTTAAATAAATCTATATAAATTCAAGAATTTTGAAATGTAAAACATGTAACACTGCTTATTTTAATACAAATTATATATATATACTATGTCATTTAAAAATACTATTAACATTCTAAGCACTATTCTAGATATCTTTTTGTAACGTAATTGTTTGAAGATTGATAAAATTCCTGTATATTATAGAACGATTTTCTAACTAGCCACTTTTTCAATACTTTTTTGAAAGAAGAGATGTCTTCTATAAATTTAATATCTAGTGGTAAACTATTAAAAACTTTTGTAGCTGTGTTAAGTGGACTTTTATAATACATGGTATTGTTAACTTGTAATACGCGGATATCAAACTTGTATTTTAAACGTAGGCTTTCCACTCGGGATGATTTATTTGCAAAAAAGTAAGTCGTATTATTTTTCACAAACAAGCAAATTTCTAATATAAATATACTAGTCAAGGTTAATAAATTATTATCTTTAAAAACATTTCTAAGAGAGTCGGTGTTATTCAAACTGTAGAGAGCTCGTATACATTTCTTTTGTATTTTAAAAGTAGTTTCCGCATTCACTGAAATTCCCCAGAAAATTACACCGTATGTTAAAAGAGGGTATACATGGCCATAGTAGGCATTCTTTGCAATTTCTTTGGAAGAAATATTTCTAAGAATTGACAGGGCGTAACAATACTTTGATATTTTTGAATTGACCTGGGAAACATGATCTTTCCAATTTAAATGTGAATCCAAAGTCACGCCTAAGAATTTAGTATGTTTAACTTCACTAGCAGTAAAGTTGTTGTAAGTTATATTAAGCTTAAGGGGTACCGTTTTATAGTTGCTAAACTGGATGAACTTTGTCTTTTCGATATTTATTTTTAAATTTATGGATTCTAGTTCCTTGGCTATTTCCTCTAGTGTAATATTTATTTCTTTTTCATATTGTTCTACACTTAATTTTTTTTGTGGGATATAAATAGTCGCATCATCTGCAAACATAACACAGAGATGCTTTGGTAAATGTGGCAGGTCATTTACATAAATAAGAAAGAGCAATGGACCTAAAATGCTGCCTTGAGGTACTCCCAGTAAATTATATTTGGTGTCTGATTTTACAGTTTCAATTATTTTGGTTTTATAGTTGTAAAAGTGTATGCTTGTGTACTGAGTTCTATTTGACAAGTAACTTTTGATTAGTTGTAATGCAAGGCCTCTTATTCCTATTTGCTCAAGCTTATTTATCAATGTTTCATGCATTACACAGTCAAAAGCCTTTGATAAATCTAAAAATAGTCCGATCCCTTTATTTTTGCTGTTTACGTCTCCATACACCTGATTCAGAAATTTAAAAATTGCTGAAGTTGTATTTTTGCCCTTTTGAAATCCGAATTGATTTAAATTTAATAAGTCATTACGCTGTAGGAAAGTATAAATTCTATTGTATATCGCTTTTTCGAAAACTTTTGAAATGCATGGAAGTATTGCAATAGGTCTATAGTTTTCCATTTCATCCGCTGGGCCTTTTTTATGCAAAGGTCGTATGATAGCTTTTTTCAAATCGCTTGGGAAACATCCAGTTTCGATTGACAGATTTATAATGTAAGCCAATGGTTCTGCTATGAAGTTTATAGTGCTCTTTATAGCTTGCATGGGTATGTTATCATGGCCTGCGCTTTTCTTATTTTTTAACTGTCTAACGATGAGTTTAACTTCTTGTGGGCTCACTGGAGCCAGAAAAATACTTTTGCTATAGTTCTGGGAATGAGTTTGAATTTGGGTTAGCTGTATGCCAGATTTTTTTGGGTCGCTTTTTGAGTTAATAAAAAAGTTATTGAACATTTCTACTATTTTTGAATGGTCTCTGATTTCTTTTTTATTAATTGTTAGTGATTCGATGGCTGTAGGAATTGAATTTGTTTGTGACGTATTTTGTTTTATAACTTTCCATGTCGCTTTGCTTTTGTTTTCACTTTCATTGATATACTTGATATTTGAGGTCTTCTGCGCTACAGAAATGACTTTTTTCATTGTTTTTGCATATTTTTTATAGGCTATTAGGTGATCAATATTCTTACTTTTAATACTTTTTTGGTACATTTGTCTTTTAATTTTACAGGAAATTTTGATACCCTTCGTTTTCCAGTAATTTTTTCTTTTATACGTGATTTTGACTCTTTCTAAAGGGATGCACAAATCAAAAATCACATTGTATAGATGAATAAATTTGCTATAAGCAATTTCAGCATTTTTATGTTGATAAACTTCATTAAAATTTACTTGTTGGATGTATTTAATAAAAATGTCCAAATATTTATCAATATTTCGTCGGTATATGTACCAATATTTTTCACGGAAACTAGTACTAGTTGGTATGCTTAATATTTGTGCAGTATGATCTGAGAAATCGGATTCCACATTTATTATGTCTGAATTAAATCTTTTAATATTAGTCATTATGTTGTCAATGCAGGTTTGAGACGTTTTACTTTTTCTGGTTGAATTTCGAATAGCCGGATGCAAGTTAAACGTTTTCAAACAATTTATAAATGATTCTGTTTTAACATTTTTTTCTAAAATGTTTATGTTAAAATCTCCCATTAAAAATATTTTTTTATTTATGTGTCTTTTCTTTCTCATCAGTTTCTTTAATAACGTTTCTAGACTTGCAAGGAAGAGTTCATAGTTACTATTTGGCGTCCTATATAGACAAATGACTACATAATTTAGTTCATTTATTATAGCACCGCAAACTTCAAAATGGCGCTCGATTCCCATTTCTTCTACCCAGTCTAATTTCGTGAAGTTTATAGAAACACACATTTCATTTCATCACACAGTTCATTTTCCATTCATTCGTAGTTGGAGTGAAAGATGCCGAATGCCAAAATCTAACATCGCCGGATCGGTTCATTAATGAATTCATTCGGCACTCTTGTTTCATTTGGGGTTCAGACGAATCATTTCAAGTGAAAGATGTCTAATGAAATACGAAAATGAAAGAAAAGTGAACCGTCTGATACCGCCTTTAAGGTGATATCAGACGGTTCACTCGAGTGAACATTCGAGTGAATGGTTCATTTTTAGGGTTCCGTAAAACGTAATAAAAAAGTAGCCAAGTGCGAGTTGGACTCGCCCATGAAGGGTTCCGTTCCAGCAAGTAACAAAATATACATAGTACACATAGTTCTTGTAGTTCGTTGTTACTTTGATCGAAGTTTTAATAATAGTGTATTTATGACGTACTAAAAAAAAACTACTCATCAGATCAAGTTCAAACTAATTTTCGTTGGTAGTTTTCATGGCAATGTACATCATATATTTTTTTTAGTTTTTTCATTCTCTTACTTTAGAAGTTAGAGGGGGGGGGGACACACATTTTACCACTTTGGAAGCGTCTCTCGCGCAAGTTATTCAGTGTAGACAAAAACTAAATTAGAAACCTCAACATCATTTTTTAAGACCTATCGATAGACACCCCACAAGTGTAGGTTTGATGAAAAAAAAAATTTTTGAGCTTCAGTTCTCAGTATGGGGGGCACCCCTAATTTTTGTTTTTTTTTTAAACTTTTGTAAAAATCTTAATGCGGTTCACAGAATACATCTACTTACCAAGTTTCAACAGTGTAGTTTTCATAGTTTCGGCAAAAAGTGGCTGTGACATACGGACGGACAGACAGACAGACAGACAGACATATTAAATGATAGTGGATCGAGAGGTAACGACGCAGCGGACGAACTGGCGAGGAGGGCATCAGCGGAACAGGTACAAGGCCCTGAACCGATTGTCCCACTTCCATTATCACAGGTACGGAAATGGCTGCGTGAGAAATCACTTAAGGAACATAATAACAACTGGACCAACAGGACAGACTGCAGTCAGTCTAGGGCGGCACTGGGGGGCCGTAACACACGGTATACCCGGCAGCTGCTGAGCCTGAATCGACAACAGTTGCGTCTGGTCACAGGCGCACTGACTGGTCACGGTTCGTACAATAAACACCTATTCACACTAGGTATTACCGACAGTCCTCTTTGCAGAGCCTGCCTCGAGGCTGAAGAAACGGCCGCTCACGTGCTGATGGAGTGCACGGGAGTGGCGGTACATCGGGCGAAGTTCCTGGGCACACCGGGGACGCTCCGCGAAGCATGCGGCAACGTGAAGACGCTGCTGGGCTTCCTGCTGGAGCTGGGTTGGCAGGAGTGAAGCCTACTTCCCACACACGCAAAATAGGCGCATCGAGACGTCGAGTTGCGGAAAACAGCCCGCCTACGAATACGAATACGATTATGGTCTTTGTTTTATGTTTGATGTCTTCTTCAGTAACCTCGAGGTTTAAATCACTAATTAGGGATTTTATAGCGTTTGTACGTAATGTTTTATCTTTGTATTCGTCAAGTTTGTGGTTCCATAAACATTGATAATTCTTAAAATGTTCCAAAAACAGCACCGTACTTTGCTCATTCCACTTGAACACCATTTTGCCGCCAATTTTCCGCGACGCAACGGGACGTGCGTCTGCTACGAAGCTCGAGTCAAAATGCCCGAATCCGAGTGAACGTTCTCTTTCTCTCTGTGTTCAGACGGTTCATTTTCCATTCATTCGTAGTTCGAGTGAAAGATGCCGAATGCCAAAATCTAACATCGTCGGATCGGTTCATTAATGAATTCATTCGGCACTCTCGTTTCATTTGGGGTTCAGACGATTCATTTCGAGTGAAAGATGCCGAATGAAAGACGAAAATGAAAGAAAAGTGAACCGTCTGATATCACCTTTACCAACGTACAACCGACTTCACCGCGTTCCGAAAGTAATCGGTTTCCATCCAAGCTGTGTGTGATTATTTGTGATTATTAATTAATAGACTTTGTTCACATTAAATCAGAGAGTGTTTCGAAAATCGTATCTTGTTTGATTTAACGATGGAAGACGACGAATGCCCACACCACGGCCCGTTACGTATATCTTCAAAGCAAAAAAAAACTTCTAATCTCCTCGCTCACTCACCTCTTAGTATGTTCGACACGCTGCGGCTGCGGCTGTGGCTGGCTGCGACTCGGACGTGAACTGAAATATAAATAAGTCACATTCAAAAAAATTGTGTATATAAATATGTATATGTGTACGTGCGGATAGCAAAGAACATAAAAACTCCGGGGGAACATCCACTCGGGCGGCGCATTCCGCGATTCATAACGCGATGTACGTGTTAGCGATGGGTTAGCTAGCTGCGGTCGCGTCTAAAAAATTACCTAACACTAACACCGCTTCACTCGTCCGGGGAACACCCACTTGGGCGGCGCATGTCGCGCGGTTTATAAATAATGCGCTGTTTGTAGGTGGTAGGTGTGTTCGCGGCGCCTAAAAAATACCTAACACTAATAAATACCGCTTCACTCATCCGGGGAACATCCACTCGGGCGGCACATTCCACGGCTCAAGACGAACGCTGCGCGCCTATTCCCGTGTGTGGGACGGTTACGGTCCCGTAGTACCTATTAATAACAACAACAACAACAATAAAGTGGCCAAGTGCGAGTTGGACTCGCCCATGAAGGGTTCCGTTGCAGAAAGTAACATAATATACATAGTACACATAGTTCTTGTAGTTCGTTGTAGCTTTGATCGAAGTTTCAATAATAGTGTATTTTTTATGACGTACTAAAAAAAACTACTTATCAGATAGAGTTCAAACTAATTTTCGTTGGTAGTTTACATGGTAATGTACATCATATATTTTTTTTAGATTTTTCATTATCTTACTTTAGAAGTTAGAGGGGGGGAGCACACATTTTACCACTTTGGAAGTGTGTCTCGCGCAAACTATTCAGTGTATACGAAAATGATTATAGAAACCTTAACATCATTTTTGAAGACCTATCGATAGACACCCCACATGTGTAGGTATGATGAAAAAAAATTTTTTGAGTTTCAGTTCTCAGTATGGGGGCCAACCCTGATTTTTCTTTTTTTTAAATTTTTTTGTTCAAATCTTAATCCGGTTCACAGAATACATCTACTTACCAAGTTTCAACAGTGTAGTTCTCATAGTTTCGGCAAAAAGTGGCTGTGACATACGGACGGACAGACAGACAGACAGACAGACAGACGTGACGAATCTATGAGGGTTCCGTTTTTACGTTTTACGGAACCCTAAAAACGCAGTTTCACTCATCCGGGGAACACCCACTCGGGCGGCACATTATATATAAAAAATACTTTTAAAATGAAAACTTCAAGTTCTTCAATTAAGGTCTCTGACATTTAATCGGCAAACTTAATTTTTAAATACTGTTATGTCCTGACTGAGGGTAGTTCTATAAACTCCAGTCTGGTTTTACCATCCTACCAAGCATGATTGTGCTCAGATATTTTAATCATACTTATGCATATTTAATAGTGGTGACGAGGAAAAACAGTATAAAAGTGTTATTTTAAAATTGTGTTCTGTTGTGATAAACACTTTGTATTATTTGACTTAGCTATGGGTATAAAGTTTGATCATTTTGTGAATGATGGTTGTTGGAAAAATTATATAGAATGGTTTGGATACTGCCTGGAAGCAAGCGAAATAAAGGAAGATGTAAAGAAGAAGGCAATTTTTTTTGCAGTGTGTGGTTCAGAACTGTATTGTTTGGTAACATCATTAGTTTCACCAAAAAATGTAAGTGAAGTTTCTTTTTCAACAATCATTTTCATCCTAAACCTAACAAAATTGTAGAATCATATAAATTTCACATCAGAAACCAAAAAGTAACTGAGAAAGTGAGGGATTACATTGCCCAGCTGAGGAAATTAAGTCTACATTGTAATTTCACAAACTTAAATCGTACTCTAAGAGACAGATTAGTCTATACTAATATTATAAAGAGGAAAGATTTGTATTTTTGTATGTATGTAATAAACTCAAAAACTACTGAACCGATTTCAAAAATTCTTTTTCCAAGAGAAAGCTACATTATCACTGAGTAACATAGACTATTTTTATTACAAGAAAAAAATAGTGATCTTTGGAATTTATTACTAAAACTAACGCAAGGTATAAAAAAACAGCCATAAAATGGCTTTCATCGCATACGCTGCGGAAAGTACCAATGATAGAACCAAACAATGTTCTACAATATTATAGAACGTATTAAAATCTACAAAAAACCTCGCGAGAGCATATGTCTAACTACAGTAATTACGTCGCTACAACTGCTTTTTTACATTTTAAAAGAAGATAAAAATGCCGATCCACTTAAGACCATGCTATTCATACATTTGTTTTAATTCTCATCAAAATAAATTATTTTTCAATCAAGACTGCTTTATTACCTATCGATTCCTTTTTGAATTATTAAAATCGGACATTCCATTCAAAATATATTACGAAATTAAAAATATCCATCCTAAATATTTGCAACGACGCGACGGCCGGTAGAATTATGAAGAGTGTACATACAGTACAGCGTTCATCCCAGTCAGAGTGATTTTATCTCAGAATACTTCTTTATCATGTAACACGTAGGTACATCGTTCCAAGACTAGGTACTCAAAATCAAAGAAATCACTTTGAGAGAAGCTTCAATTTCTCGGTGTCCGTTGAGGCTGAGAGAGTTGTTTGTGGTAATATTATTATTTTGTTTTCCCTCGGAATTATGGCACATTTTTGAAGACAATTTGTGTCAAGACATCAAACATACAGCCCAACAACGAGATCCGGATTATGATGTATATGTCGCAGCCGGATGGTATAGTTCGCCGTATTACATTACGGCTAGCCGTTTTGAAAAACGGGGCCGTTTTGTAATGCCCGCCGCATTACGATTAGCCGCATTGTCATTGCAATACGTTCTTCAATAAGGCGGTCCACGTTCAGCCGCGTTGTATTACTGCTTATGTTGTAGGAAGACCATATTTAAAAAAATAACAACACAAAATCTAAATTAATTTCATTTATCTGAATAAATTGATCGATTATTTCGTACGATATTCCGTACTATTTTTTTACAACATTTTACCTCTCACATAAGGTTTGAAAGCCCATAACTTGATATCGGTGACGGTACACCTAAGAAACATGGTGAACTTCCATAGACAAGGGTCTATTATCGAAACATGTTCCATCGTAGATAGCATCGTCGCTTAACATCAGGTGAGATGGTGGTCAAGTTACGACCTATTATAGTTTTAAAACTACTTGCATGGCTCGCTCCACTCAGGACCTCCCTTGAGCTTCTGGCTCCCGCATTCTTTTAAATACACTCTAGGGGTAGTAGCGCCAAGACTAGGTGGAGTCGGGGTGCTCCGGGTCGGATCTGGGTCTCATGTAACCTACCCGGTCCGATTTAGTCTTAACAAGGTGGACGGTGGAAACGAAATAGTATCCAAGTAACGCCCAGGGTGATAAGTGCCACCCTAATAATATTGTGTACGATTCCTCCAAACTCCAGAATCCACTGATACTTTAGCAATTTAGGAACACACAGTATTCAACGCCATGGTTGTTGTTATATCAGGCAGCGCCATGAGTGTTAAGAATCGGAACTAAAAATTGTCAAAGAGGCGTTTAATCTCTCGCTTTATTACATTACGGCTAGCCGTGTTAGCAATTTAGGAACACACAGTATTCAACGCCATGGTTGTTGTTATGTCAGGCAGCGCCATGAGTGTTAAGAATCGGAACTAAAAATTATCAAAGAAGCGGCTAATCTCTCGCTTTATTACATTACGGCTAGCCGTGTTGAATAACGTATGGCGTTGAATACATTCCAGTGGTTTTTAAATCAGCTGTATTCAATCCGGCTGATCGTTAAACCGCCGCTTTACAAAACGGCCTTTAACCAACTAAGCCACCAGGCCAGGCAGTTTAATGTTTTTGAACTTTAAAGTTTTGGTTTCTAATTTTGATCTTTTGGAAAAATTTGGTCATGTACATTTCATTTAGCATACCTACTTAACAAAAAAATTGACCCCGTGCGAAGCCGGGACGGGCCGCTAGTATGTTATAAAAAAAATCTGAAACAACAAAGTTAATTAAAATTCGAGCAAGCTTGTGATATTGCACTGTCACATGAAACTGCTAACCTGGATGCTAGTATCATTATACAGACCGGGCCAAGCACAAGTAAGACACGTCAGGAAATGGAGGTTCCGATGGAATTAAATAAAATTTATTTCAAAGAGAGGTAGAAAAGAATCTAGCGATGCTTATTACTTTCGTTGTGGCAGGCAGCATAAGAGTGTATGTAGATTCCGTTGGAGTAAATGCCATCATTGTGGCAGGACAGGACACATAAAAGCAGCATGCAGGATAGACAAACAAAGCACAAATCTGTGTAATGGATTGTATGAGGTTGGTCTAAATAGTATTAGGCAAGATAAATCAAAGTGAAGTAAGATGGAGCTATCCTGGGGGAAAGGCATGTTATGTCCTGACTGAGGGTAGTGCTATAAAACTCCAGTCTGGTTTTACCATCCTACCAAGTAAGATTGTGCTTAGATATATTTTAATCATATATTACCTATACTAGCTGTTACCCGCGACTTCGTCCGCACGAAATAAATACTAAGGGTAACTCGGGCAGTACCTATTTTTCTACCCAGACACATTTACGGTTACTAAAAACAGCTTATAATAAAACATAAACAAAAAAAACTTTCATACAATTTAATCAAAATCGGTTCAGTTGTTTAGGTGTGAAAGCGTAAGAGACATTTGTCCCCCATTTCAACTCCAATTTCATCCCCATACAGTTCGAAATTACAAAATTGCTAGAACAAACGTTTATTGGCTTCGTGCCAAACGCCTATATAAAGAGTTTTATAGTTTTATCTTCAATGGGAACTTCCATATTGACATTCATCCTTTATTTCAACTCCAATTTCATCCCCGTACAGTTAGAAATTACAAAATTGCTACAACAAACATTTATTTGCTTCGTGTCTAGTGCCTATTATACAGAGTTTCATGGTTTTATCTTCAACGGTTAGGAACTTTCAAATTGACATGCATCCCCCATTTCAACCCCAATTTAACCCCCGTACAGTTCGAAATTACGAAATTGATAGAACAAACATTTGTTTGCTTCGTGTCAAATGTCTATAATATACAGAGCTTCATGGTTTTATCTTCAACGGTTGGGAACTTCCATATTGACATTCATCCCCCATTTCAACCCCAATTTCACCCCCGTACAGTTCGAAATTACAAAAGTGATAGAACAAACATTTTATTGCTGCGTGTCAAGCGTCTAAATACAAAATTTGATAACTTTGAAAATCACGAATTTTCATACAACCATTCATCCCTTGTTTGACCCTCTTAGGGGTTGAATTTCGCCAAACCCCGTCTTAGCGAGCGCCTACGTGCTAACAGGGACCTCCATGCAAAGTTTCAGATTCCTAGCATATGTAGTTTCTGAGATTCCTTGATGAGTGACCTTTCGCTTTTATATATATAATATAGAAGACTAGCTGTTACCCGCGACTTCGTCCGCGCGAAATAAATACTGAGGTATAATAATAACAATAACTAATTTTACCCAGACACATTTACTAAAACCAGCTCATAATAAAACAATTTAATCAAAATCGGTTTAGTTGTTTAGGTTTGAAAGGGTAAGAGACATTCGTCCCCCATTTCAACTTCAATTTCATCCCCATACAGTTCGAAATTACAAAATTGCTAGAACAAACATTTATTGGCTTCGTGCCAAGTGCCTATATAAAGAGTTTCATAGTTTTCTCTTCAACGAATGGAAGCTTCCATGTATACTTTCATCCTCTATTTCATCCCTATATAGTTCTAAATCACAAAATTTCTAGAAAAAATATTCGTTTGCTTTGTGTCAAGTGTCTATTATATTCAGAGTTTCACGGTTTTATCTTCAACAGTTGGGATCTTCCATATGACATTCATCCCCCGTTTGCTTCGTGTCTATTTACAGAGTTTCATGGTTTTATCTTCAACGGTTGGGAATGTCCATATTGACATTCATCCCTCATTTCAACCCCAAATTTACCCCCGTACAGTTCGAAATTACGAAATTGATGGAACAATCATTTGTTTGCTTCGTGTCAAGTGTCTATGTAAAGAGTTTGATGGTATAATATGTAACGGTTGGGTACTTCCATATTGACATTCATCCCCCATTTCAACCTCAATTTCATCCCCGTACAGTTCAAAATTGATGGAACAAACATTATTTTGCTTCGTATCAAGTGTCTATATACAGAGTTTCATGGTTTTATCTTCAACGGTTGGGAACTTCCATACTGACATTCATCCCTCATTTCAACCCCGATTTCACCCCCGTACAGTTCGAAATTACGAAATTGATGGAACAAACATTCGTTTGCTTCGTGTCAAGTGTCTATATACAGAGTTTCATGGTTTTATCTTCAACGGTTGGGAATTTCCATATTGACATTCATCCCTCATTTCAACCCCAATTTTACCCCCTTACAGTTCGAAATTAGGAAAAAGATGGAACAAACATTCGTTAGCTTCGTGTCAAGTGTCTATATACAGAGTTTCGTGGTTTTATCTCCAACAGTTAGGAATTTCCATATTGACATTTATCCCTCATTTCAACCCCAATTTCACCCCCGTACAGTTCTAAATTACAAAATTGATAGAACATGTATTTAATTGATTCGTGTCAAGTGTCTAGATACAAAATTTGATAACTTTGAAAATCACGTTTCATACAAAATTTTCATACAACCGTTCATCCCTTGTTTCACCCTCTTAGGGGTTGAATTTCGCAAAACCCCATCTTAGCGAGCGCCTACGTGCTAAAAGGGACCTCCATGCAAAATTTCAGATTCCTAGCATTTGTAGTTTCTGAGATTCCTTGATGAGTGACCTTTCGCTTTTATATATATAGATGCATCTATATCTATAAAAGCGAAAGGTCACTTTTTGTCATCAAGGAATCTCAGAAACTACAAATGCTAGGAATCTGAAATTTTGCATGGAGGTCCCTTTTAGCACGTAGGCGCTCGCTAAGACGGGGTTTTGCGAAATTCAACCCCTAAGATGGTGAAACAAGGGATGAACGAAAATTGACGTTTTCAAAGTTATCAAATTTTGTATCTAGACACTTGGCAAACAAATGTTTGTTCTATCAATTTCGTAATTTCAAACTGTACGGGGATGAAATTGGGGTGGAAATGGGGGATGAATCTCATTATGGAAGTTCCCAACTGTTGAAGATAAACCATGGAACTTTGTATACAGACACTTGACACGAAGCAAACAAATGTTTGTTCTAGCAATTTTGTAATTTCGAACTGTATGGGCATTTCTCATTTTTCATTTCCAAAAAATAAATAAAAATGAAAACATCTTTCTGATATTTTTTAAAATGAAATTATTTACTCTTAGTCTTGCAAAAAATGGCAAAAATAATGGCTGAGCTTACAGCCTTTTTGGATCCGAGTTATAGGGTTTGAAAAAAAAACAACCCATGGAAGTGACATTCCATACAAAAAGTTTTACATGGGGATGAGATAAGTGCTGCAGAAATGATGCAGTTTTTAAGATGATGACAAGAAAAAAAACATAGTTTAAAAAAAAATGTTTATTTGTCGTTCCTTCACATTCTCGTTTGTGTTGGCGAATTTCTTCTCCAGTTTTGGGGCGTTTTTTGTTTTAGCCCTCTAAAACGAAAAATATGCAAATAAAGCAAAGCATGCTACCACCCATGCAACCATACCCTAATAACATTACAAACTAAAACCATTATTTACAACTAAATCACTTATATGGAATGTAAGGACCCATCACTGCTTTCATTTTTATCCATGGAATCATGGAAGTGACATCCACGGATGGGACATTTTTCCATTTGAAGCTCAAAAACACAATCTCAAATTCAAGCCTGAACAAGCATTTTTAGCATGTGGCTATTTAGCATAGCAATGAACCAAAACCATCAAACCAAAGAGCACAATTGAAAGCAACATACCTTTAATTATATCCACTGTTGTGACCGCTTATGCTTGACAACTCATGAGAATAGAAATTCAGTGATTTTTTTCGTCGTTGTTGCAACACCGGCGCAAACTATCAACTGAATTCAAATATGGCAGATCTGATCTGGCCTCTGCTAAGTTTCATTCGGATCCACACATTATAGTTTTTTATTCCTGACTGTTGTGACATACGCCCATGGATGTGACAAAAAAATTGATCACAAGCTTTAAATGAGCACCCAAGATTTGTTAACAGCTTTAGGTTCGTATTTTTTAGCATAAATGAAGTAAAGGTATCATAGATTATATTAGTGCTTATTACTACACAATCTCTAGCACATATAGATCACAAATATTTTTTGTTCTTGCAAAACCGGTGTGATCACACACACGGAAGGGACATTTTACATGCTTATATAAATCATAAAAAAAAAACTATGCATAAAATTTAAAAAAAAAACCCCTGAGTCAATAGTCATTTACTAGTACTTTATTAGTACAATTAAATAATTACGATATTTTAATCGCATTTAATAGAAAATTAGCAGTCACATGTTTTTTTGTCAAAAATGAGAAATACCCGTATGGGGATGAAATTTGGGTTGAAATGGGAAATTAATGTCAATTTGAAAGTTCCCAACCGTTGAAGATAAAACCATGAAACTCTGTTTATAAACACTCGACACGAAGAAAACATAAATATGTTTGTTCTAGCAATGTTGTAATTCGAACTGTACGGGGATGAAATTGGGGTGGAAATGGGGGATGAATCTCAATATGGAAGTTACCAACCGTTGAAGATAAACCATGAAACTTTGTATACAGACACATGACACGAAGCAAACAAAAGGCTAGTCTTGGAGGGTAGCGGGATCCGAGGCACGGTTGCCGCGACCGACCGCAGATAGTTGGGGGCCCAAGTAGTGAGCTAGCCACTCATGAAAGGCTGCCCCGCCATCTAGCGAAAAATCCCGGGATGCGCTATCCTGCCGGTTGGCGACCGGATGTCAAGGCCAGATAGACATCTCCGGGGGGGCTCGGGCGTCCCCGCAGTCTCCAGACTAGTTTTCCATACATGTATTTGTGTTGTGTGTTGTGACCATTGGTAGGTGTTATGCTGCCTCGATCTACTTCCGTTTTCCCACCGATCTTCTCTCACACCATACAAAAATATGAAAAAAGTTACAAAAGGAAATAAAGTGTTAAAGCGGCTGCACTCCTTGACCATTAAAGTGCACCTCACTAATATCAGAGGATTGCACTCCAATCTCACGGCAGTCCATCACCATCTCGAGACTGATCAGCCGTCACTTTTGTTCCTAACGGAGACGCAGATAGGTTGTCCGTCGGACGTGGCGTACCTAACATACCCAGGTTATACCCTGGAGCACAAATTCCGGCCTCGTGCTGGTGTGTGCCTGTACGCCCGTGACGACATCTGCTGTCGGCGTCTCCGTAACCTTGAGGACACTAGGTTTTCTGTTATTTGGGTACTAGTAGACACAGGTATAGACAAAATTGTCTATGCATGTGTGTATCGGTCGCACAGCGGAGACCAGGAGACGACTAGGCTCACAGAATATTTAAGTGAAGCGGCGGACGCGGCTCAACAGAAATACCCTTCGGCCCAATTAGTGTTACTGGGGGATTTTAACGGCCATCATAAGGAATGGCTGTTCCCATACCGGGACACTGACCACGCTGGGCAGGAAACGAGAAAGCTAGCTTTATCGTTAGACCTAACCCAGCTGGTCCAAGAGGCAACAAGAGTACCCGACGTTGAGTCGCATACACCTTATTGCTTAGACCTTCTGCTGACAACAGATCCAGACCGTTATTCCGTGGCGGTATCTTCGCCATTAGGCAGCTCCGACCACTGTCTGGTGAAGTCAGTATCCGTCTACCATCCGCCTGATCCCAGCCCCAGAGGCAACCGGCGGATGTGGCGATACAAGTCAGCGGACTGGGATGAGATGCGCTCTTTCTTTGCATCTTACCCATGGCAGTCGTTGTGCTTTACTTCTGGTGATCCCTCAGTCTGCGCGGATGCTGTGACTAATGTAATACGAACGGCTATGGAATATTTCATTCCATACTCCGACGTCCCATTATCCAGCAAAGCTCGCCCTTGGTTTGGTTCTCAATGTAAAAGTGCTGAAGCATTTAAACATGAGGCCTACCTAGCCTGGGTTGATGCTCGACAGCGTAAGGCAAGGGACATACACCAGAAGAAGAAAGCGTTCAACAAGGCTGCTAAGGCAAGCAAAAAGGTTCTTCAGAGGGCTCGTTTTGACCACATTAGTCGAATAGGGAACAAACTAGCTTCGTACCCTGCGGGTAGCAAAGCGTTTTGGTCCCTAGCTAAATCGGTCGAAGCGAACTTCTGCCGCCCCTCACTACCTCCAATGCTAAAACCTGATGGGACACTGGCTCACACCGCAATGGAGAAAGCAAACTTGTTTGCATCTCAGTTTGCGGAATCTTCTCGTCTAGATGCTGGTAGCGCGACACCTCCTACTCCACCTGGCTGTCCGACTCTCATGTCAGAGGTACACATTCGCCAAATTGAGGTTCGCAAAGTGCTACGAAATCTGGACGTGAATAAAGCCAGTGGCCCAGATGGTATTCCTGCCCTAGTGTTGAAGGCATGTGCGCCTGAGTTGTCCCCGATACTGACGCGTCTATTTAGACTCTCTCTCGAAACTGGTTTAGTACCGAAGTCTTGGAAGCTTGCCAATGTGCAACCAGTGCCCAAAAAAGGTAGTCGTGCTGACCCTGCCAACTACAGGCCCATCTCAGTCACGTCCATACTCTGCAAGACTATGGAACGTGTCTTAAACCACAGGCTCCTGACGTACCTAGAATCAAACGACCTCCTCAGTGACCGGCAATACGGGTTTCGCCGAAACCGGTCCACCGGGGATATTCTAGCGTACGTCACTCACATCTGGAGTGAAGCTATCGAGAAACACGGGGAAGCACTTGCAGTCTCCCTGGATATTTCGAAGGCTTTTGACAGGGTTTGGCATGATGGCCTTATAAGCAAGCTTTCTGGTTATGGTTTGCGTCCTGGGTTTATTGCGTGGATATCGGACTTTTTGAGGGATCGATCCATACGAGTCGTCATTGATGGCTGCTCGTCGGATCAAATGGCTATCAATGCCGGAGTCCCTCAAGGGTCGGTACTCTCTGCGACGCTTTTCCTGCTACATATCAACGATCTGTTGAAGCCCGGTATCTTTGGGTACGCAGATGATAGCACCGTTGTAGAGAGTTACATATCTAGTGCGAGAGCCAGTGGGCAGCAAACTCAGGTACTAAGAGAGAGTCTGATCGAGCGTTTGAGCTTGACCCTTGAGGCGGTGTCTACATGGGGCGATGCCAATCTGGTCAAGTTCAACGAGAGTAAGACGCAGGCGTGTCTGTTCTCCGCAAAAAGGAGTCTTTTTCAACTGACTCCAACCTTTAGAGGTGTATCCGTTCCGATTTCTGACCGTCTTGAGCTTTTGGGCGTTACATTGACATCTACGCTGAACTTTGGTTCGTATATCGAGTCCAAGGCCAAATTAGCTGCCAAAAAGCTAGGTGTCCTCTCAAAGGTGCGAAGGTACTTCAAGTCTGAGCAGTTGCTCACGTTATATAAGGCTCAAATTCGTTCTTGTATGGAGTACTGTTCGCATCTTTGGGATGGTTCGGCTAAGTATCAGCTGGAGGCCTTGGAATCGATCGAGAGACGTGCCAAAAGGCTCATAGGCAACGACACTCTTGTGCGAAAAAGACTACAAAGTCTTGAACATCGCCGAAAAGTCGCTAGCCTTTCGGTTTTTTATCGAATACACTTCGGAGAGTGTGCGACTGATTTACATGATCTAATACCACCTTGCCCTTTTTTCTATCGGAATGCTCGTAGCTCGAAAAAACGACATCGTTTCATGGTTGATGTTCCAAAGACGCGAACGAAGAGATTTGACTCTACTTTTGTGATAAGAACGTCTAGGCTGTGGAATGCGTTGCCTGAGTGGGTTTTCCCTGTTGACTATAATCTTTGTGTCTTCAAATCGAGAGTGAATCGGTTTCTTCTAGGTAAACACGCTCCATCGTAGACCGCATCGTCGCTTCACATCAGGTGAGATGGCGGTCAAGTGTAAGCCTATAAAAGTTAAAAAAAAAAAAAAAAAAAAAAAAAAAAAACAAATGGTTCTTCTAGCAATTTTGTAAGTAATTTCGAACTGTACGTGGATGAAAAAAATGGGGGATGAATGTCAATATGGAAGTACCCAACCGTTGAAGATGAAACTTCGTACATAGACACTTGACATGAACCAAACGAATGTTTGTTCTGGCAATTTTGTAATTTCGAACTGTATTGGGATGAAATTGGGATTCAAATAGGGGATGAAAGTATAAATGGAAGTTTCCAATAAGATAAGATTAAACCCATGAAAATAAAACCTAATAAAAAAAATGATTCTGATATTATTTAAATATTATTGTGATTGTTAAGAGTCAGGTACAGTCCGCGAGGTATAAGCTGACCTTTGCATTAGTGTGAGTGATCACATGCATACGCATCTATTACCAAAAGTACAGTCAGACAACAAACTCTTAAACAACAAGCTGACATTAACTATCCAGGATCAATATGGTCATTGCGAAAAGAAGTATCTCTTTTAGGATTCAAATGGTCAAGGACAGAGAATAACAGAAAAATTTTAATGGAAAAGCATGAGATCCGTCACCTACGTATAACTTATTTACTTAAAATTTCCGAATACCATATTCAGGGCAGGCCTATCGCTTATACCGATGAAACATATATTGACACCACTCACACTTCATTAAAATCATATTCAGATGGCAGCACTTCTGGTTTGAAGAAACACCTTATTAAGAGAACATGGTCACAGCGTCCTGCGTCTGACTGTACTTTTGGTGATCACTCACACTAATGCAAAGCTCAGCTTATACCTCGCGGACTGTACCTAATAAGTAAGTAGTTTGTTTTAAATTTTTACCAATTTTTTCCTTGAAATTTAACTTAAGACCTATATTATCTAAGACCAAGGTACCTATTGAGGTCTTAAGTTAAATGTTAAACAGTTTTCACTGAAAGTCCCAAAAATGTTTTGCTATTTCCTAAGAAATGTAAAAACCCAAATTTTAAGTAACATACCTAGTTGACTAACATTTAAAATTAGTTTTAAATTAACATTTGACTGGCCTGGTGGCTCAGTGGGTAGTATCTCGGCCTGCGAATCCGAGGGCCCTAGGTTTTCCCACCCCACCCAGTCCAAATATTTGTGTGATGAATTCAAATGTTTGCACTGTGTCTGAGTATGTCTATGTATAATAACTAAGTATTAACAACTATTATATCAGCTATTTGGCCGCCATATTACAAGCGTTGGTTAGTTTGGAGTCAGATGGGGTTGTGTGTGAATTGTCCACCAATATTTATTCAAAATAGGTTTGACTAAACAGGAAACCGGGACAAATGAAGGATAATTACAATTACATGTTTTTTAGATGCTGTGGATGTTTGGACATAAGTAAATACTTATAAAATAAAATTGATAGTAATGATTATTTCTATGCAACGACAGAGTAATATTATACAGATTTTCATACATTGGTACAAACCAATTCAATGGCTTTTTCTTTTTGGACATAAGTAAATACTTATAAAATAACATTGATAGTAATGATTATGTCTATGCAACAACATAGTAATATTATACAGATTTTCATACATTGGTACAAACCAATTCAATGGCTTTTTCTTTCATACTGATTGATAGGCTGATACCATGCCACGAAGGACTCTGGTACCAGCAATGAAGTTATCAGAGTCAGACAATCATTTTTATTAACATATACCTAAGTATTTTAGGAATAATACATGCATTTTAAAGGATTATTCTGATAGGATAAATTATGTAAATTAAAATTTACCTTTATTATGTATATCTACACTAATATTATAAAGAGGAAAGATTGTACCTATTTTTGTAATGAATAGGCTCAAAAAATACTAGGCCGATTTAAAAAAAAAATTACCAATAGAATGCTACATTCTTCCAATTTGACATAGGCTACATTTCATTTTGAAAAAAATTAGGGATCCTTGGTAAAATTTGAACAATGTAACCGAAGGTGTAGAAAAATCCCTTCAGCCACTTTCGTAACAGACTGATTCGTAACCAACTACGAAAAAAGATTTTTTTGCAGTGGTTTCTAACCAGTTACCAATAAACACTTATTTTCCGTTTTCATTACCAATATTTGGTAACCAGTTATGAAAAATATGTTCTCTGTTATGTAACCAGTGATTAAAACATTGTTTCTAAATTCTGGCTGTATCGTTATCTTTCATGTATGTGGCATAGGTAGGACGCTGCAGTTGGTATCTAGGTTATTATCTGAGCGAAGCCGGAAAGGACCGCTAGTCAAAAAATAAAATACTCAAAATTAACAAAGTTCATTTAAAACACAAGACACATCATGTACACAAATTAGCAACAAAGTAATATTCCCAACTTTTACTTGACACTAGGTACTTCATGAAATCAAAAGACGTGCCCTAAGCACCTTGAAATTGTTAACAAACTGTGTCTGTGTGTCACACACCATATTTTATCATCAATTTGTTTTTCGTTTTCTAATATTTTAGCTATTACTTAATGGTTGCCGAGAAGAAATTGCTATTAAGCTATATGGCCGTCATTCATGGCACTAGTTATAAGTTATTTTATTTGCTATTATTTTTTCAGTGGATGTCTTATGGTGTGCATAATAAAGTGATTTTGTGTGTCTGTCTCTGTGAGTACCGTGAGTGGACTACAACTACTTATCTACTAGACTCCAAGAATCGCTAGCGGCGAGGTAGGTATGTTGTGGTTCTACTTATTTTGGTTTTTGACAACAAATAGTGATAGGTAAAAACATTCACCTCTTCCTACAACCAACTAGAATGGAAAGAGTGAGCTCACTCTTCCTAACCATAACATAATTCTGTGCACCTGAAGTTTAAGAGGGCATCCATTGATTTTAGGGATGTCTCATGACGTCATGACTCATTCAACAAATAAGGAAATTAATTAAAGTCCGAAATGATAATAACATTTGAATTTGTATGACATGGATGTAACATGTTATTTAAAGTATTAGCATAGCATAAACAGCCCACTAAATGTTCCCACTGATGGGACACGGTCTTCTCTCGCAAGAAGAGAAGAGCCAAGGCCATAATCCACCACATTGGCCCAGTGCAGGTTGTAGATGACACATGACTTCAAAAGATTCTAGGTACATGTCGGTTTCATCATGATGTTTTCCTTCACCGTTTTTAACCCCCAACCAAAAAAGAGGTGTTATAAATTTGACGTCGATGTCGGTCTGTCTGAGTATGAGTCTGTCTCTGTGACACTGTAGAGGTCAAACGGATGGGCTGATTTTGATGCGGTTTTTTTATTTAAAGGTTAATTTCCGTGCGGATGTTCTTAGCTATGTTTGGTTAATATCGATTCAAGATGGCCGCCTCCACAAAATGGCGGACACAACATTTCTTCACAACCTACCTAAATACTATATGGGTATCAAATGAAAGGACTTGACTAGTAGAATAATAAACACAAGAACATATTTCAAATCCAAGATGGCCGCCACCACAAAATGGCGAATTACATTCATTTTTTCACTACTACCTCAATATGGGTATCAAATGGAAGGGTTTGTCTAGTAGAATACTATGCACTAATTGCACTATGACTTATATCAAATCCAAGATGGCCACCATCACAAAATGGTGAAATACAATAATTTTTTCACAACAATCCTCAATATGGGTATCAAATGAAAGGGCTTGACTAGGTGAATGTCGTACTTATAAATGCAAATCCGATATAGTCGGGGTTTATTCAAACTTTTTAATTTTGTTCTTGTAAGTTAGCGGTTTAAAGCGCATGACTTCGAAAAGACAGTGGTGCACGTGGTTTTGAACCCGGGGTTTCCGGATCGGCAGTCGCCGTTCTCCCGACTAGGCCAGCCGTAACCTATTAGGAATATTGTAACTTGTATGTAAATAGATTCTAAAATAATAATCAGATAGGGCATGGGCATGTACCTACATAAGCACCATCGTCGGAACGTCAGAGTCGCGAATCGGTGAGATTATAAGCTTTCAATGAACGAGATGTGGCTTCTACATTTATATTCATTACGAAGTGCAAATCATAAACAAAGCATACATAAGGCCTTACCAGAGTATCCTTGTCACCAAGTTCACGATAGTTTCCCCTGCGGGAACCGATAAACATAGACCTCCTCATTAAACCACTGAGGAAGGAACAAAATCCACACTGTTTTATATACTCCGACACATTGCACGGTTAAACTTAACACAACTTATGGTCCTTTCATAAAAACTGCAATATCTGGTGAGAGATTTATCTTAGGCACCAAGACAACACACTCAAATATCTAGTTAATTATTAGTATTTTCTAACATTAAACATTACATCTTGAGCTTAAGACCAAATAAGCGGACCGGGGCCTGCTCAGAGCCGTTGAACGTGTCTTGTTTTAGTATTTGCATCGATTTAATTAGAATTTCTGTGAGTAAACTGTAACAACGCACGATAACAGAATCACTCGCGGCGTGCGGCATGCGAACGACCGAGAGCCGGACGAAAAACAAGAAACAGACAAGCGCTTGCGTCGCCGCTCGCCGTTCAACTGTTCCACAGACAGAATACATACAATTGATACAATACAACATGCAATACCATAGCTGGGCATTAACTCGTTAATCCGTTAATCGTTAATTAACGAAGTTAACATTTTGATTAACGGATTAACTTTTAAGTTAACTTTAAAAAAAGTTAACGGACATGTTAACTTCCGTTAATTATGCAGAAGTCCGTTAATCGTTAATCCAATGCTTACTATTTACCGCACGGCACCTCGGCGCGGCGCAAAAAACATGTTCAGACAAGAATGAAACGAAAAGTGTTGGGCGCAGTGTAACCATATGTAGCGGGTTCCTGCAATTTTGGCAGGATTGATGCGTCATTTTAGCCTGTGGCATGATCGGTTGACGTTATATGAAAACAAACATAATTTTGTTATCATAAGTCATATTTCCGATAATCTCGAGTTCTTTTTGGCTGAAAATTTGAGCATAGACATACTCGAATTTGACTGACGTTTACAATTTAGTTGAATATTTCACACATCCCTAGTAAACCAAGTAGATTATAGTAATCCATAGCTAGTGGGGAACTCCCCGATAAATTCAATCATACTTTTTCGATCGTTTATCTGTATTGTAACTTTCTTTTAATAAAATCGGTGGTAGTTTATTTCAACTAACCAAAGAAAAGTTAAAGAAAATGAACAAATCAATGTATAAGAATGAAGAAATGGAGGTATACAATGAAAATTCCAGTGTTTAACATCTTGCTAATATTATAAATGGCAATTTTTGGATGTTGTAATGTTTGTTGTTTCATCACGTCAGAACGTCTGGGAACGGGAAAGGATTGGGTTGAAATTTGGAAAACAGCCTTCAAACGCTGCAGTCGAAACGTCTGCTATCCACGGGTAAAGACATTTTAACACCAAAGCGAGCCTCGCTTTCAGACGAGAACTTCGACATGTTAATGTTCATGAGAGGAAATAGATACCTATGCGCATTATGCCCGACGATTAAATTACATACATATACATATATCTATACTTTAAATTAAAGCAAAATTGGCAGTCATAGAAACTGCCGATAGAAGTTAAAACTTATAACTCAGAATTTGATAGCTTACCTTAGCAACTACACGGGCGTAACCGGAGGGCGTGGCCTGGTCATCATGGCATGGCCATCTAGAAAAGCAACAGCATTTCCTATTGGCTGATGCATTTTAGATGGCCATGCCATAATGTCCAGGCCACGCCATTTCAGCATTTTCCATTGGCTGACGCATTTCTAGATGGCCAAAAGCCATGGTCCCGAGTTTACCCGAAGATTTCTTATCATACCCGAGCGTGACGCTAGAATTCAATTTACAAACCCACGAAAAATCTGTCTCGGCGCGCCTGACGAAGTTTTCACTTCAATAATAAAATTAAATGGTTTTTTCCTAACCTGTTAACTTCCAGAACCTAAACCAACAGGTTTTATAAGTTCACTAAAGCAGCGATATGAAAATCCAATACGCATATTAACGGATTAACGATTAACGTTAACTTCCGTTAATTCTTACGAAATGTAACGCTTTAACGTTTAACGAAGTTAACTTTTTTTGTAACGGATTAACGATTAACGAAGTTAACTATTTGATTAACGGTGCCCAGCTATGTGCAATACCTACAATAGTTCAACTCTGCACTCTGCTCTCCGCTTCCGGCTTCCGCTCACGAGCAGTCAAGTGTTGCCAACAAGATTTTTTAAAGTGCGCCATGTTTTTCGTCAAAATTCCGTAATTTTTTTAATGTGAATAATAACCGTTAAATTTCTAAAAGTTTATATCGACGGTAAAAACCAAACCTGCTGTAACCCACAAAATGCAAAATGTTCACCAGAGCCAAAAAACTTTTGAGATTTGACAAAAAAATTCATAACTCAAAAACTATTATTCCTTTAAATGTAATTTTTAGAAACAGAATGCATTATTTAATTGTTTATTAAATAAAATAAGTAAAACTAACCAAAAGTTTGGTATTGTCTATGTTTTTGTGGGTTACAGCAATGTCACTTTTTAGGGTTCCGTAAAACGTAAAAACGGAACCCTTATAGATTCGTCATGTCTGTCTGTCTGTCTGTCTGTCCGTCCGTATGTCACAACCACTTTTTGCCGAAACTATGAAAACTACAATGTTGAAACTTGGTAAATAGATGTATTCTGTGAACCGCATTAAGATTTAAACAAAAAAAATAAAAAATAATAAAGTAGCCAAGTGCGAGTTGGACTCGCCCATGAAGGGTTCCGTTGCAGCAAGTAACATTATATACATAGTACACATAGTTCTTGTAGTTCGTTGTAACTTTGATCGAAGTTTCAATAATAGTGTATTTATGACGTACTAAAAAAAAAATACTCATCAGATCGAGTTCAAACTAATTTTCGTTGGTAGTTTGCATGGTAATGTACATCATATATTTTTTTTAGATTTTTCATTCTCTTACTTTAGAAGTTAGAGGGGGGGGGGGGGGACACACATTTTACCACTTTGGAAGTGTCTCTCGCGCAAAGTATTCAGTGTAGACAAAAATTATATTAGAAACTTCAACATCATTTTTTAAGACCTATCGATAAACACCCCACACGTGTAGGTTTGATGAAAAAAAAGTTTTTGAGCTTCAGTTCTCAGTATGGGAGGCACCCCTAATTTTTGTTTTTTTTTTAAACTTTTGTAAAAATCTTAATGCGGTTTACAGAATACATCTACTTACCAAGTTTCAACAGTGTAGTTCTCATAGTTTCGGCAAAAAGTGGCTGTGACATACGGACGGACAGACAGACAGACAGACAGACAGACAGACATGACGAATCTATAAGGGTTCCGTTTTTACGTTTTACGGAACCCTAAAAAGTGAATACTCAGTGTTTAAATATATTTATATTTATGTATTAGGTATATGTTTAAATATAAACATAACAACATTGTCAACTAATTGCTCGTTGCTGTTGAGTTCCTGAGAACTGAAGCTCAAAAATATTTTTTTCATCAAACCTACACGTTTGGGGTGTCTATCGATAGGTCTTAAAAAATGATGTTGAGGTTTCTAATATAATTTTTGTCTGCACTGAATAACTTGCGCAAGAGACGCTTCCAAAGTGGTAAAATGTGTGTCCCCCCCCTCTAACTTCTAAAGTAAGAGAATGAAAAAACTAAAAAAAATATATATAAAAAATTTACAACCCATGTTTTTCAAATAAAATTGAATCGAAAACTTATAACTCAAAATACTTTGTAAATATAATAAACATTTGTAGAGAGCTACTTAAGTAAACTGAGTATTAATTATTTTTAAATATGTAGTTATTGTATTAAAACTAGTAATTAGAGCAAACATCATGTTGTGAATTGATCTGGGCTTAATAAATAAATTAAATAGTAATAAAGTAGCCAAGTGCAAGTTGGACTCGCCCATGAAGGGTTCCGTTGCAGCAAGTAACATAATATACATAGTACACATAGTTCTTGTAGTTCGTTGTAACTTTGGTCGAAGTTTCAATAATAGTGTATTTATGACGTACAAAAAAAAACTACTCATCAGATCGAGTTCAAACTAATTTTCGTTGGTAGTTTACATGGTCTCTTACTTTAGAAGTTAGAGGGGGGGGACACACATTTTACCACTTTGGAAGTGTCTCTTGCGCAAATTATTCAGTGTAGACGAAAATTATTTTAGAAACCTCAACATCATTTTCAAAGACCTATCGATAGACACCACACACGTGTAGGTTTGATGAAAAAAACATTTTTGAGTTTCAGTTCTCAGTATGGGACGCAACCCTAATTTTTCTTTTTTTTAATTTTTTTTGTTCAAATCTTAATGCGGTTCACAAAATACATCTACTTACCAAGTTTCAACAGTGTAGTTCTCATAGTTTCGGCAAAAAGTGGCTGTGACATACGGACGGACAGACAGACAGACAGACATGACGAATCTATAAGGGTTCCGTTTTTACGTTTTACGGAACCCTAAAAATAACATCAAATAAATACTTAATTACTATTTTGAGAAAACATGTAGGTACAATATATTTTGAAGTCAAAACTTCTTTTGGCGCGCCAAAGACAGATTTTTCGTGGGCTGTCAATTTAATTCTAGCGTCACGCTCGGGAATGATAAGAAATCTTCGGGTAAATTCGGGACCTTAGCCAATGGCCATCTAGAAATGCCTCAGCCTTTCCCATTGGCCATTTAAAAATGTGTCAGCATTTCTAGATGGCCATGCTCATAGCCACGCCCTCCGGTTTCACACGCGTAGTTTCCAAAGTAAAAATCAAATTCTGAGTTATAAGTTACCACTTATATCGGCAGTGCCTATGACTGCCAATATTTTTCTTTCATGAATTCTGAATAGTACCTACGTTTATTAATTTCCTTTAAAATGTACCCTGATGCAAATTTAGCGTTACTATAATTTAATGCATTTAGGCGGACACTTTTTCATGTACACATGAAACTCCTTACCTCAATCGGTCAACTCTCCATATGTTCACGTCATATTGTTATTGTTAAAACCATGACTAAATAAAATCAAGTTTAAAACTTATAAAATTGAATACAAGTGAAAAACCGAAATACCATAATAATAAGTGATTCTAGCGACCAAGAAGTTTATTTAACGCCAACAGAATCGACTGAAACTGAAAATGCGCAAAGCGTTTAGTAATTTCCTCGCTAGGGGGGGATGAAAAATTACGTGTTACACTCGAGTGCAAAGATTTTTCACCTTGTGCCCTTTTGATTCCCTTGCTACGCTCAGGATTCTAATTTTTGAATCCCTCGCTACGCTCGTGATTCAACTTTAGAATCCTTCGCTTGCTCGGTCATCAAAATTGAGCACGCGGTTAAAAAGCCACTTTGCACTCTTGTACAACAAATAACTATTTCATCCCACCAGCTCGGAAAGAGTACTTTTGCTCCTCGATATCAGGGCGCAAAAGTCGTTTTTACCCTCTAGAGGGTAAAGTAAATTTGAATATAGAACATCGTGTGTACTGAGGTTTTGAATTCAAAACATAATTTAACCTATTAATTTCTACCTCCTTGGTGCCGAATTCATCGTACATTTATTAAAAACTCATACTCGGAACCTCCTTGGTGTACTTTTTTGACGTGATAACGTCTTATAATTCGATGAAGCCGGCTGCACGCCCACAAAACATGACGTCATGTACCGTTACCGTCGGTCGTTACCTCGCCGCATGTTTGTTACAGTTGTATTAATTATTTCGACCAGTAGTTCAAGCGGGGATGTAGCTCAGTGGTAGAACGTTCACTTTGCATGTGAAATGCCCCGGGTTCGATCGCCGGCATCTAAAAGCTTTTTTGCATTGTTTTTTGCATTGTTTTGATTGAAAATTACTAAATTCTACTGATTACTTTTTACATACAAATCTATTAAACAAATTAAATTAAAATTTTCTTTTGAAAAATGCTACCATTCCATCAGTATTTTCTTAAGACGTTGTCACGTTCTATCGTCAGTAAACCGACTTTACAGACAAACATTTTTTTTATGCTTTGCGCGCAATTTTCTTTTCACGTATGGAGGATAGAGGTAAAGAATGTTATTTCAAATAGCAAAACATTTTAAAATGCTATGAATGAATTAATTGTAATCGAATTGAAGTATGCCGAGTTAAATAATTAAATATTATCGACTACTAAAATAGTAACTAATAGATAATTTCAACGACTTGTGCAGTACAAAATAATGTATTAAATATAACATCAAATAAATAATTACTATTTTGAGAAAACATGTAGGTACAATATATTTTGAAGTCAAAACTTCTTTTGGCGCGCCAATGACAGATTTTTCGTGGGCTGTCAATTTAATTCTAGCGTCACGCTCGGGAATGATAAGAAATCTTCGGGTAAACTCAGACCATAGCCATTGGCCATCTAGAAATGTCTCAGCCTTTCCCATTGGCCTTTTAAAAATGTGTCAGCATTTCTAGATGGCCATGCTCATAGCCACGCCCTCCGGTTTTACACTGGTAGTTTCCAAAGTAAACAATCAAATTCTGAGTTATAAGTTACCACTTCTGTCGGCAGTGCCTATGACTGCCAATATTTTTCTTTCATTAATTCTGAATAGTACGTTTATTAATTTCCTTTAAAATGTACCCTGATGCAAATTTAGCGCTACTATATTTAATGCATTTGGGCGGACACTTTTTCATGTACACATTTGAAATTTCTTACCTCAATCGGTCAACTCTCCATATTTTCACGTCATGAATGAATTCCATTGGCCATGGATAAATAAATTTAAAGTTTAAAACTTATAAAATTGAATACAAGTGAAAAACCGAAATACCATAATAATAAAAGTGATTCTAGCGACCAAGAAGTTAATTTGACGCCAACAGAATCGACTGAAACTGAAAATGCGCAAAGCGTTTAGTAATTTCCTCGCTTTTGGGGGATGAAAAATTACGTGTTACACTCCAGTGCAAAGATTTTTCACCTTGTGCCCTTTTCATTCCCTTGCTACGCTCAGGATTCTAATTTTTGAATCCCTCGCTACGCTCGTGATTCAACTTTAGAATCCTTCGCTTGCTCGGTCATCAAAATTGAGCATGCGGTTAAAAAGCCACTTTGCACTCTTGTACAACAAATAACTATTCTACAACAAGACGAAATTGATAGTTACAAAGTGCACGCAATGAATTTAGAAATGCAAAGTGAGTGGTGAACCATAGGTGAGTTTTGTATCCTATTAGCTCTGAAGTGGCGCACCTTGCTATATAACTGGTCCCCTGCCTTATTAAAATTTTATCTAAACGCTTTCCAAATGACCCTCCCTGACCAGAATAACTTGGTAAGGTGGGGGCTCTGAAAAATGTTGCTTTACTTGTGGTGAGACGATATGTGCAGCAAGGCACATATTGGTGGGATGCAAGGTGCTCCTTAATAGGGGTCATTACTCACAACGCCATGACAGAGTACTTGAAATCATACGTGAAGCCGTAAGCCTTTCGGTAGCTAGAGCCCAAAAGGGATTGACGATAAACAAAAGACAAATTAATCTTATATATAAAATTCTCGTGTCACAGTGTTTGTTTCCTTACTCCTCCAAAACGGCTTTACTGATTTTAACCAAATTTTATATGCATATTCTGTAGGTATGAGAATCGGCTACTAGCTATTTTTCATACCCCTAAGTGACAAAGGTTGTTCACTAAGGCAAAACAACGTTTGCGGGGTCAGCTAGTTAACTTTGTAAAAGAGGGCTCAACTTCAAACTCCAAGAACAAGCCTTACTCAATCCTGGGTTCAGCACCTGATTGGACTATTTTAATGGACACGTATGAAAAGCACTACAAAATCGCAGAGGATGTGGGTGTTTGGTCATCCAGACCGGACATTTTCCTTTTTTCTAGGGCTACGAAACGCATAGTCCTTGTAGAACTTACCGTACCGTGGGAAACTAATATACCTAAAGACCACGCGATGAAACAAAATAAGTATTACGACCTTCAAAACGAATTAACAAAAACTGGCTATGTAGTTTATTTTATACGCTGTAGAAGTAGGAGCGAGAGGTATACCAGTAAAATTTCTCTATAACCTGCTTAAAGACCTTGGCTTGTCCAGAAGTGCAGTAAGTTCCATACTAGAACGATTATCTAAAGCTGCACTAGTAGGATCATATCGGATTTGGCTAGGCAGGGAGAGACATACGAGTAGTAAAGGTGAGTGTTGACGTACGTCACCAAAAGGGGCCCCTTTTAAACCTACGCCCGAGTCACAAGTCTTGGGGTCTATTCGAGATTTCTCTCTCTGCCACGATGGACCCGGCACCCGCACGGTGAATCCATGGAATGCTAAGAAGTTCGTCTCTAGTCAAAAACACTTTGGAGCACAAAAAGCTCAAAATCGAGAATTGAGAACTTTAGGTAATTTATCTTCTGCTTAAGGCCTTCGGATCGACCGTGATGCTGAACCATGATAATGATATTAGGCAATACACCTGCCCACCACATTATCACGCGGCTATTGAACATTAAAAATCCAAATCATTATCTAGAATTGTGCTGCGGTCCTGCGGTGCTGCGGTGAAGCATCCTGCAGAAATCGTTCCGTCCTAAAAGATAGTTTATTTAAATATCCTATAATTTTGGCAGAAACGCAAATTAAAATTGGCAAAAATGTGCTACTTTTTCATTGGAGAAGTAGAGTAAATAAATATAGGCATACATTTAAAACACAACATCATCTGACCCCAAACTTAGTAAAAATTTAATTATAGCAGCCAAATAGCTGATATCATAGCTAAACATGGTTATTGGTAATCCGCTTGATTCCTTTTAAGGCTATGTTAAGTACTCTAAATACTCAGTTTTCTTAAAATAAAATAAAGTAGCCAAGTGCGAGTTGGACTCGCCCATGAAGGGTTCCGTTGCAGCAAGTAACATAATATACATAGTACACATAGTTCTTGTAGTTCGTTGTAACTTTGATCGAAGTTTTAATAATAGTGTATTTATGACGTACTAAAAAAAAACTACTCATCAGATCGAGTTCAAACTAATTTTCGTTGGTAGTTTTCATGGTAATGTACATCATATATTTTGACGTGACAACGTCCTATAAATTGGTTTGCCGGGTGACACTTCAAGAAACTGCGTTACGCTCCGCACACGTTATGCGCTCACAATGAGAGCGAGTGGGAGGGACGCGTGCCTTTCACTTTTTATGTCTGTCTCTCTCGCTCTTAGGCGGGCTAACCATGCCCGAGTCGCCGATTCGCTTAGGCGCCTGCATACAAGTTTACACGTTGCCAGTTTATTGTAAAACGATTGTGTAGTGATAATGTGACAGACTACGAATGAATATTCACATTAAAATTATTTTATAACATATTTGCTCGTAAAGGGTCTCTTATTGGACCAATTTCTGTATCGTAATGTATCTTATTACGCACTAGTGCTGTAATGTGTAATGTAAAACGCACGGTTTCAAAATGCTCCGTCCACAGACTAGGTAGAGAGATATGCTCCGTCTAAAACGAACGGTACCTTTTTAAATCTTAGTAAAGAGTTTTTATGTCAGAAAAGTGTGGTCAACATTTTATGAATAAAATTAACTTTGAGAGGTAAAATATAATAAAGAATTATTTAATTCGATAATTTAATTAATTTAGACCATAAATTACTTTATTTTTCTGTAACAAAACACAAAAATATTAATTTACTTTATTATTAATGGCATACCGGCTGGTTCTGTGCCGTTGCTTAAAAAAAAAAGGCACCGATGCGCGCGCATTGCTAATCTGTGATCCATAGTGATTATTTACTCTGTGCTGTGATCTGTGATCAAGTAAATATTATTCCGCGCGTTTTTTTCGCTGTATTGTTTTTATTTGAAAATATCGTCAGAGTTTTGTTTATTTCCTCGCAAATATGTTATAAAACGTCGTATGACATACGTGCGCTTTGATAATTACAGCCTCTGCTAATTGTAGCTCTCGCCTTCGGCTCGAGCTAGCAATAAAGCCTCGGCTGTAATTATCAACTTACCGCACTTATATCATAATGTACTATTATCACTCAAAGTCGTTGTCACGTAAAACTTTCGCCCGTATACCGACTTTACAGGCAACCAATTTTTTTTTTTTTTTAATTTTTCATTTTCTTACTTTAGAAGTTAGCGGGGGGGGACACAAATTTTACCACTTTGGAAGCGTCTCTCGCGCAAACTATTCAGTGTAGACAAAAACTATATTAAAAACCTCAACATCATTTTTGAAGACCTATCGATAGACATCCCACACGTGTAGGATAGATGAAAAAAAAATTTTTGAGTTTCAGTTCTCAGTATGAGGGGCAACCCTAATTTTTATTTTTTTTAATTTCTTTTGTAAAAATCTTAATGCGGTTCACAGAATACATCTACTCACCAAGTTTCCACACTGTAGTTCTCATAGTTTCGGCAAAAAGTGTCTGTGACATACGGACGGACAGACAGACAGACAGACACACAGACAGACATGACGAATCTATAAGGGTTCCGTTTTTACGTTTTACGGAACCCTAAAAATGGTGTCAAAACCCTTTTGAAGAACTATCGACCAATATCCCTCCTGAGTTGTTATCACGAGTTGCCTTATTCGAAGACTCAACAAGTTTCTATACTAGATAGGCGGTATTTCACAGCGGGTATAGCACCATAGACCACATGGACATCGTGCGGCAAACCATACAGAACAATAATGAGTAAAATCAGCCCCCTTGTTTGGCGTTTGCGAACTATGAGAAGGAATTCGACTCGGAGAAAACCCGGTCTGTTCTGAAATCCTTACACCGATGTCAAACTAAATGGCGATATATTGAGGTGATAATATGTTTGACGCTACTATGACCATTCAAGTTCAAAACTCGCAGATGAATGATCCACCTGCGACGAGAAGTGAGACAAGAGAACGTTATCTCTAAGAAATTGTTCTCAAACGCATTGGAGGATATATCTAGGACACTGGATTTGAAAGGACGTGGCATCAATATAAACGGTGAATACACATCTCACCTACAATTCGCAGACGACATTGTTATAATGACCGAAACGCTGGAAATACAAGAGATGCTGCATAGCTTAGCTGAACTTTCCCAACGCATCGGTGTCCAAATATTAGATCAGAAACTATGGGACCGGCTGCCTGTTTTTTTTTTTTTATGGGACCGGCTGCCATAACCAGGGAACGCTTTAACTTGGGAATACAATTATTTCGAATGTGAGCCCATGAAGAGGATTCAGCTAGGCTGTGCAGTGTTTGGGAAAATCTCTCTTCTCGTCACCCATACCACAAAACCAGAAGAGAAAGAATTTCAATCAGTGCGTTCTAGCGGTCATGATCTATAGTGCCGGAACGTGGAAACTGACACTTAAGGTAGTCCACAAGTTTAAGGTCGCACAGTTTACTATGGAACGAGCTGTGCTTTGTGTCTCTCTGAGGGATCATATTCTAAATGAAGTCATCCGTCATTGACAAAGCTCAACATCTTAGCAAACTGAAGAGACAGTGGGCTAGTCATATCTGTAGGATGTAGGAGGACCGAAGACCGTTGGGGTAGACTAGTTCTAAAGCAGAAACCATGATTAGGTAAACGTAGTGTAGGAGGTCCTAAAACCCGATAGAGTGACGATATACGTTAGGCTGCTGGCAATGGTTGGAGAAGAAAACCCGACAACAGGGCAGTGGCGTGCCATGGGATATGTCTAGCAGTAGACTAGAATGCGCTGATGTTGATGATGTAGGTATTGAGTTTTAACAAAAGTTGTAAAACAAGTACCTATTGTTTGTTTAAATACACAGAATATGCTCTTAAATGGATGCATGCTAATTAGCAGCACCCTTGTAAAGTTAAAAATACATACTCATTATACAAAGAAATATCCTGACACAAAACAAATATGTATTTGTATTCTTGTAAATATTTGCCCTGGGTGGGAATCAAACCCACGACCCTCGGCTCGCAGGCAGACAACTTACTACCAACAAAGCCACGAGGCCAGGCGAGGTACTACCAGTACAAAAATCGAGGTAAATTTAACTTTTCCAGGATTTAAAGTATACCATGTTTCAAAAGTTCAGCAATTTAGGCATGAAGAGGTAATAGATAAATTAGGTTACTTTTCACATTCACAATTTCTTTCACTTTTCCATTCCAAATTATATCTCTAAATTAGTTGAAATGATTTAAGATAAAAATAAAATAAAGTGGCCAAGTGCGAGTTGGACTCGCCCATGAAGGGTTCCGTTGCAGCAAGTAACATAATATACATAGTACACATAGTTCTTGTAGTTCGTTGTAACTTTGGTCGAAGTTTCAATAATAGTGTATTTATGACGTACTAAAAAAAACTACTCATCAGATCGAGTTCAAACCAATTTTCGTTGGTAGTTTACATGGTAACATACATCATATTTTTTTTTAGATTTTTTATTCTCTTACTTTAGAAGTTAGAGGGGGGGACACACATTTTACCACTTTGGAAGTGTCTCTTGCGCAAATTATTCAGTGTAGACAAAAAATGATTTAAGAAACCTCAACATCATTTTTGAAGACCTATCGATAGACACCCCATACGTGTAGGTTTGATGAAAAAAAAAATTTTGAGTTTCAGTTCGCAGTATGGGGGGCAACCCTAATTTTTCTTTTTTGTTATTTTTTTTGTAAAAATCCTAAAGCGGTTCACAGAATACATCTACTTACCAAGTTTCAACAGTGTAGTTCTCATAGTTTCGGCAAAAAATGGCTGTGACATACGGACGGACAGACAGACAGACAGACAGACAGACATGACGAATTTATAAGGGTTCCGTTTTTACGTTTTACGGAACCCTAAAAAAGGTGTGTGCTTAAGACCACACGGCAGAAGTGAAAACTTCATTAGCTGATTTTGGTATTAGGTAGGTATGTCGTATTATAATAAAATATTATGGATCGTATTAGTTGAATATACGAGTAAAACAAGCCAGAAATTAAAGTAGGTAAATATTTATTGAAATTTTATTTATACAAGGTGTTGCAGAAAGGTGCAACAATATTTATGGTAGTTCATCTACATTAAGTTTAGAATCATGTATGTGAAAATTACGCATGAAAGATCAAATAATTTTTTCCATAAAAAAAATTTTTTTTTTGATTGTTATTTCTTTTGACACTAATGGCCAGATCTCCGCACGGATTTTTGTACGACGTCGCGGCGTCGGCGGCAAGGTCTTTTGTCTGCTGTACATGCTTTAGGGTTGAAACTGGTGATTTGGTGGAAATTTTACGTCAAACTTTGACTCCAATTATCTCGTGATCTACCGTGCTGAGGGGAAAGAGACCTTGGGTGATAAAGTCTACATCAGTGTTAGAATGGACTGTTAAAATATTGTTGGGGGTAAATCCACCACGTTGTATACAAAGTAGCTATCACCCGCGACTTAGTCCGCGCGAAATAAATACTAAGGTTACTCAGGCAGTACTTATTTGTATACCCAGATTGTATACACATTTATGGTTAGTGTCCATGTTCAAAAAGTTGTTGGCCGGGGCCGGCTTTTTAAAAGTTACTCCAACTTTGTATGCATTCACACGGTGCACCCCTATGATGCCCCTAACATTGTCCGCATAAAGGTTGGTGAGTGTAATAGGATTTTTGTTACCGACTTTCTCCTGTTCCGTCGATTCCACATACACTACACAGTCTCCACTACGATTTTCTGGGAATAGTCTCTTTCTCTTAAAAAGGGGTTTTCTAAATAGTTGGTAAGAAACATTGTCACTTGGATTTGGCTTCAATAGTTTTCTTTTTCTGGTCTGTTCGACGGGGTCACCCCCGTCGCTAGCGACGCTCATATTTATTTACTAGCTGACCCCGCAAACGTTGTTTTGCCTTAGTGAACAACCCTTGTCACTTAGGGGTATGAAAAATAGCTAGTAGCCGATTCTCATACCTACAGAATATGCATATAAAATTTGGTTAAAATCAGTAAAGCCGTTTCGGAGGAGTAAGGAAACAAACACTGTGACACGAGAATTTTATATATAAGATACTATTGACTATGTACAAAACTAAATATTTACATGAAAGAAACGAAATATTTACACAGCAAAACTAATTTTTATAAAATACTAGCTGGTACCCGCGACATCGTCCGCTTGAAATAAATACTAAGGTAATTCAGGCAGTAGCCTATTTTTATACCCATACACATTTGCGGTTACTAAAAACAGCTTATAATAAAACAATTTCATACAATTTTATCAAAATCGGTTCAGTTATTTAGGTGTGAAAGCTTAAGGGACATTCGTCCCCCTTTTCAACTCCAATTCCATACCCATACAGTTCGAAATTACAAAATTGCTAGAACAAACATTTATTGGCTTCGTGTCAAGTGCCTATTTAAAGAGTTTCATGGTTTTATCTTCAACGGTTGGTATCTTCCATATTGACATTCATCCCTCATTTCAACCCCAATTTCACCCCCGTACTATTCGAAATTACAAAATTGATAGAACAAACATTTAATTGCTTCGTGTCAAGTGTCTTAGATACAACATTTGATAACTTTGAAAATCACGAATTTTCATTCAACCGTTCATCCTCTTAGGGGTTGAATTTTGCAAAAACCCGTCTTAGCGAGCGCCTACGTGCTTAAAAGGGTATTCCATGCAAAATTTCACGATTCCTAGCATTTGTAGTTTCTGAGATTCCTTGATGAGTGACCTTTCGCTTTTTTATATAGATAGATGTACGATTGTATGTGAATAGTTGTGTTGAAACCAACGGACAAATTTAATATAAACAACATTACACAATATAAGATTAGAGAGATTTTTAATTTACATGTAAAAATGTAACAAATGCATTATTGCCAATTTGTTTACCTAAAATGACGCACCTTCAAATTTGTGACACGTGTCTCCAAAAGTCTGTGACACGTCTTCAACCAAAAGACTTCAACCCACGCCAAGGAGGATGTCACACGCAGCTAAAGCTCTCAAAGAGAAATATTTTTCCCGTTTTTGCTACATTGTTCAAGCCCCCAACCCTTTCTCCGCAATAAAAAGTAGCCTATGTCCTTTCTCGGTGTCTAGTTTATCTGTATACCAAACTTCATAAAAATCGGTTCACTGGTTTAGACGCTAAATCGTAACAGACAGACAGACAGAGTTACTTTCGCATTTATAATATTAGTAAGGATAATAAGGATAAGGATGTTACTTGCTGCAACGGAACCCTTCATGGGCAAGTCCAACTCGCACTTGGCCACTTTATTTATTTCAGTTTTAAACCTAGTTTCATTAAGACCTTCCACTTGTGTAGGGATTAAATTATAGAAGCGAATACCATTACATTTGAAAGAGTTAATGGTCTTGTGTAGTCTGCATTTAGGAAATACAATTTTATGTTTATGATGTGCTTTTGGATTCAAATCAGACATTTTCTTCAGTCGAGTACGATTTTTTCTCACATACATTATCTATACTAATATTATAAAGAGGAAAGATTTGTATTTTTGTATGTTACTAATAAACTCAAAAACTACTGAACCGATTTCAAAAATTATTTTACCAAAAGAGAGCTACATTATCACTGAGTAACATAGGCTACTTTTATTACGAGAAAAAAATAGAATTACTTTGATTTCTTTACTAAAACCAACGCAAGGTATAAAAAATAAAGTGGCCAAGTGCGAGTTGGACTCGCCCATGAAGGGTTCCGTTGCAGCAAGTAACATTATATACATAATACACATATTTCTTGTAGTTCGTTGTAACTTTGATAGAAGTTTCAATAATAGTGTATTTATGACGTACTAAAAAAAAACTACTCATCAGATCGAGTTCAAACTAATTTTCGTTGGTAGTTTACATGGTAATGTACATCATATATTTTTTTTAGATTTTTCATTCTCTTACTTTAGAAGTTAGAGGGGGGGGGGGGGGACACAAATTTTACCACTTTGGAAGTGTCTCTCGCGCAAGTTATTCAGTGTAGACGAAAATGATTTCAGCAACCTCAACATCATTTTTGAAGACCTATCGATAGACACCCCACACGTGTAGGTTTGATGAAAAAAAAAAATTGAGTTTCAGTTCTTAGTATGGGGGGCAACCCTAATTTTCCTGTTTTTTAAATTTTTCTATTGAAATCTTAATGCGGTTCACAGAATACATCTACTTACCAAGTTTCAACAGTGTAGTTCTCATAGTTTCGGCAAAAAGTGGCTGTGACATACGGACGGACAGACAGACAGACAGACAGACAGACAGACAGACAGACAGACAGACAGACAGACAGACATGACGAATCTATAAGGGTTCCGTTTTTACGTTTTACGGAACCCTAAAAAAACAGCCATAAAATGGCTTTCATCGCATACGCTGCGGAAAGTACCAATGATAGAACAAAACAATGTTCTACAATATTATAAAACGTATTAAAATCTACAAAAAACTTTGGGAGACCATATGTCTAACTACTGTAATTACGTCGCTACAACTGCTTTTTTACATTTTAAAAGAAGATAAAAATGCCGATCAAATTCAGACCATGTTATCCATACATTTTTATTAATTCTTATCTAAATAAACTGTTTCGTATTCAAGATTGCTTTAATACCTACTGATTCCTTTTTGAATTATTAAAATCGGACATTGCATTCAAAAGATATTACGAAGTTAAAAAATTCCATCCTGCCGAAATAATAATAAACGACGCGACGGGCCGGCGCGGCGCGCCGACTGTACATAGCGCGGCGCGGCGCAACGTGGCGGTACATACCATCGATACAAATCAATGGATGTGCCCTGAGAACCTTGAAATTGGTAATAAATTGCGTCTCTGTGTGTATCGTAAGTGGTTTACAAACAACCAATCTACTTGACCCCTATAATCGTTAGCGGCGAGATTTGCTGTGGTTCTACTTATTTTGGTTGTTGACAACGAATAATGATAGGTAAAAACGTCCGGCATCCACCGCGTCCTGCACCCGACTAGAACGGAAAGAGTGAGCTCACTCTTCCCAACTTTGACATGATTACGTGCGCTCTGAAGTTTGGGAAGGCCAATCTTGGGTTCTACGATCTATGGTAGATGCAGAATTAGGAAGAGTGTACAGCGTTCATCCTTCCCAGTCAGAGTGTTTTTATCTCAGAATACTTTTTTATCATGTACCACGTTGGCACATGGTTCCAAGACTTTAAAATCGTGTAAAAGAAACTTACCAAGCCGCATGCCGAGACGGGGGTTTGTTACAAAATTATAGCCAATGGGAAATCCCTTTGAGAGAAGCTTCAATTTCCCGGTGTCCGTTGAGGCTGAGAGTTGTTTGTGGTAATATTCATCGATATAAACCAATAGATGTTCCCAGAGCACCTTGACATCGGTAATAAACTGCGTCTCTGTGTGTATCGTATCTGGTTTACATAAAACCAATCTACTTGACACATACAATCGCTAGCGGCGAGATTTGCTGTGGTGCTACTTATTTTGGTTGTTGACAACGAATAACGATAGGTAAAAACGTCCGGCGTCCACCGCGTCCTGCAACCGACTAGAACGGAAAGAGTGAGCTCACTCTTCCCAACGTTGACATGATTGCGTGCGCCCTGAAGTTTGGTAGGGCCTATCTTAGGTTCTACGATTTATGGTAATATTATTATTTTGTTTCGCCGTATTACATTACAGCTAGCCATTTTGAAAAACAGTGCCTTTTTGTAAAGCGGCGGTTCAACGATTAGCCGCATTGTCATTGCGATACGTTCTTCAATAAGGCGGCCCACGTTCAGCCGTATTGTATTACTGCTTATTTTATAGGGTGACCAAATTTAAAAAAAACATAATTTAAATAAACAAAATCAAAATTAATTTCATTCATCCGAAAAAACTGACCGATTACTTACGGTATTCCTTAATATTTTTTTACAATATTTTACCTCTCACATAAAGTTTGAAAGCCCATAAATTGATATCGGTGACGGTACACGTAAGAAACATGGTGCACTTCCATAAACAAGGGTCTATCATCGAGATTTGACTCCGGGTGGGCTCCCGCCAGCTCTGCGATCAGCCCTGAGTGTCGCTTCTCCATACTCGGCCTGCGATACACTACGGCTACTTGCATGGCTTGCTCCACTCAGGACCTCCCTTGAGCTTCTGGCTCCCGCATTTTTTTTAATACACTCCAGAGGTAGTAGCGCCAAGACTATATGGAGTCGGTGTGCTCCAAGTCGGATCTGGGTCTCATGTAACCAACCCGGTCCGATTTAGTCTTAACAAGGTGGACGGTGGAAACGAAATAGTTTCCAAGTAACACCCAGGGTGACAAGTGACACTCCAATAATATTGTGTACAATCCCTCCGAACTCCAGAATCCACTGTCACTTTAGCAATTTAGCAACACACTTACAGTACCTATTCAATGCCATAGTTGTTGTTATGTCCGGCAGTGCCATGAGTGTTAAGAATCGGAACTAAAAATTGTGAAAGAGGCGGCTAATCTCTCGCTTTATTACTTAACGGCTAGCCGTGTTGAATGACGTATGGCGTCGAATACATTCCGGGGGTTTTTTAATCAGCCGTATTCAATCCGGCTGATCGTTAAACCGCCGCTTCACAAAACGGCCCTCAACCAACTAAGCCACCAGGCCAGCCAGTTTAATGTTTTTACTCTTTAAAGTTTTGGTTTTTAATTTTGGATCAATGACTCGTGGTCCCACTAATTTGACCCACTGGTGGGACAGTGTGTCGATTTAATGGGCTCGTGGTCCCACTGTTTGGTGGGACCATCAGTCAACGTAATGCAGTCGCTCGTGGTCCCACTGATTTGGTCATAAGGGCTATAACATATACATTTTTGTGAAATGAACAGAAAAGTGGAATTTATTATTATGTTATTTTATTTTATGATTTAAGTTTTTCCGCCTAAGGGGGGGATTCAAAACAGGAATAAGCCGAAAATAAAAAGGCCAGCATAAAAACGTGAAGCAATATTTTTTTTTTTCAACAATGAACTTAATGAACAAAACTTAGAGTTTGTTCTCTTTAAACTTATTCTAATTTTTATCTGAACTTTTCTAAAAAATAACCAACTGTGATCTCCTTGTTTATCAGCTGCATTTGTGACTGTATTATTAAGTCGTCTTTTAATAGTTGAAACCGATCTCTTTTCTTTTCAAAAGTATTTTTTGCAGTAAAATCTTCTTATAGTGTATGCAGTAGTTTCAAAACAGTAACATAATTTTTATTTATACTTTTATTGAGTTTTGAATTCCAATTTTCGCAAACGTTATTAGTGCGATGTCTTTCGCTAGATACACACCATTCCCTTACAAATTTTTCAGATTTGACATAATATTTATCAAAGTATGCCATAAACACGTTCATTTTCTCCATGTTCATACATTCAGTTTTGATGTATTCCAAACCTTCTTGAATGAACTCTTGCGGCAAAAGGGGAAGAGCAGAATATAATCCAACTATTATTTTATAGATTTTTGCTTTCAGACCTAACGTTTTAGCTTTCTTGTAAAGGCTCCGCACGAAATGGGCGTAGCATCTTTTAATAATTACGGTAGGACATTCAGAAAATATTACATCCAAAGCATTGGTAGGAGCAATTTCAAAATCGGCGTGAATTTTTATAGGATTCCATTCTGGAAATCGTGTCTTAATGATGTCAAATAATGCGAAGTATGAGTTTTCATTTTTGTCACTCATGAGACCAAAAAATAATGGAGCAACTTTTGTCTTGTCAGTAGTACTCCCCGTGTCTCCATGTATTACCATTAGCTGATAAAAAGGCTTGGGAGTGCTTTTAAAGGTTGCATAAAAAAAAAATTCATCGGTAATTGGTAATAATTGCTCACTTCTTTCTGATGCAAATACAATGATTCTAGCATCGCCGCCAATACAAGTATAATCTGCTACAAGAAATGATTTGAAATTTGCGGGAATTTCAACCTCATGTAATGTCTTGGTAACCAATTTCTTTATTTTTAGGGTTCCGTAAAACGTAAAAACGGAACCCTTATAGATTCGTCATGTCTGTCTGTCTGTCTGTCTGTCCGTCCGTATGTCACAGCCACTTTTTGCCGAAACTATGAGAACTACACTGTTGAAACTTGGTAGGTATATGTATTCTGTAAACCGCATTAAGATTTGAACAAAAAAATTAACAAAAAAGAAAAATTAGGGTTGCCCCCCATACTGAGAACTGAAACTCAAAATATTTTTTTTCATCATACCTACACGTGTGGGTTGTCTATCTATAGGTCTTTAAAAATGATATTGAGGTTTCTAAAACCATTTTCGTCTACACTGAATAATTTGCGCAAGAGACATTTCCAAAGTGGTAAAATGTGTGTCCCCCCCCCTCTAACTTCTAAAGTAAGAGAATGAAAAATCTAAAATAAATATATAATGTACATTACCATGTAAACTACCAACGAAAATTAGTTTCAACTCGATCTGATGTGTAGTTTTTTTTTAGTACGTCATAAATACACTATTATTGAAACTTCGATCAAAGTTACAAGGAACTACAAGAACTATGTGTACTATGTATATTATGTTACTTGCTGCAACGGAACCCTTCATGGGCGAGTCCAACTCGCACTTGACCACTTTATTAATTGCTTAACTTGAAGGACGCGCGACACTGACAGGTACAACGTACAGTTATAATGTATCGTGAATTGTGACTAAAAAGGCCAGTATCTCAAGTGGCCAGTACCACTTTAATTCAAGTACATACTCGTATAATACAAGTCTACGTATAAATTAGATGCAGTGGGGCCACGAACCTACGATTTTAACTATGACTTGTAGTCCCACTAAGCAGTGGGACCACGAACCCATGATTTCAGGGATAGTGGGACCACGAGTAATAGTGGTACAATCCCAGTGGGACCACGAGTCGCAACCCTAATTTTGATCATTTGGAAAAATTTGGTCATGTACGTTTCATTTAGCATATCTACTTAACCAAAAATATTGACCCCTGTGCGAAGCCGGGACGGGCCGCTAGTTCTTTCATAAATGTATAACGACGGGACTGTTAGTATATTTATAGTTTTAAAAATCTCCCGTAATGATTTTCTAGCTGATAGATTGTACAGAGCACGGATTGCTCTCTTTTGTAATATAAAAATTGAATTTATATCCACGGCTGATCCCCACAATAAAATCCCGTAGGACATAATGCTAGGAAAGTAACCAAAATAAACAAGTCTAGCCGTTGCAACGTCAGATATTTTCTTAATTTGTCGAACTGCATGAGCAGCTGAACTGAGTCTCTCAGCCAGTCTCTCTATATGAGGACCCCAATGTAGCTTTGAATCCACTGAAATATCCAGAAAAAGAGTAGATTGTACGGATTCGATGACTTCATCTTTCATTACGCTACTATCAACAGGAACGGAGCGTGACTGGAAAATGTAACAATAATAAAGTAGCCAAGTGCGAGTTGGACTCGCCCATGAAGGGTTCCGTTCCAGCAAGTAACATAATATACATAGTTCTTGTAGTTCGTTGTAACTTTGATCGAAGTTTTAATAATAGTGTATTTATGACGTACTAAAAAAAAACTACTCATCAGATTGAGTTCAAACTAATTTTCGTTGGTAGTTTTCATGGTAATGTACATCATACATTTTTTTTAAATTTTTCATTCTCTTACTTTAGAAGTTAGAGGGGGGGGGGACACACATTTTACCACTTTGGAAGCGTCTCTCGCGCAAGTTATTCAGTGTAGACAAAAATGATTTTAGAAACCTCAACATCATTTTTTAAGACCTATCGATAGACAACCCACACGTGTAGGTTTGATGAAAAAAAAATTTTTGAGCTTCAGTTCTCAGTATGGAGGGCACCCCTAATTTTCGTTTTTAGGGTTCCGTAAAACGTAAAAACGGAACCCTTATAGATTCGTCATGTCTGTCTGTCTGTCTGTCTGTCTGTCTGTCTGTCTGTCTGTCTGTCTGTCCGTCCGTATGTCACAGCCACTTTTTGCCGAAACTATGAGAACTACACTGTTGAAACTTGGTAAGTAGATGTATTCTGTGAACCGCATTAAGATTTTTACAAAAGTTTTTAAAAAAAACAAAAATTAGGGGTGCCCCCCATACTGAGAACTGAAGCTCAAAAATTTTTTTTTCATCAAACCTACACGTGTGAGATGTCTATCGATAGGTCTTCAAAAATGATGTTGAGGTTTCTAATATAATTTTTGTCTACACTGAATAACTTGCGCAAGAGACGCTTCCAAAGTGGTAAAATGTGTGTCCCCCCCCCTCTAACTTCTAAAGTAAGAGAATGAAAAAACTAAAAAAAATATATGATGTACATTACCATGAAAACTACCAACGAAAATTATTTTGAACTCGATCTGATGAGTAGTTTTTTTTTAGTACGTCATAAATACACTATTATTAAAACTTCGATCAAAGTTACAACGAACCACAAGAACTATGTGTACTATGTATATTATGTTACTTGCTGGAACGGAACCCTTCATGGGCGAGTCCAACTCGCACTTGGCTACTTTATTTATTTTAAAAAACTTTTGTAAAAATCTTAATGCGGTTTACAGAATACATCTACTTACCAAGTTTCAACAGTGTAGTTCTCATAGTTTCGGCAAAAAGTGGCTGTGACATACGGACGGACAGACAGACAGACAGACAGACAGACATGACGAATCTATAAGGGTTCCGTTTTTACGTTTTACGGAACCCTAAAAACGGGAACAAAATATTGCTTTTTGAGAGCTTTCGTTGCGTGACAGCATATGTCATTATGTCATAATATGTTAAAGGTTGCGTCATTAGAACCTAAAGTAACCGAATTTGTTCAAAATTTGAATTGGTACGACCAATTTTCGATAGATGGCGTAGCAACGCACGCGCGTTCATCTAGTATTACTATATATATACTACTTATATATTTTTTTTAATGAATGAATGAATTACGTAAATTATGTTCTGATTGAAATTAACTTACTGTGGTGTAGATCGTGTAGTTGTTACGTGATTTAAGGGCGTACCCCGAGCAAATGACCTTGAGTATTTCTTACCATATCGCACACCGCAAGAACGAGCAAGAGAGAAACAGTAGGATTTGTCGCTGTTTTACGCTCAAATTTTAGAATAAACTCTTTATAAAATCAGCTTTTGGTCTTTTGAAAAAAATAAAACTACCAAAATGTTTGTAATGAAATTGTCTATCCGTTGGTGTAAGTACAAAATCAAAATGAAAATGAAACATAATTTAAATAAAGTAGCCAAGTGCGAGTTGGACTCGCCCATGAAGGGTTCCGTTGCAGCAAGTAACATAATATACATGGGCAGCAAACTCAGGTACTGAGAGAGAGTCTGATCGAGCGTTTGGGCTTGACCCTTGATGCGGTGTCCAAATGGGGCGATGCCAATCTGGTCAAGTTCAACGAGAGTAAGACGCAGGCGTGTCTGTTCTCCGCTAAAAGGAGTCCTTTCCAACTGACTCCAACTTTTAGAGGTGTATCCGTGCCGGTCTCTGACCGTCTTGAACTTTTGGGCGTTACTTTGACCTCTACGCTCAACTTTGGCTCGTTTATCGAGTCCAAGGCTAAACTTGCTGCCAAAAAACTTGGTGTCCTTTCAAAGGTGCGAAGGTACTTCAAGTCTGAACAGTTGCTTACACTATATCAAGCACAGATTCGCTCCTGTATGGAGTACTGTTCGCACCTTTGGGATGGATCGGCTAAGTATCAGCTGGAGGCTCTGGAATCGATCGAGAGACGTGCCAAAAGGCTCATAGGCAACGACACTCTTGTGCGAAAAAGACTTCAAAGTCTTGAACATCGCCGAAAAATTGCTAGCCTATCGGTTTTTTATCGGATACACTTCGGAGAGTGTGCGACTGATTTGCATGATCTGATACCACCTTGTCCTTTTTTCTATCGGAATGCTCGTAGCTCGAAAAAGCGACATCGTTTCATGGTTGATGTTCCAAAGACACGAACGAAGAGATTCGACTCTACTTTTGTGATAAGAACGTCTAAGCTGTGGAATACGTTGCCTGAGTGGGTTTTCCCCGATGGTTACAATCTTTGTGTCTTCAAATCGAGAGTGAATCGGTTTTATCTAGGTAAACACGCTCCATCGTAGACCGCATCATCGCTTAACATCAGGCGAGATGGCGGTCAAGTGTAAACCTATAGAAGTTAAAAAAAAAAAAAAAAAAAAAAAACATAGTACACATAGTTCTTGTAGTTCGTTGTAACTTTGATCGCAGTTTTAATAATAGTGTACCTATTTATGACAAAGTAAAAAAAAATACTCATCAGATCGAGTTTAAACCAAATTTCGTTGGTAGTTTGCATGGTAATGTACATCATATTTATATTCATATATTTTTTTTAGTTTTTTCATTCTCTTACTTTAGAAGTTAGAGGGGGGGGGGGACACATTTTACCACTTTGCAAGTGTCTCTCGCGCAAATTTTTCAGTGTAGACAAAAATTATATTAGAAACCTCAACATCATTTTTGAAGACCTATCGATAGACACCACACATGACACAGAACACGGGTATGCTCTCGCACTCTTCTCCGAACCCGCCGTAATCACCTCGGTAACCAACCGCCTCTTCGGTGTCAGACATCCTCAAGTCTAGACACCCTTTCTATCCCGCGGCGAGCCAAATGCTCGGCCTCTTCACCTACCATCATCCGGCTGAAGAGGACAGCAGCTCACCGATATACCGGCAGTCCGGCACTCTTCATCCCCTTCAGCCCCACCGCGTCCACCATCATACGTTAGCGACCACGCAAGGCCGCAGTGGGCAGGGAGAGCGGCGCACCGTTATACCGGTATTCTTTTTCAGCCAGGGTCTCGCCTCTACGGCCACGGTTCATTGCGTCACGTCTCAGTCGCGCCGGCACCGTCTACGCCGTGCAACTCCCGAACTCCCGCCTGACCGAATTGCTTGGACCGCAAGGCTTGGAGATCATGGTCACGCATTGACATAGTGGGATATGTCGGGATCGATATTACGTACGGATATGGTACCCTTACCGATCAAAACCAATACCTACAATAGGTTTTGACGTGATAACGTCTTATAATTCTATGAAGCCGGCTGCACGCCCACAAAACATGACGTCATGTACGGTTACCGCATTACCGTCGGTCGTTACCGTCGGTCGTTACCTCGCCGCATGTTTGTTAGAGTTGTATTAATTATTTCGACCAGTAGTTCAAGCGGGGATGTAGCTCAGTGATAGAGCGTTCGCTTTGCATGTGAAATGCCCCGGGTTCGATCCCCGGCATCTAAAAGCTTTTTTGGATTGTTTTTTGCATTGTTTTGATTGAAAATGACTAAATTCTACTGATCACTTTTTACATACAAATCTATTAAACAAATGAAATTAAAATTTTCTTTTGAAAAATGCTACCATTCCATCAGTATTTTCTTAAGACGTTGTCACGTTCTATCGTCAGTAAACCGACTTTACAGACAAACATTTTTTTTTTAGTTTTCAATAGGGGTTTCGAAAACCTCTTTGGTGTAAAATCGAGGTAGCATGGTTCATTCTTCAAGTACTTCTAATGTACGATTGTATGTGAATAGTTATGTTGGTGTAGATGTAGAGGCATAAAAACCAACCAACCATTACACAATATAAGATTAGAGAGATTTTTAATTTACATGTAACAATGCATTATTGCAAATTTGTTTACCTAAAATGACGCAACCTTCAAATCTGTGACACGTGTCTTCAAAAGTCTGTGACACGTGTTGTCACAGACTTCAGCCCACGCCAAGGAGAATGACACACGCAGCTAAAGTTCTCAAAGAGAAATATTTTTCCCTGTTTTTGTTACATTGTTCAACCCCCAACCCTTTCTCCGCAATAAAAAGTAGCCTATGTCCTTTCTCGGGGTCTAGTCTATCTGTATACCAAATTTCATCAAAATCGGTTCACTGGTTTAGACGGTAAATCGTAACAGACAGACAGACAGAGTTACTTTCGCATTTATAATATTAGTAAGGATAAGGATATTAGCATAGCTGGGCACCGTTAATGAAATAGTTAACTTCGTTAATCGTTAATCTGTTACAAAAAAAGTTAACTTCGTTAAACGTTAAAGAGTTAAATTTCGTAAGAATTAACGGAAGGTAACGTTAATCCGTTAATTTGCGTATTGTATTTTTATATCGTTGCGTTAGTGAACTTATAAAACCTGCTGGTTTAGGTTCAGGAAGTTAACAGGTTAGGAAAAAACCAAATACTTGAAGAGTTTAATTTTATTATTGAAGTGAAAACTTCTTTAGGCACTCCGAGAACAGTATTTTCGTGGGCTTTAAATTGAATTCTAGCGTCACGCTCGGATATGATAAGAAATCTTCGGGTAAACTCGGGACCATGGCTATTGGCCATCTAGAAATGCGTCAGCTAATGGGAAATGCTGAAAAGGCGTGGCCTGGCCATCATGGCATGGCCATCTAGAAATGCATCAGCCAATAGGAAATGCTGCTGCTTTTCTAGATGGTCAGGCCATGATGACCAGGCCACGCCCTCCGGTTACACCCATGTAGTTTCCAAGGTAAGCTATCAAATTCTGAGTTATAAGTTTTCACTTCTATCGCCAGTTTCTATTACTGCCAATTTTTTTTATTTAATTTCATTTAATGTGTAATTTAATCGTCGGGGATAATGCGCATAGGTATCTATTTCCCCTCATGAACATAACATGTCGAAGTTCTCGTCTGAAAGCGAGACTCGCTTTGGTGTTAAAATGTCTTTACCCGTGGATAGCAGACGTTCAACTGCAGCGTTTGTAGCAGCAGGCTGTTTCCAAATTTCAAACCAATCTTTTCCCGTTCCCTGACGTTCTGACGTGATGAAACAACAAACATTACAACATCCAAAAATGGCCATTTATAATATTAGTAAGATGTTAAACACTGGAATTTTCATTGTATACCCCCATTTCTTCATCCTTATACATTGATTTGTTCATTTTATTTAACTATTCTTTGGTAAGTTGAAATTTTACCACCGATTTTATTAAAAGAAAGTTACAATACAGACAAACGAAATAAACGATCGAAAAAGTATGATTGAATTTATCGGGGATTTCCTCACTAGCTATTATAGATTACTATAATCTACTTGGTTTACTAGGGATGTGTGAGAAATATTCAACTAAATTGTAAACGTCATCGTCAGTCAAATTAATTCGAGTACGTCTATGCTCAAATTTTCAGCCAAAAAGAACTCGAGATTATCGGAAATGTGACTTATGATAACAAAATTATATTTGTTTTCATATAACGTCAACCGATCATGCCACAGGCTAAAATGACGCCTCAATCCTGCCAAAATTTCAGGAACCTGCCACATATGGTCACACTGCGCCCATCACTTTTCGTTTCATACTTGTCTGAACCTGTTTTTTGCGCCGCGCCGAGGTGCCGTGCGGTAAATAGTAAGCATTGGATTAACGATTAACGGACTTCTGCATAATTAACGGAAGTTAACATGTCCGTTAACATTTATAAAGTTAACTTAAAAGTTTATAAAGTTAATCAAAATGTTAACTTCGTTAATTAACAAGTACCTGGGTGACCGAGCTTTGCTCGGATTAAATATACTTAGATACCTACAGATAAAAAACTCCAAAAATAGATTTTCTTTAAAAAAAAGAATTGAAAAAATAAGAGAACCCGTCGGGATTCGAACCCGGAGCTACTAATTCGTGACCGCTATGAGCGCCCGACTTCCCGTCTGAGCTAATTATGCTGGCGCGTCGCGCGGCGAAATTTACCTTCGCGTTCTAATGTCTAATGTGACAGTTTTTCATTGCCTAAAAACGCGCATAATATGCGTTTTTTTTAAATGAAACCTAGGTGGATCGATTTATCGTCCCCGAAATCCCCTGCATACATAATTTCATGAAAATCCGTCAAGCTGTTTCAGATTCTATATATATATATACATATTTATATACCTAGGTACAAGAATTGCTCGTTTAAAGGTATAAGATTAACGGATTAACGAGTTAATGCCCAGCTATGGATATTAGTAAGGAAGTAAGGATTATGGAAATAAATAAATCAACATTTTAATTTCACTCGTTTATTATAAAAAGGTAATATTTACATTATAATGAGTAAATACAACTTTAAACATCAACAGGGCAAGTACGAATCTCGTAACGTAACGTAATAAAATCAACTTCAGCCGAAGTTGTAAATTCAAATATGCATACCTACTGTAATTATTTAGGTACTTACGTAACGAAATCTTTCGTTCTTATGCTACTGAAATTAGACGTATTTTTTGACGTGACAACGTCTTATAAATCGATGGACGCACGAAAAAGTGTCATGTACCGATTAAGCTGTACGTCTACTCTCTTTCTACAAGAACGTAATTTCGAAATAAACTCGCTACTTTCCAACGCCGATTCTTCTTCGATCCGTCCTTTTGTCCGTTTAAATGTTCTAAGCCTACTCTAATTAGAGTATGCTTAGAACATTTAAACGTCACACAATGTTGTATCGGACGAAACGAAGTAGAACGAGAGTAGGAAAGTTGCGAGTATTTTTTTGAAATTACGTTTTCGAAGAAATAGAGTAGAGGTCCTGAGCGTGCAAGCGAGAACGCGAAACGGAGAGGCACGATGTGCCTAAGCGTTCGGCTTGTGACGCATCTATTCATAACGACATTACCACGTAAAATTATCGTCCGTAACTGACTTTACATACAAACATATTTTTTTAAGACAGAGTGACGGCGCATGAAATGCACCTGATAGTCAGGCCTGCCCATATATTACACTATTACAGTATTAAAATAACATAACAACGCTACACATTTGAATAAGAATTCAAATCAGCACTGCACTGCGCTCGTCAACCATAAATGTTTGAAGCTCACAGCAGTCACGATTTTTTGGATAATGGAAACATTTGCCAAACGAAATCAATTATATTGAGTATTTTTTTGGTTCAGAGTTATAGCACAGAGTATCGGATGAGTTACTTGAATGAGGACTTTAAAAAAATTGAGTTCGGCGCCGGGTATAACTCATCAAGTGAAAAAAGTTAAGAAAAAATTGAATCTACCCTCAAAAATTTTTAGGCATTTTTTTTATATTTTTAGTACCTATTGATAATTCAAACCATAAGTGAAGGATTATCAATTGATTTTTTTTCGCGGCAGCAGAAAAAAAAACAATAAACTAGTGGAATTTAAATGAATAGAATTTGTCATAAAACTTGCATACAGTCACGAGTTAAAAGTAAAAACGTTTCATTTTAGCCACTATTTATTTAATGTCACATTCAAATTCTAAATTATTTCCGGAGAAACGGAAATGCAGATTGGATAGCTATTAAAGCTCAATTTAAAGTCGCAACATTGTTGTTGCAAATTATTAGTTCATTCAGTATATGACATTACCTGAACGAAGCCGGAACGGGTCACTAGTATTATTACACATTGTCAAACTAATATATTTCATATACTTTATAGCAAGTTTGTTGCTGAACCAGAAAGTTTGATATAACTAGCCTCAAGCCTTAGACTAAAATCAGCCTTACACTCGTCAAGACAATCTGACAAAATGTCACTTTTGTGTCACTCGCACACACATTAATATTTTCATTAAACATACTTAGAAACTCTTTTTCTTCGAAGGTACGCTCCAACAAATGAATGCAAAAGAATTTTAAGTATCTGTTGCTCGAATGAATTATATATTATTAAAACAATTCAATTAACCAAATATGACTATTAGGTACAGGAAATTAGATTGCTTTTAGCGATAATGCCGCCATTTACACTTATTTGTTGATAGATATGTCATCTTTCTATGACACTAAATAAAATAATAACTTTTTTTGAAATAAATTATTTAAATCGATTCTCAATTGGCAAATATATCGTTGAATATACAAAAAAAATACAAACAGACGAGCATAGTAGTACCTATCTCCTCCTTTTTTGGAAGTTGTTTGAAAACCTAAAAATAATTGACATTTGTTTGTTGATGTTCTCGATGTGTCGTTATTTTTATGCATTACTATAAAAACGTGTTCTATCTACCAATCTTACTACCAACCTAAGAGCATAAACATAGTAGGAAAAACACCGTTTAATATTTTTTTGAAGTCCTCATTGAAATTATTAGATACTGATCATTGAAAATATTATACAAGACTTTATAGTCATCGGATCGATAACGCCGTTTTGACATTTTTATTCCGACGGTTCGGTCGCAACGGCCTCACTTCGTGAATTCGGTGGTTTTAGAACGACCGAAACGACGGGGAGTGATTAAAAGTGATTTAGGTCGCCATTGATTCCTGTATAATATTCTCAAAATAAGTATAAATTGCGAAAGTTAAAAACTATACAGACATTGGCCTTAAAAACTAATCTAACTCTATTTTACATTGGGAAATAAATAAATTAATACAATCAGTCACATTTTTCGACATTTTTATGAATATAAGAGAATATTAATAAAAATATTGAATCTTGAAAATGCTATTCTTTTTCAATGCTACTGTATAATAAAATAATTTATATTGGGGCGCTTTCAGAATGCAAAAAATATGTCAAGATAGCTCTCATTATTGCCACAGGTAGCATTCATGTTACGATTTGTTAAAGAAATTTGTTTAGCATACGTCAATGTTAATAATTTAACATACTTTCCACCCATTTGACACTAATAAGTGACTAAATGTGAATAATTTGACATATTTTCCACCCATTTGTAACTGACAAGTGACTGAATGTATATAATTTGACATATTTTTCACGTACTTGTCATTCTGAAAACTCCTCGTTCAAGTTAACATTCATATGTTTATTTCTAATTTCACAGTAGAACTTGATAGAAGGCATAGTATGTTATGACAATGGAGGGTAGAGGTAAAGAGGACGATCTAAAATAGAGGACAAGCTATGAGGGGCAAGTTGAAAAACTAGCCGCAAGCTTTGAACGGTGAAGGAAAACAGCGAAAAATAAAACCGGCCAAGTGCCAGTTGGATTTCCGCAGGAAGGGTTCCGTACCATTAGCAAATAAACAGCGAAAACATCCTTGGCTTTATTCGGAATTCCGTATACATCGCAATTTCCGAAAACAGGCACAAAGTTTTCTTAAAATGTTGATTTTTGCCTCATGATTCTGATGACGAATTAAATTTTGCGTTTTACTTTTACTAGTGGTGCCATCTAGTTTGTTTGGGACGGACTAATCGAGCAAGAAACGTTAAAACACCAAGTTTGTTGTATCCTTAAATATTATTTTTATTTTATTTTTATAGCTGCCATAAAAATACATCATCTGTGAACATTTTAACTGTCTAGCTATCACCGTTTTTGAAATATAGCCTTTTGACAGACTTTTGATTATCAACTAAAAATATTTTTTATGCGATGTAACTGAAAAAATGCATAAAGGTTTGACAGTTTAACCTTTATCTATAAGAATCGTTATCTATAGTGCTACATATAAGACGTTTCTTCGTGTAAAATTTCAAGATCCTTAGTTAACGGGAAGTACTTTGTAGGTTTTGATTCTCTTGCGAGTGTCGAAAATTTTCAGAATAAACGGTTGTTACTTTTGGGTATAAGATCGATTTTTTCACAGCTTCAAGGGTAAGGGCAAGGGACTTGAGTATTTAATTTGAATTTCAGTCTTCGACGGACATTTTTTATGCACAGAAATAGTCTTCCTTATCTCTACCCTCCATGATTGTGGCGAATCACATTTGTCGTAGTGCTTACGAATATATATGTTACCATATTTGAGCGTTTGTGAATGCTCAAATATTCGTACTTTGCCTAATATCTAATATTTTTAATATTATGTAACCGAATCATTCTCAATTCTTTCCCTCCAACTGCTTAATCCTGACTGGTACTTGCACTGCCGGTAGGTCGACGCTTTTTGCGCGCGGGCGGACATCTTTGATGACGTCACTGCGCAGTAGATCTGGGAGTGGACAGGTGCGCTTGCGCACGTACTCGGGATTGCGTGTGCCACCTGCGAATCAATCTATAGGTAAGAGAAGTATACAGACACTATAAAGACTTTTTAGTATGTATATTATTATGTATTTGTCGCAGGGAAATGAAGACATCAGGGATTACACTAAATCCCTAGCTAATGATGTCGCGAAATCACGGAAGATGTCGAATATTCTAGTTTATTAAGATATTAAGTCTTCCAACTGAAAACATAATCTAATCGAACTTAACCAGGGGTCAGGTTATTAAGTTAGGTTTTGTTCTAAGATTCGTGAAATTATTATATTTTTAACCGACTTTACAAAAGGAGGCACGGTAGGTATGTACCTACTTGTTGATGTGACAACGTCTAATAAATCGATGAACGCCGTCTGCATGAACGAAAAAGTGTCCCGTTATGCCCCGTTACGCTCATTGTACGCTTGCGCCGCAACTATCAATGTTTTGTTATGACGTTGTCACGTTAAACTATCGTCCGTAAATCTGGAGGGCGCGAACGCCGAAAAAACCGATTGGACTCTAGACACGAAGACATCCATCAGGAAATACCCATTGAGGAAACTTATTCCATAGTTTTTATTTTCTTGTTACTCAACTAACTAAATTAAACGGCAACTTATAAAAAAGCTAAAAGAAAATTTAACACTATACAGAAGAAAATTTGCTACCTTTAGAAAAAAAAAAGAGAGCAAGAGCGATAGATTAGCACCAACATTATTTACACATAAATGTAAAAATATCTAGCGACAATACTCATTCATGACCGTGTAATTGATGGACATTTTTTACTTGACGAAGAGGGATTAAAAATAACATAAAAGTATTCATAATAATTATTTCTTGAAGCAATACATAGTTCAATTTTTTGACGTGACTACGTCTTATAATTCGATGAAGCCGGCTGCACGCACGAAAAAATATGACGTCATGCGGCGTTACCTTACTCTGAGGCGTTCCATTTAAGGCTTGGAGTTGAAGTTGTCACGTTCAACTATCGTCAGTAACTTTATAGACAACCGATTTTTTTTTTAATCCTTAGTTAAAATATTACCACCAATAGTAAAACATTGCAAGAACAAAAAAAGTGTGTGTGTACCTACTTAAGTACAGACGCAAGAAGTTATTAGTCCTTCTATCATCGTACATAGGTCTTCTGGTGGTTCATTTGACCCATACATTTTGTTCACGGGCCTGTGGTCCACAGCTACCTATAGGTACCTAATTTAAATTAAAAAAATTACAGCCCTCTCGCATTTTAAAAAATCGCTTGTTATCGAAGCATTAAAAAAATGTCCAAATTAGATTGTAATGAATAAGACTGCAAAACCACTACTTATATAAATAAAATCAATAGTATAACAAAGAAAAAGAAATCTAAACAAATCATGCAAACACCGAATATACAATATTTACACATTTAGTAGAATATACCTGTGCCGGTGAAAATCTATTTCGAAATAATAAAAAATACATGTCAGTAAATTTTGAAAATTTAATTAAAAAAATTAATTAATGTGTATAGTAGTTAATAAAGTAAATTTTTTTGTTGTTGAGTCTACTCTTTAAATTTGTTAATTAAAATAAATTTAATTCGTAATGGAAAAAGCTTCATCAGATTTAATGAACACATTTTACTGAACTGCATCTCAGAATATAATGTGGAAAATTAATAATAAATAAATAATAAATAATATAAATAAATAAATATTGGTGGACAATTCACACACAACACCATCTGACCCCAAACTAAGCAAAACTTGTATGATGGCGGCCAGATAGCTGATATAATGATGCCTTGGTGCTAAAATGTTGCAGTTGCAGTTACGCTTAGTAAAATACGCTCCGTATTTGTACTACACGTTATCACGTATTACGATTAAATAAGGATAAAAAATAAAGATAATAAAAAGTAGTGTAAAAGTAAAGTAGTACAGTGTAACTACTAAAATCTCACCATAAAAAAAAAAAAAAAAAAATAACAAAATTTCAAAAAAAGTGTTTATTACCTACAATAATAACATTTTAAAAACAACAAAAAAATGCAATTAAACTAGGAAATAAAAAAATGGTACGTATTATGAAAAAAAATGGCAGTCATAGGAACTGCCGATAGCCGTGAAAACTTTTATCTCAGAATTTGACAGCTTACTTTGGGAACTACGCGGGCGAAACCGGGGAGCGTGGCCATGAGCATGACCATTGTTTTTTTTTTTTATAGCATAGAGTGACGAGACGAACAGGTCATGTGCCTCATGCCGGGAACATAACAGCACAGTAATACGCAGCTATTGGAACATGATAGTTCAAATCATTACCTAGCACTGCACTGCGCTCGTCACCCCGAGATCTAAGATATTATGTCTTTAAGCCCTGTAATTGCTCTGGAATCATTGCCCTTCAAACCGGAACACAGTAATGTTTGCACATTATTGCTTGGCGGTAGAATATTTGGCAAAGGTGTGGTACTTCCCCAGGCGGACTCTGCTAAGAGTCCTACCACTACAAAATTGTCTCGAGTTTACCGGAATATTTCTTATCTTTCCCGAGCGTGACTTTAGAATTCAATTCACAGTCCACGAAAAATCTGTCTGTGGTATGTCAAAAGAAGTTTTCACTTCAAAATGTAATGTGAACACTTTTAGCTCGGAATTTGACAGCTTAATTTGGGAACTACGCGGGTAAAAACGGAGGGCGTGGCCTTGACCATGGTCTCATCAAAATGTGATTCTAGAATTCAATTCACAGCCCACGAAAAATCTGTCTGTAGCGCGCCAAAAGATATTAGTTACATTTTTTTAAGTGAAAGTTTTCACTTCAAAAAAAAATTAACAACAATAAAAAAATGTTTTTTTTTGTAACATAAAATAACAATAAGATTAGCAAGTGCCAGAGTTACGGGACAGTGTAGCATGCGTATTGCGAAGCAGCGCTCACCTGTCGTCGTCACATACCCTTCCTGCGCGGCGCGTCCTTCTCGTCCGCGAGCAGGGTCTCGCAGCCGTCGGCGCGGGTGCGGGCGCCGAGGCGGGGGGAGCTGGAATTATATAAAAATTTTTTTTTTAAATAAATTGTCAGTAAAAAAAATGTCATAGGGTCTGTCGATAAATGGGATATGCTGACGCATTTCTAGATGGCCATGGTCCCGAGTTTATCCAAACATTTGTATCATTCCCGAGCGTGACGCTAGAATTCAATTCAACCCCACGAAAAATCTGTATGTAACTTGGTTTTGTCAATAAATTTAGCATTTCCAATAAACATAATCACCTCTGGTTGACGAGTATCTTGGTGAGCCTGGCCTGAGCAAAATCGAAATTGGTGTGGTGGTTTTTGAAATATGAACATAAAAATTAAAATTTGCGTTTATTTTATAGATTCTTATGAAATTTGATCGTGTCTGAGTTTAACAAGTCGGTTTTTGAAGTGAAAACTTCTTTAGGCGCGCCTAGACAGATTTTTCGTGGGGCTGTGAATTGAATTCATTCGTCAAGCTCGGGTATGATAAGAAAGCTTCGGGTAAACTCGGGACCATAGCTATTAGCCATCTAGAAATACGTCAGCCAATGGGAACTGCTGAAAGGGCGTGGACAGGCCATCATGGCATTGGCCATCTAGAAACGCATCAGCCAATGGGAAATGCTGACGCATTTCTAGATGGCCATGCCATGATGGCGAGGCCACGCCCTTCGGTTACACCCGTGTAGTTTCCAAGGTAAGCTATCAAATTCTGAGTTTGAAGTTTTCACTTCTATCGGCAGTTCCTATGACTGCCAATTTTTTTTGGAGAAAGTACATTATTCTCATTTTTGAGTGGCCATTTGTGGTTTTAAAGTCGGTTTAATTTTTTTGTACATGTTAATAAAAGTTCGTACAAACAGTTTTAGTATTCAAATTAACGTGTTTGTTACACATTGGGTAAACGGGAAAAAGGCCGACGGACGCGGCCGAAACTCGAGTCCGATTGGCCGACGATATTACACGTGAGTTACCCGTTTACCCAATAAATAAATTCAAACAATAATATCACCTCTGCTCGACGAGTTTCTTGGTCAGCCTGTCGACTTTGCCAGGGTACATAGTAGGTAGATACGTAGGTAGTAGGGGTCTCTTATACATTTTATCGAAATCGGTGTGGTGGTCTTTGAAATAATTTGAACAAAAAACTAAAATTTACTTCCATCTAAATAGACTCAAAGATTCTTATGAAATTTGATCGTGTCTGAATTTAACATTGAAGTCGGTTAGAAAATGCATTATTCGTTTTTGAGTGTCTATTTGTAGTTCCGAAGTCAATTTTTGACAACGTCTTCTAATTAATCGATGAACGCCGGATGCATGCACGAAAAAGTGTCCCGTTATGCTCATTGTACCTACACCTTCGCCGCATGTATGTATCAATGTTTTGTTATGACACGTTAAACTATCGTCCGTGAACCAACCGATTTTACAGACAACCAATTTTTTGTCCAAAATTTTTTTTGACTTGATAACGTCTTATAATTCGATGAAGCCGGCTGCACGCCCACAAAACATGACGTCATGTACCGTTACCGTCGGTCGTTACCGTCGGTCGTTACCATCGGTCGTTACCTCGCCGCATGTTTGTTACAGTTGTATTAATTATTTCGACCAGTAGTTCAAGCGGGGATGTAGCTCAGTGGTAGAGCGTTCGCTTTGCATGTGAAATGCCCCGGGTTCGATCCCCGGCATCTAAAAGCTTTTTTGCATTGTTTTGATTGAAAATGACTAAATTCTACTGATTACTTTTTACATACAAATCTATTAAACAAATGAAATTAAAATTTTCTTTTGAAAAATTCTACCATTCCATCAGTGTTTTCTTAAGACGTTGTCACGTTCTATCGTCAGTAAACCGACTTTACAGACAAACATTTTTTTTTACTTTTATAGGTTTACACTTAACCGCCATCGCGCCTGATGTTAAGCGACGATGCGGTCTACGATGGAGCGTGTTTACCTAGAAAAAACCGATTCACTCTCGATTTGAAGACACAAAGATTGTAACTATCGGGAAATACCCACTCAGGCAACGTATTTCACAGTCTTGACGTTCTTATCACAAAAGCAGAGTCAATTCTCTTTGTTCGTGTCTTTGGAACATCAACCATGAAACGATGTCGCTTCTTCGAGCTGCGAGCATTCCGATAGAAAAAAAAATGGTTGTCTGTAAAGTCGGTTTACTGACGATAGTTAAACGTGACAACGTCTTAAGAAATCAGTACGCTGATAGCGCGAGTGGTGATACCGCTCGACTCGGCGGGTGGCGCCCTCAGCACTCAGCTTGGTCCGCATGGCACGGACGACGAACTAACGGTAACGTTACATGACGTCATGTTTTGCGGGCGTGCAGCCGGCTTCACCGAATTATAAGACGTTATCACGTCAAAAGGGCAAGGTGGTATTAGATCGTGCAATTCAGTCGCACACTCTAAGTTCTCAGTTTCTGTTAATTGAAGTTTTACCATTTCCAATAGACATTACAATCACCTCTGCTCGACGAGTATCTTGGTGAGCCTGGCGACTTCGCCCCTCAGCTGGTGGAGCTCCTTGTCCCTTGCGCGCGCCTCCTGCTCCGCCGCTCGCTCGCGGCCCGCCAGCCGCGCCCGCATGTCGTCGAAACTAGACATCAACACCATCAACATCAACATCAACAGCCCACTAAACGTTCCCACTGCTGGGACTCGGGGCCTTCTCTCGCAAGGAGAGAGTTGAGGCCATAATCCACGACGCTGGCCCAGTGCGGGTTGGCGGATGACACAATGACTTCGAAAGATTCAAGGTACATGTCGGTTTCCTCACGATGTTTTCCTTCACCGTTTTAAGTTAGCGGCATTACGCACATGACTTCGGAAAGGCAGTGGTGCGTGTGGGGTTTGAACCCGGGGTGGACAGTCGCCATTCTCCCGACTAGACCAGCCGTAACTTGCACACGCGAAACTAGACACATGAGTGCAAATCAAATCTTTATTGCGTAAGTGGGTACACAAATGATGGTATTATAATATTTTTACCATGATGGTACGGGCTCATGGTACGGGCGGGCTCACTTTTTCCGCTTTAGTCGATAGTAGGAAGCTGCGGACGCCGAACGTTTATATTTTTCGTTATTCGTTGTCAACAACCAAAATAAGTAGAACCGCAACATACCTCGCCGCTAGCGATTCTTGGGATCAAGTATATTGGTAGTTACTAACCACCCACGCTACACACAGAGACGCAATTTCTTAACATTATCTAGGTGCTCCGGGAACATCCATTGATTTATATCGATGGGTTTTACAGTACGCCAAACACTGGTTTTCGGCATGCAAGACGTCATTTACATTATTTGCTTAGTTTACCCCCTATTATTGTCATTATTTCCAAAGTTTTGTTATGATTTGCTTAGTTTAGTCGTTGTTGACATAATTTGCTTAGCTTAGTCAATTTTGTCATTATATATTTGATTTTGACATTATCATCATTATTTGCCTAGTTTAGTCATTATTTTCTTAGTTTAGTAATTATTTTCTTACTCACTAAACTAAAGATTTCGTTTAGTCATTATTTCTTTAGATTTGTCATTATTTCCTAAGTTTTGTCATTAGGTATTTGCTTAGTTTAGTCCTTATTTTCTGACTCACTAAACTAAAGATTTTGTTTAGTCATTATTTTTTTAGATTTGTCATTATGTCCTAAGTTTTGTCATAATTTGCCTAGTTTAGACATAATTTCCTAAGTTTTTCATGATTTACTTAGTTTAGTTATTATTCACACAGTTCGGTCATTATTTGCTTAGTTTCGTCATTATTTGCTTAGTTTAGTCATTATTATTGACATTATTTGCTTAGTTTATTTATCATTCACTTATTTATTACGTATTTATTTTATGTAAATGTATAGTTTTTATAATTAACATCTAAAATACTTGTTTAACCCAGTGATATAAGATCGAATGATTTATTACTTTATCCTGTAATTTCTCTAGAAACATTGCCGGAATAAAGTATGTTTTCCATTTCCATCCTAAGGTTGTCTGGAAGAGAGCTTTTAGCGATAAGGCCGCCACTTGTAACACTAGCTTTATTGTTATTCTCCTCTGTATAAGTGTTTTTTTATGATCTATCTATCTGTTACGTGGCGATAGAGTAACCGGAAAAGATTTGGTGTTTCCCAAGTCGAGTTTGTAAAGCGATACAGCTTATAAAATCACACTATATAGTTCTCAATAAATAAAAGGCTCAATTAAAGAAACACTAATTTTTTTTGGCACTTTAAAAATAATTTCTGACTAATATAATGTTATACATTTGAAAGTTTGAACATTAGTTGGCTCAATCACGTGGCTAAACGGATCGGATTAACATTAGTAATAGTTATAAATAGCCAAAATAGGCTACTTTTTATCCCGAGAAAACAGCGGAACGTGAACTACGCGGGTATTGGTAGTATTAGAATGAATATATTGATAATACTCATTTATCAAATTTCGAAACGGATCTATTTTTGAATATACCGCCATCTAGTTCATAATTAATTGTAACTACATAAATTATATGTTTTTTCTTTTGAACATGGCTGAATGTTTTTTTTTGTATGTACTCACAGTTTTCTCAAGCAGGCCGTCTTCCTTGTCAAATGCTCGATTTGTTCCTTCGATGCTTTCTCAATCTGTTTTACTTTTGCTGTGTCTTCTGATCTCTTCTCCCTCATATCTCTTTCTCTCTCCAACGCTTCTCTAAGTTAATAAGGATAGGATAAAATATTAAGGGGTGAAAAAATTACAGCCTGGCAAATAACTCTACAAGCAGAACTGACAGGTTCATCTGTCAATGTCAAACTAACTTTAAAAATACCTGTGCTAAGAAGGAATATTCCTTTAACTTCTGTACATATTATTACTTATTTATTACAATAGTGAATTAAAGTCGATATTTCCAATAGTTGCAGTGACGTAAGCTAATTAAATAACCTTTTTTGCCAAGCTGTATATCATTACAACAAAGCGTTCTAATATAAAAAGCGGGTTATGTATCGTTATTGCTGTTTTGAATGTGTGTTGTAAAGTTTAAGCCAATGAAAAAAAAACTCGTAAATGGTCATTTTTCACACGATATCAACGCCGTGTTTTAACGTTCTCTACCCCTCACCCCCCTTGAAACAATTAGAATCGATGTTGGCATTTTCGTGTTATTGGTGAAATTTTTAAAAAGCAGATTTCAAAGAACCTCAATTTTTTAGTTGGTTAAAAACAAAAACAATCTGTACAAAAAACCTCCAAAAATCTTTAAAAAAAGATCTCAAAATCTTTTGTGTTGATTTTAATAGAAAACAGAGATTTTAAAATAGATAAATTTAATAAAAAAAACACCATTGTGGTACAAAAATACAAAAAAAACATTACATAAATACATTACAATTCAATTGAGGATTCTATTAATTAAATCAGACTTTCCAATAAAGTTTAATTAGTTTAAAAAGTTATATTACATAATTTATACATAATAATGAAAAAATACAATTGCGATGATTGTTCAAACAAATGAAACACAATTGATTGATGATGATGATGGATTCGATGCCTATTTCGGCCATGGCGCTTGCTTTGTATAACTTGATGCGTCTTAGGGATATTATGTCTACGTAAAATAACGCAGACCTGTCAAAGATAGTTTTTATCAATTTCAGCAACGTTTCGTTTTGGTTGTAATATGTACAAATTTCACAAAATGGAGCCGGCGTCACTTGATCTCTGACAAGCATATTTGCATTTGGAAAACGAATCGTTGTAAATGTTGTCAGCTTATAATCTAATGACGTTAATTTATAAACTAAAGTAACTTAAGCTACTGTAAGTTCATAATCTCACGTTTATTGTACTGACGGTATTTTAATTTTTACGGAGACATAACATACTCTTACAACTTCAGAACAAAATGTTCTAAATTAATAGTTATATTAACAAATGGTATTCTTTTAGCGTGATATTTTTGGCATCGAATATGGCCTTATAGGCATTCTTTGGTCTTATATGCGTAAACTTTTTAAATTGCGACATAATTAACTAAAAAACAATATCGATGGAAATGAGCAATTTGACTAGAAAGCGTTTTAAATTGGAAATGTAAGATCACCCAGATCTACTGTAGTAAGCGGAATCCATATCTAGCCGGCAGCTGCCATTACCACGCTGAATGGTTATGGTAAATTTTGGACAAATTAGTGCCAACATTTTATTTAATTACTTTGTCAGTTTAAATTTAAACTCTATATAAACATAACGATGTGAGCGAGTGAACAAAATGAACGATTTGGACATTGATCAACAAACTGTACAATTAAAAGATTGATCAACAAAATGAACATTGATCAAACTCAATGAACAATTTGGATAAAATGAACAATTCAAACATTGATGATCATTATGAACAATTTTTATAATATGTGGAATAATTACAGCGTGAGTTTGAAAACATTATTTTTAATTAAGGTGAAAACAAAAACGAAATATATAATTACTGCAGAATATTGAACCTACTACTTTTTTAATGTCGGTTAAAATAGTCCTAAAGGCAGTGTTACAACAATGACAATCTTTAAATCGATAGACGAAAAACATAATCAAATACGTTCCTTGCGAATCAAAAGGTTATCTGGAAGAAACCTTTCTTTGAGATAAAATTGTTTTTTTTTCATCCATAGTTGTAATTTTTGTAGATTGAATTCTGTGACCTATAATAGTTATTTGTTATACAAGAGTGCAAAGTGGCTTTTTAACCGCGTGCTCAATTTTGATGACCGAGCAAGCGAAGGATTCTAAAGTTGAATCACGAGCGTAGCGAGGGATTCAAAAATTAGAATCCTGAGCGTAGCAAGGGAATCAAAAGGGCACAAGGTGAAAAATCTTTGCACTCGAGTGTAACACGTAATTTTTCATCCCCCCCTAGCGAGGAAATTACTAAACGCTTTGCGCATTTTCAGTTTCAGTCGATTCTGTTGGCGTTAAATAAACTTCTTGGTCGCTAGAATCACTTATTATTATGGTATTTCGGTTTTTCACTTGTATTCAATTTTATAAGTTTTAAACTTAAGTTTATTTAGCCATGGTTTTAACAATAACAATATGACGTGAAAATATGGAGAGTTGACCGATTGAGGTAAGGAGTTTCATGTGTACATGAAAAAGTGTCCGCCCAAATGCATTAAATTATAGTAGCGCTAAATTTGCATCAGGGTACATTTTAAAGGAAATTAATAAACGTACTATTCAGAATTCATGAAAGAAAAATATTGGCAGTCATAGGCACTGCCGATAGAAGTGGTAACTTATAACTCAGAATTTGATTTTTACTTTGGAAACTACGCGTGTGAAACCGGAGGGCGTGGCTATGAGCATGGCCATCTAGAAATGCTGACACATTTTTAAATGGCCAATGGGAAAGGCTGAGGCATTTCTAGATGGCCATTGGCTATGTCCCGAGTTTACCCGAAGATTTCTAATCATTCCCGAGCGTGACGCTAGAATTAAATTGACAACCCACGAAAAATCTGTCTTTGGCGCGCCAAAAGAAGTTTTGACTTCAAAATATATTGTACCTACATGTTTTCTCAAAATAGTAATTATTTATTTGATGTTATATTTACTACATTATTTTGTACTGCACAAGTAGTTGAAATTATCTATTAGTTACTATTTTAGTAGTCAATAATATTTAATTATTTAACTCGGCAACTCGGCATACTTCAATTAGTTACAATTGATTCATTCATAGCATTTCAAAATGTTTTGCCATTTGAAATAACATTCTTTACCTCTATCCTCCATACGTGAAAAGAAAATTGCGCGCAAAGCATTTAAAAAAAAGTACACCAAAGAGGTTCCGAGTATGAGTTTTTAACAAACTAAAAATAAATGTATGACGAATTCGGCACCAAGGAGGTAGAAATAAATAGGTTAAATTATGTTTTGAATTCAAAACCTCACTACACACGATGTTCTAAATTCAAATTTACTTTAACCTCTAGAGGGTAAAAATGACTTTTGCGCCCTGATATCGAGGAGCAAAAGTACTCTTTCCGAGCTGGTGGGATGAAAAATATATTGTACCTACATGTTTTCTCAAAATAGCAATTATTTATTTGATGTTAAATTTACTACATTATTTTGTACTGTACAAGTAGTTGAAATTATCTATTAGTTACTATTTTAGTAGTCAATAATATTTCATTATTTAACTCGGCAACTCGGCATACTTCAATTCGATTACAATTGATTCATTCATAGCATTTCAAAATGTTTTGCCATTTGAAATAACATTCTTTACCTCTATCCTCCATACGAGAAAAGAAAATTGCGCGCAAAGCATTTAAAAAAAAGTACACCAAAGAGGTTCCGAGTATGAGTTTTTAACAAATTAAAAATAAATGTATGATGAATTCGGCACCAAGGAGGTAGAAATAAATAGGTTAAATTATGTTTTGAATTCAAAACCTCAGTACACACGATGTTCTAAATTCAAATTTACTTTAACCTCTAGAGGGTAAAAACGACTTTTGCGCCCTGATATCGAGGAGCAAAAGTACTCTTTCCGAGCTGGTGGGATGAAAAATAATTTTGTCCGGAAAACTGCATCTAGCAAGTAGTGTGAGATTCATTAAAACTAGTACAGAGGCTTCCAAGATTTTCTCATACTAAAAACACCGCTGACAAAATTGGTGCTATATTTTTGAAATATAGGCAAAGATGATAAGCAAAAATGTATATTGCATACGTATGATTAATCTAAAACAATTCATTAAACATTGCGTAAAAAGGAAGCAGTAAAAATAAAGCGAACACTGGAAATAAAAATGCGTCTGTTGATTTCTACGACGACATAAACAATTTGATGATTTTTGAATCTCTGTGTATACAAACAAAAACCTCGTTTTAACCAATGAAAAAATTCGTTTGGATTGATTATGCGTCTTTTGTCTATTTACGATACAACTTCTTAGCGTGAGTGTAAACGAAAAGTGCGAGGGAGAGGACCATAGCGACGAGAGCGAGACGGAATGATCCAGTGAGCGCGCCGGCGAACACCGTCAGAACTGCACCCAGTATTAGGAGAGACTTCAAGCTGCGACAACGTCAAAACACATACAAGATAAACTACACACATTCACTTTCTAGCTAAATTTGTGGCAAAATCATCCAATTCTATTCATGTTAAACAATTTGATTATAATTTGCCTAAAATTATCCTCATTCATTCAATGATTACACACGAATGAATGAGTAAAATGGCTTTAAGGAAGGTAGATTATAATAAAAATACGGTACACATTTACAAGCGCAGATGTACAAGGTTGTTATCACGATTAACTTTAACGGTGAAGAAAAATATCGTGAGAAAACCTGCTTGTTCAAAGAATCCTTCGAGGGCATGCGTCAGTCACTAATCCATACTGGATAAAAATACAGGATTATGGCCTTGGCTCTTTTCTTGCTTTCGATTCTAAGGATTTCTAAAATTACGTTTCTATATCATCTTCAGTGCCTGCCCATTCTCTTGTCTTTACTTTAAGTCAGGTTTATAGGTACAATGATCCAGATATTTTCATTCGTCATGTCATCCCTATCATCCATCATATCTAGAATCACCTCATTCTTATGAAAGAGGGCATGGATCCATTCATAATCACTTTCTCCGCTCATCTACCACAGACTAAGAAGACTGTTCTCCACTTAAAATATTGCTGTCAATAAATGGACAAGAACCCATTTTGCATTGACACACAGACTTGGTTTGCAAATATGCTTTATTTCTCACACAAAAATTAAAAAGTCTACAACCTAAGAAAACCTTAAAATTATGAAGAAAGTATCGTATCTTCTCAGCCATCTGAGATTTTTTGTTATAATACTGCCTTTTGGACATTTTTGAAGATAATTTTGAAAAGTGATGTAATAAGATGTGTTTTTTTAATGATTTGTGTGAATTACTTGTTATTGACAACTAACATGTATGTTATACACTGATGACATGCAACTGGTAGCCAAATTTCGTCCAAAAGACAATATTTCAAAATTTTGTTATGCATTAGTCAAAAATCAGGAAATTTAATTTGTATTAAGGACAAAATTTAGCTACCAGTCTTAGTTGGATGTAAAGGGACATGGTTGAAATGTTAGTGACTATAACATTTGATTAAATATATCTCTATGATTATATACATTAAACATGCCTTCAAATGGCACAATTTAATATTTTTTACGTTTATATTATTAATTCACTGCAGAATATTTCGGATCAACTTTAGGGTTCAGGTGAAGTTAAATATGTCATCCAGATATGCAACTACTATGCGGTGTTTTAGATAAGCTCAAAAGATTACTAACCTCAATTCTTGCTCAGTGACAGCCAAGGTACGCCCACAAGCTTCTGTTTTCATTGCTAGATTGTCAAAATCACTCGATTTCGAGTGAAGTTGAGACTTCAGTTCTGAAACAGTATTTGTAAGAATGAATATCTAAAGTATAATGTTTTAAGGTAGAAATAAAAAACAGTTTGTGGCCATCGATAAAAAGTTAAATTAAAATTGAAATAAATGGAGAGTGTAGCACTAGAACAACATATTATAACAAATAAAAAGTTGAATGATAAACTCTTTTGTTAATTGCATAATTAACTTCTAATATAAATATACTGTAATGTAAGTTATGACTGGTCTAGTCGGGAGACGCTGACTACCGATCCGGAGCCCCAGGTTCAAATCTCCACGCACCACTGTCTTTTCAAAGACATGTGTGTTATGCTGCTAACTTAACTCGGTGAAGGAAAACATCGTGAAGAAACCAACATGTACCTAGAACCTTTCAAGAATATATCCTTGACTCTCTCGTTGCTGGAGAAGGTCCCGAGTCCTAGCAGTAGGAACGTATTGTAGGCTGCTTGTTATTATTTATTTGATTTTCCTCACCTCTGATTTCTTCTAGCAGTTCTTTTTCTCTCTTTATCCTCTCTTCTTCTCCTTCTTGTCTGCATTCCGCTTTCATTCTAGTCAAACAGTTTTCTTTGTCAGTCATGAATTGCTCCCACTGTTCCTCTGAAATATGAAAAATAGAAAAATCACTTATAGACTGGCCCCGTGGCTTAGTGGGTAGTAACTGCCTGGAAAGCCGAGGGTCGTGGGTTCGATTCCCACCCAGTGCAAATATTTGTGTGATGAATTCAAATATTTGTACTGTGTCTGGGTGTTTCTATGTATAATAAGTAGTACCTGGGTGACCGAGCTTTGCTCGGTTTAAATCTATACTAATATTATAAAGAGGAAATATTTGTTTGTTTGTTTGTAATGAATAGGCTCCGAAACTACTGGACCGATTTCAAAAATTCTTTCATCTTTGGAAAGCTACATTATTCCCGAGTAACATAGGCTACGGCAGATGGCGCTGCAGTTGATATCTAGGTTATTATTCGAGCGAAGCCGGAGCGGGCCGCTAGTACTAAATATACTTAGACACATACAAATAAAAGACTCCAAGAAAAAGATTTTCTTAAAAAAAACGAAATGAAAAAAAAGAGAACCAGTCTGGATTCGAACCCGGAGCTACTAATTCGTGACCGCTATGAGCGCCCGACTTCCCGTCTGAGCTAATTATGCTGTCGCGTCACGCGGCGAAATTTACCTTCACATTCTAATGTCTAATGTGACAGTTTTTCATTGTCTAAAAACGCGCATAGTATGCGTTTTTTTTAATAACTAACTACACTACTACTACTAACTACTAATAAAACTTAGTTAGATCGATTTATCGTCCCCGAAATCCCCTGCATACATAATTTCATGCAAATCCGTCGAGCCGTTTCCGAGATTCAGATTCTATATATATATACATATTTATATAGGTACAAGAATTGCTCGTTTAAAGGTATAAGATGTATTTACAACTATGTAAGTATGATATCAGCTATTTGGCCGGCATATTACAAGCTTTGCTTAGTTTGGGGTCAGATGGTTTTGTGTGTGAATTGTCCACCAATAATTATATATCGCGAAATATTTCATCTTTATCATTTAAGTAATAGGTGAGGGGTCCCAAACGGCGCACTGCCAATTAAATCGTCAGCCGAAATATTAAAATAACGCGACAGTTCCGGTAAATTACCTTACTCGTCTTTCAATAGTCATAGAAAATGATGTGGTGTCATGGGACATCAAGTAGGAACTAAGTTCCTTCGGATAATATAGCAACAATACAGTTTTTACGCGTCACTTGCGTTATATATTTTTTTACGGCTTTCGTCTCACATTTTTTTCAGTTCGGTCGCGCAGCAACATCCCTATCTCCTTCAAGCTTGCAGTAAGAAACTTAATTCCAAAAATAATGTAATAACAATTAAAACACGAAAAGTGCAGGCGAAAACCCAACGAAATGCAAATAAAAATCAGCTGAGCAGTATCGGAGGAGTACGATCAGAAACAGTGACACGAGATTTGTAAACGTACAGTAGATTAAGATTGAAATTTGTTAATTAAGCAATAACTTATCGCTCGCACAACACTCGCTTTAGGCTGCTTTATAGCTTGGCTCTACACGACTACCACAAAAGATGCTATCATCCAGCATGCAGCAGCATGCATAAAGATCCAGCGCTGGATTGCTTACTGGAATCATGGAAACCGGCACTGGAATGCATCAATCCAGTGCCAATGCATTCCAGTGCCGGTTTCCATGATTCCAGTAAGCAATCCAGCGCTGGATTCGGTCGCTGGACTGGAATCATGTAAACGGGGTATAATACCCGGTTTACAGTATTCCAGTCCAGCGATCTTATTCCATTAGTAAGCTATCCAGCGCTGGATTCGGTCGCTGGACTGGAATAATGTATACTCTCCGTCTTTGGTACCCCTTTAATATGATGACATAGGTCTGTTCAGACTGCTCACCCATCTCATTCCGATGCTTATCCTTCAACTTGTTGAGTTGGTCCACTCTCTCCGCGATGAGTTTCGATCGTGTCGTCTCCAGCGCTCTCCTGGCTTCGTCTGCCGACGTCGCAGCTTCGTCTTCAACTGTTTTAAGTTTCTTCGACCATTCTTCTATTAATTGTTCTGGAAATGAAATAAAAATGCATGCAACATATTAAGCCCGATAAAAAAAAATGTCAGTCAAAGGAACTGCCGATAGAAGTGAAAACTTAACTCAAAATATGATAGCTTATTGGCTATGCCAATGCCAATGGGAAATGCTGAAAGGGCGTGGACATTTTCTTTGTATGGAGTGATGAAACGATCTGGATCTGCCTGATGTAGAGCAACGACTGCCCACAGTGCCACACAGCTACTGGAATATTATGAGACTAAATAATTCACTAATACTGCATTGCGTCCATTCCCCAGATGCACAAGATGATTTATTTTATACCCTGTGATTTCACTGGAAACATTGCCCTTAAAACCAGAACGCAGTAATGTTTGCAAATTACGGCTTGGCGGTAGAAGAACTGGAAAAAATATGTGGTATTTCCCCACTATGCAAAGAGTCCTACCACCACAAAAATCACTCTTTCTGATAATTGTCAGTCAACTTCATCATTTGGTCGTACAGTCATAGGAAGGCCTTTAAAAAAACGAGGCAGCTACATAACTTCTGTGCGTCGAATTAAACATTCGTGTTCACAATTTCTTCCAAGAGGATAAAAAATCGGTTGTCTGTAAAGTTACTGACGATAGTTGAACGTGACAACTTCAACTCCAAGCCTTAAATGGAACGCCTCAGAGCGAGGTAACGCCGCATGACGTCATGTTTTTTCGTGCGTGCAAATGGCTTCATCGAATTATAAGACGTTGTCACGTCAAAATAAGTTTTGACTGCATAAAATTAACTTTAAAACCTCGACCAAGTCATACCTTTTTCAAGTTCAAATCTCTCCGTGATATTTTCAACTTTGTTCGCGTAGTCGATGTCTGCTTTGTCTAGTAAGTGTCTGAGCTGCATTATGTCCCAGTCAGCTTTGCTGTGCGCCTGAGCTATGGTCGAGTCGAACTGCGCCTCTTTGGTGGCCAGGAGTTCTTTCAGATTGTCATACTGAAATAAGTTTAAAATGTAACGTTAAATAAGATTTTACATATTTCGATGACTGCCACGTAAGTTGTTGTATCTCCAAAATCGATAAACATTGCATTTAAATAGTTTCTGAAGTGAAAACTTCTTTTGGCGCACCAAATACAGATTTTTTGTGGGCTGTGAAATGAATTCTAGCGTCACGCTCGGAAATGATAATACATTTTCGGGTAAACTCGGGATCATGGCTATCTAGAAATGCGTCAGAATTTCCCATTGGCAATCTAGAAATGCATCAGCATCATCTGTCTAGATAGCCATTGGCCATAGTCCCCATTTTGCCCGATGATTTATTACGGGCCACGCCCTCTGGCTTAATCCACGTAGTTTCCGAAGAAGTAGGCTATCAAATTCACAGTTATAAGATATACACAATTGGCAGTCTTAGGAACTGCCGATAGAAGTGGAAACTTTGACTCGGTGTTTGTATATTTTTTTACCCAAATTTTACAAATATATAACAAATAAAGTGGCCAAGTGCGAGTTGGACTCGCCCATGAAGGGTTCCGTTGCAGCAAGTAACATAATATACATAGTACACATAGTTCTTGTAGTTCGTTGTAACTTTGATCGAAGTTTCAATAATAGTGTATATATGACGTACTAAAAAAAAACTACTCATCAGATCGAGTTCAAACTAATTTTCGTTGGTAGTTTACATGGTAATGTACATCATATATTTTTTTTAGATTTTTCGTTCCCTTACTTTAGAAGTTAGAGGGGGGGGGACACACATTTTACCACTTTGGAAGTGTGTCTCGCGCAAATTATTCAGTGTAGACGAAAATGATTTTAGAAACCTCAACATCATTTTTGAAGACCTATCGATAGACACCCCACACGTGTAGGTCTGATGAAAAAAAATTTTTTGAGTTTCAGTTCTCAGTATGGGGGGAACCCTAATTTTTCTTTTTTTTTTATTTTTTTGTTCAATTCTTAATGCGGTTCACAGAATACATCTACTTACCAAGTTTCAACAGTGTAGTTCTCATAGTTTCGGCAAAAAGTGGCTGTGACATACGGACTGACAGACAGACAGACAGACAGACAGACATGACGAATCTATAAGGGTTCCGTTTTTACGTTTTACGGAACCCTAAAAATTGGCAGTCATAGGAACTGCCGATAGAAGTGAAAACTTATAACTCAGAATTTGATAGCTTACCTTGGAAACTACACGGGTGTAACCGGAGGGCGTGGCCTCGCCATCTTGGCATGGCCATCTAGAAATGCGTCAGTATTTCCCATTGGCTGATGCGTTTCTAGATGGCCATGCCATGATGGCCTGTCCACGCCCTTTCAGCATTTCCCATTGGCTAACGTGTTTTAGATGGCCAGTAGTTATAGTCCCGAGTTTACCCGAAGCTTTCTTATCATACCCGAGCGTGACGAATGAATTCAATTCACAGCCCACGAAAAATCTGTCTAGGCGCGCCTATAGAAGTTTTCACTTCAAAAAATGATATGATAATAAAGTGGCTAAGTGCGAGTTGGACTCGCCCATGAAGGGTTCCGTTGCAGCAAGTAACATTATATACATAGTACACATAGTTCTTGTAGTTCGTTGTAACTTTGATCGAAGTTTCAAAAATAGTGTATTTATGACGTACTAAAAAAAAACTACTCATCAGATCGAGTTCAAACTAATTTTCGTTGGTAGTTTACATGGTAATGTACATCATATATTTTTTTTAGATTTTTCATTCTCTTACTTTAGAAGTTAGAGGGGGGGGGACACACATTTTACCACTTTGGAAGTGTCTCTCGCGCAAATTATTCAGTGTAGACGAAAATGATTTTAGAAACCTCAACATCATTTTTGAAGACCTATCGATAGACACCCCACACGTGAAGGTTTGATGATAAAAAAATTTTTAGTTTCAGTTCTCAGTATGGGGGGCAACCCTATTTTTTATTTTTTTTTATTTTTCTGTTGAAATCTTAATGCGGTTCACAGAATACATCTACTTACCAAGTTTCAACAGTGTAGTTCTCATAGTTTCGGCAAAAAGTGGCTGTGACATACGGACGGACAGACAGACAGACAGACAGACAGACAGACATGACGAATCTATAAGGGTTCCGTTTTTACGTTTTACGGAACCCTAAAAATGAGTCAGCATTACTAGATGGGCAATGACCATGGTCCCGAGTTCCCGAGTTTACCCGAAGATTTCTTATAATTTCCGAACGTGACGCTAAAATTCAATTCACAGCCTACTAAAATCTATCTGTAGCGCGCCAAAAGAAGTTTTCACTTCAGAAATCCGAAAGTTTGGCTGTTTAGACGTTTGTTTCCTAATCACGTCGGAACGGCGAAACGATTCGGGTTGAAATTTGGAACACAGATTATGGTCAGGAAGAATACATAGGTTACTTTTTAAAATTTAAAATAAATTTAAAATTTAAATTAAAATTAAAATTTAAAATAAATTATTACCCGACTGAAAGAAGGGTTATGTTTTTCGCGCGTATCTTGTATGTTTGTAAATTTCTTTATTCCCACGTATCTTCCAAACGGCTGGACGGATTTTGACGATTCAGATATCTTTACATTTGTCTCAATTACCCAAGTGTCCTTAGATAGGTATTAAATAAAAAAAATCAATATAGCCGATTTTTGAGGCAAAATTGTGAGTAGTTGAAAAAAATAATGTTATCTAGCATATCGAGTAGGGTATCAAAATACAGAGAATTTAAAGAGCATTACAAATATATAAATATGTTGTGTAGTTAAATGTCATTTGAAATAATTTCAAGCATTTTAATTCAATCAACAGTGTTTTTCTTACATGTAGTTTTTTAGTCGGGTTTTATAATTTTTTTAATTAAGTATTCTTGTTGTGTGTTTTTTTAAGTGTGTCAATAAAGGCTATTCATTATGTCTGTTAGATGACAATACTCACTTTAGTAGTGATCTCCCTCAGCTTCCGCTCAGCATTCCTGGTGTCCTGTTCCGACTCGGCCCTGAGCTGCGCGAGCGCAGCCCTCGTCCGCTCCGCGTGGCCTCTCTCCAGCGCGGTCCTTGTGGACGCCATGATGGATGCGTGGTCGGATTTCAGCGTCTCCACCGTCTTCGAGTGGGTTTGCTCTAAGCGTTGGATCGTCTGAAATGTTATTACTTGATATCAATAAATTAATGTCTTGAATTAATGAATGTCCGAATGGGAGGGTCACAAGGGGCATGATATGATTTTCTATTTAGGTGTATGATTTCGGATGATTTTAGAGTCAAATTTTTGCGACAAATCGTATTTTAATATTAGTGAAGCTCTTCAATTTTTTTTGCTGCGACCGCACCTGTCGCTGTTTAACTCTGTAATGCTGTCCGTATGAATGCCCTGATAGACATGTTGTTGCTTTACTGATATTTATAACAAAAAAATCAGCACTACAGATCGGGCGTATTTTATGCAATAAATTGCCCGAAAGTTTTAAGAAAATGTCTCAAGACACGATATCAGTGGTTGGTTGGCTCGCATATGTATTTTTGTTCTGTTCTGTTCATAAACATCACGACTGGCTGACTGACACTGACCTGTAAATGCCTTTCCTCAGCCTCTTTTCTCATCGTTTCTTCCCTCTCCAGGAGATCTTTTAGCCGATGGACTTCCAACTTCAACGCTTCTTCCCTGGTCTCCACTTTCTGCAGTTGTAGCGTCAGGGATTGCACGGATCGCTGCTGGTCTGAAGCTAATCCTCGGAGTTGCTGAAGTTCTGCGACTTGTGCAGGCGACGGTTGCGGGTTTGCTTTCATTTGCTCTACTGTTTGTGTTAGCTGTAAATATATAACAAAGACATTAGTAAAACAGTAATTTTAACTCTCCGCCACGGTCTTTACGGCTCGCTAACACTAGGTGAAAAACGCGGCGGGCTTCTGGGGAAAAGGAGAGTCGATAACTACAGCCAAAAACTGGTAGGCAGCGGGACCGCAGACCTGAACCGTTGCGGGAGACTAAGAGTGTACGCTGAATCGTCTGGCACCCACTTACTGGTTGGTAGCTGCGGTGGTTACCGTGTGTTACACCACGCCGTTACTTAATGTAGCTTAATGCCGTAGCCTAATGTTAACTTTTACCACCTCTACATTATCTTTAACGGTATCTACATTGCCTATCTCACTCTCAACTGCTTCTGGTTTTTCTTCATGTATTTTTTAGGTCCAAAGTACAACAGCTACACTTATCTTCTACCCCTTTTAAAAACAGCGTTAACTTTTATCATTCCTACATAATCTTTAACAATATTTACATGACTTATAACTAAGACTACAGTATTAATGCATATTTGTCTTTCTATGTCTTCTGAGTTCTCCATATTAACATTATTTGTCTCCTTCTCACCTGCTTGTTGTCTCTCTCCGCGTCTCTCGCTCGTTTCTCTAGCTCCCGCATCTTCCACTCGCAGTCCGACAGCATCCGCTCTGCCCTTGCCGCCGCTTGCGACCGCGCTGCTTCGTGTGCCAGCCGCCATTTTGCTGTGTTAGCTTCTGCTGCTGCTAAAGCCTGGAAATTCAAAGAAAAGATCTTGTCTTACATTTTTACGGTTATGACATGTGAAGTTAATATGAGAAATTGTTTGAAACCTGTTTTGGCGTTACTCGGCTGATATTCTCATCGGTCAAGAAGAGTGGTGTCCTGGTTTTTCCAGTCGTGGCTTGGCGGCAGAGTAGCGCTCTCGCAGTCGACCACCACCCTGACGCTATCACCACCCTTGCGGGCTTGTATCTTCTACAAGGACTCTGGCTAACAGAGTACTCAGTGGAAAGACGAAGGAGCCTATCTTATTTAGGGCTCGGCCTAAACAGGGCCATCAGGAACGGAAAATGTTATTTTGTGGGTATCGTGGTAGGGCCGTTCGGCATCCCACCCAGGGATAAGTCTTACCGAGGAGCTGATGCAGCTGGTTTCTGGCGCATCACTGCCACTTTCTTGCCACGCGAGGGTCTGTATCCCGCAGGTACAACAAGAACTGTGGTAGGGGCAGAGTCTCGGTGGAATGGGAAAGCGCTACTTTGCCGCCAAGCCATGGCTAGGAAAATCAGAGCTCGGGCTGGACCCCCTTAGAGTGCAAAGGGGGTCCAGCCCGACATATCCCACCGTACCCGGTGGACGTTGCGTAAATGCATTTCCCCCTACAAATAAAAAATGTGACCCTTAAAGGGGTACAATTCTTAGTGGTACTTTTGGTAAGCTTTGCAACAGTATCCTAGGTACACCACGGAGCGCAGTTAGTAAAGGAGAAACAAAGTCTAGTCACCTCGTGTGCCTTCTGTTCACTTTGCGCCTTCTCTGTCTCGAGTCTATCTCTGTCTCGCTCTAACGCGAGCAGCCGCGACTCGAGCTCGGCTCTCCTCGTGAGTGCGTCTTCCAACTCCCCCCTTAACTCGCGGACGTACTCCTCTGAAAAGCACAAAGCATTACATTAAATTATTATTAACACTTTGCTCCTGGTACGCTGGTCGGTGGAAGAGCCCCAAATCCTCGTATGCTGCAGCTAGCTCGTTTGTTAAATAATGAGTCAATTGTAAAGAACTGCCCCCAAGCGACTGACCTTTCCTCTGGCACAGCTAGGTGCCCAGATTGCTGCAACAGTTCCTGGTAGCGGCTGCGGTGTTGCACCAGCCCGGATCCCTGGTTCACTGGTCAGTGGATCAGCTACAATTCTTTGCACGCTGCTGCTAGCTTGCATATTAAATGACTCTGTCGTAAAGAATAGCCTCCAAAGCAATTTACCGTTTCTCTGTCGTAGCTGGTCGCCTTGATTGGTGGAACAGCTCCTAGTAGTAGTGGTGCTGTTGCACTAACTTTGGGTTCCTGGTACGCTGGTTAGTGGAACACTTCCAACTCTGTATATGCTGCAGCTAGCTCGCATTTCGTATGAGTCAGCTGTAACGAACAAATTACAAGTGACTGACCGATCCTCTGGCGCAGTTGGTTGGCCAGATTTATGGAACACCTCCTAGTAGTGACTGCGCTGTTGCACCAGCCTGAATTCTGTTACGCTGATCGGTGGAACACTTCCAACTCTTTGTATGCTGCACCTAGCTCGCATGTCAAACTAGTCAGCTGTAAAGAACAGCCTCCAAGCGACTGACCGTTCCTCTGGCGTAGCTGATCGGCCAGGTCGGCAGAACAACTCCTGGCTGCGGCCAGCTCCTCCTCCAGCGACCGGCTGCGCTGCCGCACCAGCTCGGACTCCTTGTACGCTGCTGCGAGGTCGCATTTTAACTCTGAAACACAATAATAATTAAGGTTAAATCATTTGCTTACTCCGAAAAAAAAAATGTTTGTCTGTAAAGTCGGTTTACTGACGATAGAACGTGACAACGTCTTAAGAAAATACTGATGGAATGGTAGCATTTTTCAAAAGAAAATTTTAATTTCATTTGTTTAATAGATTTGTATGTAAAAAGTAATCAGTAGAATTTAGTCATTTTCAATCAAAACAATGCAAAAAAGCTTTTAGATGCCGGGGTTCGAACCCTCAGTGCGCGACCACAGTACGGGCCTAAGGCGGGCGCGGGCGCGGGCGCGGAAATTTCAAACATAAAGTCCGCGCCATCACTTAAGTTCTCTGACGAAACAGTTGAACTACTTTTATAAAATCAGTTTTGTTTATCGTTATCGTTGTAGAATGCAACAATGGCTCCACACACGACCGGTCGTGAATGGAGACGCGGATCTACGAAACGCGCCTTTGTGTCCACAGTGCAGGCGACCTAGCGCGGCGGGCTTGAGCGACTAAGCGGGCGGAGATGTCAAACGTTCATTTGTTCGCGCTAGACGTGGGTAAAAATGAATCTTTGGCGAGATTGAAACATTTTCATCTGGATCAGTCGATCAGTTGTAAAATGATGACATGACCATTTGTGATATTTGGAACACTGAGTCAAAATAACGATTTAGATATACATAGATAGATATGATATTTATAAATAGATTTTCTATCTAAATCTTTACTATCTCAATCACATTTACAGTTTTTTACGGCCTTCTAAAAAAAAGGGTATAGTAAGGTAGACGCTGATGTCAGTCTGTCTGTCTGTAGACGCAACAGACAGTCTGGTGCACCAAAATTCTCAAAAGGATGTTTCAATTTTGATGCGGTTTTTTGATTTGAAATTCAGTGTCTTTGCGGTGGTTCTTAGTAATGTTTGATTAATATGAGTTTGAAACATTCGCCTGCATAAAATAGTGGACCAAAAATCTTTTCACAACCTACTTCAATATGAATATCTAATGAAAGGGAAAGTAGTAGAGTTCTATAACAAATTCTATCAAATCCACGATATCAGGTGGAAATCTGAATATTTAATTATGTTCTTGTTATATTTTAACATTACTGTAGATTGTGTACTAACATACTATCATATTTTTCATATTCGTAGAAGTTTTATTTATAACGTAAATAAGAACAAACGATTTAAGCAATCTATTCAAACTTCGAAAACTTGGTTTTAAAGCAATGACAAACTTATTAATTTAGTTTGCAAGTTGCAACCTATGCGATACTCACGACGTTAATTCCGTTTTGTTTCTCAATCTTATTACACAACGCAGTTTTATTTTTTTCACGCTTTGCCGCGACTTGATACTGCATTCGTAAATTATTGAATATTGTCAGCAATCATACAACATACAATTCATTCAAACAGTGACTGCTAACTCGTGATTGTGAACTGATTTCGTTCCAAATTAAACACTTTTACCAGGGCATCACCACTCGCTCAAGGTCGCGCGTTATTAGCCTACAACTAGACAGTCGGTTGTCGGACACACGGCTGAGCGCTCGCGCAACATGTTTCCCGTGCAAAATGACGTCGCGTGCATATTGTGTTGTTCATGGATGCATGAGTCAAAATACAAACAAATAATTATCATTTTTGCATTGCCTTTATTATTATTATATTTATTATATTAATCTGTGCTACAATGCTGACTACCTACAGTATAACGAAAGGTTAATTTTTTTTTATTATTTATGTCGACAACCCTTGCGCATCATTCCGCGTCAGACAGTGACAGAAATACGCGTTAGAAGAGAGCGCAAATGTTTAGGTGAATATCGGGATAGGCATTGAGCACTAATGCGAGCTGAATTGCACTTTGTTGTGTCCCAACAAGAATCGCTTTTTATAAAAAAACTTTCGCTAAGGGAGTCTGCTGTACTTGTACTAATATTTATTTTGTGCTTTTACCATCCAACTGTTCCCAATCATTGGGATTACAGTGACGTTTCGGTTCACTGAGTCGTTTCAGTAAATGAGCTACTTACACATGTCTAGTTCAAGCGTTTCGTCCTCACAACTAGTTGGCGAGCGACCTAATGCGCATGTGGCGGGGGTATCAAACCTTTTCAGTCTTGTTGCTTGGCGACAGGATTGACGTATACGCGGCTGGATATATTTTTTGGTACAATTATAATAAATACTGAATTGAACTGTTTAAAATCTGTTTCATTTTTCGCAAATTTATAAATAATTCCTTCTTAGAACTAAAACTATACAAAAGTTTGCATTTTCTTTGATGATTTAAGCTATATTTTTTTCCAAGGATCTATTAAAATGTTGTAATGGACATTCGAGCGTACTAAAAAAGCTTTTTGGGTGTTTTCCTGCAATATTGAAACAATTTACCACATTTTTCCCTGTTATGAATGATTTCATGTACGTCATGCAAATCGTCGCCTATAGTTTGCGACACCTGACGTAGGTCGCGCGCCCGCTGCTCACTGTGGCCACCCACCCGCACCCGCGCCCGCGCCCGCGCCCGCACCCGCGCCCGCGCCCGCCTTAGGCCCGTACTGTGGTTGAGGCCTCACATGCAAAGCGAACGCTCTACCACTGAGCTACATCCCCGCTTGAACGACTGGTCGAAATAATTAATACAACTGTAACAAACATGCGGCGAGGTAACGACCGACGGTAACGACCGACGGTAACGGTACATGACGTCATGTTTTGTGGACGTGCAGCCGGCTTCATCGAATTATAAGACGTTATCACGTCAAAAGATTTTATTTATATGGAACAACCTCTAAACACTGTCCTACCAAACAAATAAAATTGGCAGTCATAGGAACTGCCGATAGAAGTGAAAATTTATAACTCAGAATTTGATAGCTCCGAAAACTACGCGGGTGAAATCGGAGGGCGTGCCTATGACCATGGCCGTGGTGCCAAGTTCACCCGAAAATATCTTATCATTCCTGAGCGTGATGCTAGAATTCAACGCACAGCCCAAGAAAAATCTATCAAGTTAAATTTGATTCCCCAGTATGTGTATGTGTGTTTATGTACGCATGTCATCATCATCATCAACAGCCCACTATACGTTCCCACTGCTGGGACTCAGAGCCTTCTCTCGCAAGGAGTGAGTTAAGGCCATAATCCACCACGCTGGCCCAGTGCGGGTTGGTGGATGACACATGACTTGAAAGATTCTAGGTACATGTCGGTTTCCTCACGATGTTTTCCCTCACCGTTTTAAGTTAGCGGCATTACGCACATGACTTCGAAAAGACAGTGGTGCATGTGGGGTTTGAACCCGGAGTCTCCGGATCGGCCGGTGCCGTTCTCCCGACTAGACCAGCCGTAACTTATGTACGCATGTATGAAGTTAATGCTTCTTCTCTTATTTCCCCGTGTTAAGAAGTCTAACTTTGGCCAAAGAATAGATAAAGTGGCCAAGTGCGAGTTGGACTCGCCCATGAAGGGTTCCGTTGCAGCAAGTAACACTATATACATAGAACATAGTACACATAGTTCTTGTAGTTCGTTGTAACTTTGATCGAAGTTTCAATAATAGTGTATTTATGACGTACTAAAAAAATACTACTCATCAGATCGAGTTCAAACTAATTTTCGTTGGTAGTTTACATGGTAATGTACATCATATATTTTTTTTAGATTTTTCATTCTCTTACTTTAGAAGTTAGAGGGGGGGGACACACATTTTACCACTTTGGAAGTGTCTCTCGCGCAAATTATTCAGTGTAGACAAAAACTATATTAGAAACCTCAACATCATTTTTGAAGACCTATCGATAGACACCCCACACGTGTAGGTTTGATGAAAAAAAAATTTTTGAGTTTCAGTTCTCAGTATGGGGGGCAACCCTAATTTTTCTTTTTTTTAATTTTTTCTGTTGAAATCTTAATGCGGTTCACAGAATACATCTACTTACCAAGTTTCAACAGTGTAGTTCTCATAGTTTCGGCAAAAAGTGGCTGTGACATACGGACGGACAGACAGACAGACAGACAGACAGACAGACAGACAGACATGACGAATCTATAAGGGTTCCGTTTTTACGTTTTACGGAACCCTAATAATATCTTCAACGCATGAAGTATTATTAACCAGAAGATTACTAAAATGTTGACTACCTAGCTGCAGGACCTCAGTTTTTAATGACGGTGTGCGAGCACGTCGTAAAAAATTACTCTCACCATTTTTACCCTAACGCACCAAAGTATTTTTTTTTTTTAATATAAAGTGACGAGACGAGCAGGTCATGTGCCTGATGGTAAGCAACATGCCTGCCACATAACAACACAGTGACACGCAGCTATTGGAACAAGAAGATTCCAAATCATTACCTAGCACTGCACTGCGCTCGTCACCCAGAGATCTAAGTTGTTATATCTCTAAGCCCTGTAATTTCACTGGAATCATTGCCCTTCAGACCGGAACACAGTAATGTTTGCACATTACTGCTTGGCGGTAGAATATTTGGCAAAGGTGTGGTCCTTCCCCAGGCGGACTCTACCAAGAGTCCTACAACTACAAAAAATCTTCGAAATTCAATTTGTGGTCGTAACAAGGGCAGATTCAGAGGAGGGTTATGAGGGTTATGACCTCCTGGACTGGGTCCAGTATCTAGGTGGACCACTAATTAGTCACTTGTCACATGTTTTAGTAGTGGTAGGACTCTTAGCAGAGTCCGCCTGGGGAAGTACCACACCTTTGCCAGTTATTCTACCGCCAAGCAGTAATGTGCAAACATTACTGTGTTCCGGTTTGAAGGGAAATGTTTCCAGAGAAATTACAGGGCTTAGAGATATAACATCTTAGATCTCTGGGTGACGAGCGCAGTGCAGTGCTAGGTAATGATTTGGACTCTTCATGTTCCAGTAGCTACGTGTCACTGTGCTGTTATGTAGCAGGTATGTTGCTTACCATCAGGCACATGACCTGCTCGTCTCGTCACTCTTTATTTAAAAAAATAAAGTGGCCAAGTGCGAGTTGGACTCGCCCATGAAGGGTTCCGTTGCAGCAAGTAACATTATATACATAGTACACATAGTTGTTGTAGTTCGTTGTAACTTTGATCGAAGTTTCAATAATAGTGTATTTATGACGCACTAAAAAAAAACTACTTATCAGATCGAGTTCAAACTAATTTTCGTTGGTAGTTTACATGGTAATATACATCATATATTTTTTTTAGATTTTTAATTCTCTTACTTTAGAGGTTAGAGGGGGGGGGGGGGGACACATTTTACCACTTTGGAAGTGTCTCTCGCGCAAATTATTCAGTGTAGACGAAAATGATTTTCGAAACCTCAACATCATTTTTGAAGACCTATCGATAGACACCCCACACGTGTAGGTTTGATGAAAAAAAAATTTTTGAGTTTCAGTTCTCAGTATGGGGGGCAACCCTAATTTTTATTTTTTTATTTTTTTTCTGTTGAAATCTTAATGCAGTTCATAGAATACATCTACTTACCAAGTTTCAACATTGTAGTTCTCATAGTTTCGGCAAAAAGTGGCTGTGACATACGGACGGACAGACAGACAGACAGACATGACGAATCTATAAGGGCTCCGTTTTTACGTTTTACGGAACCCTAAAAATGGTCTTATGACTTGACCACGATTACGTGACCCCTAGTGACGTCAAACCTGGGTCCACCCTTGGGTTCGAAGCGTGCACTAACAAACCCAGCTGTAACAAAATGTCGGAAACCTGGCAGTCGCCTCAGTATATAATGTTTATCAAAACATCGCGGATTTTAATGGATTTTCCTTATAAATGAGTGCGAGGCAATTAATTTAGCAGACTTCGAGCGTGGGACGGTTCCGGCTGCATTCTCTACGAAATAACGATATTATTAGCGGTGACGTTAATCACTGACGAGGATACGATGTGCTGAGGTCAACAGCCAAACGAAAACGAAGAACGAACGACGCATGGGAAGAACGAAGTTCCTTCGGATAATACAGGAGAAACACAATTTGTTAAAAAAATGTTGCCATTATTTATGGTTCAATCATCTCAAAAATAAAATTGGCAACACTGATCACGAGAATAAGTTTTTACGCGTATATTTTTCTTACGGTTTCAATTTTACCTTTTTAGGGTTCCGTAAAACGTAAAAACGGAACCCTTATAGATTCGTCATGTCTGTCTGTCTGTCTGTCTTTCTGTCTGTCTGTCCGTCCGTATGTCGCAGCCACTTTTTGCCGAAACTATGAGAACTACACTGTTGAAACTTGGTAAGTAGATGTATTCTGTGAACCGCATTAAGAACTGAACAAAAAAATTAAAAAAAAAGAAAAATTAGGGTTGCCCCCCATACTGAGAACTGAAGCTCAAAAATTTTTTTTCATCTAACCTACACTTGTGGGGTGTCTATCGATAGGTCTTAAAAAATGATGTTGAGGTTTCTAATATAATTTTTGTCTACACTGAATAACTTGCGCGAGAGACGCTTCCAAAGTGGTAAAATGTGTGTCCCCCCCCCCTCTAACTTCTAAAGTAAGAGAATGAAAAAACTAAAAAAAATATATGATGTACATTACCATGTAAACTACCAACGAAAATTAGTTTGAACTCGATCTGATGAGTAGTTTTTAGGGTTCCGTAAAACGTAAAAACGGAACCCTTATAGATTTGTCATGTCTGTCTGTCTGTCTGTCTGTCTGTCTGTCTGTCTGTCTGTCTGTCTGTCTGTCTGTCTGTCTGTCTGTCTGTCTGTCTGTCTGTCTGTCCGTCTGTATGTCACAGCCACTTTTTGCCGGAACTATGAGAACTACACTGTTGAAACTTGGTAAGTAGATGTATTCTATGAACCGCATTAAGATTTTTACAAAAGTTTAAAAAAAAAACAAAAATTAGGGGTGCCCCCCATACTGAGAACTGAAGCTCAAAAATTTTTTTTTCGTCAAACCTACACGTGTGGGGTGTCTATCGATAGGTCTTCAAAAATTATGTTGAGGTTTCTAATGTAATTTTTGTCTACACTGAATAACTTGCGTGAGAGACGCTTCCAAAGTGGTAAAATGTGTGTCCCCCCCCCCTCTAACTTCTAAAGTAAGAGAATGAAAAAACTAAAAAAAATATATGAAGTACATTACCATAAAAACTACCAACGAAAATTAGTTTGAACTCGATCTGATGAGTAGTTTTTTTTTAGTACGTCATAAATACACTATTATTAAAACTTCGATCAAAGTTACAACGAACTACAAGAACTATGTGTACTATGTATATTATGTTACTTGCTGGAACGGAACCCTTCATGGGCGAGTCCAACTCGCACTTGGCTACTTTATTTTTTTAGTACGTCATAAAAAAATACACTATTATTGAAACATCGATCAAAGTTACAACGAACTACAAGAACTATGTGTACTATGTATATTATGTTACTTGCTGCAACGGAACCCTTCATGGGCGAGTCCAACTCGCACTTGGCCACTTTATTTAAGTAAGAACTACTTTCGCAATGACTGCCAATTTTATTTATTTTACTACGTAGAAGGCTCTGCGGTTTCACCTGCATAGTTCCCGATCCCATTATTTTCTGGGGATAAAAAATATAATCTTTATGTTATTCCAGACCATCATCTATCCATGTACCAAATTTCATTCAAATCGTTTCAGTAGTTTTGACGTGATAACGTCATATAATTCGATGAAGCCGGCTGCACGCCCGCAAAACATGACGTCACGTAACGTTACCGCCATAGATTAGATAATATTTACCGCCGTTACCTCGCCTTATTACTTTTCGCACCATCTAGTGAGTGAAATGTGTATTACGTTCAAGGAGTCTGTTCATGTTTTAGAAAAGCGACGATATGAAGTTAAGAACTTGTGCTAGTACAATGATGTACCCAGAGATGGCGCTTTGAACAGCTTTTCAAAAAGCTTCAGATTGTTTTACCTAGATGGTGCTTAACACAAATACTAGACGTTGTCACGTTAAACTATCGTCAGTAAACCGACTTTACAGACAACCATTTTTTTTTGCGTGAATGAATAACAAACACACATCTAACTAACTTTGGCGTTTAAACTATTACTTAGTAGGGACGTAGGGAGCAAGATTTTGTGCGAATCAAACTTTGAATACATAGATTGGTCTAGAATTTTCGCGTAGCGGTATCTAAAGAACTCTGAATTTTATTTATTACTCGTGTCATAAACAGCGAAGCAGAGATAGCACTTTGATAGCAGGATGTGCATAAAAATAGCTTTGAATCGCCTGGATCCGGGATCAATGAGGTAAGTCCATCGATTTATGCATCTATGACGCCTGTAACTGGTAAAGTCAAGGACTGGGTTGGGAGTTCTAAATAGCTCACAAATATCCCGCTAAATTAAACTGAACAATATTTTTAGGGTTCCGTAAAACGTAAAAACGGAACCCTTATAGATTCGTCATGTCTGTCTGTCTGTCTGTCCGTATGTCACAGCCACTTTTTGCCGAAACTATGAGAACTGCACAATTAAAAAAAAAGAAAAAAAAGAAAAATTAGGGTTGCCCCCTATACTTAGAACTGAAACTCAAATTTTTTTTTTTAACAAACCTACACGTGTGTGGTGTCTATCGATAGGTCTTCAAAAATGATGTTGAGGTTTTGAATTTAATTTTTGTCTACACTGAATAATTTGCGCGAGAGACACTTCCAAAGTGGTAAAATGTGTGTCCCACCCCCCTCTAACTTCTTACTTTAGTAAGAAAATGAAAAAACTGAAAAAAATATGATGTACATTACCATGCAAACTACCAACGAAAATTGGTTTGAACTCAATATGATAAGTAGTTTCTTTTAGTACGTCATAAATACGCTATTATTAAAACTTCGATCAAAGTTACAACGCACTACAAGAAATATGTGTACTATGTATATTATGTTACTTGCTGCAACGGAACCCTTCATGGGCGAGTCCAGGTCGCACTTGCCCACTTTATTTTGAAGTCGGTTAAAAAGCGATCGCACCTCAAGAAGTTTTCACTTCGGTGTCGGTAACGGAGACAGTGACGCGAGGTCAATTCTTTTTCCCAAGCCAAAAAAATGGCCAACGAAGATTTCCCTTCAAAAATACCGTGTCTTAAATTCTCTACGAGTCCCAGCATTTATTTATTTACTAGTAGTGCCCCGCAGTTTTACCCGCATAGTTCCCGTTCCCGTAATTTTCCTGTAATAAAAAAATTGGTTGCCTGTAAAGTCGGTATACGGGCGAAAGTTTTACGTGACAACGACTTTGAGTGGTAAAATAATTTTAATGTGAATATTCATTCGTATAGTAGGAAGAAGGATGAAATAATAGTAACAATTTAAAACATTTATTTATACAAAGAATTATATTTAACGAACGCAACGAAACGTGTAAACTTGTATGCAGGCGCCTAAGCGAATCGGCGACTCGGGCATGGTTAGCCCGCCTAAGAGCGAGAGAGACAGACATAAAAAGTGAAAGGCACGCGTCCCTCTCACTCGCTCTCATTGTGAGCGCATAACGTGAGCGGAGCGTAACGCAGTTTCTTGAAGTGTCACCCGGCAAACCAATTTATAAGACGTTGTCACGTCAAAAGTATAAAGTGTGTTATTCCAGACTATAATCTAACTGTGTTTCAAATTTCAACCCGATCCCTTCAGCCGTTCCGAATTGGTAGAGCAACAAACATCCACACTTTGACATTTGTAGTGTTAGGATTTATTCCACTAAAATTGTGTACATCAACACATTGATGAAGTAAAAGGATTATACATTATTTTTTACTAATTACTTAGTAGGATTGTGTGTAATTTATAAGCGACATTTGCCTCCAGTAACAAACATTGTAAAGCACATACAAATCTATAAATATCGTAAGTATTGTAACGGAACACCGCGCTGATGTCTGAAATAGCGGCACATGTGCCTTTGTGTGAATAAGGTCAAGTGCGAGACGAGCGATTCTGGAAACCAATCGACTATGCCGGCTGATTCTGTTCTCAATATCGATTTGGGTGATACACTGTTCCGATGCTTTATGATTAATGTCGGTACAGAAGACTTGAATATTTTGATATTATGTTGTATAAATATGCTGAAACTTCCACGCATTCCTGAGAAAAAGGCTTTTGTAACAGACAACTAAAGTAATCTTATAAGGGTTTATTTTTGCTTTTTGATGTACGGAACCCTAATAATCCGAATATTATCCGAAAGAAAAAAAATGGTTGTCTGTAAAGTCGGTTTACTGACAATAGAAACGTGACAACGTCTTAAGAAATCAGTACGCTAATAGCGCGAGTAGTGATACCGCTCGACTCGGCGGGTGGCGCCCTCAGCGCTCAGCTTCGTCCGCATGGCACAGACGACGAACTAACGGTAACGTTACATGACGTCATGTTTTGCGGGCGTGCAGCCGGCTTCACCGAATTATAAGACGTTATCACGTCAAAATTCATCATCATCATCAATCATTCACATATCAAACTGACTTCAATTTGATATTAAATTCAGATACTCGACCAAAATTCATAAGAATCTATCACAATAGTTATTTGTTTGTACACAATAATACAATAGTACAATAGTTAATAATACAATAGTTAATAGTTATTTGTAGTGCAAAGTGGCTTTTTAACCGTGTGCTCAATTTTGATGACCGAGCAAGCGAAGGATTCTAAAGTTGATTCAAAAATTAGAATCCTGAGCGTAGCAAGGGAATCAAAAGGGCATAAGGTGAAAAATCTTTGCACTCGAGTGTAACACGTAATTTTTCATTCCCCCCCCCCCCCCCCCCTAGCGAGGAAATTACTAAACGCTTTGCGCATTTTCAGTTTCAGTCGATTCTGTTGGCGTTAAATAAACTTCTTGGTCGCTAGAATCACTTATTATTATGGTATTTCGGTTTTTCACTTGTATTCAATTTTATAAGTTTTAAACTTAAATTTATTTAGCCATGGTTTTAACAATAACAATATGACGTGAAAATATGGAGAGTTGACCGATTGAGGTAAGGAGTTTCATGTGTACATGAAAAAGTGTCCGCCCAAATGCATTAAATTATAGTAGCGCTAAATTTGCATCAGGGTACATTTTAAAGGAAATTAATAAACGTACTATTCAGAATTCATGAAAGCAAAATATTGGCAGTCATAGGCACTGCCGATAGAAGTGGTAACTTATAACTCAGAATTTGATTTTTACTTTGGAAACTACGCGTGTGAACCCGGAGGGCGTGGCTATGAGCATGGCCATCTAGAAATGCTGACACATTTTTAAATGGCCAATGGGAAAGGCTGACGCATTTCTAGATGGCCATTGGCTATGGTCCGAGTTTACCCGAAGATTTCTTATCATTCCGGAGCGTGACGCTAGAAATTAAATTAAAATTATAAATTGACTTAAATTGACAGCCCACGAAAAATCTGTCTTTTGACTTCAAAATATATTGTACCTACATGTTTTCTCAAAATAGTAATTATTTATTTGATGTTATATTTACTACATTATTTTGTACTGCACAAGTAGTTGAAATTATCTATTAATTACTATTTTAGTAGTCAATAATATTTAATTATTTAACTCGGCAACTCGGCATACTTCAATTCGATTACAATTGATTCATTCATAGCATTTCAAAATGTTTTGCCATTTGAAATAACATTCTTTACCTCTATCCTCCATACGTGAAAAGAAAATTGCGCGCAAAGCAAAAAAAAAAGTACACCAAAGAGGTTCCGAGTATGAGTTTTTAACAAATTAAAAATAAATGAATGATGAATTCGGCATCAAGGAGGTAGAAATAAATAGGTTAAATTATGTTTTGAATTCAAAACCTCAGTACACACGATGTTCTAAATTCAAATTTACTTTAACCTCTAGAGGGTAAAAACGACTTTTGCGCCCTGATATCGAGGAGCAAAAGTACTCTTTCCGAGCTGGTGGGATGAAAAATACTTTAATAGAAAGCAAATTTAAGCTTTTTGTTCATATTCCAAAAACCACTGCACCGATTTCGATAAAATCTATATGGAATGAACTAGCTGTTACCCGCGACTTCGTCCGCGCGAAATAAATACTAAGGTAACTCAGGTAGTAGGTACCTATTTGTATACACACACATTTACCGTTACTAAAAATAGCTTATAATAAAACAATTACCTACATCGAAATTACAAAATTGCTTAAACAAACTTTCGTTTGCTTTGTGTCAAGTGTCTATATACAGTTTCATGGTTTTATCTTCAACGGTAGGTAACTTCCATATTAACTTTCATCCCCCATTTCAATTCCAATTTCATCCCCGTAAAGTTCGAAATTAAATGAATCGCTAGAACAAACATTCCTTTGCTTCGTGCCAAGTGTCTGTACACAGAGTTTCATGGTTTTATCTTCAATGGTTGAGAACTTCCATATTGACATTCATACCTCATTTCAATTCCAATTTCACCCCCAGTCAGTTTGAAATTACAAAATTGATGGAACAAACATTTAATTGCTTCGTGTCAAGTGTCTAGATACAAAGTTTGATAACTTTGAAATTGACGAATTTTCATACAACCGTTCATCCCTTGTTTCACCCTCTTAGGGGTTGAATTTCACAAAACCCCGTCTTAGCGAGCGCCTACGTGCTAAAAGACACCTCCATGCAAAATTTCAGATTCCTAGCATTTGTAGTTTCTGAGATTCCTTGATGAGTGACCTTTCGCTTTTATATAATACTAGCGGCCCGTCCCGGCTTCGCACGGGGTCAACTTTTTTTGTTCAGTAGGTATGCCAAATGAAATGTAGGTACATGACCAAATTTTTCCAAATGATCAAAATTAAAAACCAAAAGGTGAGGCTGGCCTGGTGGATTAGTTGGTTAAAGGCCGTTTTGTAAAACGGCGGTTTAACGATCAGCCGGATTGAATACAGCTGATTTAAAAACTACCGGAATGTATTCAACGCCATACGTTATTCAACACGGCTAGCCATATAGGCCTCAACCACAGTACGGGCCTAAGGCGGGCGCGGGCGCGGGTGCGGGCGCGGGCGCGGGCGCGGGTGCGGGTGGGTGGCCACAGTGAGCAGCGGGCGCGCGACCTACGTCAGGTGTCGCAAACTATAGGCGACGATTTGCATGACGTACATGAAATCATTCATAACAGGGAAAAATGTGGTAAATTGTTTCAATATTGCAGGAAAACACCCAAAAAGCTTTTTTAGTACGCTCGAATGTCCATTACAACATTTTAATAGATCCTTGGAAAAAAATATAGCTTAAATCATCAAAGAAAATGCAAACTTTTGTATAGTTTTAGTTCTAAGAAGGAATTATTTATAAATTTGCGAAAAATGAAACAGATTTTAAACAGTTCAATTCAGTATTTATTATAATTGTACCAAAAAATATATCCAGCCGCGTATACGTCAATCCTGTCGCCAAGCAACAAGACTGAAAAGGTTTGATACCCCCGCCACATGCGCATTAGGTCGCTCGCCAACTAGTTGTGAGGACGAAACGCTTGAACTAGACATGTGTAAGTAGCTCATTTACTGAAACGACTCAGTGAACCGAAACGTCACTGTAATCCCAATGATTGGGAACAGTTGGATGGTAAAAGCACAAAATAAATATTAGTACAAGTACAGCAGACTCCCTTAGCGAAAGTTTTTTTATAAAAAGCGATTCTTGTTGGGACACAACAAAGTGCAATTCAGCTCGCATTAGTGCTCAATGCCTATCCCGATATTCACCTAAACATTTGCGCTCTCTTCTAACGCGTATTTCTGTCACTGTCTGACGCGGAATGATGCGCAAGGGTTGTCGACATAAATAATAAAAAAAAATTAACCTTTCGTTATACTGTAGGTAGTCAGCATTGTAGCACAGATTAATATAATAAATATAATAATAATAAAGGCAATGCAAAAATGATAATTATTTGTTTGTATTTTGACTCATGCATCCATGAACAACACAATATGCACGCGACGTCATTTTGCACGGGAAACATGTTGCGCGAGCGCTCAGCCGTGTGTCCGACAACCGACTGTCTAGTTGTAGGCTAATAACGCGCGACCTTGAGCGAGTGGTGATGCCCTGGTAAAAGTGTTTAATTTGGAACGAAATCAGTTCACAATCACGAGTTAGCAGTCACTGTTTGAATGAATTGTATGTTGTATGATTGCTGACAATATTCAATAATTTACGAATGCAGTATCAAGTCGCGGCAAAGCGTGAAAAAAATAAAACTGCGTTGTGTAATAAGATTGAGAAACAAAACGGAATTAACGTCGTGAGTATCGCATAGGTTGCAACTTGCAAACTAAATTAATAAGTTTGTCATTGCTTTAAAACCAAGTTTTCGAAGTTTGAATAGATTGCTTAAATCGTTTGTTCTTATTTACGTTATAAATAAAACTTCTACGAATATGAAAAATATGATAGTATGTTAGTACACAATCTACAGTAATGTTAAAATATAACAAGAACATAATTAAATATTCAGATTTCCACCTGATATCGTGGATTTGATAGAATTTGTTATAGAACTCTACTACTTTCCCTTTCATTAGATATTCATATTGAAGTAGGTTGTGAAAAGATTTTTGGTCCACTATTTTATGCAGGCGAATGTTTCAAACTCATATTAATCAAACATTACTAAGAACCACCGCAAAGACACTGAATTTCAAATCAAAAAACCGCATCAAAATTGAAACATCCTTTTGAGAATTTTGGTGCACCAGACTGTCTGTTGCGTCTACAGACAGACAGACTGACATCAGCGTCTACCTTACTATACCCTTTTTTTTAGAAGGCCGTAAAAAACTGTAAATGTGATTGAGATAGTAAAGATTTAGATAGAAAATCTATTTATAAATATCATATCTATCTATGTATATCTAAATCGTTATTTTGACTCAGTGTTCCAAATATCACAAATGGTCATGTCATCATTTTACAACTGATCGACTGATCCAGATGAAAATGTTTCAATCTCGCCAAAGATTCATTTTTACCCACGTCTAGCGCGAACAAATGAACGTTTGACATCTCCGCCCGCTTAGTCGCTCAAGCCCGCCGCGCTAGGTCGCCTGCACTGTGGACACAAAGGCGCGTTTCGTAGATCCGCGTCTCCATTCACGACCGGTCGTGTGTGGAGCCATTGTTGCATTCTACAACGATAACGATAAACAAAACTGATTTTATAAAAGTAGTTCAACTGTTTCGTCAGAGAACTTAAGTGATGGCGCGGACTTTATGTTTGAAATTTCCGCGCCCGCGCCCGCGCCCGCCTTAGGCCCGTACTGTGGTCGCGCACATAATGTAATAAAGCGAGAGATTAGCCGCTTCTTTGACAATTTTTAGTTCCGATTTTTAACACTCATGGCGCTCCCTGACATAACAACAACCATGGCGTTGAATACTGTGTGTTCCTAAATTGCTAACACGGCTAGCCGTAATGTAATAAAGCGAGAGATTAACCGCCTCTTTGACAATTTTTAGTTCCGATTCTTAACACTCATGGCGCTGCCTGACATAACAACAACTATGGCGTTGAATACTGTGTGTTCCTAAATTACTAAAGTGACAGTGGATTCTGGAGTTTGGAGGAATCGTACACAATATTATTAGGGTGGCACTTGTCACCCTGGGCGTTACTTGGATACTATTTCGTTTCCACCGTCCACCTTGTTAAGACTAAATCGGACCGGGTTCGTTACATGAGACCCAGATCCGACCCGGAGCACCCCGACTCCACCTAGTCTTGGCGCTACTACACCTAGAGTGTATTTAAAAGAATGCGGGAGCCAGAAGTTCAAAGGAGGAGCTGAGTGGAGCGAGCCATGCAAGTAGCCGTAGTGGAGCGCAGGCCGAGTATGGAGAAGCGACACTCAAGGTTGACCGCAGAGCTTCTGACGGGACCCGGAGTCAAATCTTTTTTTTTAAACTATAATAGGTTCGCACTTGACCACCATCTCACCTGATGTTAAGCGACGATGCTATCTACGATGGAACATGTTTCGATAATAGACCCTTGTCTATGGAAGTGCACCATGTTTCTTAGGTGTACCGTCACCGATATCAAGTTATGGGCTTTCAAACTTTACGTGAGAGGTAAAATGTTGTAAAAAAAATTAGTACGGAATATCGTACGAAATAATCGATAAATTTTTTCAGATAAATGAAATTAATTTAGATTTTGTGTTGTTATTTTTTGAAATATGGTCTCCTTACAACATAAGTAGTAATACAATGCGGCTGAACGTGGACCGCCTTATTGAAGAACGTATTGCAATGACAATGCGGCTAATCGTTGAACCGCCGCATTACAAAACGGGCCCCGTTTTTCAAAACGGCTAGCCGTAATGTAATACGGCGAACTATACAATCCGGCTGTGACATATACATCATAATCCGGATCTCGTTGTTGGGCTGTATGTTTGATGTCTTGACACAAATTGTCTTAAAAAATGTGCCATAATTCCGAAGGAAAACAAAATAATAATATACCACAAACAACTCTCTCAGCCTCAACGGACACCGAGAAATTGAAGCTTCTTTCAAAGTGATTTCTTTGATTTTGAGTAGTCTTGAAACGATGTACCTACGTGGTACATGATAAAGAAGTATTCTGAGATAAAATCACTCTGACCGGGATGAACGCTGCGCTGTACTGTATGTAACACTCTTCATAATTCTGCCGGCCGTCGCGTCGTTGCAAATATTTAGGATGGATATTTTTAATTTCGTAATATATTTTGAATGGAATGTCCGATTTTAATAATTCAAAAAGGAATCAATAGGTATTAAAACAGTCTTGATTGAGAAATAATTTATTTTGATAAGAATTAAAACAAATGTATGAATAGCATGGTCTTAAGTTGATCGGCATTTTTATCTTCTTTTAAAATGTAAAAAAGCAGTTGTAGCGACGTAATTACTGTAGTTAGACATATGCTCTCGCGAGGTTTTTTGTATATTTTAATACGTTCTACAATATTGTAGAACATTGTTTGGTTCTATCATTGGTACTTTCCGCAGCGTATGCGATGAAAGCCATTTTATGGCTGTATTTTTTATACCTTGCGTTGGTTTTAGTCAAAAATTCCAAGTATCACTATTTTTTTCGTGTAATAAAAATAGCCTATGTTACTCAGTGATAATGTAGCTTTCTCTTGGCAAAAGAATTTTTGAAATCGGTTCAGTAGTTTTTGAGTTTATTACATACATACAAAAATACAAAAATACAAAAATCCAAAAATACAAAAATACAAATCTTTCCTCTTTATAATATTAGTATAGATATAGATATAGATATAGATGACTGAACGAATGAATGAACCTATGAATCAGGATCTACCAAACAAAACGAGAACTATCAAAATCGATTCACAAATGGGAAACATATTTATGCAAATACAATAACTTTCGTTTAAAAATCCCGACTGCAAAAAATTACTGTTAAAAAAAATTGACAGGCATAGGAACTACCGATAGAAGTGAAAACTTAAAACTCAGAATTTGATAGCTTACCTTGGAAACTACACGAGTGTAACCGGAGGGCGTGGCCTCGCCATCTTGGCATGTCCATCTAGAAATGCGTCAGCATTTCCCATTGGCTGATGCGTTTCTAGATGGCCATGCCATGATGGCCTGTCCACGCCCTCTCAGCATTTCCCATTGGCTGACGTTTTTCTAGATGGCCAATAGCCATGGTTCCGAGTTTACCCGAAGCTTTCTTATCATACTCGAGCGTGACGAATGAATTCAATTCACAGCCCACGAAAAATCTGTCTAGGCGCGCCTAAAGAAGTTTTCACTTCAAAAAAAAATACTGTAATACAAAATACTATCTAAGGACACTTGGGTCATTGAAACGAATCTAACGACATCTTCTTTGTCAAAATTCACCCAGCCGTTTGGAAGAATAAAGAAATTTACAAACATACAAGATACACGCGAAAAACATAACTCTTCTTTCAGTCGGATAAAAAACCTTTTTTTTGAAATCGGTTAAAATTATATAATTAGTAAAAACAATGAAAAAAGTTGAGGAAACAGTCACAGTGGGCGACAATTAATAGCAGTAAAGAAAGCAACGAACTTGCAAACGAAAGTCAATGAGTCACAGCACGACAACAGACGAGATGTCCACAGAGTGCACTGGACACGGGCCAAGTCGGGAATCAGATGTTTCACGTTATTTACTAGGTGACGGATTGTCTATTACAGACAAACTAGGATTACTCTGCGGCTTATCCCGCGTAGCTGTTGATCCAGTTATTTTCCCGAGACAAAAAATAAGCTACGTGTTATTCTAGATCCGCATTTCCCAAAGTGGGTGATAACGCACCCTTGTGGGCGCTGCAGGCTTAAAAGGAAGGTAAGAGACCCAGAAAAAAAATTGGGGCGTTGTGTAGAGGTCCGTTCTATACTCGTACTACCTAACTGGGCTCAGGTTCAAGTTAACTCGTATAGTTACATTAGTACCTGGGTGACCGAGCTTTGCTCGGTTTAAATACTAAATATACTTAGAATCCTACAGATAAAATACTCCAAGAAATAGATTTTCTTAAAAAAAAACGAATTGAAAAAAAAGAGAACCCGTCTGGATTCGAACCCGGAGCTACTAATTCGTGACCGCTATGAGCGCCCGACTTCCCGTCTGAGCTAATTATCCTGTCGCGTCAAGTGGCGAAATTTACCTTCACATTCTAATGTCTAATGTGACAGTTTTTCATTGTCTAAAAACGCGCATAATATGCGTTTTTTTTTAATAATACCTAGTTAGATCGATTTATCGTCCCCGAAATCCCCTGCATACATAATTTCATGAAAATCCGTCGAGCCGTTTCCGAGATTCAGATTCTATATATATATACATATTCATATAGGTACAAGAATTGCTCGTTTAAAGGTATAAATAAGATTATGTTATGTATTAAAAGTCTCGTTTACAATGAATGTGTAATCTCTGCTAACCCCTTACAATAATTAATTAATCTAATTTAAAGTAATAATGGTTTTTAAGCATATGAAATCAGGGGGGCGCTAAAGAATAATTCCCAAAGTGGGCAGCAGACAAAATATGTTTGGGAACTCCTGTTCTAGATCATTAGGTGCCAAATTTCATTTAAATCCCTACATTCATACCATACATTCTTACAAAATTTCGCGTTTATAACGAGACGAGCAGGACATGTGTCTAATGGTAAGCAACATGCCTGCCCATAACAGCACATCGACACGCGGCTATTGGAACATGAAGCGTCCAAATCATTATCTAGGACTGCACTGCGCTCGTCACCCAGAGATTTAAAATGGTATCTCTATGCCCTGTAATTTCACTGGAAACATCGCCCTTCAAACCGGAACGCAGTAATGTTTGCACATTACTGCTTGGCGGTAGAATAACTGGCAACGGTGTGGTACTTCCCCAGGCGGACTCGGCAAAGAGTCACCACCACTACTAATATAGTATGCATCTATACTAATATTATAAAGCTGAAGAGTTTGTTTGTTTGATCGCTAGAATCTCGGGAACTACTGGTCCAAATTTAAAGATTATTTTTCTATTGGATAGTTCATTTATTGACGAACGCTATTAGGCTATATATAACATTACGTTACTATCAATAGGAGCGGAGCATGAATGAAGAATGTAACAAAATTGGGAAAAAATATTCCATCTTGAGACCTTTTGTACCGTGCGTTGACGTGACAGCGACGTGTCTAATGTTGTACCTTTGCTAATAAAATTTGTTCTAACTCTGAGTTGGTGCGACCAATTTATGACAGGTGACGTAGCAGGTAGCTGAAGAGGTGTTTTGTTTGAACGCGATATTCTCAAGGATTTACTGCACCGATTTCAAAAAATATTTCACTGTTGAATATGTACGGGATCCCTGAGAGCTATCTATCTATATATATAAAAGCGAAAGGTCATTCATCACGAAATCTCAGAAACTACTAATGCTAGGTGCTAGGCGTCTCAAATTTTGCACAGAGGTGCCTTTTAGCACGTTAAAACAGGATTTTGCGAAATTCCACCCATAAGAGGGTAAAATAGGGGATGTTATTTTTATATTAATGTACAGGCGAAACCCTTAGAGAGCTAGAAACTTAAAATTCCGTATACGTATTGCTCCTATGATATATATAGAGGATCTACTAAGGAAGGATTGATCAAAATTCCATTCCCTTATTCCAATAAGGGATTAAAAGTTTGATTAAAACGTTGTACATTTAGGGGATGAAAATTCCATATTAATGCTTAGCATTGACATCAGCGACTTACAGAACGCGCGCAAAGCCGCGGGTAAACGCTAGTAGGCTATATATATGTACGGGTAAAGCCGGTGTGGACATCTAGTGTGGTATAAAGTGAACAACGCTTAAAGTTACTCACGTTCTATCTCCTGTCCCTTTTCCTCCAGCTGCTTCCTGCACGCGACGACCAGCTCTCTCGCTCGCTCCGCCTCCTCAGACCTGGCGGCTCCGAGCTCCGTGATCGTCTCCACATGGCTGCAGAAGTTGGGTTCTTGCGTCACCACAGTCTTCCTGGAAAGATCGAGAAAGAAATAATGCTTTTTATACTTTTACTGGCTGAAACGTGCGCGCGTTGCTATGCCATCTATCGAAAATTAGTCGTACCAATTCAATTTTTTTACAAATTCAGTTACCTTAGGTTCTACTGACGCAACCTTTAAAAGATAGATACATGCTGTCACGCAACGAAAGCTCTCAAAAAGCATTTTTTTTCCAATATTTGCTACATTTTTGATTTACTGTTGATAGTAGCATTAAAAATATCCTATAGCCATAAAATATTGGCAAATAACGAAAACCCCCTTTTTTTAATTTAATTGTTTGTAACTGTTGGAATGTTTGTGATTGAGCTGAGCGCATTCTCAAAATCTATGCTATTCCGAATCGAATGACACCTTAATCATAATGTTATGAGAAGTCGAAAATGCAGTTGTTGACGAGATAGACTAAATTACTAAAAAATTACTTTACTATACACGTAAATCATCATAATTCCGATCAATCAAGAATCCGGAATGGGGATATTATGACGTCACGTCATTGTAAAAATCATACAAAGAAATTTTACGATAGCACTTGAAACTTCCAAGCACTGTATCTTCGTAACTTTTTGTTTGTGAAACAAAAGAAAAAAATTGGCAGTCATAGGAACTGCCGATATTTAGAAGTGAAAACTTATAACTCAGAATTTGATAGCTTACTTTGGAAACTACACGGGTGTTACCGGAGGGCGTGGCCTGGCCATCATGGCATGGCCATCTAGAAATGCGTCAGCATTTCCCATTGGCGGATGCATTTCTAGATGGCCTTGACATGATGGTCACGCCACGCCCTTTCAGCATTTCCCATTGGTTGACGCATTTCTAGATAGCCAATGAAGATGGTCTCGAGTTTACCCGAAGATTTCGTATCATATCCGAGCGTGACGCTAGAATTCAATTCACAGCCCACGAAAAATCTGTCTAGGCGCGCCTAAAGAAGTTTTCACTTCAAAAATATTTGTACAATATTTTTACTAGCTACCGGACTCATTAATTGGCTTTGTTTAATTAGTCATCATGCCTATAATACTTACCTACACACACGCTTCAGTAATTCCATCGCCACATAGTAAAACCACTAAAAATCTAGACTTCTAGTCCAGCTCAACACTAAACTCAAACTAATTCAGTACATCTGTAGTGATACTGCTGTAAACAGATCCAAAAAAATCTCGATTGGGCGTATTGAAATATATGTTGAGGTTGAATATACAGGGTGGCCTATTTATTATTTTGTCTTATAACTTTTCGAAGTGAAAACAGCTGTAGCCCGTGATCAAAAGCAAACAAATTCTACTCATTTATTTCACTAGTTCATAATACATTTTTTTTTCAGCTGCCGATGCCGTGAAATGTTTTTCGTTGATAAACATTAACTTCCGATTTTTTTGTCAAAACTAATCTCAAAATTTGTGAGGTTAAATTCAATTTCTTTTTAATTTTTCATGATCCGGTGGAGAACCCAACTGGGTTCCGCGCCGCTATACGGGTTGGACATGACGAACACTTTCGACAGCCAGCGACTTCGAGCGTTGGAGTAATGAAATGGGACGCAGATTTTAGATAATAGAAATTTTGTGAGTCTGCGTCACCGACACGCGTTATTTCAATATTTAGAAGAAAGAGTTTTAAGGTGCGATAACGGTAACAGTGTCGCGAGTTCAATTGTTTTTCTCATCTCAAAAAATGCCCATAGAAGTTTGGCTTTTAAAAATATGGCAGTCAGTCATTTTGACTGAAACGTAAACACGGAACCCTTATAGATTCGTCATGTCTGTCTGTCTGTCCGTATGTCACAGCCACTTTTTGCCGAAACTATGAGAACTACACTGTTGAAACTTAGTAAGTCCAGTTAGTACTTACCAGTTAGTCTTAGTAAGTAATCTGTGAACCGCATTAAGATTAAAAAAAAAATGTTTGTCTGTAAAGTCGGTTTACTGACGATAGAACGTGACAACGTCTTAAGAAAATACTGATGGAATGGTAGCATTTTTCAAAAGAAAATTTTAATTTCATTTGTTTAATAGATTTGTATGTAAAAAGCTAAAAAGTAATCAGTAGAATTTAGTCATTTTCAATCAAAACAATGCAAAAAAGCTCTTAGATGCCGGGGATCGAACCCGGGGCATTTCACATGCAAAGCGAACGCTCTACCACTGAGCTACATCCCCGCTTGAACTACTGGTCGAAATAATTAATACAACTGTAACAAACAGGCGGCGAGGTAACGACCGACGGTAACGCGGTAACGGTACATGACGTCATGTTTTGTGGGCGTGCAGCCGGCTTCATCGAATTATAAGACGTTATCACGTCAAAAATTAAATAATACATTTTTTAGGGGTACTTACTTAGAACTGAAACTCGATATTTATTTTTCATCAAACCTATACGTGGGGAGTGTCGATAGGTCTTCAAAAATGCTGTTGAGGTTTTTAATACCATTTTTGTCTACACTGAATAGTTTGCGCTTGAGACACTTCCAAAGTGGTAAAATGTGTCTAACTTACTAAAATAAGAGAATGATGAAACTAAAAAAAAAATATGTTGTACATTACCATTCCAACGAAAATTGGTTTGAACTCGATCTGATGAGTAGTTTTTTTTAGTACGTCATAAATACATTAAAACATCGATCAAAATTACACCGAACTACAAGAATTTATTTATTATGTTACTTGCTGCTACGGAACCCTTCATGGGCGAGTCCAACTCGCATTTGGCCGCTTTTATTTAAAACGCGCTTAAAGAATAGTACCTGGGTGACCGAGCTTTGCTCGGTTTAAATATTAAATATACTTAGATACCTACAGATAAAAGGCTCCAAGAAATAGATTTTCTTTAAAAAAACGAATTGAAAAAAAAAGAGAACCCGTCTGGATTCGAACCCGGAGCTACTAATTCGTGACTGCTATGAGCGCCCGACTTACCGTCTGAGCTAATTATGCTGTCGCGTCACGGGGCGAAATTTACCTTCACATTCTAATGTCTAATGTGACAGTTTTTCATTGTCCAAAAACGCGCATAATATGCGTTTTTTTTTTAATAAGACCTAGTTAGATCGGTTTATCGTCCCTGAAATCCCCTGCATACATAATTTCATGTAAATCCGTCGAGCCGTTTCCGAGATTCAGATTATATATATATATACATATTTATATAGGTACAAGAATTGCTCGTTTAAAAGTATAAGATAACCTCAAAATGAAATTGTACCGAAAGAAGAATAGTGAACCACTCTGTATATACAAAGTAATTGAAATTGAATTTATGGGTTTATTTTCGTAGTGAAAGAACATTTGTTATTGATAGACAAGGCTTAGTTTTAGAACTTTTACTGTGTTATTTATTTTATAGACAGACTTAGATATATTTTTATGGATCTAAACAAAAACATGTTTTGTTCCCTTTGCCCGGGAATTAGCAAAAATGTTTAGAAGTGAAAACTATTTTTGTTTCAGAAAATTGTAGTCACTTCTATTTAGACAGCGATTCTAGGTAAGCATGCTCCATTGTAGACCGAATCGGACCTTAATATGAGGCAAGACAACGGTCAAGTGCAGACGTATAATAGTGTATATCTAAACTATTTTCTACAAAAAATTGAACCGACTTTAAAACCACAACTAGACACTCAAAAGCGAAAAATAAACTGATATAATTATTAAAAGCGCTACTCACACTCATCTATTCGAATTCGGTGCCAGTCTAGTCAAAAAGCTAGTAAACATCTGTCTACTAGCTCGTACTATGGACGTAGTAAAGTAGTAAGTAGGCAGTAAGTAGTATCTATCTACTACCTGTTAGACTTGGCTGGCACCGACTTCAACCGGTTTTGAAGTCGGTTTAATTTTGTGTAGAAAATAGTTGATTTTAGCCTATTTAGTGCAAAAAAAGTTTTCATTAATGCATTGTCACAATTTCGTGTTGACAGGATAAAAAAAAATTGGCAGTCATAGGAACTGCATATTCCTCATTCTAAGGGAACTGCCGATAGAAGTGAAAACTTATAACTCAGAATTTGATAGCTTACTTTGGAACTTACATGTGTGTAACCGGAGGGCGTGGCCTAGGCATCATGGCATGCCCATCTCGAAATGCGTCAGCATTTTCTATTGGCTGATGCATTTCTAGATGGCCATGGCATGATGCCGAGGCCACGCCCTTTCAGCATTTCCCATTGGCTGACGAATTTCTAAATGGTCAATAGCCATGGTCCCGAGTTTATCCGAAGTTTTCTTATCATATCCGAGCGTGATGCTAGAATCCAATTCACAGCCCACGAAATATCTGTCTAGGCGCGCCTAAAGAAGTTTTCACTTCAAAAATATTCTTCTAAGCTACATTCTAACCGTGTTCCAAATTTCAACCAAATCCGTTCATACGAGATTGATCCACAAACATCCAAACATTGACTTAAATATTTTTATTAATAGAATGTGAGTCAACTTTTTATCCCTGGAAAATAACAGGCACGGGAACAATGCGGCTAAAACCGCAGGGCAATGCTAGTCTGGTCATAAATAAAAATGTTTCCAAAACAATATTTAAAATAATAACCTATTATTATTATTTGTTACAAATTTTCGTCCATAACAAAAGTAATTCGGAAAATTTACGGAAACGGTAAATGTAAACAGTTCAAAGGAACTTGTGTTACAAATATTTATTTACAATATAAATAAGTAAACCAGGATTTCGCAGAACACCTCGAGGCGAAGTATTAGAAGTGCATCATCACTCGCACAAGGTCGCGCGGTTTTAGCCTACAGCTAGACCGTTCCTCCCAGGGAACAAGTGCCAGTCGGTTGTCGGACGCACGGCTGAGCGCTCGCGCAACACGTTTCCCGCGCATATTGTTATTAGATATGTCGACAACCCTCCGCGCTAGACAGGGACAAAGTTACGCGTTAGAAGAGAGCGGAAATGTTTAGTTGAATATCGCGACAGGTATTGAGCGCTAATGCGAGCTGAATTGAACTTTGTTGTGTCCCAGCAAGAGTCGCTATTTATATAATTGTTTTCGCTAAGTATTAGTCACACATGCTTTGCTTGTTTTTTTTTTCATAAAAAAAAAATAAAGTAACATAAATGAATAAAGTTATAAAACAAGAAATAAACTCAGATACACTTAATTTTGATATTTAAAGTGAGTGAGTATTCGCTAAGTGAGTGTTCTGTACTTCTACTAATATTTATTCTGTGGTATTAGTCTCCGCTAACGCAACGTAAGGCTAATAATCATAAGCAGCCCAATAAATGTTCCCACAGCTGCGACTCTGGGCCTCCGCTCGCAAGGATTGAATCGTGAACGTCAAAAGCTCGCTGGCTCAAAAGACTCTTAAGAACGTGAACAGTTGTAAAGGAAAACATCGTGAAGGGTTCTTCACCATGTTCCGGCCGACCGGCCTTCTCCTGTAAGGACAGAATCTAGGCCACTAATTATTATCATCGATATAAATCAATGGATGACAACTTGAAATTGTTAAAAAGTACTTAACTGTGTGTAGCGTGAGTGGTTTACAACTATCAATCTACCTGAGAATCGCTAGCGGCGAGGTATGTTGCGGTTCTACTTATTTTGGTTGTTAACAACGAATAGCGATAGGTATAAACGTCCGGCGTTCACCGCTTCCTACAATCGACTTAAACGGAAAGAGTGAGCTCACTGTTCCCAACGATAACATAATTCCGTAAGCCTGCAATTTGGGAGGGCACATCTATTGATTTATGGCGATGATGATGATTATTATTATTTAAAAATACTAATTCACCACGTTGACCCAGTGTGGGTTGGTGGCTGACGCATGACCTCGAAAGATTCTACGAACATGTCGGTTTCCTCACGATGTTTTCCATCACTAATTTTAAGTTAGTCGCATTATGCGTACTTTGAAAAGACAGTGGTGTGCGAAGGATTTGAACCAGGGGCTGTGGAACAACACCATTTCATTGGTTGTCATTCCAAACACTTGAATAAGAGAGCTTTTACTTTTGTAAAACGAACGTATAGGCTATGGAATGCGTTGCTTGAGAGGGTTTTTCCCGAAGGATACAAATCTTGGTGTCTTCAAAATTACAGTATTAAATCGGTTTCTTCTAGGTATTTAGGTACCTACATATTTCCATTGTAGACTGCATCGTCACTTAACATCAGGCGAGAAGACGGTCAAGTGGATATTTATAGTCTTAGCTGTCAATACTTGTAATTAAACTACAAAGATAAATGCATGTTCATCTTTAGAGTCCGCGCCATCACTAATGGTCATTAATTATCAGCGCCTCTGTCGTATATTCCAATGATAAACAACAACAATTTTACACAAGAAACCAATACAAGAGTATAATACAAGAGTACTTAGTTCAACATATTCGCCACAGGATTTCAGTGGCATCGCACAACACGCGTTCCTTCAGCGCGTCTCTGTGCGTCATCAAAGATGGCGACCGTGAAGTGTCAAAATGCGCGGGAAACGTTCGCTTTGTATTGACGCAGCAAAGAGTTTATATCGAAAACAAAGACTAAAAAGTATTTATGATGATGTTTTTATTTTTAGCCCAAAGACAAAGTGTTCCCGGAATAAAAAGTGCGTCTGAATTATTTTTATGAGGTACGAGTAAGTATGTAAGTATTCGGACGTACTTTTGTTTATGTGGTATTAAAAGGCAGAGCTTCTTTGTATTTAGGTACTTTTAAACATTAACTAGCAGCACCCTACTGCTTTACATGCGTAGATCCCGTTCCCGTTGTTTTTGACGTGACAACGTCTTATATTTCGATGAAGCCAGCTGCACGCCCGCAAAACATGACGTCATGTGCCGTTAACGCCGTTACCTCGCCGCCGGCGTTACCTCGCTCTAAGGCGTAGTTGAAGTTGTCACGTTCAACTAACGTCAGTAACCCGACTTTACAGACAACCATTTTCCGGGATAAAAATTAGGCTATGTGTTCTTCCAGACTGTAATCTAACTAATCCAAAATTTTATTTAATTAGGTAGAATTTGAATAATCTAATGAATTAAAATTAAATACATACGGGATCAATCTTTAGGGACTGCCGAATTGAAGTGCAAACTAAGTAGGTAACTTGTGATTTGTATCGCCGAGCTAATTAGATTAGTATTTTTGGTTTATTTGCAAAGAAGTGTTAAGGGACATAAGCACTTCTTTATGAACCAAACATTCTATCATACTCATGGGAAACGTGCCGTAACCATGACATGTGTTTCACACATTTCGTTCACCCAAAAAGTATAGTTACATAATAAAGTGGCCAAGTGCGAGTTGGACTCGCCCATGAAAGGTTCCGTTGCAGCAAGTAACAAAGTATACATAGTACACATAGTTTTTATAATAATATATTTATGACGTACTAAAAAAACTACTCATCAAATCGAGTTCAAACCAATTTTCGTTGGTAGTTTGAATGGTAATGTACATAATATTTTTTTTTTAGTTTTTTCATTCTCTTGTTTTAGAAGTTAGAGGGGGGAGGACACACATTTTAACACAACAGTGTAGTTCTCATAGTTTCGGCAAAAAGTGGCTGTGACATACGGATGGACAGACAGACAGACAGACAGACAGACAGACAGACAGACAGACAGATAGACAGACATGACGAATCTATAAGGGTTCTGTTTTACGTTTTACGGAACCCTAAAAAATACAAAGTTCATAGATAATAACAAATTATAGCTCATGAAAAACGTTAGCTGATGATAGCGCGAGCTTCACGACTTTTGTTCAGCCACAAAATACTAAACATAGTTAACGAAGCTTTGACTTACAAATGTGCGAATTGGTTCTATCTTTTCACGTACTTAGTAATGCGTTTTGTGATCCAGAAATGTTTATCATTTCTAGATGACCATGGTTATGACCACGCCCTCCGGTTTCACCCGCGTAGTTTCCAAAGTAAGCAATCAAATTCTGAGTTATAAGTTTTCGCTTCCATCCTATTCCCATGACTGCCAATTTGTTTTATTTTCATTTTCAGTTATGTTGTTGTATGTTCATAATGTCTGCTCTACATCACTATTCCAAACATACAACTTACATGTTAAATTATGTTTGAAAGTATTTCTATAGACCAATCCATCTCATTAATGTCTCCACATGTTGGGAACGGAGACTAATTGTATAAACAGACTATAAATAACGGAATGTTTAAATTCTTGATGCATTTTCGAGCATACGAGTCAGCTGTTTTGGACTAAAGTTGTCGAAAACTTGTAGTGATAGGACTCTCTTTAAATTAACTTTTGCTATGAAATTGACATACCTATATAACCGTATAATAATCATCTTTGACAAATTGAGTCCATAAATGCAGTAGTTTTTTTATAAATTGCATAAAACAACAAACGTTTTTAAAAAATTATGGCTATCAACATCTCCACTAGAACGTAAATTTTTAAAAACGTTTATTATTTTATGTAATTTATAAAAAAACTACTGCATTTATGGACTCAATTTGTCAAAGATGATTATTATACGGGATCAAGGAGCAAGCAGTTGTCATATTTTTAAAACCTCGCATTTAAAAGTGAACTTTTGCGTAACATGACGCAGTTACGTTCTATTGGTGCTGTCAAAAAGAAAATAAACGGTTGGATCTACTATAACATGTTTAATTTTGACGAAAATTGATATAAAACGAATAGACCTAACTACCCAAAATAAAGGTGTGCTTCATACCTAGTTTGGGAAATTAGGGATACACATGTATAATCTACCGATTATTGAAATGAACAATTATTTATTTATTTACTCTACAAAGTCCGCCTGGGCCGTACCCACACATTTGGCAGTTATTCTACCGTCACGCAGTAAGTAATTTGTCTAAACGTTACTGTGTTTCAGTATAATTTGCCAACGTTTCCAGAAAAATCAAAGGGTATAGATAAAGACCATCACACATATCTGCATGATGAGCGCAGTGAAGTGGTGAGTAATAATTTGGACTTTTCGTGTTCCAATAGCTGCGTGACGTTGTGCTGTTATGGGAAGACGTGTTGATTACCATCAGGCATATGTCCTGTTCGTCTTCTTCAGTATTTTTGTTTATAAAATAGTATAAAACGATGAGGTGTCATGGGACACCAGGTAGGAACAAAGTTTGGATAATGTAGAATTAACAGAATTTGCAAAAAAAAAATGCTTAATATTATTATTTTTTAAGGTACGATCATCTAAAAAATAAAGTTAGCAACACTGGTCATGGGCAGTTTTTACGAGCCACTTCCGTTTTATATTTTTCTTACAGTCTTAGTCTCACATTTTATTCAGTTCGGGCGCGCAGTACAATCCCTATTTCCTCTAAGATTGGCGTAAAGAACTTCCGTTCTAATATAAATAAACAAAAGACCCGACATTTAAGAAATATCCTAGAATTTAAGTAAAAGCCAGATATAATAATGAATTCCGTATAGTAAAGTAAGTTTTTAAAATATGCATTTTTTTGGCACGCTAAATAATAATACCTACTATTGCCACCAAGTATCTCACTCAAAATTCGACCATAAAGCAAAATTAATCTTTCTTCAATTTGACCATAGACTTCTACAATAAACAAAAGCCTATATAAGCGTGTGTGTCATGTATATACGTAATAGTGTGTGTTATGTTTTCTTAATGATTTGTTGTACTTTTTTGGATTACTAAAAAAATACCATTCTGCCCTCTTTCTCTATATTTTATTTATACCTAAGTTTATATAAAAATGGATCTTCGAAATGTATGCACGCACGCTCATAACTTTGAATGACTGCACCAAATTCGATGATTGTTTGTTTTATGTGTACGTATTCGTTATTAGACAAGGTTTGTTAACTGAAAATTTAGAAAATGATGTCGAAAAAAAAGTATCGTGGTACGAAGTTCGCCGGGTCAGCGGGTTCAGTAGTGGTAGGACTCTTGGCAGAGTCGGCCTGGGGAAGGACCACACCTTTGCCAATTATTCTACCGCCAAGCAGTAATGTGCAAACATTACTATGTTCCGGTTTGAAGGGCACTGTTTCCAGAGAAATTACAGTGCTTAGACATATAACAACTTAGATCTCTCGGTGACGAGCGCAGTGCAGTGCTAGGTAATGATTTGGACTCTTCATGTTCCAATAGCTGCGTGTCACTGTGCTGTTATGTGGCAGGCGTGTTGTTTACCATCAGGCACATGTCCCGCACGTCTCGTCATCCTTTATTTAAAAAAAAATAGAGGCTAGTGTTGGAAATTTCAAACTTGCGCAATTTTCATAAAAAGGGATAAAAAGTTTTTACTTCTCGTAATAGTATTTAGATAATGTTTACATTCGAGGGGGATCGAATCCACGACCTAGGCTGTGTTAGCATCAGACCTTATTAGAAATTTGGACAACCACCGTACTTTTGTCTGTTATTGTACCGCCATGCAGTATTATGTAAACATTAGATATTATGGTTGTTTATGCGCGAAAGAACAATGAGTTATTGTTGTTCATTGACCGTGATACTGCTATAAATATGTATATATATTGTACTCACGTGTCATCATCCTGTTTATGCGTCCCCTCCTCTTCTTCTTCCACTTCTTCGATTTCGAATTCTTCCTCTATCTCCTCTTCAATTATCTCTTCTATAATTTCTTCCGTTTCACTTTCACTATCACTCTCCCCGCATTCACTCTTCACACTCGTGAGGTCGTCACCGGAATTGTTTCTATCGCCTATATCTAAAAATCCACTATCACTATTGTCACTCTGAATTTTTTTACTATCGAAATTTTCGTCGGAACTGTCAATTTTTATCGTTATAGGTTCGCTTTCGTTTATATTTATCACTGTTTTGTTTTCACTGTCTAATTTAACATCTCCTAAATAACGGTTTAATGGAATATTTTCTAAAGAGTCTTTGTTTCCGTCCAGTTCTATGTCTTCTAAGTATTCTTCTTCAGATGTGAGAGATTCAAACGAGGAGTCGGCTTCATCATCCGTTTGTTGTTCCCCATCATCGAATATTATGTGTTTTCTAAACGTAACCCGTTTCATCCCATTATCAGATCTGTCATCATCAGAACATCCTTCCGTATCGGATCTTGGAGGTTTCAAATTCGATTTTTTCGCCGAATTCGGAGATTCTGCTTCGTTTTTATCTGGTTCCGTTAATAAATTTAATTCTTTTTTCACGTCATCTTTGTATTTATCGATCTGATTGCGTTCCGGTATGGATTCGTATGAGTGTTCGGTTTTTCCGTGTTTGCTGTCTGCGGTACCCATCTCATTGTTGAGTTTGTCTACAGTGCAGTCGATGCTGCGCGCAATTTCTCTGAGCAATGCTTCCGCGCGTCGTTTTTCATCCAAATCTGGTTCGCTCGATACGTATACTAGCGACACGTGTTGATTGTTGTCTGTGGGTGTTTTTGCGTATTTCTGCAGCACCAAAGCTTTGACGAACTCCGAGTCGTCCGCGCGCGCGGCCGGGCTATTTTTGTCTTGTGTAGGCGCCGTTTCATTCTGAGCGTGTACGGATGAGCTCCTCTGTAATGTTCGCGTCTCTTTCGGCGGGCTCACTCGACAGGATTCGGTCCTTTTGCGTTTACCTCGTTTCCTTTTTCCCGCCATGATTTGCAAGATGGCGCCGACTCCCGTTTTTTGGTTGTAGTCTGTTTCGGGTAAAAGGAGGTTCACTACATCTTTGCGTGTGCCGTCGTGTTCGGGCCGCGGGTCGACTGGGCATTCGGCCGTCGTCGGAGCTTTTCGTGTCTCGTCGACCTTCCCGCCTTTTCGTTTGAAAAATTGGAACATTGTCAGTTCGGAAACATGTCCGTTTGCCGCGAAGCTTTGTCGTTGAATGTTTTTGAACGGATTTTTAAACTGTTTCACTGGTTCTATACAAACTCGAGCTTATTCTGTGGTTGACTGAAAAATTATTTATGTTTTTGTTTTCAAGATGAAGAGTAGACGTTAAAATGTTTGAGCGGTTTCCGAAATGTTCGGATACTATTTAAATACTTGACCTAGATAACAGAGAAAAAATATAATAGAAAAATATAACGTAACGAACCGTGGCCTAAGTACAATTGCAAAGCGAAAATTTACTATCCCATGAGGTATACAAAATATAAACATAATATTTCAAATGTCTCAAAAATCATAAGTACACCAAACTTACCTACTATACTTATTTTAAAATATATTTAGGTACTTCTCCCTTCATCCTAAAGACATGATAAGAGACATTTTCCATAATATATATTTTGTTACCATATTTTGTTTTCATATGACTAGACACAACTTATAAGGGGGCGTCCATAAATTACGTGAGGTGTTTTTTTAAATTTTCTGGCCCCCCCTCCCCCGTTGGTGAGATGTCGTGAGATTTTGTTCAACCCCCTCCCCCATCCCCCAATCTCACGTGAGATTTTTCAGAATGTGGGTTTCTTACGTAAACGCGTTGGGTTGTTATTGTAGAAAGAAAAAAAACAATTTGCTTCGTGCTTTTATTTACGACTAGTTTAGACTAGTAATTTGACAATCTACTATGATAAAAAGAAAATAATACCTACTCTAATTCAGTCCATCTTATACCTTTAAACGAGCAATTCTTGTACCTATATAAATATATATATAGAATCTGAATCTCGGAAACGGCTCGAACGATTTTGATGAAATCATGTATGCAGGGGGTTTCCGGGACGATAAATCAATCTAACTAGGTTTCATTTTTTATAAACGCATATTATGCGCGTTTTTAGACAATGAAAAACTGTCACATTAGACATTAGATTGCGAAGGTAAATTTCGCCGCGTGACGCGACAGCGTAATAGCTCAGATGGGAAGTCGGGCGGTCATAGCGGTCACGAATTAATAGCTCCGGGTTCGAATCCAGACGGCTTCTCATTTTTTTCATGTTTTCTTTTTTTAAGAAAATCTATTTCTTGGTTTCTTTTATCTGTACGTATCTAAGTATATTTACTATTTAAACCGAGCAAAGCTCGGTTACCCAGATACTGGAGAATTATGAGCGGTCTCAAGAGAGACTATTGTCACCAACATGTCCATATGATTTTCTGTAAAATCATCTGCTCCTTCGAAATAGTGAATAATCTTAATCGTATTAATACGATGACGCTCAAGATTAATCTTGAGCATGTACATACAATTTGGATTGAATGGAACAAAACAGTATAATCTTTTTTTGTTTCAATCAGAACAAAAATTACGTGATATTTGTCGAGACCCTCCCTCCCCCTAACGTGAGATTACATGAGATTTGACTCGACCCCCTCCCCCCCTAAATCATCTCACGTAATTTATGGACGCCCCCTAATAACAGAACTAGCTGCGCTTGGTTTTACACGCACAGTTCCTCTTTTCGTTATTATCACGCGATAAAAAGTAGCCCATATGCTCAAATCAGAATTAAATTTATAATATGAATAGGATACTCGAGACGAACTTCCCCCTTGTAGTAATGTTATTTTTAATCAATGTTTTGTGGTATAATAAAGTGTTTTGCATTTGTATTGTATAGTAAACGATACGCATATCCCTATCTGTTAAAAATGCCAAGCACTTATTTGAATATGTAGAGTTTCAACATATTCATATTCAACATTTCACTGCATTGTGCTCGTCACTCAACAATATACATTTTTTTCTCTTTACTCTATAACTAATTTCACAGGAAACATTGCCCTTCAAACCGGAGTAGGTACCATGTTAGTCTACTAGGGTATAGAGATAAATCATCTTATATATCTGGACGACAAGCGCATTGCAGTGCTAGGGAATGATTTGGACGCTTCATGTCTAGTTGCTGGCCACTGTACTGTAACGAGTATGGCATGTTGCTTACCATCAGGCACATGTCCTGCTCGTCTTGTCACTCTATACTATAAAATAACACTTTTGAAGTAAGTATGACGTATCGAACGAAAAATTATAATAAATATAGATAACATTCACAAAAATAATCGAATTAAAAGCTTCCTTCTTTATGTAATCGGGCAAAACATGTTGACCACGTGTAGAATTATGTACTTAGTATTTATATTTAAAGACGCGTAAGTTGTGTATTTACTATCTACGCTTGATCAATTGAAGTCATGTGGTGGGATTTTTTGGTATTTATAGTCAGAGAGGTCGGTCCATTTTTTTTTAGAATGTATAAATGACGCGTCGAACATGGCAATCATGACATGTGCCTGATGATAAGCAACAAGCCTGTCTATGACATTCAAGAGCCACGCGCCTATATACGAAGAGTCAAAATCACTGCGTAGCACTGCACTGCGCTCGTCACCCTATATTAGATGAAGCCCAGCATTTTTTCTGGAAACTTTGTTTTTCAAACCGGAACACAGTAATGTTTACGCATTACTATTTAGCGATATTATAATAAATGGCAAAGGTGTAGTACTTCCCCAGACGGACTCTACAAAGAGCCTTACCAGCCTACCACTACCACGCTAACTAGATCGGATATGAACTCGTAATGAAAACATTTTAAAAGATTCAACCTATGTTATATATTTACAGATATTAGTGGTCGGTAAGTGGTCAAAATTTATCCATTATGCAATATTAATACTGCACTATTATTATTTTGAACTTAGATTTTAAAACTAAACAGTATTTTTTGAAGTGAAAACTTCTTTAGGCGCGCTATGGACAGAATTTTCGTGGGCTGTGAAATGGATTTATGATCACGTGATCATCACGCTCGGATATGATAAGAAATTTCGGGTAAACTCGGGATGCTAGAGCGAGAAAGATAATGTGGTCAACAAACGTGCCAGACCGAGAAAGATAATTGTTAGAGGAGGACATGGGACAATAGATACTCTCTCTCTCTCTCGCTGCACGCTACCGGTTACCAGTGTTGACACTTTAGCGACTTTGTCGCTGAAACTGGCGAATTTTTAAAACCTTTTAGCGGATTTAGACGACGTGTTATCGACAAAGGGGAATATACTAGTGTAGTGTAGAAGGTTGGAGAAGGAAAAAGCTTATGTATTCTTCCAGACTGTTATTCCCTTAATAATTCAATCAAAACCGGCGACTTTGTTTCATAACTATTTGGCGACAAGCTCAAAATCATAGTGGCAACACTGACGGCTACCAACTCCAAAAGACTTTTCTTTGGGCGGGAAAACACGACGGGTGCTTTAAAATTTTCACAATCAAATTAATTAGTTTTGCTGTGTAAATATTTCGTTTCTTTCGTGTAAATATTTAGTTTTGTATATAGTCAATAGTATAAATAAATATGAGTGTCGCTAGCGACGGGGGTGACCCCGTCGAACAGACCAGGGTAGCGATTCTGAAACCATTCGGTTGCATCCGACACGGAATCTCATCTCTCGGTCTTTGTCATGCTAAACAGATAAGACAAAGACCGAGAGATGAGATTCCGTGTCGGATGCAACCGAATGGTTTCAGAATCGCTACCCAGAAAAAGAAAACTATTGAAGCCAAATCCAAGTGAAAATGTTTCTTACAAACTATTTAGAAAACCCCTTTATAAGATACTAGCGGCCCGCTCCGGCTTCGCTCGAATAATAACCTAGATATCAACTGCAGCGCCATCTGCCGTAGCCTATGTTACTCGGGAATAATGTAGCTTTCCAAAGGTGAAAGAATTTTTGAAATCGGTCCAGTAGTTTCGGAGCTTATTCATTACAAACAAACAAACAAACAAATATTTCCTCTTTATAATATTAGTATAGACTATTCCCAGAAAATCGTAATGGAGACTGTGTAGTGTATGTGGAATCGACGGAACAGGAGAAAGTCGGTAACAAAAATCCTATTACACTCACCAACCTTTTTGCGGACAATGTTAGGGGCATCATAGGGGTGCACCGTGTGAATGCATACAAAGTTGGAGTAACTTTTAAAAAGCCGGCCCCGGCCAACAACTTTTTGAACATGGACACTTTTTTTACTAACCATAAATGTGTATACAATCTGGGTATACAAATAAGTACTGCCTGAGTAACCATAGTATTTATTTCGCGCGGACTAAGTCGCGAGTAACAGCTACTTTGAATATAAATAAAATTTCAATAAATATTTACTTTAATTTCTGGCTTGTTTTACTCGTTTATTCAACTAATACGATCCATAATATTTTATTATAATACGACATACCTATCTAATACAATAAAAGTAGCCAAGTGCGAGTTGGACTCGCCCATGAAGGGTTCCGTTGCAGCAAGTAACATAATATACATAGTACACATAGTTCTTGTAGTTCGTTGTAACTTTGATCGAAGTTTTAATATTAGTGTATTTATGACGTACTAAAAAAAAACTACTGATCAGATCGAGTTCAAACTAATTTTCGCTGGTAGTTTTCATTGTAATGTACATCATATATTTTTTTTAGTTTTTTCATTCTCTTACTTTAGAAGTTAGAGGGGGGGGACACACATTTTACCACTTTGGAAGCGTCTCTCGCGCAAGTTATTCAGTGTAGACAAAAATTATCTTAGAAACCTCAACATCATTTTTTAAGACCTATCGATAGACACCCCACACGTGTAGGTTCGATGAAAAAAAAATTTTTGAGCTTCAGTTCTCAGTATGGGGGGCACCCCTAATTTTTGTTTTTTTAAAAAACTTTTTCAAAAATCTTAATGCGGTTCACAGAATACATCTACTTACCAAGTTTCAACAGTGTAGTGCTCATAGTTTCGGCAAAAAGTGGCTGTGACATACGGACGGACAGACAGACAGACAGACAGACAGACATGACGAATCTATAAGGGTTCCGTATTTACGTTTTACGGAACCCTAAAAATCAGCTAATGAAGTTTTCACTTCTGCCGTGTGGTCTTAAGCACACACCTTTTTATTTCATAAATGTAAACTTCTTTTGGTGCACTTACACACAGATTTTTCGCGGGCTGTGAATTTCAAATTGAGATGAACGCGTCACGCTCGTAAATAAAAGAAATCTTGAGGTGAACTCGGGACCAAACTGCTGACGCATTTCTAGATGGCCATGATTAGTAGACTTATTTAGACGACAATGCTTTGTAGATTTATTCCAGCAGCACCCTACCACATAACAGCACAGTGACACCCAGGTATTTCATGAAGAAGTATCTTAATTATTACTTAGCATTATTAACTGCATTGCGCTCGTTACCCAGATAAATCAGATGTTTTTATCTATATGACCTGTAATTTCACTGGAAACATTTCCCTTCAAACCGGAAAATAGAACGTACTTAATGTTTGTACATTATTGCTTGGCTGTATAATAACTGGCTGACTCTCTCCTTGCGACAGAAGGCCCCAAGTCCCAGCAGTGGGAACATTTAGTGGGCTGTTGATGATGATGATAATAAAAGGTGTCCAACTTCCCCAGACAGAAGTAGATACTATGCTTGTGTAACAAACACATGGTAATGTGTAATGTTTTTTTACTATTTAATGTAATGTTGGGAACGTGAACTACGTGGGTAAAACCCACGAGGCACTGCTAGTTATAAAATAATTGCAATTGTATTTTCCGATCTGTCTAAATCAAGCCGTCACCTCTCCGACTATACCATGATACAAACAATAAAATTAGGAGCAGCAGTTGGCACGGCACGTAGCTTGTCGTTCGACGCGTGCCCATATTTTGACATTGACAGATTATTTTAAACGTCATCTTATTGTGCAATACAGAATGACCCACATAACTAAAATACAGCGATAGCGCCACGATCGACAATTGTTGCCACCTGTTTATTACAAAACTAGCGGCCCGCTCTGGCTTCGCTCGAATAATAACCTAGATATCAACTGCAGCGCCATCTGCCGTAGCCTATGTTACTCGGGAATAATGTAGCTTTCCAAAGGTGAAAGAATTTTTGAAATCGGTCCAGTAGTTTCGGAGCCTATTCATTACAAACAAACAAACAAACAAACAAATCTTTCCGCTTTATAATATTAGTATAGATGGTAGAGATAAGACTCTTGTCAAGATTCCGCCTAGTAAAATACCACACCTTTGTCAGTCATTCTACCGCTAAGCAGTAATGTGCAAACCTCACTGTATTTCGCTTTGAAGGGCAAGTTTCCAGAGAAATTACAGGGCATAGAGATGAAGCGTCTTTTAACTCTGTGCGAGGGCAGTGAAGTGCTAGGTAATGATTTTGACTCTTCGTGTTCCAATAGCCGTGTGACACTTGTTGCGTGTTGCTTACTATCAGGTATAAATATGTATAGCTCTTCCCGCCACACTTTACAAAGAAAGAGTTGGCAGTCATAGAGACTGCCGATAGAAGTGAAAACTTATAACTTAGAATTTGATAGCTTATTTTGGAAACTACGCCGCAGGGCGCTGCTAGACTGGAATAAATCTTGAAAGTTTGGTCGTCTAGCTAAGTCTTCTAAGCATGGCCATCTAGATTAGTATTATAAGCAAGGCCATTTGGATTTTCTAGATTAGTCTTCTAAGCATGGACATCTAGAAATGCGTTAGGTCCCGAGTTTACTCGAACCGACTCAAAAAATTAAACAACTTCTACGTCAGGCGTCAGTAGTTCCACTTTTAGTCCGTCCTACAGATAAGTGGGCAGTACTAAAGACAGTGTGGAATAAAGCAACCATAAAAGTTGATGAAAGATGAAAGCACCACAATTAAAGCCTAAAAAAAATGGTTGTCTGTAAAGTCGGGTTACTGACGTTAGTTGAACGTGACAACTTCAACTACGCCTTAGAGCGAGGTAACGCCGGCGGCGAGGTAACGGCGTTAACGGCACATGACGTCATGTTTTGCGGGCGTGCAGCCGGCTTCATCGAATTATAAGACGTTGTCACGTCAAAAATTCGCGGTCATAATGTAGTTCAACTATTTCACCACAAAACTGTTGGTACAAAGAAGGCAATGTATTTTAATTTCACTTTCAATATTGACTAATTACTGACATTATTGAGACATACTGGCAATATATTACATTAGTTAACGTGCCAAAAAATGTATGCACCTATACTTATAAAAAATCTTCGAATAATTTTAATTGTTAGGGTATTCTTAATCGACTTCCAAAATAATCTAATTTCTACAAAAAAACAAAACCGACTTCAATTTAAAATTAAATTAAGACACTTGACCGATTTTTATAGGAATCTGTCACGATATCGTCTAAATACATGAAAGCAAATTTATGTTTATTGTTATATTGCTAAGCCGCTACATCGATTTCATTAAAATTTATATTGGACTACCTCTGAACTATCATAATATGATCTACCAAACAAAAAAAAATTGGCAGTCATAGGAACTGCCGATAGAAGTGAAAACTTGCTGTTGCCCTGGTACTGGTACCTAGGGGCAAACGCAACTCTTTTATATTTCTGTTGTCCTGGTATCTATACTAATATTAAAAAGCTGAAAAGTTTGTTTGTTTGTTTGTATGTTTGTTTGTTTGTTTGTTTGAACGCAAGGATCTCTGGAACTACTGGTCCGAATTGAAAGATTCTTTCTTTGTAGGATAGTCCATTTATCGAGGAAGGCTATAGGGTATTAACATTACGCTACTATCAACAGGAGCCGAGCATGAATGAAAAATGTAACAAAAACGGGGAAAAAATATTGCTTTTAGAGAGCTTTCGTTGCGTGACAGCATTTGTCATATGTTAAAGGTTGGTCATTAGAACCTAAAGTAACCGAATTTGAACAAAATTTGAATTGGTACGACCAATTTTCGATTGACGGCGTAGCAACGCGCGCGCGTTCTGCTAGTCTGGAGATAAACGCTGGGCTGTTGGAGGTAGGTAATCGAAACTCTTTACTGTTTCTGTTGCCCTGGTACCTACCTGGCCGTTTTTACCGAGTTTACCCGAAGATTTCATATCCGATCCGATCCATTATCATATCCGAGCGTGACGATTGATGAATCCATTTCACAGCCCACGAAAATTCTGTCTATAGCGCGCCTAAAGAAGTTTTCACTTCAAAAATAACCATTGAAATAAATTCATAATAATTGGCGGCCCTATCGCGTAACATACACTACTCCTATATAATCCTCTTTTTTTGGAAGTAGGTTAAAAAGAGGAGGTTATCAATTCGGTTTTTTTATTGGAAGCTTAGTTTCCATGCGTTGGTTTTTAGATATATGTTTGGTTAATATCGATTTAAGATGGCCGCCTCCGCAAATTGGCGGACAAAATATTTTTCATGATCTCCCTCAATATGGGTAAATTAAAGGGCTTGACTAGTAGGTAGCATAGTAAACACTCTAAAAATTTCAAATCCAAGATGGCCGCCGACAAAGTAAAGGCGTAAAAGCGTAACAGAGTTGTTTTCTCATTTAAGATAATAATATAATACATACTCGTAATATAGTTTTCATTGCTTTAAACACGGATAAAACGACGTTTTCTCAAAATGTTACCTTACCTACCTTGATTGATCGAGATTGATTGATCGGCCTCGAAATACTAAATATCACGAAAATCGTTGGAGCTTTTTCCGAGATTTAGATTGTTTATACTTATTACTTGGGTATCTAAATAAACTGGCCCGTGATTTTACCCGGAAAATTAATGGGAACTATCCCATTAATTTTCCGGGATAAAAAGTAGCCTATGTGTTCTTCCAGACTAATCTAACTGGGTTCTAAATTTCAACCCACTCCTTCAAACGTTACGACATGATTGAGCGACCAACAGCCAAACATTGACATTTGATTTCGAGCGAGTATAATAAATATGTTACCCTAACCATCGATATAAACTAACAGATTTGACCTGAGCACCTTGAAATTGGTAATATACTGCGTATCTGTGTTTTTCGTAAGTGGTATACAAACAACCAGTTTACTTGACCCCTACAATCGCTAGCGACGAGATTTGCTGTGGTTCTACTTATTTTGTTTGTTGACAACGAGTAGTGATAGCTATAAATGTCCGGCGTCCACTGCAACCGACTAGAACGGAAAGAGTGATCTCCCTCTGAACTCTCCCCAACGTGATTCCGTGCGCCCTGAAGTTTGGGAGGGCACATCTTTGTATTGAGATCGTTGACCCTATCCACGTTTCTCATCGTGAAGTGCAAGTTTAAACATGCATCATGAACTTGGCCGATATATATTTAGTTGATGTCAACGACCTTAATTGGCGCGAAGAACGTTCCTTATTCGAATGCCTCCTTCCTTTGTGACTTACATATTATAAAGAGAACGACTAACTTAACAAAGGAGTTATGAACCATTTTCAAAAGAAAAAACTTAGCAGTTTTTAAAATGAAAACTTATTTTGTCGCGTGACAGATTTTTTCGTGGGCTGTGAATTGAATTATAATTGAAAGCGTCACTCTCGGGAATGATAAGAAATCTTGGGGTAAACTCGAGACCATATCCATTGCATCAGCATTTCCCATAAATGGCCATCTAGAAATACTTATGCATTTTTAGATGGCCATACTCATGGCCACGGTTTCACCCGCATAGTTTCCAAAGTATAGTAAGTAAGTAGCTATGAAATCCTGAGTTTATAACTTTTCGGTTTTCTCTTCCATCAGTAGTTCCTAAGATTGCCAATTTTTTTTGCTTAAAAGTTTAACGTGCGAATCGCGCTATAAGGTAGGTTACTTCTTTCTAAAAACTCGCGAAACTTGCGTGAGATTTGTTTTTGGACATTCAAACTTTTTAGTTAACCAGATGTCAATATAAAACGTCAAATCATTTCCCGCCAATGGCTCCGCATTTCCTGTCCTTTGATTCTAAATTCGAAAAGCGTTGTAAACAGACGTCTTGTCAAAAATACCTACTCGTTTATTATTAGGCGCCATCTTGTTCCGTTTGGCGGTTGACGTCATTAAGACTTCCTTTGTAGGGCTACCATGAAATAAATGAAAATTAACGTTTTTGAAGTGATTTTTTTGACATGACAACTTCTGCTATCGATGAACCCCGGCTGCATGCACGAAAAAATGTCCCGTTACGCTCGTTGTCCCGTTATGCTCATTGTACGCTTGCACCGCATCTATCAATGTTTTGTTATGATGTTGTCACGTTAAACTATCGTCCGTAAACCAACCAACTTTGCAGACAACAATTTTTTTAGCACTTCTTGAGCGAACAAAAGTCATGAAACTCGCGTCATTGTCACCTAACGCATTTCTATTTTATTACAAAGCTATACACGCGGCTTAAGCAAAGAATTAGATTAAGTGACCTAACAAATTCTTCAAAAAAATTCATAAATTTAACTATTGGGAAAAACCACTCAGGCAACGCATTCCACAGCTTAGACGTTCTTATCACAAAAATGGAGTCAGACCGTGTCCAAGTCATGAAACGCTGTCTCTTTTTCTGCCGTAGCTTAAGACACATCATGGAGTTCCTAGTTGTTAGTACATTTCATAATAAAGTAAGATCATGACAAATTTGCAATAAATAATCGAATTTATAGAAAATGATACGTCAACTTTAAGATGTTTGCTCGTTGGAACGATGTTTTGATGTTTTGTAACCTTCAACGGCTATTTCTATGTTTTAGCTATAGGTATTTCATTTAATATTATTAACTACAAACTACAAGTATACACAGAACGCGTTACTTAGGCGAAAGGGCCGCATTATTTAAGTAAACAAATTGGCTGTCATAGGGACTGCCGATATTGCCGTGCCGATAGTGCCGATATTGCCGAATTTGACAGCACACTGGAAAATACGCGGGCGAAACCGGCGGGCGCTGCTAGCCTGGAATAAATCTTTAAAGCATTGTCGTCTACATTTTCTTCTAAGCATGGCCATCTAGCTAGATGGCCATGCTTAGAAGAAAACTACTTACTGGTACGAATTGTAAGATTATTTTTCAGTTGGATAGTTCATTTATCGAGGAAGGCTATAGGCTATATGACATTACTACTATCAACAGGAGCGGATCATGAATGAAAAATGTAACAAAAACGGGAAATAGTTATTTGTTATACAAGAGTGCAAAGTGGCTTTTTAACCGCGTGCTCAATTTTGATGACCGAGCAAGCGAAGGATTCTAAAGTTGAATCACGAGCGTAGCGAGGGATTCAAAAATTAGAATCCTGAGCGTAGCAAGGGAATCAAAAGGGCACAAGGTGAAAAATCTTTGCACTCGAGTGTAACACGTAATTTTTCATCCCCCCCTAGCGAGGAAATTACTAAACGCTTTGCGCATTTTCAGTTTCAGTCGATTCTGTTGGCGTTAAATAAACTTCTTTGTCGCTAGAATCACTTATTATTATGGTATTTCGGTTTTTCACTTGTATTCAATTTTATAAGTTTTAAACTTAAGTTTATTAACCGACTTTAAAAAAAAAGTAGGTTTCTCAATTCGACCGTATATTTGTTTTTTTTTTTTTTTTTTTTTTTAGCCATGGTTTTAACAATAACAATATGACGTGAAAATATGGAGAGTTGACCGATTGAGGTAAGGAGTTTCATGTGTACATGAAAAAGTGTCCGCCCAAATGCATTAAATTATAGTAGCGCTAAATTTGCATCAAGGTACATTTTAAAGGAAATTAATAAACGTACTATTCAGAATTCATGAAAGAAAAATATTGGCAGTCATAGGCACTGCCGATAGAAGTGGTAACTTATAACTCAGAATTTGATTTTTACTTTAGAAACTACGCGTGTGAAACCAGAGGGCGTGGCTATGAGCATGGCCATTTAGATGGCCATTGGCTATGGTCACGAGTTTACCCGAAGATTTCTTATCGTTCCCGAGCGTGACGCTAGAATTAAATTGACAGCCCACGAAAAATCTGTCTTTGGCGCGCCAAAAGAAGTTTTGACTTGAAAATATATTGTACCTACATGTTTTCTCAAAATAGTAATTATTTATTTGATGTTAAATTTACTACATTATTTTGTACTGTACAAGTAGTTGAAATGATCTATTAGTTACTATTTTAGTAGTCAATAATAGAAATTCGATTACAATTGATTCATTCATAGCATTTCAAAATGTTTTGCCATTTGAAATAACATTCTTTACCTCTATCCTCCATACGTGAAAAGAAAATTGCGCGCAAAGCATTTAAAAAAAAAGTACACAAAAGAGGTTCCGAGTATGAGTTTTTAACAAATTAAAAATAAATGTATGATGAATTCGGCACCAAGGAGGTAGAAATAAATAGGTTAAATTATGTTTTTAATTCAAAACCTCAGTACACACGATGTTCTAAATTCAAATTTACTTTAACCTCTAGAGGGTAAAAACGACTTTTGCGCCCTGATATCGAGGAGCAAAAGTACTCTTTCCGAGCTGGTGGGATGAAAAAATAATTATTTTTAAGAGCTTTCGTACGCGCGTTGACGTACGCTGAAGTCCGTGATATCATGACTGTGTCTTATTGACATCATGATTTTAGGTTTGTTCTAAATCTTATACCTTTAAACGAGCAATTCTTGTACCTATATAAATATGTATATATAGAATCTGAATCTCGGAAACGGCTCGACGGATTTTCATGAAATTATATATGCAGGGGATTTCGGGGACGATAAATCGATCTAACTAGGTCTTATTTAAAAAAAATACGCATATTATGCGCGTTTCATTAGACAATACAATGTGAAGGTAAATTTCGCCGCGGGATGCGACAGCATAATTAGCTCAGACGGGAAGTCGGAAGGCGCTCATAGCGGTCACGAATTAGTAGCTCCGGGTTCGAATCCAGACGGGTTCTCTTTTTTTTTCAATTCGTTTTTTTTAAGAAAATCTATTTCTTGGAGTCTTTTATCTGTAGGTATCTAAGTATATTTAGTATTTAAACCGAGCAAAGCTCGGTCGCCCAGGTACTCTCAGTTGGTACGATCAACTTTCGATAAGTGGCGTAGCACGGTTCAGCTAATGGCAGTATATCTGTAACTACGTATTGTGCAAACAATAGTACCTACTATTTGATACTGAAATTCTCAGTTACAAGATTTTACTTCTATCGGTATTCCCTGATTTTTTTTAATATTTCATTTTTAGGGTTCCGTAAAACGTAAAAACGGAACCCTTATAGATTCGTCATGTCTGTCTGTCTGTCCGTCCGTATGTCACAGCCATAATAATAAGTTTTTTAGGACGTCATAAATACACTATTATTAAAACTTCGATTTTACTATGTATATCATGTTACTTTCGAGTGTACTATGTATATCATGTTACTTGCTGCAACGGAACCCTTCATGGACGAGTCCAACTCGCACTTGGCCACTTTATTTTTAATTACATAATACGTAATAACACTCCGTCATTTTAATCGACTTTCACCAACCCGCACTGGGCCAGCGTGGTAGATTATGCACTTGACTCTGTCTTTGCGAGAGAAGGCCCCGAGTCCCAGCAGTGGGAACATGTAGTGGGCTGCTTATGCAACCGACTTCAAAGAAGGAGGAGGTTCTCAATTCGGTTGTATGTTTTTTTGTTGTTTGTAGGTACCTATGTTACGCGGTAGCTCAGCCAATTGTGAATCATTTTTAGGGGTTGAAATGGGGGATGAATGTCAATATGGAAGTTCCCAACCGTTGAAGATAAAACCATGAAACTCTGTATATAGACACTAGACACGAACCAAACGAATGATTGTTCTATCAATTTCGTAATTTCGAACTGTACGGGGGTGAAATTGGGGTTGAAATGGGGGATGAATGTAAATATGGAAGTTCCCAACCTTTGAAGGTAAAACTCTGTATATATGCGCTTGACACGAAGCAAATAAATGTTTGTTTTGGCAGTTTTGGAATTTCGAACTGTTCCGCTTTTATTTTGTTTGTTAGATCATAGTTCAGAGGTGGTCTTATATCAATTTTATCGAAATCGGTGATAATGCAGTGCAATTAAGGAAATAAATAAACATTAAATTATGTAGTTTGGGGACTATAAAGGATCGATAGGGGGGTGCATTCTGAGCATAAGATTGGAATATATATTCCAATTTGAGGGATTCTGGCATGGTCAGCTCAAGGTCATTTCGATGAAAACGCGTTTAACTCGATATTTCGAGAACTGTTAGTGTTAGGCAAAAAATTGTGGAGACCTTTTCTCTTCTACATTAAATTTGCTAACTTTTATAGTAACCACTTTTCTTTCTTTCATCAATATTTTTCAAGTTATTGCTTCCGAAAGGCAAAAATTTTACTTTTTTTCTTCCCTTTTGCCATTTTCTCCCCAACCGTTCAATTTTATGCAACTTTACCGATAATCAAAAGTGTAGATCTTTTAATAATGAACAACTTTGTCCTTGCACTTTTTTCAGTAATGGCAATACCTTCAGAGTTATGTTACTTTACCGAGCGAAATCCGCGCCACTGCGACACCTCCGCGACACTGCGATAAATCCGCGACACCTGCGGAATTAGGGCTGAACCCAAATTTCATTGTTTGTTTGTGTCGGTGGGTTTCTTTTACACAAGCTTATGTGGGACAACCACGTCACCTACTCCGATATATGCCAGAAATACACTCAGAGTTCACTCAATCAGACATAGAGGTGAAGCGAGCCGTAGAGGATGCGGATGGTCTGATTATCAGTACGGCTAAGAGAATTTTGCCGGACTCTACGGCTTGCTCCACCTCTATGTCTGATTTGATGAGAAAAGTTTTCAGTAGTTAGATGAATCTGGTCTTATTGCTCTCGTTGCCTAAAAACTTATCTTGAGTTGTGGTGACGGTCATATTGTAGATGAAAATGATATCCGCACATGGCTTCAGCTGGGATCGGCGCAGCCGTTTGGCAGAATTGGTGCCAAAGTTGGAAATACCTTTGGGATAGCCATCGGATACAATTACCACGTCTGTACCGTAGTGTTTTTTATGTATGTTACGTATTTCTGGCATATGTCGAAGTAGGTAACGTTGTTGTCCCACATAACCCTGTGTAAAAGAAACCCACCGACACAATCCAACAATGAATTTTGGGTTCAGCCCTAAGACCGGAGGTGTCGCGGATTTTTTGCAGTGTCGCGGAGGTGTCGCAGTGGCGCGGATTTCGCTCGGTAAAGTAACATAACTCTGAAGGTATTGTCATTACAGAAAAAAGTTCAAGGAAAAAGTTGTTTATTATTAAAAGATGTACACTTTTGATAATCGGTAAAGTTTCATAAAATTTAACGGTTGGGGAGGAAATGGCGAAAGGGAGGAAAAAAAGTTAAATTTTTGCCTTTCGGAAGCAATAACTTGAAAAATATTGATGACAAAAAGAAAAATTGTGGATGTAAAAGTTAGTAAATTTAATTTAGAAGAGAAAAGGTCTTAACAGTTTTTGCCTAACACTAACAGTTCTCGAGATATCGAATTAAACGCGTTTTCATCGTAATGACCTTGAGCTGACCGTGCCAGAATCCCTCAAATTGGAATATAAGCTCAGAATGCACCCCTCTATCGATCCTTTATAGTCCCCAAACTACATAATTTAATGTTTTTTTATTGCATTTTTTTGCCTAATTTCATTGGGTTATGAAGTGGTTTCTGAAAATGAACAAAAAACTATAATTTTCTCTCAAATACCTCGATGACATAAAGATGGTTTCTTATGAAATTTGGTCGAGTGTCTAAATAGAAATTTATATTGATAGTTTGTTTTTGTTTTTTCGCAGAAATAATATTATAGGATTAAAAAGTTGCGGGATTTGAATCTACTACCTTAATTGTGAAATCGGACGTACTACCACTAAGCCATAACATTTACTGGTTGGCAGACCACCAAACAATTATCAGGTTGATCTACCATAACCAACGATTTATTGGTTTAACGCATTATGACGTACGAACTGACCAACTTGTAAAAGTAGCGTTGGTCAAATTAAAGAACTAAAAATGTTTATATTTTCTGTAAAATTACTGGCTATTTATTAGTTTAGTGGTTGAACTTTCCTGGGGAAGTACTACACCTTTGCCAGTTATTCTATGAAGCAGAATGGTAAAACGTCACTATGTAACGGTTTGAAGGGAAATGTTTAAACGGAAATAACAGGTTATACATATGTACAGGGTATATATGTACAAGTAAATACATAGTATTGAGTGACGGAACGAGCAGGAGATGTGCCTGATGGTAAGCAACATGTCACCTGCCATATAACAGCACAGTGACACGGAGCTATTGGAAGATGAAGAGTCCATATCGTTACTTAGCACTGCACTGCGTTGGTCACCCAGAGATCTAAGATGTTATATCTCTAAGCTCTATAATTTCTCTGGAAACATTGCCCTTCAAACCGGAACACAGTAATGTTTGCACATTACTCCTTGGCGGTAGAATAACTGGCAAAGGTGTGGTCCTTCCCCAGGCAGACTCTGCTAAGAGTCCTACCATATATAATATTGTAGTACCTGGGTGACCGAGCTATGCTCGGTTTAAATACTAAACATACTTAGATACCTACAGATTTAAGGCTTCAAGTAAAAGATTTGCATTAAAAAAAAATTGAAAAAAAGAGCAGCCGTCTGGATTCGAACATAATAACCTCATGATGGTAGGTCAATAGATTTTAGAAGAATTTTCATTGATGAGTAGAACTAAACTTACGATTTGCGTGATGTTAAGTGGTGCAAATTACTTATGAACATTTGATAAATCAGAGCAGCTAATATATTTTAACCGACTTAAAAAAGAAGGTATATCTGAATTCGGTTTTGGCTGTGAATTGAATTCCAGTGTCACGCTTGGGCGTGATAAGAAATCTTCGGGTAAAGTCGGGACCCATGGTCAGGGCCACCTCTCCGGTTTCACCGGCGTAGTATCCAAAGTGAGCTATCAAATTCTGAGTTATAAGTTTTCACTTCTATCGGCAGTTCCTATGACTGCCAATTTTTATGGTTCCGTAAAACGTAAAAACGGAACCCTTATAGATTCGTCATGTCTGTCTGTCTGTCCGTCCGTATGTCACAGCACTTTTTTGCCGAAATTATGAGAACTACACTATTGAAACTTGGTAAGTAGTTGTATTCTGTGAGCCGCATTAAGATTTTTACAAAAAAATTAAAACAAAAGAAAAATTAGGGTTGCTGAGAACTGAAACTCAATTTTTTTTTCAAACCTACACGTGTGGGGGGTATCTATCGATATGTCTTCAAAAATGATATTGAGGTTTTTAACATAATTTTTGTCTACACTGAATAATCTGCGCGAAAGACACTTCCAAAGTGTCCCCCCCCCCCCCCCCCCTCTAACGAGTTATAAGTTTTCACTTCTATCGGCAGTTCCTATGACTGCCAATTTTTAGGGTTCCGTAAAACGTAAAAACGGAACCCTTATAGATTCGTCATGTCTGTCTGTCTGTCCGTCCGTATGTCACAGCCACTTTTTGCGAAACTATCAGAACTACACTGTTGAAACTTGGTAAGTAGATGTATTCTGTGAACCGCATTAAGATTTGAACAAAAAAAAAGATAAATTAGGGTTGCCCCCAATACTGAGAACTGAAACTCAAAAAAAAAAATTTTCATCAAACCTACACAGTGTGGGTTATCTATCGATAGGTCTTCAAAAATGATGTTGAGGTTTCTAAAATCATTTTCGTCTACACTGAATAATTTGCGCGAGACACACTTCCAAAGTGGTAAAATGTGTGTCCCCCCCCTCTAACTTCTAAATTAAGAGAATGAAAAAACTAAAAAAAATACGATGATGTACATTACCATGCAAACTACCAACGAAAATTGGTTTGAACTCGATCTGATGAGTAGTTTTTTTTTAGTACGTCATAAATACACTATTATTAAAACTTCGATCAAAGTTACAACGAACTACGAAGAACTATGTGTACTATGTATAGTACCCGGGTGACCGAGCTTTGCTCGGTTTAAATACTATATATACTTAGATACCTACAGATAAAAGACTCCAAGAAATAGATTTTCTTAAAAAAAACGAATTGAAAAAAAAAGAGAACCCGTCTGGATTCGAACCCGGAGCTACTAATTCGTGACCGCTATGAGCGCCCGACTTCCCGTCTGAGCTAATTATGCTGTCGCGTCACGCGGCGAAATTTACCTTCACATTCTAATGTCTAATGTGACAGTTTTTCATTGTCTAAAAACGCGCATAATATACGTTTTTTTAAATAAGACCTAGTTAGATCGATTTATCGTCCCCGAAATCCCCTGCATACATAATTTCATGCAAATCCGTCGAGCCGTTTCCGAGATTCAGATTTTTATATATTATACATATTTATATAGGTACAAGAATTGCTCGTTTAAAGGTATAAGATTATGTTACTTGATGCAACGGAACCCTTCGTGGGCGAGCCCAACTCGCACTTGGCCACTTTATTGTATGTATGTTACGCGATCGCACCGACAGTAAGTTCTGAATAGCTTTTGATGTTTATTTCTTTGTTTGGTAGATCAGAGTTTCAGAGGTGGTCCCATATAATTTTATGAAAATCGGTGTAGTGATTGTTGAAATATGAACAAAATTTTAAAATTTGCTTACATTTATTCAGATATAGTGATAGATTTTTGTGAGAAATTTGGTTGAATGTCTGAAATTAATTTTTAATTGAAGTCGGTTTCTGTTTTTTTTGTCGAAAATCGATTATTTGTAACTAGCGGCCCGTTCCGGCTTTGCTCGGAGCCTATGACACTCAGCAATAATGTGGCTTTCTATTGGTGAAAGAATTTTAAAATCGGTTCAGTAGATCCCGAGATTACTCCTTACAATTTAACAAACACATAAACTTTACTTCTTTATAATATTAGTATAGATAAAAAACATTGATATTACGATTGTGTCTCCCTCACAGTACCAGTAAACGTGGTGCTTGATTCGAATACCGTTTAAATCTCGAGTGGTTGGTGAAGCTGGAGTATCGGGAACTGCAAATAGAATGAAATAATGATGGAAAAGACTTTCGACCATCGTAATTTTCTGTCGACACTGTCTGCAACGCCATCTGCCGGGCTTATTTGTGAATCTAAACTAAACAATCTCGAATCCGCTTGTACACACACAAAAAAAACATTCAAAACGGTCCCGCCGTTTAGAAGGAGTTCACTGTCAAATGATAAAATTACTAAAATGGCTATTAAAAAATAGGGGTTGGTGATAAAAGGGTAAAACTTTAGGGTTGTATGTACTTTTTATGCCACATTATAAAAAAATAAAAACAATTTGTTTTGTACAAAAATTAAAAAAAAAAAGTTTCTCTGTAAAGTCGTTTTACTGACGATAGAACGTGACAACGTCTTAAGAAAATACTGATGGAATGGTAGCATTTTTCAAAAGAAAATTTTAATTTCATTTGTTTAATAGATTTGTATGTAAAAAGTAATCAGTAGAATTTAGTCATTTTCAATCAAAACAACCCATATCAACCCATATCAAAACAACCCATCACTTAGGGGTATGAAAAATAGCTAGTAGCCGATTCTCAGACCTACTGAATATGCATATAAAGTTTGGTAAAAATCAGTAAAGCCGTTTCGGAGGAGTAAGGTAACTAACACTGTGACACGAGAATTTTATTTAAAAGAAGATTATACTAAACCATTTTTTGCTTCACTATCAGTGTTCCGCGTTTTTACCCGCGTAATTCCCGTTCTCGTTATTTTCCTGGGATAAAAAGTAGCATGTGTTGTGTTCTTCAAGTCTATAATCCAACTGTGTTTTGTTTTGGATGTCATTCAGATCCGCTCAGACGTAACGACGTGATTGAGCAACTAATATCCAAACATTGACATTTATAATATTAGAAGTGTTTATTATGTTGCAGATAGACAAGATCACTGGTAAGTACCTACAGAGATAAGTCGTTCACAAAATAGCAAATGTCTAAGTTTTAGTCGACTACTTACTTAAAGTGCGCTTAAGGTGCGCTTATACGGGCGACTAGAATTGCTCAATTCCAGTCAATACTCGTCAACTATGCTTTTGCTCCATTAATTGCTCCAGATCGGTCCGATTCGTGTCGCCGAGCAATTATTGCCCTCGTGTAAGCGCATCCTTTAGGGTAATAATGCCTTTTGTCTGCTACTAATGTCCAATAGATTGGAGTATTTTTAAGTGAAAACTTCTTTTGGCGCGCCATAGACAATTTTTTCTTGGGCTGTGAATTGAATTCGAGCGTCACGCTCGGGAATGATAAGAAATCTTAGGGTTAACTCGGGACCATGGCCATTGATCATCTAGAAATGCGTCAGCATTTCCCATTCGTCATCTAAAAATTCGTCGGGATTCCTAGATGACCATGCTCATGGCTCATGGCCACGCCCTCCGGTGCATGCCGGTTTCACCCGCGTAGGTTACAAAGTAAGCTGTAAAAAAATCTTAGTTAAGTTTACGTTTCTCACTTCTATCGGCAGTTCTGCCAATACTGCCAATTTTTTTAACACATTTGCAATTTGCATAATATAAAGTGATATCAAGGTCAGAATTCTGTAACAAATAATCAATGCAACAAATTCGTTGTTTTCAAATATGTTGGAGACAAAATTCGTACCTATTCGTACGTGACTGACCTCGTGGCTTAGTGGGTAGTAGCTCTGCCTGCGAAGCCGAGGGTCGTGGGTTCGATTCCCACCCAGTGCAAATATTTGTGTGATGAATTCAAATGTTTGCACTGTGTCTGGGTGTTTCTATGTATAATAAGTATCTATTTAAAAACTATATAAGTATTATATCAGCTATCTGGCCGTCATCACACAAGCTTTGCTTAGTTTGGGGTCAGATGGTGCTGTGTGTGAATTGTCCACCAATATTTATATTTATATTTATTCACTCGCCATCTTGACTGCCATGTTTTTATTCTCTGACAGTAATTTCCCGCCAAAACAAAACCCAGAATGACAAAAACCTGCGACAAATTAATGGACTACGTCAATTTCATGTCAGGACTTCGTTTCTCTATGTGATTTACGAAAGCGGCGCCAATTGTCAACGGTCACACTTGTTGGCGCAGTCTGGATATATTTAGCAAAATTCCAAGACATCCTGCCTTTTCTACCGGATACACGAACGAGCGCTCTTCCACAGAAGCTTCAAAAATACTAATTTCTACCAAATAGGAGCTATTTCCGGTAAACTTCTATTAAATTAATTAGAAGATTTACCTAATAAATCATTAAAACGCTTTTAAAGTTTACGCGGCAGCTAAATTTAATTATGATAATTAATTTGTATTGGATTATGACTTCCTTGTATCACCGAAAGCATACTTTTACTTTTAAAAAGGAGTAGGTTTTATATTCATGTAGCTAAAGAACTTAGAAATTTAATAAAATATTGTTGATAGGGACTGCCGAAATATCTCATCTAATCCGTGCCGTGCAATGCCGTACAAAAATCTTGCGACTAGGAGAAAAGATCGAAAAAAGAAAAGAAAAATTATATTTTCATCCCACCAGCTCGGAAAGAGTACTTTTGCTCCTCGATATCAGGGCGCAAAAGTCGTTTTTACCCTCTAGAGGTTAAAGTAAATTTGAATTTAGAACATCGTGTGTACTGAGGTTTTGAATTCAAAACATAATTTAACCTATTTATTTCTACCTCCTTGGTGCCGAATTCATCATACATTTATTTTTAATTTGTTAAAAACTCATACTCGGAACCTCTTTGGTGTACTTTTTTTAAATGCTTTGCGCGCAATTTTCTTTTCACGTATGGAGGATAGAGGTAAAGAATGTTATTTCAAATGGCAAAACATTTTGAAATGCTATGAATAAATCAATTGTAATCGAATTGAAGTATGCCGAGTTGCCGAGTTAAATAATTAAATATTATTGACTACTAAACTAATAGATAATTTCAACTACTTGTGCAGTACAAAATAATGTAGTAAATAAGTATAACATCAAATACAATACAACTTGGTTCCATAGCCAATGGCCATCTAGAAATGCCTCAGCCTTTCCCATTGGCCATTTAAAAATGTGTCTGCATTTCTAGATGGCCATGCTCATAGTCACGCCCTCCGGTTTCACACGCGTAGTTTCCAAAGTAAAAATCAAATTCTGAGTTATAAGTTACCACTTCTATCGGCAGTGCCTATGACTGCCAATATTTTTCTTTCATGAATTCTGAATAGTACGTTTATTAATTTCCTTTAAAATGTTTCCCTACTATAATTTAATGCATTTGGGCGGACACTTTTTCATGTACACATGAAACTCCTTACCTCAATCGGTCAACTCTCCATATTTTCACGTCATATTGTTATTCTTAAAACCATGGCTAAATAAACTTAAGTTTAAAACTTATAAAATTGAATAGGTACAAGTGAAAAACCGAAATACCATATAATAATAAGTGATTCTAGCGACCAAGAAGTTTATTTAACGCCAACAGAATCGACTGAAACTGAAAATGAGCAAAGCGTTTACCTAGTAATTTCCTCGCTAGGGGGGTATGAAAAATTACGTGTTACACTCGAGTGCAAAGATTTTTCACCTTGTGCTCTTTTGATTCCCTTGCTACGCTCAGGATTCTAATTTTTGAATCCCTCGCTACGCTCGTGATTCAACTTTAGAATCCTTCTCTTGCTCGGTCATCAAAATTGAGCACGCGGTTAAAAAGCCACTTTGCACTCTTGTATAACAAATAACTATTATTTACCAAAAAACACATACATTAAAATGGGTAATTATGGCTTCCGCACTTGGCTTGGCCTGTATCGCGGAAGCCGATACGATTATCCTATATGGATTGAATGCCTCTAAAAATTAAATAATTGCGTGTCCTACCCCAATCATCTGATATTAGTCTAATGTTCATGTATAAATACGCACATATTACAAGCTTTGCTTAGTTAGATCGACGGTTGCAACCCGCTTCTTCACTTGCACTTAGTTGGACAACTTACAAATGCATTGTGCTAAATCTCATTATTATGACTGGCCTCGTGGCTTAGTTGGTAGTAGCTCTGCCTGCGAAGCCGAGGGTCGTGGCCAGTGCGGTCGTGGCCATTCCCACCCAGTGCAAATATTTGTGTGATGAATTCAAAGATTGATGAAGTTTGCACTGTGTCTGGGTGTTTCTATGTATAATAAGTATGCATTTAAAATTATATTAGTATTATATCAGCTATCTGGCCGCCATCACACAAGCTTTGCTTAGTTTGGGGTCAGATGGTGTTGTGTGTGAATTGTCCACCAATATTTTTATTTTTTATTTTATTTCATACCCTTCTGTCATTCTACATAGTAGGTCTCCTGGTAGTTCATATGACACATACATTTTGTTCATGGGCCTGTAGTCTAATGGAAGTAAAAACTAACCTAAACTAACATTGTACAATTCGACACATGTTTAGCAACAAATTTACTTTTTTTTTTAAATAAAGAGTGACGAGACGAGCAGGTCCTGTGCCTGATGGTAAGCAGCATGCCTGCCACATAACAACACAGTGACACGCAGCTATTGGAACATGAAGAGTCCAAATTATTACCTAGCACTGCACTGCGCTCGTTACCCAGAGAACTAAGATGTTAAAGTGCTAAGTCCTGTAATTTCTCTGAAAACATTGCCTGTCAAACCGGAACACAGTAAAGTTTGCACATTACTGCTTGGCGGTAGAATAGCTGGCAAAGGTGTGGTCCTTCCCCAGGCGGACTCTGCCAAGAGTCCTACCACTACAGTTCATATGACCCATAAATTTTGTTCACGGGCCTGTAGTCTAAAGGCCGATTTACATCAGACGAGAGAATGCTCATTCTATCCCCACTGTATCAAATTCATTTGGTGTAAACAAACGTAGAGCATTCTTTCGTTGTTTTGTTTGCGTTCGCAAAGATTCTATGGAAAATAATATGGAAAACGCTAAGAACGATCTTTCGTTTACACTAAAAGATCGAGAAAGAATGCTCTTGTTCCAGCTCTAGCTCTATGTTCGTTTAGTTTAAATCAGCCTTAATGGAAGTAAAAAATAAAGTGGCCAAGTGCGAGTTGCACTCACCCATGAAGGGTTCCGTTGCAGCAAGTAACATAATAAACATAGTACACATAGTTCTTGTAGTTCGTTGTAACTTTGATCGAGTTTCAATAATAGTGTACTTATGACGTCCTAAAAAAAACTACTCATCAGATCGAGTTCAAACCAATTTTCGTTGGTAGTTTACATAGTAATGTACATTGTATATTTTTTTTAGATTTTTTATTTTCTTACTTTAGAAGTTAGAGGGGGGGGACACACATTTTACCACTTTGGAAGTGTCTCTCGCGCAAATTGTTCAGTGTAGACGAAAATTATTTTAGAAACCTCAATATCATTTTTGAAGACCTATCGATAGACACCCCACACGTGTAGGTTTGATGAAAAAAAATTTTTTGAGTTTCAGTTATCAGTTTTTTTTTTTTTTTTTATAGCATAGAGTGACGAGACGAGCAGGTCATGTACCTGATGGTAAGCAACATGCCTGCCACATAACAGCACAGTAACACGCAGCTATTGAAACATGATAGTCCAAATCATTACCTAGCACTGCACTGCGCTCGTCACCCAGAGATCTAAGATATTATGTCTCTAAGCCCTGTAATTTCTCTGGAATCATTGCCCTTCAAACCGGAACACAGTAAAGTTTGCACATTACTGCTTGGCGGTAGAATATTTGGCAAAGGTGTGGTACTTCCCCAGGCGGACTCTGCTAAGAGTCCTACCACTACAAAAACAGTACACTACAGTACACTACAGTATGGAGGGCAACCCTAATTTATCTTTTTTTTTTTTTTTTTGTTCAAATCTTAATGCGGTTCACAGAATACATCTACTTACCAAGTTTCAACAGTGTAGTTCTCATAGTTTCGGCACAAAGTGGTTGTGACATAAGGACGGACAGACAGACAGACAGACAGACATGACGAATCTATAAGGGTTCCGTTTTTACGTTTTATGGAACCCTAATTAAAAACTCGAGAGGTGTCTAGGGACACCCGGATGGAACGAAGTTGTACAAAATATTGCAACTCTTTACTGCTTCTGTTGCCCTGGTACTGATACATGAAGGCAAATGCAACTCTTTCATATTTCTGTTGTCCTGGTATCTGGAGATAAAGGCTGGGGCTGTTGGAGGTAGAATCGAAACTCTTTACTGTTTCTGTTGCCCTGGTACTTGGTGATAGCAATAACTGGTACAATAGATTACTATAGCAAAAAGTGTCGTTATAACTTTTCGTGAGATTTTTTTCCGTCTAGCCCCCTTTCACAACGCGCAATAAGGAACTTCGTTCCAAAACTAACCTAAACTAATATTGTACAATTCGACACATGTATAGCAACAAACATACGGGTATTAAGCAACTCAGGGACGCCAACTCACAAGGTTTCACCCATACAAAAACGTCTAACGTGCAAGTCCTACGCTACGCTGTTCCATTGATATGTCGGTGACCCGAATCCATAAGGTTTAACTTTTCCAAAACGTGTTCAACGCAATTATAAAAGTTCTCACTTTTTGAACTTCTTTCTCTTTTCTTCGTTATGCCTATTACAAACATACAATTTGTTTGGTCATTATGAAATACAATAATTAATTTTACATATTTTCAATTCTTCATTAACATTATTACACAAATTTAACTAGTATGGCACAAAGTGGGACTCGATAATTACGATTTATACTATATTTATATTATTAAAATATTCTTTGATATCATAACAAACATGCTTCAAACTCGACCATTTCTTAAGTGCAATAACCTACTTCCTACTAATATTAGAAATGTCAATGTTTGGATGTTTGTTGCTCATTCACGTCCTAACGTATGAACGGATTGGGTTGTAATTTGGAACACAGTTAGATTACACAGTTAGAACACATAGGCAACTTTTTATCCCGATAAAACTACGGTAACAACGGGAACTACGCGGGTAAAACCGCGGGGCGCTGCTAGTAAGCTTGCTAGTAAGTTTTCTTAGTAGTGGTAGGACTCTTAGCAGAGTCCGCCTGGGGAAGTACCACACCTTTGCCAATTATTCTACCGCCAAGCAGTAATGTGCAAACATTACTGTGTTCCGGTTTGAAGGGCAATGTTTCCAGAGAAATTACAGGGCTTAGAGATATAACAACTTAGATCTCTGGGTGACGAGCGCAGTGCGGTGCTAGGTAATGATTTTGGCTCTTCATGTTCCAATAGCTGCGTGTCACTGTGCTGTTATGCGGGAGGCATGTTGCTTACCATCAGGCACATGTCCAGCTCGTCTCGTCACTCTTTAAATAAAAAAAAAATGAAAAAAAGTAAGCAATAGTTGTATAGTTTTCGTCTACTTTTGTTTGTGAAACGTAAGAAAAAATACGTGTGGCATATTTTTACTAGCCCCGAGGTTTTACCTGCGTAGTTCCCGTTTTTTTTTTGAGATAAAAAGTTTAAGGGCGTACCCCGAGCAAATGACCTTGAGTATTTCTTCCCTAGCCTAGCAAGTGAGAAACAGTAGGATTTGCCGCTGTTTTACGCTCAATTTTTAGAATACACTCTTTATAAAATCAGATTTTGGTCTTTTGAAAAAAATATTTCCACCAAAATGTTCGTAATGGAATTGTCTATCCGTTGGTGTAAGTATAACATCAAAATAATGGAGGTTTTCCGAGGAGATGCATGATAACTACAATTATTTAATTTTTTCATGGTTTCGTATTTAAACAACAATCCATTAACAAAAAAATAAAAGTACCATTTTGAAGCCAAGAAGTGGTAGAAATTTAATGTATTTTTTACCAGTTGATATTTGTTTTGGCTAATGAGTAGATAGCTCTGAAAACTGGACAAAAAACTAGTTTTGCTGGGGGACGCACCTTAAGTATATTTTAGTAGAATGTGCTAAATTTCAACCAGATCCGTTGAGACGTTACAATGTGATTGAGCGACAAACATCCAAAACATTGACATTTATAATATTAGTAGGATTTAAGTAGGATTAATCGAACTGACGAACAAATTATTATTTTTTTAGTCAAAAACATTACAATAACTATAAAACTTCGTCTAGAGTAAGTAATTGGGTTAGTTTTTTTTTTTCAATGTCTGAGTCAGTTTATCGCATCAATCTATACCGCCAGAGGCTAATAAGAAATTTATAAGCCTAAAGTGTGGTATGGTTAAAATAACTGTTTAGAGCTAAACCTGTTTGGAACCGGGACCGACCATAGATACGGGCTTCTATTCTGGTGCGATCGATAACTTGATCGATATTTTGAGTACCTACTATTTTTAACCCCGATACAAAAACGACGGAATATTATTAGTTTGACGGGGGTGACATGTCTGTTTGTCGCATTCTAGCTCCCGAACGGATGAACCAATTTGATTTTTTTTTATTGAAAAGAGAAATGGTCGAGTTTGTCTTAGCTATGTTTGAAAAAATCGATTTAAGCTGCCGCCATTTTGATTTTTTGGGGGATTATACATTTTTACACAACTTTCCCAATATGAGTTTCAAATTAAAAGGATTAACCAGAAAAATACTATAGATCATAATTAATTGTAAATTTAAGATGGCCACGACCACAAAACAGTGATTTACATTTTTTTCACAATTCACTCCAAAGAAATATCAAAGGAAAAAAATAGTTATTTGTTGTAAAAGAGTGCAAAGTGGCTTTTTAACCGCGTGCTCAATTTTGATGACCGAGCAAGCGAAGGATTCTAAAGTTGAATCACGAGCGTAGCGAGGGATTCAAAAATTAGAATCCTGAGCCTAGCAAGGGAATCAAAAGGGCACAAGGTGAAAAATCTTTGCACTCGAGTGTAACACGTAATTTTTCATCCCCCCCTAGCGAGGAAATTACTAAACGCTTTGCGCATTTTCAGTTTCAGTCGATTCTGTTGGCGTTAAAAAAACTTCTTGGTCGCTAGAATCACTTATTATTATGGTATTTCGGTTTTTCACTTGTATTCAATTTTATAAGTTTTAAACTTAAGTTTATTTAGCCATGGTTTTAACAATAACAATATGACGTGAAAATATGGAGAGTTGACCGATTGAGGTAAGGAGTTTCATGTGTACATGAAAAAGTGTCCGCCCAAATGAATTAAATTATAGTAGCGCTAAATTTGCATCAGGGTATATTTTAAAGGAAATTAATAAACGTACTATTCAGAATTCATGAAAGAAAAATATTGGCAGTCATAGGCACTGCCGATAGAAGTGGTAACTTATAACTCAGAATTTGATTTTTACTTTGGAAACTACGCGTGTGAAACCGGAGGGCGTGGCTATGAGCATGGCCATCTAGAAATGCTGACACATTTTTAAATGGCCAATGGGAAAGGCTGAGGCATTTCTAGATGGCCATTGGCTATGGTCCCGAATTTACCGGAAGATTTCTTATCATTCCCGAGCGTGACGCTAGAATTAAATTTACAGCTCACGAAAAATCTGTCTTTGGCGCGCCAAAAGAAGTTTTGACTTCAAAATATATTGTACCTACATGTTTTCTCAAAATAGTAATTATTTATTTGATGTTATATTTACTATATTATTTTGTACTGCACAAGTATTTGAAATTATCTATTAGTTACTATTTTAGTAGTCAATAATATTTAATTATTTAACTCGGCAACTCAATTTAAAGTTGCCGAGTTTTGGCAAAATTTTTAGCAAAATACTTCAATTCGATTACAATTGATTCATTCATAGCATTTCAAAATGTTTTGCCATTTGAAATAACATTCTTTACCTCTATCCTCCATACGTGAAAAGAAAATTGCGCGCAAAGCATTTAAAAAAAAGTACACCAAAGAGGTTCCGAGTATGAGTTTTTAACAAATTAAAAATAAATGTATGATGAATTCGGCACCAAGGAGGTAGAAATAAATAGGTTAAATTATGTTTTGAATTCAAATCCTCAGTACACACGATGTTCTAAATTCTAATTTACTTTAACCTCTAGAGGGTAAAAACGACTTTTGCGCCCTGATATCGAGGAGCAAAAGTACTCTTTCCGAGCTGGTGGGATGAAAATGTTTTTTTTTACCCAAAATTCTTTTTTTGCGCCACGGAGACTGCTAGTTTATAATAGTTACTTCTATTTTTATTATCATATTTCCTACTAATATTATAAATGCGATGGCAGAATAGTACATTGTTCACCGAGAGGAGAAAGTGACCGATTACCGTCGAGGGTGTCGTTTGAAGCCCGAGCCGTAGGCGAGGGCTTTAAAACACCCGAGATCGGGAATCGCACTTTCTCTCGAGTGATACATAGTGCTTTATACAAACCTACGAGGAAAATAAAAAACTAAATCTGTTTTATTTTACTTTTCTACGAAAACTGAATCCTCAAACAACACACAAATTGAAAATGGCGCCAATGGCGTCTGCAATTTTCACATGTTCTTTTTTCAAATTGTTTGACACCATCCAACACACAGCTAGTGGCCAGTGTCATTTTGCGAACTTGGAGATAAAAACTCACTGTAAAAACTTTTTGGCTTTTGATATTTAGGTTACCAGCGCATAGTCTTACCCAAAATTAAAAAAGAAAAACCACGTAAGAAATGGATTTTCATACACTTTTCTCTCCCGCTCAGATGCGTTTTCTCGCCGCATATTTGTTCGATATGCAATGACGTACTTTCTACCGTAAATTTGATAAAGTATCAAGGTACTTTCCGAGCAGGTGTAGTATAAAGTTAATCGGCTTGAAATTTGTAACATAGCCTGGAGTAACACATACGAGTTGGCTACTTTTTAGGGTTCCGTAAAACGTAAAAACGGAACCCTTATAGATTCGTCATGTCTGTCTGTCTGTCTGTCCGTCCGTATGTCACAGCCACTTTTTGCCGAAACTATAAGAACTACACTGTTGAAACTTGGTAAGTAGATGTATTCTGTGAACCGCATTAAGATTTGAACAAAAAAAATAAAAAAATAAAAATTAGGGTTGCCCCACATACTGAGAACTGAAACTCAAAAAATTTTTTTTCATCAAACCTACACGTGTGGAGTGTCTATCGATAGGTCTTCAAAAATGATGTTAAGGTATCTAAAACCATTTTCGTCTACACTGAACAATTTGCGCGAGAGACACTTCCAAAGTGGTAAAATGTGTGTCCCCCTCCCTCTAACTTCTAAAGTAAGAGAATGAAAATCTAAAAAAAATATATGATGTACATTACCCTGTAAACTACCAACGAAAATTAGTTTGAACTCGATCTGATGAGTATTTTTTTTAGTACGTCATAAATACACTATTATTGAAACTTCGATCAAAGTTACAACGAACTACAAGAACTAGGTGTACTATGTATATTATGTTACTTGCTGCAACGGAACCCTTCATGGGCGAGTCCAACTCGCACTTGGCCACTTTATTATTTAAAAGAAACGGCAACTACGGGGAAAACCTAGTAAATTATAATGCAGAATGTGCCAGAATAGCGTCTATGCGGCTTATGCAGATGAGTTATTACGCAAGAACATATCGTTTGGGTTTATTTTACGAGAATAACTGTGTTTTAACTGACGAGCTAGATTGAAGACAGCTCAATATTATACGTTCCTAATGAAACGACAGCGATTTTTTGATAAAAACTTCTTTTAGCGCACCATACACAGAGTCTTCGTGGGCTGTGAATGAAGCTCATTGGCACGTTCGTAAATGAAACAAATGTTCGGGTGAACTCGGAAAATGCCTCTGCATTTTTTTATCTAGATGGTCATGCTTAGAAGACATATTTAGACGACAATGCTTTGAAAATGTAATCCAGACCCGCAGCGCTTTCTGGTTTCACCCGCGTAGTTTCCAAAGTGACCTATCAAATTCCTAGTTATAAGTGAACACTTTTTTTAGCGCGCCTAGACAGATTTTTCGTGGCCTATGAATTGAATTTTAGCGTCACGCTCGGGTATGATGAGAAATCTTTGGGTAAACTTGAGATCATAGCCATGGGTCATCTAGAAGTGCGTCAGCCAATGGGAAATGGGGAATGGGGAAATGGGCCGGCCCATTTCCCCATCATGGCATGGCCATCTAGAAATGCGTCAGCCAATGGGAAATGCTAACGCATTTCTAGATAGTTATGCCATGATGACTGGTCATCCACGCCCTCCTGTTACACCCGTGTAGTTTCCAAAGGAAGCTATCAAATTCTGAGTTATGAGATTTCACTTCTATCGGCAGTTCCTATGACTGCCAATTTTTTCCTTCTATTGGCTGTTCCTATGACTGCAATTTTTTTCCTTCTATAGGCAGTTCCTATGACTGCCAATGTTAAATGATAATCAAACTGACGGACCAATTTGTTTCGTCGTCTCGTCTATGAACCTACCTACGCACGTAACAAGCCGGTACCTACTCCATCAATATCTGAAGTACTTTTAACACGCTTTTTCAATAAACTTTCACTAATCAAATTGTCTTGACGCATGTCTTAAATGGCATTAGATAATATGGGCTCAGGGAACGTACTTTCTAACTCAGAGTATGAATACATTTCTACCATAAACTTATTAATACTAATTACCGCACTTTAATTAAAGTACCTGGGTACTTTACTAAGTACTTTGATCGGTTTAAATACTAAATATACTTAGATAGCTACAGATAAAAGTCTCCAAGAAATAGATTTTCTTAAAAAAAACGTATTGAAAAAAAAAGAGAACCCGTCTGGATTCGAACCCGGAGCTTCTAATTCGTGACCGCTATGAGCGCCCGACTTCCCGTCTGAGCTAATTATGCTGTCGCGTCACGCGCCGAAATTTACCTTCAGATTCTAATGTCTAATGTGACAGTTTTTTTTTGTTTAAAAACGCGCATAATATGCGTTTTTTTTAAATAAGACCTACTTAGATCGATTTATCGTCCCCGAAATCCCCTGCATACATAATTTCATGAAAATCCGTCGAGCCGTCTCCGAGATTCAGATTCTATATATATATACATATTTATATAGGTACAAGAATTGCTCGTTTAAAGGTATAATATAAATATTAATTTAATTTCTAAAATCTCTGAGAGAGAAAACACTGACAAATTAGTTACGGCTGGTTTAATCGGGAGAACGGTAGCCCCTGGTTCGTATCTCACGCGTACCCACTGTCTTTTCGAGGTCATTTGTGCGTAATCCCCTGAACTTGAAAACATTGTAAGGAAAGCGTCGTGATTCTTGAATCTTTCGCCATATTGAATAAATGGCCACTGTGGTGGATGACGCCTTAAGAGAGAAAGCTCCGAGTCCCAGCAGTGGGAACATTTAGCAAGCTTTTTTTTTTAAATAAAGAGTGATGAGACGACCAGGACACTTCCCTGATAGTAAGCAACAAACCTGCCACATAGCATAGTGCTGCATAGTGACGCGCTGACACGCAGCTATTGGACCACGAAGAGTTCAAATCATTACTTAGCACTGCACTGCGCTCGTCACCCAGAGATCTTAGATATTATATCTGTAAGCACTGTAATTTCACAGGAAACATTGTCCTTCAAACCGGAACACAGTAATGTTTGCACTTTACTGCTTGGCGGTAGAATAACTGCCAAAGGCGTGGTAATTCCCCAGGCGGACTCTGCTAAGAGTCATATCACAACAGAACGTATAATGCAACGCAACAAATTTGGTCGTATGTGCGTACACGGCTTTAGACGTACCTACAAGATTTTCACTTACCAAAATTTGTTAAACACGGCTATAGATCTTCAAAAACTAATCACATAGAAAGAGTCGATTACCCCTAATTGTTTTAAGTCGATTATAAAAGTTAACATCATTAACAGCCCACTAAACGTTCCCACTGCTGGGACTCGGGACCTTCTCTCGCAAGGAGAGAGTTAAGGCTATAATCCACCACGCTGGCCCAGTGCGGGTTGGCGGATAAAAGTTAATGACGCGACGGTTAAAAAATAGTAAGAAATAATAAAGTAGCCAAGTGCGAGTTGGACTCGCCCATGAAGGGTTCCGTTCCAGCAAGTAACATAATATACATAGTACACATAGTTCTTGTAGTTCGTTGTAACTTTGATCGAAGTTTTAATAATAGTGTATTTATGACGTACTAAAAAAAACTACTCATCAGATCGAGTTCAAACTAATTTTCGTTGGTAGTTTTCATGGTAATGTACATCATATATTTTTTTTAGTTTTTTCATTCTCTTACTTTAGAAGTTAGAGGGGGGGGGGGACACACATTTTACCATTTTGGAAGCGTCTCTCGCGCGAGTTATTCAGTGTAGACAAAAATTATATTAGAAACCTCAACATCATTTTTTAAGACCTATCGATAGACACCCCACACGTGTAGGTATGATGAAAAAAAAATTTTTGTGCTTCAGTTCTCAGTATGGGGGGCACCCCTAATTTTTGTTTTTTTTTTACTTTTGTAAAAATCTTAATGCGGTTCACAGAATACATCTACTTACCAAGTTTCAACAGTGTAGTTCTCATAGTTTCGGCAAAAAGTGGCTGTGACATACGGACGGACAGACAGACAGACAGACATGACGAATCTATAAGGGTTCCGTTTTTACGTTTTACGGAACCCTAAAAATTAATGGACAATTTAAAAGTTTATCGACTCATCCATTTCAGGATACCACATCTAGTAGTGGTAGCATCTTTTATAGTAGTTAGACTCTTTGTAGAATCTACCTGGGAATCTTTTGCCAGTAAAGTTATTTTACCGGCAAGCAGTAATGTGCAAACATCATTGTGTTTCGATTTAGCGGGCAATATTTATAGAGAAATTATAGAGTATAGAGCATAGAGATATATCATCTTATATCTCTGAGTGACGAGCGCAGTGCACTGTTAGGCTCCGTTTCGAGCCATATTCCGGGAAAGGACTTAATTAATGTGTTCTTGTTTGTACGGGAATGTTTCTAGAGAACTTACAGGGCATAGAGATAAATCAACCGTGCTAGGTAATGATTGGGACTCTTCATGTTCCAATAGCTGCGTCACACCGTGCCGTTAAGGGCAGGCGTGTTGCTATCTACTTCCCGTTGCTTTACACTATAATAATTTATTTTCTACGTAAAAAAATGGTTGTCTGTAAAGTCGGTTTACTGACGATATAACGTGACAACGTCTTAAGAAATCAGTACGCTGATAGCGCGAGTAGTGATACCGCTCGACTCGGCGGGTGGCGCCCTCAGCGCTCAGCTTCGTCCGCATGGCACGGAAGACGAACTAACGGTAACGGCGGAACGTTACAGTTTTGCGGGCGTGCAGCCGGCTTCATCGAATTATAAGACGTTATCACGTCAAAAACAAAAACTGACTTCAATTTAAATTTCAATTCGGGCATTCCACCTGGATTTGGTGGAATGCCCGAATTGAAATTGAAAATGAAGCAATCACTATGTCATCCAGGTAAATTTTAGTGGTTTTTTGTTTCTATTTCTAAAACCAGATCACCGATTTTGATAAAATTTACATGGGACCACCTCTGAACTATGATCTACCAAACAAAATAAGAACCATAGAAATTGATTTACAATTGGAGGCGCTATCGCGTAATATAAAACAAAAAAAAAATAGGCAGTCATAGGAACTGCCGATAGAAGTGAAAACTTAGAATTTGATAGCTTACTTTGGAAACTACACGGGTGTAACCGGAGGGCGTGGCCTAGCCATCATGGCATGGCCATCTAGAACTCCGTCAGCATTTCCCATTGGCTCACGCATTTCTAGATGGCCATAACATGTTGCCCAGACCACGCCCTTTCAGCATTTCCCTTTGGCTGACGCATTTCTAGATGGCCATTGGCCATGGTCCCGAGTTTACCCGAAGATTTCTTATCATATCCGAGCGTGACGCTAGAATTCAATTCACACCCCACGAAAAATCTGTCTAGACAGACAGACAGACAGAAACTCTTTATTATGCACACTATATAGTAAATTACAAACACTTAAACAATAAAAACAATTACTTACTATCTAGTGCCATAAATGGCGGCTTTATCGCTAAAAGCGATCTAGTGTCTAATGTCTAGGCGCGCCAAAAGAAGTTTTCACTTCAAAAATACAACCGCATTTAGAACCTCCTTTTTTGAAGCCGGTTAAAAATATGTAAATAAAAGTTTAAGACTTCTAAAGAACAGTCAGAAATAAAAATGAATGGACTATATAAAAGTTTATCGTCTCATCCATTCCGGGACACCGCAACATCTAAACACTTCAAACAGTTTAATGTATTGTCAACACAACATCTCGAGATTTAGTAGCTTTTGTTATAGATACTCTGTTTTCACCGCAAATAGCGGTATTTGAAAACAATTTTATATATTTCTGCTTCAGTGCGGTTACTTGATGGTAAGTAAACAACATATAAATTACATAAATTTAAAAAACCCGAATGCAAAAAACTTTACACTTAAAAAAACATTATTAACAAATTTTAAAAACATTACAAACAACACTTTAAGACGATTTTTTAAGATTAAGACGAATCTAACGATATCTTAGTTATCAAAATCCATCCAGCCGTTTGCAAGATTTGTGAGAATAAAAAAAATTACATACATACAAGATACGCGCGAAAAACATAATCCTTCTTTCAGTCGGGTTAAATGACTACCGATATTCTAACCTATTTCATGCTATGAATAGAATAATATCAACTAGGTAACTTATATAAATTAGGTAATTCCTGGTAGTGGTAGGACTCTTGGCAGAGTCCGCCTGGGGAAGGACCACACCTTTGCCAAATATTCTACCGCCAAGCAGTAATGTGCAAACATTACTGTGTTCCCGTCTGAAGGGCAATGTTTCCAGTGAAATTACAGGGCTTAGAGATATAACAACTTAGATCACTGGGTGACGAGCGCAGTGCAGTGCTAGGTAATGATTTGGAATCTTCTTGTTCCAATAGCTGCGTGTCACTGTGTTGTTATGTGGCAGGCATGTTGCTTACCATCAGGCACATGACCTGCTCGTCTCGTCACTTTATATTAAAAAAAAATATATATAATAAACGCGAAAATTTGTAAGAATGTACGGAAAGTATAAAAGAAAAGATGAATATTACTCTTTCACGCAAAAACTACTGAAGGAATTTGGTTAAAATCTATTACATAAATAGATAATTATCTGGAATAACACATAGGCTATTTTTTATCCCAGGAAATTAACTGGATCGGGAACTATGCGGGGGAAACCGTGGGGGGGTTGCTGGTATAGTATAGTAGTGATTTTTTATAGTATAAGAGTGACGAGACGAGCAGGGCATGTACCTGATGGTAAACAACACGCGTGTCCATAACAGCACAGTGTCACGCAGCTATTGGACCATGAAGAGTCGAATTCATTACCTAGCACTGCACTGGGCTCGTCACCCAAGTCAGTTTACAGAAATACTGTTTCCATTCCAAGAGTTCATATCCTGGAGGTTCAAAAGATCATACCTAGGTGATAAAATGTTGGAAAAATGTAGAAATGTATGTTTGTGGTATAACTTAGAACTGGATTAGAATTTTCAATATGATCGTAATTTTTGGCAACTAATGTAGTTTTTGTGATACATATAATGGTACCTACTACATTTTTGGTACTTGATAGTTGTAGTATATACTTATCAAAAATTATTGCGCTAAGCTAATATATATTTTTTTACAAAATACTAGCGTTCCGCTCCGGCTTCGCTCGAATAATAACCTAGATATCAACTGCAGCGCCATATGCCGGGCTGATTTGTGAATCTAAACCTTCCAGGGCCCTACCCAAACGTATACAAAAAAAATCATTCAAATCGGTCCAGCCGTTTAGAAGGCGTTCAATAACAACGAAAAGTGGCATTGATAGATGTAGAATTATTTCTACATATTTTGTAAAAAAATATTATTATTTAAAAACTACCTTATGGTAGTCCATAGGTTAATAGTAAGTAACGAGAAAACTTCAGAAGATTTTCAGTGGAAATCTTGAGTTAAACTTTTATATGAGTAAAGTGTTATCTAACAATGCATTATGTCAACCACATCAGTTCTTGCAATTGAATGAATAATATTATTTTAAATATACTTAATAAATTTATATACACGTGTAGTTTATGTATATTTATGTATACACAAACAAGTACCTACTCTTTGCTTAAAAAACCGTTATGTTTTTTTTTTATTTAAACGAAAATGTTGAAAGACATTTTATTTAACAGATATTTGATATAAGGCCACAGATCCATCCATCCTGTTTTGAGTTTGACGAGCAAGAACGCAACGCAAATGTGTTTCTGTAAACACTCTTAAAATATCACCTTTGGTCACTCATGTAAACAAATCATTCTAATTTGTTTACTAATAACGTAATAAATAACCTTGTACCGTTTTCACTGGCCATTAAAACTTTTCACAGACGACAAAATTATGACAGCACACTTTGACGTTACACTTTTTCCCGCGCTTTTCCACTGAACCTATATTTTTTTTAATTAAGAAAATTGACAACTGTAATTTGATGTCACTTTTGTCGCGATTTTTTTTTTCTATACTTTTTTGTGGTTTGGTTTTACGCGAGATTAGCCTTTTTTCGGGCTATTTCGAGAACGTATAGCGACGCGGTCGCCCGGAGAGAGACTGAGATGGTAGACTCAAGTTTCTTTGATTTGTAAATAGACATTTTGTATTTGCGTTTCGTTCTGTTTGTTGAGTGCATTTTGCACTTTCTGTTAGCAACACGGTGAGTCAGTGTTGCTTGACGGATGAGTTATATCGGATGCCGTTCCACTTGTTGTTTAGAAAAAAAAAACAATACTATTTTAATGTTGGCATTAGTCTCTGCTATACTCTTCAGCTGGTGAAAAACTTGAACTATATATTTACAAAGTAGATCTGTGTAATATCCACAGTAAAAAGAAATACTACCAGTAGTCCATCGCCTTTGATCTTGGGAGAAACGCCGATAATGTCTAGACACGGGTAGGGTTGTAGCAAACAAAAAAAAACGTGGCACCAAAATAAAATTAAAACATACGGAAGAAGTCAGCCCTGAGCCGCGCTCCTGCAATACTAACATTACATCGTAGGCTATGCAGGAGCGCGCTTCCCGCGTCTCACCCCGCATGCCCCGCACGATTGACCCGTCTAGACAGCTTCGTCGAACGACTTGTATGATTTAATAGACTGTGATAATATCAGACAGTAACGCCACACGAAAACGGATATATATGGAAGACAATGTGATACATTTTCAAATTTACGTCTTTTTCGTGCGAACGATAAGATATAAATTATTATCACGCAAAAACGGGGAAAGTGTAAAATACAATGTAAGTACTCAAACGACAGGCAATGGCTGGAAACTTACACAAGTTTCAAAATGAATTGAAAATAAGTATCTCGAACACTAGGATAAAAATATTAGACAACGGAAACTAAGGAACGTAAAAAGTGTTATTTTTAAACATGTCCGCCTTCTCGCCTGACGTTAAGCGACGATGCGGTCTAAGATGGAGCATATTTTCATAGAAGAATAAGAATTTATTTATTGCTGCACTGTGTAAAAATAGGTCTTAATGTATAAAAATGTAACAACAGCGTATCCTTAACGGGCGTGCAATATTAAATGTTATACAATATACCTACACATCACATCCTTAAAGGTAATAATGGTTTCGTTAACAAACATTATTTTAATTATTTACATAGAATAACATACAAATTTACAATAATTTTAAATAGTCATCTTTGCCGTCAAAAGAAAGAAATTCACTCACGATTTGAAGACAACGTGATTGTATCTATCGGGAAAAACCCACTCAAGGCAACGTATTCCACAGTCTAGACGTTCCTATCACAAAAGTAGAGTCAAACCTATTAGTTCGTATTTCGTTGTTTGGAGCGTCAACCATGAAACGATGTCGCTTTTTCGAGATACGAGCAGTCCGAGAGATCAATGGACAAGGCGGTATTAGATCATTAGGTGTGTAGGGAATCGGGGAGAGTTTCGCCCAATAGTAGGAAAGCTAAGGTTACGTCATCGTCATTACTTCTGTTGTTTTACCCTTTATATAGGTACATTTATTTTATTAGGGTTCCGTAAAACGTAAAAACGGAACCCTTATAGATTCGTCATGTCTGTCTGTCTGTCTGTCTGTCCGTCCGTATGTCACAGCCACTTTTTGCCGAAACTATGAGAACTACACTGTTGAAACTTGTTAAGTAGATATATTCTGTGAACCGCTATAAGATTTGAACAAAAAAATTAAAAAAAAAAGTAAAATTAGGGTTGCCCCCCATACTGAGAACTGAAACTCAAAAATGATTTTATCATCAAGCCTACACGTGTGGGGTGTCGATAAGTCTTCAAAAATGATGTTGAGGTTTCTAAAATCATTTTCGTCTACACTGAATAATTTGCGCGAGAGACACTTCCAAAGTGGTAAAATGTGTGTCCCCCCCCCCCTCTAACTTCTAAAGTAAGAGAATGAAAAATCTAAAAAAAATATATGATGTAGGTACACTACCATGTAAACTACCAACGAAAATTACTTTGAACTCGATCTGATGAGTAGTTTTTTTTAGTACGTCATTAACACACTATTATTGAAACTTCGATCAAAGTTACAACGAACTACAAGAACTATGTGTACTATGTATATTATGTTACTTGGTGCAACGGAACCCTTCATGGGCGAGTCCAACTCGCACTTGGCCACTTTATTTATTTTATTTTAATTCGCGATTAGTAGGAAGTTAATTCCATAGTTTAGATGTTTGTCGCTCAATCCAATTAGATCGGCTGAACGGATCATGTTGAAATTTGAGATTATGATGAAAAAATTGGCAGTCATAGGAACTGCCGATAGAAGTGAAAACTTATACTCAGAATTTGATAGTTCACTTTGGAAACTACGCGAGTGAAACCGGAGCCCGTAGCCATGCATGAGCACGGCCTTCTAAACATGCGTCAGCATTTTGATAGGCAATGGGAAATGCTAACGCATTTATAGAACCGAAGGTTTTCATCCGAAGATTTCTTATCATTCCCGAGCGTGACGCCAGAATTCAGTATTTTCGAAGTCATGCGTGTAATGCCTCTAACTTAAAAACGGTGAAAGAAAACATAGTGAGAAAACCGACACGTACTAGATACTTTCGAAGTCATGTGTCAACAACCAACCCGCATTGCGTGGTCGATTATATTATAGGGCTTAGAGATATAACATCTTAGATCCCTGGGTGACGAGCGCAGTGCAGTGCTAGGTGATGATTTGGACTCTTCATGTTCCAATAGCTGCGTGTCACTGTGCTATGTGGCAGGCATGTTACTTACCATCAGGCAAATGTCCTGCTCGTCTCGTCACACTTTATTTTAAAAAAAAAAAATGATGGCCTTGATTCTCTCTCTCCTTGCGAGAGAAGGCTTCGAGTCCCAGCAGTGGGAACTAATACTGGGCTACTTATGCATCGTTTTAGAAATTAAATGCAAGTTTTTCAGACGTGAATAATTAATTATTCATAGATCGAGGAAACCAGATAGATAGCTAATCAAGCTGCGAGGCAACTATTGAAAGTGTTCTAAAGACAGCGAACCGTTATATCTTGAATAGGCTGACACCGGTTTTACATACCTACAGATATTTCGACGCATATCAATTCGTCATTAACCTTGTAACCGCTCCAGTCAAAGTATGGAAGACAAGCGTCTGGGCAATGTGCTTGACATCAATAAGTAATAAATTAATTTTAAAAAAAATGGCAGTCAAGGGAACTGCAGATAAAAGTGAAAACTTATAACACATAATTTGATAGCTTACTTTGGAAACTACACGGGTGTAACCGGAGGGCGGTGTCTGGGCATCATGGCATGGCCATCTAGAAATGCGTCAACATTTCCCATTGGCTAACGCATTTTTAGATGGCCATGCCATGATGCCCAGGCCACGCAGTTTCAGCATTTTCCATTGGCAGATGCATTTCTAGATGGCCAATGGCCATGATCCCGAGTTTACCCGAAGATTTCTTATCATACCCGAGCGTGACGCTAGAATTAAATTCACAGCCCACGAAAAATCTGTCTAGGCGCGAATAAAGAAGTTTTCACTTAAAAAATATTCGGGTAAACTCGGGACCATGGCTATTGGTCATTTAGAAATGCATCAGCCAATAAGAAATGCTGACGCATTTCGAGATGGCCATGCCATGATGCCCAGGCCACGCCCTCCGGTTACACACGTGTAGTTTCCAAAGTAAGCCATCAAATTCTGAGTTATAAGTTTTCACTTCTATCGGCAGTTCCTATGATTGCTTATTTTTTTTTAGGACCGGTCAATTTCTTAACGATGTTTTCTTTCACCGATAGAGTCAGTGCCAGTGGTGACTACAAATTTGTACTACGCTTGGGAAAATTCTCAAGAGGTGCAGGCGAGATCAAAACATCGCCATCTTTTATTTAGCCCAACGTCTAAGCATTGCCATTTAGCGTGGTAATGCCGTCAGAGTGTGCAGCATGTTCCGCTTAGTGCGACTGGTAGGCTCATCATCTTGATTGTCTTAAGGCCTTTTAAGGTCTTTAGACAATTCAGATTTGCTTAGTGTAAGTAGTTAGGTATGTAGCATAATATTGTAATTTCTTATTGCATTAGAAAGTAAGTTACGGCTGGTCTAGTCAGGAGCCCCGGGTTCGAATCCCACGCGCACCACTGTCTTTTCGAAGTAATGTGTGTAATGCCGCTAACATAAAACGTTGAAGGAAAACATCGTGAGGCAACCGACATCTAGGTACTTTCCAAGGCCACGTGTCATCCACTAACCAGCACTTACCCAGCGTGGTGTTTTATGGCATTGATTCTGCCCTTACGAGAGAAGGCACCAAATTCTAAGTTACTCGTGTAAGTTTATACTTCTATCGGGACTGCCGATATGACTGATACCTAATCTTTTATCTTGTCTGAAAATGAGTCATTAAATTTTGCTACTGAGACACAGTGTTGTATTTTTTTAACCATTAAAGACTTACACTTGACCGCCATCTCACCCGATGTTAAGCGACGATGCGGTCTAACAACAGATTCACTCTCGATTTGAAGACAAGATTAATATAATATAATAAATAAAAATAGGTAAAAAAACTTTTTAAGTTAATCGGTTTTATGTTAAACATACATTGCAATGTTTAAGATAAATGTACTAAAAATAATGAAATAGATACAGTCGTGGGAATTATAAACATATGCATAGACTAGACTAAAATAAAACCGTGGGGCACGTCAATTGTCTACAATCGTTGATTAAAATGTTTGTTTTGTAATGTTACACTATAATTAGGCAGTTGTTCAACCGACAACGATGGACGTGTGATAAGTAGGGGTAGAATGTGGAAACAAGCTAGCAAGCTCGATTATAAGCGAGTTTTAGGGTTTCATAGTGGTGAGCGAGTAGTACTTTTATCATATGTTTTGTCGATTAAAGACAAACTACGAGCAGTGAAACGATTCCTCGCCAGCCAGCAGTGTGAATGTCCAACGATAAACTAGTTGAAACATCTCTTTTATTTATATGGAGTGTATAACTATTGGAATTTCCATGAGCAAGAAAATAGTAAGTAATTTCCTCACCGTCTGCGGGCCAACTGCCTAACGACGAATTAAACGATTCTTCTATCGCACATTAAGTCGATAATTTGTAGACAATTGACGTGCCCCACGGTTTTATTTTAGTCTAGTCTATGCATATGTTTATAATTCCCACGACTGTATCTATTTTTTTTTTTTATTATTTTTAGTACATTTATCTTAAACATTGCAATGTATGTTTAACATAAAACCGATTAACTTAAAAAGTTTTTTTACCTATTTTTATTTTCTAGTTTTTAGTTTTTATTTCGCATTCTGTTTAATTCATTTAGTGCTTCATTATTGCAAGGTTTCATGCCCGTTAGTTTATTGCAGTCTAACTCCTCTATACGTAGTCCTGCAAAGATCAAGATTCAATTTCTAAATTTAAATCTTATTATTATACGCCATTTAGTGGCTGCGCCCATCTTAAATATTGAGGTTGTATAGTGCACTGTATTCTTCTTGTCAAGCCCTTTTATTTGATACCCATGTTGATGGGATTGATAAAACCTAAGTTATCCGCCATTTTGTAGAGGCTGCCATCTTGGATTTTAATTTTATATAGTACATTGCATTCTACTGGTTGAGCATTTTCATTTGATACCCATATTGATGGGATTGATAAAACCTACGTTATCCGCCATTTTGTAGCGGCCGCCATCTTGGATTTAATTTTTTTATAGTATATTGTATTCTGCTTGTTGAGTCCTTTCATTTGATACCCATGTTGATGGGATTGATAAAACCTACGTTATCCGCCATTTTGTAGCGGCCGCCATCTTGGATTTATAATGATAATTAATAAACATAATTGTATTGTCACCAAAATCCAAAGTGTATACAAAATTTCAGATTAATCGGTTGACAGGAAGAGGGTGAAATTTGAATTACTAAATTTGACCCAAGAATAAATAATAAATAAAACAAACGGGGTGAGCTAAATAAAACCGTTTAATAAAACCGTTTAATAATAAAACCGTTTAAAAAACAAACGGGGTGAGCTAAATAAAACCGTTTAAAAATTGGTTGCCTGTAAAGTCGGTATACGGGCGAAAGTTTTACGTGACAACGACTTTGAGTGGTAAAAGCGAATCGGCGACTCGGGCATGGTTAGCCCGCCTAAGAGCGAGAGAGACAGACATAAAAAGTGAAAGGCACGCGTCCCTCTCACTCGCTCTCATTGTGAGCGCATAACGTGAGCGGAGCGTAACGCAGTTTCTTGAAGTGTCACCCGGCAAACCAATTTATAAGACGTTGTCACGTCAAAATTGGTTGCCTGTAAAGTCGGTATACGGGCGAAAGTTTTACGTGACAACGACTTTGAGTGGTAAAATAATTTTACTAAAATAAACTACCTTCACATTATCACTACACAATCGTTTTACAATTAACTGGCAACGTGTAAACTTGTATGCAGGCGCCTAAGCGAATCGGCGACTCGGGCATGGTTAGCCCGCCTAAGAGCGAGAGAGACAGACATAAAAAGTGAAAGGCACGCGTCCCTCTCACTCGCTCCCATTGTGAGCGCATAACGTGAGCGGAGCGTAACGCAGTTTCTTGAAGTGTCACCCGGCAAACCAATTTATAAGACGTTGTCACGTCAAAATTAATATCTCTTATATATAAAATTCTCGTGTCACAGTGTTTGTTTCCTTACTCCTCCGAAACGGCTTTACTGATTTTAACCAAATTTTATATGCATATTCTGTAGGTATGAGAATCGGCTACTAGCTATTTTTCATACCCCTAAGTGACAAGGGTTGTTCACTAAGGCAAAACAACGTTTGCGGGGTCAGCTAGTTTTTAGGGTTCCGTAAAACGTAAAAACGGAACCCTTATAGATTCGTCATGTCTGTCTGTCTGTCTGTCTGTCTGTCTGTCTGTCTGTCTGTCCGTCCGTCCGTATGTCACAGCCACTTTTTGCCGAAACTATGAGAACTACACAGTTGAAACTTGGTAAGTAGATGTATTCTGTAAACCGCATTAAGATTTCAACAGAAAAATTAAAAAAAAAGAAAAATTTGGGTTGCCCCCCATACTGAGAACTGAAACTCAAAATTTTTTTTTTCATCAAACCTACACGTGTGGGGTATCTATCGACAGGTCTTCAAAAATGATGTTGAGGTTTCTAAAATTATTTTCGTCTACACTGAATAGTTTGCGCGAGAGACACTTCCAAAGTGGTAAAATGTGTGTCCCCCCCCCTCTAACTTCTAAAGTAAGAGAATGAAACATCTAAAAAAAATATATGATGTACATTACCATGTAAACTACCAACGAAAATTAGTTTGAACTCTATCTGATGAGTAATTTTTTTTTAGTACGTCATAAATAAATACACTATGATTGGAACTTCGATCAAAGTTACAACGAACTACAAGAACTATGTGTACTATGTATATAATGTTACTTGCTGCAACGGAACCCTCCATGGGCGAGTCCAACTCGCACTTGGCCACTTTATTTTTGTAAAAATCTTAATGCGGTTCACAGAATACATCTACTTACCAAGTTTCAACAGTGTAGTTCTCATAGTTTCGGCAAAAAGTGGCTGTGACATACGGACGGACAGACAGACAGACAGACATGACGAATCTATAAGGGTTCCGTTTTTACGTTTTACGGAACCCTAAAAAGTACGAGGTGGTTCGGTTTTTGAAGTGAAGTGGCTGTGAATTGAATTCTATCGTCACGGGAATTATAGGAAATCTTTGGGTATACACGGAACCATGGCGATTGGCTATCTAGAAATGCGTTAGTATTTCCCATTGGCCATCTAGCAATTTGTTAGCACGAAACCCACGCAAAATCTGTTTATGGCACGCCAAAAGACGTTTTCACTTCAAAAACCGATTAGCTAGGCAATTTTGCGACGATGTTCAAGACTTGAGTCTTTGAAGACAAGAGTGTTTGATCCATTTGGGAAGTATACAATGTTCTGTCTAACCTTATGTAATAATAATTCAATTGACGTATAATAAACTAGCGGCCCGCTCCGGCTTCGCTCGAATAATAACCTAGATATCAACTGCAGCGCCATCTGCCGTAGCCTATGTTACTCGGGAATAATGTAGCTTTCCAAAGGTGAAAGAATTTTTGAAATCGGTCCAGTAGTTTCGGAGCCTATTCATTACAAACAAACAAACAAATCTTTCCTCTTTATAATCTTATATATAAAATTCTCATGTCACAGTGTTTGTTTCCTTACTCCTCCGAAACGGCTTTACTGATTTTAACCAAATTTTATATGCATATTCTGTAGGTATGAGAATCGGCTACTAGCTATTTTTCATACCCCTAAGTGACAAGGGTTGTTCACTAAGGCAAAACAACGTTTGCGGGGTCAGCTAGTATTAGTATAGATTAATAAGAACTGATTTACCTGGTACCATTATCTTGATAACACGTCGTGACCTACCTATTTTGAGAACACGATATGTTGTGGCCGTTTCGCTATCTGATAAGTATTAAGCATAACTTGTACTTAACAAGTTATGTTGAAAACAATACGCATTCCAGTGGTGCCAGATTGATTGCCCAAAAAAAAATTGGCAGTCATAGGAACTACCGATAGAAGTGAAAACTTATAACTCAGAATTTGATAGCTTATTTTGGAAACTACGCAGATGAAACCGGAGTACGTGGCCATGACCATCAGCAAATGCGTCAGCATTTTTAGATGGCCAATGGGAAATGCTGACGTACCTATTTCTAGATAGCCATGGTCCCGAGATTACCCGAAGATTTTTGAAGTGAAAACTTCTTTAGGCGTGCCTAGACATTTTTTTTGTGGGGTGTAAACTGATTTCTAGCGTCACGCTCGGGTATGATAAGAAATCTTCGGGTAAACTCGGGACCTTGGCGATTAGGCATCTAGAAATGCGTCAGCCAATGGGAAATGCTGAAAGGGCGTAGCCTCGCCATCATAGCATGGCCATCTAGAAATGCGTGAGCCAATGGGAAATGCTGACGCATTTCTAGACGGCCCTGCCAAGATAGCGAGGCCACGCCCTCCGGTTACACCCGTGTAGTTTCTAAGGTATGCTATCAAATTCTGAGTTATAAGTTTCCACTTCTATCGGCAGTTCCTATGACTGCCAATTTTTTTGACGTGATAACGTCTTATAATTCGATGAAGCCGGCTGCACGCCCACAAAACATGACGTCATGTACCGTTACCGTCGGTCGTTACCTCGCCGCATGTTTGTTACAGTTGTATTAATTATTTCGACTAGTAGTTCAAGCGGGGATGTAGCTCAGTGGTAGAGCGTTCGCTTTGCATGTGAAATTGGTTTCGATCCCCGGCATCTAAAAGCTTTTTGACGTGACAACGTCTTATAATTCGATGAAGCCGGCTGCACGCCCGCAAAACATGACGTCATGTAACGTTACCGCCGTTACCTCGCCGCCGGCGTTACCTCGCTCTAAGGCGTAGTTGAAGTTGTCACTAACGTCAGTAACCCGACTTTACAGACAACCATTTTTTTGCATTGTTAGGGTTCCGTAAAACGTAAAAACGGAACCCTTATAGATTCGTCATGTCTGTCTGTCTGTCTGTCTGTCTGTCTGTCTGTCTGTCTGTCCGTCCGTATGTCACAGCCTTTTTTTGCCGAAACTATGAGAACTACACTGTTGAAACTTGGTAAGTAGATGTATTCTGTGAACCGCATTAAGATATTAATAAAAAAAATTAAAAAAAAGAAAAATTAGGGTTGCCCCCCATACTGAGAACTGAAACTCAAAATTTTTTTTTTCATCAAACCTACACGTGTGGGGTGTCTATCGATAGGTCTTCAAAAATGATATTGAGGTTTCTAAAATCATTTTCGTCTACACTGAATGATTTGCGCGAGAGACACTTCCAAAGTGATAAAATGTGTGTCCCCCCCCCTCTAACTTCTAAAGTAAGAGAATGAAAAATCTAAAAAAAATATATGATGTACATTACCATATAAACTACCAACGAAAATTAGTTTGAGCTCGATCTGATGAGTAGTTTTTTTTTAGTACGTCATAAATACACAATTTTTGAAACTTCGATCAAAGTTACAACGAGCTACAAGAACTATGTGTACTATGTATATTATGTTACTTGCTGCAACGGAACCCTTCATGGGCGAGTCCAACTCGCACTTGGCCACTTTATTTTTTGCATTGTTTTGACTGAAAATGACTAAATTCTACTGATTACTTTTTACATACAAATCTATTAAACAAATTAAATTAAAATTTTCTTTTGAAAAATGCTACCATTCCATCAGTATTTTCTTAAGACGTTGTCACGTTCTATCGTCAGTAAACCGACTTTACAGACAAACATTTTTTTTATCATACCCGAGCGTGACGCTAGAATTCAAATCACAGCCCACGAAAAATCTGTCTGTACATCCTCAATATGAGTATCAAATGGAAGGGCTTGCTTAGTAGAATGTTGTACAGATTACAAATCCGAGCTAGTCGGGGTAAATCAAAAAAAATGGTTGTCTGTAAAGTCGGGTTACTGACGTTAGTTGAACGTGACAACTTCAACTACGCCTTAGAGCGAGGTAACGCCGGCGGCGAGGTAACGGCGGTAACGTTACATGACGTCATGTTTTGCGGGCGTGCAGCCGGCTTCATCGAATTATAAGACGTTGTCACGTCAAAATTTTTATTGTGTTCGTCTTGCTTTTTAAAGACGCTTTTTCTGCATAACCTACCATTGACCAAGCCTATAACTTCTCCTTGACCATATTTATCGCGGCTAAGCGGTAGAATGTCGTTATCTACTGATAACAGATAACTAATCAGCCTGTAAGTTGGTTTTTTGTCCTCTCTAGTCAGTGTCGCGCCTGTGTTTTACAAGTTTTCGTATTTTATATTTTTGATAATTTATTTTATTCTGTTTCATAATGGGTGATGAGAATGCTAACGATGGTGATGGCCAGAGGGTTTATGTGAGTATTATTTTATTGAATACTGGCAGTGCCTCGTGGTTTTACCTGGGTAGTTCCCGAACCGTTATTGTCGAGTGATAAAAAGTAGGCAATACCAATGTGTTACTCCAGATATATCTATCTTTATCGATTTACCGATCCGTTCAGAGGTTCCGAAGTGATTGACCAATAAAGATTCAAAGATCACAATTTTGACATTCAATATTTGTAGGATAGGTTTGGCTCTTAAAAAAAAATTGGCAGTCATAGGAACTGCCGATAGAAGTGAAAACTTATAACTCAGAATTTGATAGCTTACCTTGGAAACTACACAGGTGTAACCGGAGGGCGTGACCTCGCCATCTTGGCATGGCCATCTAGAAATGCGTCAGCATTTCCTATTGGCTGATGCGTTTCTAGATGGTCTGCCATGATGGGCTGTCCACGCCCTTTCAGCATTTCCCATTGGCATACGTATGTCTAGATGGCCAATAGCCATGGCCCCGAGTTTACCCGAAGCTTTCTTATCATACCCGAGCGTGACGAATGAATTCAATTCACAGCCCACGAAAAATCTGTCTAGGCGCGCCTAAAGAAGTTTTCACTTCAAAAATTGGTTTGTCTGTAAAGTCGGTTGGTTTACGAACGATAGTTTAACGTGACAACGTCATAACAAAACATTTATAGATGCGGCGCAAGCGTACAATGAGCGTAACGGGACAATGAACGTAACGGAACATAAAGGGACACTTTTTCGTGCATGCAGCCGGCGTTCATCGATTTATTAGAATTTACGTTAAAAGTATAAAATGATTTTTGTTCTAGTTTGCGGACGGAGGTATGCAGATCCACCCCGACATGGGGTTCGCCCCGGGCGGCGGGGTGCACGTAGCTGACGGGGGCTACGGGGGGGTCAACGTGGCTGACGGATACCCTGGATACCACCCTGGTATGTTTTTGAAGTTACGGCTGGTCTAGTCGGGAGAACGGCGACTGCCGATCCGGAGACCCCGGGTTCAAACCCCACACGCACCACTGTCTTTTCGAAGTCATGTGCGTAATGCCGCTAACTTAAAACGGTGAAGGAAAACATCGACATGTACCTAGAATCTTTCGAAGTCATGTGTCATTCACCAACCCGCACTGGGCCAGCGTGGTGGATTATGGCCTTAACTCTCTCCTTGCGAGAGAAGGCCCCGAGTCCCAGCAGTGGGAATGTTTAGTTAGCTGTTGATGTTGATGTTGATGTTTTTGAAGTCATATTTGTTCTAGCCACCTACGGTGCTGAAAAATGGACACTGACAGTGAAAATGGTCCGAAAGATCAAAGTCGCTCAGCGAGCTATGGAACGGGCTATGCTTGGAGTTTCTCTGAAGGATTGCATTCGTAATAATAAAGTTATTCGTCGAACTAAAGTCGCCGACATAGCTCAGCGAATTAGCAAACTGAAGTAGCAATGGGCCGGTCACATCGGTCGCAGACCCAATAACCGTATGGGTTCTGGAGTGGAGACCGCGAATCGGTAAATGTAGTGTAGGACGCCCCGAGACTAGATGGAGTGACGATACACGAAAGATGGCTAGTGGCGGTTAAAAATGTAAGACCGAGGATCGGGCTGAGTGGCGTATTATAGGAGACGTTTATATCCAGCAGTGGACGAACACAGGCTGATGGTGATGATGATTTATTCTAGCGCGTTAGAGAAAAATGACGAGTGTATTTGTTTACGTTGAGCACGAATTTCACGGAAATCGGACACCTTGAAGTTAGTTAGTCAACATTTTAGCAAAAATTGTAACTACGTGTAACTTCCGGTTAATGAAGTTCCTAAAAGGGCGCCAAAGACGTGAATAGCTCGAAGCGCCTAAATGCCTAAATACAAAAACTGTGTCTATAGAGTCGGCCACATAATACGCACGACTGCGGTGTCACATACAGGCACACTTACACACAAGCTTGCGCGTGTAATGACCCACTGATGAAGCGTTGCATTTTATTTATTAATACAAAATCCACAGCCCTTAAAAAAACGGAAATTAAATATCTTATAAGCTATCTAAGGCGAATGATGGATTTACAATATAATATGTTATTTTTTTTATTATTAGTATTTATTTCAGACAACAACAGTAGGTACAAAAAAAACAAATTTATAATTAGTTTGGTGTGTCAAAACAAAATTTAATAAAATCTACGAACAGTCGAGCACAAAAGTTATAACACTATCTTGTTCTAAACGGCTTAGATCCGGAATCAGTAATTAGTGGAACTCGGTTTAGTAATTACTTTTTCTAATTCGCAAGGTGGCATGCAACCTGGTTTCGGTGGCAACCTCATAATTGATGGCTACCCCGGCGGCGGCGGCGTCAACGTCGCCGACAACAGCGGAGGGGTTCAATTCGCTGATAACAGTGGAGGTGTTAACTTCGCCGATGGCGGTAGTGGGGTTAATGTAAGTATATTGGCATCGCTTCTCATGATTTGAACGTCTATGGTAACGACTGTGACGGTGCGGTCAACGATGAAGCATTGAAGCTTACTTAGAATTTCGGATTCAGTTTTCGAGTTGTTCATGTGAAAAATGGCAAATATTTTTTTTTTCGTAAAATGGATATCAAATGAAATAGCCCAGCTCAATACTACACACTATAACAAATAAATAAAACCCAGCGTAAACAGCCCACTGTCAATGTCACATGTCCCCACTGCTGGGACCCTGGCCTAGTGCGGGTTGGTGGATGATACATGACCTCGAAAGATTGAAGGTAGATGTCGGTTTCTTCACGATATATTCCTTTACCGCTTTAATTTACCAGCTTTACGCACAAAACTTTAAAAAATCAGTGTGTATGTGGAATTTGAACCCGGGGCTTCCTCATCGGCAGTCACCGTTCTCCCGACTAGACCAGCCGTAACTTCAAGATGGCCGCTACCACAAAATGGCGCATTAGTCATTTAACAACTCCTTCAATCAAATGAAAGGGCTTGACAAGTAGAATGCTAGTCGGAAAGGTAGTCGGAGGTAAATCGGGATTTGTAATATTGAACTCGTAAATTATTAAAATTATTCGATAGTTTTCAATACTTATTTTAGTTTTCACTTTTTTTGACGTGACAACGTCTTATAATTCGATGAAGCCGGCTCCACGCCCGCAAAACATGACGTCATGTAACGTTACCGCCGTTACCGCGCCGCCGGCGTTACCTCGCTCTAAGGCGTAGTTGAAGTTGTCACGTTCAACTAACGTCAGTAACCCGACTTTACAGACAACCATTTTTTGTTCAGGTCGCAGAGGGGTACGGAGGCTATGGTGGCTACGGGGGGTCCGCGGCGAGGGGAGGCGGGGGGGAGCCTGAGCCACCAGCTGAAGAGGAGGAGCCTACCGAGTAGAGACTGTGATACCACTTTTGTACATTCTGTTTTAAATATATTGTTTCGTCTTGTGTGATTATTGACTTTTTATTTTTACCCGAATACAACAAAGTAACATTTTTTGACGTGATAACGTCTTATAATTCGATGAAGCCGGCTGCACGCCCGCAAAACATGACGTCATGTAACGTTACCGCCATGGAATCGATAATATTTACCACCGTTACCTCGCCTTATTACTTTTCGCACCATCTAGTGAGTGAAATGTGTATTACGTTCAAGGAGTCTGTCCATGTTTTAGAAAAGCGACGATATGAAGTTAAGAACTTGTGCTAGTACAATGATGTACCCAGAGATGGCGCTTTGAACAGCTTTTCAAAAAGCTTCAGAATGTTTTACCTAGATGGCGCTTGACACAATCAGTATTTTCTTAAGACGTTGTCACGTACAACTATCGTCAGTAAACCGACTTTACAGACAACCTTTTTAGGGTTCCGTAAAACGTAAAAACGGAACCCTTATAGATTCGTCATGTCTGTCTGTCTGTCTGTCTGTCTGTCTGTCTGTCTATCCGTCCGTATGTCACAGCCACTTTTTGCCGAAACTATGAGAACTACACTGTTGAAACTTGGTAAGTAGATGTATTCTGTGAACCGCATTAAGATTTTTACAAAAGTTTAAAAAAAAATAAAAAATTAGGGATGCCCCCCATACTAAGAACTGAAGCTCAAAAATTTTTTTTTCATCAAACCTACACGTGTGGGGTGTTTATCGATAGGTCTTAAAAAATGATATTAAGGTTTCTAATATAATTTTTGTCTACACTGAATAACTTGCGCCAGAGACGCTTCCAAAGTGGTAAAATGTGTGTCCCCCCCCTCCTAACTTCTAAAGTAAGAGAATGAAAAAACTAAAAAAAATATATGATGTACATTACCATGAAAACTACCAACGAAAATTAGTTTGAACTCGATCTGATGAGTAGTTTTTTTTAGTACGTCATAAATACACTATTATTAAAACTTCGATCAAAGTTACAACGAACTACAAGAACTATGTGTACTATGTATAATGTATATTATGTTACTTGCTGGAACGGAACCCTTCATGGGCGAGTCCAACTCGCACTTGGCTACTTTATTTTTTTAAGAGATAACTTCGTTTGGCGTATAAGAGCCGGCAAACAAGTTGACCCAATGAAGTTAGCTGCGCATGGCTGCGCAGAAACGTTTTTAAGGTCTCTTTGGTGGAAGTGTACATGCGCGAACTTTCCCCTTCCACGTCAATTTTAGGTCAACTTGTTTACCGGCCACTATATCACTCACCACTGTCTTTTCGAAGTGATGTGCGTAATGCCACTAACTTAAAACGGTGAAGGAAAACATCGTGAGAAAACCGACATGTACCTAGAATCTTTCGAAGTCATGTGTCATCCACCAAGCCGCACTGGGCCAGCGTGGTGGATTATGGCCTTAACTCTCTCCTTGCGAGAGAAGGCCCCGAGTCCCAGCAGTGGGAACGTGTAGTGGGCTGTTGATGATGATGATATCACTCACAGGTTCATCGTCACGTTCGTAAATGAAATAGATGTTGGAGTGAACTTGGGACCTAACGCATTTTTAGATGGCCATGCTTAAAAGATTCAAGTAGACGACCATGCTTTGAAGATTTATTGCAGACTAGCAGCGCCATCCGGTTTCACCCCTATTTTGGGTTAAAAGTTTTCACTTTTATCTATACTAATATTATAAAGCTGAAGAGTTTGTTTGTTTGAACGCAAGGATCTCGGGAACTACTGGTCCGAATTGAACGATTCTTTCTTTGTAGGATAGTCCATTTATCGAGGATTACGCTACTATCAAAAGGAACGAAGCATGAATGAAAAATGTAACAAAAACGGGAAATAATTTTGCTTTTTGGGAGTTTTCGTTGCGTGACAGCATATGTCATATTTTAAAGGTTGCGTCATTAGAACCTAAAGTAACCGAATTTGTTCAAAATTTGAATTGGTACGATCGATTTCCGATAGATGGCATAGCAACGCGGGCGCGTTCAGCTAGTCTATACTAATATTATAAAGAGGAAAGATTTGTTTATTTGTTTGTTTGTAATGAATAGGCTCCGAAACTACTGGACCGATTTCAAAAATTCTTTCACCTTTGGAAAGCTACATTATTCCCGAGTAACATAGGCTATATTATATTTAAAAAAAAAATAGGGATCCTTACTAAAACTCCAATAATGTAACATAAGGTGTAAAAAAATGACCTGAAAAATTCCTTACGTCGCGTGCGCTGCGAAAACTATTGATGATAGAACAAAATCATTTACTACGACTATGCAGAACTCATTATTATCTATATATATATGAAAATCAATGCCACTTTTCGTTGTCATTGAACTCCTCCTAAACGGCTGGACCGATTTGAATGATTTTTTTTGTATACGTTTGGGTAGGGCCCTGGAAGGTTTAGATTCACAAATCAGCCCGGCAAATGGCGCTGCAGTTGATATTTAGGTTATTATTCGAGCGAAGCCGGAGCGGGCCGCTAGTAATATTATAAAGCTGAAGAGTTTGTTTGTTTGAACGCTAGGATCTCGGGAACTACTGGTCCGAAATGAAAAATTCTTTCTCTGTTGGATATTACGAGTATATAAGTGATCTTAAACCTTTAATATAAACAAATTGGTTAGGAAGTTTAGTGCAAAGTTGACCAAAAAAGACGGTTATTTTTACTGGCCTATAAGAAACTCTAATACATTTAGCAGGGTAAAATGTAGTCAATATCGGAGCGGGAAAAAAAAGTTTTGTCAGTAAATATTCACACTCTGCAACACTTACCAGTGAGACTCTAGAATTATGTTAAGTCTAGTTATTACTTCTGTTATCGAGAACTAGATGGCGTTAGCTATCTCTCAATCAGACAAACGAAGTGTTAATGGATAATTTAATTTTCAACACCAAAAACCGACATTAATTTAAAAATTAACACAAATTGTTTAACACAATTAAAGAAAATTGTTCAACATTTTTTTTTTAAATTTACTTTCATAGGTTTACACAGTTAGTTTTGGTTGATGTTTAGCGACGATGCGGTCTACGATGGATCGTGTTTAGCTAGAAGAAACCGATTCACTCTCGATAAGAAGACACAAAGATTGTAACCATAGGGAAAACCTATTTTTATTTTACCGTCAAGCAGTAATGTGCAAACATTACTGTGTTCCGGTTTGAAGGGCAATGTTTCCAGAGAAATTACAGGGCTTAGAGATAAAACAACATAGATCTCTGGGTGACGAGCGCAGTGCGGTGCTAGGTAATGGCCCTTCATGTTCCAATAGCTGCGTGTCAGTGTGCTGTTATGTGGCAGGCATGTTGCTTACCATCAGGCACATGTCCTGCTCGTCTCGTCACTCTTTATTTAAAAAAAACCCACTCAGGCAAAGCATTCCAGCCTAGACGTTCTTATCACAAAAAAGAGACAAATTTCTTCGTTTGTGTCTATGGAACATCAACAACCAACAACCAACATAGTAGTGGTAGGACTCTTGGCAGAGTGCGCATGGGGAAGTACCTCACCTTTGCTAGTTATTCTACCACCAAACAAAAATGTGCAAACAATACTGTGTTCCGGTTTGAAGGGCAATGTTTCCAGATAACTTAGAGGGCTTAGAGATATATAATATCTTAGATCTCTGGGTGACGAGCGCAATGCAGTGCTAGGTAATGATTTTGACTCTTCGTGTTCCAATAGCTGTGTGTCACTGTGCTGTTATGTAGCAGGCATGTTGCTTACCATCAGGGACCAGTCCTGCTCGTCTCGTCACTCTATACTATATTTATAAAAAAATGGTTGTCTGTAAAGTCGGTTTACTGACGATAGAACGTCTTAAGAAATCAGTACGCTGATAGCGCGAGTAGTGATACCTCTGGACTCGGCGGGTGGCGCCCTCAGCGCTCAGCTTCGTCCGCATGGCACGGAAGACGAACTAACGGTAACGGCGGAACGTTACAGTTTTGCGGGCGTGCACCCGGTTTCATCGAATTATAAGACGTTATCACGTCAAAACATGATAAATAAAATTGAAATTTCATAAAAAGCTAAAACTACATCGTACATTACTCGATTAAGGACGACTTAATCGACGATTTCACAGATATTTAGTCGATTTTCTGAATTTAATTTTAAATTGAAGTCGGTTTGATTTTTATTTTGGAGTAAAATAAATTTTGTCAACAATACACTATACACTCTAAAACACTCACCAGTAGTCAATAAAGTCTCCCAGCTCCATACAGTCCTCTCGTTGGCGACCCTCCTCAGCGATGCCAGAGTCGACGTCCTCTTCGGAGCTAGAAGCGCTTTCTGTGTCACTCATTTACACTCTAAACACTTTTTTACACTCGGCGTACACTTTTTCACACTTTACGCTCGATGTTACGTAGTTTTCACTGTAAAGTAGTTTAGATTCTTGAAAGCTTCCGAAAAGGACTTTAAAACAAAGATATGCGGACGAATTGAGAAATCTCCTACTTTTTTGTTTGAAGTCAGGTAAAAACTAGTCCGCAAATGGTCGATAGGTTACTGAATCAATGAGGTATTTTTATTCGTGTTGCTCTCTTCCCCTCCAATGAAAAGTGAACTAAGTGGTACCTATAATAGGCATCGATATAAACCAATGGATGTGCCCTGAGCACCTTGAAATTGGTAATCAACTGCGTCTCTGTGTGTATCGTAGGTGGTTTACAAACAACCAATCCACTTGACCCCTAAAATCGCTAGCGGCGAGATATGCTGTGGTTCTACTTATTTTGGTTGTTGACAACGAATAATAGGTAAAAACGTCGTCCGCCGTCCATCGCTTCCTACAGCCGACTAGAACGGAAAGAGTGAGCTCACTCTTCTCAACGATAACATGATTCTGAGTGCCCTGAACTTTGAAAGGACACATCTTTGTATTAAGATCTTTGCCTATAGGTAATCCCATGCGCGGTCCGAAGGGGGGTCACAGGGTACATGACCCTCCCCCCCAAAATCGTATACGTTACCTTAAAATGGGGCGCTACTAGTAGTCTTTTTATTGTATTTCTACTCGTGACCCCCCCCCCCCCCCCAAAATCTGAGGCTCTGTACTGGTGACCCCCTCCAAAATTCGACGCTGGGACCGCGCCTGGGTAATCTGTGTTCTAAATTTCAACCTGATCCGTTTCTATGTGATTGAGCAACAAATTTCAAAATTTTGAGAGGTCTGGAATAACATCTAATAGTCTGGAAAGTTACGGCTGGTCTAGTCGGGAGAACGGCGGCTGCCGATCCGGAGACCCCGGGGTCTCCGGATCGGCAGCCGCCGTTCAAACCCCACACGCACTGCCACTGTTCACTGTCTTTTCGAAGTCATGTGCGTAATGCCGCTAACTTAAAAAACGGTGAAGGAAAACATCGTGAGGAAACCGTAACTAGAATCTTTCGAAGTCATGTGTTATCCGCCAACCCGCACTGGGCCAGCGTGGTGGATTAGGGCCTTAACTCTCTCCTTGCGAGAGAAGGCCCCGAGTCTCAGCAGTGGGAACGTTTAGTGGGCTGTTGTGGGATGATGATGATGAGTCGGGCGCTGAATAGCGCATGTACCATTTTTTTCACGGGAAAATAACGGGACCTGCTGGCGTAATACCGCGGGGTGCAACTAGTTTATAATATACTCTGCCGTCATACGGAGAAAAGACGTATCTAACATTTTTGTCAAAATAGAGTTACATATATATTCGGAATCAGCAGAAAAAGACGCATCGGCTAGTATTTTTTAAATAGCTTAAAAACCAATCAGAGCCTAGTTTTTCACAATTAAAAAAGACATATTTGCGGTTTGGCTTGTATATTACTTAATAGAAAAGACACTTCTGATGAATACTAAGTAGAAAAAACACATCTGAGTAGAAGCGTTTCATTTATTTATAAAATATGTTTTTGGTCATAGATTGAAAAGGCGTTTTTGATTACTCATAAGAAGAAAAGACGGTTCTGCGTAGAAACGCCTTTTCATTGTCACAAGTAACTAAATTAGTGAGACGCAAGTGGCAGTACCGTCTTTCCTACTTAGTATTGTTAGATGTGAGAGGTGAAGTAGGGTACCGGGTTGTGAGACTCCCAGTCAGTTGCGCCCAATCCTGCTGTTTCAATTGATAAGCGTGGAACTAATTCTAATTTAAAGAAAAATGATGATAAAAAATAATAAAACAAATAAATTCATTCCGTCCTTTAATATCTCACTACAGAAGAGAACACGCCCCAAATAGAAAATATCTGTCATTGAACCTTACTGCAATGTATGAAGATTTTTGCCAGAAACAAAATATTAACAACCTTCTTGCTGATTTAAACACAATCTTTCAAGCCGAATGTGTTGGTATCACCAGGATGGCACAGGCAGTCGGAGCCAGATGTGTTGAGGACCTGAATATCAATATGATCTCCTACAGTACCTCAATGCTTCAAGCCCCAAAAAATAAACACTTATCCTCTGTCCTTATATTGCTATAATGCACTCCAAAAAGTGACCCTCCCTTGAATTAAAGGATATAACGACCTCTCTGGATAACGATGCAGCAGATGATCTGGCCAAAAGAGGAGCGAAGACAGTAGTATATGGACCGGAACTTCTAATGTCCATACCTCAGGCCAAAATAAAAACATGGCTGCAGGAAAATACTGAGTAAACACATTTAAAAGAATGGAGAAACATTAAAAGATGCAGGCAAACCAAAAATGCGGTTTCGGTAGCACCAAAAATACTTAAGAAGAGACTATATTCATAAAGTTATAGGTACGTAACAGGCCACTGTCCTCTAAATGAGCACCTATTTACTATATGTGCGACAGCTAGCCCTCTATGCAAGGGATGCACGGAGGAGAAAGAAACACTACAGCATGTGATTGTGGAATGCAGGAGCATGGCAGATCAACGGGCAGAATTCCTCCAACTTTCAGCAGCTGTCCCAGGCTGCTTGGCTTCTGGGATAGCCTGGGATGGCTGGAGTAGAAGGAAAGTATGAGACACGCACAATAGCCCAATTGAGAGGCTGAGTGCGGAAAAGGCCTAGTCCAACTAATTAATTAACCTTCCTGCTGGTGACCAGATTTCCTATGACTTTCACAGAAAAGTTTTATTTTGAAGAAATTAAACATAAGTTTTAATAATACTCGGTCATGGGAAATCTGACATGTGCAAAACATTTTTCCACAATTTGCAGTATAAGGGGAAAAGACACAGAAACTGTCAGATAAGCCAAAATTACGAAAAGTACTGTGATAAATAAGATACTTCAGCTAGGCTAGCATCTCAAAAAGATATTAATGAACAAAATAATGCGAACCACAATTCAGATACTAGATATTTTGCTGCTGTGACAAGAAATACAACACTAATTGTCAAATCTTTGCTGCAATATGGCATGAAGCTATTTTTGGCCTCATTAAAAAAAGTACCGTTAAAGTAATGAACGTGGATGATTTTTGTCAGTTTGAGGACTGTTCTTCAACTTACAAACTGCAAAATTCTTCGCCTCTTGTATGTTTAAATAATATGTGTGAAGTCACATTCCTCAGGCAATTCGAGTACGAGAATTACTTTCCTGACGGAAAATAATACGCACTTGATTTTCTGAGACTAAAAGACTTTCTGGTACACCACCGGATTTAACATCCAAAACCTATGAATGGGTGTAGAGGCATTACTCGCGAGCACAAATCAACGATTCTACAAAAAATTACACCGTTAACGCAAGATAAACAAACGCTACTTAAGTGTTGTATTCCTAAGAAAACATAAGTCTGTTTCTCATAATTTTCATTTTAATTAAGAAAACATCTTCTAACTGCAAACTCCAAGAACAAGCCTTACTCAATCCTAGGTTCAGCACTTGATTGGACTATTTTAATAGAGACGTATGAAAATCACTATAAAATCCCAAAGGCTGTGGGTGTTTTGTCATCCAGACTGGACATTTTCCTTTTTTCTAGAGCTACGAAACGCATAGTCCTTGTAGAACTTACAGTACCGTGGGAAACTAATATACCTAAAGACCACGCGATGAAACAAAATAAGTATTACGACTTTCAAAACGAATTAACAAAAAAATGCTATGTAGTTAATTTATACGCTGTAGAAGTAGGAGCGAGAGGTATACCAGCAAAATCTCTCTATAACCTGCTGAAAGACCTTGGCTTGTCCAGAAGTGCAGTAAGTTCTATACTAGAACGAGTATCTAAAGCTGCACTAGTAGAATCTTATCGGATTTGGCTGGGTAGGGAGAGAAATACGAGTAGTGAAGATGAGTGTTGACGTACGTCAAAAAGGGGCCCCTTTTAAACCTACGCCCGAGTCACAAATCTTGGGGTCTACTCGAGATTTCTCTCGCTGTCCCGGATGGACCCGGCACCCGCACTGTGAGTCCATGGAATGTACTAAAAAGTTCTTCTCGTCTCTCTTAGGTTCCAACTTTCTGCTATAAAGATATTAATAACTTACGGGCTTATCTGCGTGCTTTTTATAATTAGCAGGTTGTATACTAAGTAGAAAAGGCACTAATGGCTAGTTACGTCCAATTTTTTTTGTAAACATGTACTTTTAATGGACTTTTAAAAATGATGTCACTAAGATGAAAAGACGTTTCTAAAAATACTAAGTTGAAAGGACGTATCTAGCCAGAAACGTCTTTTCATTGTACTATAAAGTATTTCTTTTGATTTTTTTTACTAAGAAGAAAAAGAAAAAGTTATTTAATTAATAAACTAATTAATTAATATATTTTTTAAATATACATACTGATAGCTTAAACTCCAATGCACACAGTTGCATTTACAAATGAGTTGCTTATTTATTGTGTTTTGGACAGCAAACGATTAAATCATAAATATACTAAATATTTTTTTCTCCGTTTCGGTGTTCATGTAGATACGTCTTTATACCGTATGACGGCAGTACTAGCTGACCCCGCAAACGTTGTTTTGCCTTAGTGAACAACCCTTGTCACTTAGGGGTATGAAAAATAGCTAGTAGCCGATTCTCATACCTACAGAATATGCATATAAAATTTGGTTAAAATCAGTAAAGCCGTTTCGGAGGAGTAAGGAAACAAACACTGTGACACGAGAATTTTATATATAACTAGCTGACCCCGCAAACGTTGTTTTGCCTTAGTGAGCAACCCTTGTCACTTAGGGGTATGAAAAATAGCTAGTAGCCGATTCTCATACCTACAGAATATGCATATAAAATTTGGTTAAAATCAGTAAAGCCGTTTCGGAGGAGTAAGGAAACAAAAACTGTGACACGAGAATTTTATATATAAGATTTGTCTTATGCTTCGGCTACATTAGCAGGCAAAGATGCGTATCGTGTTGGCACGACAAAAACTTCGTGTTCGGGCATAGGCGATGTTCTTGTCTACAATAATGCGGGCGAAGACATTTACTACATCGTCTTCGCCCGAATACTACGCGATGACACGATGTCCCCGGCCACATTCATCGCGTTAACACGAATATTCGCCGTAGCCCGCTAATGTAGCCAAAGCATTAAGAAATAAAACCGGCCAAGTGCGAGTGGGACTCTCGCACGAAGGGTTCCGTACCATTAAGCAAATAAACGGCGAAAACCTCTTTGGCTTTAATTGAATTCCGTAAACATAAACCATCGCAATTTCCACAGACAGGCTTTCATTCAAAACTTTCGCTAAAATTTTGATTTTAGCGACGAGGTCGATAGCGCGTTTTAGTGTACTAGTGGCGCCACCTAGTTTACTTGGAACGGACTAATCGAGCAAGAAACGGTAAAAATCAAGTTTGTTGTATGGAAGCCCCCGTTAAATATTTATTAGGGTTCCGTAAAACGTAAAAACGGACACACTGTCACAGCCACTTTTTGCCGAAACTATGAGAACTACACTATTGAAACTTGGTAAGTAGATGTATTCTGTGAACCGCATTAAGATTTTACAAAAAAAAAAATTAGGGTTGCCCCCATACTTAGAACTGTAACTCAAATTTTTTTTCCAGCATACCTACACGTGTGGCATGTCTATCGATAGGTCTTCAAAAATGATGTTGAGGTTTCTAATATAGTTTTTGTCTACACTGAATAATTTGCGCGAGAGACTCTTTCAAAGTGGTAAAATGTCCTCCTCCCCCCCCTCTAACTTCTAAAATAAGAGAATGAAAAAACTAAAAAAAATATATGATGTATATTATCATGCAAACTACCAACGAAAATTGGTTTGAACTCGATCTGATGAGTAGTTTTTTTTAGTACGTCATAAATAAATACATTATTATTAAAACTTCGATCAAAGTTACAACGAACTAAAAAAACTACGTGTAATATGTATATTATGTTACTTGCTCCAACGGAACCCTTCATGGGAGAGTCCAACTTGCACTTGGCCACTTTATTTTATTTTTAATATCTGTTGTTATAGCAGCAATAGAAATACATCAACTGTGAAATTTTCAACTATCACCGTTCTTGAGATACAGCCTGGTGACAGACGAACGGACGGACAGCCAAGTCACAGTAATAGGGTTCCGTTTTTGAAGTGAAAACTTCTTTTGGCGCAACTAGACAGATTTTTCGTGAAGTGTGAATTGAATTCTAGCGTCACGCTCGGGTATGATAAATATCTTCGGGTAATCTCGGGACCATGGCCATTGGCGACCTAGAAATGCGTCAGCCAATGGGAAATGCTGAAAGAGCGTGGCCCCCCGGCCATCATGGCATAGCCATCTAGAAATGTGTGAGCCAACGGGAAATGCTGACGCATTTCTAAATGGCCATGCCATGATGGCTAGGCCACGCTCTCCGATTACACCCGTGTAGTTTCCAAACTGAGCTATTAAATTCTGAGTTATAAGTTTCACTTCTATCGGCATTTCCTATGACTGCCAATGATTACCCTTTGGGTACGGAACCATAAAAAGGATATGCGATTAAAAAAGGATATGCGATTAATAAGATACAACATTGGCATGTGAACCCGGAAGCGACAGGGATCCATCGTCCCAGATTGATTGGAATAAGCCCGCGCTAGCTCGCCGCGTCGTCTAGTGCGCCCTCATTTCAGTTGGCGTGCGTCCGACTGCAAATGTCACGTGTACATACGTCTCTTGCCAGGGGTAATGGGGTGTCGCATGAGTTTTATAATCTGTCATTGTTGCAATCTACAGTGATATACAATAGAGTAAAGTAAGCATTTATTATATCTTTTGGAGTGTTAATAGGCCATTGAAATGTTAAATGAGTTTGGAATTTCTTAGAGGACGCAATTTTATTCTTGGAACATGTTTGTGTCAATAGACGCTCGTCCCCAAGTTTGTGGGATTGCCGCCCTTGTCCCCCGGCCGCCATCTTGGAAAAAGGCCTTTTTCGATTTATCTTGCGAACTACAAACCCTACAAACAATTTTTAGGGTTCCGTAAAACGTAAAAATAAAGTAGCCAAGTGCGAGTTGGACTCGCCCATGAAGGGTTCCGTTCCAGCAAGTAACATAATATACATAGTACACATAGTTCTTGTAGTTCGTTGTAACTTTGATCGAAGTTTTAATAATAGTGTATTTATGACGTACTAAAAAAAACTACTCATCAGATCGAGTTCAAACTAATTTTCGTTGGTAGTTTTCATGGTAATTAATGTACATCATATATATTTTTTAGTTTTTTCAATCTCTTACTTTAGAAGTTAGAGGGGGGGGACACACATTTTACCACTTTGGAAGCGTCGCTCGCGCAAGTTATTCAGTGTAGACAAAAAATATATTAGAAACCTCAACATCATTTTTTAAGACCTATCGATAAACACCCCACATGTGTAGGTTTGATGAAAAAAAAATTTTTGAGCTTCAGTTCTCAGTATGGGGGGCACCCCATGGCGGCTAGAAATGCGTGAGCATTTCCTATTGGCCACATAGAAATGCTCACGCATTTCTAGACGGTCATGCTCATGGCCACGCCCACCGATTTCACCCGCGTAGTTTTCAAAGTGAGCTATCAAATTCTGAGTTATAAGTTTTCACTTCTATGGGCAGTTCCTATGACTGCCAATTTGTTTTAAGTGTTATAGGTTTACACTTGACCGCCAGCTCGCCTGATGTTAACCGAGGAAGCGGTCTACGGTGAAGCATGCTTACTAAGAAGAAACCGATTCATTCTCGATTTGAAGATACTCAGATTGTTTGTAAAAGACACACTCAGGCAAAGAAAGTATTGCAAAGGATTTATTGATACGAAAGACATTTATTTTATTTTTGTAGTGTACATTTCTTTAGTCACGTTGCGTAACTTTTAGTAGGAAGAAATATGATGTGCTCGCGTCACTGACATACCTACTAATGTAGCGCCGTAGCGTTGTACCGTCTGAGCGGAGCCAGATCAACATTGCAGGTGTGAGAAGTTACAAAAAAATCGAAGTTTCAAGTTTTCACTTCCATCGGCAGATCCTATGACTACAGCCTACTAAATCATTCTTTATGTGAGTACAGTAATACCCCGACTTACACAACCCCGTTATACGCGATTTCGGAGATACGCGGTTTTTCATTTGCCCACTCCACACTGTCAGTGTTCGGTTTACAACCACATCAGGAGTATTCCTCGTGGAATAATTGTATTGCGTAAACAGTGCACATCGATGTATCTTTAACTAAGTCGTCCAAAAAGACAAAAATAAGTCAAATATATTATCAATTTTTTTTTTAATTTAATCCACAACAATATCAATAACATTTTTTAAAATACAACTCTGCCAAACTGCACAGCAGTTTGTAGGCAGCAATGCTCTCAGATCATTTGCTTAATTAAAGTAACATCTATCTTAGCATACTAATATATTAATTTCATGATTTTATAATAAACATTGTTATATTGTGGGGCTGTGGTACGTTAAAACTACTGTGAATCAAAATTAAGCAATCCCCTTAGCTCATTCCTTCCATAATTCTAACATAACCTTTTGACGTGACAACGTCTTATAAATTGGTTTGCCGGGTGACACTTCAAGAAACTGCGTTACGCTCCGCTCACGTTATGCGCTCACAATGAGAGCGAGTGAGAGGGACGCGTGCCTTTCACTTTTATGTCTGTCTCTCTCGCTCGTAGGCGGGCTAACCACTCAAAGTCGTTGTCACGTAAAACTTTCGCCCGTATACCGACTTTACAGGCAACCAATTTTTTTTAATGCAATTTTGAAACATACCTTATTTTTAAATTGGTCCTCGAACCCCGCAGGCAAATCATCAAACAATCTAGGTACAATCCATTTCCTAGTACGTGTTCCATAGTAGTTCCTATAGGTATGCTTCCTATGCTATTAATCTCGACTTACGCGAATTCGACTTACACGGCTATCGTTTGGGTAATTAATTGGGTATCCCTATTGCGTAAGTCCGAGGCATTACTGTATTTTGTGTGTTTATGACGTAAATATCAAATAATATTCGGTCACAATACGTGCGTCTATTTCTAAAATACAACTAATTGGGCCAAGTACCGAGTGCCGAGTGACTAACTCATTTCGCAAGACGAAGGCGATATTAATATCTCTGTTGATTAATTTGATAGCTATTGTGGACAATTATTTTACGACTGTCATATGTTTGGATGATTTTATGCAAGAAGTGAGGTGAAACCAGGTGAAGCGAAGAGAAGGAAAGCGAAGCAAAGAGACACGAAGGAAAGAAAAGCGAAGTGTGACGAAGCGAAGTGAAACGAAGAGAAGGTACCTACCTACCCATAACGAAAACCTAATCAAAGCAAAAATAAGTCTATCGAAGGGAAGTCAAGTGAAACAAAAGAAAGTAATCGATGCGAAGGGAAGTGAAGGGAAGCAAATAGATGGCAATCGTAGCGAGGTTACCCGACCAAGCAAGCGAAACAAAGCAAAGAGTTGAGCAATGAAACGGAGAGAAGGCTAATAAAGTGAAGGGAAGCCAAGCTAAACAAAGAACTGAAGCGAAAAAAAGCGTAAAAGGGTAAAAATGGGACCCTATTCCTGAGCTAAATAGCTGTCCGTCCGTTTGTCACCAGGCTGTATCTCGAGAACGGTGATAGCTAGTGAAATTTCACATGATGTATTTCTATTGCCGCTATAACAACAAATACTAAAAATAAAATAAAATTAATGTTTAAGGGGGGCTCCCATACAACAAACTTGATTTTTACCGTTTCTCGCTTGATTAGTCCGTCCCAAGCAAACTAAATGGCGCCACTAGAAGAATAAAACGTGCTATCAAATTCGTCGTTAGAAACATAAGGTAAAATCAAAATTTTAGTAAAACTTTTGGATGAAAGCCTGTCTGCGGAAACTGCGATAATCTATGTATACGGAATTCGGAATAAAGCCAAAGAGGTTTTTGCCGTTAATTTGCTAATGGTATGGAACCCTTCGTGCGGGAGTCTCACTCGCACTTGGCCGCTTTTATTTGTAATTAAACTTTGAAATACGTTGCCCAACCATCCAGGCAATTTTCAGGCAGGCATTCCTTGATGGATATTTTCTGGGTGTCATGTGCATCTTCGCTCTGTTTCAGGCAAGGTTAACCTACTAATATTACAAATGTGAATGTTTGGTATGTTGCTCAATCACGTTGGAACATATTTTATGAACGGATCCGGTTAAAATTTGGAAGATAGATTATAGTCTGGAATAGCACATATTTATGACATTATGCTCCTTTTTATCCCGGGAAATAACGGGAACGTGAACTGCGTGAATAAAACCGCAGGGTCTGCTAATGTGATATTTCAAGCGCTAATAAACCTATAATCAATTAAAGAAAAGGAAAACTAAGTGAAGAAAAACCAAGCAAAGAGAAGTATAGCAGACACTATCGTACTAATATTATAAACTAGCGATCCGTCCGGGCTTCGACCGTGATACATATAAAATATAAACCTATAAATATAGCAGGATTCGTCTAAATATCCAACGGTTAAAGAATTTTTGATATCGCTCCTGTAGTTCCTGAGATTAGAGCGTTCAACCAAAAATCTGTCTTAACATAGATGATACATCTGTTACGACTGGTCTAGTTCTGAGCCCCTGGTTCAAATCCCACGCGCACCACTTGTTACCCTTTCGAAGTCATGTACGTGGCATTAACCTTATAAATGGGGAAAGAAATGCATCGTGAGGAAAATTGTCGGCTTGTTGGAAAAAACCTTCCAAGACAAACAAAATCTGCCAACTCGCAATTAGGCTAGCGTGGTGGACTAAAGTCTAAACCTACCAATTTGGTTAGGGGAGACTGTATGGGTTTATACGTTACAGTATATTATTATAATAACACAGCCTAAGTATATTGTTAAGTTTGATATCACTAAAAAAAACTCTAATAATATATGCAACATCTCAAACCGAATTAACGGACTAGCTTTACCTATATTGGCGGAATAACATAAAGCACAATTGACACTTTAAAAAAAAAGTCCACTTGACACTATGACATTTAACTTTTTTATTATTTTTTACTTTTGTTTCATTTATCGCGGCTCGACGTTGGTTTTGTTTCGTCGCGGCTGCGTACTGCTTGTGTTTAATCTCTTTGGATGACATGGGACTTGGGGAATGAATGGAGCATCTGATGCATTTGGTTTCTAACTTTTTTAATTTTTCAAAGCGAATAAAAGGGCTTTTTGCTGAGTCCGCCTGGCATGGAATATTATACGAGTATATTTTTGAAATAGTATACAGTGACGGGACGAGTAAGACATCTGCCTGATGGTAAGCAACACGCCTATTTCTAACAGCACAGTTTCAAGCAGCTATTGGAGCATAAATAGTATAAATATTAAACTAGCGCTCGTCACCCTTAGATATAAGATGATTAATCTCCATGTCCAGTAATTTCTATAGGGACCCCCTTCAAACTAGAACATAGGCATGTTTGAATATTAAGACCTGGGTACTTCCCCAGGCAGACTCTATGTACCACAATATAAAATGTACCGACACGTTACCGATCCCACATTGCATTCCGCAAGCTTTGCAGAACGTGATTGAATTGCATTAGTCAACCCGATCGACACGATTGGCTCTAGATAGTTATTCATTACATTTTTATTTTTGTAACATTTTAATACATACACGATTACAATATTTTAGAGAAATTACATAGTACAGAGCCAAATCACATTATATTTCTGGGTGACGAGCGCAACCCAATTAAAAATTAAACTATAGCTTGGATTCTTCTCTCTGTAAATAAATAGTAAGTACCTATTTAATAATATACAAATATTGTGTTCTCACTTTCAACAAAAAAATCCGACAACGAAACTCCGGATTTTTCGTTTTCGGATAGAAAACGAAAAATTAATATAAATAAATATTATAAATAAATATTATACTGCATATACTTTAAAGAATTAAAGTATATGCAGTATAATAACAAAGACGCGACTACTCTACAACTGTCCTGTCCAGCTGAAAGCCAAGAGTCTATTATTACGCTACGCTGTAGCCCTCGACTGCATGTCACTGCACTCGCATGCTTTATCTCAAATTGAACCAATTCGGGAGAAAGGACTACCAACTTACATCAGTTGCCTAAATTAAACAACTACTTAATATTTTGTTGCCAATCGTTCGGAATTTGCAATTGTGGCGTTATATTCAAAATGGTGGTTAAAATTGTATCTATATTTGGAAGAAGGACGAAAGGACCAAGTTATTTCTTCAGTTGGAGAAATAGAGAAACTAGTATTTTGATTGATGTGGAAAATGCCTGTGCGATTATTTTAAAGCAAATATTTTAGTTTTGGCTGCAGAATATTTAGCCCGAGTGGGGGTTTCCTGATTAACGCAGTTCTAGAGTCGGACATCTTGATTTTTTTGACGTGACAACATCTTATAATTCGATGAAGCCGGCTGCACGCCCGCAAAACATGACGTCATGTGCCGTTAACGCCGTTACCTCGCCGCCGGCGTTACCTCGCTCTAAGGCGTAGTTGAAGTTGTCACGTTCAACTATCGTCAGTAAACCCACTTTACAGACAACCATTTTGTTTTTGTTTGTATAGTATAAACTTACGAGACGAGCAGGACATGTGCCTGAAGGCAAGCAATATGCTTGCCACATAACAACACAGGAACACGCAGCTATTGGAATACGAAAGGTCCAAATCATTACCTAGCACTGCACTGCGCTCTTCACCCACAGATCTAAGATATTATAGGTACCTCTAAGCCCTGCAATTGCATGATGCTAAGCGACGTTGCTTACCAATAAGAAGCCAATTCACTTTCTTTCTGATTAAAGTACAGTGACGGGACGAGAAGAGAGATGTGCCTAATGGTAAGCAACACGTCCGCTCATAACAACACAGTGACACGCAGCTATTGATCATCATCATCATCATCATATCAGCCGAAGGACGTCCACTGCTGAACGAAGGCCTCCCCCAAGGATCTCCACAAAGTCCGGTCTTGCGCCGCCCGCATCCAACGATTCCCGGCGACCTTCACCAGATCGTCGGTCCATCTTGTGGGAGGCCTGCCAACGCTGCGTTTGCCGGTACGTGGTCGCCACTCAAGAACCTTTCCGCCCCAACGGCCGTCAGTTCTGCGAGCTATGTGCCCCGCCCATTGCCACTTAAGTTTGGCAACTCGGTGAGCTATGTCGGTTACTTTGGTTCTCCTGCGGATATCCTCATTTCTGATTCTATCACGCAGGGAAACTCCGAGCATGGCTCTTTCCATTGCCCTTTGGGTAACTTTGAGCTTTTTTATGAGACCCATAGTAAGCGACCACGTCTCTGTTCCATATGTCATCACTGGCAACACGCACTGGTCAAAGACTTTCGTCTTGAGAAACTGCGGAAGTTTGGATGAGAAGATATTACGTAACTTCCCGAACGCTGCCCAACCAAGTTGGATCCGACGAGTGATCTCTTTCTCAAAGTTGGATCTACCCAACTGGACCGTTTGTCCTAGGTAGACGTATTCGTCAACAACTTCGAGCGTAGAGTCTCCTACTTTTAAAGGAGTGGGTATAACATGGTTGTTCAACATGATTTTCGTCTTGTCCATGTTCATTTTTAGACCCATTTTTTCGGAGGCTCTACTGATGTCATTCAGCATCCTGCTTAAGTCGTCCAGGGTTTCAGCCATGACTACAATGTCATCGGCAAATCGGAGGTTGGTGATGTACTCGCCATTGATGTTGATGCCGAGTCCGTTCCAGTCCATAAGTTTGAAAACGTCTTCCAGTGCAGCGGTGAACAGTTTCGGGGATATGACATCCCCCTGTCTCACACCTCGCTGCAGTTGGATCGGTTTCGATATTTCGGGTTCAGCTATTGATATTGGTACGTAATTGAAGAGTCCAAATCACCTAGCACTGAACTGCAATCATCGCCCAGAGGTTTAAAATGATATATCACTATGCTATAATTTCTCTAGAAGCATTTAGAAGGTAGGATAGAACTAGCAAAGGTGGGGTTCTTCTCCAGGCGGACTCTGCAAGAGTCCAACCAATACAAAGTTTTGAATTTGATTCACTCTCGATTTGAAAACATATTCATCGCTAAATACAAATTCAGGCAACGCATTCCTCGGGACATCGGGATTCCTTACAGTCGGGACCCATTTGACAATTAGATTGTATGTCGAATAATAATATCGAATCCATTGAACAATTAGATTGAATGTCGAATCCATTGAACAATTAGATTGAATGTCGAATAATAATGTCGAATCCATTGAACAATTAGATTGTATGTCGAATAATAATGTCGAATCCATTGAACAATTAGATTGTATGTCGAATAATAATGTCGAATCCATTGAACAATTAGATTAAATGTCGAATAATTATGGATCCCGACTGTTCAGTTGTAATGTTCTTTTATTAGAATATCTATATATATAAAAGCGAAAGGTCACTCATCAAGGAATCTCAGAAACTACAAATGCTAGGAGTCTGAAATTTTGCATGGAGATTCCTTTTAGCACGTAAGCGCTCGCTAAGACGGGGTTTTGCGAAATTCAACCCCTAAGAGGGTAAAACAAGGGATGAATGATTGTATGAAAATTCGTCATTTTCAAAGTTATCAAATTTTGTATCTAGACGCTTGATACGAAGCAATTAAATGTTTGTTCTATCAATTTTGTAATTTTGAACTGTATGGGGTTGAAATTGGGGTTGAAATGGGGGATGAATGTCAATATGGAAGTTCCCAACCGTTGCAGATAAAACCATGAAACTCTGTATATAGGCACTTGACACGAAGGAAACAAATCTAGCAATTTCGTAATTTCAAACTGTACGGGGGTAAAATTGGGGTTGAAATGGGGGATGAATGTCAATATGGAAGTTCCCAAGCGTTGAAGATAAAACCATGAAACTCGGTATATATGCACTTGCCACGAAGCTAATGACTGTTTATTCTAGCAATTTCGTAATTTCAAACTTAACGGGGGTGAAATTGGGGTTGAAATGGAGGATGAATGTCAATATATTATGGAAATTCCCAACCGTTGAAGATAAAACCATGAAACTCTGTATATAGACACTTGATACGAAACAATCGAATGTTTGTTCTATCAATTTCGTAATTTCAAACTGTACGGGGGTGAAATTGGGGTTGAAATGGGGATGAATGTCAATATGGAAGTTCCCAACCGTTGCAGATAAAACCATGAAACTCTGTATATAGGTACTTGACACGAAAAAATAATGTTTGTTTTAGTAATTTTGTAATTTCAAACTGTATGGGGGTGAAATTGGGGTTGAAATGGGGGATTAATGTCAATATGGAACGTCCCAACCGTTGAAGATAAAACCATGAAACTCTGTATACAGACACTTGACACGAAGCAAACAGATGTTTATTCTAGCAATTTCGTAATTTTAACCTGCACGGGGGTGAAATGGGGGATGAATGTCAGTATGGAAGTTCCCATCCGTTGCAGATAAGACTATGAAACTTTGTATATAGGCACTTGACACGTAAAATAATGTTTGGTTTAGTAATTTTGTAATTTGAAACTGTACGGGGGTGAAATTAAGGTTGAAATGGGGGATGCATGTCAATATGGAAGTTCCCAACTGTTGCAGATAAAACAATGAAACTCTGTATATAGGCACTTGACACGAAGTAAAATAATGTTTGTTTTAGTAATTTTGTAATTTCAAACTGAACGGGGGTGAAATTGGGGTTGAAATGGGGGATGAATGTCAATATTAAATTTCCCAACCTTTGAAGACAAAATCATGAAACTCTGAATACTTATAGATACTTGACACGCAGCGAACGAATGTTTGTTTTTGCAATTTTGTAATTTAGAACTGTACAAGTGAAATTAGAGTTGAAATGGCGGCTGAATGTATGAATCTACGCTTTCAGATCTAAACAACTGAAACGATTTTGTTGAAATAGTATATAGTTGTTTTATTATAAGCTGTTTTTAGTAACCGTAAATGTAAATGTAACGTACTGCCTGAGTTACCTTAGTATTTATTTCGCGCGGACGAAGTCGCGGGTAACAGCTAGTATTTTATAAAATTCAATAGTATTAATTCCATAACATATTATATATATGTAATTAGACCACCGAAATCTAAGTGGTTGTTTTCTTCTTTTCAGTTTTTAGGGTTCCGTAAAACGTAAAAACGGAACCCTTATAGATTCGTCATGTCTGTCTGTCTGTCTGTCTGTCCGTCCGTATGTCACAGCTACTTTTTGCCGAAACTATGAGAACTACACAGTTGAAACTTGGTAAGTAGATGTATTCTGTAAACCGCATTAAGATTTCAACAGAAAAATTAAAAAAAAAAGAAAAATTAGGGTTGCCCCCCATACTGAGAACTGAAACTCAAAATATTTTTTTCATCAAACCTACACTTGTGGGGTGTCTATCGATAGGTCTTCAAAAATGATGTTGAGGTTTCTAAAATCATTTTCGTCTACACTGAATAATTTGCGCGAGAGACACTTCCAAAGTGGTAAAATGTGTGTCCCCCCCCCCCTCTAACTTCTAAAGTAAGAGAATGAAAAATCTAAAAAAAATATATGATGTACATTACCATGTAAACTACCAACGAAAATTAGTTTGAACTCGATGTGATGAGTAGTTTTTTTTTTGTACGTCATAAATACACTATTATTGAAACTTCGATCAAAGTTACAACGAACTACAAGAACTATGTGTACTATGTATATAATGTTACTTGCTGCAACGGAACCCTTCATGGGCGAGTCCAACTCGCACTTGGCCACTTTATTTAGTATGTAAGTACCTACGTAATTTGGTTCACTTTTTACGCAGTCGGGTTTTTGAGTTTTTTAACTATATTTTTAGGGTTCCGTAAAACGTAAAAACGGAACCCTTATAGATTCGTCATGTCTGTCTGTCTGTCTGTCTGTCTGTCCGTCCGTATGTCACAGCCACTTTTTGCCGAAACTATGAGAACTACACTGTTGAAACTTGGTAAGGAGATGTATTCTGTGAACCGCATTAAGATTTTTACAAAAGTTTTTTAAAAAAACAAAAATTAGGTGTGCCCCCCATACTGAGAACTGAAGCTCAAAAATTTTTTTTCATCAAGTCTACACGCGTTAGGTGTCTATCGATAGGTCTTAAAAAATGATGTTGAGGTTTCTAATATAATTTTTGTCTACACTGAATAACTTGCGCGAGAGACGCTTCCAAAGTGGTAAAATGTGTGTCCCCCCCTCTAACTTCTAAAGTAAGAGAATGAAAAAACTAAAAAAAATATATGATGTACATTACCATATAAACTACCAACGAAAATTAGTTTGAACTCGATCTGATGAGTAGTTTTTTTTTAGTACGTCATAAATACACTATTATTAAAACTTCGATCAAAGTTACAACGAACTACAAGAACTATGTGTACTATGTATATTATGTTACTTGCTGGAACGGAACCCTTCATGGGCGAGTCCAACTCGCACTTGGCTACTTTATTTACTAGCTGAACGCGCGCGCGTTGCTACGCCATCTATCGAAAATCGATCGTACCAATTCAAATTTTGAACAAAATCGGAAACTTTAGGTTCTAATGACGCAACCTTTAAAATATGACATATACTGTCACGCAACGAAAGCTCTCATAAAGCACTATTTTTCCCGTTTTTGTTACATTTTTCATTCCTGCTCGGCTCCTGTTGATAGTAGCGTAATGTTAAATAGCCTATAGCCTTCCTCGATAAATGGACTATCCTACAAAGAAAGAATCGTTCAATTCGGACCAGTAGTTCCAGAGATCCTTGCGTTCAAACAAACAAACATACAAACAAACTCTTCAGCTTTATAATATTAGTATAGATTGAGAGCTTTCGTTGCGTGATAGCATGTGTCTATCTTTTAAAAGGTTGCGTCATTAGAATTTAAGGTAACCGAATTTGTTCTAGATTTGAATCGGTACGACCAATTTTCGATAGATGGTATATAGGTGTAGCAACGGGCGCTCGGTTCACCTAGTATGTGTATAAAAGACGATGATGCTGCCCTCAATAACATTTTAGTTTAAAATTGGGTCAGGAACGGTAAATGACCTTTACCCATAATAATGTCCTATCTAGCGATCTAAGGACGAATATTTGGCGTGAGAGTAGGTACCCGACGCGTTATGAGATGTTTTTGATTTATAAATAAAAAAAAATAAAGTCATAGGAACTGCCGATAGAAGTGAAAACTTTTTTTTTTTTTTAATAAAGAGTGATGAGATGAGCAGGACATGTGCCTGATGGTAAGCAACATGCCTGCTACATAACAGCACAGTGAAACGCAGCTATTGGAACATGAAGAGCCCAAATCATTACCTAGCACCGCACTGCGCTCGTCACCCAGATATCTAAGTTGTTATAATCTCTAAGCCCTGTAATTTCTCTGGAAACATTGCCCTTCAAACCGGAACATAGTAATGTTTGCACATTACTGCTTGGCGGTAGAATAACTGGCAAAGGTGTGGTACTTCCCCAGGCGGACTCTGCTAAGAGTCCAGTAGGTACCCCATAATAACCTAACTTAGGAACGTTCCAAAGTATTAAATAAGAATTACGTTTGTCAGATGTTTCATCTTTTGACGTGACAACGTCTAATAAATCGATTAACGTTGGCTGCATGCAAGAAAAAATATGACTCATTGTCCCGATACGATCATTGTCCCGTAACCCTCATTGCCCCGTTACTTTGTCAATCTTTTCAGGAATGTTTTGTTATGACGTTGTCACGTTAAACTATCGTCTGTAAACCGACTTTACAGACAACCAATTTTTTTTAAGTGAAAACATCTTTTGAAGCGCCACAGAGTATTTTTGAAGTGAGAACTTCTTTAGGCGCGCCTAGACAGATTTTTCGTGGGCTGTGAATTGAATTCATTCGTCACGCTCGGGTATGATAAGAAAGCTTCGGGTAAACTCGGGACCATGGCTATTGCCAATCTAGAAATACGTCAGCCAATAGAAAATGCTGAAAGGGCGTTGACAGGCCATCATGGCATGGCCATCTAGAAACGCATCAGGCAATGGGAAATGATGACGCATTTCTAGATGGCCATGCCAAGATGGCGAGGCCACGCCCTCCGGTTACACTTGTGTAGTTTCCAAGGTAAGCTATCAAATTCTGAGTTTTAAGTTTTCACTTCTATCGGCAGTTCCTATGACTGCCAATTTTTTTTGGGCATTGAATTTTAACGTCACGCTTGGGAATGATAAGAAATTTTCAGGTGAACTCTTGCAACTCAGCGCTTACAACTAACTAAGCTAGTTGGTTGCTGCGACATACGCACTCAATGGTACCTTCCAACAGCAATCTCCATACAAAGATGTGCCCTCCCAAACTTCAGGGCGCGTGGAATCGTGTCATCGTTGGGAAGAGTGAGCTCACTCTTTCCGTTTCTAGTCGATTGCAGGAAGCGGTGGACGTCGGACGTTTTTACCTATCACTATTCGTTGTCAACAACCAAAATAAGTAGAACAGCATATCTGGCCGCTAGCGATTCTAGGGTCAAATAGATTGGTTGTTTGTAAACCACTTACGGTACACACAGAGACGCAGTTTATTACCAATTCCAAGGTGCTCAGGGCACATCTGTTAGTTTATTTAGATGCCTTACAATGGTTACAACGACACATTAGCCAAATAGTTCACCAATGCCGCAGTCGCCGCGCAGTCTTTCTCTCAACGCCTGTCCCAAAAATAATATTGAGTAGAGTCTATAAATAAATGATCATTGGACAATAATATTGTTAAACACTGCGCCGTAACACAACGCGTGTGACGGGAATAATGAACTATTTTGAACATTGTATAATTCTTACTACTAGCTTTTACCCGCGACTTCGTCCGCGCAAAAGAAATATTAAGGTAATGCGCTGTAAGTACACCCATAAAAAATTAGGATTACTACAGACAGTTTATACTAAAACATTTTTATATAATTTCACCAAAATCAGTTGAGTGGTGGATACGTTAAAACGTAATAGACAGACAAAGTTATTTCCATGTTTATACTTTAGTATTGATATCATGTGTCTAGTTGCAAAATTAAATAAATTTAAATATTGGTGGACAATTCACACACAACACCATCTGACCCCAAACTAAGCAAAGCTTGTATGACGGCAGCCAGATAGCTGATATAATACTTACCTATATAGTTTTAAATACATACTTATTATACATAGAAACAAAATTACAAAGCATTATTTTAAAAATTATTTGTCTGGGACACAGTGCAAACATTTGAATTCATCACACAAATATTTGCACTGGGTGGGAATCGAACCCACGACCCTCGGGTTCGCAGGCACTGCTACTACCAACTAAGGCACGAGGCCAGTCTTTTCATGGTTTTAAACATTGAAGTTACAAAATCTCTAGAACAAACATTTATTTGCTTTCCGTCAAGTATCTAGATAGAGTAGAACTGCAGTGGGATTATTTTTTGTGAAAACTTCTTTAAATTTTTCGTGGGATGTGAATTGAATTCTAGCGTCACGCTCGAGAATGATAAGAAATCTTCGGATCAATTTAAATTTGTAATTTTGTAGTTGTAAATCTAAGGTCACTGCTTAGTACCTACCGTCATAATTGCACTCCCGAAAATCAGAAAAAAATTGTCAGTCATAGGAACTGCCGAAAGAAGTGAAAACTTATACTTAACTCAGAATTTGATAGCTTAGGTATCTTGCTAGCTAGAAACTACACGGGTGTAACCGGAAGGTGTGGCTTGGGCATCATGGCATGACCATCTAGAAATGCGTCAGCATTTCCCATTGGCTTACGTATTTTTTAGATGGCCATGCCATGATGGGCAGGCTACGCCCTTTTGGCATTTCCCATTGGCTGACGCATTTCTAGATGGCCAATGGCTATGGTCCCGAGTTTACCCGAAGATTTCTTATCATACCCGAGCGTGACGCTAGAATTCAATTCACACCCCACGAAAATTGTGTCTAGGCGCGCCTTAAGAAGATTTCACTTAAAAAAATAACGGAATTATCTAAAAGGTTTAACCAAGTCATAAAGCCCCTATGACTGACAAATTGTATCTCTTTTACAAACGATGTTACGCTAACGCCACAATCCAGCCGTCATGGCTTTTGGCGTGAATTATTGTATAACATTTTACCTACTTCTTAATCTATTTTCCACACCTGTGGCCGACCTTGTACTTTTTACAGATTTAGCACTGTCGATAATCTACTGTGTAGGTATTCATAAAATCTTAAAACACAAACACCTGTGTAATTACTGTTTTCCGGTAGTAAAGAATCTTCTGGAGAAATTACGGGACTATTGTTTTCAAACATAAATAAAGAGTACCTGAGTGACCGAGCTTTGCTCAGTTTAAATACTAAATATACTTAGATACCTACAGATAAAAGACTCCAAGAAACAGATTTTCTTAAAAAAACGAATTGAAAAAAAAAGAGAACCCGTCTGGATTCGAACCCGGAGCTACTAATTCGTGACCGCTATGAGCACCCGACTTCCCGTCTGAGCTAATTATGCTGTCGCGTCATATGGCGAAATTTACCTTCACATTCTAATGTCTAATGTGACAGTTTTTCATTGTGTAAAAACGCGCATAATATGCGTTTTTAGGGTTCCGTAAAACGTAAAAACGGAACCCTTATAGATTCGTCATGTCTGTCTGTCTGTCTGTCTGTCTGTCCGTCCGTATGTCACAGCCACTTTTTGCCGAAACTATGAGAACTACAGTGTGGAAACTTGGTGAGTAGATGTATTCTGTGAACCGCATTAAGAATTTTACAAAAGAAATTAAAAAAAATAAAAATTAGGGTTGCCCCTCATACTGAGAACTGAAACTCAAAAAATTTTTTTTCATCTATCCTACACGTGTGGGGTGGGGTGTCTATCGATAGGTCTTCAAAAATGATGTTGAGGTTTCTAATATAGTTTTTGTCTACACTGAATAGTTTGCGCGAGAGACACTTCCAAAGTGGTAAAATTTGTGTCCCCCCCCTCTAACTTCTAAAGTAAGAAAATGAAAAATCTAAAAAAAATATATGATCTACATTACCATGAAAACTACCAACGAAAATTAGTTTGAACTCGATCTGATGAGTAGTTTTTTTTTAGTACGTCATAAATACCCTATTATTAAAACTTCGAACAAAGTTACAACGAACTACAAGAACTATGTGTACTATGTATATTAGGTTACTTGCTGCAACGGAACCCTTCATGAGCGAGTCCAACTCGCACTTGGCTACTTTATTTTATAAGACCTAGTTAGATCGATTTATCGTCCCCGAAATCCCCCGCATACATAATTTCATGCAAATCCGTCGAGCCGTTTCCGAGATTCAGATTCTATATATATATAATATAGGTATATACATATTTATATAGGTACAAGAATTGCTCGTTTAAAGGTATAAGATAAAGATAAACATAAATATAGATAAAGAGCCGTTTTGATATTTCAGAAATACTCGCAATAACAAAAATGGTGTGGTTTCATGGGACACCAGACAGGAACCAGGCGTGGTCCCAGCGTCGAATTTTGGAGGGGGTCACCAGTACACAACCTCAGATTTGGAGGGGGGGTCACGAGTAGAAATACAATAAATCGAGTAAAAAGACTACTAGTAGCCCCCCATTTAAATGTAACGTATACGATTTTGGGGGGGATCATGTCCCCTGTGATCCCCCCCCCCCCGCCCCTTCGGACCGTGCATGACAGGAACGAAGAAGAAGGAAAACATAGAAACAACCAACGATCTCAATACAAAGATGTGCCCTCCCAAACTTCAGGGCGCACGGAATCATGTTATCGTTGGGAAGAGTGAGCTAACTCTTTCCGTTCTTAACTCAGAATTTGATAGCTTACTTTGGAAACTACACGGGTGTAACCGAAGGGCATGGCCTAGCCATTATGGCATGGCCATCTAGAAACGCGTCAGTATTTCCCATTGGCTGACGCATTTCTACATTTCTGTATGGCCATGGTCCCGAGTCCCGAGTTTACCCGAATATTTCTTATCATACCCCCGAGCGTGACGCTAGAATTCAATTCACACCCCACGAAAAATCTGTCTAGGTGCGCCAAAAGAAGTTTTCACTTCAAAAAATCTCTTCTTGCGAGAGAAGTCCCTCAGTCCCAGATGTGGGACCATTTAGTGGACTGCTTATATAAGCTATCGGTCCCATATTACAAGGTTTCTTAAGTTTGGGGTAAGTTAGTGCATGCTTCGTTTTGGAGCAAAATAGATTTGTGTTAGAAATGCCTACCAATATTATTTAAAGAGTACGGAAGCGATATTGCTATTAAAGTTAAAGCAGGCGTTATTTTCCATTTATCATCCACTTGCTCCTAGCCCGATTGGCGTAAATGGAATCACTCTTGTAGATTGTTCGAAGATATTTATGTTAATCTAAGGCAGACCCTCGAACTGGGTAGAAATAGCTTAGAGAGTGAGGCCATGAGGAGAATTCAGCTAGGCTGTACAGCAATTGGAAAACTTAGCCTAGTCTTATCGTTACCCATACCACAATGTCTGAAGACAAAAGTGTTTAATCAGTGCGTCCTACCACCTACCAGTCATAACCTACGGTGCTGAAACCCAGCCGCTAACAGTAAAAGCAGTCCGAAAATTCAAAGCCGATCAGCGAGCTATGGAAAGAGTTATGCTTGGAGTTTCGCTCAGGGGTTTTATTCGTTATGGAGTAATCCGTCGGGAAACCTAAGTCTGCTGATTGGATTGCGAAGCTGGATTGCGGTCTCGTCTTGCGAGAGATGGCTCCGGAGAGTGTGCAACTGGACGTCTATTCTCTTTCTACGAAAACGTAATTTCGGAAAAAAACTCGCGACTTTTCTACACTCGTTCTATTTCGTTTTGTCCGATACAACATTTTTTGACGTTTAAATGTTCTAAGCATATTCTAATTAGAGTAGGCTTAGAACAATTAAACGGACAAAACGAAGCATCGAAGTAAAATTGGAGTAGGAAAGTTGCGAGTTTATTTCGAAATTACGTTTTCGTTACTGTTAAGAGAGTAGACGTCCTGATCTGCATGATCTAAATCTGAAGGGCAATGTTTCCAGAGAAATTACAGGGCTTAGAGATATAACAACTTAGATCTCTGGGTGGCGAGCGCAGTGCAGTGTTAGGCATAGTTGGGCATTAACTCGTTAATCCGTAAATCTTTATGTGGTGCGCCAAAATAAGTTTTCAATTCAATAACTTGGGAAAATGTCAAATAGTTTGCATAGTTTACCTACACAAGGACCACATAGTGAGTTCCAGAGTTCATACAAAATGTATGAAATCTACAGGAAATAGATCGGTGGCGGTTTGTTGTCGGTGATTTGTGTGCGGTCACCCTAAAACTGTATAGGTATTAAACAGCGAAGTGGAAATATCGGTAATCGTTAATTTTGAGATTTTAGTTGATTTTTCAAAAAGCGCCTGATCGATTTCGGTAAAATTTCATTTGTGAAATTGTGTTATAAAATTGGGCAACTAGGTAGTACCTTTGAAAAGAAGAAAATATTATTAAGGTGTCGAGTAACGGGAACATACAAAAGAACAAAATTCCAACTACAGAAATTAAACCACGTTAGATAAAAAATCAACATTTATTTATCAGCTTCATCATCTTCAAACGGTTTCGGATTCTGCATAGACGTTGTTTGTTAGTCATCGGCTTACCTCCTTTTGTCCTAGACTTATTTATAACATCTGGCACGTTTCGACCAACATCCGCCATATTTTGACCAACATCTGGCACTTTTCGACCAACCTCTGGCACTTTTCGACCAACATCTGGCAAATTTTGATCGACGTCTGTCATCTTTCGACCACATTCCGTCGCTGAAGCTACACCAATCGGTTTTACGCCATCATTCTGTGTAAAAGACCATCGTGTCACTAACCTAAGCGAAGAGCACAATTTCTTACACTTCTCGCAGGTCTGATCCGGCTGATCTTTAAACCCAATCTCCTCAAACTTCTCTCCGCTTTGAAAATGTATTTTCATGAACGTGAAACATATATCGCACAACCTCATCAAGCTAACCTTAGTTTTTGTTGTTGACTTGGGTACTTTATCGCAGATGTGGTTCTGTTTCAGTACCATCGTCTCAAACGGTTGTCCACAATCCTCACACTTGTATGGTCTGTGGTGGTTGAGTATGTGTCGTACAGAGTTATGGTATCTCAGACCGCATTTGGTGCACGTGTCAGTGAATAAGTCATGTCGCAACGGTGATATCTTGGGGTGGGTTCTCGCTATGTGGTTCCCGAGTGAGTGTTTGTTGCCCGGTATGTACCGATCGCAGATGCAACACAGAGTTGCTCGAGGTTCAATTTTCATCGTTATATGTTTTGTCTCGTGTTGGATCAGTTTGAATCTGAAAAACATAAACGAATAGTCGAAAAGTTGCTATGACATTGACATAACTAACAAAATTATTGTGACATGATTAAAAACAATTATTGGGATGATGAGTGAGTGGGTCAAAAATATACCATTCTAATTAGTCCATCAGATAGTTTATGAAATAACTTTAATTTAAAAAACCCGATTGCAACAAATCAACAGGTAAAGAACCATTAAAAACTAAGGACACTTGGGTGATGGAGAGGAATCTAACGATATCTCAATTGTCAAAATCCATCCAGCCGTTTGGAAGGTACGTAGGAATGAATAAATTTACAAACATACAAGGGTAAAAATATGGGACAAGTATTTTTGTTTTATCAAATTACTACCTGAACCGTGCGCGCGTTGCTACGCCATCTATCGAAAATTGGTCGTACCAATTCAAATTTTGAACAAATTCGGTTAGGTTCTAATGACGCAAACTTTAAGTTGGACACAAGCTGTCACGCAACGAAAGCTCTCAAAAAGCAAGATTTTTCCCCGTTTTTGTTACATTTTTCATTCATGCTCCGCTCCTGTTGATAGTAGCGTAATGTTAAATAGCCTATAGCCTTCCTCGATAACTGGACTATCCAACAGAGAAATAATTTTTCATTTCGGACCAGTAGTTCCCGAGATCCTAGCGTTCAAACAAACAAACATACAAACAAACTCTTCAGCTTTATAATATTAGCATAGAATTAAAACCGACAAAGGTAATATAGATCATCAAACATTTAGAGAGGGGAGGTTGTTACGTCATGCCTTCATAAATATCGTAGGTATAATATAGACGTGACATCACTCGAAATCTCTAAGCATTATATCTTCGCAATTTATAAAGTGTAAACTTCGTTTGGCACTAACGTACAGATTTTCCGTGGGCTGTGAATTGAGCACGCACGCGTTTATCAAGCGTCACCTTCACCTTCGTATATGAAAGAAATCTTCGGGTAAACTCGGATGATCTAGCTGGCCATGGTCATGACCACGCCCTCCAGTTTCACCCGCGTAGTTCTGCCGTGCCGTTAGTAGTTCCGCTATCAAATTCTGAGTTATTTGTTTTCACTTTTATCGGCAGTCCCTTTTATTAGCTTCACTTGTAACTAACTATGTATGTAAGAAAATCTTGGAATCTTAGTTTGACCCACTTCCCGGTCTTCGATTAGGATGAAATTTTACACACGCTCTGAGTTATGATGACAATACATGAATAGAAACGTTATTACAAATCCAATATGGCGGCCTCCCCAAGATGGCGGACTGGCCGTTTGAAATCCACCCCCATGGGTATCAAATGAAAGGGTTTGCTGTCAGGAATACGAAAACATATTCACGTGACTTAAATCCAACATGGCGGACGTCCAAGATGGCGGGTTGGCTATTTGAAATGCACCCTCATGATATGGGTATTAAATTAAATGGTTTGCTGAATAGGATACGAAAAAAAATATTTTGTAATTTTTAGTCCGTGCTAAAAGCGTGTTTTTTAGATTTTATTACTATTTTTTTTTTGTAATTTGATTTTGATAAAATAAATCTTAGTAAACAATGACATACCTATTATAGAATTCCTTCCTGCAAATTTTACATTTCCAAATTTCAGGTGCCATAAGATCATCATAATGTATTGATTTCGTATTATTTGACACTGATATATTTTGCTCTTGTTCTATAAGTTCACATTTAATGCCATGTTCTATAATTTCACAATCACTATCATATTCAATATTGTTCATTAGGTTGTGTGAATTAATTTCCTCATTCCTGATGTCGTTTATTCCTAGCGAGAGAACATTGATTCCGTTTAGAGTATTGCTGCAACCAAAACTATTTAATATATTTGCATATACATCTATACTATCATGCGAATTTGCAGGTTCGATTAGTTTTATTTGAGCGTAATCATTCGTCCCGTTTCGACAGTGACTCGTTCCATAGTGGCTCATTCCATTTACATGATTGGGCATGTTTACAGTATTGTTCGTTATGTTTACATAATTGTTTACATCATTCACATAATTGTTCACATTGTTTTCGTAATTGTTTACATCGTTTTCGTAACTGTTCATAACAGTCTCTGTATTTATTGCACAATTTTCATCATCATCGCACACAATCTGGTCATCGGAATCTGACACGACTAAGGCATCATCAAAATCGAACGAAACTTCTTGACATAACTTGTCTATATTAACGTGACATTCGTTAGAAATATCTCTGAATAAATCTTCTTCGTCTTCTTCAAACAGTAACCTATGACGAATCGATTCCTTTTCGTCCTCGACAGGAGAACTAGCCCTTTCTTTTATTATAATCGGGCTCGCTGGTTCTTCCTTCACTATATTTTCATTTGTATTATCTAGAAGACTTTCATTTTGAGCGGGATTCATTGCTTTTGCTGAATCATTTCTATAAATACTAGATACACCATTAATAATAAGTTTAGTAGGGTTTATTGCTTTCACTGAGTCTTCTCTTTCAACAATGCTCTTACTATGAGTAGGTTCTGTATCACTAACATTCGCAGCATCAAGTTCATCATTCTCACTATCTTCACCTCTTACTTTAGATCTAGTATTTTCACGTAGTTTCTTATTTACTAATACACTAATATCATCTTCACATTTCACTAATAGTTGTTTTTCAACTAAACTTTTAAGTATTTCCGGTACTTGTGCTTTTTGACCTTTAGATTTTAAAATGATTTTGTTGTGTTCTTGCCATGTGTGTCTGATTAGATCGTCTTCTGTTGGGAAATGTTGTTGGCACTCTTTGCATGGGTGTGTGTTTTGTTTTATCAGAGGAATGATTATGTGAGTGATGTTGTGCTGAAATAGGGTGTACCTGCAATAAAGATAAGAACATTAGTCTAGATCCCGTAAAAGCGTCGGAATAAAAATTAAGCCTATGCTAATCAGGGAAATCAGTGATTTTTTTAACGGTGAAAGAAGTTTTGAAATCAGGTCAGTAGTTTTAAAGCCTATTTGATGCAAAAAAAAATTAAAACGCGCATGAAACTAGTCACTACGTTGTACATACTACATAGTGTAAAATAAAGTCTCTTCCCGCATCTATCCGTCCCTATATAATATGCTTTTTTTTTTTATATAGCATAGTGACGAGACGAGCAGGTCATGTGCCTTAGATCTTTAAAACCACCAAATAGATTTTGATGCAGGTTTTTTAATAGATAGAGTGATTCCAGAGGAAGGTTTATCTGTATAATACGTGGATAAAATAGCAGAGAAACACTGATCATTTCAAAAGTTTCTAATATAATGTCATAAATAAGCACATTTTTTGCGATTACATTGCAAACGCTGGCTGAACCTTATGAGCCAGATCATAATAATGTACAGCAATATAGTACCCCTTCAAAAGGTCTAGAAAAAAGTCTGTAATAGTATACCTTAATAATCCACAGTAACCATTTTTATTAGTATATTTAATATCAGCATTGCACCCATGCAAAGCCGGGGCGGGTCCCTAGTAAATAGTTTTTGACGTGATAACGTCTTATAATTCGGTGTAGCCGGCTACACGCCCGTAAAACATGACGTCATGTAACGTTACCATTACCGTTAGTTCGTCGTCCGTGCGATGCGGACGAAGCTGAGCGCTGAGGGCGCCACCCGCCGAGTCGAGCGGTATCACTACTCGCGCTATCAGCGTACTGATTTCTTTAGACGTTGTCGCGTTTAACTATCGTCAGTAAACCGACTTTACAGACAACCATTTTTTTTTTGAAGTGAAAACTTCTTTAGGCGCGCTATAGACAGAATTTTCGTGGGCTGTGAAATGGATTCATCAATCGTCACGCTTGGATATGATAATGGATCGGATCGGATATGAAATCTTCGGGTAAACTCGGTAAAAACGGCCAGGTAGGTACCAAGGCAACAGAAACAGTAAAAAGTTTCGATTACCTACCTCCAACAGCCCAGCGTTTATCTCCAGATACCAGGACAACAGAAATATAAAAGAGTTGCGTTTACCCCTAGGTACCAGTACCAGGGCAACAGCAAGTTTTCACTTCTATCGGCAGTTCCTATGACTGCCAATTTTTTTTGCAAATTGTGTTGCTTCTGTTTTATCCGAAGGAACTTCGTTGCTACCCGGTGTCCGATGACACCATACCTTTTTTTCCATTAATTGACGTGTAAATTATACATTTACTAGCGACCCGCCCCGGCTTCGCACGGGTGCAATGCTGGCACTAAATATATTCATTAAATTGGTTATTGTGGGTTATCCCTAAGAGATAGATATATACTATAGTGAGCTTTTTTGTAGACCTTTTTAAGGTGTACAATACTGGAGTACATCATTTTGAATCTATCTCGTAGGGTTGAGCCAGCGTTTGCAATTTAAGTGCAAAAATTGTGTTTATTTAAGACTTCGTTTTAGAAATCTTTAAATTTACCAGTGGCTCTCTACTGTACAACGCACGTATTCTACATATAAAGCTTCCTCTTGAATCACTATCTATTAAAACAACCCGCATCAAAATCTGTTTGGTAGTTTTAAAGATGTAAGCATACATAGGGACAGAGAGACGCGGTAAGTCAGTTTGTTTTATACTATGTAGTGAAGACTTGACTTGAGGTATAAAGTGTCATGATTATACATACTTGTTAAAGAATTCAGCATCACAAAACTCGCACTGCTCCCAGTAGTCCTCACAGAGGGTTTGGTAACTGTTTGGGTCCTTCTCGACCTTCTTGTACGCTATGAGGGTTACATCGTCGCTGGACGATGAGCTGTGCCTCGATGAAATCCTCTTACTCATTGTATCTGAAATAAGAAAATTAAAAAACCATTACCACCAAATCATTTAACCTGAACAAATAAATAAAATTTAAGTGTACATGTTTCTAATATTAAAATACCCCTTTTTTACTAAGCTCAAATCTTATACAACGTGGTCGATTTACCCCCAACAATATTTTAACAGTCCATTCTAACACTGATGTAGACTTCATCACCCAAGGCCGCTTTCCCCTCAGCACGGTAGATCACGAGATAATTCGAGTCAAAGTTTGACGTAAAATTCCCACCAAATCACCAGTTTCAACCCTAAAGCATGTACAGCAGACAAACGACCTTGCCGCCGACGCCGTGACATCGTACAAAAATCCGTGCGGAGATCTGGCCATTAGGGGTATGTCAAATGAAATAACAACCGAAAAAAAAAAATTTTTTTATGGAAAAAAAATTTGAGCTTTCATGCCTAATTTTCACATACATGATTCAAAACTTAATGTAGATGAACTACCATAAATATTGTTGCACCTTTCTGCAACACCTTGTATATAAAATTCTCATGTCACAGTGTTTGTTTCCTTACTCCTCCGAAACGGCTTTACTGATTTTAACCAAAATTTATATGCATATTCAGTAGGTCTGAGAATCGGCTACTAGCTATTTTTCAACCTTTATTTAAATGGCAAAACAACGTTTGCGGGGTCAGCTAGTCTATATATATAAAAGCGAAAGGTCACTCATCACGAAATCTCAGAAACTATAAATGCTAGGAGTCTGAAATTTTGCATGGATGCATCGCCTTTTAGCACATAGGCGCTTGCTAAGACGGGGTTTTGCGAAATTCAACCCCTAAGAGGGTGAAACCAGGGATGGACGGTTGTATGAAGATTCCGTAATTTTCAAAGTTTTAAGCATGAAATCCACAGAACCAATTTTAATTAAATTTGGTCGCGGCGAGCATCATGGGCACTTTTGCGCCGGGAGCAGTTAGAGGTGGGTTATTCGGAGATTAGTTTTTTAATTATTATTTTAGTTAATATGTTAGGTTTGTTGTAGTGAATTGTAGTTTTCAATATAATTTAATTTTATTAGTAAAAGCTCTGTCCGTTAAAAAAATTTGGTACACAGATAGACTAGATTCCAAGAAAGAATATAGGCTACTTTTTATTACGAAAAAATAGGTTGGAGGGGTTCAAATGGGGGATGAAAGTTTATATGGAAGTTCGTAGTTGTTGAAGATAAAAACCATGAAACTTCGTATACACTTACTTGACGCGAAGCAAATAAATGTTTGTTCTAGGAATTTTGTAATTTCGAACCATACGTGGATGAAATAGGTGTTGAAATGAGGGACGACAGTTTATATGGAAGTTTGTAGTTGTTGAAGATAAAACTATGAATAGACACTTGACGCGAAGCAAATAAATGTTTGTTCTTACAATTTTGTAATTTCGATGAACCTATACGGGGATGAAATTATTAAAAATATTTAAATATAAGCTGTTTTAGTCAAAGTAAATTTGTATGGGTGTACAAGTACCTAAGTATGTACTTACTGCCTCAGTTACCTTAATATTCATTTTGCGCGGACGAAGTCGCGGGTATAAGCTAGTGAAAGTATATATATGTCAAGTGTAAGCATAAAAATGTAAAAAAATATGGAATTTTTAAACAATTACTATACGAAATTTAATTATACTGTCTAGTCTTAAATAAAGCCCAATAAAGAGGCTAGGTGCGGAAAAGGCCCTGCTGAACTAACTAACTATGTCTAGTCTTTTCAGAGTCATCTGCACATTGCCGCTAACTTAAAACAATGAAGGAAAAACATTGTGAATGTTTCTAGAATCTTTCGAGGTCATGTGTCATCCATCAACCCGCACTGAACCAGCACGTTTGCAGCACATTATTTATTCTATTTATGCAATTATTTAAATTTATGCATCAAGGATGCCACACCTCTGCCCTAATCTATTACCTTGTCCTAATAACAAAAATGTTATCTGGAAGAGATCCCTATTAGTGATAATAGTCGTGCAATAGGTGACTATTGCATACAAAATGTTTTAAATTTGATAAAACTGTACAAAAATTTACTGTTTGTTAGTATTCTCTGACCAACTATTCTTAGGGGATGATCGTAGTTCTAACATACCCCATTTGTGCCCATATGAATCTCAAATGAGCTTTATTGACATGATTGTCAAAAAAAAAATGTTTGTCTGTAATGTCGGTTTACTAACGATAGAACGTGACAACGTTTTAAGAAAATAATGATGGAATGGTAGCATTTTTCAAAAGAAAATTTTAATTTCATTTGTTTAATAGATTTGTATGTAAAAAGTAATCAGTAGAATTTAGTCATTTTCAATCAAAACAATGTAAAAAAGCTTTTAGATGCCGGGGATCGAACCCGGGGCATTTCACATGCAAAGCGAACGCTCTACCACTGAGCTACATCCCCGCTTGAACTACTGGTCGAAATAATTAATACAACTGTAACAAGGTCGTTGGTAACGTTACATGACGTCATGTTTTGCGGGCGTGCAGCCGGCTTCATCGAATTATAAGACGTTATCACGTCAAAATGGCCAACCTCATTTTATAAAGCGTTTCGTAAATGTATGCATGTTTTGGTTAGAAGTGTAACATTTGTCTTAGTACAGACAGAGGTTTGTTGCTCTTGTGTGAGTTGAAGTTTACAAATGTGTTCCCCCCGTGCCCCACAAAAAAATATGAAAACAGTTTTAGCAAGCCAAATGTCTTGTGTCCTCCTATGGTAAATCCTCAGAGTTATAATTGTAATAAATGTAAAATAGTTGACACTTTTCTGTTTGATAATATTTATTAATAGCGGTTTAACCCCAGCTTTGTCCGTGGTATAAATATAGCCTATACCACTCAGGGATCACATACACATCCAACGGAAAAATAATTATTAAAACCAATCCAGTAGTACCTGAGATTAGCAAATTCAAACAAAAAAAACCTCTTCAGCTTTATAATATTAGTATATAGCACCTGGGTGACCGAGCTTTGCTCGGTTTTAACACTGAGTATACTTACATACATACTTAAGATACATACAGATACAGGCTCCCAGTAATAGATATTCTCAAAAAAAAGGAAGAGAGAAAAAAGAACTTGAAAAACAAGAGAAGGCATCCCGATTCGAACCCAGAGTCTACTGCTTCATGACCGCTAATCTTATCATCTGAGTTATTATACCGCCGCGCAGTGTTGCAAAATTTACTGTCGCATTCTAACGTTAATGTAAAATGCGTTTTGAAAAAATCACACCTAGTTAGATCGATTTATCGTCCCTGAAACCCCCTGCATACATAATTTCATGAAAATCGTTCGAGCCGTTTCCGAGATTCAGATTCTATATATCTTATATATAAAATTCTCGTGTCACAGTGTTTGTTTCCTGACCAGACCAGACCGGACATTTTCCTTTTTTCTAGGGCTACGAAACGCATAGTCCTGGTAGAACTTACCGTACCGTGGGAAACTAATATACCTAAAGACCACGTGATGAAACAAAATAAGTATTACGACCTACAAAATGAATTAACAAAAAATGGCTATGTAGTTAATTTATACGCTGTAGAAGTAGGAGCGAGAGGTATACCAGCAAAATCTCTCTATAACCTGCTTAAAGACCTTGGATTGTCCAGAAGTGCAGTAAGTTCTATACTAGAACGAGTATCTAAAGCTGCACTAGTAGGATCATATCGGATTTGGCTGGGCAGGGAGAGAAATACGAGTAGTGAAGGTGAGTGTTGACGTACGTCAATGTAAGGGGCCCCTTTTAAACCTACAGCCCGAGTCACAAGTCTTGGGGTCTATTCGAGATTTCTCTCTCTGCCACACGATGGACCCGGCACCCGCACGGTGAATCCATGGAATGCTAAGAAGTACGTCTCAAACAAAAATGACAGCCCGGAGAGACGGGATGACGCTGGAAAGACAGATGGCTGGTGGAAAAGACATCTGACGGATGGAAAGACATCTGACTACTGGAAAGACAGTCGAGGGTGAAGGCCTAGCAAGCCAAGCCCGGGAAAAGAATCCGCTAAAAGTCCAAAAAAGAAAAATACCCCTGGGACAGTCCGAGAGGGGGGGCGGAAGATCTGTCCACCGGTTGATAATAACGACGACCCTGGCGCGAATACGGAATTGAGATGCCCTACGTGCGGGAAAATTTACAAGAGACGAGCCTGGTACCTAAAGCACTTAAAGACACATGATGGTGTTGAAGCACGACAGCCGTCGGTCAGTCCTTTGACAAACACTATGGATAGAGTTGACCCTCATATATCCCAAGGTGAACCATCGAGTGAAAACTACCAGGAGTCCATTGTCATCAGGACACGTCTTGGCATACCCAGCCTAAAAAATTCCACCTGGAAAGTTCATGACGAAAACTTGGCTATTTTGTTAGAACATCCTGGTACAAAACAAGACCCAAACAGCCAAGTAGAAACTTTTCAGGACACCATCTATACATACTTCTCTGAGCACTATCCACCATCAACTTATTATGCTCGAAATAACAAGGAAAATACGTTCAAAATGAAATTGCGGAGGAAGAAAAGAGAACTAATAAAACGTCTTCGTGTAGCTAAAACCATGGGCGACAACCATCTAAGTCACCAACTGTCCAGGGCTCTAAGATCAATCCTTAAATTAATACAAGGAATATCGCTACAAATCAGTAAAAATCGTGATAATCTTTACAGAGCTAAACACGAAGTAGACTTTGATAAAAACCCTTTTCAATACTCGAAAAATATTTTCAGAGAACAAAATGGAAAGCTTATCTTGACTAATGAGCAAATTTACGATCACTTTAAAAGCACATACGAAGTGCCTAAACGCGGGAGCTCGTACGTAGTACCAAACATCCAAAGACCTAATGATCCTCTAACAAACTTTCAAAGCACTCCACCTAGTGAAGAGGAAGTAAACTATCAAATTAAGAAGAAAACTACTAAATCAGCTCCAGGCCCTGATGGCATTCCTTACATAGTGTATAAAAAGTGTCCATCAGTTCGTAAACATATCTTAAATATATTCAGTAAGATCTGGTCAGGAAAGCAAATCCCAAAATCATTTGGAAGAGCAATTTTTGTCCTGATTCCTAAAATGAAAGAAGTAACTCATCCAAAAGACACCAGACCGATAGCCCTAACCAATACAATTTCTAAAATTTTTTTCAGTATATTGCAAACAAAAATGACCACATTTATGGCTAGCAATAGGTATTTCAGGCCAAACCACCAGAAAGGCTTCTTGCCTGGTATTTCTGGATGCCTGGAACACAATACATTACTAGCGGAAAGTTTGAAAGATGCCAGAACACATGAGAGACAAATAACAGTCTGCTGGATAGACCTAGAGAACGCATTTGGTTCCGTGCAGCATGAACTTATGTTATTTGCCCTAAAATGGTATAACTTTCCTGCTGTAATTATTGACATAATTAATTCATATTATAATCACTTAAAATTTGTTATAGCAGTAAACAAAGAATACTCAAAACCACTTAAATATAATGTGGGACTATTCCAAGGGTGCTGCTTATCACCAATAGTATTTAATATAGTTATAAATATTCTAGTAGATAAATTAATATCCCGTGAGAAGAAATGGGGCTACCGGTTTAAAATCAACACTAAGTACACTGAGTCAATTTTAGCCTTTGCGGACGACCTTGCAATACTTACACGAAATCCCAAACAGTGTCAACAATTGTTGAATGATGTTGATGAGTTCTGTACATGGACGGAGGGAATGAGGGCAAAACCAAGTAAATGTCATTGTTTATGTCTGGGTAGACGAGATACCAAATATACTTCTTACGATCCGGGACTCTCCATAAGTGGCCAAAGAGTTGCCACAATAGCAGAGGCAGTGCCTTTCAAATTTCTTGGTAGAAAGATAGACTACAAAGGACGTACACCATCATTAGAGGTAGTTGTTGGAAATTTCATGAATGACCTCAGTAAGGTAGACCAACAGCCTATCAGCAATATTAAAAAAGCATGGATATATGACAACTATCTCACATCACGTCTCACTTGGCCTTTCCTAGTATATGACATCGGTAAAACCCTCCTCGCAAAATTAGATGCTAATGTCATAAAGATATTGAAGTCATGGTTTGGATTGGCACATCCGGCTGATCCCTCTACTCTATTTAGGGATCACAATAGTTTTGGCCTGAAACTAAAAAAACCATCTGAACTCTACAAACACCTAAGAGTTACAAAAACGCATGTTTTGGGAAAGTCGAAAGACGAATTAATCGCATCTCTCCCAAAAGACAAAAGCGCTTCGGACCTTGAATCTAGACTTCAATTCCACAAACAATTTATGGCAGGTGCGCAAGTAAATACAGCTGGGTTGGGTGCGAGAAAGAAAAGGGAAGACCGAGACATGGTAAAAACCTTTCTACAACAAGATGAAAATGATAGTTACAAAGTGCACGCTATGAATTTAGAAATGCAAAGTGAGTGGTTAACCATAGGTGAGTTTTGTATCCCATTAGCTCTAAAGTGGCGCACCTTGCTATATGACTGGTCTCCTGCCTTATTAAAATTTCATCTGAACGCTTTCCAAATGACCCTCCCTGACCAGAGTAACTTGGTAAGGTGGGGAAAAGCCTCTGAAAAATGTTGCTATACTTGTGGTGAGGCGATATGTACAGCAAGGCACATATTGGTGGGATGCAAGGTGCTCCTTAATAGGGGTCATTACTCACAGCGCCATGACAGAGTACTTGAAATCATACGTGAAGCCGTAAGCCTTTCGGTAGCTAGAGCCCAAAAGGGATTGACGATGAACAAAAGACAAATTAACTTTGTAAAAGAGGGCTCAACTTCAAACTCCAAGAACAAGCCTTACTCAATCCTGGGTTCAGCACCTGATTGGACAATTTTAATGGACACGTATGAAAAGCACTACAAAATCCCAGAGGATGTGGGTGTTTCGTCATCCAGACCGGACATTTTCCTTTTTTCTAGGGCTACGAAACGCATAGTCCTGGTAGAACTTACCGTACCGTGGGAAACTAATATACCTAAAGACCACGTGATGAAACAAAATAAGTATTACGACCTACAAAATGAATTAACAAAAAATGGCTATGTAGTTAATTTATACGCTGTAGAAGTAGGAGCGAGAGGTATACCAGCAAAATCTCTCTATAACCTGCTTAAAGACCTTGGATTGTCCAGAAGTGCAGTAAGTTCTATACTAGAACGAGTATCTAAAGCTGCACTAGTAGGATCATATCGGATTTGGCTGGGCAGGGAGAGAAATACGAGTAGTGAAGGTGAGTGTTGACGTACGTCAATGTAAGGGGCCCCTTTTAAACCTACAGCCCGAGTCACAAGTCTTGGGGTCTATTCGAGATTTCTCTCTCTGCCACACGATGGACCCGGCACCCGCACGGTGAATCCATGGAATGCTAAGAAGTACGTCTCTCTCCTCCGAAACGGCTTTACTGATTTTAACCAAATTTGATATGCATATTCTGTAGGTATGAGAATCGGCTACTAGCTATTTTTCATACCCCTAAGTGACAAGGGTTGTTCACTAAGGCAAAACAACGTTTGCGGGGTCAGCTAGTATATATATGTAATATGTATATATTGTATATATACTAGCTTTTACCCGCGACTTCGTCCGCGCAAAATAAACATTAAGGTAACTGAGACAATACCTACATACTTGTACACCCATACAAATTTAGTTTTAGGAACTAAAAACAGCTTATATTAAAACATTTTTATCCAATTTCATCAAAATCAGTTCAGTGGTTAAGGCGTTATAGCGTAACAGACAGACAGACAAAGTTAATTATAATACATTATAATATTATATATATATATATAGACACATTATAATATGAAATAGTATGGATTTCATATTATAATGTTACGCAATTTTATGGTTGTACCTTCAACGTTGACGAACTTCCATAAAAAGTTTCATCCCCTATTTAATTCCCATACAGTTCTAAATTACAAAATTGCTAGGACAAACATTGATTTGCTTTGCGGCAAATGTCTAGATACAAAGTTTCTTGGTTTTATCTGCAAAGGTGACTCGACTATCTTTCACATACAATTTCAATTTCATCCCCCATTTCGTCCCCGTACAGTTCGATATGACAAAATAGCTAGAAAAAACATAATATATTTGCTTTGCGTCAAATATCTAGATACAATGTTTTATGATTTTATCTTCAACAATTATGAACTTCCATGTTATACTTATTTTAAGCTGCCACCCCTTATTTCATCCCTGTACAGTTCGAAATTACAATATTGCTAGAACAGTAGCCAATAGATGTTTATTGGCTTCAGGTCAAGTGTTACGAAAACAATTACGACAATTACGAAAATCCATACAAACTATCATCCCCCATTTCAACCCCTTTAATCCCTTTTCCGTTATAAAAAGTAATCTATGTCTTTTTATAGGATTTAGTCTATCTGTGTACCAAATTTCATCAAAATCGGTTTTGTGGATTTCATGCTTATGACTTTGAAAATTACGGAATCTTCATACAACCGTCCATCCCTTGTTTCACCCTCTTAGGGGTTGAATTTCGCAAAACCCCGTCTTAGCAAGCGCCTATGTGCTAAAAGGGACCTCCATGCAAAATTTCAGATTCCTAGCATTTGTAGTTTCTGAGATTCCTTGATGAGTGATCTTTCGCTTTAATATTTATAGATATACAAGAATTGCTCGTTTACAGGTATAAGATTTTATTCAATAAAGATGCAAAGATTGTTTCAGGGTGCAAACAAATAAAATAAATATCAGTAAACGTTTCTCACACAACATGTGGCCCCAAGCTAAGGAAAACTTGTACTGAATAACTTGAAATGCCAGATTTTCTTCTAATTTAAATGCTCACAATTAATTCATCTAGGTATATGCACCATATACCTATAATAAAGTTGAAGAGGTTTGTTGTTTGAATTCGCTAAGCTCAAGAGCTATTGGTGTGATTTTAAAAATTCACCGTTGGACATGTACATGATCCCTGACTGCTAAAGGCTATATATTAGGTACCATGGACAAAGCCGGGATGGACCACTTGTCTAGTTATATTCACCACTTACTGTGGATGTAACAATCTGTTGCATAATTGATGTCCATTGAGGTAGGCGGTGTTCTGGAGTGGAGACTGCGTATTGACAAACAAGACATAGTACACCCTGAGACCAGATGTTGTGGTGATTTACGAAAAATTGGTGGCAGTTGGGAACATCACGCTGAGGAACGGGCCAAGTGGAATATTAGTGGAGGCCTATTTCTGGCAGAGGTGGAAAGGCTTATGATGACGACAGATGGAAAAAAATGCAGTTCTTATTGGATATGTTTGTCCAATTCAGTTTGATAGTAAACAATTGATGCAGACTACATATTATTTAACATACTATGCGAACAAACCGTGGCTGTATGTTACAATAATGTCACGAGGATACGGACAAGACTCCACTTCGGGTTTCCTAAGCTATCCACAGTGGGGGGTCTGTTATCAAACTATTTGCGACGAGACTTACTACGGTGACTTAGTGACCCACCCTAGTTCGAAAAAGGCGGGAAGACGGATGAGTGAATAGTTTATTCCACGTAAGTAACACGTATTTATTGACAAAAGTTTAAAATTGAGGAGTAATCAACTATTTGACACACTTTCCATAAACGCCGCAAGTAAATACAATTCGTGTTCATATTATAGACGTCGCCTTCCTTAGTTTTAGATTACCAAATGCTCCATACCCCATACCAAATGCAACTGCTCCGAACTACACCGATAATGTAAAAAAATGTATTCTATGACCGTACAATGTACAATCGCGTTACATTTCCTTTTTTGTGACTTGTTATTTGGTAAGAATGTAGGTACAAAGAAAAGATATTACTTACCCAGATTATTGTGAGGTAATTGAGATTACAAATTACATGCGACACAAAAAAATCAAGAAAACGTTAATTAACCTTAACTTAAAACAGTATTTATATGAACACAAATCAAATAACAATAAAGTATTTAAAAAACACCACTTATTTTAATGTTCAACTTCTGTTTTCACTTTCCAACGACAATTCTTTCTTTTTTTTAATTATCATGCAACGAGTTAATGTCGCTAGTGTAGGTAGCAGTTCGTGTCGAAATCGATCGATTATGGAAATACCGGTAAAAAAAATGACGTGGTCTATGATTAGAATTAGTTTTGTCAGGTTGTCGTGAATTTTGTTGGAGAGCATGGAGGGAAAAATAAAAATAGTACTTATAAAACAAACTAAAGTCAGGTATATCCTTTTATCCAAACAATTCCGTGACTCGATTTAAAAATCCATCGATTAAATCGATCGATAAAAATCGATTTAAATGTTGATCCGTAAACGCAATGCAATAAGCATAAATAAAATAACTAGGTACACAAATCGGCGAAACGGTATTCTATTAGGTTCATGTTTTGCGCGATACAGTATTACAAGAACCGTACTTTTAACGTTTCTAAAAAGTAGAATACTACCCTGCAGTGTGCAGTCAGCTGAAAGTAGGTAAATTGTGTTTGTCTTGCACCTACCGGACTTCATCCCCAGTACACAGAGTGTGTAAACCGTGTAATCATCACTCAAAAATGCAAGTAAGTTTGAGCAGGCCTACATCATACATCTTTGTGATTTATCTTTTTTTAAATTGCCGAAACAGGAAGCAAAGTAGGAGTTATTGTTGTTATTCATTTATTATTGAGCATAATTTTGATTGGTTTCAATTGCACATGATATAGAAACCATCTCTGCTGTTTATAAGGAGTAAACATATAGTAAAACATCACTATTAACAAAACAACACTAAGGTCGCCAATTGCTACTTTATTTTGTTTATTTTTAAATTTTTAAATTAAGCGCAATAAAGAGTTAATCAATATATCTATCACTAATGTTGTACAATACGGTACCGTTGTTACCTGTATGGTTATAGAAATACCGGTATTAAACATGTCGCTAATGAAAGATACATTTCACCTTTTCAAAAAGCTTCATAACGCGCATGTACCTACCGCTTCGCTGCTCCGCCGTCGCTCGGACCCTTCGGTAGCAAGTCGGTGATGTCGAACCTATATATTATTATTAATAAGATTTTCTTCTACCTAAATAAATGTTCACTTCAATAATACAGGGTTATTGGTGATTAGCATGCATCTTGTTATGGGAATGTTAATACATTAAATATGGCAACTTTTTAGTAAAAGTACGAGTTTTATAAAATTCTTACTTTTTATCTTATACAAAATAAAACAAGAACTAAATTAATATTTTGACTAACCCCCGACTACCTAAGGATTTATTTATAATGTCAAGCCCTTTCATTTGATACCCATATTGAAGACGTATTGAATAAAAATATACTATAATTTAAAAACTCAAAAACCCGACTGCGTAAAAAGTGAACAAAACTAGGTACGTACTCGCATACTAAAAAAACTGAAAAGAATAAAACAAGCATTTAGATTTCTGGTGGTCTAGAATTCTGTAATATGTTATTGTATTAATACTATTGAAATATATACAATATTTTCTAATAAAAGAACATTACAACTGAAGAGTCGGGTTCCATTATTATTCGACATACAATGTAATTGTTCAATGGATCCCGACTGTTCAGTTGTAATGTTCTTTTATTAGAAAATATTGTATATATTTCAATAGTCTTCTTCTTCAACTTCTTAGATTTTTAGGGTTCCGTAAAACGTAAAAACGGAACCCTTATAGTTTCGTCATGTCTGTCTGTCTGTCTGTCTGTCTGTCTGTCTGTCCGTCCGTATGTCACAGCCACTTTTTGCCGAAACTATGAGAACTACAGTGTGGAAACTTGGTTAGTAGATGTATTCTGTGAACCGCATTAAGATTTTTACAAAAGAAATAAAAAAAAATAAAAATTAGGGTTGCCCCTCACACTGAGAACTGAAACTCAAAAATTTTTTTTTCATCTATCCTACACGTGTGGGGTGTCTATCGATAGGTCTTCAAAAATGATGTTGAGGTTTCTAATATAGTTTTTGTCTACACTGAATAGTTTGCGCGAGAGACACTTCCAAAGTGGTAAAATTTGTGTCCCCCCCCCTCTAACTTCTAAAGTAAGAAAATGAAAAATCTAAAAAAAATATATGATGTACATTACCATAAAAACTACCAACGAAAATTAGTTTGAACTCGAGCTGATGAGTAGTTTTTTTTAGTACGTCATAAATACACTATTATTAAAACTTCGATCAAAGTTACAACGAACTACAAGAACTATGTGTACTATGTATATTATGTTACTTGCTGCAACGGAACCCTTCATGGGCGAGTCCAACTCGCACTTGGCTACTTTATTGGACTCTTGTTCCAATAGCTGTGTGACACTATGCTGTTATGGGCACGGTTGTTGCTTACCATCAGGCACATGACCTGCTTGTCCCGTTACTCTGTACTATATAACTTAAATTAAAAAACCGACTGCAAATAATCAACACGTAAAAAATATACTATCTAAGGACATTGTGGTGATTAAGATTAATCTAACGATATCTTAATTATTAAAATCCATCCAGCCGTTTGGAAGATACGTGGAAATAAATAAATTGACAAACAGACAAGATGCGCGAAAACACAACCCTTCTTTTAGTCGGGTAAAAAATACAAATATGTATAGTGTATACCGAAGCCTCCAAAGTAGGTATACCGAATCAACTACCAAATTTCTAAAATCGCACATTTTACACACGTCTATAGGAAATGAGTAATTGTCGCTAAAGCATATCAAAATTGTCAAAATTTGTTAGTTGCCAAAGTATACTTAGGAACCATTGGTAGATCTATGGCAATTTTCTAAAATAACTAAGAGAGACGAACTTTTTAGCATTCCATGGATTCACCGTGCGGTAGGTCTACCGCCTAACTCTAAAGCATTCGGAAAGCATGAGATGTCTTCATTGCATTTGTAATGTAATGCTTTCATTTTAGAGCGATCGCCTAACTACTATTGCTTTAAAAAAATGGTCAAGTAATCACAGATTATAAACAATTGAAGTAAAGCATTCGTTATCACGTTTCGACACCACGTAATCGGTTTCGTCAAACTGGTCAATGCGAAAATATTTTATGAGTTTGTTCAACAGTTAAAACGTCAAAAAGCATCAGTTCATATTTCAAATTACGAGATTTGCTATAAATCTGTTTTATTTTATTTATTTAGGTCAATATAGAAGAGCATTATTAGCACTACGTTTAAATACGATTAATTACGAAGATAGGAAAAAAATAAAAAATTAAAAAACGGAACGCAATATTTGACAATTACTCTAAGTGTTCCCACCGTATTTTTAAATTTCTTTCTAGGTTTTATTTCTAATAATCTACATAAATCTCAAATATCCATAATTGATAGAAAATCGCCGTTTTTCTTTTCAAGTTTAGTGAAAACATTTTTAAAAAAGATGTTTTCATTTCAAGAAATTATCACAAGTTACCTATTCTTCGCCAAAGTTAATTATAGTAAAAAAATACCCACGTCAGCCTAGCTTGCTGTGGATATATTTGGCTGGCAACATTGTTATTGTTTACACTTTTCATAACCTCCATCTGAGGTAAACATTTACGATTTAATTTATGATAAACAATTTAAACATAACATAAATATATTATTTGTTATTGTGATATTTACTTTTTAAAGTCATGCAGTTCGCTCTTGCTTCAGGAATCTAGCTAGCGATTCCCAATAAAAACTGGACTTCGGCGATGACAAAAACAAGTATTTGTACTCTATTTTATGAGGTATGTAATGATAATAGGTAAATTTTAATAGTGTCCAACGTTGTTAAGCTTGTTTTCACATTTCGTGAGGTTGTGACTTCGAATCCCGCTTACATTTTTTTGAGTATTATTCGTAGTACTGATGTATACATAAATTAAGTTTCATCATTTGTCCAGAGTCCTAGCAGTAGCATAAATTCGGCTGCCCATGTTTTATAATATTAGTATAGATAGAATGTATGTCGAGGCGGCGGCTCAAGTGTACTGGCATGTCTTTAGAAGTGATAGGTAGATGTTCCTCTTGTTAAGCAACACACCTGCCCATAACAGCACAGTGTCACAAACCTATTGGAATTAGAGTCCAAAACATTACCTAACACTGCACTGCACTTGTCACCTAGAGATATTAAATGATTATATCTAGGCCCTGTGATTTCTGTGTAAACTTCATCCTCCAAAGTGATACTTTTAAGTAATGAAGGATCCTGATTCTGTTTGCACATTACTGCTTGGCGGTAGAATCACAGGCAAAGGTGTTGATTTCCCCAGGCAGACTTTTATGTGCCTGATGGTAAGTGACACAGTTCAGTGACAAGCAGCTATTAGAACATGAAGAGTCTAAATCATTACCTAGCACTGCACTGCGGTCATCACCCAGATATCTAAGATGTTATAAGCCCTGTAATTTGTCTGGAAACATTGTCCTTCAAGCCGGAACACATACTTTGCAAAGTGTTACCACTAGATCAATAAGTTACATGTTAAAAATAAAAGTTCTTTGTTTCAGATATATCTATTGTTATGCGTTATGGTTTGCGGTGGCCGATATATCAAGCTTCTCTGAAACCATCTCGACTCCCAGAACACCTTAATGAAGTGTGACGTCACTGATTTATTAAAACAAAGTTTTAAGTGTGATTGTCAAAGCACCTGTTATTTACAAGAGTGTGATAAGTGTAAAAAAATACTGAAAATTAAATGTAAAGGCGCAGGAGGCCCTTATCAGTAAACATAACTTCATACGGCGTGTGGGTTACAAAGTTAAATTTAAACATTTTAAAATTATAACGATTCGTCGTACACACGGTGCGCTTGCCGCCTAAAATTGAAAAGTCCTCTTTCAAAATGGCCGCCCCGCTACCATAGACACGACGCTTCGCTAGTGACGTCGAAAATCGTCACTTCTCGGTGTTACCATATTTGAGACGCGCCGACACGGCCAATCTGACATACGACCGTCCTCGGGCGTTAATGATTTTCTGAAATGAATATTGTCCAATCAATAGGACACCCGCTCGTTCATCCTGGTACCATAACTTTTTGTCGTCAAATCTGTAAAGCACATTGTCACCGTCATCAGATATAAAGTCATTCATGTCAACCACATGTCATGGGACCACACTAGAAAGCTCGACAAAGTTCAGATGTCGCACACTAATGTCCATTCAATCAAATTTACATCTGTACCGGACGAGTGCATCCCTTCAACCAATCCATACGGATATGGCCCGGACGACACTGACCGGCCAGGATCGACTTCACACCATCTGAACCGGACGAGTGCATCCCTTCAACCAATCCCTACGGATATGGCCCGGACGACACTGTCCGACCAGGATCGACTTCACACCATCTGTACCGGACGAGTGCATCCCTTCAACCAATCCCTACGGATATGGCCCGGACGACACTGTCCGACCAGGATCGACTTCACACCATCTGTACCGGACGAGTGCATCCCTTCAACCAATCCCTACGGATATGGCCCGGACGACACTGTCCGACCAGGATCGACTTCACACCATCTGTACCGGACGAGTGCATCCCTTCAACCAATCCATACGGATATGGCCCGGACGACACTGTCCGACCAGGATCGACTTCACACCATCTGAACCGGACGAGTGCATCCCTTCAACCAATCCACACGGATATGACCCGGACGACACTGTCCGCCCAGGATCGACTTCACATCTGGACCGACCGAGTACATCCCTTCAGCTAACCCTTGCAAGTGTAGCCCGGATGACACTGTCGACCAGGATAGACTACTAGAACTCAACATCTGAACTGGGTCGTGAATCTGGCCAATCACCAAGCAATCCAGGATAGACACAGCTTAACCAACATAAATTTCAATCTCATTCTGTACTTCTCATATCTCAGGGTCAGAGTGTGCACTAAAAGTATCTGATTCAGCAGTAATAGTACTAGATCTGGCGGACATAGTATCCGAACACGCGGTCAAAGTGTCATTATCATTGGTGTAAGTAAATCATCTCTATGAGTTGCATTCTCTTTATTATTATTTTTTTTGACGCCGACTCGGTCTCCTTACAAGATTAGCGGTGATTTCAACCAAGGTTTTCATGTCCAAGAGGTACTGAGCGCAATTTCATTAGCATGCTTTAACATGCAATGAGAACTATCTAATTGAATATTGACGTAATAATAAAGGGTCCTTTGAATTTCCCGTCTCTTTGGTTTGATTTTTGTAATCAAAATCGCCTTTTAAAAATGTTTTTTTTTTGACGTTTTTAATGAAATTGTTGAATATCGGATTAACTTGCGTTTTAGATGTTCGCTGATGAATTAACTTGCACCAAATCAAGATGTTAACATTCTTGTTGATCATGGACGTCTCATTTTGTTCTCGACACACCTATTGGTTGTACACGAATCCCTAACCTCAGTTCTGTAGGAGAATGTTTTGTTACAGCTGATGCGGCCTATTGTGTAGGTAAGAGTTGAATGTTACCTAATTCATCGCGTCCTTTTTCAAAGTTAAAGTCAAAATCAAAGTTCTTCATTCACAAATGTACAATTTACACGTCAATTTCAAAACTAACTAAAAAGAGCATACAAAGAGTATACAGTTTTTATTCCAAATCCTATCGACAATAGTTAGCCAATTTTTTAGTATTCTCATCATCGTCTCCATTTATGCGTTAGCCCTATTAGACGTTGTTGTAATAAAGTAAAGTTTATTTTAAATTATAAAATCAGAACTTTAATAGCAACGACTTCGGTCAACAATGATTCGTAAGCGCTCCAAAAAGGCAGACTGCCTTTTGTAACGAGTAAATCGCAAGCTTACCATCAAGAGATAAGCATGTTCTAGCAGAACATTTTTTTTTGTCAAACCGTCAACAATCACTTAACAATATTAATTTCGATTGCTCTTCCCGCTTATTTTACTCGAAAATCAATGTGTAAGTTGAGCCATGGCACCGCTACATTTAGAATTGAATAAAGTTGAACGGGTTACGCTACTTACGGGCGGGTTGATGGTTTGCGAATAATACAAGATTCAATGAACTTACACGTGCAGTTCGACATCTCTGCATAATTAAATGTTCCCACTGCTGGGACCCGGGACCCCCTCCCGCAAGGCGAGTCAAGGCCAAAATCCACCATGCCCAGCGCGGGCTGGCAGATAACACACGGCTACGGAAGACTCCAGGCGCACGTCGGTCTCCTCACGATGTCCCTCGTGGACGATCCCTCACCGCTTCAGTCAGCGGAATCACGCAGACGAGCTCGAAAAGACAGCGGCACGCGCGGTCCCGAACCCGGGATCTCCGGATCGGCTGCCGCCGCTCCCCCAACCACACAACCAGTACCTATTTCTCATAGAGATTATCTAAGTTTTTGTCCTTAAATTAATGTCGTATTTCATTATGAATGTGATTAAGTACGGTCCAAATTAGGGTACCTAGGAAACTGCCTGGTTTCGAACGATTTTTCTGAATATGATGCCGTCCCTGACATTATATGTTTGAGCTACATTTTCAGGAAAATAATTATTATTAATAGACTTTAAGAAAAGGTCTCGTATATTACTGTCTCGATTTTGTTTCAATCCTGATGAAGTTTAACGTAACTTTCTTTGTGAGTGAACCTTTAATTCAAGAAGATAATTTCGCGAGATGCTGGTTACGTGTGTTTGTTCCATTTTCACGTATTGTTTTTATTTGAACGATTTTGAAGAATTGCACTGCATAAAAACTTTAAAATGCCGACATCTACCTACTATCGTCTTCAGCTTGTAAGAGTGACTCGTGACTCGATCTCCAACGAACAATGGCTAGAATATTCGATAACATAAAGTACTTACGTAATTTACTTTTTGGAAAAGTATCACTTCAGGTTCGGTAGAACTGACCTCTGTATACAACTCTGCCAATAGAGTCGGATTAAAAATAGTGGATATAACTCTCTCCCACAATTCGTATTAATTTTAGAAAAACAGGTATTAAACTGTAAGTACACAAAATTACTTTCATGCTTCCATGCTGCGACAAACATTGTCGTTGTAAATTTTAATACAAAGCCTTTGCTCAAAAATATCCCGGACTACTCGTATTACCAACTATTACCTAAAGGATTAAATTAACTGGAATCTTTTCATTCACGACATACGTATTGATTTGAGTTGCGCAGTAGGTATATAACTGCACCGCTATTTAAATAACAAAGACTTTTACGCGTCGTACAGTTTTCGATCAGAAAAGAGATTGATTGACTCACCAAACGACGACTTCAAGGTGCCCTTAGAAAGGCGGTGTTCTTACTGTTGAACTTCGTTGATCTACCACTGCTCTTCTTGACTGTAAAAAAATAGTCACTACGTACCCGGCGTGAGCGCAATACATAGCTGGTCACATTGGTAGTTTCCTCCGTAGTAGTAAGCAATGGAGAACATGTATCTTACTTCAGGCCAATTTCTACACTTTGTCTCCTATATTGGGCTATACGATGACCGGTGGGTCATCCGTCAATCCGCATTAGTAATTTACTTATGAGTAAATCATTTCATTGAATGTGCTCGTTTTACATTCTTGTCCTTCGCCATCCAGACGTCGTTTATGTAGGTAGTATCCTCCGCAGATAATTCGAAATGGAACGAGTTCGACTCGTTGCGGTTCATGTGTGCAAATTACGGCAAATTCAACACAGCGCAAATATAAAATTATAATAGTCTCTTCAGTCATCATACGCCTTTGATTTCTTTTTGGACGATAATCCATAACAGCAGAGCGAATTCCGTTGCTGTTTCCTTAGATTCAACGCGCAAACGTAGCATTTGGTCGAAGTAATTCACGAGTAAATTCACTCCTTCAAGGCGTTTACCTTACACAATCACTTTACACCAATTATTGGCATCCACACCTTGTTCCGCTGCTTGGAACTCAGGGAAGTAATGCTTCCATGCTACCCAAAACTTTTTCAGCGGTTGTGGGTGAATTTTGGTTGGTTCACTTCGATTTACAATTTGTTCTATCCCACTTCTGATAAAGGCGCAGGAGGCCCTTATCAGTAAACATAACTTCATACGGCGTGTGGGTTACAAAGTTAAATTTAAACATTTTAAAATTATAACGATTCGTCGTACACACGGTGCGCTTGCCGCCTAAAATTGAAAAGTCCTCTTTCAAAATGGCCGCCCCGCTACCATAGACACGACGCTTCGCTAGTGACGTCGAAAATCGTCACTTCTCGGTGTTACCATATTTGAGACGCGCCGACAAATGTATCTGTTGCATCGACAAAAATAACAATCAATATTGTGTTTTTGTAATTTTTTTGTATCCTTAATGAGAATTTTACTGTAGAATACCAGTAATGATTTCTTAATGATCCATGAATCTACACAGATTGATTTATCTGTGTAGATTCATGGAGAATAGTGAGATGAGATAATGCCGGTGATAAGCAATCATACAACTATTGAACAGGAAGTCTAAATAACTACCTAGCACTGTACTTCACTCAAAAGTGGTTATGCCCCAGCCGTCTCTCCCAAAGAGTCCTAACCATACATAACTGAGTACAGCTTGAGGTTGAGATATAACAAGGATTTCTATTACAGTTAATAATATTGGCGGTGGACATTTCACACACAACACCATCTAGCCCCAAACTAATCAAAGCTCGTACTATACTCGTACTATGAGAGCCAGATAGCTGATATAATATTTATATATTTTTAAATACATACTTATTTTAAATAGCAAACACCCAGCCAAAGTACAAACATTTGTTTTCGCCACACAAATATTTGCACTGGATGGGGATCGAACCTATGGTATTTCATAGCAGACTTACTACCAACTAGGCCAGCCAGACCATGCATTCTACTAGCTTTTCAAACTGGATATCATGTTTGCTTAGGATGATTTAGGCAAGGGTTTTCATGTCCCCATGCAGATTATAGAATAAGGAATCAGAAACTAAAGAAATGTGGATGTATTTATTCTCAATCATTTTTTAACAGTTCAATGCTGTTGGTGACATTGGGTATCCTTGTAAGACAACTCATTGTTTTCTTGTAAGCTATGGGAGCAGCCAGCAGTCAATATTTTATCTTCTTGTGACTCCTGAAACAATAACAAAATTTAATTATATTGGTATGAAATATGAACATTAAATCATTACATGACTAGCAGCACCCCACGGCTTTACCCGTGCATTACTGCAATTCTTTTCCTGTTATAAAAAGTATTATACATTATATATTTCAATCTGATCCCTTCTGACATTCCAAAGAGACAAAACAATCTTTCACATACTAGGTATATAATATTTGTAAGAGGTGGCTGGTTCATAAATTAACTAAATAGGTTTGTAATATGGAATTGAATACTTGTTAATTATTATTTTGAACCACATTCTGTGGTTCAATTTTGTATTTATGTCTAATGGTGTTTTATATTCAATACCTACAATCAAAAAAAGATTAATGTACCTACCTCCTGCTGTTTGCTGATAACAAGTCTCTCGCAATAATATTGATCTCAAGCAATTCAGAATGTTTAAAATAATAACTTAGTGGTAGTAACTTAGCCAATCTCTATAACAATTTGTGAACGTAAGTATTAAAGCACAAATGATAATAACTAAAGCTAGGTATATTATTATCCAAACAAAAAGGGTTTCTAGGTAGTTTATCATAAGTTCTTTCTTACCTTTGTCTCAGGTTTGATGTCTCGTCCTTCAAAGATGCAAGAGGGAATTAATTATGCCCTCTCAAAGTGTAAAATTCTGAGATTTACTTATTTTTAGTAAAATCACTGTTTCTAAGACGAAACGGTCACGGTCACGGTTTTCCCGCAATAGTACATGTTCACCGTGCTATTTTTGATCTTTACAAACCAGTATCTAACGAAAATATTTGAGAATTACACTAGGTACTTGAATTCCAAAACAACACCTATATTGGCGATGCTTTCATGACATGACTTGAAAGCCGATAATGCTTTGCTTGAAAGCAGATAAAACATTAGGCGGTCGCTATTTTAGTGCAAATGTATGGAGTTTCGTTCATTCTTCTGACTACTAATGCTTTCCATAAAACGGAAAGCATTTGTAGTGTTCGGCTTTCATCGGCGGTACCAAATTGGCCGATGACGTCACAAATCAAAGCATAGCCGAAAGCAAGAGCGTTAGGCGGTAGACCTACGGCGGGTGCCGGTAGGTCTACCGCCTAACTCTAAAGCTTTCGGAAAGCGTGAGATGTCTTCATTGCATTTGTAATGTAATGCTTTCATCTAACAGCGATCGCCTAACTAATGTTGCTTTCAAAAATCTATCGTGTCTTCGCAGATTAAAAACAATTGAAGTAAGGCATTCGTTATTACGTTTCGAGACCACGTAATCGGTTTCGTCAAACTAGACAATGCGAAAATATTTTATGAGTTTATTCAACAGTTAAAACGTCAAAAAGCATCGGTTGATACTTCGAATTACTAGATTTGCTATAAATCTGTTTTATTTCCATTTATTTAGGTCAATATAGAAGTGCATTATTAGCATTACGATGAACCGAAGATAGGAAAAAAACAAAAAACGGAACGCAATATTTGTCAATTACTCTAAGTGTTCCCACCGTATTTTTAAATTTCTTCCTAGGGTTTATTTCTAAAAATCTACATAAATTTCAAATATCCGTAATTAATAGAAAATCGTCGTTTTTCTTTTCAAACTCAGTGAAAACATTTAAAAATAGAAGTTTTCATCGCAAGAAAGTGTCACAAGTTACCTATTCTTCGCCAAAGTTAATTGTAGTAAAAAAAATACCCACGTAAGCCTAGCATTGTTTAGATATATTTGGCTGGCAACATTGTTTTTGTGTATACTTTTCATAACCTCCATCTGAGGTAAACATTTACAATTTAGATTTATGATAAACAATTATAACATAATATAAATATCTAATATATTAATTGTTATTGTGATATTTACTTTTTAAAGTCATGCAGTTCGTAAAGTCTTGCTTCAGGAATCTAGCTAGCGATTCCCTATAAAAACGTCTTCGGCGATGACAAAAACAAGTATTTGTACACTGTATTTCATGAGGTATGTAATGATAATAGGTAAATTTTAATAGTGTCAATCGTTGTTAAGCTTGTTTTCACATTTCGTGAGGTTGTGGGTTCGAATCCCGCTTACATCTCTGAGTATTATTCTTAGTGGTGATGTACCTATACGTAAGTTTGTCATAATTTTTCCAGAGTCCCAGCAGTAGCATGCATTGAGCTGTCCATGTTATGCTGCCAATATTAGTATAGACATAATGTTTGTCGAGGCGGCGGCTCTGAACTGGTGTCTTTAGAAGTGATAGGTAGATGGAACATCTAAGCCTTGGTAAGTAACACACCTGCCCACAACAGCACAGTGTCACAAACCTATTGGAACTAGAGTCCAAATCATTACCTAACACTGCACTTGTCACCCAGAGATACCTATTAGATGATTATCTCTAGGCCCTGTGATTTCTGTGCAAACTTCACCCTCCCAAAGTGATACATAATAAACTTGTAAGTAATGAAGTAGTCCTGATTCTGTTCGCACATTACTGCGTGGCGGTAGAATAACAGGCAAAGGTGTTGACTTCCCCAGGCAGACTTTTATGTGCTTGATGGTAAGCAACCTGCCTGCCACATAACATCACAGGGACACGCAGCTATTGGAACATGAAGAGTCCAAATCATTACCTAGCACTGCGCTCATCACCCAGATATCTAAGTTGTTATATCTCTAAGCCCTGTAATTTTTCTGAAAACATTGCCTTTCAAACCGGGACACAGACTTGGCAAAGTGTTACCACTAGATCAATAAGTTACATGTTAAAAATAAAAGTTCTTTGTTTCAGATATATCTATTGTTATGCGTTATGGTTTGTGGTGGCCGATATATTCTCTGAAACCATCTCGACTCCCAGAACACCTTCTGACCTTCCTGAAGTGATGTCGCTGATTTATTAAAACAAATATGTTAAGTGTGATTGTCAAAGTACTGAAAATTAAATTTATCTGTTGCATCAACAACAATAACAATCAATATTGTGTTTTAATTATTTTTTTTGTATCCTTAATGAGAATTTTACTGTAGAATACCAATGTTATGATTTCTTAATGATCCATGAATCTACACAGATTGATTTATCTGTGTACATTCATGGAGAAGAGTGAGATAATGCCTGGTGGTAAGCAACCATACAACTATTGAACAGGAAGAGTCTAAATAACTGCCTAGCACTATACTTTACTCAGAAGTGGTTTTGTCCCAGCCGTCTCTACAAAAAGTCCTAACCATACTTAACCGTCAACACCTTGAGATTGAGATGTAACAAGGTTTTCTATTACAGTTATTAATATTGGTGGTGGACATCTCACACACAACACCATCTAGCCCCAGATAGCTGATATAATATTTATATCAGATGTACCAACAAGAATAACAAATATTATTGTTTTAATAAATTTTCTGTATCCTAAATGAGAATTTTATAGTAGTACACCAATGTAATGATTTATGAATGTACACAGATTAGTTTAATCTGTGTAGATATATGGAGTAGAAGAGAGATGAGATAATGCCTGATGGCAAGCAACCATACAACTATTGAACAGGAAGATTTTCTATTAGTTGTTAATATTGGTGGTGAACATTTCACAAACAACACCATCTAGCCTCAAACTTAGCAAAGCTTGTATTATGGGTGCCAGATAGCTGACATAATCATATTATATAATACTAATATATAAGTATGTATTTAAAAAATGCATACTTAATATACATAGAGAACACCCAACCACAGTACAAATATTTGTACTGTGTGATGATAGATCCTAGAACCCACAACCCACAGCTTCACATGGCAGACTTACTACCAACGTACCTCTCTACTTAGTCTGTGCTACCAACTAAGACACCAGCAGCCATACTATCCTACTAGCTGTTCAAACCGAATATGATGTTTGCTCTTTTTTTTGACTGCCTTCGTGGCTTAGTTGGTAGTAGCTCTGCCTGCGAAGCCGAGGGTTGTGGGTTCGATCCCCACCCAGTGCAAATATTTGTGTGATGAATTCAAATGTTTGCACTGGGTCTGGGTGTTTATATGTATAATAAGTATGTATTTAAAATTATAGCTTTGCTTAGTTTGGGGTCAGATGGTGAAGTTGTGTGTGAATTGTCCACTAATATCTTTGGTCGTAGAATGATTTAGACAAAGGTTTTCTATTTCCTCAGGCAGATTATGGAATCATAACACTTAGAAATGTATTATATTGTATAAAGGGTGTATTTATTATCAATCATTTGCTAACAGTTGAATGGGTTTGATGACCCAATGTCTTGCTTGTGAGACAACTTGTTTTCTTGTAAGCTACGGGAGCAGCCAGCAGTCTTGACTCCTAAAACAAAAACAAAATCTAATTATATTGATATAAGATATTAATATTTCATCACATGAATAGCAGCACCCCATGGCTATGGCACAGTTCCATCCAATTATTTTGCTTTTATGAAAAGTACATATTATATATACTTCAATCTGACCCATTCAGACAAATCAAAGTTATTAAGCAACAAACAATCTTTCACATTTACAATATTAGGAGACTGGTTCATAAATTACCTATGTAGGTATATATTTATGGAATTGAATAGTTGCTAGTTATTACCTATTTTAAACCACATTCTGCTATTTTATATTCAATAGCTTCATAATATTAGTGCCTTAATGTACTGCTGTTTGTTGATAACGCAGTAATATTGATCTCAAGCAGTTCTGAATGTTTAAAATAATGACTTATTAATTTACCCTTCTTTTAAGATTTCATCACATTTTCCTTGGTACTCATTCCAAGCTACCAGTTAAGGTGAACATGAGGGACCCAACATGTTCAAAGATTTTTTTTTGCTTACCATCAAACAAGAGGAACATTCCGTTTCTGGAATATTTTTTTCTTTTATATGTGCATCTGTCAACCTTGCAATATCACTGTACTCACATCAATGAGGTACTAGGTAAGTATAGGAAAATCATTCTTAGACTTCTTTGAATACTAGGTAGGTATTTAATGCAGCCAGTTTCTGTAACAATTAGTGAATGTAAGTAATCACAAATGATAATAAATAAAGCTAGGTAAGTATTACTTACTATCAAGACAAAAAGGGTTTCTAGTTATTTATAAGTTGCTTGTTACCTTTATCTCAGGTTTGATGTCTCGTCTTTCAGGAAAGATGCAAGAGGGAATTACGCCCTCGAAAGTGGTCTTCCCCATAGTAAAATTGTCAAATTCAGTGACACACTTATTTTTAGTAAAATCACTATTTCTTTCGACGAATCTTGTTATGTAATTGGTGACCCCGCAATAGTACATGTTCACCGTGCTATTTTTGATCTTTACAAGGCAGTATCTAACGAAAATATTTGAGAATTACACTACTAGAATTCCAAAACAACACCTAATTTGGCGATGCTTTCATGACATGACTTGAAAGCCGCTAATGCTTTGCTTGAAAGCAGCTAAAACATTAGGCGGTCGCTATTTTAGTGGAAATGTATGAGTTTCGTTCATTCTTCTGATTGACTAATGCTTTCCATCATACGGAAAGCATTTGTAGTGTTCGGCTTTCATCGGCGGTACCAAATTGGCCGATGACGTCACAAATCAAAGCATGACCGAAAGCAAGAGCGTTAGGCGGTAGACCTACGGGTCCATCGTGTGGCAGAGAGAGAAATCTCGAGCAGACCCCAAGACTTGTGACTCGGGCGTAGGTTTAAAAGGGCCCCTTTTTGACGTATATACGCCAATACTATATAACACTCACCTTCACTACTCGTACCTATACTACTACTATAAGGCAAAGATGTAAGTGTAAATAATTTAAAAGCCAAAAACACATTGAAATGATTTTATTCCACAAAATGTTTAGTAATTATTATTTATTTACTTAATCATTTAACCTCTGGTTTGCCGCGCGCCGTTGACGCGATCTATACCCCGTCTGCCGCGAAGTAATCGTTGCGCGCGGATACGACTAGTTATTTATTTTTCTTTCCAATATAAAGCAAAATAGCGGTATTCTAGTTACTAATTTGATTAAAGGAATAGCTAAACTATACTATGACATTTTTATTACTTAAATATCAGTTACTATATTTTACCAGCACTAGTTTATTTCGGAAAAATCTAATAAAACTGTAGTAGTTGTGGTATAAATTGAAATAAGAAATACTCATAGCACAGTTAGATGTTTATATTATATAATTTTGAGATAAAATTATTACCTTTCTCTAATTGAATTACTAGAAAAATACGAAAAACAAATGTAAGAAAGAGAACGTAAATCTGCGTTCCGGCACAACTAGCGTGTCGTATATATGCGTTCCGGCCTAACACATATGGGATGTTCAAAAAATTACAGCAATAGTTTTTGTACATTGTATGTTTTATTGTTACATGCAAAATATGAAATACAATTAGGTAAGCGCAATTAAGTAATTCGGTAAAGGATAATCAAGATACATCAATTGCGAGGGAAATGGGGTTGCTACTTAGTGTGGTAAACTCGCCAACATTCTCCAACGCAGAGATAGACTTTGCATTTGGCACAAATTATGTTACCCTCTGTGCGTAATTTAATTGTGCGGCATCGTGCGCAACGTCCTCGTTTATAACGAGTTCTACCACTATTATTACCTCGATCGGTAATCAAAACGTGATCCGGATGGTGGTCAAAACCGTCGAAACGAACTTCATCATCGGTGGCCACTGTGGTTGGTCTGATGCGCTGAATGGAGTGATTTTGTTTTGACAATCTCTCCGCTAAAGCAAATCGGAATTGCCTGTGATTCATTTTGTCTCTTCCACTTTGTGAATTAGCTTGATGTATGATATATGTATTTAGAATGCTGCAATTGAGCAGACGTCGGAACAGTTTTACGTACCATTTTATTCCACGCTTACGCTCCAGCAAATACATGGATAGCTTTTGATCTTTTAGATCGACGCCACCCATGTATTTGTTGTAGCTGTGAACTACAACAGGCTTGTCACAACTGATACCGGCTCTCTGACCTGGAGCAGTGTCTGCGTTGTGATATGTCGAAATCATAGTTACAAGTTTGACATCCTTCCATGCCAATACTGCTACATCGCCGCAGTGTCTTGCAACTATGTTTCCACGCTGCATCGACTTCTCTAGCAAATTTTTGACATCTGGAGGGGTATCCACCCTGCGCCTATTCAGGGTACCTAATAAATCAGTTCTTTTTTGTTTCAAAAATCGTGCTAAAGGAACGCTATTGTAAAAGTTATCCATAACTATACAATAACCTTTTTCAAGATAGTCTTCGACTAAAGTTAGCACGATTTTTGAAGTAGCAGTAGTGAAGCCATGGATTGGTTCAGTTGATGTATGTTTTCCAGTGTATATCAAAAATGACAAGAGGTATCCTGTCTCTCCCTCACATAGCTCATAAGACTTTATGCCAAATCGTGCTGCTTTGGTACGAATACATTGTATCCAACTCAAACGACCTTTCCAAAGCAGCAACGACTCATCTAAGCTTAAGTGACGCCGAGGTTTGTAGATTTCCTGAAATTTTTGACAACAATGGTCGAGTATGGGCTTTATTTTTGCTAATTTATGATCATATCCTCGTAAATTTATGTCAATGTCGTAGTTGTTGACAAAATGCAAGAAACGCAAAATTATCAGGAACCTGTTTTTACTCATAATCTTCCGAAATTCAGGCATTCCTAAAACTCCAGTAGTCCAGTATTCTTCTAATCTTCCTCTAACACAAATACCCATGTAAATGAGAACTGAAAAGAATGTATACATTTCAGGTATTGTTACTGGATACCAGTCATGTAATCTTGATTTAGGTGGTATCCCCGAAACCGACTCGGTGGCTTCCACTATTGTCTGCCAAGCATATTCGTTCGTTTCTTCAACGATTTTTTCCATTACGCTGCGATCCCAAATAGCACAAAACAATTCGAAAGGATCAGTGGAGTCTATCAGAGGCCCAACTTGTTGAGTAAATATTTCTTCAGTTCCCGTAAATGACTCGAAATTATTTGACCATGTAATATCATTGGTTTCGACTGTAACATCAGCCTCTGGTTCCTGATCATTTTCAGATGCCTCTAAAATTTGTTGTATCTCAATTTCTGTGTAGTCTTCTTCGAAATCGTCACTTTCACTACCCGAATCAACGGCTAATGCTTCTGCTAGGCTAGGCGGTAGAATTTCGTCATATTCAGGATTTATTGGGCTTCTACTTTCTTGAATGTCATTGAAAATATTATGTAACTCTTCTCTATTTTCGTCGTATCTTTCATAATTAGTGGCGTTTGTAGTTCCTGGAATGTCATGAGAATTATGCTCTTGCTCTGACAGTGAATCGGTTACCACGAACTCTACGCCTCTGTCCTCTCCAACCAGTACATTATAATCACGATATGGTTGCAAGGATCCCGATGATGTGCGCTGTATAAGGACATGCTCATTAGAAGCGCGCATAGTTCCGCTGGGTGATCTGTTCACCACTAAGGCTGAAATTATTTGTTTGGGCTGTGTCCACCGAGGAGGTGTTGCTCTGCTGTCGGTATCTCCCGTATCCATCTAAAAAATAATATGTTACTTTATAGTCATATCATAGATAATTATGTGTTTCTATATTTATAAGTATGATAGCATAAAACAATAGTGGTCCTCCGAACAGTAGACCTCGCGAACACTGACTCTTTTGCAACATTTTTGTTCGTCCAATAACGAAACTTCATAACGTCATACCGCAACAACCACTTGACCGATGTCGTTTTTATTCACAAAATAATTTTAAAATCCTGAATTCCACCGAATAAAAAATAAAAAAGTAAATGACGCCGCAGTAAACTTCCCTTCCCCAATCAAAAATCGCCGGTGAATAAAAAGTATAAAGTCATAGTCATAAGTCATAGACTATTTATTGGTTGAGAATTACCACCGTATGTATGTTCGTACGCGAGTGCGAACATATATACGGAAAGATGAAAAAAAATCGTCCATTTGATGAAGAGATGATTCGCTCGCTCGGTCAATAATAGACAAATGTGTGAACTACCTACAACCACGTAAACCCGCCCACCAAATATTCAATAGTAACAGGAAAATAATGTAAATGGAATAAAATGGAAAATAATAGTAAATTATATTTTTTATTATTGCTAAGTAATCAAAGATAAATCAATCTACATAATTTGTATCAGGTTCACACGTATACATACGTGTGCCTATTATGTACAAATTTCACATTCGTCTTCAGTGTAATGCTCGTATGTACCATAACTGCAATATGTACACCAAAAACGTTTATAATTTATTAGTGGAGTAACATCATCACTGGTCAAAATAAAATGGGCCGGTCCTTTTTTATTGGTACTTTTAAAACATTTGAAACATTTGTCTCGTCTTATAAAGTGAGTGGTTGTCAAAGGCCATTTACATTCACGTAGGCATGACATAAAATCTTGTTTGTTCAGATATCGGTCTATGTCCAAATAAACTACCATTTTCCTGAAAAAAAAAAAGTATGCTACAAGCTAAATGATGAGCATCATTTTTGAAAACATGCTGTATCACACAATTCTCGTACTCGCACTAGGTACAAACGCAGTTTCACGAATATTTTAGGTTAACTGTGTGGTTTGCCTCTCAAATCTAAATGAGTAAATATGTCAAGAAATAATTTTATAATTGCATGTGAGAATAAGTATGTAAACGTAAAGTATCAGACGAAAAAATGGGAAAATAAGTCATTTGATACAGTATCCCTATCAACTCATTGTATCACTAAGAAAGTCGCGATTTCAATGATTTATTGCACATATTTTGTTAATATTACGATTGCATTCTATTCATAAACATATAATACAAAGAATTACTCACTTTTCTTGAAGAATATAGCCAAATATTGTCACTTTTCGCCAAGTTTTTTCACGAAGCAAATCACGCACAAACAAGTTTAGAACGAATGAATAAAACGATTTTTGTTCAAGAACGAATGTATTTAGCTACTGTTCTTCTTTACTTCGTTCTTCTAAAACAATACAAGGCAATTTCAACACTATTTACAGTATTTTAAAAGTAAAAATCGGATAACGAAAAATTGACGCAGATCTACGCTTCGGCAGTCAACGAAAAAAATTTTGCAACGCAGATATGCGTTGCGGCAAACCAGAGGTTAATTTACTTATGTACAAAATATGTACAACTTCAGCGTTTATTCGCTTCAACTATAGATAACCTTCCTTGTATATGTCACTGTTAAATTGTCAACACCGTTTAGGTTATAATCTAACATGTGAGATTATAATCTAACTGTAGATTACAGTCTGTTCACAATATTTGTGATATACAGGGTTATCGGTAATCAGCCTGCATCCTTTTAACCCGTCAAGCGGCGGGAGCCCATATGGGCTCGTCGCCGGATTTTAATCATTATGTGAAAAAATAATGTAAAAAAATAATTGAATCAAGAAATTTGAGGTTAGTTTTGACAAAACAAATCATAAGTGAAGCTTTATTATCTAAACATTTTTGCGGCAGCAGTATTAAAAAAAAACGATGAACTAGTGAAATCAATTAATAGAATTTGTCTAAAAATTAGTCTAAACTGAGGGCATGTTAAGTACATTAAATACGTCAACTTTTGTTGTACAGTTTATAAAAATTCGTATTTTTTCCCCATCCAATTTTTTTTTTATTGTGTTTGCGTGGTCTAAAACGCGAACTCTTCGTAGCAGCAGCGCGTGCGTTTTTTAACGCTCGATAAATGATGTGGTGAAGTGAAAAAATACTAAAAAGCCGCTAAACAGTGCTACAAAAAGCAACAAACACTTATTTTTTTGGGATTTGTATTGAGTTTTAACAAAAGTTGTTTGTTTAAATATACAGAACATGCCTTTAAACGGATGCAGGCTGATTACCAGTAACCCTGTATACTTACGGTAACATACACATGTCACCTACACACACAAATATACATACATACCTATGCATTACAAAAGAAACAGAATTATGATATTAAATTTGACAAATAAATTTTATGATCAATTCACTCATACGTATCGGCTATTCTGAAAACGCAACATCAAATTAATAGTTCATTATAAAAATGATAAAAAATACTCAAATTTGTCAAAAAAAAAAGTCAAATGACGTGTCAATTTTGTCATGTAGATTTTTTTCATGAGCATACTTTTTTCAAATAAAAAATATGAGCGTTTGTTAAAAAGGTGTTTTTGAAGTTGTGTCTCTATAGTGGCACTACTATTAGGTCAAAGTGAAACATTTTGAAAAAAAAATGTATACGTAATGTAGTTCGACTATTTCGCCACATGCCATTAAGTGGTGGTGCAATACAATACTTATAAATAATTAACAACCTTTTATTAAACTAGCATTTCTATTCCTATTATCTATTTATCAGTGAGCACAATGTTGGAGATCTTTCGTGTGGATTTAATTGTTATACGCACAATTCGCAGGAGACATGAGCCCCTTAAAATCATACGCGTTTAATTGACAAATCTAAAAAATTGTCAGTCATAGGAACTGCCGATAGAAGTGAAAACTTATAACTCAGAATTTGTTAGCTTACCTTGGAAACTACACCGGGTGTAACCGGAGGACGTGGCCTCGCCATCTTGGCATGGTCATCTCGAAATGCATCAGGATTTCCCATTGGCTGATGCGTTTCTAGATGACCATGCCATGATGGCCTGTCCACGCCCTTTCAGGAGTTCCCATTGGCTGACGTATTTCTACATGACCAATAGCCATGATCCCGAGTTTATCCGAAGCTTTCTCATCATACCCGAGCGTGACGAATTAATTCAATTCACAGCCCACGAAAAATCTGTCTAGGCGCGCCTAAAGAAGTTTTCACTTCAAAAATTCACTTCATAGACTACCATTACCATATTAATAGACTACTAGATATTTTTTTACCGTGGGGAAACCAATAGAACTAAGCGGGTAAAATCATGGGGCGGTACAGTATCTTTACTCGACATAATGTATTAGGTACTATCGGTTATTTAAAAAAAAACAATGGTTGTCTGTAAAGTCGGTTTACTGACGATAGAACGTGACAACGTCTTAAGAAATCAGTACGCTGATAGCGCGAGTAGTGATACCGCTCGACTCGGCGGGTGGCGCCCTCAGCGCTCAGCTTCGTCCGCAGGCACGGACGACGAACTAACGGTAACGGTAACGTTACATGACGTCATGTTTTGCGGGCGTGCAGCCGGCTTCACCGAGTTATAAGACGTTATCACGTCAAAAAAAATTGATGGACAATTCAGACACAACACCATCTGACCCCAAACTAAGCAAAGCTTGTGTGATGGCGGCCAGATAGCTGATACAATACTTATATAGTTACTAATATTATAAAGAGGAAAGATTTGTTTGTTTGTTTGTTTGTAATGAATAGGCTCCGAAACTACTGGACCGATTTCAAAAATTCTTTCACCTTTGGAAAGCTACATTATTCCCGAGTAAAATAGGCTATATTATATTTAAAAAAAAATAGGGATCCTTACTAAAACTCCAATAATGTAACATAAGGTGTAAAAAAATGACCTGAAAAATTCCTTACGTCGCGTTCGCTGCGCAAACTATTGATGATAGAACAAAATCATTTACTACGACTTTGCAGAACTCATTATTATCTACAAAAAGTGTCGCGACAGCATATGTCTAAATATTATAGTTATGTAACAGTAAGCAGTTTTTTATTCTAAAATATTAATTTCTTAAAAAAAAAATTCAAACTTCCTTTAAAATTTTACTTTTTTTTTGAAACCCGATCATAGAATAGATAAACCCGATGCAAAAAAAAGGGTGTATGTGTGTGTGTATGTACCCGTGCGAAGCCGGGGCGGGCCGCTAGTATAGTTATAAATACATACTTATTATACATAGAAACACCCAGACACAGTGGAAACATTTGAATTCATCATACAAATATTTGCACTGGGTGTGAATCGAACCCACGACCCTCGGCTTCGCAGGCAGAGCTACAACCCACTAAGCCACGAGGCCAGTCGAATTCTATTGCTGAATATGATTGGTGATTGAATTCTAGCGTCACGCTCGGGAACGCTAAGAAATCTTTGGGTAAACTCGGGACCACGGCCATTGGCCATATATATAAATGCGTCAGCATTTCTAGATAGCCATGGTCGTTGCCCTCCGGTTTCACCCGCGTAGTTTCCAAAGTAAGCTATCAAATTCTGAGTTATAAGTTTTCACTTCTATCGGCGGTTCCTATGACTGCCAATTTTTTTTGCGTCCAGAAGATCATTGAGCTTTGCGCGACTTGTGCGTAACAAAAAAATAACAACGTGTGGTCTACCGCCTAACGAAAAACGCTTTGATGCTTTGGCATTGCCGTCTCTTTCATTTCAAGCGCGAAGATACACTTCGGAGAGTGTGCGACTGATTTGCATGATCTGATACCACCTTGTCCTTTTTTCTATCGGAATGATCGTAGCTCGAAAAAGCGACATCGTTTCATGGTTGATGTTCCAAAGGCACGAACGAAGAGATTTGACTCTACTTTTGTGATAAGAACGTCTAGGCTGTGGAATACGTTGCCTGAGTGGGTTTTCCCCGATGGTTACAATCTTTGTGTCTTCAAATCGAGAGTGAATCGGTTATTTCTAGGTAAATAAACACGTTGCATCGTAGACTGCATCGTCGCTTAACATCAGGCGAGATGGCGGTCAAGTGTAAACCTATAGAAGTTAGAAAAAAAAAAAAAAAGAGACAGCAACGTCAAAGCATCAAAGCGTTTTTCGTTAGGCGGTAGAGGCCCGGAACGATTTCCAAAAATGCAGTGTCAGTTAATTTCTAAACTAATTTTCCCTACATTTGACTATAGATATTGGAATAGAATGGAAGAAAATAGTTTATTTCCTTATGTAGTAAGATGGCCAGTGAAAGCACGTCGTGTTTTGCAATGTTTAGGCCATTTTCGTCTTTAGTACAGACGTTCTAAGATATCAATTGCTGAATTAATATAAAATTCACTAACATCACATTTGCTTCTCTCCCCAACATTACATTTATCCCCCCCCCCCCCCCAACATCCACATGAAACACACCACATACAAACTGATTTCAGTGAAACCAGACGAAATCTATACAAAGAACTGGACGTCTACTCTAATTCTACGAAAACGTAATTTCGAAAAAAAACTCGCGACTTTCCTGCTCTCGTTCTACTTCGTTTCGTCCGATACAACTTTGTTTGACGTCTAAATGTTCTAAGCATACTCTAATTAGAGTAGGCTAGAACTGGTAGAAGAATCGGAGTTGGAAAGTCGCGAGTTTATTTCGAAATTACGATTTCGTAGAAAGAGAGTAGACGTCCTCCCTTTCTCTTTTACCTACATATCGACGCTTCAACGCCAGAAATTACAAAGCGACGTGTTGGGCGATATCTCATAGATGAAGAATTTTTTTGCTACGCAAAAAGATCAACAAAGCGAGTGAGCGAGAAATCATTTTCAAGTGGAAATCGCTCGAGAGAAGAAGAGAAAGTGAATGAAGTAACGTCATTACAATATTTTAGTATACCCGAACGTAACAGTCTGATTTCGTCGCGGTGAAAATCGTGTATTTTTTAATTAATCCTTGGATTGCAGACGATTTTATTAAATTATTTATATTATGGCATGTTCTGTGCGTGAATGTGATACAAGACGATATTATAATCCGAATCATTACACTAGTCACCAACACATGTAAATATGATTTTTTATCAGGTCTCCGAGCAGCCTTTCTGTGTCTTTTACATTTGACGTCTTTGCGATATCTATACTAATATTATAAAGCTGAAGAGTTCGTTAGTTTGTTTGAACGCTAGGATCTCCGTAACTACTGGTCCGAATTGAAAGATTCTTTCTTTGTTGGATAGTCCATTTATCGAGGAAGGCTATAGGCTATTTAACATTACGCTACTACCAACAGGAGCGGAGCATGAATGAAAAATGTAACAAAAACGGGGAAAAATATTACTTTTTGAGAGCTTTCGTTGCGTGACAGCATATGTCATATGCTAAAGAATGCGTCATTAGAACCGAATTTGTTCAAAATTTGAATTGGTACGACCAATTTTCGATAGATGGCGTAGCAACGCGCGCACGGTTCAGCTAGTTGAGTTATATACGTCATTGAAATTAGAAAAGAAACCGCGTCTATTCGTCTTACCCTCGTCTCGCTAGGAAGAGTTTTGATGTCACTTTGTAACCTGACAAAAAAATCGGAGTTTTTGGCGACCAAGCGACTAGAATTTTACCGATAGACCCAATTTGGTTTGGCATCAAAAAGAATAAAGTAGTTACGGCTAATGGGCTATTATTCAAGCTTTGCTTAGTTTGGGGTCAGATGGTGTTGTGTGTGAATTGTCCACCAAAATTTATATTTATATATTATTTGTTTATTTTTCTCAAAATACCCATAAACTTAAAACTGCTCTACTGTAAAGTTGTCAAAGTGTCGCTTGGTAATTTCTGCCTTTCATGCGTCGATATATTCCAGCCATTTCAACAACACCCACCGTCTACACTTCACTGACTGTACCCTAAAATTCTCTTCACGACTCCTACAAATCCAAACCTTTCCCAATTAAGTCACACCACTGATTCTACTCCACTGTTCCTCAGTAAAACTTACCCTTTACATTTTGAAGCATTACCCCTTTGATACACTCTTAGGCCTACTGTCCACGCACGCGTCTTTTGTCGAATGCATGGATCCTACGAACAAACGAAAGACGTGCGGCTGTCGTGTCGTTGTCGTTTCGTGGACACAGACTTCATTATTTGTACGCAAGATGCAAGCATTCGTCTTGCATCCGACAATTGTCGAAATCGTGCGGATGTCGTGCAGCTACGTGGACAATTGGCCTTACTCAAAAGCCCATCTTAAACAACTCTCTCCACACCCACTCCAATAGTCCTCCCATCACTGATTCTAACCCCATCCCACTTCAACAAACTCCCACCTTTGACCCCCCCCCCACACCTCCATTGTTCTTTCAATCAAGACAACCCCACATCATTTCATAGTTGATGTTCCAAAGACACGAACGAAGAGATTTGACTCTTAGTTTTGTGATAATAACATCTAGGCTGTGGAATACGTTGCCTAAGAGGGGTTTCCCCAATGGTTTTAACCTTGCTGCCTTCAAATCGAGACTGAATCGTTTTTTTAGGGTTCCGTACCCAAAGGGTAAAAACGGAACCGACAGTTTTAGTTCGGCGGCACTCTCCGGCCCGCTTGCACTCTCTACCCTACCCTCTCATCACTGACAAACTGTCACCACACTCTCTTCAATAGTACCCCTATCACTGATTCTAGCCCCACCCCACTTCAACAAACTCTAACTTACATCCCGCTTTCAATCACTGATTCTACGGCCACTTTAACAATCTATATCTTCTACCCTCCCTTCAATAGCCCTTCCATCACAGACTCCACTCCACCCCTCCTCAACAACCCCCCCCCCCATCAATAGTCCTCCGCCATGATAACGGCCACAAGCGCCGTCCACCCGCTGAACGCCGGACCCGTGACCGTTCGAGTATTTACACGCGGGTCTACCACCTAACTAAATCTGCTTTGGATTTGCTATTGCTGTCTCTATCATTTCAAGCGAAAAGAATAGAGAGACCAATATCAAGGCTAAGACAGTTTTAGTTAGGCGGCACTCTCCGGTCCGCTTGTACTCCCTACCCCTCTCATCACTGACAAACTCTCCCCACATTCTCTTCAATAGTTTTTTTATCACTGATTCAATCCCCATCCCACTTCAACAAACTCCGTCTTCCTCCCCCCACATCTTCAACAGCCCTTCTTCCATCACAGACTCTACCCCCCCGTTCAATAACCCCCACCCTATCAATAGACAACTCCCCCCCCCATCAATAGTCCTCCGCCATGATAACGGCCACAAGCGCCGTCCACCCGCTGAACGGTCGACACCCGGACCCATGACCGTTCGACTCGGAGTACTGCTCCCACAAATACCCGGTCCGCTTGTACTCCCGTAGTATGTTACCTGAAACAGACCGACAAATATAACAGTAGTGGCACAGAATAAATATTAGTTCAAGTACAGAACACTCAGCGAAAACAATTATATAAATAGCGACTCTTGCTAGGACACAACAAAGTTCAATTCAGCTCGCATTAGCGCTCCATACCTGTCGCGATTTTCAACTAAACATTTGTGCTCTCTTCTAACGCGTAACTCTGTCGCTGTCTAGCGCAGCTGGCTAGGCTAGCTGGGTTGTCGACATATCTAATAACAATATGCGCGGGAAACGTGTGGCGCGAGCGCTCATCCGTGCGTCCGACAACCGACTGGCGCTTGTTCCTTGGGAGGAACGGTCTAGCTGTAGGCTAAAACCGCGCGACCTTGAGCGAGTGATAATACACTGGTAGTGGTACAAAATTATAGTGGGGTGGGACTTTAGATAATGAATAAGTATCTAAATAGATCAGGGTTTTCCGCACGATTTATCCAATCGATTTAGATGTTATTTTTGAAGTGAAAATTTATCTTGACACACCATGGACAGATTTTTCGCGGGCTGTGAATTGAATTCTAGCGCACGCTCGGGAATGATAACGTGTAGTTTCCAAAGTAAGCTAGCAAATTCTAGCGTTAGAGTTCTAAGTTTTCACTTCCATCAGCAGTTCCTATGACTGCCAATGTTTTTTGGTTGGTAGATCATAGTTTAAAGATGGTCCCAAATAAATTTTATCGAAATAGGTATGGCGGTTTTTAAAATAGTACCTGGGTCACCGAGCTTTGCTCGGTTTAAATACTAAAAATACTTAGATACTCTTAGATTTTCTTAAAAAAAAAAGAGAACCCGCCTGGAGGATTGGAACCCGCAGCTATTAATTCGTGACCGCCACAAACGCCCGACTTCCCGTCTGAGCCAATTATGCTGTCACGTCACGCGGCGAAATTTACCGTCGCATTCTAATGTCTAAATGTGACAGTTTTTCATTGTCTTAAAACGCGCATAATATGCGTTTTTTTTAATGAAACCTAGTTAGATCGATTTATCGTCCCCGAAACCCCCTGCATACATAATTTCATGAAAATCGTTAGAGCCGTTTCCGAGATTCAGATTCTATATATATTTATATACATATATAGGTACAAGAATTGCTAAAATTTGCTTTCATGTATTTAGACGATATAGTGATGAATTCTTATGAAAGGACATTGTTCAAAATGGGCTATCCGTGGACTAAATGTTCTTGATAATTTGATTTTGTCATCAAATCGATTTATTTCTGTAATGAATTATGATGTATTATTTTAGTACCCAGATTAATAGACAAAAAGTTCATTATATAAGTAATTTAATCTTTATTTCCGACTTCTCAACCAATGATATTGCCAGTCTATAAGCTTTTAATAATGTCGATTATTTTCTCGAATAAAATCGATTTCTGTAAATCGATAGAAAAAGTCGTCTTAATAATTATGCGTGAAATAAACAATTCATATCGTATTTAAGTTGTTTTCAAGCGACACTGTAGCTAACTTTTTTGTGTAATGGTTTTTCATCGCACCCGCTTTTACTTTACAACGCCACGAAAAACAAAATCATCTACTTAAGCAGTTTTCCGACCGCCGCCGCCGGCGAGAAAACGAGTAATACCCCGTTTACATGATTCCAGTCCAGCGACCTAATCCAGCGCTGGATTGCTTACTGGAATAATACCCGGTTTACATTATTCCAGTCCAGCGGTCAAATCCAGCGCTGGATTGCTTACTGGAGTCATGTAAACCGGCACTGGAATGCATTGGCACTGGATTAATGCTTTCCAGTGCCAATGCATTCCAGTGCCGGTTTACATGATTCCAGTAAGCAATCCAGCGCTGGATTCGATCGCTGGACTGGAATCATGTAAACGGGGTATAATGTAAACCGGCACTGGAATGCATTGGGACTGGATTGATGCATTCCAGTGCCGGTTTCCATTATTCCAGTAAGCAATCCAGCGCTGGTTTCGGTCGCTGGACTGGAATCATGTAAACGGGGTATAACTATCGACTATTTTCGCGCTCAAGAAACGTACAATAGATATACATTCCGTGTACCTAAATAAAAGAGATGCATATACAAACAGTTGATCGCTGACTAGTCTGCGCTGACTGATCGGGAGTGTGAACTCCCGGCGAGCACTCGCTTCACTAGTTAGTCGCTGAGCGACAAGAGCTATGAAAGGTAACACTCGCTCAGCGATACTCTCTAAGCGATTAGAATTAGAACACGCCGAGAGAGCAACCAGCGGTTCATTTCTGTCTATTCAGTGTGGATCTGAACGTACACGTTATTTTACGCCGCGAGCGAGTGATGCGAGTAATCGCTCGCCTCACTCGCACACTCGCATAGAGCCGAGGTACACAACTATGGGAACTACGCACTCGCTCCCCGCGGCTCGCCAACTCTTTTCTAATTATAGCTTTACTCGTTCATCGTTGCCGGTGAGACAACTGCCTAATGCTGAATAAACAGTAAACAATAATTCCGTAGAGCAGTATTAATAATCATCTACTCATTTTAACCACTAACTTGTCAATATTTTAGTTATTATTTTAAACAGCAGCCACCATCATATAATAGCATCGATTTTATCCACACGATCACTATCAATTTTTTTTAGATCGATATTAATATATTTTTTACAATGGCAGCACTGAATACGACGATACAAAATGCGTAGTTATCAGCTGTTTGTTTATGTTTATTGTGTCATGTGTTTCGTATTTGGAAATTGTGTTATGATGTGTTTTTGGTTGATGAAAATGCATTCTTGGGACCCTAGCTGACCCTCGGAAATCGATGGCATCCTCCAATAACGACTCTGGCCCTCAGATGGTACAAAATGTTGTAGTTTTGTTTAAAAATAACCTCGTCAACGTTCGCATTACTTATGGGAAATATGCGTAAGTAGTTTTTCTGCTACTACCAAAAGATAATATTCTGATATCAACTGCTAGAAGCCATCAAGTTTAATATATGATATCAGTGACAGTCAATGGACACATTTAGCCCAAAGTCCCTTATAAATGAACAATGTCCTTTGGTTGAGTGTCAGCCGGTCTACAACGAAAACCACCTCCGACTAATCGGATCCGACCGACAGCTGTCGGAATAATCGGTAAGGTAATTAAATGCTTTCGGAGTAAGGTTTACGACACAAAAACTGTCAAATCTATGTCGGTCGGAATTCGGAATGAACGAAACGCCCGATCCGATCAACCGACTGATTGTGTTTCGTGGTAAGAAACGTCCATAAGTTCGGCCGATATATCGTTTATCGGGCTTCGTAGTAGAACTGCTGTTTTTAATTTTAAATTGAGTCACTTTTTAATATTTTTATTCGAAGAAAATAACATATTTTCAATTTGATTTTATTTAAACTGAAGAAGAAGTCAACTCACCGACAACGTTCTCTCTCAGCCTATCGTGGGCTCCCTCGCTCGCGTAGTGCTTCAGCGCGGAGAGAGCGAGATAGTTGATGTTGATCCAGACTTGACTTAATAGACTGTGCCACTACTGACTACTAGAAGTCAACTCACCGACAACATTCTCCCTTAGTCTATCGTGCAGCTCTCTCGCTCTAGTCGCGTGCGCTCCCTCGCTCGCGTAGTGCTTCAGCGCGGAGAGAGCGAGATAGTTGATGTTGATCCAGACTTGGCCGCGCCAGTACGGAGGGTCGTGTTCGGTGTTCCGTTTCATGTAGAGCGGCGCCGATTTTGATAGGGATCTGTTGGGGAGATAGATGTTTTTTAGTAGGTACTCTTTGGCAGAGTCCGTCTGGAGTTTTGCCAGTTATTCTGGAGCCATCAAGCAGATTACTGCCTGATGGTATGGTGATATGGATTCAAACCAAACCCCAATAATGTTTGCACATTAGTGTGCTATTATGTGGCAGGTATGTATGTTGCTTACCATGAGGCACATGTCCTGCAGGTCTCGTCACACCTAATTTGAACAAAAAAAAAATGGTTGTCTGTAAAGTCGGTTTACTGACGATAGTTGAACGTGACAACGTCTTAAGAAAATACTGATGGAATTTGTGTTAAGCGCCATCTAGGTAAAACATTCTGAAGCTTTTTGAAAAGCTGTTCAAAGCGCCATCTCTGGGTACATCATTGTACTAGCACAAGTTCTTAACTTCATATCGTCGCTTTTCTAAAACATGGACAGACTCCTTGAACGTAATACACATTTCACTCAATAGATGGTGCGAAAAGTAATAAGGCGAGGTAACACGGTAACGTTACATGACGTCATGTTTTGCGGGCGTGCAGCCGGGTTCATCGAATTATAAGACGTTATCACGTCAAAAAACATTGCAAGGTTGCCCTTAGTATTATTAGTTACCGGAGTCCATACGGCGACCACAGTAGTTCAGGTCTGTCCAGAGTCTCCAACATCTTCCCCAGTTTCTCGCTGTTCGGATCTAACACTTTGAGCAGCATCGGGAACAGTGATATGTATCCTGTGAACACATATATTCCACACAAAGTTATTAAAATACCACACAAAGAAAAGAAAAACAAATTAAAAAAAATAGTGTGTGTGCGATAGAATAGATAGAACGATAGAAGTGAAACTTCAGTAAATCGACAAAAGAATGAGATGAATAAATATAACAAGGGTAGGATACACAAGCCAATCTTCACTTTTGACGTGATAACGTCTTATAATTCGGTGAAGCCGGCTGCACGCCCGCAAAACATGACGTCATGTAACGTTACCGTTACCGTTAGTTCGTCGTCCGTGCCATGCGGACGAAGCTGAGCGCTGAGGGCGCCACCCGCCGAGTCGAGCGGTATCACTACTCGCGCTATCAGCGTACTGATTTCTTAAGACGTTGTCACGTTTAACTATCGTCAGTAAACCGACTTTACAGACAACCATTTTTTAGGGTTCCGTAAAACGTAAAAACGGAACCCTTATAGATTCGTCATGTCTGTCTGTCTGTCTGTCCGTCCGTATGTCACAGCCACTTTTTGCCGCAACTATGAGAACTACAGTGTGGAAACTTGGTGAGTAGATGTATTCTGTGAACCGCATTAAGATTTTTACAAAAGAAATAAAAAAAAAAAAAAATTAGGGTTGCCCCTCATACTGAGAACTGAAACTCAAAAATTTTTTTTTCGTCTATCCTTCACGTGTGGGGTGTCTATCGATAGGTCTTCAAAAATGATGTTAAGGTTTTTAATATAATTTTTGTCTACACTGAATAGTTTGCGCGAGAGACACTTCCAAAGTGGTAAAATTTGTGTCCTCTAACTTCTAAAGTAAGAAAATGAAAAATCTAAAAAAAATATATGATGTACATTACCATGAAAACTACCAACGAAAATTAGTTTGAACTCGATCTGATGAGTAGTTTTTTTTTAGTACGTCATAAATACACTATTATTAAAACTTCGATCAAAGTTACAACGAACTACAAGAACTATGTGTACTATGTATATTATGTTACTTGCTGCAACGGAACCCTTCATGGGCGAGTCCAACTCGCACTTGGCTACTTTATTTTTAATCACTGCGCGGCGCGCAAGTGATTAAAAAGCTTGCCAGTGACACAATATTTTTCTTAATTTTTAAACTCAGAATTTGATAGCTTACCTTGGAAAAACGCCTAAAGAAGTTTTCACTTGAAAAAGCGTGCAAAACAAAAATCTTAATACAGGCCTTGGTCAGGATCGAACCCGGTACTGTACAGTCGTCAAGCCGACACCGTTATAATTGCGCCAAAGGCCGTTTGAGAGAAGCGTCGTAAATGACGCTTACTTGCAGTATGGGACAAAATAGTATGTATATTTCTGTCTCATTCTTTCCTACACATTTTTGTATTTGTGTCTCTTACCTGTCGTTTTTTCCGTTGCATCCGGTTTGAAATCACAATGATTCTAAAGAAGTTTCACTTCAAAAACTTTATTATTCGTGCTAAGAAGTTTTTGAAGTGAAAACTTATTTTGGCTTAGTTGAATTCTAGCGCCACGTTCGTAAATGAAAGAAATCTTCTGGTGAATTCGGATGATCCAGATTCTAGTCACGGTCACGCCCTCCGGTTGCACCCGCGTAGATTCCAAAGTAAGCTATCAAATTCTGAGTTACAAGTTTTCACTTCTATTGGCAGTTCCTATGACTGCCGATTACCACAAATTTAGAAGTGATTAGAATACCATTACATTTGAAAGAGTTCATTGTTTTCTGTAGTCTGCATTTAGGAAATACAATTTTATGTTTATGACTAGCTGTGCCCCGCGTCTATTTGAGGAAAATCCATACTAAAATATCCATTGCTGGCCACTTTATTACGTTTTACGGAACCCTAAAAATACGTAAATAAGCAACAATGCATTGTTGTAGAACAAATTACTTCAAATGACACAAACTTCAAATGTAGACACGCGCCGTCACAGACTTCAACGACCAAAGAGAATTTAAATTCACAGAACTAAAGCTCTCCAAGAGAAATATTTTCCCCCGTTTTCTTTACATTCTTCACTCATACTCCGTACCTATTGATAGTAGCGTAATGTTATATACCCTATAGCCTTCCTCGATAAATGGAGTATCCAACAAAAAAAGAATCTTTCCTATCGGTCCAGTAGTTTCCGAGATCCTAGCGTTCAAACAAACAAACTCTTCAGCTTTATAATATTAGTATAGATGTGCTTTTGGATTCAAATCAGACATTTTCTTCAATCGACTACGATTGATTGATACAATCATCAAAATCGATTCACGATTGGTTGAACGTATACATAAATAAAAGTGGCCAAGTGCGAGTGAGACTCCCGCACGAAGGGTTCCGGACCATTAGCAAATAAACGGCGAACACCTCTGCCTTTATTTGAATTCCGTATACATAAACCATCGCAGTTTCCACAGACAGGCTTTCAACCCAAGAGTTTTTCGAAAATTTTGATTTTACCTTACGATTTTAACGACGTGGTCGAATGCGTGTTTTAATGTACTAGTGGCGCCATCTAGTTTACTTGGAACGGACTAATCGAGCAAGAAACTGTAAAAAATCAAGTTTGTCGTATGGGAGACCCCGTTAAAATTTTTATTATATTTTTAGTATTTGTTGTTATAACGGCAATAGAAATACATCATCTGTGAAAATTTCAACTGTCTAGCTATCACCGTTCTTGAGATACAGCCTGGTGACGGACGGACAGACGGACGGACGGCGGCTGCCGATCCGGAGACCCCGGGTTCAAACCCCACACGCACCACTGTCTTTTCGAAGTCATGTGCGTAATGCCGCTAACTTAAAACGGTGAAGGAAAACATCGTGAGGAAACCGACATGTACCTAGAATCTTTCGAAGTCATGTGTCATCCGCCAACCCGCACTGGGCCAGCGTGGTGGATTATGGCCTTAACTCTCTCCTTGCGAGAGAAGGCCCCGAGTCCCAGCAGTGGGAACGTTTAGTAGGCTGTTGATGTTGATGTTGACAGACGGACGGACGGACCGACGGACAGCCAAGTCTTAGTAATAGGGTTCCGTTTTTACCCTTTGGATACGGACCCCTAAAAAACTGTTTAAAGATACTAGTAGTATTAATAGTGGTTCAACTCACCGAAAGCGGAAGTGACGAGGCGCGGTAATGGCGGCGCACTGACTAGCCTCACCACCTTGGTTTCCCCGGGGGTGTGCTTCGGGCGCTGTTTCACCAACCGCACCGAGTCACTGTGCAGCCCTAGAGTACAACGACAGGTCAATTTATTTCCAGTTACGTTACTAATATAATTTAAAATATACTAGCTGAACGCGCGCGCGTTGCTACGCCATCTATCGAAAATTGGTAGTACCAATTCAAATTTTGAACAAATTCGGTTACTTTAGGTTCTAATGACGCAACCTTTAACATATGACATATGCTGTCACGCAACGAAAGCTCTCAAAAAGCAATATTTTTTCCCGTTTTTGTTACATTTTCCAGTCATGCTCCGCTCCTGTTGATAGTAGCTTAATGTTAAATAGCCTATAGCCTTTCTCGATAAATGGACTATCCTACAAAGAAAGAATCTTTCAATTCGGACCAGTAGTTCCAGAGATCCTTGCGTTCAAACAAACAAACAAACTCTTCAGCTTTATAATATTAGTATAGATTATAAATCTCAATGTTTGGATGTTTGTCGCTTAATCAAGTCAAAACGGCTGAACGAATCGAGCTGAAATTTAGGACACAGATAGCTTATAGTCTGGAATAACACATAGGCTACATTTTATCCCGAAATAATGCACAGTTCCTTAGGGATCCGACCAATATTATAAATGTCAATGTATGGATGTTTGTTGCTCAATCACGTCCTAACATATGAACGGATCGGGCTGAAATTTGGAACACAGATAGATTATAGTCTGGAAGAACACATAGGGACCCATACATTTTCTAACGATTAAAAATAATTTACAAATGGGTGCCGCCTGCCACCCAGCATAATGTAATTTATTTTATAACATATTTGCTCGTAAAGGGTCTCTTATTGGACCAATTTCTGTATCGTAATGTATCTTATTACGCACTAGTGCTGTAATGTGTAATGTAAAACGCACGGTTTCAAAATGCTCCGTCCACAGACTAGGTAGAGAGATATGCTCCGTCTAAAACGAACGGTACTTTTTAAATCTTAGTAAAAAGTTTTTATGTCGGAAAAGTGTGGTCAACATTTTATGAATAAAATTAACTTTGAGAGGTAAAATATAATAAAGAATTATTAAATTCGTTAATTTAATTAATTTAGACCATAAATTACTTTAATTTTTCTGTAACAAAACACAAAAATATTAATTTACTTTATTATTAATGGCATACCGGCTGGTTCTGTGCCGTTGCTTAAAAAAAAAGGCGCCGATGCGCGCGCATTGCTAATCTGTGATCCATATAGTGATTACTTACTCTGTGCTGTGCTGCTGTGATCTGTGATCAAGTACCTAAATGTTATTCCGCGCGTTTTTTTCGCTGTATTGTTTTTATTTGAAAATGTCGTCAGAGTTTTGTTTATTTCCTCGCAAATATGTTATAAAACGTCGTATGACATACGTGCGCTTTGATAATTACAGCCTCTGCTAATTATAGCTCTCGCCTTCGGCTCGAGCTAACAATAAAGCCTCGGCTGTAATTATCAACTTACCGCACTTATATCATAATGTACTATTATAACATATTTGCTCGTAAAGGGTCTCTTATTGGACCAATTTCTGTATCGTAATGTATCTTATTACGCACTAGTGCTGTAATGTGTAATGTAAAACGCACGGTTTCAAAATGCTCCGTCCACAGACTAGGTAGAGAAACGAACGGTACCTTTTTAAATCTTAGTAAAGAGTTTTTATGTCAGAAAAGTGTGGTCAACATTTTATGAATAAAATTAACTTTGAGAGGTAAAATATAATAAAGAATTATTAAATTCGTTAATTTAATTAATTTAGACCATAAATTACTTTATTTTTTCTGTAACAAAACACAAAAATATTAATTTACTTTATTATTAATGGCATACCGGCTGGTTCTGTGCCGTTGCTTAAAAAAAAAGGCGCCGATGCGCGCGCATTGTTAATCTGTGATCCATAGTGATTACTTACTCTGTGCTGTGATCTGTGACCAAGTAAATATTATTCCGCGCGTTTTTTTTCGCTGTATTGTTTTTATTTGAAAATGTCGTCAGAGTTTTGTTTATTTCCTCGCAAATATGTTATAAAACGTCGTATGACATACGTGCGCTTTGATAATTACCGCACTTATATCATAATGTACTATAAAATAGACTTTCAGCTTATAATGTAGTAATGTTTTAGTACATACTTTATTTTGTCAATCTTGTTTCGGTCTTTGTAGTGTTTATCTGTTGTTTATTTTAGTCGGGTTTTATATTTTTTTTGTAATTAAGTATTTATTTTATTAATTCTGTTAAAGTGTTTAACCTTGTGTTGGAAATAAATTATTCTTATTCTTATCGAACTTACTACTACTTAACCTTACTAGTAGGGTGTGACGTCACGTCTTCGTAAAAATCGTACAATGAACTGACGTGACTTGAAATTTCTAAGCGCCGTATCTTCATCATGTTTTCTTTGTGAAACAAAGGAAAAAATAAGTGTAGAATATTTTTTTATGATCTAACTGACGGACCAATTAAATTTTTTAGTGGTCTCGCCTACTTACCGTAGTCAGCGTACGTCTGCGAAAGCGAAGACCAGTGCAATGCGTTTAGTAATTCTTCATCGGACAGCTGGTACCGAATCTCCTCATATCTGGAATTGAACAGAAATTTGATGAGAAAATTTATTTCAGCCCCGTTGAGTACTGGACAAGCACGGACACCGGAAAACGAAACGTTGGCAAGCGTCTCACAAGGTGGCCCGACGATCTGGCGAAGGTCGCCGGGAATCGTTGGCTGTGGGCGGCGCAAGACCGGTCTTTTTTTTTTGACGTGATAACGTCTTATAATTCGATGAAGCCGGCTGCACGCCCACAAAACATGACGTCATGTAGCGTTACCGTCGGTCGTTACCTCGCCGCATGTTTGTTACAGTTGTATTAATTATTTCGACCAGTAGTTCAAGCGGGGATGTAGCTCAGTGGTAGAGCGTTCGCTTTGCATGTGAAATGCCCCGGGTTCGATCCCCGGCATCTAAAAACTTTTTTGCATTGTTTTGATTGAAAATGACTAAACTCTACTGATTACTTTGTACATACAAATCTATTAAACAAATGAAATTAAAATTTTCTTTTGAAAAATGCTACCATTCCATCAGTATTTTCTTAAGACGTTGTCACGTTCTATCGTCAGTAAACCGACTTTACAGACAAACATTTTTTTTATTCAAAATTGCTACTCCACAGACTCCGGGTTCCGTGACTTTTGTCATTTAAAATCTTATTTATTTTTACATATTTCTTGGATAATCAGAAGAAGAGGAAAATAAGGGGGGAGTTGGGAACATTTTAAACCTAATACTAGTTAGTGCTCGTCTGTTGAGCCGATCACTACCGGTTGGGATTCCGCTAGTAATCGACTCGACATCGATTCTTTGCCTTATTGCCATTTGCCTAAGCCGCCTCCTCCCGGCCGAGAGCCTCCACTACGGCTGCATTTCTGTCCCCGATGGCCATCTGTAGGTTGACCGGTCCGTGTGGAGATCTCTGAGTGAGGCCTTCGTCCAGCAGTGGACGTCCTTCGGCCGATATGATGATGATGAGTACTGTACATTCTTATGGGGTCACGTACTTGCTAATGCAGCAGCGTAGCGGGAGGCGCGCGTTAGACGATTTTGAGTTGAGTGATATCTTGTGAGCTCGCGACGACGACATACGTAATAGCAGTGTATGTGCAGATATACAAGGTAACGTATTAACATTAGTGCTAGTAAGTTTTCGCTTCTATTTCAGTTCTGATGACTGGCAATTTTCCATCCTTCCATCCGTCCATCTTAGACCGCATCGTCGCTTAACATCAGGCGAGATGGCGGTCAAGTGTAAACCTATTAAATTTAAAACCTATTAAGTAAATTACAAACTTGTAGCGTCATTCTCTAGAGCAAATCAAAAGCGAGGCGGTACTTGTATACTGGCTAGAAGAGAATTTGAATGTAAACAAGTTCACATTACTGACCCAATAGTATATAATTTTGAATATTGTGCAACGGAAATACCCTTTCTAAGACTTTATATAGTATGTATCTACAGAATTCCTCAAAGATTAAATGTTGCTATTTTTTTGGAAAATTTGTCTGCTCTTCTACAGAAACTGTTAAGAAATGGCAACAAAAATGTTATATTATGTGGCGATTGGAACATTGATATGCTTACTGACAATAGACAGTCAAAAGCTTTACGATCCATATTGAGTAACCATAACGTGGCAAATCACATTACCAAGCCAACACGGAAAAAATCTTGTATAGATTTAATAGTTAGTAATTTAGACAATGTTGCTGGGAATGTACATATCTTAGGACTATCAGACCACGAGACTGGTCAAACACTAACATTTCATCTCGAATCAGACCTCACAAAATCATCAAAACAACGACAGTTCTGGTTTGAAAAAAGGAGAGATTATAGTGAAGAAAACGTGCAGAAGTTTTTATCTAGTTTGGCATCTCTTACCTTCTCTGACATTTATGAAACGGAAGAACTAGATATGGCCTTTAAGAAATTTCATGATATTTTGATCCTGTTTTATAACTTGTGTTTTCCAACACTGAGAATTAAAGTGACAAATAAACCAATCAAAAACAAATGGATCACAAAAGGCCTCAAAAGGTCATCCATTGTCAAACGCCGCCTATATCTTCAGTTTCACCTTTCAGGAACTAACAAACGACAAAATAAAAAAACTTACCATCGCTATAACAACATATATAAGAGATGTATATCGACGGCTCAAAAAATTAATAATACCAAATTTATTTTTAATGCAAAAAATCGGTGTAAGGCCGCATGGAATGTAATAAAAGGAAGTATGAGCCGGAATGATCAGTCACTGAGTATAGAATCTATAAAAGTTAATAATAACGTGAATGATAAGCCTGAAGACATAGCTCAATTATTTAATGAATATTTTATTAATTTGACGAATGTTAAAAGCGACACAATAATTAGTGATAAAAATTACCCATATGACATACCTTCTAATCCAAATACAATTTTCCTGACTGCTGTCGATGAATATGACATCTATAAGATAATTATGTCCCTAAATAATACTAATGCAACTGGCTATGATGGCGTCACTACGAAAATGATTAAGGCGAGTTCAAAAATTTTAGTAAATCCTCTGAAACACATCATAAATTTGTCTCTCACTCAGGGAATATTTCCCGAACGATTGAAACGCTCAATTGTCAAACCACTGCACAAAAAACACACCAAAGACAATATGAACAATTATCGGCCCATAACTTTGATTCCTGTTTTTTCCAAGATATTTGAGAAGGTTATGCATGTAAAAATTTCAAGTTTTTTGGCAAAGCATAACATTTTAAGAGAAGAACAGTTTGGGTTTAGGAAAAATAAGTCGACCGCACTGGCATGTTTTTCTTTAGTTAAAATCATTACAAATTGTTTGGATAAAAAAATCCCAATTGTAGCAATCTTTCTTGATATGTCAAAAGCTTTTGATTGCGTCAATCACGCCTTGTTGCTTCATAAATTGGAACGGTACGGTATCAGAGGAAATGCATTAGAATGGATCAAAAGTTATTTAAGTGACCGTACACAGTGTGTCGAAATATCGGCCTTTTCAGGACACAACAAAATTTTGAAAAGATCAACTTTTGAACCAAATCTTCGGGGTGTTCCACAAGGTAGCATAATAGGACCCTTAGGTTTTACATGCTACATAAATGACTTTCCTAATTCAACTGAACATAAATGTATTTTGTATGCAGACGACACGACTCTTCTTATAGAGGGTGATATAAACAAACCTTATCAACTAGAAGAGGCTACTAAGAGAGCACTGAAGTCTACTATAAAATGGCTCGAAGATAATGATTTAAGTATCAATCTGACGAAAACGAAAATTATTAACTTCCAAACTTATAACAGCATTCCTTTGAGACTTGAAATAATTCATGATGGTAATGCTTTAGAATTAGTAGAATCCACAACTTTCTTAGGGATAGTGATAGACAAACACTGTAACTGGAAAAGCCATGTTGACATTTTGTGTAATAAATTGGATCGCTATGTGTACGTTCTAACAAGAATGAAGCGTGTGGCAACTGTGCAAGCAAGTCTAAGTGCATATCATGGATCTGTGTCTTCTTTGTTACGTTATGGATTGATTATATGGGGAAACTCGATAGATCTGGAGAGAGCATTTAAAGTGCAGAAAAAGTGTGTAAGAGCTTTATGCGGCACACATTTCCTTGCCCCCTGTCGACCACTTTTTTAAAAAATGTAACATTTTGCCCTTGCCGTCTCTCTATATTTATGAGATGTGTCTGTTTGTGCGACGACATCTAAGCATTTTCCCATTAAATGGTGACGTTGCTGGTAGAGATAGAGGAAATCGACGGAAACAGCAACTGCTTATTCCGAATCAGAGGGTCTGTGTCTATAGTAATAACGTTTACTGCATGGCTATTACTATCTACAACAAATTACCAAATTATTACAAAGAATTAAATTATAATGTAATGAAGAGAAAATTATTTAAGCTTTTAATTGAAAGATGTTATTATGACAAAAATGAATTTTTAAATGAAAAATTTAGGAATACTAACTAATTTTCTAACTGAATAGGTGATGATACAATAACAATAAACTGTAAATATTTGTGCACCATCTTGAGTAGAATATTTGAGACAACGTTTTATTTGTAACAACACATATGTGACAATATTCTGACAAATAAACTGATTTTGATTTGATATTAACGTTAAAAAAAAAATGGTTGTCTGTAAAGTCGGTTTACAGACGATAGAACGTGACAACGTCTTAAGAAATCAGTACGCTGATAGCGCGAGTAGTGATACCGCGCGACTCGGCGGGTGGCGCCCTCAGCGCTCAGCTTCGTCCGCATGGCACGGAAGACGAACTAACGGTAACGGCGGAACGTTACAGTTTTGCGGGCGTGCAGCCGGCTTCATCGAATTTGTTCTAGAAATGATACTTCTTTCGGCGGAAAGGAAAAAATTATGAGATTTTTTGAAGTGAAAACTTCTTAAAGCGCGCCTAGACAATTTTTTCGTGGGGTGTAAATTGGATTCTACGGTCACGCTCGGGTATGATAAGAAATTTTCGGGTAAACTCGGGACCTTGGCGATTGGGCATCTAGAAATGCGACAGCCAATGGGAAATGCTGAAAGGGCGTGGCCTCGCCATCGTGGCATGGCCATCTAGAAATGCGTGAGCCAATGGGAAATGCTGACGCATTTCTAGATGGCCATGCCATGATGGCGAGGTCACGCCCTCCGGTAACACCCGTGTAGTTTCCAAGGTAAGCTATCAAATTCTGAGTTACAAGTTTTCACTTCTATCGGCAGTTCCTATGACTGACAATTTTTTGAAGTGAAAACTTCTTTAGGCGCGCTATAGACAGAATTTTCGTGGGCTGTGAAATGGATTCATCAATCGTCACGCTTGGATATGATAATGGATCGGATCGGATCGGATATGAAATCTTCGGGTAAACTCGGTAAAAACGGCCAGGTAGGGTAACAGAAACAGTAACGAGTTTCGATTACCTACCTCCAACAGCCCAGCGTTTATCTCCAGATACCAGGACAACAGAAATATAAAAGAGTTGCGTTTGCCCCTAGGTACCAGTACCAGGGCAACAGAAACAGTAACGAGTTGCAGTATTCTGTATAATTACGTTGATATAAAACTAGATGGCGCAACCATCGATTTAGCTGGCGGTGTTGAAATTATGCGAATGTACATAGACCTACGATGGTTTAACAAATAATTTGTCTTCTGACAAGGTGATAAATAAATTAGACAATTCAATTAAAAGTGGAAACATTTGCGTCACAAGTTTTCACTTCTATCGGCAGTTCCTATGACTGCCAATTTTTTTTTTTACGATGCGTGTGTACACCCGTCACGAAAATCCGACAGCCTGAAGTTAGATAACCAACATTTCAACTTTGTAATTAACTTTAAACTAACTCTTTTTAACACGCTTTTATTAGCTTCACTTGTAACTAACTATGTATGTAAGAAAATCTTGGAATCTTAGTTTGACCCACTTCTCGGTCTTCGATTAGGATGAAATTTTGCAAACGCTCTGAGTTATGATGACAATACATGACTAGCTCAGAAGCGTCATTACAAATCCAATATGGCGGCCTCCCAAGATGGCGGACTGGATGTTTGAAATGCATCCCCATGATATGGGTATTAAATTAAACGGTTTGCTGTCAGGAAAACGAAAAAAAAAATAGCCACGTGACTTTTTAGGGTTCCGTACCCGAAGGGCAAAAACGGAACCCTATTACTGCGACTTGGCTGTCCGTCCGTCCGTTGTCACCAAGGTGTATCCCAAGTACGGTGATAGCTAGACAGTTGAAATTTTCACAGATAATGTATTTTTATTGCCGCTATAACAACAAAATAAAATAAGAACATTATTTAAGGGGGCTCCGATACAACAAACTTGATTTTAGCTCGATTAGTTCATCCCAAATAAACTAGTTGGCGCCACTAGTAAAACTAGAACGCGATATCGAATTTATCGTCAGAATCATTAGGCAAAAATCAATACTTTAAAAAAACTTTTTGCCCGTCTCCGGAAATTGCGATGTATAAGAAACTAGCTGAACGCGCGCGCGTTGCTACGCCATCTATCGAAAATAGGTCGTACCAATTCAAATTTTGTTCAAATTCGGTTACTTTATGTTCTAATGACGCAACCTTTAACATATGACAAATGCTGTCACACAACGAAAGCTCTCTAAAAGCAATATTTTTTCCCCGTTTTTGTTACATTTTTCATTCATGCTCGGCTCCTGTTGATAGTAACGTAATGTTAAATACCCTATAGCCTTCCTCGATAAACGGACTATCCTACAAAGAAAGAATCTTTCAATTCGGACCAGTAGTTCCAGAGATCCTAGCGTTAAAACAAACAAACATACAAACAAACTCTTCAGCTTTATAATATTAGTATAGATTTCGAATAAAGCCAAAGAGGTTTTCGCCGTTTATTTGCTAATGATACGGAACCCTTGGTTCGGGAGTCCCACTCGCACTTGGCCGGTTTTATTTAATTTTAGTCAACTATAGATGTCGTTGGCGCTAAGTGCACGCTAACGCTTGTCAAGTATAGGTGACTCTGGCGGTCGAAAGGTGAAATACGTCCTTACTTGCTGGAGTCCAGCTGTAGCGTGTTAGCGATCCGCGCCATCGCGTCCGCCGCCGCGTACATCCAACAACGCAGGTCCAGGTGGCGCTCGATCTCGGACGGGTGCGACGCTCTGGAAACAACGACACGCTCGGTTACATCTCTATTTATTTATTGACTAGCTGTACGCGCGCGCGTTGCTACACCATCGATCGAAAATTGGTCGTACCAATTCAAATTTTGTTCAAATTCGGTTACTTTAGGTTCTAATGACGCAACCTTTAACATATGACAAATGCTGTCACGCAACGAAAGCACTCTAAAAGCAATATTTTTCCCCCGATTTTGTTACATTTTTTATTCATGCTCGGCTCCTGTTGATAGTAGCGTAATGTTAAATACCCTATAGCCTTCCTCAATAAATGGACTATCCTACAAAGAAAGAATCTTTCAATTCGAACCAGTAGTTCCCGAGATCCTTGCGTTCAAATAAACAAACAAACTCTTCAGCTTTATAATATTAGTATAGAAGTGAAAACTTATTTTGGCGAGCCACAGAAAGATTTTTCGTGGGCTGTGAATTGAATTCTAGTTTCACGCTCGGGAATGATAAGAAATCTTTGGGTAAACTCGGAAACATGGCCACTGGCCATGTCTGCATTTCTCATTGGCCGATTTTTTTTACAATTTTTGCCTGTTTTTTTTTTTTTTTTTTATAGCATAGAGTGACGAGACGAGCAGGTCATGTGCCTGATGGTAAGCAACATGCCTGCCACATAACAGCACAGTAACACGCAGCTATTGAAACATGATAGTCCAAATCATTACCTAGCACTGCACTGCGCTCGTCACCCAGAGATCTAAGATATTATGTCTCTAAGCCCTGTAATTTCTCTGGAATCATTGCCCTTCAAACCGGAACACAGTAATGTTTGCACATTACTGCTTGGCGGTAGAATATTTGGCAAAGGTGTGGTACTTCCCCAGGCGGACTCTGCTAAGAGTCCTACCACTGTTTGTTTGGTCTCCGGAACGGCCAGACCGATTTTGTCGGGGCTTTCATTACTAGATAGCTGATGTTCTAATCCATAACTTAGGCTACTCTTACTTGAGGAATTGAAACAAAATAAATAAAATTGGCAGTCATAGGAACTGCCGATAGAAGTGAAAACTTTTAACTCAGAATTTGATAGCTTACTTTGGAAACTACGCGGGTGTACCGGAAGGCGTGGCCTGACCATCATGGCATGGCCATATAGAAATGCGTTAGCATTTCCCATTGGCTCACGCATTTCTAGATAGTCATGCCGTGATGGTTAGGCCACGCCCTTTCAGCATTTCCCATTGGCTGACGCATTTCTAGATAGACAATGGCCGTGGCCCCGAGTTTACCCGAAGATTTCTTATCATACCCGAGCGTGACGCCAGAATTCAATTCACACCCCACGAAAAATCTGTCTAAAAGCGCGCCTGCGCGCCAAAAGAAGTTGTTTCTGTTGCCCTGGTACTGGTACCTAGGGGCAAACGCAACTCTTTTATATTTCTGTTATCCTGGTATCTGGAGATAAACGCTGGGCTGTTGGAGGTAGGTAATCGCAACTCTTTACTGTTTCTGTTGCCCTGGTACCTACCTGGCCGATTTTACCGAGTTACCCGAATATTTCTTATCATATCCGAGCATGACGATTGATGAATCCATTTCACGGCCCACGAAAATTCTGTCTATAGCGCGCCTAAAGAAGTTTTCACTTCAATAAAATGCGCGTGAAACAGCAGGCACAGCTAAATATAATATTAGTAAGATTGTTACCTGGGGTAGTCGTCAAGTCCCGAGCTAAGGCTCTTCGGATTGAGTTCGTTGCTATCTTCAGAGCGGCCCCGCCATCTGTACGAAGTAGGCTCCGGACCTTTCTGAGTCGTTTGGAACCAGTTGAACCACGCCTGAGGAAACAATGGGCTGTCTGTAAAGTCGGTTGGTGAACGGACGATAGTTTAACGTGACAACGTCACAACAAAACATTGATAGATGCGGCGCAAGCGTCCAATGAGCGTAACGGGACATAACGGGACACTTTTTCGTGCATGCAGCCGGCGTTCATCGATTTATTAGACGTTGTCACGTCAAAAAAAAACTGACGTCTTTGGTTGCGTCAATAGAACCTAAAGTAACCGAATTTGTTCAAAATTTGAATTGGTACGACCAATTTTCGATAGATAGCGTAGCAACGCGCGCGCGTTCAGCTAGTCGTTATATATTTCAAGTTATTTTATCTTTTGGCGTGTTAGGAAAACAGATGGAAGTAAATTTTTACGATGCGCCATCACGAAAAACCGACACACTGAAGTTAAGAAGGCTATTCAGCATAATCCCCCCCAAAATCGGTGTTTCTCAAGATCGAAGGCGATGAACTACTGGTAGTATTTCTTTCCAGTGTAACATTACCTGTAACCTCGAGTACATGCGCGCGAGCGTCGCCCGGTGCGGCGCGCCCGGCGCGAACAGTTCGGGCGCGCGAGCGAGCGTCCGGCCGAGCGTTACGAGTAACATCGGCGGGTTCGCGTGCGCGTTGCTCTGCACCACGAACTCTTTCGGTACGCGGGCCAACGCTTCCGGACCTGAAGGTAGAATAGTATAAATGTGTCATGTAGGTGATTACCGATGAGGCCCGAGCCGTGAGTCGAGGGTCTTAAGAGAGCCGAGGACGGAAATGTTAGCAATTTAGAAGCGTAGTTCGACGCCTGATTTTATTTTGTTCATAAGTATTGTTTGTCAGACTGATAGACACACACAGGCAGACACACATACAGATACACAGACAGACAGACAGACATCGACGTCAAACTTATAACATCCCTATTTTTGGTCGGGGGTTTATTGGGCCCAAATAGCGACGCCGCCGGCGTCATGACGTCACACAAAAAATCATTACTAAAAAAATGAAACAAAAGTTTGTGTGTCTGTAAACGACAATGTACTAATTAATATTATCACCTATCTCTTAGGCATCAAAATAAACTAATAATCGAGTATGTATATTATGTAAAAAATAAGATTTTAAAGTCCCAAAACCGGTTTTGCCCAAATTTGGGCTCTTGGGGCTCAAGTGGTTTTTACTCTTTTTCTATCGGAATACTCGTAGCTCGAAAAAACGACATCGTTTCATGGTTGATGTTCCAAAGACGCGAACGAAGAGATTTGACTCTACTTTTGTGATAAGAACGTCAAGGCTTTCTTTGTGACTTCAAATCGAGAGTGAATCGGTTTCTTCTAGGTAAACACGCCCCATCGTAGACCGCATCGTCGCTTAACATCAGATGAGATGGCGGTCAAGTGTAAGCCTATAAAAGTAAAAAAAAAAAAAGTGGTGGTTGGTGCAGAACAAGTTTTCGTAATGCATTTACACAATTTCGTGTTGACAGGACCGAATTTCATAACTTCTGTGAAAGATACAACAGTGTCATCCTGAGAAAATTGTAGGCAAATTTTAGGTTTCCGTTCAGATTTCAAAAACCACCGCACCGATTTCGATAACATTTATATGGGACCATTCGGGAAGCATACCCATCCGAACACAAAAAATGGTTGTCTGTAAAGTCGGTTTACTGACGATAGTTGAACGTGACAACGTCTTAAGAAAATACTGATGGAATGGTACTGACGACGTCATGCGGCGAGGTAACGGCGGTAACGGCACATGACGTCATGTTTAGCTGGCTTCATCGAATTATAAGACGTTATCACGTCAAAACAAATTTTGAAATCGGTTCGGGCGTTCTCGAGAAATCAGGTAACATACATAAAAGAAAACATGGTGGTCGAATTGATAATCTCATCCTTTTTCTCGAAGTCGGTTAAAAAGGGATGTTAAAAATAGGGGTAAATCCGTTAGTGTCGCTCTCACCCAGTATCTGCTCCCGCGGTATCCACCCCTCCACGTTGATCAGGTCCAGCCAGTGCGACATGACGTCGAGAGCGATGTCCACGTCCCACCGGGAGATCAGCTGGAGGTGGAAACCCTCGTCCCAGAGGAAGCCTCGGGGGAAGAACGACCTGAAAGTAACGATTATATTACACACTAGCGGCCCGCTCCGGCTTCGCTCGAATAATAACCTAGATATCAACTGCAGCGCCATCTGCCGTAGCCTATGTTACTCGGGAATAATGTAGCTTTCCAAAGGTGAAAGAATTTTTGAAATCGGTCCAGTAGTTTCGGAGCCTATTCATTACAAACAAACAAATATTTCCTCTTTATAATATTAGTATAGACTAGCTGAACGCGCGCGCGTTGCTACGCCATCTATCGAAAATATTATAAGAACGACCTGAAAGTAACGACTATATCACACATACATACATATCATTAGCAGCCCTCGTCATAAAACTAGGGTTTTCTCGGATACACTTCGGAGAATCTGCAACTGTTTTTTTTTTGAAGTGAAAACTTCTTTAGGCGTGCCTAGGCAGATTTTTCGTGGGGTGTGAATTGAATTCTATCGTCACGCTCGGGTATGATAAGAAATCTTCGGGTAAACTCGTTACCTTGGCGATTGGGCATCTAGAAATGTGTCAGGCAATGGCAAATGCTGAAAGGGCGTGGCCTCGCCATCATGGCATGGCCATCTGGAAATGCGTTGTGAAATGCTGACGCATTTCTAGATGGCCATGCCATGATGGCGAGGCCACGCCCTCCGGTTACACACGTGTAGTTTCCAAGGTAAGCTATCAAATTCTGAGTTATAGTTTTCACTTCTATCGGCAGTTCCTATGACTGCCAATTTTGTTTTTAATAATGAGTGACGAGACGAGCAGGACATGTGCCTGATGGTAAGCAACATGCCTGCCGCATAACAGCACAGTGACACGCAGCTATTGAAACATGAAGAGTCCAAATCATTACCTAGCACTGCACTGCGCTCGCCACCCAGAGGTCTAAGTTGTTATATCTCTAAGACCTGTAATTTTTCTGGAAACATTGCCCTTCAGACCGGAACACAGTAAAGTTTGGACATTACTGCTTGGCGGTAGAATAACTGGCAAAGGTGTGGTACTTCCCCAGGCGGAGTCTGCTAAGAGTCCTACCACTATAAAACACATACATACATACCATATGCAGCCCTTATAATAAAACTCGGGTATTTATCTAGAGACACGGCAGTGTGGCCAGCCAAGTTCATTCAAGGAAACTGGCGAGCCGCACCATCTATACTAATATTATAAAGCTGAAGAGTTTGTTTGTATGTTTGTTTGTTTGAACGCTAGGATCTCGGGAACTACTGGTCCGAAATGAAAAATTCTTATTCTGTTGGATAGTCCATTTATCGAGGAAGGCTATAGGCTATTTAACATTACGCTACTATCAACAGGAGCGGAGCATGAATGAAAAATGTAACAAAAACGGGGGAAAATATTTCTTTTTGAGAGTTTTCGTTGCGTGACAGCTTGTGTCTAACTTAAAGTTTGCGTCCTTAGAACCTAAGATAAATTATTTCAAAATTTGAATTGGTACGACCAATTTTCGATAGATGGCGTAGCAACGCGCGCACGGATCAGCTAGTGTGTAATATTACACGAACCATTTGGAGCTACTTTTGCCCTCCTCATAACGTAAAAACTATTGGACATTAACTTGGCAAATTGCTCACACATTGAGATTTGCAGGATATCAATATGTGGCCCAAATTTTATAAACGTACCTCAAACGGTTATTTACATACTAGATGAATCGTGCGCGCGTTGCTACGCCATCTATCGAAAATTGGTCGCACTAATTCAAATTTTAAACAAATTCGGTTACCTCAGGTTCTAATGACGCAACCTTTACAAGATAGACAGATGCTGTCACGCAACGAAAGCTCTCAAAAATCAATATTTTTTTCCCGTTTTTGTTACATTTTTCATTCATGCTCCGCTACTGTTGATAGTTAAATAGCCTATAAGCCTTCCTCGATAAATGTACTATCCAACAGAGAAAGAATCTTTCAATTCGGGCCTGTAGTTCTCGAGCTCCTTGCGTTCAAACAAACAAACTCTTCAGCTTTATAATATTAGTATGTGTATTAATGTGTGAAATACACGTTACCTCGCGCCCGTCAAAAAATGTGAAAAAGTTTGTTAGCGAGCCAAATGTCTTGCGTTCTCCTATGGTAAATACTCAAAGCCTTGGTGTGTTGCTGCCACATATTCCAAGTCATAGGCCACATATTGCAAGTCATAGGCCACATATTCCAAGTCATAGGCCACATATTGCAAGCCATAGGCCACATATTGCAAAGTCCCCTGCCACACATTGCAAGACATAGGCCACATATTGCAAGTCATAGGTCACATATTGCAAGTCATATGCCACATATTCCAAGTCATAGTCCACATATTGCAAGCCATAGGCCACATATTGCAAGTCATAGGCAACATATTGCAAATCCCCTGTCACACATTGCCAGACATAGGCCACATAATGCGAGTCCCCTGCCACACATTGCAAGACATAGGCCACATATTATTACAAGTCATAGGCCACATATTGCAAGTCCCCTGCCACACATTGCAAGTCATAGGCCACATATTCCAAGCCATAGGCCACATATTCCAAGCCATAGGCCACATATTGCAAGTCGTAGGTATTGCAAGTCACCTGCTAGGCACGGCGGTGTAAAGCGGCGCGCGCCAGTAAGGCACCGGCTCCTTGGTGTGTTGCGAGCGGACGCGACCCGCTCCGTAGAAGTACCCGATACCGCCGATCATATTCGACATTGCCGCCTTAGCTATGGCGATTTCTTCTGTGGAATACCTGGAAGGACAAATGACGATTTCAGTTTATGGTATAATATTTTTGACAGATGACATCACAAAGGTCGCTGGAAACCGATGGTTGCAGGTTGCGCGGGTCCGTTCGTTGTGGAAATCTAGGGTGGCCAGCAGTGGACGTCTTGCGGCTGATGATGATGATAACATTTTTAGATGAAAATCTTTGAGAAATGAATGAATAGGTATTGATGGATTTTAGTAACACAAACGTTTTTTTTTAATTTGTTAAAAATTATATGGAAAAACAAGCCTTACCTCTTCATAGTAAGGTTGAATTTCACTTCAAAATCATCATCAATGCAGAAGTAACCACTGACATAGAATAGATAATACAGATAGAACGGACACTCCCCACCCCCCGCCAGTTTCAAGCTTCCTTCCCCGCAAGCACCGCGAGAAGCGCTCAACGAAGGGTTATATCGGACGATAATTTTCTATGAGAATACGACCATGATGCTGTATTATTTAACAAAATGGTACCAAATTTTTCGTCTATTATGCGAAACAATAAGAGATTTTTGATTTCATAAGAATTTCTACAAAGATTGAATCATTTTTATAAACTGTGTTAGCTATTCTGGTTAGAAGTACGCGCCAACACTGAAGTCCTGTGACGAAATTATTAAACTCGTTGTTTTTAAACTGCGGCTTTCGTTGTGAAATACGTCAGTGGCGCCAAAAACGTATGGTAACGAGTGATGGCGCGGAGTATAGTTCGCAATTCACGAAGTCACTAGTCACTAGTGTTGCCAATTTAGTGGATTTTTTTACTAAGATTGCTACTATTCAGATTTATTGATAAGTGATTATTTCTTAGCATTCAACCGACTCAAAAAAAAGAAACAGGTTCAATATTTAGACTATCTGTACTTTTATGTGCGTCCAGCGTCCATGTATATATTATGTCGGTCAATAGTGAACAATGAATATAGGATTTCATCTAGTAAGTAGTATGCTTATTTAAGATTTCGCAACAACCGTTCATTAAAACCAGTAAGAGGATACGAGTACATTGACTACTGGAATGGATAGTTCCAAAAAAAAATAACGATATTTTTAAACTAAAACTTATTCAGTAATTAACGGCTTTGACATTGACTTATAAACTTTACCGGTTCTAGTACTACCGGTACTACTACGATTTAGTTTCATTTTTAACCAACTTCAAAAAAGGAGACGGATCTCAATTCGTTTATATGTTTGTTCCGTAATAGCTCCATTTATTGTGAAACAAAGGACATAAGCCCAAATCACATTGAAAAAACCCAGGTGCCACACCTGGGTTTTTTGATGTACCTCAGATTTTAAGTTATTAGTAATAATATTCTAAACTATCATCATCATCCGTTTGAGTGGCTAACCTGCGTTTTTTTGCCTGTAGAAGTTTTGTAGAAGTTCGTGTCAAAAGCTCGTTTTATGGAACAAAATATATTGTATAATTTGGTGTTAATGATATAAAAATAATATATACCGGCTGAGTCATAAAGATATATTATATCAAACAATGCACGAATATGCTTAGGTATAGAATATGCTTTGTATTCAATTATCAGTTTGCTTAAATCGCGGGTCAAATCTGGACAAGTACTGGCACAAGCACAGCACTAGCATAGGCCTGGGATATGAGGCGTACTTGAAGAGAGGTATATGCTAAGATGTTACGAAGATGATGATGATGATTATATCGGATTGCAAACAGTATTGGTGAACTTTAAAAAAACGCCTACAAAACTACACTGATAAAAAAACATGTTAGCCACTAATTTGGGTTATGGGAGTGGTGTAATTTTTTTTCCTAAAATATATTTACATACAGTTATTAGACTTTTTTTGAGATTAGATACAATTATTTTGTGCCGAGGTCAGGGTACGATTTGGGCCATGTCTCCTTTGATGTTTCTTTTTTTTTGGTAGATCATAGTTTTGAAACATGAAAACAAAACTAAAAATTACTTTCGTTTATTTTTGTTCAAGTTTTTTATGATCGTCATTGAAATTTGGTCAATTAAGTTTCTGAATTTAATTTGAAATTAAAACTGATTTTTGTTTATTCGGCGCAAATAAATTATTAAGTAATGACTTCAACCTTAAAATGTGATTTGAGTATAATAGACTCACTCACTATTCTCACGATATTTAAAGTTTTATGCGATCCTTACTATAATGCGAATAAATAAATCACTATTTATCAACATACAAAAGTTATATTTTTTTAAGCAATTAGTAAAAAAATAAATCCGGAACTAGCAACATTATCCCGCGAGACACGAGATCCACAAGGCGGCCATCGTAACAACAATTCGGAATGTTTGTTTACAAAATTAAATTGTAGTTTTGAGTTGAAAAATTATGTTGTTCTTTACTGTGGTGAGACATGCGATGGAAATAATTAATAATTAGTTTGTGCAGTGTATACTCTGATTATAGTGAACTGTGTGTAAATGCAACTTATGGACGTAGTTTTACCATCTAATGTGAAATACACGATATGTGGAGTGATTAATTAATATATTGTCAGATTAAAGTTTTCTCTTTGGGTAAGTGTACTTAACTAAAAATCAATTCGTCCATGGTACCTTTATTATCTCCTATTTTGTTTTAAATCTTCTCCCTTCTGATTGTTGATGAAAGTTATATTTACATTAAAGATCGAACACTAACTAGGTAAGATTATAGGTCACTTAACACAGGCAGGTGAACTCACGAGTCACAGCTATTCCATAAAATAATTTAGTAACCCTAGGTGACACGCACACATGCGTAAATGTGTTCGAACGACATATGTGTAGTTGTGTGAGTGTAGGTATGTCAACTGCACCATCTGTATGGATTTTAGGCCGAGTGTCCGGGGCCTGCCACTGATTCCGTTGAATATCGAATGGTCACAAGTAACTTCAAAATTAAATAGTAGAACAAACCCTACCCATTCACAGTAAGGTTGAATTTGGCTCAAAATTCCTCATCGACTGTGAAGTGGCCACAGATTTTGTTGAGTAACAAAAGGACACAAGTGACCTAAAAATTATTTAGTAAAACAAACCTTACCCCTTCACACTAAGGTTGAATTTCGCTTCAAAGTCGTCGTCAAACGCCTCCACTTTCTCCTTCAAAGCGTCAGTGTATTCTTCTTTCATCAACGGCGAAGTGGCCACTGACTCCGTTGAATAGACAATGTCTACAGCGAACGGGGGTTCCACGATAAGTTGTATGGGAATGAAATTTACTTCTCTTTCCTGCGGAGAAAAAGAAAAACATACTATAGAAGTTAGCCTTATTTTGGCACGTTTGGAATCATTTTTTGACGTGATAACGTCTTATAATTCGATGAAGCCGGCTGCACGCCCGCAAAACATGACGTCATGTACCGTTACCGTCGGTCGTTACCTCGCCGCATGTTTGTTACAGTTGTATTAATTATTTCGACCAGTAGTTCAAGCGGGGATGTAGCTCAGTGGTAGAGCGTTCGCTTTGCATGTGAAATGCCCCGGGTTCGATCCCCGGCATCTAAAAGCTTTTTTGCATTGTTTTGATTGAAAATGACTAAATTCTACTGATTACTTTTTACATACAAATCTATTAAACAAATGAAATTAAAATTTTCTTTTGAAAAATGCTACCATTCCATCAGTATTTTCTTAAGACGTTGTCACGTTCTATCGTCAGTAAACCGACTTTACAGACAAACATTTTTTATATTTGAATAGTAAATCTTTATTTTAGATTGCACCCGTACAAAGCCAGGGCGGGTTCAATAGTCCATACTAGTATTATAAAGCTGAAGAATTTGTTTGTTTGTCTGCTTGAACGCTAGGATCTCGGAAACTACAGGCCCGAATTAAATGATTATTTTTCTGTTGGATAGTCCATTTATCGAGGAAGGCTATAGGCTATAATAACTTTACGTTAGGTACTATCAACAGGAGCGGAGCATGAATGAAAAATGTAACAAAAACGGGGAAAAAATATTTTTTTTGAGTGATAGAATGATATTTATACTACACCTGCTCGGAAAGTACCTTGATACATTATAAAATTTACGGTAGAAAGTACGTCATTGCATATCGAACAAATATGCGGCGAGAAAACGCATCTGAGCGGGAGAGAAAAGTGTATGAAAATCCATTTCTTACGTGGTTTTTCTTTTTTAGATAAGACTATATATTATATAGATAAGACTATAGATAAGATTCTATTTTGGGTAAGACTATGCGCTGGTAACCTAAATATCAAAAGCCAAAAAGTTTTTACAGTGAGTTTTTATCTCCAAGTTCGCAAAATGACACTGGCCACTAGCTGTGTGTTGGATGGTGTCAAACAATTTGAAAAAAGAACATGTGAAAATTGCAGACGCCATTGGCGCCATTTTCAATTTGTGTGTTGTTTGAGGATTCAGTTTTCGTAGAAAAGTAAAATAAAACTATCAAAATGATAAGTAGTGATAGTGATGATGAAGATTTTTTAACTCCGCCGCAGTTGAAGGAAACATCGCAAACAAACATTAATGGAAAAAGTGAGCTTTAATTGTGTGTGAAAATTAAGCTTCACTAACTGCAACAATTTCAATATAAATTTCAATTAGTAAAGATTTAGTTTTTTTTTTCTCGTAGGTGTAGTATAAAGCACTATGTATCACTCGAGAGAAAGTGCGATTCCCGATCTCGGGTGTTTTAAAGCCCTCGCCTGCGGCTCGGGCTTCAAAAGACACCCTCGACGGTAATCGGTCACTTTCTCCTCTCGGTGAACAATGTAACGGTCTATGTCTTAAGTTTGTTCTGAACAAGTTCTGAATCAGAGTTAGTACGACTAATTTTCGATAGGCGGCGTAGCAACGCGCGCACGCTTCAGCCAGTCGTAGATAAATCAATTTTAGTAGTGGTAGGACTCTTAGCAGAGTCCGCCTGGGGAAGTACCACACCTTTGCCAAATATTCTACCGCCAAGCAGTAATGAGCAAACATTACTGTGTTCCGGTTTGAAGGGCAATGATTCCAGAGAAATTACAGGCCTTAGAGACATAATATCTTAGATCTCTGGGTGACGAGCGCAGTGCAGTGCTAGGTAATGATTTGGACTATCATGTGCCAATAGCTGCGTGTTACTGTGCTGTTATGTGGCAGGCATGTTGCTTACCATCAGGCACATGACCTGGTCGACTCGACACTCTAGGCTATTAAAAAAAAATATGGTTGTCTGTAAAGTCGGTTTACTGACGATAGTTGAACGTGACAAAGTCTTAAGAAAATACTGATGGAATGGTACTGACTAGTATTTGTGTTAAGCGTCATCTAGGTAAAACATTCTGAAGCTTTTTGAAAAGCTGTTCAAAGCGCCATCTCTGGGTACATCATTGTACTAGCACAAGTTCTTAACTTCATATCGTCGCTTTTCTAAAACATGGACAGACTCCTTGAACGTAATACACATTTCACTCACTAGATGGTGCGAAAAGTAATAAGGCGAGGTAACGACGGTAAAGGCACATGACGTCATGTTTTGCGGGCGTGCAGCCGGCTTCATCGAATTATAAGACGTTATTACGTCAAAAAAAAATCCAACGCACCTCGCTAAGTGTGTCATCGGGCCCCAACACGGCGAGACGGCCGAATGCCGGGTGCTTCTCAACCTTAAGGAGAGACATGAACTTCTCCTTGAGCTGATGCAGACCGGGCGCGTGGGCTTCGGACATCGATCTGTGGTGCACGACACCTGAAAAAAAAAATAGTGCTTGCTTAAGACCGCACGGCAGAAATGAAAACTAAAATAAGAAATACTTACCTAACTATACAAAGACTACTAAATAATTTTAATTTAAAACTAATAAAGTGGCCACGTGCGAGTTGTACTCGCCCATGAAGGGTTCCGTTGCAGCAAGTAACATGATATACATAGTACACATAGTTCTTGTAGTTCGTTGTAACTTTGATCGAAGTTTTAATCATAGTGTATTTATGACGTACTAAAAAAAACTACTCATCAACTACATCGGATCGAGTTCAAACCAATTTTCGTTGGTAGTTTGCATGGTAATGTACATCATATATTTTTTTTAGTTTTATCATTCTCTTATTTTAGAAGTTAGAGGGGGGGGGGGGGGATACACATTTTTGAAGTGAAAACTTCTTTAGGCGCGCTATAGACAGAATTTTCGTGGGCTGTGAAACAGATTCATCAATCGTCACGCTCGGATATGATAAGAAATCTTCGTGTAAACTCGGTAAAAACGGCCTAAAGGTATGGTACCTACCATAAACTGGGCAACAGAAACAGTAAAGAGTTTCGATTACCTACCTCCAACAGCCCAGCGTTTATCTCCAGATACCAGGACAACAGAAATATAAAAGAGTTGCGTTTGCCCCTAGGTACCAGTACCAGGGCAACAGAAACAGTAAAGAGTTGCAATATTTTGTACAACTTTGTTCCATCAGAATGTCCCTTGACACCTTCCAAGTATTTTGAAGTGAAAACTTCTTTTGGCGCGCAGGCGCGCTTTTAGACAGATTTTTCGTGGGGTGTGAATTGAATTCTAGCGTCACGCTCGGGTATGATAAGAAATCTTCGGGTAAACTCGGGGCCACGGCCATTGCCCATCTAGTAATGCGTCAGCCAATGGGAAATGCTAACGCATTTCTAAATGGCCAGGCCATGATGGTCAGGCCACGCCTTCCGGTACACCCGTGTAGTTTCCAAAGTAAGCTATCAAATTCTGAGTTATAAATTTTCACTTCTATCGGCAGTTCCTATGACTGCCAATTTTTTTTTAATTTAGCCATCCACACCGGGGTCCGTGCCCTTTAATTTCCTTGGTCCTTTGTCATTTAAGTTCTCTTTTCTCACATATTTCTTGGATTAGGGAAAGAATAGGAACATAGGGTTCAACTACCCTCAAACCATTTCCAAAGTTCGAACCCCAACTACCCTCAAACCATTTCCAAAGTTCAAATCCCAACTACCCTCAAATCGTTTCCAAAGTTAGAACCCCAACCCCTCAAACCAGTACCAAAGTTACATACGAACGAACGTATACGAACATCAACTACCTTCAAATCGTTTCCAAAGTTTAAACACTATCTACCCTCAAACCATTTCCAAAGTTCGAACACCAACTACCCTCAAACCGTTCCCAAAGTACTCGCAGCAGTGTGACCGCCCCCCCCCCCCCCCCCCCCGTGTTAAATTCCGTGTTTATCGCGCGTTGCGAAAGGGAGCTAGACGGGAGCTAGACGGAAAAAAATTAAGACTGAAAGTTGTAACGACACTTTGCTATCACCAAAAGTTGTAACGGAGTTTCTTCAGGTACCAGGGCAACAGAAACAGTAAAGAGCTTCGATTACCTACCTCCAACACCCCATCGTTTATCTCCAGATACCAGGACAACATAAATATGAAAGAGTTGCATTTGCCTCCAGGTATCAGTACCAGAGCAACAGAAAGCATTTACCTCTCCAGATACAATGACAACATACAATAATGAGTTTCGTTAATACCTCCGCACCCACAGCGTTTATCTCCAAGTAGCAGGACTGCATAAATATGAGAGCCAGGTACCAGGGCAACAGAAACAGTAAAGAGTTGCGTTTACCTCCGACGTCATGCGCCATTTCAATAGGCACGATACGTTGCGGGCTCCGCCTCGCCGGTCAGTATAAAGTTATGTTTAACCTCCAGTGTACCAAGCTACTGAGGAAACAGAATCAAATCCTCGCAGTAGTACCCCCACTGACCGTGTAACAGCTCGAGCCGCAGCTTGAAGTTGTGATGCGCGGGAGTGTGCCCCAGGACGGCGCCCCGCTCGGCCCACAGCCGCGCCTGCGCGCCGCCCCCCAGGGCCTCGTCTAGCGCCGCGTACCACACGAACGAGAATGGCGCTTTGGATTTGTTCTGAAACAACATTATCGAGGTTTTCTTGCGTGGTATTATAGTCGAAAGTTTTAAGCTTTATTGTATTATCTTCGTCGTTTTTTGTTTGACTTGATTGCGTAACAAACACCCCAATAATCCATACTTTCGTTTGCACCTTTGAAATTACACCCAGTTTTTTGGCAGCTACGAGTAATGTAGCTTTGGACTATGTAACGAAGGGATTTTTTTTTTTGAACGACGAAGTTAATAACTTCTACTTACTCGTATTATTATGTCGATTTGGTTACAAATATGAAATTCAGAGCATATACATTTCTTTGTTACAGATTGTACACCACAAGGTTGGTGCAGTGCCTTAGAGCACGCACCGCCTGTCAGTATGGCCGTGTCGGCACGAGACGGAAAAACTTCATTCATTTAACTGATTATTAATCTTTGAATCGTTGGATAATGAGTTGTTAATATATAAAATCATAAATAGTTCCATTCCTTGATAAGTAGTTACAGGGTAGACTTGTATGTCATACCCTCATTCATCATCATTTCAAGCGGGACGAAAAGGGAGAGCTATACGAAGGCTAATAATACCATTTCAGCTAAACGGTACATTTCATTTCACAACAAGGCTGGTACAGAGCACGCACCGCCTGTCAGTATGGCCGTGTCGACGGAAAACTTCAATTACTTAACGGATTGATGTATCAATGATCGGTAATGATTTATTACAAGTTGTAAATACATAACATCATGAGTAGTTCCATCTATACTAATATTATAAAGCTGAAGAGTTTGTTTGTTGGTTTGTTTGAACGCAAGGATCTCTGGAACTACTGGTCCGAATTGAAAGATTATTTATTTGTAGGATAGTCCATTTATCGAAGAAGGCTATAGGCTATCTTATACCTTTAAACGAGCAATTCTTGTACCTATATAAATATCTTACATATAAAATTCTCGTGTCACAGTGTTTGTTTCCTTACTCCTCCGAAACGGCTTTACTGATTTTTACCAAATTTTACATGCATATTCAGTAGGTCTGAGAATCGGCTACTAGCTATTTTTCATACCCCTAAGTGTTAGGGGTTGTTCCCCCCAAACATATTTTTTTAATTTCTGATAAAACATTTTTGTTGTTTTTTTTTTTAAATGTGGCGTTAAAAAATACATACAACCCTAAATGTTAACCCTTTTATCACCAACCCCTGTTTTTTTATAGCCATTTTAGTAATTTAATCATTTGACAGTGAACTCCTAAACGACGGGACCAATTTGAATGTTTTTTTTGTGTGTGTATTCGAAGATAGTTTAAATTCACAAATAAGCCCGGCAGATGGCGCTGCAGACAGTGTCTAGGTTATGTCCGAGCGAAGCCGGAACGGGCCGCTAGTGTATATATATATAGAATCTGAATCTCGGAAACGGCTCGACGGATTTTCATGAAATTATGTATGCAGGGGATTTCGGGGACGATAAATCGATCTAACTAGGTCTTATTAAAAATAAAGTAGCCAAGTGCGAGTTGGACTCGCCCATGAAGGGTTCCGTTCCAGCAAGTAACATAATATACATAGTACACATAGTTCTTGTAGTTCGTTGTAACTTTGATCGAAGTTTTAATAATAGTGTATTTATGACGTACTAAAAAAAAACTACTCATCAGATCGAGTTCAAACTAATTTTCGTTGGTAGTTTTCATGGTAATGTACATCATATATTTTTTTTAGTTTTTTCATTCTCTTACTTTAGAAGTTAGAGGGGGGGGACACACATTTTACCACTTTGGAAGCGTCTCTCGCGCAAGTTATTCAGTGTAGACAAAAATTATATTAGAAACCTCAACATCATTTTTTAAGACCTATCGATAGACACCCCACACGTGTAGGTTTGTTGAAAAAAAATTTTTTGAGCTTCAGTTCTCAGTATGGCGGGCAGCCCTAATTTTTGTTTTTTTAAAAAACTTTTGTAAAAATCTTAATGCGATTCACAGAATACATCTACTTACCAAGTTTCAACAGTGTAGTTCTCATAGTTTCGGCAAAAAGTGGCTGTGACATACGGACGGACAGACAGACAGACAGACAGACATGACGAATCTATAAGGGTTCCGTTTTTACGTTTTACGGAACCCTAAAAAACGCATATTATGAGCGTTTTTAGACAATGAAAAACTGTCACATTAGACATTAGAATGTGAAGGTAAATTTCGCCGCGTGACGCGACAGCACAATTAGCTCAGACGGGAAGTCGGGCGCTCATAGCGGTCACGAATTAGTAGCTCCGGGTTCGAATCCAGACGGGTTCTCTTTTTTTTTCAAATCGTTTTTTTTAAGAAAATCTATTTCTTGGAGTCTTTTATCTGTAGGTATCTAAGTATATTTAGTATTTAAACCGAGCAAAGCTCGGTCCCCCAGGTACTTTAACATTATGCTACTAACAACAGGAGCCGACCATGAATGAAAAATGTAACAAAAACGGGAAAAAATATTGCTTTTTGAGAGCTTTCGTTGCATGACAGCAAATATGTCATATTTTAAAGGTTGCGTCATTAAAATCTAAAGTAACCGAGTTTGTTCAAAATGTGAATTGGTACGACCAATTTTCGATAGATGGCGTAGCAACGCGCGAGTTCAGCAAGTCTCTTGATATGTAGTGAAAGGGTAGACTTGTAAGTCTACCCTCATTAAAAATACTGCAGTAATATATGAAGATTTAACAGCATACCGTGGCGGTAACATTAACGCGCACGGTCCAATGCGCCCCGGCGGCCGAGGGCGCAGTCTTCACGAAACTGGTGACGATCCTATGCGGCGGATCCGCTATCGACTGCTCGCCGAACGAAACGCCGTCGTGGCGCGTCCACCCGTACTGCGCTAGGTTGTCGCCTTGCTCGCACCAATGTCTGAAAAAAATAGAACAAAATAAACAAAATATTTCCCCGACTACTTTGGATTTGTAATTTGTCACAGTATTCTACTAGTCAAGACCTTTTATTTGATGCCCATAATGAGTTCTGAAAAAAAATGTATGTGTACTTTGTGGTGGCAGCCATCTTGGATTTGATATTTATTATAGTGTATGGATTATACTAGTCAAGCCAATTCATTTGATACCCATATTGTTGTGAGTTGTGAATAAATATTTTATCGGCCATTTTGTGGAAGCGGCCATCTTGAATCGATATTAACCAAACCTAGACAAGAACACTCGATTAATTCAACTTTCAAACAAAAATGAGGTCATCCAGATCAGTTTTGAATTCAATGCAATCAGTTCAGAATTTTCGACTTCAAATTGTCCTACTTATAAATAGAGACGAACTTCTTAGCATTCCATGGATTCACCAAGCGGGGTGCCGGGTCTATCGGCAGCGAGAGAAATCCCGAGTAGACCCCAAGACTTGTGACTCGGGCGTAGGTTTAAGGGGCCCCTTTTTGACTTACATCAACACTCACCTTCACTACTTTACCAAATATCTACCTTTACCTTTTATTCAAATACTTAAACCGACTTCAAAACCACAAATAGGCACACAAGAGCAGAAAATAAATTAATATGATTATTGTAAGCGCTACCCACTCATCTATTTGAAATCGGTGCCAGGCAAGTCAAAAAGTTCAGATAAATGTAAGCAAATTTATTTATTTTATTCATTTTCGAAAACCGCCACACCAATTTCAATAAAATTCATTTAGGACCATTCAAAAAGACCTTTCGAACAAAAAAATGGTTGTCTGTAAAGTCGGTTTACTGACGATAGTTAACGTGACAACGTCTAGTATTTGTGTTAAGCGCCATCTAGGTAAAACATTCTGAAGCTTTTTGAAAAGCTGTTCAAAGCGCCATCTCTGGGTACATCATTGTACTAGCACACGTTCTTAACTTCATATCGTCGCTTTTCTAAAACATGGACAGACTACTTGAACGTAATACACATTTCACTCACTAGATGGTTCGAAAAGTAATAAGGCAAGGTAACGGCGGTAACGTTACATGACGTCATGTTTTGCGGGCGTGCAGCCGGCTTCACCGAATTATAAGACGTTATCACGTCAAAAAAATATTTAAAACTGTTGGGACATTCTTGAGAAATCAGGTAACATACATAAAAAATATTGATGTATACACTTTGATTATGGAATACTAGCTGTGCCCCGCGGTTTCACCCGCGTCTATTTGAGAAAAATCCATACTAAAATATCCATTGCTGGCCACTTTATTACGTTTTAGGGAACCCTAAAAATACGTAAATAAGCAACAATGCATTGTTGTAGAACAAATTTGATTACTTCAAATGACACAAACTTCAAATGTAGACACGCGCCGTCACAGACTTCAACGACCAAAGAGAATTTAAATTCACGGAACTAAAACTCTCGAAGAGAAATATTTTTCCCCGTTTTCTTTACATTCTTCACTCATACTCCGTACCTATTGATAGTAGCGTAATGTTATATACCCTATAGCCTTCCTCGATAAATGGAGTATCCAACAAAAAAAGAATCTTTCCTATCGGTTCAGTAGTTTCCGAGATCCTAGCGTTCAAACAAACAAACTCTTCAGCTTTATAATATTAGTATAGATGTATACATAGTAGTCGAATTGATAGCCTCATCCTTTTTGGCAGTCGGTTAATAAAAGAGCAAACATTTCTAATTGAAGCGTTATCATATCGTACAATGGTGTCCTTAAGATAAGGATGATTAATAATCAAACGGATTATGAGATGATCCCAACATTGTGTAAGCACTCAAATTTTATGGGTACTATAAAAAAAAATAACTTTGCCTACACTGTCTATGGTAAAACAAAACGTATTGTGTGTGAGTTTGTTAGTACCCTAGTGAGTTTTTGAAGTGAAAACTTCTTTAGGCGCGCCTAGACAGATTTTTCGTGGGGTGTAAATTGGATTCTACCGTCACGCTCGGGTATGATAAGAAATCTTCGGGTAAACTCGGGACCTTGGCGATTGGGCATCTAGAAATGCGTCAGCCAATGGGAAATGCTGAAAGGGCGTGGTCTCGCCATCATGGCATGGCCATCTAGAAATGCGTGAGCCAATGGGAAATGCTGACGCATTTCTAGATGGCCATGCCATGATGGGGAGGTCACGCCCTCTGGTTACACCCGTGTAGTTTCCAAAGTAAGCTATCAAACTCTGAGTTATAAGTTTTCACTTCTATCAGCAGTTCCTATGACTGCCAATTTTTTTTTTGATACTAACCTATCTATTTTACAATCTATACAAATATAGTAAAGCTGAAGAGTTTGTTTGTTTGAACGCAAGGATCTCGGGAACTACTGGTCCGAATTGAAAGATTCTTTCTCTGTTGGATAGTCCATTTATCAAGGCAGGCTAAGGCGATTTAACATTACGCTACTATCGACAGGAGCGGAGCATGAATGAAAAATGTAACAAAATCCGGCAAATTCCGAGTAGGACCTACTCCTCCCGCACGAAGGGTTCCGTACCATTAGCAAATAAACGGCGAAAACCTCTTTGGATTTATTCGAAATTTCTTATACAACACAATTTCCGCAGACAGCAAAAAGTCTTATTAAAATATTGAATTTTGGTTCATGATTCTGACAATGAATTCGACATCGCGTTCTATTTTTACTAGTGGCGCCATCTAGTTTATTTGGGACGGACTAATCGAGCAAAAATCAAATTTGTTGTATGGGAGCCCCCCTTAAATAATGTTTTTATTTTAGTTTTAGTATTTGTTGTCATAGTGGCAATATAAATACATCATCTGTGAAAATTTCAACTGTCTAGCTATTACCGTTCTTGAGTTACAGCCTGGTGATAAACGGACAGCCAAGTCCCTATACGGAACCCTATTACTGGTTCCGTTTTTACCCTTTGGTTACGGAACCCTAAAAACGGGAAAAAGTACTACTTTTTGAGAGTTTTCGTTGCGTGACAGCATGTGTCTATATTTTAAAGGTTGCGTCACTAGAACGTAAAGTAACCGAATTTGTTCAAAATTTGAATTGGTACGACCAATTTTCGATAGATGGCGTAGCAACACGCGCACGATTCAGCTAGTGTTGAATAGGAATAAAAGAATGGGAGTCTAAAAAAAAGCTCAGCGCTCAGCTTCGTCCGCATGTCACGGACGACGAACTAACGGTAACGGTAACGTTACATGACTTCATGTTTTGCGGGCGTGCAGCCGGCTTCACCGAATTATACGACGTTACCACGTCAAAAACCCCCTGTCATTATGTCGTAGCTTCAAATAAAAATGCTCACCTGATTCCCTTCTGAACCTGTGGTGCTACCTCGTACCACATCATACCGTAGACTGGCGACCGAGGGTCCCGGCTCTTCATGCCCATGTAAACTCCGGGCCGGTAGGAGCCCCAGAAGCGATCTGACGATGCCCCGGGCTCCCGAACAATCTACAACATTTTACAATTTACAACATTTTTAGTAACCCCCGAGCTTAGAATTGAAACTTCTCATAGTGTATAATAAATAACATTCAGTAGAATGTTAGTAAGTCTAGCCATTTCAATTGATACCCATATGAAGAGTTGTTAAACAAAAATATGTTTTAGGTCATTTTGTAGTGATGGCCATCTTGGACCAATTTTGATTGAGCGTAGCTAACAACACTCCCAGCTAATTCACATAACATACAAAAACAAAACCTAATCGAAATTGGTTTATACGATGATCGTCAGTCATCATTCTCCCGACTAGACTTCAAATCAAGACATGCAACATCTGGCAAAAATGGGAGTGGAACTGGTATGGTAAGTGAAAACCACCCTCTCACTATATTAAATAACTGGACAATTTCGATTAGGCTGGATTTACTTAGGGTGTGTAGCTGAGAACTTCCACATGATGCACCCCAGGCATCAAACTACAACTTGCCTTGATTATGCTCCACAAGCACTCTGATAAGCAGAGTGATCAGTGGAAGGGCAAGGGCCGCGATGCGGCCATAGTGGCGGTTATTCCTAGCCGCGGTGGTCAGGCCCGACCTCTCCCTGCCGACCATGTTTGCCGTGATGCTCGACAGGGAGAGATTATCTCAGGTAAAGGAGCGAACAGGAGCGCTCCTCCACTGAGGCGGAAGCGGACACGGGGGAGAGCCTGAAGATACGCGACTCTGGGCTCGCATCCCGCCTCCACAGGAAGGCGTCCTCCTAAGACATTTGCATGATCTAGGTAATGTACAACAATAATAACATTTTTAACCGACTTCCAAAATTATGTTATCAATTCGACCACCATGTTTTTGACGTGATAACGTCTTATAATTCGGTGAAGCCGGCTGCACGCCCGCAAAACATGACGTCATGTAACGTTCCGCCGTTACCGTTAGTTCGTCGTCCGTGCCAGCAGAGCGCTGAGGGCGCCACCCGCCGAGTCGAGCGGTATCACTACTCGCGCTATCAGCGTACTGATTTCTTAAGACGTTGTCACGTTTAACTATCGTCAGTAAACCGACTTTACAGACAACCATTTTTTTATTATGTATGTTACCTGATTTCTCGAGAACGCCTCAATTTTAAAAATTTATTTTTGTGTCCAGGACGGCCTTAAACATCCGACGCCTGGGGCGTCCGGCACCCCACTCAGTCATACTTTTTCGTACACGCAGTCAACGTAAATATTTTTTTTTTTTAGGTTTATACTTGACCGCCATTTCGCCTGATGTTAAGCGACAGTGCGGTCTACGATGGAGCGTGTTTACCTAGAAAAAACCGATTCACTCTCGATTTGAAGACACAAAGATTGTAACCATCGGGGAATCCCACTCAGGCAACTTATTCTACAGCCTAGACATTCTTATCACAAAAGTAGAGTCAAATCTCTTCTTCATGTCTTTGGAACATCAACCATGAAACGATGTCGCTTTTTCGAGCTACGAGCATTCCGATAGAAAAAAGGACAAGGTGGTATTAGATCAGAGACAAACTTTTTAGCATTCCATGAATTCACCGTGCGGGTGCCGGGTCCATCATGTGACACAGAGAGAAATCTCGAGTAGACCCCAAGACTTGTGACTCGGGCGTAGGTTTAAAAGGGACCCCTTAGTGACGTACGTCAACACTCACCTTCATTACTCGTATTTCTCTCCCTGCCCAGCCAAATCCGATATGATCCTACTAGTGCAGCTTTAGATACTCGTTCTAGTATAGAACTTACTACACTTCTGGACAAGCCAAGGTTATCTGTTGTAAAAAATATTTATTTCATACTACTAACTCGGTGCTGGTTATATTTTATCATGTGTTGTCTTTTGTTTGTTTTAGATGAACCAACTTATGAGAGAGACGTACTTCTTAGCATTCCATGGATTCACCGTGCGGGTGCCGGGTCCATCGTGTGGCAGAGAGAGAAATCTCGAATAGACCCCAAGACTTGTGACTCGGGCATAGGTTTAAAAGGGGCCCCTTATATTGACGTATGTCAACACTTACCTTCACTACTCGTATTTCTCTCCCTGCCCAGGCAAATCCGATATGATCCTACTAGTGCAGCTTTAGATACTCGTTCTAGTATAGAACTTACTGTACTTCTGGACAATCCAAGGTCTTTAAGCAGGTTATAGAGAGATTTTGCTGGTATACCTCTCGCTCCTACTTCTACAGCGTATAAATTAACTACATAGCCATTTTTTGTTAATTCGTTTTGAAGGTCGTAATACTTATTTTGTTTCATCGCGTGGTCTTTAGGTATATTAGTTTCCCACGGTACGGTAAGTTCTACCAGGACTATGCGTTTCGTAGCCCTAGAAAAAAGGAAAATGTCCGGTCTGGATGACGAACAACATATTTCCGTTTACGAAACTCTCAAGAAACGGACATTGTTGATATTTGATTCTTTTTACCACCAGCAGCCCAGGTGGTACTATCAGATAGATACATTTTGCAGAGTTTGCAGCTGATCTGAATAACTTTTAGACTTTTTTCTACGGAACTGATAGGACCTCAAAAAAGTATCATGGTATCATGGTTGACATTCTAAAGACATAAATAAGGTTTGATTCTGTTTTTGTAATAACATCTATTGTCATATTTGTCCTATATTAATGTCTTCAACATTCTATTACATAAAAAGTAATTACATCAGCTGTTTGATTCTAACAACACAACCTTTAGAGTTTCTAGTCTAGAGTGTTGTTTAAGGAACATCCACTAGTATTTATCGACTTAATTTTTACTCTTCTTTTAATTTGGCCTTTCTAATACCTTTAAAAGCGTTTTAACATAGTGGGAAAAGAAAGTCACAGGAATCCAATTACGAGTAGACGAATTGCCCAAGAGCTGTGCTCACATTATATCCAAGAAGTAAACATGCTACTTCAAACACTGCAAATCTTACCACCTAGCTTACCACATCGTGCAAATAAAGGAGGTGGAAGGAAAAAAGAAGTATATTTTAAACTTACTTTTTCATCATCAAACGGGGTATTGACCCTCGTCTCTAGGTATCCTAGAACGCTCACGTACACAGCGATCACTAAACACAAGATTCCGACGCCAGTCTTCCACTGTGACAACAAATAAAGAGTTTTACTAGCAACGGTAGAACCTTCGCTGCTAGCAGAACTGCTACTCGTCTCATTTTGGGTGATTTTCAGTATCTTTCTATGTCGTACCATAGTGAGCAGCTACCTATGTTCGAAATGTAACTGTAATTGTAAATAATTGACACGTGTTTATTTAATTTTCAGCGGTATTTTGCTATTTTGTTAAATTCGATAGCGGCTTCTCAAAACCCCGAACATTGCGAAAACACTGTGGTAAATAAAAAAAAATTAAAACGTCAATAATGCATCTGACAGTATTAGTGATGTCAACTACGAGTCGAAGGCTAATAAAGTCGATCGAAAATAATATCGACTCATATGTTTTAGTGCGACAGGGATATTGTTCTTTTTCATGCTAAAAACAATCAAACCATAAGCTTTAGTGCTGAACAAAGTTGAACTTTTTTTTGAAATAAAGTGTTGGGATTAGCAATATTATCTATACTTCTATCATAATATTATAAAGAGGAAAGATTTGTATTTTTGTATTTTTGTATGTATGTAATAAACTCAAAAACTACTGAACCGATTTCAAAAATTCTTTTGCCAAGAGAAAGCTACATTATCACTGAGTAACATAGGCTATTTTTATTACAAGAAAAAAAATAGTGATCTTTGGAATTTTTTACTAAAACCAACGCAAGGTATAAAAAAAAAGCCATAAAATGGCTTTCATCGTATACGCTGCGGAAAGTACCAATGATAGAACCAAACAATGTTCTACAATATTATAGAACGTATTAAAATCTACAAAAAACCTCGGGAGAGCATATGTCTAACTACAGTAATTACGTCGCTACAACTGCTTTTTTACATTTTAAAAGAAGATAAAAATGCCGATCAACTTAAGACCATACTATTCATACATTTGTTTTAATTCTTATCAAAATAAATTATTTTTCAATCAAGACTGCTTTATTACCTATTGATTCCTTTTTGAATTATTAAAATCGGACATTCCATTCAAAATATATTACGAAATTAAAAATATCCATCCTAAATATTTGCAACGACGCGACGGCCGGCAGAATTATGAAGAGTTTACATACAGTACATACAGCGTTCATCCCAGTCAGAGTGATTTTATCTCAGAATACTTCTTTATCATGTACCACGTAGGTACATCGTTCCAAGACTACTCAAAATCAAAGAAATCACTTTGAGAGAAGCTTCAATTTCTAGGTGTCCGTTGAGGCTGAGAGAGTTGTTTGTGGTAATATTATTATTTTGTTTTCCCTCGGCATTATGGCACATTTTTGAAGACAATTTGTGTCAAGACATCAAACATACAGCCCAACAACGAGATCCGGATTATGATGTATATGTCGCAGCCGGATTGTATAGTTCGCCGTATTACATTACGGCTAGCCGTTTTGAAAAACGGGGCCGTTTTGTAATGCGGCGGTTCAACGATTAGCCGCATTGTCATTGCAATACGTTCTGCAATAAGGCGGTCCACGTTCAGCCGCATTGTATTACTGCTTATGTTGTAGGAAGACCATATTTAAAAAAATAACAACACAAAATCTAAATTAATTTCATTTATCTGAATAAATTGATCGATTATTTCGTACGATATTCCGTACTATTTTTTAAGTGAAAACTTCTTTAGGCGCGTTATAGACAGAATTTTCGTGGGCTGTGAAATGGATTAATGATCACGTGATCATCACGCTCGGATATGATAAGAAATTTCGGGTGAACTCGGGATGCTAGAGCGAGAAAGATAATGTGGTCAACAAACGTGCCAGACCGAGAAAGATAATTGTTAGAGGAGGACATGGGACAATACATACTCTTACTCTCTCTCGCTGCTCACTACCAGTGTTGACTGACACCTTAGCGACTTTCTCGCTGAAACTGGCGAATTTTTTAAACTTTTTTATCACGACATTAACTTCTAGGTACTTACCACATCAATTGAACCTGTCACGAAATGTTAAATTTGCATTTCACGTCCATTGCAAAAAAGTTATGGTTGTAATATTTTATCACAGCACTTACACTACGTAAACACACAAAATGATACCCATTTTCATAAGAAGGTGATTATACAAATACACTATAACACAACATAGTTATGCATTTTTAGCGAAATACATAAATATGACATAACTAAATAGCAAACACTAAAAACTTGTGAGTCAAACGGCATTTTCGACCCGCGTAATTTATTTTTTTTAATTTATTCTTGGCCATAGATACTAATCATTCAGCCGTAAAAGTTTTAAATTAAAATTATTTAGTAGTCTTTATATAGTTAAGTATTTCTTATTTTAGTTTTCACTTCTGCCGTGCGGTTTTAAGCGCACACATTTTTTTTTTTTACAACATTTTACCTCTCACATAAAGTTTGAAAGCCCATAACTTGATATCGGTGACGGTACACCTAAGAAACATGGTGAACTTCCATAGACAAGGGTCTATTATCGAAACATGTTCCATCATAGATAGCATCGTCGCTTAACATCAGGTGAGAGGATGGTCAAGTGCGAACCTATTAAAGTTTTAAAACTACTTGCATGGCTCGCTCCACTCAGGACCTCCCTTGAGCTTCTGGCTCCCGCATTCTTTTAAATACACTCTAGGGGTAGTAGCGCCAAGACTAGGTGGAGTCGGGGTGCTCCGGGTCGGATCTGGATCTCATGTAACCTACCCGGTCCGATTTAGTCTTAACAAGGTGGACGGTGGAAACGAAATAGTATCTAAGTAACACCCAGGGTGATAAGTGCCACCCTAATAATATTGTGTACGATTCCTCCAAACTCCAGAATCCACTGTCACTTTAGCAATTTAGGAACACACTGTATTCAACGCCATAGTTGTTGTTATATCAGGCAGCGCCATAAGTGTTAAGAATCGGAACTAAAAATTTTCAAAGAGGCGGTTAATCTCTCGCTTTATTACATTACGGCTAGCCGTGTTAGCAATTTAGGAACACACAGTATTCAACGCCATGGTTGTTGTTATGTCAGGCAGCGCCATGAGTGTTAAGAATCGGAACTAAACATTGTCAAAGAAGCGGCTAATCTCTCGCTTTATTACATTACGGCTAGCCGTGTTGAATAACGCATGGCGTTGAATACATTCCAGTGGTTTTTAAATCAGCTGTATTCAATCCGGCTGATCGTTAAACTGCCGCTTTACAAAACGGCCTTTAACCAACTAAGCCACCAGGCCAGGCAGTTTAATGTTTTTGAACTTTAAAGTTTTGGTTTTTAATTTTGATCTTTTGGAAAAATTTGGTCATGTACATTTCATTTAGCATACCTACTTAACAAAAAATTTGACCCCGTGCGAAGCCGGGACGGGCCGCTAGTATGTTATATTTTATGTTAGTCTATTGTATGTTATAAATACAACTTGATTTTATGTATTTGTTAAATTTACAATAAGATCTTTAATAATAGAGGTAGAAAAAAGTTATGAGGTACTAGCTGATACCCACGACTTCGTCCGCGCGAAATAAATACTAAGGTAACTCAGGCATCAGGCAGTACCTATTTGTATAGCCAGACACATTTACGGTTACTAAAAACAGCTTATATAATAAAATAACTGTGTACAATTTCATCAAAATCGGTTCAGTTTTTTAGATCTGAAAGCGTAAGAGACATTCGGTCCCCATTTCAACTCCAATTTCACCCCCGTACAGTTCGAAATAACAAAATTGCAAGAACAAACATTCGTTTGCTGCGTGTCAAGTAAGTATCTAAAAGTATTCAGAGCTTCATGGTTTTATCTGCAACGGTTGGGAATTTCAACCCCAATTTCACCCCCGTACAGTTCGAAATTACGAAATTGATAGAACAAACATTCGTTGGCTTCGTATCAAGTGTCTAGAAACAGAGTTACATGGTTTTATCTTCAACGGTTGAAAACTTCAATATATTGACATTCATCCCCCATTTCAATCCCAATTTCACCCCCGTACAGTTTGAAATTACAAAATTGCTAAAACAAACATTCATTTGCTTCGTGTCAAGTGCCTATATACAGAGTTTCATGGTTTTATCTTCGACGGTTGGGAACTTTTAAATTTACATTCATCCCCCATTTCAACCCCAATTGCACCTCCGTGCAGTTTGAAATTACGAAATTGCTAGAACAAACATTGAATTGCTTCGTGTCAAGTGCCTATATACAGAGTTTCAAGGTTTTATCTTCAACGGTTGGGACGTTCCATGTTGACATTAATCCCCCATTTCAACCCCAATTTCACCCCCGTACAGTTTGAAATTACAAAATTGATAGAACAAACATTGAATTGCTTTGTGTCAAGTGTATGGAGTACTGTTCGCACCTTTGGGATGGATCGGCTAAGTATCAGCTTGAGGCTCTGGAATCGATCGAGAGGCGGGCTAAAAGGCTCATAGGCAATAATTATCTTGTGCGAAAAAGACTGCAAACTCTTGAACATCGCCGGAAAATTGCTAGCTTATCGGTTTATTATCGGATACACTTCGGAGAGTGTGCATCTGATCTGCATGATCTAATACCACCTAGCCCTTTTTTCTATCGGACTTCTCGTAACTCGAAGAAGCGGCATCGTTTCATGGTTGATGTTCCAAAGACACGAACAAAGCGGTTTGACTCTACTTTTGTGATAAGAACGTCTCGACTGTGGAATGAGTTGCCTGAGTGGGTTTTTCCCGATGGTTATAATCTTGGTGTCTTCAAATGGAGAGTGAATCGGTTTCTTCTAGGTAAGCACGCTCCATCTTAGACCGCATCGTCGCTTAACATCAGGCGAGATGGTGGTCAAGTGTAAACCTATAAATGTTAAAAAAAAAAAAAAAAAAAAAAAAAAGTGTCTAGATACAAAATTTGATAACTTTGAAAATTACGAATTTTCATACAAACGTTCATCCCTTGTTTCACCCTCTTAGGGGTTGAATTTCGCAAAACCCCGTCTTAGCGAGCGCCTACGTACTAAAAGGGATCTCCATGCAAAATTTCAGATTCCTAGCATTTGTAGTTTCTGAGATTCCTTGATGAGTGACCTTTCGCTTTTATATATATATAGATAGACTAGCGGCCCATCTGCCGTCTGCCGGGCTTATTTGTGAATTTAAACCATCTTCGAATACACACACAAAAAAAAACATTTAAATCGGTCCCGTCGCGTCGTTTAGGAGTTCACTGTCAAATGATTAAATTACTAAAATGGCTATAAAAAAACAGGGGTTGGTGATAAAAGAGTAAAAATTTAGGGTTGTATGTATTTTTTAACGCCACATTATAAAAAAATAAAAACATTTTTTTTTATGCCAAACATTTAAAAAAAAAATGTTTGTGGTGAACAACCCCTAATACTTAGGGGTATGAAAAATAGCTAGAAGCCGATTCTCAGACCTACTGAATATGCATTTAAAATTTGGTAAAAATCAGTAAAGCCGTTTCGGAGGAGTAAGGAAACAAACACTGTGGCACGAGAATCTATATATATAAAAGCGAAAGGTCACTCATCAAGGAATCTCAAAAACTACAAATGCTAGGAATCTGAAATTTTGGATGGAGGTCCCTTTTAGCACGTAGGCGCTCGCTAAGACGGGGTTTTGCGAAATTCAACCCCTAAGAGGGTGAAACAAGGGATGAACGGTTGTATGAAAATTCGTGATTTTCAAAGTAAGTTTGTATCTAGACACTTGACACAAAGCAATTAAATGTTTGTTCTAGCAATTTTGTAATTTAGAACTGTAAGGGGGTGAAATAGGGGTTGAAATGGGGGATGAATGTCAAAATGGATGATCCCAACCGTTGAAGATAAAACCATGAAACTCTGTATATAGACACTTGATACGAAGCTAACTAATGTTTGTTCTAACAATTTCGTAATTTCGAACTGTATAGGGATGAAATTGGGATTGAAATGGGGTATGAAAGTATACATGGAAGCTTCCAATCCTGAAGATAAAACCATGAAACTCTGTATTATAGGCACTTGACACGAAGCCAATAAATGTTTGTTCTATCGATTTTGTAATTTCGACTGTAACTGTATGGTGATGAAATTGGAGTTAAAATAGGGGACGAATGTCTCTTACGCTTTCACACCTAAACAACTGAACCGATTTTGATGCAATTGTTTTATAATAAGCTGTTTTTAGTAACCGTAAAAGTGTCTGGGTATAAAAATAGGTACTGCCTGAGTTACGTTAATATTTATTTCGCGCGGACGAAGTCGCGGGTAACGGCTAGTTTTATATATAAGAGAAGATAGATGTTAAAATTGTAACGAGGTTCCTTGCGGTGCCGTGCTTCCAAGCACTTCAAGCGCTATGAGGAGACATTAATTTTTCTGTGCGACTCAACTGTTAAAAATATGAGATTTAATTACCCGACTGAAAGAAGGGTTATGTTTTTCGCGTCTTTTGTATGTTTGTAAATTTCTTTATTCCCACATATCTTCCAAACGGCTGGATGGATTATGATAATTAATATATCGTTAGATTTGTCTCAATTTGGCTGGATGGATTATGATAATTAATATATCGTTGGATTTGTCTCAATCACCCAAGTATTCTTATATAGGTAATCAATAAAAAAAAAAACGATATAGGCGATTTTAGACGCAAAATTGTGAGTATTTCAAATATATTTTTTATCCTAGCATATCGAGTAGGGTATCAAAATAAAGAGTATTTAAAGAGCATAACAAAAATATATTTGTATTCGAGTATGTTGTGTAGTTAAATGTAATCTGGATATAATGTTTTTTTAAATGTTGATTTTTTGAAGTCGGGTTTTTAAATTAAAGTTATTTTCTTCTTGTGATGTCAGTGATTAATTTTGGACTACATCTGATTTCTTTTAAATGTGAGACTATTACCGTAAGAAAAATATATAACGAAAGTGATGCGTGAAAACTGTCCGTGACCAGCCTTGTCAATTTTATTTTTCAGACGATGGTATCCTAAATAACAAAATTAAGCATTATTTTCGATGTGAAAACATCATTTTGGTACACCACACACAAATTTTTCGTGAATAGAATAGAATATGCGTTATTGTATAAACTGTGTACCTACAAGTGGGCTGTGAATGAAGCTCAACGTCACGCTCGGGAATGAAAAAAATTGTCGGGTGAACTCGGCAATACAAGGGATTATGATGAACAAACCCATTCTATTCTTCCGTTTTCTGGGTAGCGATTTTGAATGGTTCGGAATCGGAATGACAATCCCTATCTCTGTCATGCCTCATGCTAAACAGATAAGACAACGACCGAGAGATGAGATTCCGTGTCGGATGCAACCGAATGGATTCATAATCGCTATCCTGGGTAGCGATTCTGAAACCATTCGGTTGCATCCGACACGGAATCTCATCTCTCGGTCTTTGTCATGCTAAACAGATAAGACAAAGACCGAGAGATGAGATTCCGTGTCGGATGCAACCGAATGGTTTCAGAATCGCTACCCTGATCAGTTTAATTTCGAATATCGACTAAACACATAAGCTGTTCATCAAAGTCTCTTCTGTTACAACACTAATCAAAATACTTGCGTGGAAAACGAGAGTTGGACCGATGAGCGATGACGTTTTCCTACACCTATTTGTTTTGATACATTTTAGGGTTTCATTGGCACTGGTTTTTAAATCAATAATTATTAGATTATGTTGTAATAAGGACTGTTTATGAAAATTAAATGATAGTTTCTGATATTGCTGATAGAAGGCACCACATTTCGAGGTGCAATTACAAATTTATAAATTGATTTGTTAAACATTTTTCCTGTGTTCCGGTTTACTGTTTTATCATCGTACTATCCTTTACTACTACGTGCTGTGTTATCAGTTAAAGGCATACATTAGGTTTAGTCTTTTGAATTTAATATTATAACATTCAGTACGCTTAGGCTAACATACCTACTAAATTCAAAGGCGAGGATTGTTTTTTTCTCACTTGCTTCTCAATTCAGTTAAGTACTAAATTTAGCTAAGCGTAATAAGTTGGCGAGCCGACGACTCTCTTTAGCAACGCAAACAGCTAACCAAAAAAAAAATTGGCAGTAATATGGTAATAGGAACTGCCGATAGAAGTAAAAACTTATAACTTAGAATTTAATAACTTACCTTGGAAACTACACGGGTGTAACCAGAGGGCGTGGCCTCGCCATAGATGCGTCAGCATTTCCCATTGGCTGACGTATTTCTAGATGGCCAATAGCCATGGTCCCGAGTTTACCCGAAGCTTTCTTATCATACCCGAGCGTGACGAATGAATTCAATTCACGGCCCACGAAAAATCTGTCTAGGCGCGCCTAAAGAAGTTTTCACTTCAAAAAAGTTGGCAGTCATAGGAACTGCCGATAGAAGTGATCCTCCGATAGACCCCCTCCTCTTTGGAAGTCGGTTAAAAAGGACGAAACGACGGATCGAAGTAGAACCGGAGTAGGGAAGTCGCGAGTTTATTTCGAAATTACGTTTTTCGTAGACATCCTGATTCTGACGTCCTGGATTTTTACTCTATTTCTACCAAAAAACGTGATTTCGAAATAAACTCTTGAGACAAGGATTGGTAGCTGATTATTATTGATGATTTGATAGCTCACTTTGGAAACTACGCCGGTAAAACCCGAGTGCTGCTAGTCTGGAATTTGTCCTTAAATAAAGTGGCCAAGTGCGAGTTGGACTCGCCCATGAAGGGTGGGTTCCGTTGCAGCAAGTAACATAATATACATAGTACACATAGTTCTTGTAGTTCGTTGTAACTTTGATCGAAGTTTCAATAATAGTGTATTTATGACGTACTAAAAAAAACTACTCATCAGATCAATTTCAAACTAATTTTCGTTGGTAGTTTACATGGTAATGTACATCATATATTTTTTTACCCGACTGCGCGACGCAAAGGAGTGGTAATGTGTTTAACAGTCTATGTATGTATGTATGTATGTTCCTTTGAAGCACTATACAGACCAAACGCCTGGGTCGATTTTTATGATTCACACGTCAATCGATTCCTCTTAATCTGGCGAGTGACACTAAAGACATGACATTTGTGTAAATTCAATATGGCGGATTCAGGACGCCATATTGTCCAAATAAAAAAAATGAAAATCACCAAAATATGTCAAGAGGGGTATCGTTGAATAGGTATTTAAAAATAATGTTTAGCTTTCTCTCAATGTTTTTCGATTTGACTAACCATTTAGGATGTATATCGATTTAAAGTTGAGTAACAACCATTCTCACATTTATAGGTTTTTAGGTAGCAGAAAACTTCGTATAACTAACTGTACGTGTGAATGTGGATGGGCATTATATACTAATGTATCTAGTAGGCATCGATATAAATCAATAGATGTGCCCTGAGCACCTTGAAATTGGTAATAAACTGCGTCTCTGTATGTATCGTAAGTGGTTTACAAACAACCAATCTACTTGTACCCTATAATCTCTAGCGGCGAGATTTGCTGTGGTTCTACTTATTTTGGTTGTTGACACCGAATAATGATAGGTAAAAACGTCCGGCGTCCACCGCGTCCTGCAACCGACTATAACGGAAAGAGTGAGCTCACTCTTCCCAACGTTGACATGATTGCGTGTGCCGTGAAGTTTGGGATGGGGCCCATCTTGGGTTCTACGATCTATGCTAGTAGGTATATTGGACTACCTTTTTTTCGTACGTGCAGGAAATGTATTTACGCATACCCTACTGCCCCGCCCGGGAGACAGCCGGGTTATGTTGCACTCTATATCATGTATGGATATGGTGCCCTTATCTACTAATAAACCTCCATGGGGTTTCAACTCTGCCGCTGATAGTGGGAACACGGAACCGCTCTCGGATTGCTCCGCCTTGGTCGCCCATCTCCAACTTCAAACGATTTAGTAGGTACTCAACGTCAATCGAAAACCTATACTAACACAAAACTATAAATATGAAATACATGCATTAGAAAATCCTACATATTATATCAGTAGAAACGAAGACATTTGGTCAACAACCAAAAGATGCATATTATTATGTTGAGCATATTATCATTCACAACATTGTTCATAACTAAAAAGTATATAATAAAAAAATATAATTTAAAAACTCAAAAACCCGACTGCGTAAAAAGTGAACCAAACTACATACTCGCATACTAAAAAAAACTGAAAAGAATAAAACAAGCATTTCGATTTCTGATGGTCTAGAATTCTATAATATGTTACTGTATTAATACTATTGAAAAATATACAACATTTTCTAATAAAAGAACATTACAACTGAACAGTCGGGATCCATTGAACAATTACATTGTATGTCGAATAATAATATCGAATCCATTGAACAATTAGATTGTATGTCGAATAATAATGGATCCCGACTCTTCAGTTGTAATGTTCTTTTATTAGAAAATATTGTATATTTTCCAATAGTATTAATACAGTAACATATTATAGAATTCTAGACCATCAGAAATCGAAATGCTTGTTTTATTCTTTTCTGTTTTTTTTAGTATGCGAGTATGTAGTTTGGTTCACTTTTTACGCAGTCGGGTTTTTGAGTTTTTAAATTATATTTTTTTATTTAGATTTTTCATTCTCTTACTTTAGAAGTTAGAGGGGGGGGGGGGGGACACACATTTTACCACTTTGGAAGTGTCTCTCGCGCAAATTATTCAGTGTAGATGAAAATGATTTTAGAAACCTCAACATCATTTTTGAAGACCTATCGATAGACATTCCACACGTGTAGGTTTGATGAAAAAAAAAATTTTGAGTTTCAGTTCTCAGTATGGGGGGCAACCCTAATTTTTCTTTTTTTTAATTTTTCTGTTGAAATCTTAATGCGGTTCACAGAATACATCTACTTACCAAGTTTCAACAGTGTAGTTCTCATAGTTTCGGCAAAAAGTGGCTGTGACATACGGACGGACAGACAGACAGACAGACAGACAGACATGACGAATCTATAAGGGTTCCGTTTTTACGTTTTACGGAACCCTAAAAAGTCGGACGTAGTCTCGCTAAAAGAAAAACTGTGTCTATACAGTCGGCCAGTGCGCCGTGCAGGCAAGTTTGCGCGTGTAATGATCCACTGATGTGTGTCAACCTGTGTGTGACAGCGCACACGTGGATATTACACAGTTTTGGTTTTAGCGAGTATACGTCCGACGTTTTTTTATACGTTCATGTAGGTACTTAGGACTTAGGTACCTGTGTCGATAATGTACGCATGTTACTACCACAGTCTATCATACAGTCGTTCGAAGATGAGGCAATCGTGCGGGGCGTGCGGGGTGAGACGCGGGAAGCGCGCTCCTGCATTGCCTACATTACAATGTTAGTATTGCAGGAGCGCGGCTCAGGGCTGACGTCTTCCGTATGTTTTAATTTTATTTTTGTGCAACGTTTTTAAAATTGCGACAACCCTACCCGTGTCTAGACATTATCGTCGTTTCTCCCAAGATTAAAGACGATGAACAACTTGTAGAATTTCTTTATACTGTGCTACTACAGTGCATTTCGATATATATAACAAATAGTACTTATTCGTAGTACATATAGGGGACAAGTAAATTTTCGTTTTATTAAGTAATTTTCATCCCACCAGCTCGGAAAGAGTACTTTTGCTGCTCGATATCAGGGCGCAAAAGTCGTTTTTACTCTCTAGAGGGTAAAGTAAATTTGAATTTAGAACATCGTTTGTACTGAGGTTTTGAATTCAAAACATAGTTTAACCTATTTATTTCTACCTTCTTGGTGCCGAATTCATCGTACATTTATTTTTAATTTGATAAAAACTCATACTCGGAACCTCCTTGCTGTACTTTTTAGGGTTCCGTAAAACGTAAAAACGGAACCCTTATAGATAATTTTTGTCTACACTGAATAACTTGCGCGAGAGACGCTTCCAAAGTGGTAAAATGTGTGTCCCCCCCCTCTAACTTCTAAAGTAAGAGAATGAAAAAACTAAAAAAAATATATGATGTACATTACCATGAAAACTACCAACGAAAATTAGTTTGAACTCGATCTGATGAGTAGTTTTTTTTAGTACGTCATAAATATACTATTATTAAAACTTTGATCAAAGTTACAACGAACTATGTGTACTATGTATATTATGTTACTTGCTGGAACGGAACCCTTCATGGGCGAGTCCAACTCGCACTTGGCTACTTTATTTTTCAATGCTTTGCGCGCAATTTTCTTTTCACGTATGGAGTATGGAGGATAGAGGTAAAGAATGTTATTTAAAATGGCAGAACATTTTAAAATGCTATGAATGAATCAATTGTAATCGAATTGAAGTATGCCGAGTTGCCGAGTTAAATAATTAAATGTTATTGACTACTAAAATAGTAACTAATAGATAATTTCAACTAGGTACTTGTGCAGTACAAAATAATGTTGTAAATATAACATCAAATAAAATGGTACTATTTTGAGAAAAGTTGTAGGTAGAATATATTATTTTGAAGTCAAAACTTCTTTTGGCGCGCCAAAGACAGATTTTACGTGGGCTGTCAATTGAATTCTAGCGTCACGCTTAATAATGGTAAACTCTGAACCATAGCCATTGGTCATCAAGAATGGCTCTGCCTTTCCCATTGGCCATTTAAAAATGCGTCAGCATTTCTAGATGGTCATGCCACGCCCTCCGGTTTCACACGCGTAGTTTCCAAAGTAAGCAATCAAATTCTGAGTTATAAGTTATCACTTCTATCGGCAGTGCCTATGACTGCCAATTTTTTTTTCCATGTATTCTTACGTTTATTTGTTTCCTTTAAAATGTACCATGATGCAAATTTAGCGCTTGTATAATTTAATGCATTTGGGCGGACACTTTTTCATGTACACAAATGAAACTCCTTACCTCAATCGGTCATCTCTCCATATTTTCACGTCATAAATATTGTTATTGTTAAAACCATGGTTAACTAAGGTTAAAAACAGTAAAAAATTGGGGTATAAAATTGAATACAAGTGAAAACCCGAAATACCATAATAATAAGTGATTCTAGCGACCAAGAAGTTTATTTGACGCTAACAGAATTGACTGAAACTGAAAATGCTATTAAGCATTTACCTAGTAATTTCCTCGCTAAAGTGGGATGAAAAATTACGTGTTGCACTCGAGTGCAAAGATTTTTCACCTTGTGCCCTTTTGATTCCCTTGCTACGCTCAGGATTCTAATTTTTGAATCCCTCGCTACGCTCGTGATTCAACTTTAGAATCCTTCGCTTGCTCAATCACCAAAACTGAAAACGCGGTTAAAAAGCCTCTTTGCACTCTTGTACAACAAATAACTATTGTTAAACTAAGGTTGAGGTTAGGTTGGTCTAAAGTTAGTACCTACAAATAGTTTTATTCATCACATACTATGAGGTTCGAGATCATATTTATTTTGGTGGGAACCACGTGCCCACGTGGGAACGTTACATAAAGGTTTTGGGTTGACAAAATTCGATAATTAGAGGTAATATTAAAAAATAGTTATTTGTTTTACAAGAGTGCAAAGTGGCTTTTTAACCGCGTGCTCAATTTTGATGACCGAGCAAGCGAAGGATTCTAAAGTTGAATCACGAGCGTAGCGAGGGATTCAAAAATTAGAATCCTGAGCGTAGCAAGGGAATCAAAAGGGCACAAGGTGAAAAATCTTTGCACCCGAGTGTAACACGTAATTTTTCATCCCCCCCTAGCGAGGAAATTACTAAACGCTTTGCGCATTTTCAGTTTCAGTCGATTCTGTTGGCGTTAAATAAACTTCATGGTCGCTAGAATCACTTATTATTATGGTATTTTGGTTTTTCACTTGTATTCAATTTTATAAGTTTTAAACTTAAGTTTATTTAGCCATGGTTTTAACAATAACAATATGACGTGAAAATATGGAGAGTTGACCGATTGAGGTTAGGAGTTTCATGTGTACATGAAAAAGTGTCCGCCCAAATGCATTAAATTATAGTAGCGCTAAATTTGCATCAAGGTACATTTTAAAGGAAATTAATAAACGTACTAATCAGAATTCATGAAAGAAAAATATTGGCAGTCATAGGCACTGCCGATAGAAGTGGTAACTTATAACTCAGAATTTGATTTTTACTTTGGAAACTACGCGTGTGAAACCAGAGGGCGTGGCTATGAGCATGACCATCTAGAAATGCTGACACATTTTTAAATGGCCAATGGGAAAGGCTGAGGCATTTCTAGATGGCCATTGGCTATGGTCACGAGTTTACCCGAAGATTTCTTATCATTCCCGAGCATGACGCTAGAATTAAATTGACAGCCCACGAAAAATCTGTCTTTGGCGCGCCAAAAGAAGTTTTGACTTCAAAATATATTGTACCTACATGTTTTCTCAAAATAGTAATTATTTATTTGATGTTAAATTTACTACATTATTTTGTACTGTACAAGTAGTTGAAATTATCTATTAGTTACTATTTTAGTAGTCAATAATATTTAATTATTTAACTCGGCAACTCGGCATACTTCAATTCGATTACAATTGATTCATTCATAGCATTTCAAAATGTTTTGCCATTTGAAATAACATTCTTTACCTCTATCCTCCATACGTGAAATAGTTATTTGTTGTACAAGAGTGCAAAGTGGCTTTTTAACCGCGTGCTCAATTTCGATGACCGAGCAAGCGAAGGATTCTAAAGTTGAATCACGAGCGTAGCGAGGGATTCAAAAATTAGAATCCTGAGCGTAGCAAGGGAATCAAAAGGGCACAAGGTGAAAAATCTTTGCACTCGAGTGCAACACGTAATTTTTCATCCCTTACCTTAGCGAGGAAATTACTAAACGCTTTGTGCATTTTCAGTTACAGTCAATTCTGTTGACGTCAAATAAACTTCTTGGTCGCTAGAATCACTTATTATTATGGTATTTCAGTTTTTCACTTGTATTCAATTTTACTGTTTTAACCTAAGTTTTAAACTTTAACTTTATTTAGCTATGGTTTAAACTTTAAACAATAACAATACGACGTGAAAATACGGAGAGTTCACCGATTGAGGTAAGGAGTTTCATATTATGCATACATGAAAAAGTGTCTGCCCAAATGCATTAAATTATAGTAGCGCTAAATTTGCATCAGGGAACATTTTCAAGGAAATAAAAAAACGTACTATTCAGAATTCATGAAAAAAAAATTGACAGTCATAGGCACTGTCGATAGAAGTGGTAACTTATAACTCAGAATTTGATTGCTTACGTTGGAAACTACGCGTGTGAAACCGGAGGGCGTGGCTATGAGCATGGCCATCTAGAAATGCTGACGCACTTTTAAATGGCTAATGGGAAAGGTTGAGGCATTTCTAGATGGCCATTGGCTATGGTCCCGAGTTTACCCGAAGATTTCTTATCATTCCTGAGCGTGACGCTAGAATTCAATTGACAGCCCACGAAAAATCTGTCTTTGGCCCGCCAAAAGAAGTTTTGACTTCAAAATATATTGTACCTACATGTTTTCTCAAAATAGTAATTATTTATTTGATGTTATATGTATTTACCTACTACATTATTTTGTACTGCAAAAGTAGTTGAAATTATCTATTAGTTACTATTTTAGTAGTCAATAGTATTTAATGATTTAACTCGGCAACTCGGCATACTTCAATTCGATTACAATTGATTAATTCATAGCATTTTAAAATGTTCTGCCATTTCAAATAACATTCTTTACCTCTATCCTCCATACGTGAAAAGAAAATTGCGCGCAAAGCATTTAAAAAAAATACACCAAGGAGGTTCCAAGTATGAGTTTTTAACACATTAAAAAGAAATGTATGATGAATTCGGCACCAAGGAGGTAGAATTAAATAGGTTAAATTATGTTTTGAATTCAAAACCTCAGTACACACGATGTTCTAAATTCAAATTTACTTTACCCTCTAGAGGGTAAAAACGACTTTTGCGCCCTGATATCGAGGAGCAAAAGTACTCTTTCCGAGCTGGTGGGATGAAAAGAAAATTGCGCGCAAAGCATTTAAAAAAAAGTACACCATAGAGGTTCCGAGTATGAGTTTTTAACAAATTAAAAATAAATGTATGATGAATTCGGCACCAAGGAGGTAGAAATAAATAGGTTAAATTATGTTTTGAATTCAAAACCTCAGTACACACGATGTTCTAAATTCAAATTTACTTTAACCTCTAGAGGGTAAAAACGACTTTTGCGCCCTGATATCGAGGAGCAAAAGTACTCTTTCCGAGCTGGTGGGATGAAAAATATATTATAGTCGAAAAATTCGTTATAAAGGTGTGTTTGCAAAAAAAGTCGCTATCGCTATATCGCTAATGTGTTAAAGATAGGAAAATTGAAAATTTGTTAAAGCGAGGAAACCGTTTCGTTGAGGTTCGTTATATTAAGGCAGCACCGTAGTAGATAATATCTAAACCACGAAACGGTAGTTGCTTAGGATGTTTTTTTATCATTTTTTAACCCCTCTCTCCCCCTTGGTGATACGTGATTGGTGATTAAAACTAACCCCCCCCCCCCCTCCCAAACAATCTTACATTTTTTAAAATATTATTTATAAATACCGCTACCGGTAAAAAGTATAATCTAATCCTATTCTAGGCACGCGAGGACTTCGTTCGTTGCCTGTTAACGCATGTAAAAGTACGCCGCTTTTCGATTTAAAAATTACGTGTTTGACGAAAGAATAAATACACGTGATATCTTACAAAATCCCCCTCCCCCCCTTGTGATATTTCGTGATTTTTGCCGAAGTTTGCTGAGTTTTGCTGTTAATTTAATAATAAACGTCCTTGCTCAAATATTATTATTAAACTATTATTATTAAATATTATTATAAATATTAATAAACTATTACTATTATTATTATAATAATAAGAACTAACAGATTAATTAAATTCACTACCTAATTCATTAAAAAGTAGAAAAACTGATACGTCGCACTTCCGTTTTAAAATTAGAATCGATATGGTTTAGGAAAATGCAAATAACTTAAAAATTTCACTTTTCAGTTCAGCTCCTATTTTGGTTCCAATTTTGAACAAGTGTAATGGAGTATTATAAATATCACAGAGGGCGTTGATAGCGCGGCCCGTTCAGAAACGCGATTAGGATCGTTCCAAGCGTATTTCATAGTCAGAAAACCGGTCTCCACCTGTCCGTTTGCTTCGTCGATATCGCGACACGGTCGCTCCACCGCGGCCGCGTCGGTAAAACAGCCCTCCCCCCGCGGCGGCGCGCACCCAATGCTCCTCTCTCCCCGAGCCCCGAGCAAACCCAGTGCGATCGAGCGACGCGATCCGCGCGTACCTGCTCGTAACATATACAATGCGCCACGCTCCGCCGTTGTTATGAGACGAACGCTTTAATTTTCCTCAATTTATCAGTGAAATAATGCAATGAACATATTCAAGTGATAGACTAACACTCCGTTGCGAGACGGAGCTCGTGCACGCCTTGTTTGTGACCGCCGGCCGGCAGACGCTGCACGCGACAACGCTTCCAAAAAAAAACTAAAATCTCGATGTCAGTGAGCGTGAGGATCCTGGTGTCCGTGTAGTGTAGTTTTAAAATAGTTAAATGGATAAGCGCCGTGCAATGCTCGTATGAGGAAGAAAAGCAACCGGAACATCGTAAGTGTGGAGCGTGTTAGTGTTATTTCTGTTGTGTCAGGCAGAAATGCGGGGTAACTCGCCCCTGTGGCCGGAGGTTTAAGCGGGGCGGCTGATCGCTACGGAGGTACGGAGGTCTATCCCTCGTATTCTCAGTTTTTTTACACCCAACCCGAACAAGTCTTTTTCGTAACCCCTTTTTTATGCGGCGCGTTTTTGGAGGGATTTGTTTACGAATCGATACGCCTTGTAGGTTATGAGTGCCTGGTACCCGCGTACGAGTCTCAGCTTGCATTTCTGATAATAAACTGGTTTTGGATTTTTTTGGTGCTATAAATAATCACTGATTCACACCGAGTTCTTCTTACTGAGACGAAACTAAACAGCTTTAATTTACACCGACGTCATTGTTGTAACAAAATGTAATTACAGACGATATAGCAATTGCAAATACACGAGAAATCGATAATTCGCTTCGCAAGTTAAAAAAAAACTAGAACGCAGAGCAGACTGTTTAGGTAACCTCAAAACTTGTTTTGCTAAGTACCTACTACTGAGTAGTGACGAAACAATTACTAGCCACACAGTAACCAGCAATATTATGTCCAATTAGATAGACAACAAGAAATGAAACAATGTTATTGTAACGAAGGATGTCGATTCTGGAAGGGATCTCTCTGCACCTGTCAATTATCATACCGAAAACGAACACAAACAGAAGACCTTGATGCATCACTCATAAACAAAAATAAACAATTTTGATACAATGTATTACAGCTGACATGTAACTAAAACCTGTACCAGAAAGAGATGCCTACATGTTTTGAAGAGCTCCACTATACATATCCTTATTTCAAACAAGCAGATAATACTAGTATGAATCTAGTACACGAAATCAATCCACACCGGTTTGATCTTGATGAAGACTCGTGATGAATTTAGTGAAATAACTCCAGTACTAAACCATAGCAATGTACCAAAGACTATCCGACTCACCTGTGCGAATATTGAAACAACTTTCTTGGGAGGCTATGCCAATATAAGAGCGACAGGCTCTTACAGCTCTCCTAGTGAATTTTTCAATGAACCTACATACACATCTCACTACAAAATACAAATAAATGATTCACAGAGATTGTGAGAATAAAAATTATTCACAAAATGGATTTTCATTATAAACTTTCATCTAATACAAAAGCTCGCCTCGCCTTACTGCTAAAACACTATTTTTCATGCAACTTTGGGGTACCAAAATGTGTGGCAAAGTTAAAATACCGGTTTTGAAAACAAGATATCGTTAGGATAAGAAAATCAAATACGAGTAAATTACTATTGATAAGTCTAAAAATATAGACACCAGTTCCTAAACATTGAATTATACGATACTCTGTAAGCAGTAGAGGTCATATGAGGCCAACTGCTATAGGTCTATCATAAAAAAAGATATTATGCTAAAATATATAATTGCTTGTAAATGGATTATTGGCTTGAAAACTTCATTACCTACATTAAAATTAAGGTCTACCAAATGTATTAAAATACCAAATTCAATAAACTCCATTCAAATATTACAAGATAAGTCGAGACGTGGAAACACGTAAACATAGAGTACAGATAATAGCACAAAATTATACAATAATCATACATTTGATGACCACACAAACCCCTACCTAGTGATTAGGGAGCAAATTATGGTTGGTACGCTATTCCATGATAAGAATTCAGATAGACAATGAGATCAGCCAAATCACACTGAGCAGCAGAGTACAACTGCAGAAGAATTACCTAATAAATGATACGACATACAAAGTAATGGAAATGAGTACCTGAAAAAGTATTGGTAGTAAATCTAAGATACATTAATACGTGATTTCAAAACTTTGTAACCCTTGTCACGAAAATTGCACGAACGGAAGAGTATGAAATTTCGCACACTTATAAATATAGAGAAGAAATGCAAAATGCGATATTTTTTATTGATTACGCGCAAATAATTCATTAAATCAATAAAAAAACGCATATGTATCATACAATGACATACTACAATGCATTTGACACACACGCGTAAATAGTATTTTGTTTGTAGTTAAAGTCTGTGGTCAAATTGAAAATAGATTTATGTTGCTTGATGGCCAAAATTTTGACCGCTTGGCGACCATTAGTAGTTAACAGTTGAGCAATTGCTTGTACAGACACTGGAATAAAAAAAATCATAATTATTGGGTACACACTGTTCCTATGTCACAGCGAGATTTTCGAACAAACTAATATTTTAAATCATCGATGTAAGCAAGCTTTAAATTTTTTATGATATACAAAAGTCGCCACACCAATTTCAACCAAATCTATGTTCTCTCTAAAGTAAAGCTATCCTCTAAAGTATGATATACTAAACAAAAATAGAAACATCAAAATCTATTCATTATTTGCGAAGCTAGTTGCCTTACATACAAATTAAAATAAAGTAGCCAAGTGCGAGTTGGACTCGCCCATGAAGGGTTCCGTTCCAGCAAGTAACATTATATACATAGTACACATAGTTCTTGTAGTTCGTTGTAACTTTGATCGAAGTTTTCATAATAGTGTATTTATGACGTACTAAAAAAAACTACTCATCAGATCGAGTTCAAACTAATTTTCGTTGGTAGTTTTCATGGTAATGTACATCATATATTTTTTTTAGTTTTTTCATTCTCTTACTTTAGAAGTTAGAGGGGGGGGGACACACATTTTACCACTTTGGAAGCGTCTCTCGCGCAAGTTATTCAGTGTAGACAAAAATTATATTGGAAACCTCAACATCATTTTTGAAGACCTATCGATAGACACCCCACACGTGTAGGTTTGATGAAAAAAAAATTTTTGAGCTTCAGTTCTCAGTATGGGGGGCACCCCTAATTTTTGTTTTTTTTTTAAACTTTTGTAAAAATCTTAATGCGGTTCACAGAATACATCTACTTACCAAGTTTCAACAGTGTAGTTCTCATAGTTTCGGCAAAAAGTGGCTGTGACATACGGACGGACAGACAGACAGACAGACAGACAGACAGACAGACAGACAGACAGACATGACGAATCTATAAGGGTTCCGTTTTTACGTTTTACGGAACCCTAAAAAAAACATAATTGATTTGAGAACCGCTTCCGTTTTTGAGGTTGAAGAAGAACAATTTTACAAATACAAATATGAGAAACTGAATTCATTTTAAAAACCCACCCTTCACTGTTTCTGGATAACTAAAATGGGAAGGGTTGCCCATTTCCCCAGCAAGATAACCATCGATGGTCATCGTCTCTATCAGAAAATCAGTTCATATTATTGAAATAATTGACCTGAACCAGTTAAATGATGATAAATGTTAGGTAACTGATTAATTTTAAGAAAATCCAAGACAGGAACATAGTAGCGAGAACGAAATAGAGTTGGGTAGGGCACGTTGCTAGAGAGGTTGCATGTCGATGTACGAGACGAGAGCTCGAGAGAAGCTCAAAGGAACCAGCAAGTCTACTACGAAGTCCGATACACGATATATCGGCCAAACTTATGGAAGTTTCTTACCTCGATAGACGATCGGTCGGTTGATCGAATCGGCCGTATCGTTCGATCCGACCCTCATCCGACCTAAGTCTATAACTTCCGGCCGAGATGTATCGATCCGAATGTTTTTCGCGGTAGACTACAGATCCGATTCAGCTGTCGGTCGGATCGAATCATTCGGAGTTTGTTTTCGTAGTAGACCTGCTGGACTTGAGAGGAAAAGACTGGCCAACATAAAGGCCTGTTTTAATTTTGATCAGTGCGGGTGCGAGTGAGTAGTGCAGGTGTTGAGTGATTAGTACCAAACACGTGTGGACACCGATTGATTATTGCGAGTGCATAGTAATCAGCCGCGATTACTCACTCGCACTCGCAATCGCACCCGCGCTCGCAGTCGCCCTAATCAAAATGCAAACCGGCCTTAACGCTAAGTGGATGACATTAGACGACACGAAGACTGAGACTAGATGAGCTTAACACAATAGAGTCAGGAATGGAAAAAGACAGAGAAGAAGCCTACATCAAAAAATTGACTACCAAGAGGCCGATAAAGTAATCTTCAAACCAAAAATTAAAGAATAAAAAAACAATAGAGATAAAAATGTTGATTACAATTATTCAATACATTATTATGTAACCACGAACCATGCAAAGCTTGTACGGGAATAATATAAATTTACAATCTATAAGAAGAAGGAGAAGAACAATGAAGTAAATAATTCTAAAGAGTACCTACTACACTTACTCAGTATCAGGTCTTTAAGTGACCCAAATATAATACAATCAGAATAATGAAATATGACAATAAATGGTCTCATAAATCCAATCAAGATTATAATAAATTACTATACCATCACGCAAGTCAGTGTTCAAATACACGATAGTAAATACTGTAAGGTTTTGTGACTTTCCGCTAGCCCGAAGTTGTGTAGGCTGTATAGGATAAAAGAAACCAACAGCAAAAATAAAGTGGTCAAGTGCGAGTTGGACTCGCCCATGAAGGGTTCCGTTGCAGCAAGTAACATAATATACATAGTACACATAGTTCTTGTAGTTCGTTGGAACTTTGATCGAAGTTTCAATAATAGTGTATTTATGGCGTACTAAAAAAAAACTACCCATCAGATCGAGTTCAAACTAATTTTCGTTGGTAGTTTACATAGCAATGTACATCATATATTTTTTTTAGATTTTTCATTCTCTAACTTTAGAAGTTAGAGGGGGGGGGACACACATTTTACCACTTTGGAAGTGTGTCTCGCGCAAACTATTCAGTGTATACGAAAATGATTTTAGAAACCTCAACATCATTTTGGAAGACCTATCGATAGACACCCCACACGTGTAGGTTTGATGAAAAAAAAATTTTTGAGTTTCAGTTCTCAGTACGGGGGGCAACCCTAATTTTTCTTTTTTTTTAATTTCTTTGTTCAAATCTTAATGCGGTTCACAGAATACATCTACTTACCAAGTTTCAACAGTGTAGTTCTCATAGTTTCGGCAAAAAGTGGCTGTGACATACGGACGGACAGACAGACAGACAGACATGACGAATCTATAAGGGTTCCGTTTTTACGTTTTACGGAACCCTAACTAGAATAATTTATTTTCTCCAAAAAAACAAAAACCGACTTCAATTTAGAATCAAATTCAGACACTGGACTGAATTTCATAACACTCACTACGTCGTCTAAAAACATAAAAGCAAATTTTAGATTTTTGTTGAAATTTAAAAAATCATACACTGATTTCAATAACATTTATTATAGGTACTTTCTCTGAACTTGATCCACCAAACAATAAAATAGAAACTGCCGATTGAATTTTGAAAATTGAAGACTCTCAGAATTTGATAGGTCACATTGGAAACTACGCGGGTGACACCGGAGAGCGTGGCCATGACCATGGCCACCTGCTACGTATTTCTATAAAGCCAATGGGAAATGCCGAAGTGAAAACTTATAACTCAGAATTTGGTAGCTTACTTTGGAAACTATGCGGGTGAAACCGGAGGGCGTGATCTGCGTCAGGTCACGTCAGCATTTCTAGATGGCCAATGGTAATGGTCCCGAATTCACCCGAAAATGTCTTATCATTCCCGAGCATTACACTAGAACTCAATTCACAGCCCACTAAAGATCTGTTTGTGGTGCGCAGAAGAAGTTTTCACTTAAACCAAATCCTTATAATTACAAACTAGAGAATAAAGTGTAGTTCAACAAATCAGTGCAAAACAAAACGAATAGTGAGAAGGAACAAAAAAAAATAACATAAAATAAACACAGGTAGAGACATTGATCGATTGTTACACATTATGAAGGGAAGATTTGCCGAGAGGCCGAGGATAGGGAGAGAGAAAACCTTATCTATGTCTGCACAAAAGAAATGACTTATTGATGATACACAGAAACAAATTGACCTATTAACATTTACAATCGTGAATTCTATTTCAATACAATACAATAAAATACTCTCTAAACACAAGTGGACACGACTTGAGTTTTTGAAAACATTTTTATCCGAAAAACAAAAGCCGACGTTAAATTTGTATTTTAAATATAAAAAAATGTAAAGAACTAGCTGATCCGTGCGCGCGATGCTACGCCATCTATCGAAAATTGGTCGTACCAATTTAATTTTTTATCAAATTCAAGTTACCTTATGTTCTAATGACGCAACCTTAAAAAGATAGACGCATGCTGTCACGCAACGAAAGCTCTCAAAAAGTAATAATTTTTCCCGTTTTTAGGGTTCCGTAAAACGTAAAAACGGAACCCTTATAGATTCGTCATGTCTGTCTGTCTGTCTGTCTGTCTGTCTGTCTGTCTGTCTGTCTGTCCGTCCGTATGTCACAGCCACTTATTACCGAAACTATGAGAACTACACTGTTGAAACTTGGTAAGTAGATGTATTATGTGAACCGCATTAAAATTTGAACAGAAAAATTAAAAAAAAAGAAAAACAAGGGTTGCCCCCCATACTGAGAACAGAAACTCAAAAAAATTTTTTTCATCAAACCTACACGTGTGTGGTGTCTATCGATAGGTCTTCTAAAATGATGTTGAGGTTTCTAAAATCATTTTCGTCTACACTGAATAATTTGCGCGAGAGACACTTCCAAAGTGGTAAAATGTGTGTCCCCCCCCCCTCTAACTTCTAAAGTAAGAGAATGAAAAATCTAAAAAAAATATATGATGTACATTGCCATGTAAACTACCAACGAAAATTAGTTTGAACTCGATCTGATGAGTAGTTTTTTTTTAGTACGTCATAAATACACTATTATTGAAACTTCGATCAAAGTTACAACGAACTACAAGAACTACGTGGACTATGTCTATTATGTTACTTGCTGCAACGGAACCCTTCATGGGCGAGTCCAACTCGCACTTGGCCACTTTATTGTTACATTTTTCAGTTATGCTCCGCTTCTGTTGATAGTAGTGTAAATGTTAAATAGCCTTTCTCGATAAACGGACTATCCAACAAAGAAATAATGTTTCAATTATCAATTCGGACCAGTAGCTCCCGAGATCCTTGCGTTCAAACAAACAAACAAACTCTTCAGCTTTATAATATTTCAGAACCCAATTCTAAAGTATATCTTTTCAAAAACGAGTAAACAAGTATATAAATACATCTACTCTAAACTCTCAACAGCATAAAAAATAGAAAGAATATCACTACAGAAATACACCGATGGAACAATTTTGTTGAATTTTTAAAAATCGTCCCTTCCCTTTTGATGCAATTGAAACGAGAAAATTGAAAAGTATTCCATTTGGACAAAAAACAAATTTCCCAAATGATTTCTAAGCCGTTTTTAACCAAATTCAATAAATGAGGATGTTCTCAAAACAACCGTATTTTTAGGGTTCCGTAAAACGTAAAAACGGAACCCTTATAGATTCGTCATGTCTGTCTGTCTGTCTGTCTGTCTGTCCGTCCGTATGTCACAGCCACTTTTTGCCGAAACTATCAGAACTACACTGTTGAAACTTGGTAAGTAGATGTATTCTGTGAACTGCATTAAGATTTTTACAAAAGTTTTTTAAAAATACAAAAATTAGGGGTGCCCCCCATACTGAGAACTGAAGCTCAAAAATTTTTCATCAAACCTACACGTGTGGGGTGTCTATCGATAGGTCTTCAAAAATGATGTTGAGGTTTCTAAAATAATTTTTGTCTACACTGAATAACTTGCGCGAGAGACGCTTCCAAAGTGGTAAAATGTGTGCCCCCCCCCCTCTAACTTCTAAAGTAAGAGAGTGAAAAATCTAAAAAAAATATATGATGTACATTACCATGAAAACTACCAACGAAAATTAGTTTGAACTCGATCTGATGAGTAGTTTTTTTTAGTACGTCATAAATACACTATTATTAAAACTTCGATCAAGGTTACAACGAACTACAAGAACTATGTGTACTATGTATATTATGTTACTTGCTGGAACGGAACCCTTCATGGGCGAGTCCAACTCGCACTTGGCTACTTTATTTTTTATGTTGTTGCCGAAGAATTTTCGATCGACCAATTTTTATAATTCGATTCAAATTCTAAAATTATTATCATCATCATCATTATCAATGATTATCCTATTATCGAATGACCCCTAAATGATTAAAATTTTACTGAAATCGATGAAGTGATTTTAACAACTAAAATAATTGATATACCAGTCGATAGATAGAGATATATAGATAGAAACACTTTATTGTGACACAAAGAAATTAAAATATTACACAGAATCACTTAACTAGTGCCACAAGTTGATGTTATAATTAAATCTTTTAAAATTAGTAAACTCTTAGAGTAATTAATTATTAAATTGCAGTCCATTGTTTCCTTGGTCGCAGAACAATAAATAATTATTAGGAACCGATTCACTTTCAATTTGGAAATACTCACGTACTAAATTAGTAGGTACGTAGTAAATATTAGTAATTGCCAAAAAATAGAAAAAAAGCTATTGTAAAAGTTAAGCTATGCCAAACTTTACATTTTTGATAAACGCATAGTGAAACATTTGCAGAAAAAGAAAAAAAATACACAAAATAAACAGCAACATAAAAAGTGGAATGTCCTACTTTCATTTTTGATAAACTAGGAGTCCGTATCCAAGAAATGGTAGCAATAACAATGATGACATCGTTATAAAAGTAAGATTGCATCAAGAGGTACGGTAACGAAAAAAATTAGCTCAAATTTCACTCATACACATTGCTTTTTACAGTTATTTTTCCAAGAAATTATGAGAAATCGGATCCCGAGTTCTACAATCTTTTTTGTTATCGATAAAATGTGAGATCTCGTCTGATGTTAAACGACAATACGATCGATATTAAATCGATACGATGGACCGCGCTTACCTAAAGGAAACACGCTTGACTTCAAAACTCCTAGATTATAGTCATCAGGGAAGATGAGTAATGACTCAAGGCAATGTATTCTACGGTTTAGATGTAACAATCAAGCAGGTAGGGTAGATACGTATCAAGCAAATATATCTTATTGATTTAATAATGATTAATTGATGAGAGACAGCTGCGAAATGCAGCTCTTTACGGCAGAAATAAAATAAAATATTCAGGAAGTTCCACTTCTTTTGTTGCATTAGTAGAGTATTTTTTTAGTAGTGGTAGGACTCTTAGCAGAGTCCGCCTGGGGAAGTACCACACCTTTGCCAAATATTCTACCGCCAAGCAGTAATGTGCAAACATTACTGTGTTCCGGTTTGAAGGGCAATGATTCCAGAGAAATTACAGGCCTTAGAGACATAATATCTTAGATATCTGGGTGACGAGCGCAGTGCAGTGCTAGGTAATGATTTGGAGTATCATGTTCCAATAGCTGCGTGTTACTGTGCTGTTATGTGGCAGGCATGTTGCTTACCATCAGGCACATGACCTGCTCGTCTCGTCACTCTATGATATAAAAAAAAAATTTACTCTCATCAAGAGTAAGTGTTACAATTTACGAAAAACGTCACGAAAAACCAACACCCCAAAGTTAGCTAGACGCCATTTTAGTAAATATTGTAACTAATTTCATACTTCAGGATACTACTTCTTGCGCTGAAAATATTATCTATTCTTTTGAAGTTAGAGCACAAGGTATAAAGAGGAGAAGTAGGTAGTTTTTTAAAACATAATACAATTGAACGATCGGTGTTGGCAATAATCAATCAAAATTATTTATACTGACATTCGTAACATGAAGCAAGAGATCTAAAACAATGGATTAATCATATAGTTTGGGGACAAATAGGAGCCATTCAGGTGAACATTCAAAAGTTATCGTTTGTTTGCTTGCATAGCAATAAGCAGCACACTAAATGTTCCCACTGCTGGGGCTCAGAACCTTCTCTGGCAAGGGGAGTGTGAGGGATATAATCCACCACACTGATCCAACGGGGATGACGCAGGACCTCAAAAGATTCTTGTAACATGCCGATTTCCTCATGATATTTTCCTTGATTCTAAACCATGTGATAAAAAATGGTTGTCTGTAAAGTCGGGTTACTGACGATAGAACGTGACAACGTCTTAAGAAAATACTGATGGAATGGTAGCATTTTTCAAAAGAAAATTTTAATTTCATTTGTTTAATAATAGATTTGTATGTAAAAAGTAATCAGTAGAATTTAGTCATTTTCAATCAAAACAATGCAAAAAAGCTTTTAGATGCCGGGGATCGAACCCGGGGCATTTCACATGCAAAGCGAACGCTCTACCACTGAGCTACATCCCCACTTGAACTACTGGTCGAAATAATCAATACAATTGTAACAAACATGCGGCGAGGTAACGACCGACGGTAACAAACGACGGTAACGTTACATGACGTCATGTTTTGTGGGCGTGCAGTCGGCTTCATCGAATTATAAGACGTTATCACGTCAAAAGTTTATTGAGCACTTGTTTAACTGCTAAAAACTCAAAATATGCACTAAACTATTCTAAAGAAACGTAACTCTGTAAATCAATCCACAAATCTAAAACCACACTGCAAACTGCAAAACTATGAAATACTGTACCTGAGTATTTTCCCTTTGGTACCTACATTCTGGTGTCGCTAAATAATAAACATTGTTGTACATTTTTCACGTAACATCATCACCATCCATCTCCAAACTAATCAAATCTTGTATTATGAAGCTAGCTAGAAACTGATATAACCCTTATTTTTTTTAATGTTGATACCTAGAAACACCCAAACACAGAACTAAAATTTGTTTCAGAAACAAGTCTAATATTTCATCACACTGATATTTGTTCTGGGATGCAATTAAATCGTCGACATCCAGTTTTACAGGCAGGCTCACTACAACACTAACCCTTGGGAGCAGTTAGTCAAAAAAATCTCAAACAAAGAGGCATTTTCTAGGCTAGGCTGCCATATACTAAGCCGCAGTATTAACATCAAGCAATTCCTGGTCGAACGCTTCCCTTTATTGCACTAATATTTTAAGGAAACCATTGGCACCCGGTGCACTGTCTATGACTAGTTTGGGAGCCAATGTTGTATCCATTTTAAACTAAATTGTGTGGTGTCGATATGAATTTAATTTTATTGCAAATCAAACCAAACAGTAACACGATCATAAAACTTTAAACGTGCCCAAAGTATGAAGTAAAAAGTTGTAAATACTTAGAACGGACAGTACGTGTCTGTGATCACGCTACGAGTGAAGAGCCTTGACATGGTGCCTATCACTTCAGTATCGGAGATTTGATTGACAACCTTCAAATCGACGAAGAAAAGGCATTGGAGTCTTTGTAATAAGATGTTTATTTCTAAATAGCTTGTACCATCTACGATGTATTACTTACTGGACTCGGTTGACTTAGCTGTTATTAGTTCTTTTTGTACTTAAACTGCTTTTGTTTAGTATATTATTAACAAACGCGCGCACATTATCACGAAAAATTAATACCCTGAAGTTAGGCTAGTCAACCTTTTTGTATAAATATTGTAACTAATTTTAGGTCAAAACTTCTTGCGTTGAAGATGTTCTTGATGTTATCCATTCTATGATTGAAGCAAAACTTCTTATCGTGAGGAAAAAAGAGAAGAAGTATTAACTTCTTGTGCGCGTACATAACACAAACTTTTTTTATTTAATTTTATCACTAGCTGTGCCTAAGTTTTTACTCGCGTAGTTCCTGTTCCATTACGTTACCACAATAAAAAGCGCAATGTATAGCAGTCATAGGAAATGCCGATGGAAGTGAAAACTCAGAATTTGATAGCTTACTATGGAAACTACGCGGGTGAAACCGGAGGGCCTGGCCATGAGCATGGTCATACAAAAATGCTGACGCATTTCTAGACGGCCAATGGCCATGCTACCAAGTTTACCCGAGGATGTCTTATAATTCCCGAGCGTGACGCTAGAATCCAAATCCCACGAAAAATCTATCTGTGGTGTGCCAAAACAGGTCTTTACTTAAAAATTGGTGAAGAAAGCGAATTGATTTTTTTGAAATTCTATTAATATTTGAATTTCTAAATATGGCTAGGTTAATAACAACTATGATATAATAGTTTGTCATGCCTACTGGCTTCCACTGAGAAAGAAAATGTTGTGAGGACGTTCCAATGATATGATGAAATTCTAAATCACGTTTCAATAAATTAAAACTAAATACCGTCAGATCTCATTTCGATTATATATGCCTTTTAATTGCGTTGATTGGGAGTTGATTAATGTTTTTAAATAATTATTCGCCGAGGTATCTAGCCAAAACATTGGTCGTACCAACTCAGAAACCTTCTTTGACTTATGTATAACAACTTTGCTTAAGACCATTACATGATCAAATGCATACGAGTAGTTTACGGTCCTATAAAAAACATACAGACAAACATTCATTTTTTAAATTATTGACGTGGGTTTGTATGTATGTTTTCGGTATTTATTTATTTATTTACGTATCGCAAATATTTAATTTCAATAACATTTTATGCATTTCTGACATTAGTAAAAAGTTAAATTTCCGAAGTTATCTCATTTTGACCTCGGGTCATCGTGTGTCAAAGAAAATGACGTACCGGAAATGTGTATTTTTAAACAACAACAAAACTTTTTAATGTTCTGGTAGTTTTTAGGGTTCCGTAAAACCATAGGTAAAACGTAAAAACGGAACCCTTATAGATTCGTCATGTCTGTCTGTCTGTCTGTCTGTCCGTCCGTATGTCACAGCCACTTTTTGCCGAAACTATGAGAACTACACTATTGAAACTTGGTAAGTAGATAAATTCTGTGAACCGCATTAAGATTTTTACAAAAGTTTTTTAAAAAAACAAAAATTAGTGGTGCTCACCATACTGAGAACTGAAGCTCCAAAATTTTTTTGAAGTGAAAACTTCTTTAGGCGCGTTATAGACAGAATTTTCGTGGGCTGTGAAATGGATTAATGATCACGTGATCATCACGCTCGGATATGATAAGAAATTTCGGGTAAACTCGGGATGCTAGAGCGAGAAAGATAATGTGGTCAACAAACGTGCCAGACCGAGAAAGATAATTGTTAGAGGAGGACATGGGACAATACATACTCTTACTCTCTCTCGCTGCTCACTACCAGTGTTGACTGACACCTTAGCGACTTTCTCGCTGAAACTGGCGAATTTTTAAACTTTTTTATCACGATATTAACTTCTAGGTACTTACCACATCAATTGAACCTGTCACGAAATGAAATTTGCATTTCACGTCCATTGCAAAAAAGTTATGGTTGTGATATTTTATCACAGCACTTACACTACGTAAACACACAAAATGATACCCATTTTCATAAGAAAGTGCTTACACAAATACACTATAATAACACAACATATTTATGCATTTTTAGCGAAATACATAAATATGACATAACTAAATAGCAAACACTAAAAACTTGTGAGTCAAACGGCATTTTCGACCCGCGTAATTATTTTTTTTAAATTTATTCTTGGCCATGGATACTAATCATTCAGCCGTAAAAGTTTTAAATTAAAATTATTTAGTAGTCTTTATATAGTTAAGTATTTCTTATTTTAGTTTTCACTTCTGCCGTGCGGTTTTAAGCGCACAAATTTTTTTTTCATCAAACCTACACGTGTGGGGTGTCTATCGATAGGTCTTCAAAAATGATGTTGAGGTTTCTAATATAATTTTTGTCTACACTACTGAATAACTTGCGCGAGAGACGCTTCCAAAGTGGTAAAATGTGTGTCCCCCCCCCCTCTAACTTCTAAAGTAAGAGAATGAAAAAACTAAAAAAAATACCATGTAAACTACCAACGAAAATTAGTTTGAACTCGATCTGATGAGTAGTTTTTTTTAGTACGTCATAAATACACTATTATTAAAACTTCGATCAAAGTTACAACGAACTACAAGAACTATGTGTACTATGTATATTATGTTACTTGCTGGAACGGAACCCTTCATGGGCGAGTCCAACTCGCACTTGGCTACTTTATTATTTACTTTTTTAAAACAATTATTACAAAGTAATTACTTTAAAAAATCATGTTTTTGAAGTGAAAACTTCTTTTGGCGCGCCTCAGGTAGATTTTTCGTGGACTGTGACATGCGGTATGTGTTTTCTATTACTTGAATACAAACAATCAAAATAGTCGTCGCTAAGATAGCAAACTATAATAATAAAGCAGCAAAGTGCGAATCGGACTCGCCCATGACGGGTTCCGAATCAGCAAGCAACATAGATAAGTTCTTGTAGTTCGTTGTAACTTTTTTCGATGTTGGATCGATGTTTTTTATCTATACTAATATTATAAAGAGGAAATATTTGTTTGTTTGTAATGAATAGGCTCCGAAACTACTGGACCGATTTCAAAAATTCTTTCACCTTTGGAAAGCTACATTATTCCCGAGTAACATAGGCTACGGCAGATGGCGCTGCAGTTGATATCTAGGTTATTATTCGAGTGAAGCCGGAGCGGGCCGCTAGTTAATAGTAATTATGACGTACTAAAAAATCACTCACTAGATAGAGTTCAAACCAATTTTCGTTGAAAGTTTGAATGGTAATGTACATCATATATTTTTTTTAGTTTTGTCATTTTCTTATTTTAGATGTTACAGGGGGGCACACATTTACCACTTTGGAAGTGTCTCTCGCGCAAATTATTCAGTGTAGGAAAAAAATATTTTAGATAGCTCCACATCATTTTTGACGATTCCATAGACAAACCACACGACTGAGTTAGATGACAATTTTTTTTTGAGTTTCAGTTTTAAGTATGGAGTACCCCAAAATTTTTAAAAAACAGTTTTTAAATATTTTTGTGTCAAATCTTAATGCGGTTCACAAAATACATCAACTTACCAAGTTTCAACAGTATAGCTCTCATAGTTTTGGCAAAAAGTGGCTGTGACATACGGACGGACAGTCGGACATGTCGAACCTATAAGGGTTCCGTTTTAACATTTTACGGAACTCTAAAAATGTGATTTTCTATATTCTATTAATATAAACTATCATAAAATTAACACTAAATATCAATTTGCAACTAATGTTAGTATCCCTATTTCAAGCGAATAGAAAAGAAAGAGCAATGTCAACGCTAAGGCGATTTAGTAAGGCTCTCAGTTCCTCTTCTCCGACCCTCACGTCAAGTCGATAGATAAGAATGTTGATGATGCCAGCTCGTAAGATTTACCCCTAACAAAAAAAAACGATTGTCTGTAAAGTTGGTTTACTGACGATAGTTAACGTGACAACGTCTAGTATTTGTGTTAAGCGCCATCTAGGTAAAACATTCTGAAGCTTTTTGAAAAGCTGTTCAAAGCGCCATCTCTGAGTACATCATTGTACTAGCACAAGTTACTAGTAACTATTATCTAATCTATGGCGGTGTCGTTACATGACGTCATGTTTTGCGGGCGTGCAGCCGGCTTCACCGATTTATAAGACGTTATCACGTCAAAAAACGCTGATAAAGTAGTTTTCACTTCAAAATTCTTCAAAGTTTATGTACATTAGAACAAATACAAACCCCGTGATGTTGGTCCGATCGGGAAAAAAATATAAAAATTACTAGCTGTGACCCGCGGTTTCACCCGCGGCTATTTGAGGAAAATGTTTACTAAAATATCCATTGCTATAAAAAGCTATGATCAGTAAGAGAACTATACCAAAAGAATAAAGAAACGCTACGTAAAAGTACTGGGTTCTAGTAAAATGTGTACAGGTAAATGAGTACAGGTATTTTAAAGTACTTCTGTATATACGATAATTTTAGTTTTTTAATTCTTGGGGTAGAAGAACAAATTGGTTATCTCTGTAACCTGATGATCTTGATAACGCTTCAGATACCTAAGTAGTTGTTCGTATGAAAAACAGTATTGGCGCAAAGAATCGATGAATTCTAGGTGCTTAAATGTTTGCCCCTGTGCTTTAATAATAGTTTCAGCATACGACTACTTAACGGGAAACTGTATTATTTTTAAATTAAAAGGCAAATGGTACCATTTTATGTGGAGGTAATGCATTAATATACCATTGCGCTTGAAGGGAATAGTCGATTTGTGTCGGATTCGACACCATGAACTACCGGCCCTACCCTACCGGCTAAAACCTCGGCAGTATTAATTCATCTTTGCCACAAACCGCGCAAACACCGGGATGTTCTCGCACTCTTCTGTGAAACCGCCGCGGGACAATGCACACCGTGGTCACCAGAGTGGGTACCTACCAGACAACTTCACGTCTAGACACTCTTTGTCTCTCACGGCGGGCCAAATGGTCGGCCTCGTCACCTACCGCCATCCGACTGAAGAGGACGGGGACAGCAGCTCACCGATATACCGGCACTCTTCTTCCTCTACACTCCCGCCGCGTTCGCCATCATACGTTGGCGACCACGCAAGGCCACAGTGGGCAGGGAGAGTGGTGCACCGTTATACCGGTATTCCTCTTCAGCCTCTCATCTCATTCATCCTCTTCTCTACGGTCACGGTGCATACCACCAAACATCGCGGCACGTCTCATTCGCGCCAACACCGTCTACGCCGCGCAACTCCCTCCTGACCGCATTGCTAGGAACGCAAGGCTTGGAGCCCATAGCCCTGGTTAGCAGTACCACTGCGGGTTTCTCTTAGCTTCACTGTGGATGATCAGGCCACGGGTACTGAACCCCTCGCCTTGTCTATGCTGGATCCCCTCGGGAAGGAAGCAAATGGTATCTCGTAGAGCAATTGGCGGCAGTCCGCTGTCTTCTTTCTATTCGCCGCGGTCGTTTAATATAGTTGAAAATTATGTGCCTTTTTTACGTGGGAGAATACATTTACGCATGGTCACGCATTAGCATAGTGATAGCCGCGGTTCCGCCTCTGTTGCTACATCGCCTCGAGGATCTGGAAGACAACACTAAGAAACATCACTGTACCACGTGCTCACAATAAAGTGGTCTATTATTTTGTTGCAGAGTTATTTTAAAACTAAGATATTTCCTAAAATATTCATTAAAATCAAATAATACCAAGGGCAATTTTGCTCAAAATTATATATTTGTGATAGTAGATTTGTGAATAATGTACTCGTTCGGATAAATGTTTATCCGAACATCGTGTTTATAAAAATACCTCCGCAAACAATTTTTTCTTCTTCTTTGCATTGTTGCATTTTTCTTCTTCTTTTTTCTTATGGCTACCAGTCGGTAATGGGTACCACCGCAATTTCGCCAACGTCCAGCGTTTGAACATTGAGAGCATCGTTAATCCATGTTCTGTATGTTTTTCATTGGAGTATGGTATGATGCTTCATTCAGGTGATCAGTCTTCTTCAGATAATCTTGAGCTTGATTGTCAAAAACCTCTTTAGTGTGAAATCGAGGCAGCAGGGTTCTTCCTTCAAGTACTTCCAATATACGATTGTATGTGAATAGTATGGTAAAATAGTAATGTTTAGTGTAGAGGTATAAAATCAACGGACAAATTTTATATAAACAGCATTACAATATAAGATTAGAGAGATTTTTAATTTAATAATACTTTAATGTAAACAATGCATTATTGAAAATTTGATTACCTAAAATGACGTAACCTTCAAATATAGACCGACATGTCCTGTCATCTGTCATCAGACTTCAGCGCATACCAAGGAGAATGGCACACGCAGCTAAAGCTCTCGAAGAGAAATATTTTTCCCCGTTTTTGTTACATTCTTCAACCCCCAACCCTTTTTCTGCAATAAAAAGTAGCCTATATCCTTTCTCGGGGTCTAGTCTATCTGTGTACCAAATTTCATTAAAATCAGTTCACTGGTTTAGATGGTAAATCATTACAGACAGACAGACAGACAGACAGACAGAGTTACTTTCGCATTTATAATATTAGTAAGGATAAGGATAGTAAGGATGAGTACTTAATTAACTTGGTAGATATTAAATACATAACTGTGATAAATATTATTTCATAACGTAACAATAACAGGAAGTTTTTTCGTTGGGTTTGTTTTTTATACGTTTTTTAGGGTTCTGTAGCCAAATGGCAATAAACTGAACCCTTATGGATTCGTCATGTCTGTCTGTCTATACGTCCGTATATCACAGCCAATTTTTTGGAAACTTAAAAAAACTATACCGTGGAAACTTGGTAAGTAGATGAATTCTGTGAACCGCATTATTAAGATTTTCACACATCTTTTCATCAAACCCATACGTATGGGGTGTCCATGGATAGGTCTTCAACTGATATTGAGGTTTCTAATTTCATTTTTAGGGTTCCGTACCCAAAGAGTAAAAACGGAACCCTATTACGTCTGTCGGCTAACGGCTGTCCGTCCGTCCGTCCGTCCGTCTGCCACCAGGCTGTATCTCAGGAACGGTGATAGCTAGACAGTTGAAATTTTCAAACATGATGTATTTCTATTTCCGCTATAACAACAAATACTAAAAATAAAATGAAATAAATATTTAATAAAACAAATTTGATTTTTACCGTTTCTTCCTCGATTAGTCCGTTTTAAACAAACTAGATGGCGCCACTAGTACATTGAAACACGCATTCGACCTCGTCGTTAAAATCAAAATTTTAATGGTACTGCCATGGTTTATGTATACGGAATTCAAATAAAGCCAAAGAGGTTTTCGACGTTTATTTGCTAATGGTACGGAACCCTTCGTGCGGGAGTCCTACTCGCACTTGGCCACTTTATTTTTAACTGAACAGTCTGCGCAAGAGACACTTCCGAAGTGGTAAAATGTACCTCCCTCCCCCCTGTAACTTCTAAAATAAGAGAAAGATAAAACTACAAAATAAAGTGACCAAGTACGAATTGGACTCGCCCATGAAGGGTTCCGTTGCAGCAAGTAACATAATATACATAGTACACATAGTTCTTGTAGTTCGTTGTAACTTTGATCGAAGTTTCAATAATAGTGTATATATGACGTACTAAAATAAAGTAGCCAAGTGCGAGTTGGACTCGCCCATGAAGGGTTCCGTTGCATTAAGTAACATAATATACATAGTAGACATAGTTCTTGTAGTTCGTTGTAACTTTGATCGAAGTTTCAATAATAGTGTATTTATGACGTACTAAAAAAACTACTCATCAGATCGAGTTCAAACTAATTTTCGTTGGTAGTTTACATGGTATTGTACATCATATATTTTTTTTAGATTTTTCATTCTCTTACTTTAGAAGTTAGGGGGGGGGGGGGACACACATTTTACCACTTTGGAAGTGTCTCTCGCGCAAATTATTCAGTGTAGACGAAAATGATTTTAGAAACCTCAACATCATTTTTGAAGACCTATCGATAGACAACCCACACGTGTAGGTTTGATGAAAAAAAAAATTTGAGTTTCAGTTGGGGGGCCACCCTAATTTTTCTTTTTTAGGGTTCCGTAAAACGTAAAAACGGAACCCTTATAGATTCGTCATGTCTGTCTGTCTGTCTGTCCGTCCGTATGTCACAGCCACTTTTTGCCGAAACTATGAGAACTACACTGTTGAAACTTGAAAGTAGATGTATTCTGTGAACCGCATTAAGATTTCAACAGAAAAAATTCTAGCAAGTACTTTTTGAAGTGAAAACTTCATTTGGCGCACCACGCACAAATTTTTTCGTGGGCTGTGAATTGAACTCAAGCGTCACGTTTGTAAATGAATGTTCGCAAAAAAGTTTGCAATTTTACGATAACATACACAAATCCATCCATACATATTTTTTTTAACCATAATATGTACATAGTTGTAATGCTTTTTAAATTCCCATTATTTTGATACCCTACTCGATATGCTAGATAAAAAAAAAATTTCAACCACTTACAATTTTGCGTCAAAAACGGCTTGAATGTTGATTTTTAGGGTTCCGTAAAACGTAAAAACGGAACCCTTATAGATTCGTCATGTCTGTCTGTCTGTCTGTCTGTCTGTCTGTCTGTCCGTCCGTATGTCACAGCCACTTTTTGCCGAAACTATGAGAACTACACTGTTGAAACTTGGTAAGTAGATGTATTCTGTGAACCGCATTAAGATTTTTACAAAAGTTTTTAAAAAAAACAAAAATTAGGGTTGCCCCCCATACTGCGAACTGAAACTCAAAAATTTTTTTTTCATCAAACCTACACGTGTGGGGTGTTTATCGATAGGTCTTAAAAAATGATATTGAGGTTTCTAACATATTTTTTGTCTACACTGAATAACTTGCGCGGGAGACGCTTCCAAAGTGGTAAAATGTGTGTCCCCCCCCCCTCTAACTTCTAAAGTAAGAGAATGAAAAAACTAAAAAAAATATATGATGTACATTACCATAAAAACTACCAACGAAAATTAGTTTGAACTCGATCTGATGAGTAGTTTTTTTTAGTACGTCATAAATACACTATTATTAAAACTTCGATCAAAGTTATAACGAACTACAAGAACTATGTGTACTATGTATATTATGTTACTTGCTGGAACGGAACCCTTCATGGGCGAGTCCAACTCGCACTTGGCTACTTTATTTTTAATTAATACCTATCTAAGGACACTTGGGTAATTGAGACAAATGTAATGATATCTGAATCGCCAAAATCCATCCAGCCGTTTGGAAGATACATTCGAATAAAGAAATTTACAAACATACAAGATACGCGCGAAAAACATAACCCTTCTTTCAGTCGGGTAAAAATGAATTGCTGTTCGTAGGTCTCCTAAAACTCGACAACGGCTGGGACGATTTGGCTGATTTTGGTTTTGAAATGTTTGTCGTAGCTAACGGAAGGTTTAAACGGTGAGAAAATATTGAAAACTTGCGAAGAAGATAGTAAAAACAACAAATTTTCTCTTACAAATTTGATCCCGGAGTGCTATAAGGTATGTAATTATGTACCTACTACGGGTGAAGCCGGGACGGACCGCTAGTGAACAATAACCGAATGCTTCAAGGGTTTTAAAGTGATATTTTACCAAAAAATGTTAGTGAAACATTAGGGACATCAAGGTGGGTCGTGGGTTCGATTCCCACCCAGTGCAAATTTTTGTGTGATGAATTCAAGTGTTTGCACTGTGTCTGGGTGTTTCTATGTATAATGAGTATGTATTTAAAACTATATACGTATTATATCAGCTGTATGGCCGCCATAGTACAAGCTTTGCTTAGATTGGGGTCAGATGGTGTTGTGTGTGAATTGTCCACCAATATTTATTTATTTCAAGCAAGGATTCCCTTGCAAAACAAACAAAAATAAATTGTGATCTTTCAATACAATATTGAGCATCCTTGCAATAAATAAAAACATTAAAACCACCTAAATATCCGTTAACAATAAAAAATGTGACGGAAATGTATTCCCGATGCATCCCTTCCGGAGCCGACATTTCTCTTCTTGAGTTTCGTTCAAGCAATGGATGATAAGTTAGCGCCATCTACTAATAGTATAATTGTGGAAATTTGTATGTATGGACGAAGAGATTTGACTCAATGTTTGTGATAAGAACGTCTAGGTTGTGGAATGCGTTGCCAGAGTGGTTTTTCCCGATAGTTACAATCTTGGTGTCTTCAAATCGAGAGTGAATCGGTTTCTTCTAGGTAAGCACGTTCCATCGTAGATCGCATCGTCACTTAACAACAGGCGAGATGGTGGTCAAGTGCGAACCTATTATGGTTAAAAAAAATATGTATGGATGTATTTGTGTATGTTATCGTAAAATTGCAAAAATTGCGAACATTCATTTACAAACGTGACGCTTGAGTTTAATTCACAGCCCACGAAAAAATTTGTGCGTGGTGCGCCAAAGAAAGTTTTTACTTGAAAAACTACTAGCTAGATCTCGTTCAAACCAATTTTCGATGGAAGTGTCTGTCTGTCTGTCCGTCCATATGTCACAGCTACTTTTTGGCGAAACTATGAGAACTACACTGTTAAAACTTGGTAAGTAGATGTATTCTGTGAACCGCATTAAGATTTGAACAAAAAAAATGTAAAAAAAGAAAAATTAGGGTGGCCCCCCAACTGAAACTCAAATTTTTTTTTGACGTGACAACGTCTTATAAATTGGTTGTCGGGTGACACTTCAAGAAACTGCGTTACGCTCCGCTCACGTTATGCGTTCACAATGAGAGCGAGTGAGAGGGACGCGTGCCTTTCACTTTTTATGTCTGTCTCTCTCGCTCTTAGGCGGGCTAACCATGCCCGAGTCGCCGATTCGCTTTTACCACTCAAAGTCGTTGTCACGTAAAACTTTCGCCCGTATACCGACTTTACAGGCAACCAATTTTTTTTCATCAAACCTACACACGTGGGGTGTCGTCTATCGATAGGTCTTCAAAAATGATGTTGAGGTTTCTAAAATCATTTTCGTCTACACTGAATAATTTGCGCGAGAGACACTTCCAAAGTGGTAAAATGTGCCCCCCCCCCCCCCCTCTAACTTCTAAAGTAAGAGAATGAAAAATCGAAAAAAAATATATGATGTACATTACCATGTAAACTACCAACGAAAATTGGTTCGAACTCGATCTGATGAGTAGTTTTTTTTGGTACGTCATAAATACACTATTATTGAAACTTCGATCAAAGTTACAACGAACTACATGAACTATGTGTGCTATGTATATTATGTTACTTGCTGCAACGGAACCCTTCATGAGCGAGTCCAACTCGCACTTGGCCTCTTTATTTTAAATGAAACCTAGTTAGATAGATTTATAGTCCCCAAAACCCCCTGCATACAAAATTTCATGAAAATCGTTTGAGCCGTTTCTGAGATTCAGATTCTATATTGTATACTCGTACATATTTATCTACAAGAATTGCTCGTTAAAAGGGATAAGATAGCTTCTACTTCTATCAATCAGATGTTCTCTAGGTAAACAACAGCAGATACCTACAGGGCACTGGCGCCACTACCCGTGTTATCAATGAATATTTGTTTATTTTGTATGCTCTACAAATTTATATGAGTACGGAAACTTATTTTTTTAATCGAATTCAAAGGAGGTTTTCATTTTTTCTATTGGAACGAAGTTCCTAACGGCAGGCCTGGATAATCTTATACCTTTCGAGCAATAATTGGATATATAATATATATAGAATCTGAATCTCGGAAACGGCTTGAACGATTTACATGAAATTACATATCCAGAGGGTTTCGAGGACGATAAATCGATCTGACTAGGTTTCAATTTTTAAAAACGCATTTTATGCGCGTTTTAGACAACGAAAAACTGTTACATTAACATTAGAATGCGACGGTAAATTTCGCAATGCAGTACGGAAGTATATTAGCTCAGTCGATAAGACGGGCGGGCATGAAGCAGTAGACCCCGGGTTCATATCCAGATGGTTTCTTTTTTTTCAGGTTATTTTTCCTTTCTTTCTTTTTTTTTTAGAAAATCTATTACTGGGTACCCTTTATCTGTAGGTATGTAAGTAGGTATACTGAGTGTTTAAACCGAGCAAAACTCGGTCACCCAGGTTTTTAGGGTTCCGTAAACGTAAAAACGGAACCCTTATAGATTCGTCATGTCTGTCTGTCTGTCTGTCTGTCTGTCTGTCTGTCTGTCTGTCTGTCTGTCCGTCCGTATGTCACAGCCATTTTTTGCCGAAACTATGAGAACTACACTGTTGAAACTTGGTAAGTAGATGTATTCTGTGAACCGCATTAAGATTTTTACAAAAGTTTTAAAAAAAACAAAAATTAGGGGTGCCCCCCATACTGAGAACTGAAGCTCAAAAAATTTTTTTTCATCAAACCTACTCGTGTGGGGTGTCTATCGATAGGTCTTCAAAAATGATGTTGAGGTTTCTAATATAATTTTTGTCTACACTGAATAACTTGCGCGAGAGACGCTTCCAAAGTGGTAAAATGTGTGTCCCCCCCCCTCTAACTTCTAAAGTAAGAGAATGAAAAAACTAAAAAAAATATATGATGTACATTACTGAAAACTACCAACGAAAATTAGTTTGAACTCGATCTGATGAGTAGTTTTTTTTTAGTACGTCATAAATACACTATTATTAAAACTTCGATCAAAGTTACAACGAACTACAAGAACTATGTGTACTATGTATATTATGTTACTTGCTGGAACGGAACCCTTCATGGGCGAGTCCAACTCGCACTTGGCTACTTTATTTATTACTAGCTGATCCGTTGCTACGCCATCTATCGAAAATTGGTCGTACCAATTCAAATCTAGAACAAATTGCCTTTATTATTACAGTTACCATATGGTTCCTTAATGGTTGGTTACCTTAGATTCTAATGACGCAACCTTTTAGAAGATGACACATGCTGTCAAGCAACGAAAGCTCTCAAAAAGCAATATTTTTTCCCCGTTTTTGTTACACTTTTCATTCATGCTCCGCTCCTGTTGATAGTAGCGTAATGTTAAATAGCCTATAGCCTTCCTCGATAAATGGACTATCCAACAGAGAAACAACCTTTAAATTCGGACCGGTAGTTCCCTAGATCCTTGCGTTCAAACAAACTCTTCAGCTTTATAATATTAGTATAGATTTTGCTGCGCGACCGAACTGAAAAAAATGTGAGACCAAAACCGTAAGAAAAATACATAAATTACGGAAGTGCGTAAAAACTGCCCGTGACCAGTGTTGCTAACTTTATTTTTCTGATGATCGTACCCATAATATTAAGTAATAGGTACTTACTTCATTTTTCGCAAATTGTTTTACTTAGGTACTACTAACTGAATCGTGCGCGCGTTGCTACGCCATCTATCGAAAATTGGTCGTACCAATTCAAATCTAGAACAAATTTGGTTACTTTAGGTTCTAATGACGCAACCTTTAAAATATGACATATGCTGTCACGCAACGAAAGCTCTCAAATAGCAATATTTTGTCTCGTTTTTAGGGTTCCGGAAAACGTAAAAACGGAACCCTAATAGATTCGTCATGTCTGTCTGTCTGTCTGTCCGTCCGTATGTCACAGCCACTTTTTGCCGAAACTATGAGAACTACACTGTTGAAACTTGGTAAGTAGATGTATTCTGTGAACCGCATTAAGATTTGAACAAAAAAATTAAAAAAAGAAAAATTAGGGTTGCCCCCCCATACTGATAACTGAAATTCAAAAATTTTTTTTTCATCAAACCTACACGTATGGGGTGTCTATCGATAGGTCTTTACCCTTCATTTGGCACGATAATATTTTGTTAAATATGATAAATCTTTTTAATAATCCATGTTTCTAGGATTATTTTAATGCTAGAAAAAATAATTAAAAAATCTCACACCTCTTCATATTAAAAAAAACTATTGTTCATCACTGTGAACACTGCCAAATGCCCGGACTATGACATAGTAATTGGAATGTTCATCGTGATAAACATTGCCTAATTAGGGTAGTGGAATAAAATGAAAAACCATTGACATTTTTAAGCCAAAAGTATTTATAATTTTAATTCAAAATAAATAAAGGTCTTTTTCTAAGTATGCCATTTATTTTGCATGAAAATTGAGAAAACAATTACGTCCATTTTTTCCCGTGACAAAGCACAATCTTATATTGCACTTCAAACAATAAACAGTTGTGTTTTTATGACAATATTTACATCGCCCCATGTCTTCCTTTGTAGAAATATAGTGTCCGACATTGTCATACCGAATGGGACTCGAAGGTCTGGCTACTCTTGGTTTCTTTACACATGATTCTTCTGTTTTTTTCAGATCTTGCGCCTTACCTATCTTGAGCAGGCTTTCAAATATGTCATATCTAAAGGCCTTCAATGCCTTTGGTTTAACACCAGCGCAATCCTTTTTGTACAAAATCCAGGCATTGTTTAGGCATATATCCAGTAATTGGCAGAATATTCCAATGTACCATCTTCTTGTTTTCAATGGGATTCGGTAAAGTGATATGAACATATCTGCTAAGTCTACCCCACCCATGTTTTTATTGTAATCCTTTACTATTTGCGGGCACTCTACTTCTACTTTTTGTTTTTGAACTTTGCAATACCTCTTAATTTTATGCAGCGGTTCTGCTCCAACAAAAGAGCTGATCAGAGTCACTGGTTTGTTGTCATTCCACCGTACCACTGCGAGTTTGTTTTTCTCACAAACCACCTGTGCATGTGTCCCTCTAGGTTTCTTTTTCATAGATTTTTCATCCGGCAAATGTTGTTCAGCACCACGGATTCTATTATTTCGAATGGTGCCTAGTGCGAAGACGCCGTAATTTTGTTTTAGCAAATAGAACAGTTCGGGTGATGAAAAGAAATTATCACAAAAGACAACTGCTGGTTTTCTTTGGATGCTCTGGCATAAAGCAATGACAATTTGAGCACCAAATCCCAAAGAAGCTTCTTCATCTGTAAATTCGTGAAAACGGAATGTGTCCTCCCCTCCATAAAGAATGAAATCAAAAATCATTCCGTCTACTCCAGCTCTAACGTAATTTTTAAATCCCCACTTGTTGGGCTTGTCTTTCATATATTGTTTTCTATTACCGGCTTTTCTTCCTTTGTATGGAATCATCATTTCATCTACGCTAAATCTGTTGTCATTTTCTTCCTTCAAGCAATTTTGTCTTATTTGTTCTACTATGGGTCTAACTTTATAGAATCTGTCAGCATCTTCTAAGCTGTTGTCGTTAAAATGGAGAAATCGCCTGATTTTCTGATACCGTTTTAATGACATTACATCAGCAATTTGGTTGAACCGAAACTTTTGGCTCCAATAGTCTAAATAGGAAGGCATTTTAACAATACCCATTAGTATTTGTATGCCTAAAAAGTCCTGCAATTCTCTGTCCGATAGTTGTATAGATTTACCTGTAGTCTGGACAGAGTACAGGTTTGTCTGCTCAGTTATGCGTGTTATAATATCTCTTGAAAAAAATTTCACGAAATAATCAATGGCAGACAGTTTCTCCGGATTTTCTGGCTCATTTTCAGTTCTAGGAGTCTCGTAATTTTCTTCAAATGTAACTTTATATCGGAAAACACTTTTCTTCCATTTATATGCTAAGGACAACTTTTTTATTTTTTTCTGTTTCTTTGCTGGAGGTTGGGAATTTTGTTTTTTGGACCTAGTTTTTCTTTGCAGGCGAGTCTTAGATGTTGTTGGTGTTGGTGCTTCGGACGGTAGTGACGGTATTGAAGAAAGTGATGGAATATTATAATAACTAGGAACTTGAGGAGACAATGGGCATATATATTGAAAAATAGGTGTCAGTCCAACGCTTTCATATGGGTCCTGCTGGTTAAGATGTTGTTGAGTATCTTCAGCTTGAGGCTCATCGGAGTCGCTGAGTAGATGAAGGCGTTCAAGGCTCGAGTCAATGGAACGAGGCGGGGATGAAGCAATGCTGGACAGGGTAGGCGTGGGGGGGATCTCATCGTCGGAATTAGTGTTAGATTTTTCACTGGTGTCAGAAGGTGCATATTCTTTTGGTACAAGCGCTAAGATTCTCGAAGATCTTTTATGCGTATCAAGCTGCCAACAACCAAAACCAGAAATAAATAAAAAAAGCAAAAACACGCACGAAAGTAAAGAAAAAACAAACAAGAGCCTTTTGGCAATGTTTACTGGGATGAACACAGCAAATGAGCAGTACTCTGTTAGTAAGTTCGCAATGTTCACTGGGATAAACAAACAACTTTCTTCAGAAATGAAATGGCTTGTACACCCAATACGTTTTATAAAAACATGCAGTTATTACAAACAATCATCTAACAACAGTTTACAATACCAACAAAAACCCTTTTATAAAAAAAAAATGCAAAAAATTAATAAAATACCTTGACACAAAACGCCGGCGTACGTCTTGCGGACATGTTCGATTCTGTTGTGACATTTCGAGTGTTGCAAGCACAACAAATTCATTTTCAACCAATAACTAAATATGTTTACCAGTGTTATAATAAAAATAAACCAACCAGTAAGTCTCAGGCAGGGTCACAGATTTTTTTAAAGTGAGTGTTCATTCCGGTGAACAAATTCAAATTAAGGGTTAAAAATGATGTTGAGGTTTTGTCTACACTGAATAATTTGCGCGAGAGACACTTCCAAAGTAGTAAAATGTGTCCCCCCCCCTCTAACTTCTAAAGTAAGAAAATGAAAAAACTAAAAAAAATGTATGATATACATTACCATGCAAACTACCAACGAAAATTGGTTTGAACTCGATCTGATGAGTAGTTTTTAGGGTTCCGTAAAACGTAAAAACGGAACCCTTATAGATTCGTCATGTCTGTCTGTCTGTCTGTCCGTCCGTATGTCACAGCCACTTTTTGCCGAAACTATGAGAACTACACTGTTGAAACTTGGTACAGTACCCGGCGATAAATATTGCACATCGACACCTGGAAAGAGACAATCGGCCAACTTCGGATTCGTAGAGCGTCATCTCTGTCGCACGAAATACAAATAGTCCGGCATCTATTAGGAGCTGTTAAAACAATTTTGTTTCTTTTAATTATTATTTTTATTCTTTGTATAAAATACAATTTTTTCTATAAGTGATGGCTTTAGGTTCGGGTTAAATAAAATAAAAAAGTTCACATTATGTTTACGTATTTAATTACTTTGGAAAATGACAGCTGTAGTATACATAATAAACACCATTGTACCTATTGTTAAAGTGAGACATTGTTATAAAAATAATAATAATTATAATTCTCAATTACTTCCATTTCACTATTTGTGCTCTCAAAGAGGTCAATATCACTGTCACTATCAGCCGTATTTATCACTAGTCTATCAGTGTAATTGTCTAAACCGTGTTGAATGCTTCTATATTCATTCTCACATTGATCGTGTGATCGCAAACCTTTTCCCACTCTTCAGTCCCGATCATGTTTACTTTTTCAGTCAATAACTTTTTTACTGTAGTTAAATTCATACCCACATTTCTAGAGGCTCCATAGCCTTTTAGTTGAGATCATATATTTTCAATTGGATTAAAATCCGGATGAAACACAGTATGCCCATGTTCGGCAAGTACTTTGTTCACGGAAAACTCTGTATACCTCTCCTTGTGCTGACATAGGTATAATAGCGTAAATCTGGGGTTTTGTTAATTTTGGATCAACTGGAATTTCGTGTCTGTTTAACCAGTTGATCATTTCCTGTTTAATGGTGTTTGAGTTGGGGGGGTCTTTCAACATATTTATTGTGATAGGGTGCGTTGTCGATAACTAGAACGGAATCACTAGATATATTTGGGATTAATTGATTAACCAGCCATTTCTCGTAGTTATCGTTATTCGTTATTTCATTGTGGTAGTCACCTGTAGTATCCGTGGATTTATACGTTAAAAAGGCACCGGTTACAAAGTCTTTTTTATTTCCCGCATGAAGTACTATCAAACGTTGACCTTTTGAAATTGGCTTTTTACTCCTTTTTTAGGGTTCCGTAAAACGTAAAAACGGAACCCTTATAGATTCGTCATGTCTGTCTGTCTGTCTGTCTGTCTGTCTGTCTGTCCGTCCGTATGTCACAACCACTTTTTGCCGAAACTATAAGAACTACACTGTTGAAACTTGGTAAGTAGATGTATTCTGTGAACCGCATTAAGATTTCAACAGAAAAATTAAAAAAAAAGAAAAATTAGGGTTGCCCCCCATACTGAGAACTGAAACTCAAAATATTTTTTTTCATCAAACCTACACGTGTGGGGTGTCTATCGATAGGTCTTTAAAAATGATATTGAGGTTTCTAAAATCATTTTCGTCTACACTGAATAATTTGCGCGAGAGACACTTCCAAAGTGGTAAAATGTGTGTCCCCCCCCCTCTAACTTCTAAAGTAAGAGAATGAAAAAACTAAAAAAAAATTATGATGTACATTACCATGTAAACTACCAACGAAAATTAGTTTGAACTCGATCTGATGAGTAGTTTTTTTTTAGTATGTCATAAATACACTATTATTGAAACTTCGATCAAAGTTACAACGAACTACAAGAACTATGTGTACTATGTATATAATGTTACTTGCTGCAACGGAACCCTTCATGGGCGAGTCCAACTCGCACTTGGCCACTTTATTCTTATCATCACTCCAAGATTTCCCTTTAGTGTGGGATGTATGTATGTAAGACTCATCCATGTAGACGATATTTTTTCCTGTTTCGCGAAATTTGTGTATTTTATCGATTTATATTCCATTCGTTTGAGACTTACATCGTGCTTTTCCTTTAAAACTTTTCGATTATCTTCCATTTTAGTTAACCGAAATTCCATCTCGTGAAGTATTTTTCTCAACGTCTTTTCAGACCCATTGTAATTAATCATCATCATCATCATCATCAGCCGTAAGACGTCCACTGCTGGACATAGGCCTCCCCCCTAGATTTCCACAACGAACGGTCCTGCGCAACCTGCAACCAGCGGTTTCCAGCGACCTTCGTGAGGTCATCTGTCCATCTAGTGGGAGGCCGTCCAACACTGCGTCTTCCGGTTCGTGGTCGCCACTCGAGAACCTTTCTTCCCCATCGGTTGTCAGTTCTGCGAGCGATGTGGCCTGCCCATTGCCACTTCAGCTTAGCTACTCTTCGAGCTACGTCGGCTACTTTAGTTCTTTTGCGAATATCCTCATTACGGATTCTGTCGCGCAAAGAGACTCCGAGCATAGCTCGCTCCATAGCTCGCTGTGTGACTTTGAGCTTTGTTATGAGGCCCACAGTTAAGGACCACGTCTCAGTTCCATAAGTCATCACTGGCAACACGCACTGATTGAAGACTTTCGTCTTCAAGCATTGGGGTATTTTGGACTCCAAGATGTGCCGTAGTTTCCCGAACGCTGCCCATCCGAGTTGGATCCTTCGCTGGACCTCTTTGTCGAAGTTGGATCTACCCAATCGGATCTTTTGACCCAGGTAGACGTATTCGTCAACAACTTCGAGTGTGGTATTCCCAACAATAACCGGTACAGGTGAGACATGAACATTTGACATGACCTTCGTCTTGTCCATATTCATCCTCAAACCTACCTGTTGGGATACTCTACTGAGGTCCCTGAGCATAGCACCGAGGTCCTCCATCGACTCCGCCACAATGACTATATCGTCGGCAAACCGAAGGTGAGTGATGCATTCGCCGTTGATATTGATGCCATGTCCGTTCCAGTCCAGTAGCTTGAAAACATCTTCCAGCGCGGCAGTGAACAGTTTCGGAGATATGACATCTCCCTGTCTCACGCCTTTCTGTAGCCGGATATGTTTTGTGCACTGGTCCTGTAATCGGACAGACATTGTGGCTTTGCTGTAAATGCACCTCAACACTTCGATATAGCGATAGTCCATGCGGCATCGCTGGAGAGACTGAAGCACTGCCCAGGTCTCGATGGAATCGAAGGCTTTCTCATAGTCCACATACGCTATACATAGTGGCCGATTATACTCCTCGGTTTTCTGTATAATCTGCCGAAGCGTATGTATGTGGTCTACGGTACTATAGCCTTTTCGGAAACCGGCTTGTTCGGGTGGCTGGAAGTCGTCAAACCTGCGTGCGAGACGATTCGTGATTACCCTCGAAAACAACTTATAAACGTGGCTCAGAAGTGAGATGGGTCTGTAGTTCTTCAACAAGGTGTTGTCACCTTTTTTGAAGAAGAGCACCACCACACTTCTGCTCCACGCTTCTGGCGTATTACCGTCAAGTATGACGGAGTCGAACAGCTTCTGGAGGACTTTAAGTACCGGTTTTCCACCCGCTCTCAGAAGCTCAGTCGTAATTCCGTCGTCGCCAGGTGCCTTGTTGTTCTTAAGTTGTTTGAGGGCCATCCTAATCTCATACAGGCTGACTTCCGGGATGTCTTCGGTAAAGTGTCGGGTCAGCTTGGCTCTTGGGTCTTTTGCCATGCTAACGACAGGTCGTGTTTGCGTAGAGGTGTATAACTGTTCATAGAACCTCTCAATCTCCTCCAAAATCTCGGCCCTCGACGAGACGACGTTACCACTGTCGGTCTTCAATTTGGTCAATTGACTTTGCCCAAAAGACAGATTTCTTGCGAACACTTTCGAGCCTTTATTCCGCTTGATCGCTTCTTCAATACACGAAGTATTGAAGCAGCGTATGTCGCGTCGCACACAAGTAGAAATCTGTCTATTGAGCCGTCTGTATACCGTCATGTCGACCGAAGACTGCAATCGCATATCTCGCCTAACCGCCATGAGATTCAGAGTATGATCGGAGAGCTTTTGGGTTCTATTCTGGCGTCGGCTCTTATAAAATTCCCTGCCAACTGCTTGAACAGTTTCCACCAGCCTGTCGTTTATTTCATCCGCCGTTACGCATTCATCTAAGGCTTCGAAGCGATTTTGAAGTTCGAGTTGAAAGTTGTCGGGATCTTCGATTTGAGCATAATTTGGTCGGAGCGTGGACTTCATTAGACGTGATCTTTCGAACTTAATGTTTAGATTCAGCGTGCCTCTTACAATACGGTGATCGCTGCCGGTTTTAACCCTACTGATCACAGAGACATCGCTGAATATTTGCCGTTTAGTCGTCATAATGAAGTCGATCTCATTTTTTGTGGAACCATCTGGGCTAATCCAGGTCCATTTTCGTTGTGCCTGTTTCTTGAAAAAGGAGTTCATCATAAAGAGGCTCTCCCTTTCCAAGAAATCAGCTAGACGTTGCCCTCTTGGGTTCCGCTGCCCATATCCGAATTGTCCCACTCTCAACTCATCACCGCTACGTTTGCCTAGTTTCGCGTTGAAGTCTCCCATCACAACTGTGAAATGTGTTGGCGAGACATGTATGGCTTTGGAGATGTCCTCATACATGGTCTCAACCTCTTCGTCGGGATGTGTCGAGGTCGGTGCGTATACCTGTATGACCTTCAATGAATACCGGTTAGTTATTTTAAGTACAAGGTATACAACCCTGCTCGACACACTCTCGATCATTAACACGTTGTTGACGAGAGACTTGCGGATGATAAACCCGACACCCCCTTGGGATTGTTGATCTCCCTCCCGGTAGTAGAACAAGTTGCCGGATTCGAGGGTTATTCTGTCCTCGCCCTGTCTACGGACTTCGGATAACCCTATGATATCCCAACGCAACTTGTCCATTTCTTCTTCCAGCTCCACAATCTTTTCGTCAGCCCTCAGCGTCCGTGCGTTGTACGTTGCCAGGTCGAGTCGTTGGGTTTGGTGGCGGGGCGTCTGCCGGGGATTCTTAGCACCCCATGCTCTGCCGGAACCAAGGCTGCCACCAGCGCCTGGAATAACGGAGCCGCCGGGGACTAGGGGCCGTTTCTTTGTTGTGACCATCATATGGGGGGGTGTTTGCCATAGTCACCACGCTTGGCAGGCGGGTTGGTGACCGCGGAGCCAGTCCTTTGCACCGATGACGCCGCTGCCCGTCACCGGCCAGGTCAATTTAGGACTGGCTTTTAAATGGATATACCGCCATTGGTTCGGTCGTCAGAGCCTCGTTAGTCGGCAGCAGGGTGTACCGCGCGCAGGAGAGGTTGACATTTGGGGAAACTAGATGTTAAGCGCTTCCCCCTTACACCCCAATTACTATACCTATTGTAATTAATAGCTTCAGACAATTTAGCTTTTAATGATTTTATTGTTGGCAGTTCATTAAATCGTAAGTGAAAATCATACACAATTCTTCGAACAACATCATAATCAAAATCGTCCATATCCAAACGAAATTGCTTTTTTGGTCTCCCTTTTTTTGGAGTGCTAAACTTAATTTCAGTAGAATGTGTTTCAGTACTGACTTCGTTTAATATATTGTTCAAAGTTCTTCTTGAAATTCCAGTGGGATTTGCAACTTGCGCTTGAACCTTCTTAAAATAACAACTTACATTTTCATCTTCATTTTTAGGGTTCCGTAAAACGTAAAAACGGAACCCTTATAGATTCGTCATGTCTGTCTGTCTGTCTGTCTGTCTGTCTGTCCGTCCGTATGTCACAGCCACTTTTTGCCGAAACTATGAGAACTACACTGTTGAAACTTAGTAAGCAGATGTATTCTGTGAACCGCATTAAGATTTTTACAAAAGTTTAAAAAAAAAACAAAAATTAGGGGTGCCCCCCATACCGAGAACTGAAACTCAAAAAACATTTTTTCATCATACCTACACAACTACACATGTGGGGTGTCTATCGATAGGTCTTCAAAAATGGTGTTGAGGTTTCTAATATAATTTTTGTCTACACTGAATAATTTGCGCGAGAGACGCTTCCAAAGTGGTAAAATGTGTGTCCCCCCCCCCTCTAACTTCTAAAGTAAGAGAATGAAAAAACTAAAAAAAATATATGATGTACATTACCACGAAAACTACCAACGAAAATTAGTTTGAACTCGACCTGATGAGTAGTTTTTAGGGTTCCGTAAAACGTAAAAACGGAACCCTTATAGATTCGTCATGTCTGTCTGTCTGTCTGTCTGTCTGTCTGTCTGTCTGTCCGTCCGTATGTCACAGCCACTTTTTGCCGAAACTATGAGAATTACACTGTTGAAACTTAGTAAGCAGATGTATTCTGTGAACCGCATTAAGATTTTTACAAAAGTTTAAAAAAAAACAAAAATTAGGGGTGCCCCCCATACCGAGAACTGAAACTCAAAAAACATTTTTTCATCATACCTACACATGTGGGGTGTCTATCGATAGGTCTTCAAAAATGATGTTGAGGTTTCTAATATAATTTTTGTCTACACTGAATAATTTGCGCGAGAGACGCTTCCAAAGTGGTAAAATGTGTGTCCCCCCCCCCCCCTCTAACTTCTAAAGTAAGAGAATGAAAAAACTAAAAAAAATATATGATGTACATTACCACGAAAACTACCAACGAAAATTAGTTTGAACTCGATCTGATGAGTAGTTTTTTATTATTCCTTCATAAATACACTATTATTAAAACTTCGATCAAAGTTACAACGAACTACAAGAACTATGTGTACTATGTATATTATGTTACTTGCTGGAACGGAACCCTTCATGGGCGAGTCCAACTCGCACTTGGCTACTTTATTTTTAAATCTGTCAGCTTCGGTTACAAAACATTTATAAACATTGTATATAATTTGGCGTGACTGACCTCGTAAAGGTTTCCCTTTTTTTCCTAAAGATGCCACAGTACAAATTTAAATTATTTAAATTTGGGGGTGTTAACAACTCTAATTATATATTTTGAACTGGACGCGACTGCACTCTATCGCACTTAAACAACGACTGACAAAACGTCACATAGGTAGTGTGCGACAGAGACAATGCTCTACGAAACCGAAATCAGCCGACTGTCTCCCTCCAAAGGCCGATGTGCAATACTTATCGCCGGGTACTGTAATTAGATGTATTCTGTGAACCGCATTAAGATATGAACAGAAAAATTAAAAAAAAAAAAATTAGGGTTGCCTCCCATACTGAGAACTGAAACTCAAAAATTTTTTTTTCATCACACCTACACACTCCTGGGGTGTCTATCGATAGGTCTTTAAAACTGATGTTGAGGTTTCTAAAACTATTTTCGTCTACACTGAGTAATTTGCGCGAGAGACACTTCCAAAGTGGTAAAATGTGTGTCCCCCCCCCTCTAACTTCTAAAGTAAGAGAATGAAAAATCTAAAAAAAATATATGATATACATTACCATGTAAACTACCAACGAAAATTAGTTTGAACTCGATCTGATGAGTAGTTTTTTTTTTAGTACGTCATAAATACACTATTATTGAAACTTCGATCAAAGTTACAACGAACTAAAAGAACTATGTGTACTATGTATACAATGGTCCAAGTCAGGGACTAAGTGCGGAAACCTTACCCACTAGAAGTAGTGGGTAAAACAAAACTTGAACTATGTATATAATGTTACTTGCTGCAACGGAACCCTTCATGGGCGAGTCCAACTCGCACTTGGCCACTTTATTTTTTAGTAGGTACGTCATAAATACACTATTATTAAAACTTCGATCAAAGTTACAACGAACTATAAGAACTATGTGTACTATGGATATTATGTTACTTGCTGCAACGGAACCCTTCATGGGCGAGTCCAACTCGCACTTGGCCACTTTTTCATTCATACTCCGCTCCTGTTGATAGTAGCGTTATGTTCAATAGCCTTTCTCGATAAATGGACTATCCAATAGAAAAATCTCTCAATTCATACCAGTAGTTCCCGAGATCCTTTCGTTCAAACTCTTCAGCATTATAATATTAGTATAGATATTATTCGAAGGAACTTCGTCTCTACCTGTCTCTACCTTATCTATATGCCGTGTAATCTATATAAATATAAAGTAGCCAAGTGCGAGTTGGACTCGCCCATGAAGGGTTCCGTTCCAGCAAGTAACATAATATACATAGTTCTTGTAGTTCGTTGTAACTTTGATCGAAGTTTTAATAATAGTGTATTTATGACGTACTAAAAAAAACTACTCAGCAGATCGAGTTCAAACTAATTTTCGTTGGTAGTTTTCATGGTAATGTACATCATATATTTTTTTTAGTTTTTTCATTCTCTTACTTTAGAAGTTAGAGGGGGGGGGACACACATTTTACCACTTTGGAAGCGTCTCTCGCGCAAGTTATTCAGTGTTGACAAAAATTAAATTAGAAACCTCAACATCATTTTTGAAGACCTATCGATAGACACCCCGTGTAGGTTTGATGAAAAAAAATATTTTGAGTTTCAGTTCTCAGTATGGGGGGCAACCCTAATTTTTCTTTTTTTTTAATTTTTCTGTTGAAATCTTAATGCGGTTCACAGAATACATCTACTTACCAAGTTTCAACAGTGTAGTTCTCATAGTTTCGGCAAAAAGTGGCTGTGACATACGGACGGACAGACAGACAGACAGACAGACATGACGAATCTATAAGGGTTCCGTTTTTACGTTTTACGGAACCCTAAAAAGCGAAAGGTCACTCATCAACGAATCTCAGAAACTACGAATGCTACGAATCTGAAATTTTTCATTGAGGTTCCTTTTAGCACGTAGACGCTTGCTAAGACGGGGTTTTGCGAAATTCAACCCCTAAGTGGGTGAAACAAGGGATGAACGGTTGTATGAAAATTGGTCATTTTCAAAGTTATCAAATTTTGTATCTAGACACTAACTTGACACGAAGCAATTAAACGTTTGTTGTATCAAATTTTGTAATTTCGAACTGTACGGGGGTAAAATCGGGGTTGAAATGAATGTCAATATGAAAGTTCCCAACTGTTGATGATAAATCATGAAACTCTGTATATAGACACTTGACGAAAGGGGGGACGAAAGTCTCTTTCACACCTAAACAACTGAACCGATTTTGATGAAATTGAACAAAATTGTTTATTATAAGCTGTTTTTAGTAACCGTAAATATGTCTGGGTATAGATATAGGTACTGCCTGAGTTACCTTAGTATTTATTGCGCGCGGACGAAGTCGCGGGTAACAGCTAGTTTCTCTATAAACAGTGCCGTTCAAACTGGAACACAGTGATGGTTGGACATTACTGCTTAGCGGTAGAATAACTGTCAAAGGTACAAAAGTAGTACTTTCCCAGGCGGGCAAAAAAGACGTCTACTCTCTTTCTTCGATGAACGTAATTTCGAAATAAATTTCGCGACTTTCCTACGCCAGGACGTCTACTCTATTTCTACGAAAACGTAATTTCGAAAAAAAACTCGCGACTTTCCTCGTTCTACTTCGTTTCGTCCGATACAACATTGTGTGACATGTTTCATTCATGCTCCGCTCCTGATGATAGTAGCGTAATGTTAAATATAGCCTTCCTCGATAAATGGACTATCCAACAGCGTAAAAGTCTTTCAATTCGGACCAGTAGTTCCCGAGATCCTTGCGTTCAAACAAACAAACTCTTCAGCTTTATAATATTAAAGTACAGATTACGTTTTTCGTAGAAAGAGAGTAGTCGTCCAGTCCTCTCATTACACAACTAACAAGGGTGTACTTCCCCAAGTAGACTCTGAGAAGTCCTACTACAAAATGGGAAGCTATTAATACCTCAATCAATGCACCTGCAGTTCTCGCATCAGGCACGCGTCGTTGGCACGCGCGCTGTATGACGTGACTCTAGTACGACAGTGTTTCGTTACCTAAATAAATGAGCAATTTTTATCTTAAAATATTTAGGGTGTCTAATATTCGAATTACACAGAAATTTTCTTTATATACATTTCTCCAAAAACACAAAATCCGACTTTTTTTAAATTAAGCTCAGATTTCGACGAAAATTCGCATTTTTAACGGACTTCAAAAAAGGAGGAGATTTTCAATTCGATTGTATGTTTTTAGGGTTCCGTAAAATGTAAAAACGGAACGCTTATAGATTCGTCATATCTGTCTGTCTGTCCGTCCGTAAGTCACAGCCACTTTTTGCCGAAACTTTGAGAACTACGCTATTGAAACTTGGTAAGTAAATGTATTCTGTGAACGGCATTAACATTTTTACAAAAAAATGTTTGTCTGTAAAGTCGGTTTACTGACGATAGAACGTGACAACGTCTTAAGAAAATACTGATGGAATGGTAGCATTTTTCAAAAGAAAATTTTAATTTCATTTGTTTAATAGATTTGTATGTAAAAAGTAATCAGTAGAATTTAGTCATTTTCAATCAAAACAATGCAAAAATGGTTGTCTGTAAAGTCGGTTTATTGACGATAGTTGAACGTGACAACGTCTAGTATTTGTGTTAAGCGCCATCTAGGTAAAACATTCTGAAGCTTTTTGAAAAGCTGTTCAAAGCGCCATCTCTGGGTACATCATTGTACTAGCAGAAGTTCTTAACTTCATATCGTCGCTTTTCTAAAACATGGACAGACTTCTTGAACGTAATACACATTTCACTCACTAGATAGTGCGAAAAGTAATAAGGCGAGGTAACGGCGGTAAATATTATCTAAGCTATGGCGGTAACGTTACATGACGTCATGTTTTGCGGGCGTGCAGCCGGCTTCATCGAATTATAAGACGTTATCACGTCAAAAAAGCTTTTAGATGCCGGGGATCGAACCCGGGGCATTTCACATGCAAAGCGAACGCTCTACCACTGAGCTACATCCCCGCTTGAACTACTGGTCGAAATAATTAATACAGCTGTAACAAACATGCGGCGAGGTAACGACCGACGGTAACGTTACATGACGTCATGTTTTGTGGGCGTGCAGCCGGCTTCATCGAATTATAAGACGTTATCACGTCAAAAAAAAAATGTTGCCCCCCATACTGAGAACTGAAACTCAATTTTTTTTTCTTAAAAACATTTACGTGTGGGATATCATATCGATAGGTCTTCAAAAATGATGTTGAGGTTTCTAATATAGTTTTTGTCTACACTGAATAATCTGCGCGAGAGACACTTCCAAAGTGGTGAAATGTCTCCCCCCTCTAACTTCTAAAGTATTGAATGAAAAAACTAAAAAAATATATGATGTACATTACTATGCAAACTACCAACGAAAATTGGTTTGAATTCGATCTGATGAGTAGTTTTTTTTAGTACGTCATAAATAAATACACTATTATTACAACTTCGATCAAAGTTACAACGAACTACAAGAACTATGTGTACTATGTATATTATGTTACTTGCTGCAACGGAACCCTTCATGGGCGAGCTTAACTCGCACTTGGCCACTTTATTTTATCTTAAAATATCTAAATATTTTTATAGGTTCGTATTACCTTTCGCATTATTTTATCGTACCTATCGTATTATTTTCGTATTAATTAATACCTACAGAGAAATTTTCTTTGTTTAAATTTCTCCAAAAAATCAAAAACTGACTTTTTAGGGTTCCGTAAAACGTAAAAACGGAACCCTTATAGATTCGTCATGTCTGTCTGTATGTCTGTCTGTCTGTCTGTCTGTCTGTCCGTCCGTATGTCACAGCCACTTTTTGCCGAAACTATGAGAACTACACTGTTGAAACTTGGTAAGTAGATGTATTCTGTGAAACGCTTTAAGATTTGAACAAAAAAAAATTAAAAAAAGTAAAATTAGGGCTGCCCCCCATACTGAGAACTGAAACTCAAAAATGTTTTTTTCATCAAACCTAGACGTGTAGGGTGTCTATCGATAGGTCTTTAAAAATGATGTTGAGGTTTCTAAAATTATTTTCGTCTACACTGAATAATTTGCGCGAGAGACACTTCCAAAGTGGTAAAAAGTGTGTCCCTCCCCCCCCCTCTAACTTCTAAAGTAAGAGAATGAAAAATCTAAAAAAAATATATGATGTACACTACCATGTAAACTACCAACGAAAATTAGTTTGAACTCGATCTGATGAGTAGTTTTTTTTTAGTTCGTCATAAATACACTATTATTAAAACGTCGATCAAAGTTACAACGAACTACAAGAACTATGTGTACTATGTATATTATGTTACTTGCTGCAACGGAACCCTTCATGGGCGAGTCCAACTCGCACTTGGCCATTTTATTTTTAATTAAACTCAGATTTCGACCAAAAATCGTATTTTAACCGACTTAAAAAAGAGGAGGGTTTCAATTCCGTTGTATATTTTTTGCGAAATCTACGAAACACACGGTTCCGAAACAGCGAGGTAGTACGAATACGTCGTTAAAATGAGCAAACTTGAAATTATTGTTGATTTTACAAAAACCTGCACCGATTTCGATAAAATCTATTATGGGATCACCTCTGAACTGCGATGTAGGTATCAAACAAAAAAAATACAGTGCTTTGAGATCCGAGATCTTATATTTCTGCTTGACCAGAGAGTCTACCGTCCAGTCGAGTGCTAGGTAATTATTGGGGCTCTTCATATTCCAATAGCTGCGTGTCACTGTGCTGTTATGTAGCAGTCATGTTGCTTACCATCAGACACATGTCTTGCTCGTCTCGTAACTCTTCATTTAAAAAAAAAGTTCAAAAGTAAAAAGCAAAGTAAACTTTCCAACGTCAACCATGAAACACGTCTGTGCCATGAATAGGAATAAGTCAGATGTCCGTGTCCAGATGTCGGTGGGGCTACAGCGGCGCGTTCCCGCGCTCGACGAGGCAGCGGGGGGCGTGCCCCCCGCGTGGAAGACCGGGAACGCGGAGCCCCCCTTCCCGACCTTCGCGCCGCCGGCGGGCTCCCCCGCCGGGCCTGCCTTCGCGGCCTCGCCGGCCCCCTCCACTACCCCAGGTGAGAGCTAGACGCGCTTAAACGTAGCCTGCAAGTTAAACTGACAAGCTAGATCGACTTAGAGCCAGATTGACTTAAAGCCAGATTGACTTAGAGGTAGACTGACTTAGAGCCAGATCGACTTAGAGCCAGATTGTCTTAGAACCAGATTGACTTAGGACCGGATTGACTTAGAACCAGGCTGATTTAGAGCCAGATTTAGTAGTGGTTTGGCTTAGCTTTAGATTAGCCTTGCAACTAAACTGACAAACAGTCAAACAGCTACATTGGTCAACAGCCAGATTGGTTCAGAGTCAGAGTGATTTAGACACAGATTGAATTAGAGCTAGATCGTTTTAGAGCTAAGCTCACTAAGAATCTAGTAGATTTAAAGGTATTTTTGTGGGGTAAATGCTCTTTTTTACTCATCTAGCTTAGATACACTTAGTAGACTTAGAGACTTGAGACTAGACTTAGAGACGAAGGTTTGGCTTAGGTTAAGATTAGCTTTTAAGTTAAACTGCCAAGTAACTAGATTGACTTATCTTTAGATTTAAGGTCAACTGACAACTGACCTAGAATCAGACCATTGACCACTTTTGTTAGCTGAGTCTTCCGCCAGGCCTGCGTTCACGGACTCACCTGTGCCTTCAATTACCCCAGGCAAGACGAGCTAGGAGCTAAGTAGACACGCTCAGTAGACTTAGAGAAGTCTGGCTTAGCTTGGTCTTTAGATCAATTAGTGTGACTTCAGATAGATTTAAGCAAAACTGATGACGGTTAGTAGACTAAGATATGGTCTGGTTTAACTTAAGAAATAACATGGCGGTCGAATTGATAACCTCCTCCTTTTTGGGACTTAGCTAAATTAACCTTAGACCCTTTGTAGAGCCAGACTGACTTATAGCTAGACGGGCTTAGAGATCAACTGACTATGGGCCAAGTGGACTTAGAGCTAAATTAATCTAAAGCTAGACAGATTAACTTTTTGGTGTATTTTGTTCCACAAGCCAGTTTGGCTAAAGGCCTGTTTTCATTTTGATTAGTACGCGTGCGAGTGAGTAGTACAGGTGTTGAGTGATTGGTAGCAAACACGTGTGGACACCGATTGATTATTGCGAGTGCATAGTAATCAGTCACTTGCACTCGCACTCGCAATCACACTCGATCTCACACTCGCAATAATCAAAATGGAAACCGGCCTTTAGACTGAGTTCTTTTGGTGTCCAGGGTTCTCGGGTCCGCCGTATGCGGCGCCGGGCCCGTTCGGGTCCCCGTCGGCGCGGCCGGGCTCCGGGGGCGGGTTCCCGCCGGGCCCGCCGCCGCAGCAACACTTCCCCGGCCCGGGGTTCGCGCCCCCGGGCAGCCCGTTCCACCCGCACGCGCCGCACCCGCCCATGCCGCCGCACCCGCACATGATGGCGCCGCTACCGCCGCCTGTTGACAGGTATGTCGGACTAATGTTAAACAACGGTTTTTTAGTTGATTTCAAACATGGAAGAAATTTTACCGTATAAGTACTGCAGTTACCTATATTACAGCCAAACCACACTAACTACTTTTAGCAGCGGCGACAGGCATCTTGACGCTGCGTCACGCTTTAAAAAGTAGCTGCGCTTGCCGTCTAGTCGCTGCATCCCGCTTCAAAAAGTAGCATGTGTGGTCAGGGCCTTATATATTGTTTTATCTGTTTTCGTGGATAACTCTGTCGTCTCTCGTCTATAACCCGATTTGATGACGACGATTCTTTTTGAAGTGAAAACTTCTTTAGGCGCGCCTAGACAGATTTTTCGTGGGCTGTGAATTGGATTCAAGCATCACGCTCGGGTATGATAAGAAATCTTCGGGTAAACTCGGGACATTGGCTATTGGGCATCTAGAAATGCGCCAGCCAATGGGAAATGCTTAAAGAGCGTGGCCTCGCCATCATGGCATGGCCATCTAGAAATACGTGAGCCAATGGGAAATGCTGACGCATTTCTAGATGGCCATGCCATGATGGTGAAGCCACGCCCTCCGGTTACACCCGTGTAGTTTCCATCAAATTCTGAGTTATAAGTTTTCACTTCTATCGGCAGTTCCTATGACTGCCAATATTGTTTTTTTTGAGGGTAGAGGTCATCAAAGATAGTCCCATTTAATGTTATCGAAATCAGAGGAACGGTTTTTGTAATACAAATCAAAAATAAAACGGCAGTCATAGGAACTGCAAATATAAGTGAAAACTTGTAACTCAGAATTTAATAACCTAGAAACCGGAGGGCGTGGCCATGACTATGGCCATGGTCCCGTGTTTACCCGAAAATTTCTAATAATTCCTGAGCGTAACGCTAGAACTAAATTAACAGTCCAAGAAAATTCTGTATGTGGCACGCCAAAAGAAACTTTCACTTCATAATTATACAAATATCGATTATTCGCAATTAAGTTTATTAATTAGTACCAAAAATATGGGTTTGGAAAGGGGCTTGGCAAATAGAATACCAGTACCTGGGTGACCGAGCTTTGCTCGGTTTAAATCTATATATATAAAAGCGAAAGGTCACTCATCAAGGAATCTCAGAAACTACAAATGCTAGGAATCTGAAATTTTGCATGGAGGTCCCTTTTAGCACGTAGGCGCTCGCTAAGACGGGTTTTTGCGAAATTCAACCCCTAAGAGGGTGAAACAAAGGATGAACGGTTGTATGAAAATTCGTGATTTTCAAAATAATCAAATTTTGTATCTAGACACTTAACACGAAGCAATTAAATGTTTGATCTATCAATTTTGTAATTTCGAACTGTACGGGGGTGAAATTGGGGTTGAAATGAGGGATGAATGTCAATATGGAAGTTCCCAACCGTTGATGATAAAACCATGAAACTTTGTATATAGACACTTGGTACGAAGCAAACAAATGTTCTAGCAATTTTGTAATTTCGAACTGTACGGGGATAAAACTTGGGGTTGAAATGGGGGATGAATGTCAATATGGAAGTTCCCAATCGTTGAAAATAAAACCATGAAACTCTGTATATAGGCACTTGACACGAAGCAAACGAATGTTTGTTCTAGCAATTTTGTAATTTCGAACTGTACGGGGATGAAATTGTGGTTGAAATGGGGGATGAAAGTATAGGTATATAGAGGCTCCCAATCGTTGAAGATAAAACAATGAAACTCTGTTTATAGACACTTGACAATCCCAATCGTTGAAGATAAAACCATATAACTCTGTATATATAGGCACTTGACACGAAGCAAATAAATGTTTGTTCTAGCAATTTAGTAATTTCGAACTGTACGGGGATGAAATTGGAGTTGAAATGGGGGACGAATGTCTCTTAGGCTTTCAATTTCAAACCTAAACAACTGAACCGATTTTGATGAAATTGTATAAAATTGTTTAATTTTAAGCTGTTTTTAGCAAACGTAAATGTGTCTGGGTATACAAATAAGTACTGCCTGAGTCACCGTAGTATTTATTGCGCGCGAACAAAGTCGCGGGTAACAGCTAGTACTAAATATACTTAGACACCTACAGAAAAAAGACTCCAAGAAATAGATTTTCTTAAAAAAACGAATTGAAAAAAAAAGAGAACCCGTCTGGATTCGAACCCGGAGCTACTAATTCGTGACCGCTATGAGCGCCCGACTTCCCGTCTGAGCTAATTAAGCAGTCGCGTCACGCGGCGAAATTTACCTTCACATTCTAATGTCTAATGTGACAGTTTTTCATTGTCTAAAAACGCGCATAAATGCGTTTTTTTTAAAAAAGACCTAGTTAGATCGATTTATCGTCCCCGAAATCCCCTGCATACATAATTTCATGAAAATCCGTCGAGCCGTTTCCGAGATTCAGATTCTATATATATATACATACTAGCTGACCCCGCAAACGTTGTTTTGCCTTAGTGAACAACCCTTGTCACTTAGGGGTATGAAAAATAGCTAGTAGCCGATTCTCATACCTACAGAATATGCATATAAAATTTGGTTAAAATCAGTAAAGCCGTTTCGGAGGAGTAAGGAAACAAACACTGTGACACGAGAATTTTATATATATACATATATATATAGGTACAAGAATTGCTCGTTTAAAGGTATAAGATACCTACTATCTATGACACATTTCAAATCCAAGATGTCAGCCACCACAAAATGGCAGAGATTCCTTTATTATTTTTATTTATTCTCCTTGTTCTTTTAATTTAATTTTTTCCTTGTTCTGTCTACATAACCCTCGTATCTACGGTCTAGTTTTTGGCAATTATTTTACCAATCAAGGCTGGCCGTAGTTCACCATCAAAGTAACCCATCGTCAGATATTTAACACATAAAATTTTGGCAATTATTTTGTTTTATGGCCGACGATAATTACTTTGCAATTAAATTTTTATAAGATGGCATTTATGAATCGTTTTAATAGTTGCGAAATATCTTTGTTGAATACTAGCTGAATCGTGCGCGCGTTGCTACGCCATCTATCGAAAATTGGTCGTACCAATTCAAATCTAGAACAAATTTGGTTACCTTAGATTCTAATTTTAAAAGATAGACACATGCTGTCACGGAACGAAAGCTCTCAAAAAGCAATATTTTTTCCCGTTTTTGTTACATTTTCATTCATCCTCCGCTCTTGTTGATAGTAACGTAATATTAAAAGCCTTCCTCGATAAATGGACTACCCAACAGAAAAATAATCTTTCATATCGGTCCAGTAGTTCCCGAGATCCTAGCATTCAAACAAACAAACAAACTCTTCAGCTTTATCATATTAGTATAGACTAGCTGCGCCCTACTTACTAGTATTCAGTCACCCGCGACTTACTAGTATTTTCTTACTAGCCTCGTAATCAATGATGTTATATCACATGGACACGACATCCCAAACAAAAGTTATAAATAAAGTGTCCTTATTTAATCTATACGTAATTAGATGCTCGTGGATGAATTATTATGGTGTCAAAAAACCTGTGCTTTCCAGACCATAAACTACCTATATGTGTTCCGAATTTCAACCCGATTCGTGCATTTCGACGTGATTGAGCAACAAATATCCAAAATCCCGTATTTGTAATATTAATAGGAATATTAATAGGACTAGTAGAAGAACTCAATTTTTTGATAGGCGTAGTTCCCAATCCCGTTATTTTCCGAGATAAAAAGTAGCCTATACCTACCTATGTTAGTCGAGACTATTCCCTATATATTCATCAAATTTGACCCAGATACCTTCGCTAGGTTTTGTTTGAAATGGGACCATGGCCAATAGCCATGGTCCCGAGTTTACCCGAAGATTTCTTATCATATCCGAGCGTGACGCTAGAATCCAATTCACAGCCCACGAAATATCTGTCTAGGCGCACCTTAAGAAGTTTTCACTTCAAAAATCGTATGATTTTATTATTTGTGGTAAGATCATCTACAAAATAAAGTTAAAGTAACACTGGTTCCGGGCAGTTTTACGCGTCATTTCCGTTATGTATTTTTCTTACGGTTTTAGTCACACGTATAAATATCAAAAATTTAATGTTTCGCTCTGTAATCCAAAGAGTTACAATAATTATTGATTGATTTTAACTGCCTGAAATCGTTGTCAATAAAAAAAATTGGTATTCCAAAATGACTAAACATGGAACGAATTTCAAAAAAACAAAAACATTATAGTTCTGGATTTCAAACTCTACTTTCAATTTCCTGTATCAATAATTTAATCCATAATCTTATGTCAGAAAAACAAGCCTAGAATTTTTTTAATCAATAGGTACATTTATTACTAAGTTTTTTGTAATCTGAACAATGAGTACTATAACGCTTTACACAAAGTACCTGGGTGACCGAGCTTTGCTCGGTTTAAATACGAAATATACTTAGATACCTACAGATAAAAGATTCCAAGAAATAGATTTTCTTAAAAAAAAAGAATTGAAAAAATAAGAGAACCCGCCTGGATTCGAACCCGGAGCTACTAATTCGTTACCGCATGAAAATCCGTCGAGCCGTTTTCGAGATTCAGATTCTATATATATATACATATTTATATAGGTACAAGAATTGCTCGTTTAAAGGTATAAGATTACACTATTGATAATTATTGATTGATCAATAAGTTATAAATAACTATTACATAACCACCGTTGTGAATACCGAATATTATTCCAAAACCACAACACTGGGCAATTGGAATAAATTTTAAAAATACATTGAGCTTTCGCTCTCAAATTTGTTTATTGCTTAATTTTTAAAACAATCATAACGTAATTTTAATTGTCTCAAAATCATTGTGCTTACATAGTTATTCCAAAAAGACAAACATGGAAAATATGTTTTTTTTTTTTAAACATCTTTGACTACCTATCGGTGTAGAATCAATCAATTTCAAAAACGTTCTCTTTTTTGCCAAAGTTTCGAAAAAAGGCTAACTTTTAAAACCGTAGGTAGTTTTAGGTAGAGACCTAAACACTCGGAGTCTAATTTGAACTCTGTCAAAAAAAAACGTTATTTTTACTTCAAAAACGAACTCTTAAAATACTGTGCTTAGGTTAAATTTCGAGAAAATAAATACGAAAGCTCTCAATCCTAGATCTATCTAAAAATCAAATTGAATACAAAATATCAATCCAAAAAAATATTCTAAGCTCCGATGGCGGTAAAAATCGCAAAATTATTCCCCAACTGAGCACAGAGTAAAATGTGGTATTATAAAATAAAATATTCGAGTGTGCGTGAGGTAAAGCTCGTCGGGATTGCGTCTGTGTGCGCTCGGGCTATAAAACTTTGTATGTGTGCGGGCTCAAATAAATGTAGGTGAACGGTATGTATATATTCTGAGTAGCGTTCGCAGGGGAATTATAGTCTTAATGAGTGGACGAAAATATTGAGAGTTGATTCGACTGTGTTCAATTTGTTGAGCACTGATAGAGTATTTGAAGTGAAAACTTCTTTAGGCGCGCCTAGACAAATTTTTCGTGGGGTGCAAATTGAATTCTACCGTCACGCTATGATAAGAAATCTTCGGGTAAACTCGGGACCTTGGCCATTGGGCATCTAGAAATGCGCGTCAGCCAATGGGAAATTCTGAAAGGGCGTGGCCTCGCTATCATGGCATGGCCATCTAGAAATGCGTGAGCCAATGGAAAATGCTGACGCATTTCTAGATTCCATACCATAACGGTGAGGCCACGCCCTCCTGTTACACCCGTGTAGTTTCCAAGGTAAGCTATCAATGCTATTTATGATAGATGCGGCGCAAGCGTACAAAGAGTGTAACGGGACATAACAGGACACTTTTTCGTGCATGCAACCGGCATTCATCGATTTATTAGACGTTGTCACATCCAAAACAAGTCTTTAAAAAAATTGGCAGTCATAGGAACTGCCGATTGAAGTGAAAACATATAATTCAGAATTTGATAGCTTACCTTGGAAACTACACGGGTGTAACCGGAGGGCGTGGCCTCGCCATCTTGGCATGGCCATCTAGAAATGCGTCAGCATTTCCCATTGGCTGACGCATTTCTAGATGGCGAGGCCACGCCCTTTCAGCATTTCCGATTGGCTAACGCATTTCTAGATGCCCAATCGCCAAGGTCCCGAGTTTACCCGAAGATTTCTTATCATACCCGATCGTGACGCTGGAAATCAATTTACACCCCACAAAAAAATTGTCTAGGTGCGCCTAAAGAAGTTTTCACTTCAAAAAAAATTATAACGTGGTCAAACTTGGTCACTGCTTGTGTCTATTTAAATGTCTTTTTGATGTAGGTTTAGATTTTTTAAATGTTAAAACAATCTAAGCCTTAATCACCCCCAGTATCGAGTGCCCAGCAAGCTACTGGTGGTTAGGGCTGCAGAGTGACAAACCTCCTGACGATATTTGTTCGAGATTACTCGTAGTTCGAGACTTTTCGCTCTAAGACCGTTCACCGACACAACTATCGGAATTATGACTTAATTTTGGACATAGTACATTAATTGTGGTTATTTAATTATTTTGTTGTTTTATATAATAAAAATTTGTAAAAATGTAAGACTTCAGAAGGAATAAAAAAAATCGGTTGTCTGTAAAGTTACTGACGATAGTTGAACGTGACAACTTCAACTCCAAGCCTTAAATGGAACGCCTCAGAGCGAGGTAACGCCGCATGACGTCATGTTTTTTCGTGCGTGCAGCCGGCTTCATCGAATTATAAGACGTTGTCACGTCAAATATCTGAAAAATAATAATAAATAAATAAATTATTATTAGTAACAGACTACTTAGTACCAATTAAAAGCAAGCAATTTAGACACGACAAAAAAAACCCACTCACAAAACACTCGAATTATACAAAAATCCATCAAAAATATTCATTAATTCGTATGCTAACTCTACCAGCCACCCCGTACTCTATCGTATCTATACGTACCTATGTATTTGTTGGTACCGCTTCGGCCGGCATAACTTGGTCCGCTGCCGCCCCCGCTGCCGCACGCTAACGGGCAATAAAAGGGCCGAGGGGTGACATTACAGAGGTCTCGATTCGTCGGTCCGCGGTACACGTACATAAGTAAAGATGTGGAGAGAGAAGGCACTCGGTCGGGCCGGAGTGTCGTCTGCCGCGCTCCCCGATCAAAAGCGTTCGAATTTTGAAATGAATTTTTGACGTTTTTGGTTTTAATTATGTATTTTGGCTTGGCACCAAAAGCTGTTGGTCAAATATTTTTAAAATAAATTAGTTCTAAAAAATAAATCTTGATTGCATAATATGTTGTAGTTGTTCCAAAAAAAGTTGTAGTACTTACCGATCTATTTTTTTTTTAAAGAACCTAGGTACAGTTAGCCAGATTAGGTATCTGTGGTACTACGCTACTTAGTCTGTGGCCAAATGTTTCTAAAACAAATTAATTTTAAATAAAACAATACATTGATTAGCTACATAGTTTTTATCAAAAAAATATTTATAACACCTACCTACTTACTTATTTTTTTAATAGAACCCATGACAATTGGTCGCAAGTGATCTCTACTGCTGTATTTAGCCAAAGATTTTTATAAGTTATCTTTAATTAGGGATATAGAATTATCCCTTGCCCTTTCTTCTATCAGAATTCTCGTATCTCAAATAAAGTAGCCAAGTGCGAGTTGGACTCGCCCATGAAGGGTTCCGTTCCAGCAAGTAACATAATATGCATAGTACACATAGTTCTTGTAGTTCGTTGTAACTTTGATCGAAGTTTTAATAATAGTGTATTTATGACGTACCTACTAAAAAAAACTACTCATCAGATCGAGTTCAAACTAATTTTCGTTGGTAGTTTTCATGGTAATGTACATCATATATTTTTTTTAGTTTTTTCATTCTCTTACTTTAGAAGTTAGAGGGGGGGGGGACACACATTTTACCACTTTGGAAGCGTCTCTCGCGCAAGTTATTCAGTGTAGACAAAAATTATATTAGAAACCTCAACATCATTATGGTTCCATAAAACGTAAAAACGGAACCCTTATAGATTCGTCATGTCTGTCTGTCTGTCTGTCTGTCTGTCCGTCCGTATGTCACAGCCACTTTTTGCCGAAACTATGAGAACTACACTGTTGAAACTTGGTAAGTAGATGTATTCTGTGAACCGCATCAAGATTTGAACAAAAAAAATTAAAAAAAAGAAAAATTAGGGTTGCCCCCCATACTTAGAACTGAAACTCAAAAAACTTTTTTTCATCAAACCTACACGTGTGGGGTGTCTATCGGTCTATAGGTCTTCAAAAATGATGTTGAGGTTACTGAAATCATTTTCGTCTACACTGAATAATTTGCGCAAGAGACACTTCCAAAGTGGTAAAATGTGTGTCGCCCCCCCTCTAACTTCTAAAGTAAGAGAATGAAAAATCTAAAAAAAATCTATGATGTACATTACTATGTAAACTACCAACGAAAATTAGTTTGAACTCGATCTGATGAGTAGTTTTTTTTAGTACGTCATAAATACACTATTATTGAAACTTCGACCAAAGTTACAACGAACTACAAGAACTATGTGTACTATGTATATTATGTTACTTGCTGCAATGGGACCCTTCATGGGCGAGTCCAACTCGCACTTGGATACTTTATTTTTAAAGACCTATCGATAGACACCCCACACGTGTAGGTTTGATGAAAAAAAAATTTTTGAGCTTCAGTTCTCAGTATGGGGGGCACCCCTAATTTTTGTTTTTTTTAAAAACTTTTGTAAAAATCTTAATGCGGTTCACAGAATACATCTACTTACCAAGTTTCAACAGTGTAGTTCTCATAGTTTCGCCAAAAAGTGGCTGTGACATACGGACGGACAGACAGACAGACAGACAGACAGACAGACATGACGAATCTATAAGGGTTCCGTTTTTACGTTTTACGGAACCCTAAAAAACGACATCGTTTCATGGTTGATGTTCCAAAACCACGAACGAAGATATTTGACTCCACGTTTGTGATAAGAACGTCTAGGTTGTGGAATGCGTTGCCTGAGTGGGTTTTTCCCGATAGTTACAATCTTGGTGTCTTCAAACCGAGAGTGAATCGGTTTCTTCTAGGTAAGCACGTTCCATCGTAGATCGCATCGTCGCTTAACATCAGGCGAGATAGTGGTCAAGTGCGAACCTATTATAGTAAAAAAAAAAAAATGTACTGTTGGCCAGAAAATATGTGCTACTACGTACTAATACTAACACTTCATTTGTGAATTAAGATTTCCAAAATAAATTAGTTCTAAAACAGACAGGTTACTAAAAGTCAATAATTTTAGTACCTATCAATAATCTATACTAATATTATAAAGCTGAAGAGTTTGTTTGTTAGGGTTCCGTAAACGTAAAAACGGAACCCTTATAGATTCGTCATGTCTGTCTGTCTGTCTGTCTGTCTGTCCGTCCGTATGTCACAGCCACTTTTTGCCGAAACTATGAGAACTACACTGTTGGAATTTGGTAAGTAGATGTATTCTGTGAACCGCATTAAGATTTTTACAAAAGTTTTTTAAAAAAACAAAAATTAGGGGTGCCCCCCATACTGAGAACTGAATTTAAAAATTTTTTTTTTCATCAAACCTACACGTGTGGGATGTCTATCGATAGGTCTTAATAAAAGTGGCCAAGTGCGAGTTGGACTCGCCCATGAAGGGTTCCGTTGCAGCAAGTAACATAATATACATAGTACACGTAGTTCTTGTAGTTCCTTGTAACTTTGATCGAAGTTTCAATAATAGTGTATTTATGACGTACTAAAAAAAAACTACTCATCAGATCGAGTTCAAACTAATTTTCGTTGGTAGTTTACATAGTAATGTACATCATATATTTTTTTTAGATTTTTCATTCTCTTACTTTAGAAGTTAGAGGGGGGGGGACACACATTTTACCACTTTGGAAGTGTCTCTCGCGCAAATTATTCAGTGTAGACGAAAATGATATTAGAAACCTCTATATCATTTTTGAAGACCTATCGATAGACACCCCACACGTGTAGGTATGATGAAAAAAATTTTTTTGAGTTTCAGTTCTCAGTATGGGGGGCAACCCTAATTTTTCTTTTTTTTAATTTTTTTTGTTCAAATCTTAATGCGGTTCACAGAATACATCTACTTACCAAGTTTCAACAGTGTAGTTCTCATAGTTTCGGCAAAAAGTGGCTGTGACATACGGACGGACAGACAGACAGACAGACAGACATGACGAATCTATAAGGGTTCCGTTTTTACGTTTTACGGAACCCTAAAAAATGATGTTGAGGTTTCTAATATAATTTTTGTCTACACTGAATAACTTGCGCGAGAGACGCTTCCAAAGTGGTAAAATGTGTGTCCCCCCCCCCCTCTAACTTCTAAAGTAAGAGAATGAAAAAACTAAAAAAAATATATGATGTACATTACCATGAAAACTACCAACGAAAATTAGTTTGAACTCGATCTGATGAGTAGTTTTTTTTTAGTACGTCATAAATACACTATTATTAAAACTTCGATCAAAGTTACAACGAACTACAAGAACTATGTGTACTATGTATATTATGTTACTTGCTGGAACGGAACCCTTCATGGGCAAGTCCAACTCGCACTTGGCTACTTTATTTGTTTGTATGTTTGTTTGTTTGTTTGAACGCAAGGATCTCTGGAACTACTGGTCCGAATTGAAAGATTCTTTCTCTGTTGGATAGTCCATTTATCGAGGAAGGCTATAGGGTATTTAACATTACGCTACTATCAACAGGAGCCGAGCATGAATGAAAAATGTAACAAAAACGGGGAAAAAATATTGCTTTTAGAGAGCTTTCGTTGCGTGACAGCATATGTCATATGTTGACGATATGTAGACACATGCTGTCACGCAACGAAAGCTCTCAAAAAGCAATATTTTTCCCCGTTTTTGTTACATTTTTAGGGTTCCGTAAAACGTAAAAACGGAACCCTTATAGATTCGTCATGTCTGTCTGTCTGTCTGTCTGTCTGTCTGTCTGTCTGTCTGTCCGTCCGTATGTCACAGCCACTTTTTGCCGAAACTATGAGAACTACACTGTTGAAACTTGGTAAGTAGATGTATTCTGTGAACCGCATTAAGATTTGAACAAAAAAAATTTAAAAAAAGATAAATTAGGGTTGCCCCCCATACTGAGAACTGAAACTCAAAAAAAATTTTTTCATCAAACCTACAAGTGTGGGGTGTCTATCGATAGGTCTTCAAAAATTATATTGATGTTTCTAAAATCATTTTCGTCTACACTGAATAATTTGCGCGAGAGACACTTCCAAAGTGGTAAAATGTGTGTCCCCCCCCCTCTAACTTCTAAAGTAAGAGAATGAAAAATCTAAAAAAAATATATGATGTACATTACTATGTAAACTACCAACGAAAATTAGTTTGAACTCGATCTGATGAGTTGTTTTTTTTTAGTACGTCATAAATACACTATTATTGAAAGTTCGATCAAAGTTACTACGAACTACAAGAACTATGTGTACTATGTATATTATGTTACATGCTGCAACGGAACCCTTCATGGGCGAGTCCAACTCGCACTTGGCCACTTTATTCATGAATGCTCCGCTCTTGTTGCTAGTAGCATAATGTTAAATAGCCTATAGCCTTCCTAGATAAATAGACTATCCAACAGAGAAAGAATCATTCAATTCGGACCAGTAGTTCCCGAGATCCTAGCGTTCAAACAAACAAACAAACATACAAACAAACAAACAAACTCTTCAGCTTTATAATATTAGTATAGATTTGCTATTAATAATTTTAATTATTGATAGCATTGTTTTGTAGTGCTTTTTTAGGGTTCCGTAAAACAAACGGAACCCTTATAGATTCGTCATGTCTGTCTGTCTGTCTGTCTGTCTGTCCGTCCGTATGTCACAGCTACTTTTTGCCGAAACTATGAGAACTACACTATTGAAACTTGGTAAGTAGATGTATTCTGTGAACCGCATTAAGATTTTTACAAAAGTTTTTTAAAAAAACAAAAATTAGGGGTGCCCCCCATACTGAGAACTGAAGCTCAAAAATTTTTTTTTCATCAAACCTACACGTGTGGGGTGTCTATCGATAGGTCTTCAAAAATGATGTTGAGGTTTCTAATATAATTTTTGTCTACACTGAATAACTTGCGCGAGAGACGCTTCCAAAGTGGTAAAATGTGTGTCCCCCCCCCCCCTCTAACTTCTAAAGTAAGAGAATGAAAAAACTAAAAAAAATATATGATGTACATTACCATGAAAACTACCAACGAAAATTAGTTTGAACTCGATCTGATGAGTAGTTTTTTTTTAGTACGTCATAAATACACTATTATTAAAACTTCGATCAAAGTTACAACGAACTACAAGAACTATGTGTACTATGTATATTATGTTACTTGCTGGAACGGAACCCTTCATGGGCGAGTCCAACTCGCACTTGGCTACTTTATTTAAGGGACCTATGACAATTCCCTCAATTGGCCTCTACTGCCTACTACCTAGTGTCTTTTGTTCTAATTATGTATTTAGCTTGGCAACGAAACAGTTAGTCAGTTATTCTAAAAAAAAATTACTTCGAAAAAAAAATACATCTTGATTGAAAAAGGTAATTAAAAAAGATTTATTCCAAAATTTTTTTTAGCAACCTATGACAGAAATGGTCCTCAATTGATCTATACTCTACTATCGAACTTTGGAGCTTCCGCAAAAGTCGCAGGGACCTACTGACTGAATCTAAAGTCGTTATCAAACACTCCGTCTTTTTGCATCGAGGGTTAAAAACATTGACTCCCCGGTTTTAAAGGAAGAGCATGGCTGGTAATTTATAGCTATAACAATGGAATGACTCGAAAGAACTACCTGGGTTTCTGGTTTTACCGTACTCGCAAAACGAAATAACAAAACGGCGCGGCGTGATAATAAAATTTGTCTAATCTGTTTACCATTTTTTGTTCATAGCGTTGCGTTTTTTTAACCATCGACGCATAAATCGACGGGCTGTTACAAGTTTGATGTGTCTCAGTGTCTGTGTGTATGTATGACTATCTGTGGCATCATAGCTTCAATGCGGGTAAAGTTCTAGATTGTATCTCTCAGGAAACAATGAGGCCGGCAACTTATTTCACTCTACAAAGCTGTACGTAAAAGAAAAGTGAAAGAAGTTTGACTCTAATTCTGTGAAAAGATCGTCTAGGCTGTGGAAGGAGTTCCCTGAGTAGGGTTTTCCCGATCTTAGTCTTGGTGCCTTCAAATCGAGAGTGAATCGGTTTCTTCTAGGTATACACGCTCCATCGTAGACTGTCAAGTGTCCTACTAATATTAATAAATGCGGTCAAGTGCGAGTTGGACTCGCCCATGAAGGGTACCGTAACATGGGTGAACAAGGGCAAGTAACATAATAATTAAATTCTTGTAGTGCGGTGTAATTTTGATCGATGTTCTAATAATAATGTATTTATGACGTACCAAAAAAAACTACTCATCAGATTGAGTTCAAACCAATTTTCGTTGGATATATGGTAATGTACATTACATTTTTTTTTTAAATGTATCATGTTCTTATTTTAGAAGTTAGAGGACCCTTTTACACATTTTACTACTTTTGGAAGTGTCTCACGCGCAAACTATTCAGCGTAGGCAAAAATGATATTCGAAATCTCAACATCATTTTTGAAGACCTATCGATAGGACACCCTACACGTATTGGTTTGATGAAAAAAATAATTGAGTTTCAGTTCTAAGTGTATTCATTTCAGTTCTAAGGGCATCCCTAAAATTTTTTTTTTAATTTTTAAGCAAACGGCAAAAAGTAGCTGTGACATACGGACGGACAGACATGACGAATCTATAAGGGTTCCGTTTTTACGTTTTACGGAACCCTAATTGAAGTGGTTGATAAAGCGACATCGTTTCATGCTTGATATTCCAAAGACTCAAACGAAGTGACATGACTCTTCTTTCGTAATAAGGATGACTAGGCTGCGGAATGCGTTGTCTGAGTGCATGTTTACCAATAGATATAATCTTGGTGGTTTTTTCTATGAAAGCAATCTTCATTGTAGACCGCATCGTCGCTTATCATCATGCGACATTGCCGTCAAGTTCAAACAAACAAAATACGATACCTAAAATCAACGATCTCAATACAAAGATGTGCCCTCCCAAACTTCAGGGCGCACGGAATCATGTTATCGTTGGGAACGATGGGAAGAGTGAGCTCACTCTTTCCGTTCTAGTCGGTTGCATCAAGCGGTGGACGCCGGACGTTTTTACCTATCATTATTCGTTGTCAACAACCAAAATAAGTAGGACCACACCCAATCTCGCCGCTGATGATTCTAGGGGTCAAGTATATTGGTTGTTTGTAAACCACTTACGATACACACAAAGACGCAGTTTTTTATAAATGTCAAGGTGCTAAGGGCACATCCATTGGTTTATATCGATGCCTAAAATAGATACCAGAGAAACATCTTATTCGTCAGTTATATGTTTGTTCTTGGTGAGAATCGAACCCACGACCTGAGGTGTAATGAGTAGAATTACTTCTGACTCACTACAAGGGCAGTTAAGGAGGCAAATGGGGGAGCCACCAACGCATTCTTCAACAAAATCGGAAGTTTGTTTAAATCCTTTTAATATTGTAAATTAGAAGTACCCCGCGGTTTCAACCGCGTAGTACCCGCCCTTCTACCGCCGAACTAAATCGGCTATGGCTTTGGTATTGCTGTCTCTATCATTTCAAGTGAAAAGAAAAGAGATAGCGATATCAAAGCTAAGACAGTTTTTGCTAAGACTCTCGAATCCCAGACAAACAAAAATTGGCAGTCATAGGAACTGCCGATAGAAGTGAAAACTTATATAACTCAGAATTTGATAGCTCACTTTGAAAACTACGTGGGTGAAACCGGAGGGCGTAGACATGAGCATGGCCATCTAGAAATTAGTCAGCATGGCCAATGGCCATGGTCCCGAGTTTACCCGAAGATTTCTTATCATTCCCGAGCGTGATGCTAGAATACAATTCACAGCACACGAAATATCTGTCTGTGGTGCGCGGAAAGCAGTGTTCACTTCAAATACAGCCTATAATGTTACTCCAGGCGATTTATTATCTCTCTCTTTCAGTAGTGGTAGGACTCTTAGCAGAGTCCGCCTGGGGAAGTACCACACCTTTGCCAAATATTCTACCGCCAAGCAGTAATGTGCAAACATTACTGTGTTCCGGTTTGAAGGGCAATGACTCCAGAGAAATTACAGGGCTTAGAGATATAATATGTTAGATCTCTGGGTGATGAGCGCAGTGCAGTGCTAGGTAATGATTTGGACTATCGTGTTCCAATAGCTGCGTGTTACTGTGCTGTTATGTGGCAGGCATGTTGCTTACCATCAGGCACATGACCTGCTCGTCTCGTCGCGCAGTTCCCGTTGCCATTACTTTTCCGTGTTAAAAAGTAGTCTATGTATTATTCCAGAGTTTTTTTTTTAAATCATTTATAGGTTTACACTTGACCACCATCTCGCCTGATGTTAAGCGACGATGCGGTCTAAGATGGAGCGTGCTTACCTAGAAGAAACCGATTCACTCTCGATTTGAAGACACCAAGATTATAACCATCGGGAAAAACCCACTCAGGCAACTCATTCCACAGTCTAGACGTTCTTATCACAAAAGTAGAGTCAAACCTTTTTGTTCGTGTCTTTGGAACATCAACCATGAAACGATGCCGCTTCTTCGAGCCACGGGAAGTCCGATAGAAAAAAGGGCTAATAGGGCTCTATCTGTGTAACAAATTTCAATCCAATTGTCTGCTCAGACGTGATTGAGCAACAGACATCCAAACTTCGGTATTTTTAATATCTTATATATAAAATTCTCGTGTCACAGTGTTTGTTTCCTTACTCCTCCGAAACGGCTTTACTGATTTTAACCAAAATTTATATGCATATTCAGTAGGTCTGAGAATCGGCTACTAGCTATTTTTCATACCTTTATTTATATGGCAAAACAACGTTTGCGGGGTCAGCTAGTTAGTAGTATAAAACAGCGTTTCGTTGCTGTAGTTCCGATTTCAGCCAAGTGAACAGGTAAATTTGTCGATCTACTTATAATGTCACTTCAATGTGACTTTACGTCTGGCGGAGTCACTTTCAGAGCGAATCACTCGGCTCGTTAGTGCACAGAATAAATAGCAGTAAACGTAACTAATAGTCGGAGAGCTGACACCATTTGTTGCTAGGTATTTGAGGTCAACGATTCAGCATTATGGATTTGCCATGAGACTCCTGAAATTGGTTACAAACAGCGTCTCTGTGTGTGTTGGAATGCTCTACACATCACCAATCTACTTGACCCCTTGCTGACGCAGTTTGCAATTTTAAAACCCAATCATCTGGATTTTTTTAAATTCTTTAAAGGAAACGTTAAACCACAACATATATTTCCATGTAAGACTGCATATTGCCTCCAACATATTTATTTAAAAAAAATAGTGGATAGATTAATTTAGCCCCGCTACTCACCAGCCAGGTCTGCACCTCCGTGTTGGGGTATAATAGGAGAGCTATGTGACAAGTTATCAGCTTCCATCAAATACCTACCCAAAATATGGTACCAGCTCTCGGACTATACAAGCTTTATCAGAAACTTTACATAGGTACTGATAATACATGAGGAAATACATTTAAAATCTATACATATAAACCAATCGTTGTACTAGTTTTAAGTAAATAAATTGTTTTAAGTGTTCTAAAGTATTTTTAACTGTCTTCTAAAAGGGAGGAGGTTCTCAATTCGGTTGAATGTTTTTTTTTGAAGTGAAAACTTCTTTTGACGCAGCACGTATACAGATTTTTCGTGGGCTGTGAATTGAATTCTAGCGTCACGCTCGGGTATGATAAGAGATCTTCGGGTAAACTCGGGACGTCGGCTATTGGCCATCTAGAAATACGTCAGCCAATGGGAAATGCTGAAAGGGCGTGGACAGGCCATCATGCCATGGCCATCTGGCTGAAATTTGGAACACAGTTTGGTTATAGTCTGCATGAACATTTAGGCTACTTTTTATCCCGGAAAATATCGGGAGCTACGTGGGTAAAACCGCGAGACGCTGCTAGTATTATAGTAAAGCTGAAGAGGTTATTTGTTTGAACGCGCTTATCTCAGGAACTACTGGATCGATTTTAAAAATTCTTTCACCATTGGATTTTCATGTGATCCTTGAGTGATATAGATTATAATATACATATGTCACGGGCAAAGCCGGGCGTAGCTCTAGTTATATGTATATCTGTAAAACTTCTCTTTCTCACTTAGTGACAGACAAGTTAACCTACATTTTAAGTTACAACTTACATACTACATTATATCAAGGGGTGGGGGGAGGGGTGAGCACGTGGCGAGGCCACAGAATACTCAGCAGTAGCTTGGGGTGGCTTCACCCTCCACAACCACTCTTGGTACTTGAAGTTTTGTACATTTTTTTGTTCACGTCGAGAGTCACGTTTTTGAAAGTTTTTAGACGAAGAACGTTAAATAGAATTCCAGCTATTACGAAAATAAACATTTGAAGCTACTGAAAAGGGTACCTACCTACTTGATTTTAGAAACAAATTTTTTCTTTTCTCAGACTAAAAAATAAAGTAGCCAAGTGCGAGTTGGACTCGCCCATGAAGGGTTCCGTTGCAGCAAGTAACATAATATACATAGTACACATAGTTCTTGTAGTTCGTTGTAACTTTGATCGAAGTTTCAATAATAGTGTATTTATGACGTACTAAAAAAAACTACTAATCAGATCGAGCTCAAACTAATTTTCGTTAGTAGTTTACATGGTAATGTACATCATATATTTTTTTTAGAATTTTCATTCGTGTCCTTTAGAAGTTAGAGGGGGGGGGACACACATTTTACCACTTTGGAAGTGTCTCTCGCGCAAACTATTCAGTGTAGAGGAAAATGATTTTAGAAACCTTAACATCATTTTTGAAGACCTATCGATAGACACCACACATGTGTAGGTTTGATGAAAAAAAAAAATTTGAGTTTCAGTTCTCAGTATGGGAGGCAACCCTAATTTTTCTTTTTTTTAATTTTTTTTGTTCAAACCCTAATGCGGTTCACAGAATACATCTACTAACCAAGTTTCAACAGTGTAGTTCTCATAGTTTCGGCAAAAAGTGGCTGTGACATACGGACGGACAGACAGACAGACAGACATGACGAATCTATAAGGGTTCCGTTTTTACGTTTTACGGAACCCTAAAAACCGACTCCAGTGAGGCGTTTTCCAGATGCAAATCGACTTGTCAAAGATAGTTCTAAATATTGCCAAGTGTGGCGCCATTGTTGGTTTTTGTGACATTTCTCTAACAAAATCAGACATGGTGAAATTGGGAACTGTCTTTGACAGGATTTTTTGCATCTTGAATACGCCCCATTTAAATTAAACTCAGAGACTTGACCAAGTTTCATAAGAAACTATCACTAGACGTCGTCGCGTCGTCCAAATAAACGCTGCACCAATTATACACCACTATAAAATTAAGATGAAACTACCTCTGCACTATTATCTACCAAACAAAAATAAAGTAGCCAAGTGCGAGTTGGACTCGCCCATGAAGGGTTCCGTTCCAGCAAGTAACATAATATACATAGTACATATAGTTCTTGTAGGTCGTTGTAACTTTGATCGAAGTTTTAATAATAGTGTATTTATGACGTACTAAAAAAAAACTACTCATCAGATCGAGTTCAAACTAATTTTCGTTGGTAGTTTTTATGGTAATGTACATCATATATTTTTTTTAGATTTTTTATTCTCTTACTTTAGAAGTTAGAGGGGGGGGGGACACACATTTTACCACTTTGGAAGCGTCTCTCGCGCAAGTTATTCAGTGTAGACAAAAATTATATTAGAAACCTCAATATCATTTTTTAAGACCTATCGATAGACACCCCACACGTGTACGTTTGATGAAAAAAAAATTTTTGAGCTTCAGTTCTCAGTATGGGGGACACCCCTAATTTTTGTTTTTTTTTTAAACTTTTGTAAAAATCTTAATGCGGTTCACAGAATACATCTACTTACCAAGTTTCAACAGTGTAGTTTTCATAGTTTCGGCAAAAAGTGGCTGTGACATACGGACGGACAGACAGACAGACAGACAGACAGACAGACAGACAGACAGACAGACATGACGAATCTATAAGGGTTCCGTTTTTACGTTTTACGGAACCCTAAAAATGGTTGTCTGTAAAGTCGGTTTACTGACGATAGTTGAACGTGACAACTTCAACTACGCCTTAGAGCGAGGTAACGCCGCCGGGAGGTAACGGCGGTTAACGGCAGATGACGTCATGTTTTGCGGGCGTGCAGCCGGCTTCATCGAATTATAAGGCGTTGTCACGTCAAAAAGAATCATCAAAATCGATTCACAATTGGCGGAGTTATCGCGTAACATACATACAAAACCATACAGCCGAATTAAGAACCCCCTCTTTTTTGAAGTCGGTTAAAAATCAGGGTCGGTTCATCCGTTAGGGAGCTACGATGCCAAAGACACACACACACCCAAGTTCACATACACGCTAAGCTTATAACACCTGTTGTACTTCCGTTGGAGATTAATAAAAGTCACAACTTAACACTTACCAAGTCAAATAACTGTCATAGAGTATTAAACAAGTTATATTTAAAACAAATTAACTTCTAATCAATTATACATTGCCGTGGTTTTTAATTGATGATTATTAGTTTGTGTTAGCATTTGCATTATTACAGCATTCAACGGATTTTTGCATAAATTTTCATTATTTACTTGCTTATTGGGTTTTGTGTGTTTGAATTAATGAAACAAACAGTTTAATTTTATAAATTCGACTGGCATTATTTTATTAAATACACAATTTGTAATGTTTTTATTGTGTATAGAGGTTGTGTGATTAAAACAAAGTACCTGGGTGACCGAGCTTTGCTCGGTTTAAATACTAAATATACTTAGATACCTACAGATAAAAGACTCCAAGAAATAAATTTTCTTAAAAAAAACGAATTGAAAATAAAGTAGCCAAGTGCGAGTTGGACTCACCCATGAAAGGTTCCGTTCCAGCAAGTAACATTATATACATAGTACACATAGTTCTTGTAGTTCGTTGTAACTTTGATCGAAGTTTTAATAATAGTGTATTTATGACGTACTAAAAAAAAACTACTCATCAGATCGAGTTCAAACTAATTTTCGTTGGTAGTTTTTATGGTAATGTACATCATATATTTTTTTTAGTTTTTTCATTCTCTTACTTTAGAAATTAGAGGGGGGGGGACACACATTTTACCACTTTGGAAGCGTCTCTCGCGCAAGTTATTCAGTGTAGACAAAAATTATATTAGAAACCTCAACATTATTTTTTAAGACCTATCGATAGACACCCCACACGTGTAGGTTTGATGAAAAAAAATTTTTGAGCTTTAGTTCTCAGTATGGGGGGCACCCCTAATTTTTGTTTTTTTAAAAAACTTTTGTAAAAATCTTAATGCGGTTCACAGAATACATCTACTTACCAAGTTTCAACAGTGTAGTTCTCATAGTTTCGGCAAAAAGTGGCTGTGACATACGGACGGACAGACAGACAGACAGACAGACAGACAGACAGACAGACAGACATGACGAATCTATAAGGGTTCCGTTTTTACGTTTTACGGAACCCTAAAAAAAGAGAACCCGTCTGGATTCGAACCTGGAGCTACTAATTCGTGACCGCTATGAGCGCCCGACTTCCCGTCTGAGCTAATTATGCTGTCGCGTCACGCGGCGAAATTTACGTTCACATTCTAATGTCTATAATGTCTAATGTGACAGTTTTTCATTGTCTAAAAACGCGCATAATATGCGTTTTATTTAATAAGACCTACTTAGATCGATTTATCGTCCCCGAAATCTCCTGCATATATAATTTCATGAAAATCCGTCGAGCCGTTTCCGAGATTCAGATTCTACATATATATACATATTTATATAGGTACAAGAATTGCTCGTTTAAAGGTATAAGATGTTGGACACTATATTAAGACATTAAAAGTAGTTATATTTTAGAAATTTATAAAAAAAATATTTTAAACTAACTGTTCGTCCCGGCATAGATACTTTTTATTGTACACTCCAAAAACAAAACAAAAACACTTAAATAGTCTAGAATAGCACATAAGCTACTTTTTACCGCGTGAAAATGGCAAGAACAACGCAAGTAATACCTCGGGGTGATGCTAATAAAAAATATTGTTTAATTATCAAAGTACCAAGATTGTGTGGGTGCGCTAACAAGCTCACCCCTCGTACCGTTGGCAGAAAACGCTGAGGCCAACAGAAAAATAAAATTTTACGAGTTCGTCGGTGTCACCTGGCGACCGGGTCTAGCATTGCTGGCACCAACGGTACGGGATACCAGCAATATCTCGATTTAATACCACATTTCACAGTTATTCTACCACCGAGCTTACGATCAAAGTTACGGCTGGTCTAGACGGGAAAACGGCGGCTGCCGATTGGAGACCCCGGGTTGAAAACCATGCGCACCACTGTCTTTTCTAAGTAACTTAATGCCGCCAACTTAAAACGGCGAAGGAAAACATCGTGAGGAACGTAACATGTACCTAGAATCTTTCGAAGTCATGTGTCATCCACCAGCCCGCACTGGGCCAGCGTGGTGGATTATGGCGTTGACTCTCTTCTTGCGAGAGAAGGCCCTGAGTCCCAGCTGTGGGAACATTTGGGCTGTTTATGCGTATGCTACCACCGGGCTGTAATGTGAAAACGTCACTGCTCCGGTTTAAAGGACATTTTTTTTAATAGATTTGCACTTGACCGCCATTTCGCCTGATTCTAAGCGACAATGCGGTCTACGTTGGAGTGTGCTTACCTAGAAGAAACCGATTCACTGACAATGACATTCCACTTACTCTAACGAAGAGGTTTCACTCTTTTGTGATAAAAATATCTAGGCTATGGAATGCGTTGCTGGAGTGGGGTTTTTTCGTTATAATCTGCCTTTGTGGGGTTGTGTGGTGTCTTCATATCGACAGTGAATCGGTTTTTTCTAGGTAAGCACAGTAAATAGACCCGCGCTTCTAAATCGGCTATCGCTTTGCTAATCCTGTCTCTATCATTTCAAGCGAAAATAAAGTGGCCAAGTGCGAGTTGGACTCGCCCATGAAGGGTTCCGTTGCAGCAAGTAACATAATATACATAGTTCTTGTAGTTCGTTGTAACTTTGATCGAAGTTTCAATAATAGTGTATTTATTACGTACAAAAAAAAAACTACTCATCAGATCGAGTTCAAACTAATTTTCGTTGGTAGTTTACATGGTTATCTACATCATATATTTTTTTTAGATTTTTCATTCTCTTACTTTAGAAGTTAGAGGGGGGGGGACACACATTTTACCACTTTGGAAGTGTGTCTCGCGCAAACTATGCAGTGTATACGAAAATGATTTAAGAAACCTCAACATCATTTTTGAAGACCTGTCGATAGACACCCCACACGTGTAGGTTAGATGAAAAAAAAAATTTTGAGTTTCAGTTCTCAGTATGGGGGGCAACCCTTATTTTTCTTTTTTTTTAATTTTTTTGTTCAAATCTTAATGCGGTTCACAGAATACATCTACTTACCAAGTTTCAACAGTGTAGTTCTCATAGTTTCGGCAAAAAGTGGCTGTGACATACGGACGGACAGACAGACAGACAGACAGACAGACAGACAGACAGACATGACGAATCTATAAGGGTTCCGTTTTTACGTTTTACGGAACCCTAAAAAAGAGAGAAACATCAAAGCGATGACATTTTTCGTTCGGCGGTAGGCCCCCGGATTGTCCGTATCGTCGCCTAGCATCAGAAGAGATGGTGGCCAAATCTAGAGTAGGTAGTTATAAAATTGGCAGTTAAAGGAACTGCCGATAGAAGTGAAAAATATTACTCAGAATTTGATAGCTCACTTTGGAAACTACGCGGGTGAAACTGGAAGGCGTGGCTATGAGCGTTTATCCAAAGATTTATTTCATTCCCGAGTGTGATGCTTGAGGTTAATTCACAGCCCACGAAAAATCTGTCTCTGGTGCGCCGAAAGAAGTCTTCACTTCAATAAACTGCTCAGGTGGACATAGTCGTGTAAGTGGCCAATATTCTTTAACAATACTAGGATTGCTCTTGACCGCCATCTCGCCCTATGTTGAACGGCGATGAGGTTCATGATACTAAATATAAAATTTGTACGAGCTTAGCGGTGTCACCTGGCAACTGGTATAGCATTGGTGGTACCAATAGTACGGGATACCGCCACAGACTTCGAAGGTCGAACACTGATGTGGAACTATGTATGATTTACATACAGATGTATGTATATTCATATACTAACAGCGGACAGCAGTTTTTTGAAGTAAAACCTTCGTTTGGCGTGCCACAGACAAATTTTTCGTGGGCTGTGAATTGAATTCTAGCGTCACGCTCGGGAATGATAAGAAATCTTCGGGTAAACTCGGGACCATGACCAATTGACCATGCTCATGGTCACGGCTTCCGGTTTCACCCGCGTTGTTGAAAACATGTAAGCTATCAAATTCTGAGTTGTAAGTTTTCAGTTTTATCGGCAGTTCCTATGACTGCCAATTTTTTTTGTAGCCCCAACATAAGCAAATGTTAAACTATAGGAGCCAGAGAGCTGATTTAATACTAATATGTATATTTTAAAAACATGCTCATAATACTTAGAAAACACTCAGGCACAGTATATTTGAAGTAAGTACACATAACATAATTATTATATGTATTTGCACTGGGTGGAGATCGAACCCACGACCCACAGTTTCGCAGGCAGACTTACAACCAACTAAGCTACCAGGCCAGCCCGCTCTATCAGCAGTCGTACCCGCGTAATTCCCGTTGTTTCCCGGGATAAAAAATAGCCTATGTGTAATTCCAGACCATTACGTCAATACTTCATCTCTATGGCTACAGTTATGTAGATAAAACGCATATAGGTGACGCCAACTCACGAGATTTCAACCATATAAAAACCTCTAATGGGCATGTCCCGCTTCAACGCCACCCGGACACTTCATCGCTACATTAGGACGTTGATGCGAAACCATGAGATATTCCCTTACCAAAAAGTGCTGACAAAGGCCTCTCCCATAATACACCACTCAAGCCGATCCTCAGTCTCCAACAGCCACCAGTATATCGTCACTCCATCTAGTCTCAAGGTGTCCTACACTATATTTTTTTTCTAACATGCTTATGTACAGTACTTATATACGAGTTTCAAAAGCTTTCGGTAGAAAAAACGTTGAAACTAGTAGTTTTCTACAGAAGATTCGATAGTGGCTCTTTAGTAAAGATAATTTATACACAAACAAAAAAATTCGTGCTTAAATTTTTCAACAAGACTCGAATCAAACACATTTATCACGAAGACAAGTGCAACCATTGATTTTTCATTTGCATCTTAAGTGAGATAGCTATATAGATCAGCTAGTTAGACGGAAAGAGTCGGCTTGTTGGGGTTGACTCCCCTCCGTTTTGACACAATTCGTGGTCCATCAATTTTGTAATCGATGACATTTGACTGAGTCTATGAATGACTACCACCACCCTACGATTTTACCCGCGAGCTGCCTGTTCACGATACTTTCAAGCGATAAAAGTAGCCTTTGTGAATTTTATAGTGGTATGACTCTTGGCAGAGTCCGCCTGGGGAAGTACCACACCTTTGCCAGTTATTCTATCGCCAAGCAGTAACGTGCAAACATTACTGTGTTCCGGTTTGAAGGGCGATGTTTCCAGAGAAATTACGGGGCTTAGAGATATAACATCTTAGATCTCTGGGTGACGAGCGCAGAGCCGTGCTAGGTAATGGTTTGGGCTCTTCATGTGCCAATAGCTGCGTGTCACTGTGCTGTTATGTGGCAGGCATGTTGCTTACCATCAGGCGCATGACCTGCTCGTCTCGTCACTCTTTATTTAAAAAAAAAAGATTATAATGTTTACACGCGAGGTTCCAGTTCTCGGAACTTTCCCGCAATGAAAAGTAGCATATTTATGTGTTACTAGCTGAACGCGCGCGCGTTGCTACGCCATCTATCGAAAATCGATCGTACCAATTCATTTTTTGAACAAATTCGGTTACTTTAGGTTTTAATAACGCAACCTTTAAAATTTGACATATGCTGTCACACAACGAAAGCTCTCAAAAAGCAATATTTTTTCCCGTTTTTGTTACATTTTTAATTCCTGCTCGGCTCCTGTTGATAGTAGCGAAGTGTTAAATAGCCTATAGCCTTCCTCGATAAATGGACTATCCTACAAAGAAAGAATCTTTCAATTCGGACCAGTAGTTTCAGAGATCCTTGCGTTCAAACAAACATACAAACAAACTCTTCAGCTTTATAATATTAGTATAGATTCTAGAATATTATCTATATTTATGTGTCAAATTAAATCCGGATCAAAGATAACAGTAGTGGTGTTTAATACTAAAAGTCTAAGTGCAAAGTTTTCACTTCTATCGTCAGTTCAAATGACTGCCAATTTTTTTTCTACCATTACGTGAAGTTTCTAAAATTCTTCAAATAATACTTAAGTACCAGATGCAACGGCGGTGTTCCCTCTGGTACCAATTTTCACGGCATTTTTGACGTGATAACGTCTTATAATTCGATGAAGCCGGCTGCACGCCCACAAAACATGACGTCATGTAGCGTTATCGTCGGTCGTTACCTCGCCGCATGTTTGTTACAGTTGTATTAATTATTTCGACCAGTAGTTCAAGCGGGGATGTAGCTCAGTGGTAGAGCGTTCGCTTTGCATGTGAAATGCCCCGGGTTCGATCCCCGGCATCTAAAAGCTTTTTTGCATTGTTTTGATTGAAAATGACTAAATTCTACTGATTACTTTTTACATACAAATCTATTAAACAAATGAAATTAAAATTTTCTTTTGAAAAATACTACCATTCGATCAGTATTTTCTTAAGACGTTATCACGTTCTATCGTCAGTAAACCGACTTTACAGACAACCATTTTATTTTTTTAATAAAAGCACTTATTGATCTATATTCTTATTGATCTCACGAGATATTAAGTTAACGGGATAAAAGGTGTCCTATTTATTAATCTAGATATTGTAACTTGTACTCACAAACACACAGATTTTCGCTTATATTAATAGTGTTTGTGTTATTGCAGTATCTTTATTAAATAAAACCGCTGAATCGTTTGAAATTAAATTTATGTGTGGTAAACAAAAAAGTTGTTTCTACAAATAAAATTAATATAGCTTCAATTTTATAAGCAGTCGGCAGAAACCTCAACGACACGAAAATATATAAAACAGATATTATAAAATTATATTTTTATATAAATAATTTTCAACATCTTTTATCAACAGTATCTCGTGATTTTAAACAACGATGGACATACTTTCACTCTCGATTTGGGGAAATCCATCTACCAGGCACCAGGGAATATCCGCTCAGGCAACACATTCCACAGTTTATATGCTCTTACTACGAAAGTGGAGTCTATAAACATTCCAGAAACAATTTAATCCGTACAGGTGTCTGTGGGGAATTAAAAACCTAAAATATTAAAAAAAAAAACTAATTTTCATCCAAGTTGTTAAAGTTTTATAAATAACTAGATGAACCTACGAACTTCGTTCTACCACAGATAAATAACCTAGATACCGACTGTAGCGCCATCTGCCGGGCTGACTTGTGCATCTAAACCATCCAGGGCGCCACTCAAATACATACAAAAATAAAGTAGCCAAGTGCGAGTTGGACTCGCCCATGGAGGGTTCCGTTCCAGCAAGTAACATAATATACATAGTACACATAGTTCTTGTAGTTCGTTGTAACTTTGATCGAAGTTTTAATAATAGTGTATTTATGACGTACTAAAAAAAAACTACTCATCAGATCGAGTTCAAACCAATTTTCGTTGGTAGTTTTCATGGTAATGTACATCATATATTTTTTTTAGTTTTTTCATTCTCTTACTTTAGAAGTTAGAGGGGGGGGGACACACATTTTACCACTTTGGAAGCGTCTCTCGCGCAAGTTATTCAGTGTAGACAAAAATTATATTAGAAACCTCAACATCATTTTTTAAGACCTATCGATAGACACCTCACACGTGTAGGTTTGATGAAAAAAAAATTTTTGAGCTTCAGTTCTCAGTATGAGGGGCACCCCTAATTTTTGTTTTTTTTAAAAACTTTTGTAAAAATCTTAATGCGGTTCACAGAATACATCTACTTACCAAGTTTCAACAGTGTAGTTCTCATAGTTTCGGCAAAAAGTGGCTGTGACATACGGACGGACAGACAGACAGACAGACAGACAGACAGACAGACAGACAGACAGACAGACATGACGAATCTATAAGGGTTCCGTTTTTACGTTTTACGGAACCCTAAAAACCATTCAAATCGGTCCAGCCGTTTAGGAGGAGTTCAGTGCTTCAGTGACATACATACGTACCTACAGTAGAATTATAAAAGCTCTAAACTTCGCTTTTGCTTAATTCATTTTACTCACATATTATTTTAAATTCTTAACAAAAAAAAAACCTAAAAGTATCACGATCATAAAGTCGTAGTATACGTAACCTGCACACATAGCAAAGACATTGTCTTCACGTCGTACCTACGCAGGTGCGCGCGTGTGAGTGAGTACATTGGACGAGCGATTGGCAAGAAGCTGTAATTGAGCTTTTGCTATTTTTGTAATTTAGCCTATATTTTTATTTTTAACATTAAAATAAAGTAGCCAAGTGCGAGTTGGACTCGCCCATGAAGGGTTCCGTTCCAGCAAGTAACATAATATACATAGTACACATAGTTCTTGTAGTTCGTTGTAACTTTGATCGAAGTTTTAATAATAGTGTATTTATGACGTACTAAAAAAAAACTACTCATCAGATCGAGTTCGAACTAATTTTCGTTGGTAGTTTTCATGGTAATGTACATTATACATTTTTTTTAGATTTTTCATTCTCTTACTTTAGAAGTTAGAGGGGGGGGGGACACACATTTTACCACTTTGGAAGCGTCTCTCGCGCAAGTTATTCAGTGTAGACAAAAATTATATAAGAAACCTCAGCATCATTTTTTTAGACCTGTCGATAGATACCCCACACGTGTAGGTTTGATGAAAAAAATTTTTTTGAGTTCCAGTTCTCAGTATGGGGGACAACCCAAATTTTTTTTTTTTTTTTTAACTTTTGTAAAAATCTTAATGCGGTTCACAGAATACATCTACTTACCAAGTTTCAACAGTGTAGTTCTCATAGTTTCGGCAAAAAGTGGCTGTGACATACGGACGGACAGACAGACAGACAGACAGACAGACAGACAGACAGACAGACATGACGAATCTATAAGGGTTCCGTTTTTACGTTTTACGGAACCCTAAAAAGGTGTAGCTTTTATCATTTATTTTATTGATTTATGACAATCAATGAGTAATTTTTTTAGTGTTCGTATTTTTTTTTCTAAATTTCAATCGATATGTTTGTAAACAGAGATTTTTTGTTTGTTTAACAATGAATGTTTTATAGTTATTACAGCATTTATAACGAGATTGTATTGTCTTAATATGTTGTATTTATTCCAACGATATACTTCAGCAAAGTACTAAAAGTCACAAGAGGATGGTCAAAATCAGTAAAGACTTTCTTTGGTAATGATCTGCTTAAGTAAAATTAGTATCCATTTTTTTGAAAAGATAATAATTGACATTATCTTTTTATCATTACACGTTGATTATTATTTATTTTTACCAAAAAATTTAATTCTGCCTCATTTAAAAAAAATAGGAACAAAGGAGACGGCTCATTTCTGCCCCACGTCGTTTCAAGTTTATGTACTTAATTAGCCCCGGAGACCTACAAAAGTTATTTATTTAAAATAACATATAATTAAATAATGCAAACTGTACATTCAATACTAACGTGCCAAGCGGGGATTGCAAATTGGTGTGAATAAAAAGTACTTTAATGACTGCACTTAAAGTCAGCCTTGTTTTTCACGTGCTTGTGTCATTTTAACAAACATGTCGCCTCATCGTATATTTTCTTTAACTTATATATTTTCGCGTGGCAATATGTAATATAAATGGTGGATTATTATAAATTATTTATTTTGATGTTCGTGAACGTGCTTCTTTGACGATTTTTAGTAAAACTTAAAAATATTTAAATACATAATATGGGAAAACAAAAAATACGTGCGACGCCAAAATAAAAAAAAGTGAATAAAATTGACACATCCTCGGATTCGTTCGAAACTCGATTCCAAATAGAATGTAAAATATGCTCGATTCGTTCGAAACTCACACAACACAAGGAATTTCGTTATTTTTTTGCAACGTTTTAGTTGATATCTCTAAAAGCCCGCTATGCAGAATAACAACATTAACGGCTCCTCAATACATATTAAAAATCCTATTTAATGATCTAATTTTGGTCGAGTCTCCTGCACTTTTGCTGTGGGGCAAATGCCCATGGAAAATGGGCCGTCTCCTTTGCTTTTGGTTTTGAATTAAATGTTGTTTGTTTATTGTAATTGATCAATAAATTATAGCTCAATTAATAACATTGTTCAATGTTATTTAGTTTTGTTAATGCCAAAATAAAATAAATAAAGTGGCCAAGTGCGAGTTGGACTCGCCCATGAAGGGTTCCGTTGCAGCAAGTAACATTATAGGTATACATAGTACACATAGTTCTTGTAGTTCGTTGTAACTTTGATCGAAGTTTCAATAATAGTGTATTTATGATGTACTAAAAAAAACTACTCACCAGATCGAGTTCAAACTAATTTTCGTTGGTAGTTTACATGGTAATGTACATCATATATTTTTTTTAGATTTTTCATTTTCTTACTTTAGAAGTTAGAGGGGGGGGGGCACACATTTTACCACTTTGGAAGTGTCTCTCGCGCAAATTATTCAGTGTAGACGAAAATGATTTTAGAAACCTCAACATCATTTTTGAAGACCTATCGATAGACATCCCACACGTGTAGGTTTGATGAAAAAAAAGTATTTGAGTTTCAGTTCTCAGTATGGGGGGCAACCCTAATTTTTCTTTTTTTTTAATTTTTTGTTCAAACCTTAATGCGGTTCACAGAATACATCTACTTACCAAGTTTCAACAGTGTGGTTCTCATAGTTTCGGCAAAAAGTGGTTGTGACATACGGACGGACAGACAGACAGACAGACAGACATGACGAAACTATAAGGGTTCCGTTTTTACGTTTTACGGAACCCTAAAAATACCCAAATGTACTTTTAATGTGTAAATGAAATTCACACAAACATTAAGTTTGACAACAACGAAGATATTTATAAGATTTTTTTATTTTTATAAAATTGATGTTTAAATACCAATTCATAAATTTAAACAAATGCGTACAAAGCCTAGATCTTTGCCCCGACTTAACAAGGGGGGGTGTTATATGTTTCACTTGTCAATATATCTCTCAATGGCCCAATTCTCACAGCTTTTTTTTTATCTTAACTCAACATTTTTAAGATGTTTCTTCACTACAATTTTTACATTTTTATTTAAACGTCTTCAAAAACAATTATAATTCACTTGCCGCCTTTTTGTCGACTGCGGCACATGTACGTCATAATATAATTTTCATTTGTGTGCGTTGCTTTGTATGTGTGCTATGCTTTGTTGACTATTAGCCAGTGTTGGTGAAGCCTAGTTTAGAGTTATGGTTAAGTTACTGGAACGTTGAAATGCTTAGCCTGAATTTTATATGATCAAAAAAATTCAGTCATAGGGACATCAGATACAAGTGAAAACTAATAACTTAGAATTTTAGTATTAGACAGTATTAATGTTGCACCATATATTACCTGTATAGCTACAGATATACTGCTATTACGCATGTTGGTAGCGCGAATTCACAAGATTTATCTATCGAAATAGCGTCCAACTACCATTTTATACTACCCTTTAACCGATTTCTCCCTACCAAAATGAGTTCAACATGGCTAAAGAAGTATTGACTAGGAAAAATCTATCCTCTGTACCTTGTTGTGTTTTATCGAATTACGGATAGTCATTTAGGTTGGTTAAAATTTATCTTACTACTGATTTAAGAAAGAAATATGTATTACAAATTTACGACAGTGACAGACAGACAAACAACCAGACAGAAACATTTCGTTATACACACCAAAATTTACAATGAAAATACATTTATTATAACATACATTAACTGACTTCGTGGCTTAGTGGGCTTAGTAACTCTGCCTGCGAAGCTGAGGGTCGTGGGTTCGATTCCCAGCCAGTGCAAATATTTGTGTTATGAATTCAATTGAATTATTTGTACTGTGTCTCGGTATTTCTATGTATAATAAGTATGGATTTAAAACTATGTAAGTATTATATCAGCTATCAGGCCGCCATAGTACAAACTTTGCTTAGTTTGGTTGGGGTCAGATGGTGTTGTGTGTGAATTGTTCACCCCCAATACCTCTTGCTATAAATACGTTAGAAAATAGCAGCACTATCATAAAATCTGTATTTATTTACGCATAAAAAAACAGTTGCAACTATGACGACTAGGTCAAATACCTACTTACCATTCTAATTACTCCGTCAGCTAGATTGTGCAAAAACAGGTATGGGACACGTATTATTTGTTTCATTTTAATATCAAATTATGAAGAAATATAATATGTATCACCAAACTTCCAGAGTGAGGGGTTGTGACGTCACTTGTTCGACCTGCACTGGACCAGCGTGGTGGACTATGGCTTTGACGCTCTTCTTGCAAGATAATGAGTCCCGGCAGTGGGAATATTTACTAGGTTGTTTATGCTAACCGCTATCCAAACTCGAACTCGCTCTAGTAACTTGTAAACAAACTCGATCCAGTCGAGTTGAAAGTTCGTTCAAACGCAGCATTTGCTGATAGCTCCTTATCTCATCTAGAACTACGTCAACAGACTTGTTCCGTCCCTTTCTGTCGCGCTAATTACGCATCGGCACGTCTCGCTCAGACGCCGGTATCCATGTCCCTGTCTCGCACAGGGATTTTCTATCTACCATCTCGTTCGTGTACTTTAAAGACTCATTTACACGGAGAGAGTTTGTTGTTGCGACGAAGCGATTAAAAAATAGATAATAAAAAAATATCGTGAGTGGTTTATTGACTCGATCGCAACAAAATTTAGTATTTAACCGTCTCCAAAAAAGGAGGAGGTTCTCATTCTCATTCGGCTGTATTTGTATTTATTGTGTGTATTTTACGCGATAGCTCCGCTAGTCGATTTTGGTAATCATTTTTTTGTTTGGTAGATCATAGCTCAAAGATGGTCATAATTTTGTCAAAATCGGTGTGGCAGTTTTTGAATTATTAACAATATGAACTAAAATTTACTTTCATTGATCTAGACGACTTAGTGTTGGTTTCTTATGTAGAGTTAATTGGGAATTTTGTTTGAAATAGAAGGCGGTTGTTATTTATTCGGACAAAATAAACTATTTCATAATTTAACTGACATACTAATCAATTTTTTTAAAATTGGCAGTCTTAGGAACTGCCGATAGAAGTGAAAACTTATAACTCAGAATTTGATAGCTTACCTTGGAAACTACACGGGTGTAACTGGAGGGCGTGGCCTCGCCATCTTGGCATGGCCATCTAGAAACGCGTCAGCATTTCCCATTGGCTGATGCGTTTCTAGATGGCCATGCCATGATGGCCTGTCCACGCCCTTTCAGCATTTCTCATTGGCTGACGTATTTCTAGATGACCAATAGCCATGGTCCCGAGTTTACCCGAAGCTTTCTTATCATACCCGAGCGTGACGAATGAATTCAAATCACAGCCCACGAAAAATCTGTCTAGGCGCGCCTAAACAAGTTTTCACTTCAAAAATTGAAAATTGAAATGAAAACTTCTTTTGGCGCACCACAGACAGATTTTTCGTGGGTTGTCAATTGAATTCTAGGGTCACGCTCGGGAATGATAACAAATTTTCGGGTGAACTCGGGACCGTGGCCATTGGCCATCTAGAAATGCGTCAGCATTTCCCATTGGCTAACTAGAAATATTTTAGCATTTCTAGATCGCCATGGTCATGGCCACGCCTTCCGGTTTCACCCGCGTAGGGTTTTAATTTCTATTGGCAGTTCCTAAGACAGCCAATTTTTTTTTTTAGTCATCATGCCTATTGTGATATTTTCATCCACACAGCCTAGTCAGCCACAGAATGTGTCGTAAACTCACTACGTATAAACGGGCCTTAACATCTATCTCTTTCGCACTAATGAATTGAATCAACAACGCCGCTGCTCCCTCTCGCAGTCGAATTGAAATACGAACACGATTTACTTTTTATTATGTTTTGGAAAATGCTTGAATAATGCGTGATGGTTAGCGGCTAGAATATCTAACTCTCAGTCTTGAGGTCGCAGATTCTAATCCCACTTGCACTGAGTACCCATTTTTCTATTGGACCGCTCGAGAAACCGGCATCGTTTCATGTTTGATGTTCCAAAGACACGAGCAAAGAGGTTTGACTCTACTTTTGTGATAAGAAGAGGCTGTGGAATGAGCTGGCTGAGTGGATTTTTCTTGATGGTTATTATGTTGGTGTCTTCAAATCGAGAGTGAATCGGTATCTTCTAGTCGTAGACCGCATCATCGCTTAACATCAGGCATGATGATGGTCAAGTGTTAGGTTTACACTGTAACACATCAGCATTTCTAGATAGCCAATGGGAAATGCTGACGCATTTCCATACGGCCAATGGCCATGGTCCCGATTTCACCCGAAAATTTCTTATCATTCCCAAGCGTGACGCTAGAATTCAATTCACAGCCCACGAAAAATATGATTGTGGTGCGCCAAAAAAGTTTTCACTTCAAAAACGTATATACCTACTCTTTCTTTGATTAAAACTATATTTTAAACTCTTTGATTTGGAAGTTTGTGTGTGTGTATGTTTGTTACTTCTTCACGACTAAACGGCTGAAGTGATTTTAGGAAAATTTGGTATCGACTTAGCCGACACTTTGGATTAACACAGAGACTACTTTTCATCCCGAAAAAATAATGGGAAAACTACGCGGGTAAAACCGCGGGCCATTGCTAGTATGTAATAAATGAAAAAACGTTTATTCAGACAAATATTCACAAATGTTGACCACAGAACACTAATTGATGTTGACTGACATATTTCGTAGCATTATTATTTTATTTTTATTTTAATATGTATATCGATCATTGTGTTGATGCTGTTTAAGACGTCAATTGACTACTTCCGGTCGGATGTTCCGGGCTGCGTAGTGACGTACGATGCGTAATTGCAAATGATTTAGTCGATTTTTTAACAGTACAGTAAAATCGATTTTGATTTTTTGAGAAAAGATAGGAACGTCATTGTGATTTTACAACCCTTCTGTTTCTACTAATATTACAAATACTTATTATTTATTATAAATTAGATGTTTGTTGCTCAATTGCACGTTGGTATGGTTGCACGGATCGGGTTGAAATTTAACAAATAATTTAAGTTCTAAACTAGAAATTAGTTGGTAATTGGCTTTTAAGATCACGCTGCATGTTTATGTTTAAAATACATACACAAATTTAACAAAATATTAAATTTTAAAATTAATATAAGATTTTTACTAAGTCTAATATATTTCGTGACTGACATTAATATTTAAATGTGTTTTTTAAATAGAGCGATGTAACAATCTAGACTCGAGTCTGACGGTAAGCAACACACTTGCCTAGCGTCAAGTCACTGCACTGCGCTCGTCACCATACTTTTGTATAGGATGCAATGTACCGGTATCATAGAATAGATAATACAGACCTGTATACTAATTATTTATCGTTGTATCGTTTATTAGATTACTTTATTTTCGTCTTTTTTTGTGAAAAAAAAAAATACGTGTCCAATATTTTTTTTTTAAATCTAATTGCGAAATATTTTTTTAGTCATTATCATGGACGTATAAAAAAAGTTGAGCAACTTATTTTTCTTTCAAAAAAGTAACATTACTTTTTTATACGTCCATGGTCATAATGCTCATTTTATAAGTGTCATATGATCAGATCGGCTTTCCTAGTACAATCTTTGTTTAGTTTGGGGCTAGATGGTGTGTGAGAAATGTCCAAAATTATTGCTTACCAATAGAATAACAGACATAAAAGTATCCTTTCCCCACCATGTGGGTTACCGTTTTCCTCAGAGTGCAACCTGGTTCGTTACAGTTCCGAAACAGAACAAATAAAATACATGCATGTGTCTAAAGAATTGATATTAAACAATTGTTGGAGAAAGTTTAGAAAGCTACCGACTCAGTTTTCATACCGCTTGACGCTTCAATAACGTGAAACGGACCATCCGATGCCGAACTTTACAAACTATGCATTGACCAACATAACTATTGAACTGAGTGATGGCACCACTAATGTATTTTGAAGTTATAAGTCTTTTATCACGTATGGGAAAATGTGAGTCAGTTTTTCGTCCGAGACTCTGAAGTTAGCTAGTCAACATTTTAGTAAAAAATCTTAATAACTTACTTTTTCTCTTTTTTTTTCTTTTATTGATTTATACCTGACCAGCATCTCGCCTGATGTTAAGCGCTGATGCGGTCTACGATGGAGCGTGTTTACCTTGAAGAAACCGATGCATTTTCGATTTGAAGTCGATGAGGTCAAATGGTTTTGTTTTATCTCGAACAGATTATTTAATATTTACGTTATGAGGTAAAGACGTAAAATATGCATAACGACGTACTGTATCATGTTGATAAATTATATAGGTATGCAGATTACGGATAATAGGTTATTATTGTCTACAATCTGTCTGGAATATGACTTCTGTGCTTGTCGATATTGCGTCAGACTTGAAGGGTCGTTAATTTTATACATTACATATAAATATTTTCAAACCCTACTAATATAAAAAATGTGAAAAATTTGAAGTTTCGATTTTTTTGGTTAAACACGTAACAGCTAAACTGATCGAGTTAAAATTTGTTTTCTGGAATATGAATGAAATTGTACTCTGGAATAGCACGTAGACTACTTTTTATTGCGAAAAATAACGAGAACTACGCGGATAAAACTGTGAGGCGGTGCTATTGTATTGTTATTTCAACTAAAATATTATCTATTCTATGCTTAAAGGAAACTACTTATAAATGAAGTCCATAGTTTTAAAATAACAAAATATCTTATATATAAAATTCTCGTGTCACAGTGTTTGTTTCCTTACTCCTCCGAAACGGCTTTACTGATTTTAACCAAAATTTATATGCATATTCAGTAGGTCTGAGAATCGGCTACTAGCTATTTTTCATACTTTTATTTAAATGGCAAAACAACGTTTGCGGTTTGCGGGGTCAGCTAGTATATATATAAAAACTAGTTCAAAAATGTGGTGGTGCTTGTTTCATAGTTAATGCCAAAATCCAAAGCGAACGTTACATTAAAAACACTGTCGACTACCATAAAAGTATTTATATTTTTTTAAAGTTCTATTCATAAAGTAATTTAGGACCTTTATTCGACGAATCAGATTCCAAAGTTCAAAGTTCAGGGTCAACCGAAATGGCAGTTATATTATCTTGATTGAGGCATTTTTGAAATGACAGGTAATGAGCCACAGGTGAGTAAAAATAATTGTCAATTTTTTTTACAAGTTTTTACGAAAATTACGCGGTGAATTATGGAAATATTGAACACTAATAGTTTTATGGAGTGCAGATGCAAAATGGTATTTTTAAATATGCCTCAAAAATCTCAAAATACATTAAATCAATAATAACACGCCAAATAAAATGTATGCATTTTTTTCTCTTACGTTCCGAGTTACATTCTGGGATCTTTTTCAAATGTCATAACGAACAATTTTTTTTTAGAACTATTTAGAAGTGACATTCGTGGAAGAGAGAGCTGTGTCGTAGCATCTAGAGCATGAAAACGCATAAACCCCACTGCAATCACTCAACTGCGCGCTATAAAAAGAAAGTTCAGTAATGTCTAGTTTCAACGCAACAATGTTTGACCTTGCCAAGGACCAACGATAACAAGATGCTCTTTTATTTACGAGTATTATTCACATGTCAAGTTATCAGACGAGGGATTGCCACTTGACCGCCTCCAAACAAGATTTGGAGTCTATTGTAGCCGTACCGATGTGATTGACCTAACACGACAACCGGTTTTTACTATTAATCACTCTGACATAATCTAATCGAGTGGCATATCCGAACTTGCCGCGCGCCGAACGCAGGCGAAGTTTCCCGAGCTGACAGTTCGTCAGTCGTCCGTCACGGCACGGCACACTTCTCTTATGTATTGGTTTACATAGGTGCAGTGGTACGCGTCGCGTTCTCTTTTACCGCTCTGCAGTTTTGAATTTGGAAAATTTCAGCGTTATTTTTTTCACGTTATCGATTGAGTTGCGATTACGCGTAGCTGTCGCGCGGTGGTCGTCTAGTGCAGCGGACGCTATGTACTCGGTTTCAGGTCGATTATTCTCGATTTTCACTCGAGTTTTCCCAACGCACGTGTCGGTCGCTGTTTACGTAGCGCGGTACATTGTGCGATGCTAGCTAAGTACAGAGTCATTGACACGCCGGCATGACACAGTTTCTGCCTGACGGAACGCTAACACGTCCGTCGTTTTCTTGCTCGTTTTTTGTGACAGTAATTGTAGTTTAATTTATTTCTGCTGTTATCGTGAGTTTTGTGCGTATTGTTTGCGTTATCAGTGTATCTAGGTGCGATAGCGTGGCTCAAGGCAGCCGCAGTCTCCTTGGGATCTCGCGAATTGTCATATTTCCGTGTATTGTTGACAATCGTGCGACTTTTTGTATTTGTAAGCCGGTTTTTTTTTGTTAGCCGATTGTTTTCGTCATATTAAATTGTTTTTAGTGGATTCTATTTCGTAATACCGTAATTATTGAAAATATAACTACAAACAAATAAATGAAAATTAAAGATTCTTCAAAATTTTAAATAATGTACATTATAGACAGTTTTCAGTTTTAAACTGTTTCTTATAAAAAATATTTAGGTGTTACTTAAGTAATATTTTTTTTAATAATTAAAAAAATCTAAATAATGACAAACACTGACAAACACAAAGCACACGCAAAATACAAACTGTGATTAATTTTGACATGTAATAATAATATGAAATAAAATTAAAAAAAACACTTTTTGTGCAATAAAAATAATAATAATTAATTTGTTTACCACTTTCAAGATTCAGCAACAACTCATTCCATGATTAACGCAAAATATGATGCAGAGACAAAATAATCATTATTTTTTAATCCATACGTCACAGCACTACGACACACGATGACGTCCAATGGCGCATATTTCAAAATTCGAATCGATTTTGTCGAAACATGAATTTTCACGGACGCATCTTCGCAGTTATTTATAGATGTTTGATTTGTGTACCGAGACGTCGTAGTTTACCTACATAGCTCAACGTCGCTCGTGGAATGTATATAATGTACATCTTGCACTATGTAGAACGTATGTACAGCGGATATAACAATATAGCGTTGTTGTCAGTGTGTGCGTGCCAGCGTAATGAGCGTTCTATGTGCTAAGAAACAGTAAAAAGTATGGCGCGAACGCACGGAGCGGCAACGCCGCGCGCGTTCTGAGGCCTTGCCGTACGGTGAAAACAATAGTCTTTAGTTTTTAGATTTTCATATTTTATAGATTATGCGAGATTGTAAATTCAATTAAATTACTAGATATTTAATCATACTGTAGTAAATTTAAAACTGTTAAGTATTAGCATTCTGGCAAAGCAATATTTTTAAAATTAAAATTATTAAATTAAAACAAAAAAAGAGTTTTTTTACAAAGTAACAGATAGGCAATTATCGACTTTTAATATTTTTAAATTCGAACAGATTTAAATACCTTACAATGAGTTGAGAGTTGAGAGAGAAGATTTATGTATCCATCTAACCTAAAAAATCTAAATAATAGGTCTAAGTAACAGAATAAAACTAAATATTTCATTAAACTAAAATACGCAAAAGCAACCGGAACAGCGTCTAAAAAGAGACTCAAACTAAACAATTATACCAACATTCCTTGACGCTCAAAAAATCAATATATCAATGATAAAAAAACAAACAAAGCCAACTGAAATAGCTGGTTGTATAAAAAAAATAGTAACCGATGTTGACCTTTCCAAGCTTTGCTCGTTACTAGCGCGGCCAGCTGACGCGGCGTTGCCAGCTCGCCGCCATCCAAACGGTATCTACTAGCTTATCGCCTCTAACACGGCCGCATTAGAACTACAATCGCGTATCACCATTTAGTATATAAGCGCTTAGGACGTTCTAAATACAAACTGAGCACACTTCCCGCGCGAAAAATTCGAAATGCTTTTTATCAGTTGTGTTCGTGACGCGCTGGCTGTACCGCACAGTTTTCTCTTGCCAATTTTATGATTTACACCTGAATACTAATGTTTTAGTCGATTATTCGGCAGTGTTTCGATATCGATTTTTTCGAATGGCAGTGTTCACTTTAGTATTGTCTAACTACAGTTTTGATGGAATCTGTGCGATGAATTAGTGAGATGTTTTTTTAATTCGTATTGTTTTTTTAAATTAATACGTGTACAATATAATGCAGTGCTGAAATATTTTAAAATTTGTGTAAGTGTAAGAGGAAACTAAACTAGGTTTTACGATAACGCGAGAATAATATAATTATGAAAGTGCTTTGATAAGAAAAACAAACAAAATTTTATCGCAGTGAGAGAAATAGTGATGTGTCCGAGTGAAGTCGAGTTTTTTTTTTAACACTTTTTTTTTAATTGTTCAAATTTTTAGGTTCGAATTGTATTAAAAACATACTCGGTTTTTTTCGGAATTAAAAATTTGAAATAAATTAAGTAGTTCACAATATTGAATTTAACGTCCAGTTTTGAAATTTTTTTTTACAGGTGCTTTTCCAAATTATAATAGAGTAGACGTTTAATGTTTTTTAACATAATAAATTGTCTGATTACTAAAAAAAAAATATCATCTAGTTTAATTTTTTTTTTGTAGGTGTGGGTAATAACCACGGCATTTATCCCGAAATTAGTTAAAATTGAGAGTGACAAATTAAAAAAAAATATAACTTGCATCTACGACCACAGTAATTTTGTTCTGCTCGTGTAAATATTCGTACTTTTTACTAAAAAAATTAATTGAAAAAAATAAATGCGTTGATAAAAAAATTAAATCGGCTAATAAACAATTTATTTTGACGAAAGTAGTGTGACCTCAGCAATAAAAATCTTAGGTCTATAAAAAAGTTAACATAACAACTGAATCAGAAATAATAAATAATAATAATAGTTGATGAAATCTGGACATTTAAAATATTTTTTTTTTCATTACATGTAAAAAGAAGAATAAAACAATCACAATTGAAATTATGAAACAAGTGAAATTAGTATGAGTACGTGAAGAGAACCCTTAAAACTATCAACAAACTGAAACTAAAATTTTAGTGAAATTTAAGTGAATTAAAATAAAGTGAAATTCGGACAGAAAAAATAGTCTTAAAAAACTAAGACTACAAATCAAGTGAAATTAATGATAAAAAAAGTGAAATTGAAAATCATAATCAAAAAAGTGAAATTGAACACTTTCGATAATCAACGTGGCGTTCTACCGCAGTGACGCATAATGCTTTAGTGATAACGTGAAAGTGTCATAAGTGACAGTGGAATATCAGGTCGAAGAGGCATGCCGAGGTGACAAAGTGGCATACATGCCAGTCGCATTGGGCTCGCTCGGTGGGGAGGGCGAGTACCATCAATACTCACCCCAGCTTTACCATGAGTATGGCCCCCCACCACCGGTCTACCATCCTCGGCCAGACCATTTCTACAGGTAAACTAAGCTTCATTTTATACTCAATACTATCGTTCAATATTTGAGCTCAAAAACAAGTCGTCGAGCGTCGAGCGAAAAACTAGATAGGGGGATTTTAATTTTGTGTAATTAAGGCAATAAATAGTTATCGGAAGCCGCTATCCTCTACAATGATAAATAAACTCCATTTAAAAAAAAAACGCTCTACCACTGAGCTACATCCCCGCTTGAATTACTGGTCGAAATAATTAATACAACTGTAACAAACATGCGGCGAGGTAACGACCGACGGTAACGTTACATGACGTCATGTTTTGTGGGCGTGCAGCCGGCTTCATCGAATTATAAGACGTTATCACGTCAAAAAATGGTTGTCTGTAAAGTCGGGTTACTCACGTTAGTTGAACGTGACAACTTCAACTATGCCTTAGAGCGAGGTAACGCCGGCGGCGAGGTAACGGCGTTAACGGCACATGACGTCATGTTTTGCGGGCGTGCAGCCGGCTTCATCGAATTATAAGACGTTGTCACGTCAAAAACAGCAGCCAAAATCGTTTACTTTTTCAGGATAAGAACGTCAAAGTTGATAGATTTGTGCAAAAATACGGGTAAAAATTTTGCCACTCCACATTGTCATGATCCGTGATTTCACCCGCGTAGTTTCCAATATCTAAGTTACTAAATGTCCGCCCCGGGTTCGCCCGTGGTACATAAATGTAGCCTATAGCACTCAGGGATCCCATAAATTTCAACGGTATAAGAATTTTTGAAATCGGTTGATTCTGTGATTCAAACAAAAAAATTGGCAGTCATAGGAACTGCCGATAGAAGTGAAAACTTATAACTCAGAATTTGATAGCTTACTTTGGAAACTACACGGGTGTACCGGAAGGCGTGGCCTGACCATCATAGCATGGCCATCTAGAAATGCGTTAGCATTTGCCATTGGCTCACGCATTTCTAGATGGCCATTCCGTGATGGTTAGGCCACGCCCTTTCAGCATTTCCCATTGGCTGACGCATTTCTAGATGGCCAATGGCCGTGGCTCCGAGTTTGCCCGAAGATTTCTTATCATTCCCGAGCGTGACGCTAGAATTCAATTCACACCCCACGAAAAATCTGTCTAAAAGCACGCCTGCGCGCCAAAAGAAGTTTTCACTTCAAAATACTTGGGAGGTGTCAAGGGAGATTCTGATGGAACGAAGTTGTACAAAATATTGCAACTCTTTACTGTTTCTGTTGGTACCTGGTACTGGTACCTAGGGGCAAACGCAACTCTTTTTAGGGTTCCGTAAAACGTAAAAACGGAACCCTTATAGATTCGTCATGTCTGTCTGTCTGTCTGTCTGTCTGTCTGTCTGTCTGTCTGTCTGTCTGTCCGTCCGTATGTCACAGCCACTTTTTGCCGAAACTATGAGAACTACACTGTTGAAACTTGGTAAATAGATGTATTCTGTGAACCGCATTAAGATTTCAACAGAAAAATTTTAAAAAAAGAAAAATTAGGGTTGCCCCCCATACTGAGAACTGAAACTCAAAATTTTTTTTTTCATCAAACCTACACGTGTGGGATGTCTTTCGATAGGTCTTCAAAAATGATGTTGAGGTTTCCAAAATCATTTTCGTCTACACTGAATGATTTGCGCGAGAGACACTTCCAAAGTGGTAAAATTTGTGTCCCCCCCCCTCTAACTTCTAAAGTAAGAGAATGAAAAATCTAAAAAAAATATATGATGTACATTACCATGGAAACTACCAACGAAAATTAGTTTGAACTCGATCTGATGAGTAGTTTTTTTTTAGTACGTCATAAACACACTATTATTGAAACTTCGATCAAAGTTACAACGAACTACAAGAACTATGTGTACTATGTATATTATGTTACTTGCTGCAACGGAATCCTTCATGGGCGAGTCCAACTCGCACTTGGCCACTTTATTTTCATTTCGGTCGCGCAACAAAAACCCTATCTCGTCCAAGCTAGCCGGATCTTCGTTCCAATAAAAATATGTACATTGAAATTAATTGTATTTCAGCTAGAACAGTAGGTACTCAACACCATTTGTACTACAGATTGACCATCTAATACATTTAATACATTTAATCTATTTATATAAGTTTACGATATTGAAAAAATTGGCAGTCATAGGAAGTGCCGATAGAAGTGAAAACTTGCTGTTGCCCTGGTACTTGTACCTAGGGGCAAACGCAACTCTTTTATATTTCTGTTGTCCTGGTATCTGGAGATAAACGCTGGGCTGTTGGAGGTAGGTAATCGAAACTCTTTACGGTTTCTGTTGCCCTGGTACCTACCTGGCCGTTTTTACCGAGTTTACCCGAAGATTTCATATCCGATCCGATCCGATCCGATTCATTATCATATCCAAGCGTGACGATTGATGAATCCATTTCACAGCCCATGAAAATTCTGTCTATAGCGCGCCTAAAGAAGTTTTCACTTCAAAATACACGTGTGTCCACGCCTTTTACTGCGGTACGTACGGCTCAAGGACTGATATACGTGTACATACAGCAAATATAAAACACAGACCTGCCTATGTATAACATACATATAACGATATTCTTATGTAAAGATTATAATATAATTCAAAATCTATTTTGTTATAATATTTCAGGTATCGTTTTTAGGGTTCCGTAAAACGTAAAAACGGAACCCTTATAGATTCGTCATGTCTGTCTGTCTGTCTGTCTGTCTGCCTGTCTGTCTGTCTGTCTGTCTGTCTGTCTGTCCGTCCGTATGTCACAGCCACTTTTTGCCGAAACTATGAGAACTACACTGTTGAAACTTGGTAAGTAGATGTATTCTGTGAACCGCATTAAGGTTTGAACAAAAAAAAATAAAAAAAAGAAAAATTAGGGTTGCCCCCCATACTGAGAACTGAAACTCAAAAAATATTTTTTCATCAAACCTACACATGTGGGGTGTCTATCGATAGGTCTTCAAAAATGATGTTGAGGTTTCTAAAATCATTTTCGTCTATACTGAATAATTTGCGCGAGAGACACTTCCAAAGTGGTAAAATGTGTGTTCCCCCCCCCCTCTAACTTCTAAAGTAAGAGAAAGAAAAATCTAAAAAAAATATATGATGTACATTACCATGTAAACTACCAACGAAAATTAGTTTGAACTCGATCTGATGAGTAGTTTTTTTTTACTACGTCATAAATACATTATTATTAAAACATCAATCAAAATTACACCGCACTACAAGAATTTTGATTATTATGTTAGTTGCCCTTGTTCGCCCATGTTACGGAACCCTTCATGGGCGAGTCCAACTCGCACTTGACCGCTTTTATTAATATTAGTAGGACACTTGACAGCCTGGCATGGCCTGGCGACGATGTGGTCAACGATGGAGCGTGTATACCTAGAAGAAACCGATTCACTCTCGATTTGAAGGCACCAAGACTAAGATCGGGAAAACCCTACTCAGGGAACTCCTTCCACAGCCTAGACGATCTTTTCACAGAATTAGAGTGAAACTTCTTTCACTTTTCTTTTACGTACAGCTTTAGAGTGAAATAAGTTGCCGGCCTCATTGTTTCCTGAGAGATACGATCTAGAACTTTACCCGCATTGAAGCTATGATGCCACAGACAGTCATACATACACACAGACACGGAGACAGATCAAACTTGTAACAGCCCGTCGATTTATGCGTCGATGGTTAAAAAAACGCAACGCTATGATCAAATAAAGTGGTCAAGTGCGAGTTGGATTCGCCCATGAAGGGTTCCGTTGCAGCAAGTACACATACACACATAAATACACTATTATTGAAACTTCGATCAAAGTTACAACGAACTACAAGAACTATGTGTACTATGTATATTATGTTACATGCTGCAACGGAACCCTTCATGGGCGAGTCCAACTCGCACTTGGCCACTTTATTTATATTTCTGTTGTCCTGGTATCTGGAGATAAACGCTGGGCTGTTGGAGGTAGGTAATCGAAACTCTTTACTGTTTCTGTTGCCCTGGTACCCACCTGGCCGTTTTTGCCGAGTTTACCCGAAGATTTCTTATCATATCCGAGCGTGACGATTGATGAACCATTTCACAGCCCACGAAAATTCTGTCTATAGCGCGCCTAAAGAAGTGTTCACTTCAAAAACCTCTTCAGCTACCTGCTACGCCACCTGTCGAAAATTGGTTGTACCAACTCAGAATTTGATTAGCAGAGGTTTATATTGATGCAATTCTTAGACACATGCTGTCACGTCAACGCACGGTATGAAAACTCCCCAAAAGGAATACTTTTCCTGTGTTTGTTACATACTTCATTCATGCTCTGCTCCTATTGATAGCCTATAGCTATAGTTATAGCTTGCGTCGATAAATCGGTCGTTTATTGCAAAATTGTTGACAAGCTGAATCGGTTATTTGAGACGGTGTTGCGCGCATGTTGTCTCAAAAAACCGACTTTATAAAAAAAAATTACTTACAATTACTTTGATTTGAACGTTTTTTACCTGTGGTATTTTTTTATCTTTAAAAATGATGTTGGTTGACGTTTCTTATCTTTAAAAATGATGTTGGTTGCCGTTTCTAATATTTTTTTTATGTACTGAATAATTTGCGCGAGATACACTTCCAAAGTGGTAAAATGCGTGTGCCCTAACCCCCCTAACAAAGCCCCATCTAACTTTTAAAATAAGAGAGTGATAAAACCAAAAAAATAATATGATGTACATTTTACCCTGCAAACTTCTAAAGAAAATTGGTTTGAACTCGATTTAGTTAGTAGTTTTTTAGTACCTGCGTTATAAAAAATACACTATTATTGAAACATCGATCAAAGTTATAATGAACTACAAAAGCTTATGTGTATTAAGCTTATGTGTACTTGCTGCTACGGAACCCTTCCTGAGCGAGTCCGACTCGCACTTGGCCGCTTTTATTTCATAACGTGCCAAAAGAAAAATTTACTTCAAACAACACTAATGCAGAAGGTATAGAAGAAGGTTGATCAATTGTTAAACTATTCACAATTAATCAACTTTCTTCTAGTAGTAGGTAGTCAATTAAAATGCATCCATAACGGAAAACCAAATTCATTTTAACAGGCAAAATAGATTTTAATTTTATTCTTAGAATCGTAACGTTGTATGAGTCTTTCTTGAAATTACAATCTATTAATAAACCCTGGACATGGCTACAATGGCTACAATCAAATGAAGTCCCACAAAATAACATGGCTTCTGCTAGCGTTCACAAAATACGCATTTAAACTTACTCTTAGATTCCTGGAAATGTGTCAATATTATTTCAAATTAATTATTTGCTAGTTATTTTACCGTCAAGCAGGAATGTGCACACATCACTGTGTTCCAGTTTAAAGGGCAATGTTTCCAGATAAATTACAGGGCATAGATATAAAACAACTTATATCACTGGGAGACGAGCGCAGTGCAGTGTGTTAGGTAATTATTTGGGATCTTCATGTTCCAATGCACCGCGACACTGTGCTGTTATAGATAGGCATGTTGCTTACCATCAAGCACATGTCCTGTTCGTCTCATCGTGCCATATTTTCTCTCTGTACCAGCCTTCCTACTTTTACTTCTTCATTTCGCTCTGTCTATGACATTTAAGGCATGACTGGTCTCGTGGCTTAGTTGGTAGTAACTCTCCCTGCGAAGCCGAGGTCGTGGTTTCGATTCCCACCCAGTGAAAATATTTGTGTGATGATTTAAATATTTGTACTGTGTCTCGAGTGTTTCTGTGTATAATAAGTACATATTTAAATCTATACAAGTATTATATCAGCTATCTGGCCGCCATCACACAAGCTTTGCTTAGTTTGGGGTCAGATGGTGTTTTATGTTAATTGTCCACCAATATTTTTTTTATGTTATTCCATCCTAAATACCTAATGTGTTTTTTTTTTTCAATTTCAGGCGGCACGCTCCCTACTTCGGCCAGCCAGACTACAGAGTGTACGAACTCAACAAACGGTTGCAACAGAGAACAGAGGTAATTGTTATAATAGTAGGATGTACATAGTTACGAATAAGAGGCCTAAATAACTCTCGTGTTCAAGGCAAAATGCAATGAGGGCGATGCAAAAAAGAAAAAGTTTCTATTACAGCGTTCGATTGAAAATGGCGCGAAAGGAAGCGCTGAAAATAAATGAAAGAAATATATGTTTTTGAAGTGACAACTTCTTTTGGCGCGCCTAGATAGATTTTTCGTGGGCTGTGAAATGAATTCTAGCGTCACGCTCGGATATGATAAGAAATCTTCGGGTAAACTCGGGACCATAGCCATTGGCTATTTAAATGCATCATCCAATGGGAAATGCTAAAAGGGTGTGGCCTGCCATGGATGCCATGGATGCCATGCCAATCTTAATGCGGTTCACAGAATACATCTACTTACCAAGTTTCAACAGTGTAGTTCTCATAGTTTCGGCAAAAAGTGGCTATGACATACGAACGGACAGACAGACAGACATGACTAATCTATAAGGGTTCCGTTTTTACGTTTTACGGAACCCTAAAAAATTACTCAGACAACGCATTTCACAACATTAGACGTTATCATCATAAAAGTAGGGTCAAACTTTGTTCAAGTCTTTGAAACGTAAACCATGAATCGATGTCGCTTACTCAAACTACCCCAGTTCGATAGAAAAAAAAAAATTGCAGTCATTGGAACTGCCGATAGAAGTGAAAACTCATAACTCAGAATTTGATAGCTTACCTTGGAAACTACACGGGTGTGACCGGAGGGCGTGGCCTCGCCATCATGGCATGCCCGTCTAGAAATGCGTCAGCATTTCCCATTGGCTCACGCATTTCTAGATGGCCATGCCATGATGGCGAGGTCACGCCCTTTCAGCATTTCCCATTGGCTGACGCATTTCTAGATGCCCAATCGCCAAGGTCCCGAGTTTACCCGAAGATTTCTTATCATACCCGAGCGTGACGGTAGAATCCAATTTACACCCCACGAAAAATTTGTCTAGGCGCGCCTAAAGAAATTTTCACTTCAAAAAAGAGAAGATGGTTTTAGATCATGCAGATCAGTTGCACGTTCTCCGAGATGTAAAAATAAAGTGGCCAAGTGCGAGTTGGACTCGCCCATGAAGGATTCCGTTGCAGCAAGTAACATAATATACATAGTACACATAGTTCTTGTAGTTCGTTTTAACTTTGATCGAAGTTTCAATAATAGTGTATTTATGCCGTACTAAAAAAAACTACTCATCAGATCGAGTTTAAACTAATTTTCGTTGGTAGTTTACGTGGTAGTGTATATCATATATTTTTTTTAGATTATTCATTCTCTTACTTTAGAAGTTAGAAGGGGGGGGGGGGGACACACATTTTACCACGTTGGAAGTGTCTCTCGCGCAAATTATTTAGTGTAGACGAAAATGATTTTAGAAACCTCAACATCATTTTTGAAGACCTATCGATAGACATACCACACGTGTAGGTTTGATGAAAAAATTTTTTTTCAGTTTCAGTTCTCAGTATGGGGGGCAACCCTAATTTATCTTTTTTTTAATTTTTTTGTTCAAATCTTAATGCGGTTCACAGAATACATCTACTTACCAAGTTTCAGCAGTGTAGTTCTCATAGTTTCGGAAAAAAGTGGCTGTGACATACGGACGGACAGACAGACAGACATGACGAATCTATAAGGGTTCCGTTTTTACGTTTTACGGAACCCTAAAAACTGATAACTATCCACTACATTAGGTACTACCTAGCGTTTTACGGCGATGCGATGTTGTAGATTTTTAAAGTTTTTGTCGTACAAGGGTGTCGTTGCCTACGAGCCTTTTGGCACGTCTCTCGATCGATTTCAGAGCCTCCAGCTGATAACTTAGCCGACCCATCCCAAAGGTGTGTTAATGTTCTTGATCACACGAGGTGTCAACCTAATATATACGCAATAAAGCGATTTCAAAACACAAAAATCTGTGTGCAATTGTCCACAATTATTGGATGATGAACGATTTATGTGTATAAATTCTGTACTTACTTTTACTCATGATAAGATAATACATTTTATTGTAAGCTGTAACTTGCCATACAGGGTAAATGCTTAGCTTACCTGTACATTGTCATGTCAGCTTTGTATTTTTGCAATAAATATTTGATTGATTGATTGATGAGTGAGTCAATAATATACCATTCTAATCAGTATATCAGGTAGATTATGAAAAAATATGGGACACGTACTTATTTTTCGTTTTACCAAAGTATAGAAATTCGACAAAGATATTTATAGAACAAATTTCCGGAATGGTTTATGACGTCACGTGTTCGTAAAATTGTATAATGAAGTGATGTCACTCTAACTTCTAAGCACTGTCATTTTTTCTATCAAAGCAAAATACATGTAGGTACATTTTTTTTTTAATTATCTTACTCAGGAAGTAGTTTAATTGAGCTAAAGGTAGCGTTAATATTACATTTTGTTAGTTAAATAAACAATAATAAAATAAACATACATACGTCCGAATTAAAACTAAATCATTTAATTTTAATGAAATTCACTGTCTGACATAAGTTTTGAAGTACATTTCTAGGGTTCCGTACCCAAAGGATAATAAAGTGGCCAAGTGCGAGTTGGAGTCGCCCATGAAGGGTTCCGTTGCAGCAAGTAACATAATATACATAGTACACATAGTTCTTGTAGTTCGTTGTTACTTTGATCGAAGTTTCAATAATAGTGTATTTATGACGTACTAAAAAAAAGTACTCATCAGATCGAGCTCAAACTAATTTTCGTTGGTAGTTTACATGGTAATGTACATCATATATTTTTTTTACATTTTTCATTCTCGTACTTTAGAAGTTAGAGGGGGGGGACACACATTTTACCACTTTGGAAGTGTCTCTCGCGCAAACTATTCAGTGTAGAGGAAAATGATTTTAGAAACCTTAACATCATTTTTGGAGACCTATCGATAGACACCCCACACGTGTAGGTTTGATGAAAAAACAAATTTTGAGTTTCAGTTCTCAGTATGGGGGGCAACCCTAATTTTTCTTTTTTTTAATTTTTTTTGTTCATATCCTAATGCGGTTCACATAATACATCTACTCACCAAGTTTCAACAGTGTAGTCCTCATAGTTTCGGCAAAAAGTGGCTGTGACATACGGACGGACAGACAGACAGACAGACAGACAGACAGACAGACATGACGAATCTATAAGGGTTCCGTTTTTACGTTTTACGGAACCCTAACAACGACCAGTTGGACGACACCTTTGAACTGGCGGTAAATGGTGACATTTCGGAGGGCTGTGACCAAAGAGTTTGTATATACCACGTATAGAGTTAGAACAAACGCTTTACACCGAAAGCACGGGTATGATCGCTCTTGTCTTGTCGCTCTTGTGGAAGTGTCATACTTTCGTCGCGGCACATCACCACAGAATAAATATTAGTACAGCTTCACTTACCGAAAACAATTATATAAATAGCGACTCTTGTTGGGACACAACAAAGTTCAATTCAGCTCGCATTAGCGCTCAATTCCTGTCGCGATTTTCAACTCATCATCTACGCTCGCTTCTAACGCGCAACTCTGTCCCTGTCTAGCGCGTTTCCTTTGTAGCGTTGTTTCCTGGAAGGAACGGTCTAGCGGTAGGCTAAAACCGCGCAATCTTGAGCGAGTGAGGGTGCACTGACATCACTATGTTCCCATAGCTAACATATTTATACCTCATCTGCTTACGATTGGTACAAACGAAACGTGTGGAAAGCCCCGATCTATTTACTTATTCTTTATCTAAGGCTGTGACACATAAAATAAAGTGGCCAAGTGCGAGTTGGACTCGCCCATGAAGGGTTCCGTTGCAGCAAGTAACATAATATACATAGTACACATACTTCTTGTAGTTCGTTGTAACTTTGATCGAAGTTTCAATAATAGTGTATTTATGACGTACTAAAAAAAACTACTCATCAGATCGAGTTCAAACTAATTTTCGTTGGTAGTTTACATATTAATGTACATCATATATTTTTTTTAGACTTTTCATTCTTACTTTAGAAGTTAGAGGGGGGGGACACACATTTTACCACTTTGGAAGTGTCTCTCGCGCAAATTATTCAGTGTAGACGAAAATGATTTTAGAAACCTCAACATCATTTTAGAAGACCTATCGATAGACATCCAACACGTGTAGGTTTGATGAAAAAAAATTTTGTTGAGTTTCAGTTCTCAGTATGGGGGGCAACCCTAGTTTTTCTTTTTTTTAAATTTTTCTGTTTAAATCTTAATGCGGTTCACAGAATACATCTACTGACCAAGTTTCAACAGTGTAGTTCTCATAGTTTCGGCAAAAAGTTGCTGTGACATACGGACGGACAGACAGACAGACATGACGAATCTATAAGGGTTCCGTTTTTACGTTTTACGGAACCCTAAAAATGCTTCGTATTTTTTTTATTCATTTGTTATCAGCATTGTAAAGCATCAGTGGTGTTATCGGAAACATTTATTACTGTTAACAATTCTAAATTATTCATAGTAAATTGTATCAAAATAAAATCAAAACTACCAAACGTCAGCACTGGGTAGCGATTCTAAATCCATTCGGTTGCATCCGACTCGGAATCTCATCTCTCGGTCGTTGTCTTATCTGTTTAGCATGACAGAGACAGGAATTGTCATTCCGATTCCGAACCATTCGGAATCGCATTTAGAATCGCTACCCTGAACCACGCTCCCAAACTGCTAACATTGTCGTGTGTGTACGCAGCTTGGGAGCGCGCTTTTCACCTCTCACCCCGCACGATTGCCTCGTCAAGACGTCTTCGTCGAACCACTGTATGATTTATTAAACTGTGATAAAACTATTGATTTATGCTAACGCCATCTGTTATCAAATTCCAGGACTCAGACAATTTATGGTGGGACGCATTCGCGACGGAATTCTTCGAAGATGACGCCACACTAACCCTCACATTCTGTTTAGAAGATGGACCCAAAAGATACAGTAAGTTAATTTTAATTTAGTAAAATGGCGTACGCGACCGTCACCCAGGGATATAGAATGATTATTATTTATATGTATTTATTTATACTGTTTCATTGTAATATTTCATTTTTTTTAAATGGCAGACGAATGGTCTAGATCTAATTATAAAACTAGCCAAGTGCGAGCCGGGCCCGTCTACAAAGGGTTCCGTACCGTTATCTAGCAAAATAGCAAACAAATCATATCGTTGTATGAGAGGCCCTGCAGTATTTGTTTTATTTTAATTTAATTATTTATTTTGTAAAAAATAATTAATTGAAGTGAAAACTTCTTTAGGCGCGCCTAGACAGATTTTTCGTGGGCTGTAAATTGAATTCATTCGTCACGCTCGGATATGATAAGAAAGCTTCGGGTAAACTCGGGACCATGGCTATTGGCCATCTAGAAATACGTCAGCCAATGGGAAATGCTGACGCATTTCTAGATGGCCATGCCAAGATGGCGAGGCCACGCCCTCCGGTTACACCCGTGTAGAGTTTCCAAGGTAAGCTATCAAATTCTGAGTTATACGTTTTCACTTCTATCGGCAGTTCCTATGACTACCAATTTTCTTTTTTTTATTCTATGACAAGTCTAAGTGCTAAGTTCTTAGCACGAGGAATAAAGAGAATAAGTATTAACTTCTTGCGTACGTACCTACATAAGTACACAGACACTTTTTGAACTTCTTTTGGCGCGCCACAGACAGATTTTTCGTGGGCATTATTAATAATAATAATAATAATAAGCAAGCAAGCTAAGCAAGTACCTTGACTTGGCTCATGAGGTTACCGCCATGTGGGATGTTGATTCGACGATCATAGTCCCAATAGTCGTGTCGGCAAACGGCCTTGTAGCGAAAAGTCTCGACCAACACCTTAAGAGACTTTCGCTAGACGGTTGGATCAAGGGTCAGATGCAGAAGGCGGTCATCCTCGACACAGCGCGCATCGTCAGGAGGTTCCTCTCTCTGCAGCCCTAACCACCGGTAGCTTGGGCCCTGCCCCGCTGCTGGCGGCTATCTAGGTTTAAGTTTTTATAATGTTTTTATGTTCTTTTATATAAATATTGTAAAAACTTAAATTTAAGAAACGAAATAAATACGTGGATAATAATAAAATAATAAAAGATTTATTTTGTAACAAAAAGAATTACATTAGACAAATTAACAATATGAAATTTCTTATCTATAAAAACATGAATAATACATAGGCAATTTTTTAATTATCGGTGTACATTCTTAAATTAAATGTTTAAGATCGAATTACATTGTGGGCATATTTCCAAATTCAGACACTAGTCATTGCTGTAGGATACCCTGTGTTGCAATGACTAGTACTCTTCCAAAGTTCTAATTAAAATCACTGAAGTGTTGAAAGGAAATGTTTTAAAATTTTTAACAAAATTACTGAACAAAATGACGGGACCATTCAAGAAAATAGATTAGTCATTGTGAAGTTGTAGCGAATGAGATGTATGAGTTTGTGTGTGGTGCGGTATGTGTTTGTGTGTGACGTGATAGGTGTGTGATGTGATAGGTTGTATGCAAGTGCGTGCACTGCTCTTGAGTTTAGATGCAAAGAATTTGCATTGTTTTTGGACTAGGTTAGGGATCAAATAGCAGTATACGGTGCAGGAGATTACCGTCAAGTACAAATTCTTTCTCTTTCTAGGTGACAATTCTAGGTGACAATTCTGATTAAATCTTCAGTTTCTTTATATTGTAAGCTATTCAGGAAGGCCTTAATTTTTCTTTTGCAGATGTATTTAGAGTTATTCACTATTTTTAGTTTTTTATTTAATTTTGCATATATATAGCAACTGCGAAAACTGTAGTTTCTTTGCCCGATCAGCGTTTTCGTTCGCGGTACTGGCCAACGATTGCTTCGCTTCTGTTTGGAACTTTCTGATCCACCAATCTGCGAACTGCGGGCTGTTCGGTGGAAACGCAGCGCTGCTGCCAACAATTGAGGCAAGCTGAATTGAGGGAATTGAATTTTAGCGTCACGCTCGAGAATGATAAGAAATTTTCGGGTGAACTCGGGACCAAGGCTATGGTCATGGCCACGGCATTCGGTTTCATCCGCGTAGTTTCCAAAGTAAGCTACCTATCAAATTCTGAGTTGGAAGTTTTCACTTCTATCGGCAGTTCTTATGACTACCATTTTTTTAATACGATACTAATTAAAATGTTTTTCATTTCCAGCGATAGGAAGGACGCTCATCCCCCGTTACTTCCGCAGTATATACGAGGGAGGCGTATCAGAGTTATACTACACAATGCGACAGCCTAAGGAGTCGTTTCACAATACTAGTATTACGCTAGACTGTGACCACTGCACTATGGTCACGCATCACGGGAAGCCTATGTTTACAAAGGTATGAAACACATTTTTTTGACGTTCTAACGCCTAATTAAATCGATGAACCCCGGCTGCATGCACGAAAAAGTGTCCCGTTATGTCCCGTTATGCTCATTGTCTCGTTATGCTCATTGTACGCTTGCGCTGCATCTATTAATGTTTTGTGATGACGTTGTCACGTTAAATTATCGGCCGTAAACCAACCGACTTTACAGACAATCAATTTTTTACGGGTAAACTGCTTCGTAACGTAACTCGTAACGGCGCCAGTCTATCTGGTTTGCCTTTCTCTCGTGCATACGGCAGCGGTAGACAGGCTCCTTCTCTCTTACTCTTAACTTACAGCTCTAGTCGTATTTTGAACAAACACTTCCCGGGCTCTTGTATAGGTACGTCTCGTAACCTTCTGACTTAAACCTTCACATAAAATTTGAGTAATAGCATAAGATTTTCTCTCATCAAACAATTTCAATATTAAATAGTTCAATTTAGATTACATACCTACCTAGTTAAAATTATCACTTTTGTCAAACTACCCGACTTGCACGTTGTTTTTTCTTGGCTTGTGTTCTTTTGTCGGGCTTGGGAAAAAGTATGATAGTTAATTTAGTCGCGATACCGTCATCTCAATCAATAAACACCGGCTGATCCCACTAAAAGAACCACGTTTCACCTGAAGGTCTAACCGATTCTAAATCCATTCGGTTGCATCCGACTCGGAATCTCATCTCTCAGTCTTTGTCTTATCTGTTTAGCATGACAGAAACAGGGATTGTCATTCCGATTCCGATCCATTCGGATTGCATTTAAGAATCGCTACCCTGAACCGACCGAGCTATACTCTATTTCTCTTTCATTTATATAAAATGATCGTCTGTAAACCGACTTTATAGACAACCATTTTTTGATTTTCGCGCACCGACAGCTAATAAATAACTATTAAACTGGCTGACCGTTGTCTCTCCAGATATTTTTTTTTACGATGCACACGCACAAATTCAACGCCAAAATTTGCGACACAATAATTAATGTACAGTCCAAACAAGCGCACTGCGCACTGCCCCAAAGCAAAGTTTCGGAGGAAACGAAAATAAAATAATCGACTAAAGTCTGATTAGTCGATTACTTACATTTGCAATGGACGTCTCTTTTTTTTATAGTCCTAAGAATCAAATTAGTTTCCGGTTTCTAATTATAAATTCATATTCGAAACATTTATTTCAAATCAAATCAAATCAAATCAAATTTATTTCAACCAAAATAACAAACAATTATAGGAAGTACAGAAACATCTTATCATATTATCTATCTTATCTATTTAAATGTGATAAGTACAGGAACATCCTTTTCCCTAATTTTTTATCTTTGATGAATATTTAAGATGCGTTGCGGATTGCGGATTAGATGGGTTGCGGATCTAAGTCATTAAATAATACCCCGTTTACATGATTCCAGTCCAGCGACCGAATCCAGCGTTGGATTGCTTACTGGAATAATGGAAACCGGCACTGGAATGCATCAATCCAGTACCAATGCATTCCTGTGCCGGTTTACATTATTCCAGTAAGCAATCCAGCACTGGATTCGGTCGCTGGACTGGAATAATGTAACGGGGTATAAGTCTCATTTATTATTATTGTCACAGATTAGGTACTGAAACAAAACGATTATTGTAAATTAAAACTAAACTAAAACATCATATTTCTGAAATATCTTCACTATATTTGGTAATTTGACTGCTCAAAAATATACCTTTGTTTTGGTTCGCGCGTTCGCGTAGGTTTTTGTTATACTTAATCGAAAACACGGAAAAATGGTGAGGCAGATCAAAGAAAGTTCATTATTATCCCAGACTTTTGTGTATTTATTAATTACTCTCAACTTCGTAATATTTTCTACTGCTTTTGTGTATATCACGTATTATTACTCTAGTTTTAATAAGTTATAACCTAGAACCATGATGTCAGAAGAAGCAGATTGAAGTCAGTCTCCTGTAGAAACGTACGTAAACTATACCGTTTCTGTTATGTTTGTAATTTAGGCTAATTTAGCCAAGTTTTTAGGCTGGCTAAATTTAGTGACTGAATTCAGTAGGTAGCAAGTAAGAAGCTTACTAATGAATGCTATAACTACTGAATTCTGTAGGTGTAGTGTCTAAATTCAGTCTTCTACAGTTAGCCAAGTGTAATAAGTCTTTTAGCTGAAATATAATGATTCTATTCTCTCGGCAACCCTACCAGAACATGCCATTTATATGGAGATTGGACCTAGTGTCTGGGGTGTGGTAGTAGCATAGAAACATAAAATAGATATGGTAGTAGGTAGTTAGGACACATCTATACTAATATTATAAAGAGGAAAGATTTGTATTTTTGTATTTTTGTATTTTTGTATTTTTGTATGTATGTAATAAACTCAAAAACTACTGAACCGATTTCAAAAATTCTTTTGCCAAGAGAAAGCTACATTATCACTGAGTAACATAGGCTATTTTTATTACAAGAAAAAAATAGTGATCTTTGGAATTTTTTACTAAAACCAACGCAAGGTATAAAAAAAACAGCCATAAAATGGCTTTCATCGCATACGCTGCGGAAAGTACGAATGATAGAACCAAACAATGTTCTACAATATTATAGAACGTATTAAAATCTACAAAAAACCTCGCGAAAGCATATGTCTAACTACAGTAATTACGTCGCTACAACTGCTTTTTTACATTTTAAAAGAAGATAAAAATGCCGATCAACTTAAGACCATGCTATTCATACATTTGTTTTAATTCTTATCAAAATAAATTATTTCTCAATCAAGACTGTTTTAATACCTATTGATTCCTTTTTGAATTATTAAAATCGGACATTCCATTCAAAATATATTACGAAATTAAAAATATCCATCCTAAATATTTGCAACGACGCGACGCGACGGCCGCCGGCCGGCAGAATTATGAAGTGTACATACAGTACAGCGCAGCGTTCATCCCAGTCAGAGTGATTTTATCTCAGAAATACTTCTTTATCATGTACCACGTAGGTACATCGTTCCAAGACTAGGTACTCAAAATCAAAGAAATCACTTTGAGAGAAGCTTCAATTTCTCGGTGTCCGTTGAGGCTGAGAGAGTTATTTGTGGTAATATTATTATTTTGTTTTCCCTCGGAATTATGGCACATTTTTGAAGACAATTTGTGTCAAGACATCAAACATACAGCCCAACAACGAGATCCGGATTATGATGTATATGTCGCAGCCGGATTGTATAGTTCGCCGTATTACATTACGGCTAGCCGTTTTGAAAAACGGGGCCGTTTTGTAATGCGGCGGTTCAACGATTAGCCGCATTGTCATTGCAATACGTTCTTCAATAAGGCGGTCCACGTTCAGCCGCATTGTATTACTGCTTATGTTGTAGGAAGACCATATTTAAAAAAATAACAACACAAAATCTAAATTAATTTCATTTATCTGAATAAATTGATCGATTATTTCGTACGATATTCCGTACTATTTTTTTTACAACATTTTACCTCTCACATAAAGTTTGAAAGCCCATAACTTGATATCGGTGACGGTACACCTAAGAAACATGGTGAACTTCCATAGACAAGGGTCTATTATCGAAACATGTTCCATCGTAGATAGCATCGTCGCTTAACATCAGGTGAGATGGTGGTCAAGTTACGACCTATTATAGTTTTAAAACTACTTGCATGGCTCGCTCCACTCAGGACCTCCCTTGAGCTTCTGGCTCCCGCATTCTTTTAAATACACTCTAGGGGTAGTAGCGCCAAGACTAGGTGGAGTCGGGGTGCTCCGGGTCGGATCTGGGTCTCATGTAACCTACCCGGTCCGATTTAGTCTTAACAAGGTGGACGGTGGAAACGAAATAGTATCCAAGTAACGCCCAGGGTGATAAGTGCCACCCTAATAATATTGTGTACGATTCCTCCAAACTCCAGAATCCACTGTCACTTTTTTTTTTTTTTTTTTTTTTTTAACTTCTATAGGTTTACACTTGACCGCCATCTCGCCTGATGTTAAGCGACGATGCGGTCTACGATGGAGCGTGTTTACCTAGATAAAACCGATTCACTCTCGAAGAGGGAATCGGTGGGAAAACGGCAGTAGAACGAGGCCACACACTACTGACCATTGGTCACAACACACAACACGAATACACCAGTGGGGAGCTAGCCTGGAGACTGCGGGGACGCCCGAGCCCCCCCGGGGATGTCTATCTGGCCTTGTCATCCGGTCGCCAACCGGCAGGATAGCGCATCCCGGGATTTTTCGCTAGATGGCGGGGCAGCCTTTCATGAGTGGCTAGCTCACTACTTGGGCCCCCAACTATCTGCGGTCGGTGCGGCAAACCGTGCCTCGGATCCCGCTACCCTCCATGACTAGCTTCCCGATGTACAGTATTGGTGTGTGACAGACCGGTCTTGCAGTTGTGCAGCAACTGTTCTGACCCGTTTTCCCTTAATGGTAGCACTAGACAACACGACGGAACACGGCTAGGCCGCTTGGCGTCGTGACTTAGTCTAGTGGGTGGTCACCAACCACGGCCGAAGCCTACCACCGGTAATTTGTCACCTGATTATGAGGTGCTTCCCCACGGACGAAGGTTACTTTAGCAATTTAGGAACACCTGTGTGTTCCTAAATTGCTAAAGTGTATTCAACGCCATAGTTGTTGTTATGTCAGGCAGCGCCATGAGTGTTAAGAATCGGAACTAAAAATTATCAAAGAAGCGGCTAATCTCTCGCTTTATTACATTACGGCTAGCCGTGTTGAATAACGTATGGCGTTGAATACATTCCAGTGGTTTTTAGGGTTCCGTAAAACGTAAAAACGGAACCCTTATAGATTCGTCATGTCTGTCTGTCTGTCTGTCCTTCCGTATGTCACAGCCACTTTTTGCCGAAACTATGAGATCTACACTGTTGAAACTTGGTAAGTAGATGTATTCTGTGAACCGCATTAAGATTTGTACAAAAAAATTAAAAAAAAGAAAAATTAGGGTTGCCCCCCATACTGAGAACTGAAACTCAAAAATTTTATTTTCATCAAACCTACACGTGTGGGGTGTCTATCGATAGGTCTTCAAAAATGATGTTGAGGTTTATAACATAGTTTTTGTCTATACTGAATAATTTGCGCGAGAGACACTTCCAAAGTGGTAAAATGTGTCCCCCCCCCCTCCCCTCTAACTTCTAAAGTAAGAGAATGAAAAATCTAAAAAAAAAAAGTTATGTACATTACCATACAAACTACCAACGAAAATTAGTTTGAACTTGATCTGATGAGTAGTTTTTTTTTAGTACGTCATAAATACACTATTATTAAAACTTCGATCAAAGTTACAACGAACTACAAGAACTATGTGTACTATGTATATTATGTTACTTGCTGCAACGGAACCCTTCATGGGCGAGTCCAACTCGCACTTGGCTACTTTATTAAATCAGCTGTATTCAATCCGGCTGATCGTTAAACCGCCGCTTTACAAAACGGCCTTTAACCAACTAAGCCACCAGGCCAGGCAGTTTAATGTTTTTGAACTTTAAAGTTTTGGTTTTTAATTTTGATCTTTTGGAAAAATTTGGTCATGTACATTTCATTTAGCATACCTACTTAACAAAAAATTTGACCCCGTGCGAAGCCGGGACGGGCCGCTAGTCTAATATAAAGACAGCATAATGTAACGAAAATCTCACACAAGTATACGCAATGTGCACACAGCTTCACTTGCATCGTGCGAGACGTTTGAATGAATGACAAAGACATAATGACAAGTAGGCAGTAGGTGGAAATGAGATAGCTATACATCACATTTGTTTAGATATTTTTTTCGACAAGAATAGAAATACATACAAATGCACTGGCGTGAAAGAGACAAAATAGACGCAACTAACATATCGCCGGTCGTGTTGCACTCTTACGCTGTATGTATATCTGTCTCTTTTTAGAATTGGCCAATTGTAAAATTGTTTCCAACAGAAAAATAATTTTAGATGTAATAATCATTGAACTGTTATGGAAATAATTAAAGATTTTGTGTACTTACGCATGAAAAGTGATACCATGGAACTTGTTCTTGGTCTTTGCACTGTTTGTGCACCTTGCAAAAGCAGAATAAGACATTATTACGGCTCATATCGGATTTTTTTGAATTATTAGCGAACGTCCACTCAACTTGTGGCTCCTGTTGCGACTGAGACTCAATCAGGAGACGTCACCTGATTTTACATTGTGATCGTAGATGAGCGCATGCCGCTTCTTAGTGTTTTAAGAGTTCAATGATTATTACTCTAGTTTTAAGTTATAACCTAGAACCATGATGTCAGAAGAAGCAGATTGAAGTCATTCTTCTGTAGAAACGTACGTAAACTATACCGTTTTTGTTATGTTTGTAATTTAGGCTAATTTAGCCAAGTTTTTAGGCTGGCTAAATTTAGTGACTGAATTCAGTAGGTAGCAAGTAAGAAGCATACTAATGAATGCTATAACTACTGAATTCTGTAGGTAGTTAGCGACTAAATTCAGTCTACTACAGTTAGCCAAGTGTAATAAGTCTTTTAGCTGAAATATAATGATTCTATTCTCTCGGCAACCCTACCAGAACATGCCATTTATATGGAGATTGGACCTAGTGTCTGGGGTGTGGTAGTAGCATAGAAACATAGAATAGATATGGTAGTAGGTAGTTAGGACACATCTTTTATATGGAGATCTACCGAATAGATCTATGAAATGTTGCAAATTTTACTTAAACCCATTATCCTATGTTTGGGTGAATGGATGTTTTGATATTTGTCGCTCAGTCACGCCAGAACAGCTGAACGGATTGTTTAGACATTCCAAACATAATTAGATTATAGTCTGGAATACCAGATATGCTACTTTTCATCACATAAAAAAATAAGGAAAAGGAACTACACAAATAAAATAATGAAACGCTGCTAGTGTAATAATATATGCTTTTAAATTTCCAGGTGTGCACCGAAGGGAGACTAATCTTGGAATTCACATTTGATGATCTCATGCGGATCAAGTCATGGCATATGGCGGTTCGAGCGCACAGAGAGCTGATACCTCGGGCGGCGGTCCACCCCCCGGACCACGCAGCGTTGGACCAGCTAGCCAAGAACATCACCAGACAGGGGATAACGAACTCTACGCTGAACTACCTAAGGGTGAGTGTTGCTTGAGCCCTGAGTTCACATACATGCCTATTTAGACCAGCTAGGTTAAAACATCACATTAGCACAATACAGAGTATTACCAACTCTACAGTCAACTATTTAAGGGTGAGTGTTGCCTGTGAGTGAGCCCCGAGTTCACATAATTAGAGCATATAGCTAAGAACATCATAAGACAGGTTATTACCAACTCTATGCTACACTATCTAAGGGTGAGTATTGATTGAGAATAGAATGTATATCCATGCCTATTTAGACCAGCTAGCTAAGTCACCAGGTAGGGGATAACCAACTCTATGCTCAACTACCTAAGGGTGAGTGTTGCTTGGGTTCTGTCCAAATGATGTGAATAGGCTTGCTTCCAAAAACATATGAAGAATGCCAACTCGGGACTTAGAGCTAAGTATCTTTAGACCAGCCACCTAATAACATAACCAGTCAGGGGAAAACCAATTCTATGCTCAACTATCTAAGGGTGAGTGTTGGTTGTTATTTGAATCTATTCATCAGATCATCAGACTAGTTTGTTAAGAATGGTTACAAACTTTATACTCGATTATTTAAGGGTGAGTATTGCTTGAAGCTTGAGTTCACATACATGCATATTTAGACCAGCTTATGAACATCACCGTGCAGGGGATAACTAACTCTACACTAAACTGTCTAAGGGGTAATGTTGCTTGAGGTTCGAGTATACATCTATGTCAGCTAGCTAAGAACATCATCAGACGGGATATCCAACTCTATGCTCAACGGTCTAAGGCTGAGAGTTGCTTGATATTCGAATCTATTCATCAGATCATCAGACTAGTTTGTTAAAAATGGTTATAAACTTTAATTTCGTTATTTTAAGAGTGAGTATTGCTTGAGGCTTGAGTGTAGATCCATACCAGCTACCTAAGAACATCACCAGACAGAGGGATAACCAACTCTGCACTCAACAGTCTAAAAAAACTATTTTTAAATGTTTTGTCTGTCTCTCCGTCTGTCTGTTTATTCCAGCTAATCTCCGAAACAGCTGGACCGATTATGACATGGCTTTCACTACTCGATAGCTGTTGACCAAATGGGTATCTTAGACCTCTCCTCCTTGAGGAAAATAAACACGGTTCCGCAAAATAAACAAAAACCCCTTAAAAAGTGCGTGAAACCGCGGGCATAACTAGTTATACATAGAAACCAACGTCATTTATTCCCAGCGAACTGCCCTGTAATGTTTCTGGAAACATTTCCCTATGTTTTAAATACGGAGTTAGCTACTCCACATACTCAGTGGTCTGTGGCCTCTGTCACAGAATAAATATTAGTACAGAAGCCACACTTACTAAAAACAATTATATAAATAGCGACTCTTGCTGGGACACAACAAAGTTCAATTCAGCTCGCAATACCTGTCGCGATTTTCAAATAAACATTTGCGCTCTTTCTAACGCGTAACTCTGTCCCTGTCTAGCGCGGAAGGTTTACGACATATCTAATAACAAAATGCGCGGGAAACGTGTTGCGCGAGCGCTCAGCCGTGCGTCCGACAACCGACTGTCACTTGTTTCCTGGAAGGAACGGTCTAGCGGTAGGCTAAAACCGCGCTACCTTGAGCGAGTGAGGGTGCACTGCCTCTGTTAACCATTTCATTCATTTGTTTACTTTTTTTTTTTACATGAATATTGGATCAGTTGTAGAATAGGAAATAGAAATAGGGAACATTTCCATTCTAATTCTTTGACTATTTCATTTTCTAAGTCGCCTCCTCCCGGCTCAGCGCCTCCGCCACGGCCACGACTGCTGTCCATTACCAACGTTGTCCTTGAAACTGGAGAGTGGTGTGTTTTTTGTAGTGATAGAACTCTTAGCAGAGTCCGCCTGGGGAAGTACCACACCTTTGCCAATTATTATTCTACCGGCAAGCAGTAATGTGCAAATATTACTGTGTTCCGGTTTGAAGGGCAATGTTTCCAGATAAATTACAGGGCTTAGAGATACAACAACTTAGATCTCTGGGTGACAAGTGCAGTGCAGTGCTAGGTAATGATTTGGACTCTTCATGTTCCAATAGCTGCGTGTCACTGTGCTGTTATGTGGCAGGCATGTTGCTTACCATCAGGCACATGTCCTGCTCGTCTCGTCACTCTTTATTTAAAAATAAATAAATAATAATACGTATCGTTTCTGTCCCCCCAGCTATGCGTGATCTTGGAACCGATGCAAGAACTGATGTCCCGACACAAGGCGTACGCGCTATCGCCGCGGGACTGCCTCAAGACCACGCTCTTCCAGAAGTGGCAGCGGATGGTGGCGCCCCCAGGTCAGTTCCACTTTATATAGTGGCCGGCAAACAAGTTGACCCAAAATTGACGTGGAAGGGGAAAGTTCGCGCATGTACACTTCCACCAAACAGACCTTAAAAACGTTTCTGCGCAGCCATGCGCAGCTAACTTCATTGGGTCAACTTGTTTGCCGGCACCTATACCAGGGCGACATAACTTCATTGGGTCAACTTGTTTACCGGCACAATAGATGAATTTGAAGTTTGAATGTATTGAACTTGTTTGCCGGCGCCTATACCAGGGCGACATAACTTCATTGGGTCAACTATATTACGCGGGTAAATTTCGCCGCGTGACGTGACAGCATAATTAGCTCAGACGGGAAGTCGGGCGCTCCTAGCGGTCACGAATTAGTAGCTCCGGGTTCGAATCCAGACGGGTTCTCTTATTTTTTCAATTTGTTTTTTTTTAAGAAAATCTATTTCTTGGAGTTTTTTATCTGTAGGTATCTAAGTATATTTAGTATTTAAACCGAGCAAAGCTCGGTCACCCAGGTACTTATCTATTCTATGACATAACTTCATTGGGTCAACTTGTTTGCCGGTACCTATACCAGGGCGACATAACTTCATTGGGTCAACTTGTTTGCCGGCACCTATACCTAGGCATAGAGTACCTATCCCGAGAGGGACTGGTTGGTTATAATATGGTACAATTCTCAACTAATTAGTCCGTCAGTTACATTGCTATAATAGTGCGCGCAATATAACTTTGCGCGCGACTGGTGGCGTACTTAATGTTGCCAGGTCAAGCTAATAGGTTCCCCGTTCATTGAGAACTTTCAGCTTCATAAAACAGGTATGGGAAGGGATTTTTCAGGGAAGCAATATAACTACACATACATTAATAATATATTTAGATAAATATAGAGTCGAGAGTGATTTTGTTTGTGTAAAATGTAAACCTATTCAAGTTAACAAAAAAAACCTATCTCGAGAGCCGAGAAACTGTTTGGCTATAATAGGATACAATCCTCAAAAAAAAACTAATTAGTCCATCAGTTAGATTGCTAAAAAGTATTTTACACGTATTTTTTCTTTTGTTTCACAAATAAAAAAAATTGTCAGTCATAGGAACTGCCGATAAAAGTGAAAACTTATAACTCAGAGTTCGATAGCTTACCTTGACACTACAACTACACGGGTGTAACCGAAGGGCGTGGCCTCGCCATCATGTCTTGGCCATCTAGAAATGCCTCAGCATTTCCCATTGGCTCACGCATTTTCAGATGGCCATGCCATGATGGCGAGGCCACGCCCTTTCAGCATTTCCCATTGGCTGACGCATTTCTAGATGCCCAATCGCCAAGGTCCCGAGTTTACCCGAAGATTTCTTATCATACCCGAGCGTGACGGTAGAATCCAATTTACACCCCACGAAAAATTTGTCTAGGCGCGCCTAAAGAAGTTTTCACTTCAAAAATGGCGAAGTTACAATAACTTAGAAGTTTCAAGTGACGTCACTTGGTGGTACGATTTTTACCGACAAGTGACGTCACAACCCCTCTGGAATTCTGACGTCTATATCTTTGACGATTTTTAACAATTTGATGAAACAAAAGATACATGTGCCATATTTTTCCATGATCTAGCTGACGGACTAATTAGAATGGTTTATTTTTGACCCAGTATTTTTCCATAAACTAAGTCATACAGGAGTAAAGAGGCTCACAGGTGGTGCATTTAAATAAATGTGTCACTAATTGACAAATTAATAAATATTTATTTTCATGTGTATTTAGTACTAGCTGAAACGTGCGCGTGTTGTTACGCCATCTATCGAAAATTGGTCGTTCCAATTCAAATTTTGAACAAATTCTGTTAGAGTGCTCGCAATATAACTCTGCGCGTAGCAAAATATGGAACTAATTGACAGGCCGTCAACTTCTTATTTACGTCACAGTTGACAAAAGTTTGTTTACGTTTGGTGTATTTATTAATTTCCAAAATAATTAATAGCTTTTATTATGCCGAAAGTGATTAAAAGTGATGGCCGTGGCTGGTTCTTGAAAATCAATCGTGGTTGTGAAGAAGAACAATACAATAACGGGCCAAAAGTGCAGTTTTCCAAACGCAGAGCTATTTGACAACTAACATGTAGGGATACCATAGCAATCAAATCTCCACCTATTATCGGCAAATTTTAAAGCTGAGGCTTTAGGTTGAGGTGCGGCTTTGGGTTTGATTGTTTTATCGCCAATTTACCCGTGGGAAAAAATGTGTGTGCTTAAGACCGAATGTGAGAAACTAGTTATAAATGTTTTTTTTTCATAATATACAAATCAATATAGAAAACACAGTGACACAGCAGTGAAGATCAGCTGATTGTATCTTTCTCGCTCGGGTACACTCGGCGGTTCCATGTTCACCCGATCGACCCTTTCACCTAACAGCTGTGCGCCAAAAGAAATGTAACTTAATTTTTTTTCAACGTTAGCTTGGATGCTCTTTGATCCTTAACTCTGTATTTATTACTGTATTTTTATTGAAGGCGTTTCAGAACGTACTGTCACGTGGTAATTGACAACGCATTATACCACTGCACTCAGATAAATAAAGCGGCTACAATGGGCAATGTAAAAGAAGAAAGCCAAAAGTGGCTTAAGAAAAATGAAATAGATTTCGACGATTGTAGGACAAATCAGCAGTTACTCGAATAAAGAGGCACAAAGAAGACCCACAATACCAAGTAGAATAACTTTTAAAGGAACATGGACAGGAACTTTTGCGGTTACCGCCGTGATTCATCGTGATTTTAACCCTATTGAAAAAAGAAGATGATTCTATGGAAGCCAATGACTCATTAAAAGAACGTTTATGCGCCAAATTTTCAAATAGTGTTATTTATGGTCTCAATAAAAGATTTACAAGTTTAAATTAAATTCTTGTTATTTCGATGTTGGTGTAGGTTGAAAATGACAGATTTTTTTAATGTAATAAACTTTAATAAAGTTTTCCTGGTGGAAAGAGACTCAGACAGCCTGTACCAATTACCAATGATTCTTGGTCATACTGAACCAAACCAGCACTGCAAAGGCGTTCATTACTTCGAGACATTCGTTCTTGAGTCTCAGTTGTCGTGTAGTTACTTAAATTGCTTCCCTGAAAAATCCCTTCCCGTACCTGTTTTATGAAGTTGTACGTTCCCAATGAACGGGAAGGGAACCTATTAGCTTGACCTGGCAACATTAAGTACGCCACCAGTCGCGCGCAGACTTATACTGCGAGCACTATACCTTAGGTTCTAATGACGCAACCTTTTAAAAGATAGACACATGCTGTCACGCAAAGAAAGCTCTCAAAAAGCAGTATTTTTCCCGTTTTTGTTACATTTTTCATTCATGCTTCGCTCCTGTTGATAGTAGCGTAACGTTAAATAGCCTTTCTCGATAAATGGACTATCCAACAGAGAAATAATCATTCAATTCGGACCAGTAGTTCCCGAAATCCTTGCGTTCAAACAAACAAACTCTTCAGCTTTACTATATTAGTATAGATTAGTAAAGTTTAGTTAGTAGAATCGTATTTGATGAGAATACATTTAAAAAATATTAAAATCCTCGACACTTTTTGGTGTCTGTATTTTTTTTTTCTGTATAGTATAGTGACGAGACGAGCAGGACACGTGCCTGATGGTAAGCATCATTCCTGCCCATAACAGCACAGTGACACGCAGCTATTCGAACATTAGCAACGATTTTAAAAGCAATTTCCACGTTAAAAGAGTCCAAAATCACAGCGCTCGTCACCCAGAGAGATACGAGTTGTCTCATCTCTAAACCCTGTGCTTTCAGTGGAAACATTGGCCATCAAATCAGAACACGGTACAGCGGTGAAGTTCAGTGGCAGTAGAATAACCGGTAAAGGTGTGGTACTTCCCTCGAGACTCTAGTAAAGAGTTCTACCGCTACAACAAACTTTACTCATATTTTGATGTTTTAAAATCTTGTTTCTGGTGTTACAGAGTCTCAACGGCCGGCCAGCAAGCGGCGCAAGCGCAAGGGTAGCGCCGGGGCTAATGCGGCTCCGCCCGCGCCCGCCAAGAAACGATCACCCGGACCTAACTTCAGCCTCGCATCGCAGGTAAAACTACCCTCTACTTTACTCTCCATTTTTAACCCCCCCACAAAAAAGGGGTGTTAATATGACGTCGATATCATGACCTACCAAATTCTGGGTTATTAGTTTTCACTTCTATAGGCAGTTCCTAAGACTGTCAATTGTCTTTTGTTACCTGGTTTCGCGAGAACGCCCGACTCGATTTTTGCATTTCTTTAGACGTGACAACGTCTAATAACTAGATGAACGCCGGCTGCATGCACGAAAATGTGTCCCGTTACGCTCATTGTATGCTTATATGCGCCGCATCTATCGATGTTTTGTTGCGACGTTGTCACGTTAAACTATCGTCCGTAAACTAACCGGTTTTACAGACAACCAATTTTTTGACGTGATAACGTCTTATAATTCGATGAAGCCGGCTGCACGCCCACAATACATGACGTCATGTACCGTTACCGAGTTACCGTTGGTCGTTACCTCGCCGCATGTTTGTTACAGTTGTATTAATTATTTCGACCAGTAGTTCAAGCGGGGATGTAGCTCAGTGGTAGAGCGTTCGCTTTGCATGTGAAATGCCCCGGGTTCGATCCCCGGCATCTAAAAGCTTTTTTGCATTGTTTTGATTGAAAATGACTAAATTCTACTGATTACTTTTTACATACAAATCTATTAATAAACAAATGAAATTAAAATTTTCTTTTGAAAAATGCTACCATTCAGTATTTTCTTAAGACGTTGTCACGTTCTATCGTCAGTAAACCGACTTTACAGACAACCATTTTTTTTTTGTATTAATTTAATTGTCTTTTTAACACTATTGATAAAATTCTCTTGTCCAACAGGACGTGATGGTAGTAGGCGAGCCGTCGCTAATGGGCGGCGAGTTCGGCGACGAAGACGAGCGCCTCATCACCCGGCTAGAGAACACGCAGTACGAGGGCGACGGGGACTGGTCCGCGCCGCCGCCGCCGTCGCCGGCCAAGTCGCCGCAGCACTGACGCACGGCCCCTGCCGCGCCGTACTAGCGGGGGCCGCTTGTCTAGGGGAACGGTTTTCACTTTTTTAGGGTAACCCTGTAAAATAGCCAGGTGTAGGCATTGAAACATGGCAATTTTTTAGGGTGAACACTTTTGGGGTGGGCACTTTGCAAAATTGTCCACCTCATAAAATTACTACGTTTAAGCATTGAAACATGGTATTTTTTTAGGGTGGACCCTTTTGGGGTGGGCACTTTGGAAATTGTCCACCCTATGAAATTACTACGTATAAGCATTGAAACATGGTAATTTTTTAGGGTGGACACTTTTGGGGTGAACACTTTTTGGGGTGGGCACTTTGGAAATGGTCCAAACTAGAAAATTTACCACGTATAATCGATTAAACATGGCAATTTTACAGGGTGGACACTCTTTAGTGGTCAGTTACGAGGTGGTTACGTTATAGACGGTCGCTATTCATGGTCACACTGCGCCTCATTTGTTCCTGGCTATTTTATTGGGTGGGCAATGTTTATTGCGGTTGCTGTAGAAATGGTGCACTCCATAAAATTGCCACATCTAATCATTTATACGTTATCAGTTTTATAGGGTGGGCACTATTTAGGTGTTCACTTAATAAATTGTCACACTCTGCAAATGGTTACACTGGTTAAGTGGTCCCACTTCCTAGATGCTTCCACTGTCTAGTTCAAAACGCTGTCTTGAGACTGTGTAATATAAGAACATTTTTCACTGTGTTGATAGTTATGATTCGGTTTGTGACATCGTGAGACTGTCTAGACATTGTGACACTTGAAACATCTTGACATCGTCTGAAGCTTCACCATGTCCTCTGTAACTTAAAGATAATTAAAATTGTGATTAACAATTAAATAACTGTAATTTTATTCGTTCTAAATACAGTATAATGAATATAGTGCGCCTGTCGTGGTACTAACGTGTCGAATCTTATTACAAAAGTGTGACTCCCCTGATTTAGTGTGACAATATGAGTCGGAACTACCCTACCTGGACAGGCGTTTTATGTCTGCTTTGGCACTTCATTGCACATTTATACGTCGGTCTTTAAGCGCATCGTAAATTTCTGAGCTTTTAAATACTCATGAGCTTTCAAAGTAGCCTTTTAGCTATTGTGGTGGCACTTGTATCAAATTGACAACATCTGAATGTCAGGTGTGAAAAGATCTGATGCAAAGTGTGATGCATTTGATGGTGATGTGACGTCATCTGGGTCTGTGTTTCCAAACTTAGGTTCGGTGTGTCAATATTCCATCCGTGTGAATCTGGTCAGTGTTTCAATATCTGGATCACTGTGGCAATATCTGGGTTGGTGTTATTGTGTATTCCTTGACAGTGTGACGATACTCTGGTCAGTGTGACGATATTTTAAATAGAGTGACGGTGCATCTGTGTCGGTGTGACCGAATCTTAAGTTAGTGTGACAACATCTAGGTCAGTGTGACGATACCCTGGTCAGTGTAACGATATCATAAGTAGCGTGACGGCATCTGAGGCAGTGTCACCGATTCTTAAGTCAGTATGACGGCATCTGAGGCAGTGTGACCGATTCTTAAGTCAGTGTGACGGCATCTGAGGCAGTGTGACCGAATTTTAAGTCAGCGTGACAACATCTGGGTCAGTGTGACGATACCCTGGTCAGTGTAACGATATCTTAAGTACCGTGACAGCATCTGAGGCAGTGTAACCGATTCTTAAGTCAGTGTGATGGCATCTCGAGCTGTGTGACCGATTCTTAAGTCAGTGACACAAAATCTGAGTCAGTGTGACGACATCTAGGTCAGTGTGACACTATGAGACCGCAGTGACCCGAAAGGCAGTAAACCCCTAAACCCTGAGAAAGTCAGTCCGCGATCCTAGGCGAGTGTCATGGCCGCAGTACCGCTCGCTGGGCCATGATTGTAACAAACGGGCCAATGTTTTGTTATTCAGATATACGTTGAGACTAATACAGACTGTTTTACATCACTGCTTTTTAAATATCAGCCAAAATTTTATAGCGTTTTTCTGCTGGTATTTTTCCTACTGAGGGAACCTTTGTATGTGAGCCCGACTCGCACTTGACCACTTAAAAAAAATCTTTGGTTATATTATCGGAGTTTTCATACGGATCCTTAACTTATTTGAACATTTTCTTTAGCCTATATTCATAACAGATAATGTAGGATTTTTAATGGTTAAAGATTTTTCAAAATTGTCCAGTACTTTCAGAAGCTATTCGATTCAAACAAACAAACAAATCTTTCCGTAATAATAGGTACTTATTAAGTATGGTGAATTAAAACAGCACCTACATAGTTTCCTTATTCAAATACGCTAATAGAATTTTGACTGGTATGTATTTGAAAAGTAGTGATGTATCAGAACCTAATACAAAAGTTTCGAGAAACTAGTGAATACTTTGAGGGTAGTATGTACTACTCCTTACCGATCTAGGTCGTTAAATACAATGTAATATAAAAGTGGTATAATGTTTTATTTTATTTTCGTACGCCGTGTCACAAGTGTTATTTATTGTATAATTATAATTAAATTTATACGCTATGTTCGTTATAGCAATTATTGTAATCTATTTAACTAATCAGTTTTTGTCCGCTCAAATGTGGGTAGTTCAATTTGAAAAAAATATTTTGCATCTGACAGGATTTGAACGCTTGCTAGAAAACATTTTACATGTATTAATATCAATCTAAAATTCTAAAAGTCTTTCTCTGCCAATTGAAGCTAACAGATTTACAGAAAATTCGATGGTTTTCGAGTACAATGACATAACTAAAAATAATTTATTTTAGGGAAAGCTTTGATTTTTGTTTTATAAGCGAGATGGTTTTGTTTCAATCGAAAAGTGACGCCGTCTCTTTTAAACCAATGCTAACGTGAAATCGGCTTTGTGACTATTCATAATATAAAAAATATCAAAGTTTTAATATCGTATATACTTAGTTCAATTTATCAGGATTTTTAATAACGTATATATTCTCGAAAACCAGCGAATTGACTTCATCTGGCAGTAATGTGCATAATATTTATGTTGTATTCTAGTTGATACTTTTCATTATCAAAAAGGGGAGGGGGACGCCATCTTGTCTCCCCCCCCCCCCCCTCCTTTCCCGTGTCTATGGAATAAAATGTATTACAAGACAATCAAACATATACTAGAAATGTTCATGAAATTGACAGTTTTCATATAGTAAGAATAAATTAATGTGTATTAATTTAAATTTATTGTATAGTTAAGGAATCGTTTTAAATGAATTTGTATGAAAAGTGTCAATTTCATTTGACAATACATGTTCCAAAAATCTGTTTAATAGCCTTTCGGAAATTATTGAGCAACAAATATCCAAAGGTTTACATTTCCAATGTAGTAGGAAAGGTAATCATCGTACTCAACGACCCTACTACATATTTCGTAAATATATATGTCATAGTAAAATTGTAAGAACCGTCAGATTACAAACTAAGGGACCGTTCAAGTATTATGTAAAGCAATTTGGAGGGATTTGTCTTTTTTTTTTTTTTTAAATACAGAGTGAAGAGACGAGCAGGTCATGTGCCTGATGGTAAGCAACATGCCTGCCACATAACAGCACAGTGACACGCAGCTATTGGAACATGAAGAGTCCAAATCATTACCTAGCACTGCACTGCGCTCGTCACCCTTCCCGACCGCCCTTCAAACCGGAACACAGTAATGTTTGCACATTACTGCTTGGCGGTAGAATAACTGGCAAAGGTGTGACACTTCCCCAGGCGGAGAGTCCGGCCAAGAGTCCTACCCTACTATAAACGTCTAAACTATCTTATAAACGTTACAATCCGCCATGGAGGTATATTTTTTACCAAAAAAAAGAAGCACTAAATTAAATTCTCCACAGTTGGTAAATTGTGCGGTGACTTAAGTAAAAATGGATCACTTTCATGCTACGAAATGTTTACGGAGAGCGAAAGGAAGGGTGTTAAAAATGTTTAAGTGGGAAGGGGAAATCTTTAAAAAAATGCTTTACGTAATACTCGAATGCCTCCTTAACCTATCTTACCCATGAGATTAGAATCTCACTCATTAAGGTACAGGTTCGTTACACGAGTTTTAGTCGTATGAATTTTTTATACGTGAAACCAAAAACTTTGGTATTTTTACGCGACGACGAAGGATTATGAAATTTCTCACACTTACAGTTTATATAGTGCAGAATGCATTTTTTTTTGTATTACAGTAAAATACCTACATTAAATCAATAGAAAACACTACACACATGGATTTGACAGATTTATAAATACTCTTAATTATTGTTAAAGTCTACGTAGCGATTCTGAACTCAGTCGGATAGATCATTCAAAGAAATAAATTCAAAGAAATTCGTCAAAGTCGGAATCAATCGGGATGACGACAGAGTCAAAAACACACCATTCAAATCAGTTCGTCGGATAGATTGTGGAAAAATATGGGACACGTATTTTTGACGTGATAACGTCTTATAATTCGGTGAAGCCGGCTGCACGCCCGCAAAACATGACGTCATGTAACGTTACCGTTACCGTTAGTTCGTCGTCCGTGCCATGCGGACGAAGCTGAGCGCTGAGGGCGCCACCCGCCGAGTCGAGCGGTATCACTACTCGCGCTATCAGCGTACTGATTTCTTAAGACGTTGTCACGTTTAACTATCGTCAGTAAACCGACTTTACAGATAACCATTTTTTTTGATTTACCAAAATATCAAAAATTGACAGAGATATAGATCGTCAAACTTCCCGAGTGGTTGTGACGTCACTCTATAGTAAAAATCGTACTATAACGTGACGTTACTCGAAACTTCTATGCAATGTATCTTCGTAATTTTTTGTTTGTGAAACATGGGAAAAAATACGTGTACAATATTTTTTTAATAATCTTACTGACGGACTGATTCGTTTTTTTTTTCAGTCGTCTCGCCTACTCTCTTTCGGTCTTTGTCTCATCCGTTCAGAGTGACAGAGACAAGGATGGTTATTCCGAATTTGAGTCATCGGATTGCGTTCTGAATCAATGAAATACCCTTATTCCGAGAGCTGGGGGTAAATTTTGGGTAGGTATTTGTGACAGCTAAAAACTTGTCACATAGCTCTCTTGGTAACTCCGTAACCAAGGTAACGTGGTCCTCCCCAACACGGAGGTGCAGACCTGGCTGATGAGTAGCGGGGCAAAATAAATCCCTCAATTATATCACCTGGGAGGTAGAAAGTACCGCCAGAATAATCTGTCTTTTTGGGAAACACTAAGTTGTAAATTAAAAATAAATTAACACCTAATTAAAATTTAAAAAACTGCAAAACATTTTTGTACGCGTCTGTCTGGCAATATTAAAGCCCCGACCAAATCGTCCGGCATTTCATTGTATTATTATTTAAGCAGCAAACAACATTATACACAAATTGCATAATGCCTCAAACGTATTTATTGAACAACATTTTTTTTTTTAAAGTTTAGATTCATATTGTCGCTCTACTCATCACCTCATTAGCCAGGCTTACACCTCCGTGTTGGGGTGGGTATAGTAGGAGAGCTATTTGACAAGTTTTCAGCTAGCCTGAAATAGGTACCTATCCAAAATTTGCTACCACCTCTCGGACTACCTGGTCAAATTGCGAATAGATTAATATTACTTTACGGTCTATTTTCGACCATCTGGCGACCACTACTTTATGATTATGTATATTTAAATGTTTTTTTTTAACTTGTGGCACAGCGTAGCTTGACAGCGTGTAAGAGGCCCTCTAGATTAAAAGATGTCTGTAAAAATAAATAAAATAGCCGATTTGCCCAAATCGGCGGCCGTTGGCGGTATGTCAGCAAGTTTCTTGGGCACATGGATTACGTCGTATAAATAAATAAATATAGGCATTTACGGATAAATTATAATAATTGTGTTGTTTTATTTCAACGTCGTTTTCTTTACTAATAGGTACCTACCACAGATAAGAAAATAGCTACTAATTAATACTTTTGACGTGATAACGTCTTATAATTCGATGAAGCCGGCTGCACGCCCGCAAAACTGTAACGTTCCGCCGTTACCGTTAGTTCGTCTTCCGTGCCATGCGGACGAAGCTGAGCGCTGAGGGCGCCACCCGCCGAGTCGAGCGGTATCACTACTCGCGCTATCAGCGTACTGATTTCTTAAGACGTTGTCACGTTCTATCGTCAGTAAACCGACTTTACAGACAACCATTTTTTTGAAGTGAAAACTACTTTTGGGGCCCCGCAGACAGATTTTCCGTGGGCTGTGAATTGAATTCTAGCGTCACGCTCGGGAATGAAAAGAAATCTTCGGATAAACTCCGGGCCATGGCCATGGTCATGGCTACGCCCTCCGGTTTCACCCACGTAGTTTCCAACGTAAGCTATCAAATTCTGAGTTCTAAGTTTTGACTTATCGGCAGTTCCTATGACTGACAGTTTTTTGAAGTGAAAACTTCTTTAGGCGCGCCTAGACAGATTTTTCGTGGGGTGCAAATTGATTTCTAGCGTCACGCTCGGGTATGATAAGAAATCTTCGGATAAACTCGGGTCCTTGGCGATTGGGCATCTAGAAATGCGTCGGCCAATGGCCATCTAGAAATGCGTGAGTCAATGCGAAATGCTGACGCATTTCTAGAAAGGTAACCTATCAAATTCTGAGTTATAAGTTTTCACTTATATCGGCAGTTCCTGTCATAGAATATTTTTTTCAATTTTTTTTTATCGCGTAGAGTGACGAGACTAGGTACCTACCTATGTTATTTTTATCTCAAGAAGCGACGCGTGCTTTACATGTGGTAACGATGTTCAACAGACACTCTGTGAATGAGGGCGTGACCGTCCCACACGCAAGGCAAGGTGTTTCGCGGATAATGACAAACAAACTAACACTAGTGAAGGCTAACACTAGCTTGAAAAACTAGCCTCGTGTAGCTCGGGCATAAGAGCCAGATGGGTGGCTGATTTGCTTAATAAAAGAGGAAAGCGAAAATATTGCTAAAATTCGTGGTTTATTCCCGTTCGTCCCCACATCATCGTCCCCACTGGGGACGAACGGGAATAAACCAAAATTCGTCATTTCGAATTTCACAGTCTTGTAAAACAATTTTTGAATTTTTTTAAATGAGTTCTACGACGATTAATTGATACGTCTACAAACATTTCATGGAAAAATTGGGAAATCCGAAGTGACGAATTTTAGCAGTAGTTCCTCAAAAATTTTGAAAATGTACATACGCTCATTTGGTTCTTACACCGCGATTTGTTTTCACGCACACATGTACTTGGCTTTTTAGGGTTCCGTAAAACGTAAAAACGGAACCCTTATAGTTTCGTCATGTCTGTCTGTCTGTCTGTCCGTCCGTATGTCACAGCCACTTTTTGCCGAAACTATGAGAACTACACTGTTGAAACTTGGTAAGAAGATGTATTCTGTGAACCGCATTAAGATTTGAACAGAAAAAAAAAGAAAAATTAGGGTCGCCCCATACTGAGAACTGGGTAGCGATTCTGAAACTATTCGGTTGCATCCGACACGGAATCTCATCTCTCGGTCTTTGTCATGCTAAACAGATAAGACAAAGACCGATAGATGAGATTCCGTGAAAAGCAGCCTTATACAGAAGCTGCGGGCCTGAAAATCGCTTCACGAGTTCTTAGCTTTAGACAACGTCGTTCTATCTATTCGTACCTGTTTGCACGCAATGAAACAGAGCAAGGCTCGGTTGTTCAAATAGGTAAGTTTTCGTAGTGGTAGGACTTTTTAGAGAGTCCGCCTGGGGACGTACCACACCTTTGCTAGTCATTCTACCAATTAGCAGTAAACTGCAAAGATCACTGTCTTCCAGTTTGGAGCACAAGGGTTCAAGATAACTTACTGGCCATTGAGACTTTGATGACTCAAAGCATTGAGATGAATCTTCTTATTTCTCTGGGCGAAGAGCGCAGTGCAGTAGGTACTAGGTAGGTAATGATTTGGACTCTTTGTTCCAATAGCTGCGTAACACCAAAGATAATGTACCTAATATGCGTAAAGGCCGATCTAAACTGAACGAACATAGAGCTAGAGCTGGAACAAGAGCATTCTTTCTCGATCTTTTAGTGGAAACGAAAGATCGTTCTTAGCGTTTTCCATATTAAATATTCCGTAGAATCTTTGCAAACGCAAACAAAACAACGAAAGAATGTTCTACGTTTGTTTACACCAAATGAATTTGATACAGGGATAGAATGAGCATTCGCTCGTCTGATGTAAATCGGCCTTGGGAGGCATGTTGCTTGTTGTTTAGTAGTTTCGGCAAAAAGTGGCTGTGACATACGGACGGCCAGACAGACAGACATGACGAATCTATAAGGGTTCCGTTTTTACGTTTTACGGAACCCTAACAATGCAAAAAAGCTTTTAGATGCCGGGGATCGAACCCGGGGCATTTCACATGCAAAGCGAACGCTCTACCACTGAGCTACATCCCCGCTCGAACTACTGGTGGAAATAATTAATACAACTGTAACAAACATGCGGCGAGGTAACGACCGACGGTAACGCGGTAACGGTACATGACGTCATGTTTTGCGGGCGTGCAGCCGGCTTCTTCGAATTATAAGACGTTGTCACGTCAAAAAAATTTTTTGAGTTTCAGGGTAGCGATTCTGAAACCATTCGGTTGCATCCGACACGGAATCTCATCTATCGGTCTTTGTCATGCTAAACAGATAAGACAAAGACCGATAGATGAGATTCCGTGTCGGATGCAACCGAATGGTTTCAGAATCGCTACCCTGAAACTCAAAGACTATGTGTACTACAAGAACTATGTGTATAATGTATGTATATAATGTTACTTGCTGCAACGGAGTCCAACTCGCACTTGGCCACTTTATTTTAGCAACATGCAACTACACTGTTGAAACTTGGTAGGTAAGTAGATGTATTCTGTGAACCGCATTAAGATTTTTACAAAAGTTTTTTAAAAAAACAAAAATTAGGTGTGCCCCCCATACTGAGAACTGAAACTCAAACATTTTTTTTTCATCAAACCTACACGTGTGGGGTGTCTATCGATAGGTCTTTAAAAATGATGTTGAGGTTTCTAATATAATTTTTGGCTACACTAAATAACTTGCGCGAGAGACGCTTCCAAAGTGGTAAAATGTGTGTCCCCCCCCCCCTCTAACTTCTAAAGTAAGAGAATGAAAAAACTAAAAAAAATATATGATGTACATTACCATGAAAACTACCAACGAAAATTAGTTTGAACTCGATCTGATGAGTAGTTTTTTTTAAGTGAAAACTTCTTTAGGCGCGCTATAGACAGAATTTTCGTGGGCTGTGAAATGGATTCATCAATCGTCACGCTTGGATATGATAATGGATCGGATCGGATATGCAATCTTCGGGTAAACTCGGTAAAAACGGCTAGGTAGGTACCAGGGCAACAGAAACAGTAAAGAGGTTCGATTACCTACCTCCAACAGCCCAGCGTTTATCTCCAGATACCAGGACAACAGAAATATAAAAGAGTTGCGTTTGCCCTTAGGTACCAGTACCAGGGCAACAGCAAGTTTTCACTTCTATCGGCAGTTCCTATGACTACCAATTTTTTTTTTAGTACGTCATAAATACACTATTATTAAAACTTCGATCAAAGTTACAACGAACTACAAGAACTATGTGTACTATGTATATTATGTTACTTGCTGGAACGGAACCCTTCATGGGCGAGTCCAACTCGCACTTGGCTACTTTAGCTGACTACGCAAATATTGTACAGGACTTAAACGATGTTGACTGGGAGGGGGAATTGTTTTGCTGTGGCTCTGTGGACGAAATGCTTTCTGTATTTTATACCAGGCTACGTGAGGTTATAGTTAAGCATGTTCCTAAGTCTAAGCCACGCTCCAAAAAATATCCGGTATGGTTCTCTGGTGAACTCATCGGTTTGTTGCGAGAGAAGTATAAATATCGCCAGAAGCTGCGAAAATTTAACGATAACCCACGCGACAGGCTAGCCTTTGATTTGGCTAAATCCCGCTCTGATAAACTGAAGGCTGTTTGTTACAAGAGATATTTGACTCAATTAGAGTGTAATTTGCGATCTAACCCTAAATTATTTTGGTCTTTTGTGAAGAATAAGCGGAATAACGGCAGCCATTACCCAGCTCGAATGACGTTGGGGAATGTATCAGCTTCTTCTTGTAAGGAGATTTGCAATCTTTTTGCTGAAAACTTTGCTTCGGTCTTTAGTTCGGGTACCGGTGTTACTGCTTTGACGCGCATCCCATCTGGAGTACCAGCTCTGACTAGTAACTTTTTAACTACCGTTCAGTTCAACGATGACCAGGTCTTAAAAATTTTACAGAGACTTGATCCTTTTAAGGGAGCCGGATCAGACGGTTTGCCTACTAGGTTTGCTGTCAGTTGTGCGTCCGCTTTGGCTCATCCCTTAAGACTAATATTCAATAAGTCACTGACGTCTGGTACATTTCCGTCGGCATGGAAGAGGGCTTTGGTTGTGCCTCTGCATAAGAGTGGGGAAAAGAACGACATCGGCAATTATAGGCCCATCTCAATATTGCCGGTCTTCGCAAAGGTATTTGAGAAGTTGCTACTTCCGATTCTTTCTTCTCACTTCAGTAACATGATAATTACTCAGCAACATGGATTTACTAGGTCGAGGTCAACGGCAACGAATCTTGTCTCGTTCATAAACGACGTGTCTCATGTTCTCGACCGTCGTTCATCAGTGGGTGTTATTTACACTGACTTTAGTAAAGCGTTCGATAGGGTCAACCATAAAATTCTTATTCATAAGCTTGCTATGTATGGTATTGCTGAGCCTTTACTCACATGGTGTGAATCATATATACAGAACCGTTCATCTGTGGTTGTTGTTAACGGAGAATCCTCGGAGCCGTACGAGGTGACCTCAGGAGTGCCTCAAGGAACACATTTCGGCCCATTGTTTTTCAATGGGTTTATCAATGATATCGGCAATTGTTTCAAACATTCAAAATTCTTTCTTTTTGCCGACGATTTAAAGTTCTTCCGAACGCTGGATTCTGGTGAAGACACTGGGTTGTTGCAGGAGGATCTCGACAGACTAGATGTTTGGTGTGACAATAATGATATGAATCTTAATGCATCCAAGTGTTTTGCTATGCACTTGACTAGGAAAGTACAATCCACAGAGTTTCCCATATTTTCGATTAAACACTGCGCCATTTCTAATGTTGAGCAGATAAGAGATCTGGGCGTCACGATTGATAATAAACTACGTTTACATGTTCACATTAACAAAATAGCTTCCAGAGGTTTTCAGAATCTCGGCTTTGTGTTGCGAAATTGTAAGCACTTTAAATCACCTTACACCAAAATTCTGCTTTACAATTGTATAGTGCGCAGCGGTCTGGAATACTGTAGCGTGGTATGGAACCCCTTCTATGATGTTCACAGAAAGAAATTGGAGAGTGTACAAAAGAGGTTCTTGTGGCATTTGTCTTATTCCTGCCATCTTGGGAGAGATCTCAAGAGTTATGAGGCTCGACTCAAGCATTTTAACATGGAATCGCTTACTCACCGACGACACGTTCTGGACATGTTGTATCTTTACAAGCTTGCAAACGGCGATTTAGACACTCCGGAACTACTGTCAGAGTTATCCATATCTGCTCCTCGTGCTTTACCCAGATCGTCACGTTATCGTCTGTTTTCCACACCATGTTCTAGGTCTAACCTTGGATTGAATGCGCCTTTGGCTAGAATGGCACATACCTACAACGCTGTGTCTCGGACAAACGCCATCGATATTTTTGGCAGCAATTTGAATAACTTTAAGGGATCCCTTAGATCTCTGACTTTCTAATAATACTTGCAAATGATATTTCAAATCACTATATTTTATGTATTGCTAATTTTTAATTATTTTTTTTACATTCTAAATGACATTCAGCTAATATTAATTTTAAAATTGACCCAATTATTTTATATAATTCAGTTTCTCGGCTCAAATTGCATGATGTCTTCACCTATAATTATTGTGGCACTTAGCCTTGTACTTATTTAATGTCGTTACTCTTTTAATATGTTGGTGTACACAATGTTGGTGGACTGAATAAATAAATAAATAAATAAATTTATTTTGATTGAAAATTACTAAATTCTACTGATTACTTTTTACATACAAATCTATTAAACAAATGAAATTAAAATTTTCTTTTGAAAAATGCTACCATTCCATCAGTTGTCACGTTCTATCGTCAGTAAACGGACTTTACAGACAAACATTTTTTTTCATCAAACCTACACTTGTGGTGTGTCTATCGATAGGTCTTCAAAATTGATATTGAGGTTTCTAAAATCATTTTCGTCTACACTGAATAATACTACCAACGAAAATTGGTTTGAACTCGATCTGATGAGTAGTTTTTTTTTAGTACGTCATAAATACACTATTATTGAAACTTCGATCAAAGTTACAACGAACTACAAGAACTAGGTATGTGTACTATGTAGGTATATGGAGTCCAACTCGCACTTGGCCACTTTATTTTACACTTTGTCACCACAAGTAAGACGCTCGTCGCTTCGTGAGATAAAACTACAGTAGCAGGACATGTGCGTGATGGTAAGCAACATGCCTCCCAAGGCCGATTTACATCAGACGAGCGAATGCTCATTCTATCCCCACTGTATCAAATTCATTTGGTGTAAACAAACGTAGAACATTCTTTCGTTGTTTTGTTTGCGTGTGCAAAGATTCTATGGAATATTTAATATGGAAAACGCTAAGAACGATCTTTCGTTTACACTAAAAGATCGAGAAAGAATGCTCTTGTTCCAGCTCTAGCTCTATGTTCGTTCTGTTTAAATCGGCCTTTACGCATATTAGGTACATTATCTTTGGTGTTACGCAGCTATTGGAACAAAAAGACCAAATCATTACCTACCTAGTACCTACTGCACTGCGCTCTTCGCCCAGATAAATAAGAAGATTCATCTCAATGCTTTGAGTCATCAAAGTCTCAATGGCCAGTAAGTTATCTTGAACCCTTGTGCTCCAAACTGGAAGACAGTGATGTTTGCAGTTTACTGCTAATTGGTAGAATGACTAGCAAAGGTGTGGTACGTCCCCAGGCGGACTCTCTAAAAAGTCCTACCACTACGAAAACTTACCTATTTGGACAACCGAGCCTTGCTCGGATTCATTGCGTGCAAACAGGTACCTACGAATAGAACGACGTTGTCTAAGGCTAAGAACTCATGAAGCGATTTTCAGGCCCGCAGCTTCTGTATAAGGCTGCTTTTCCACCTAGTCTAGCTGTGCTGTGAAAAGGTGTGGAGGTTCCCACCAAAGCTGTGCAAGGAAAATATGTCGAACGAGGATGTGTAGCGGAGCTGTGAATAATGTGTCCACTGGGCCGTTTCCACCAGAGCTGTGCTGACCGAGGCGAGGTAAATGAAGCTATAGTATTGGTTCTTTACAAACACATCCCTCGCTACGCATCCTCGCACATCTCTGTTAGAAAATCAGCCTAATACCATATGTATAATACCTTATGTCATCGTTGGGAAGAGTGAGCTCACTCTTTCCGTTCTAGTCGGTTGCAGGAAACGGTGAACGCCGGATGTTTTTACTTATCATTATTCGTTGTCAACAACCAAAACAGGTAGAACCTCAGCATGCTTCGCCGCTAGCGATTCTAGGTGTCAATTAGATTGGTGGTGTGTAAATCACTCCGCTACACACGCAGACGGAGTTTGTTACCAATTTAAGAATTCTCAGGGCACATCTTTAGCTCTAAATTGTCGCTGCGTAGGTACTAAATTTCATGACAGGGGGCGTCCATAAATTACGTGAGGTGTTTAAGGGGGGGAGGGGGTCGAGTAAAATCTCATCTAATCTTACGTTGGAGAGAGGGGGGTCTCGGCAAATATCACGCAATTTATTTTCCTTGAAACAAAAAAAAAATTCAGTCCATTTAATCCAGATTGTACATGCTTGAGATTTAATCTTAAACGTAATCGTAATACGAACGCCCCTCGGGCTGAATCGACGCCGTCGGCGTCGCGACGTCACACCAAAAAAAAATCATTACCTACTCAACTACGAAACCATATTGTATGTGTCTCCTATTTCTCAGGCATCAAAATAAACTAATTATTGAGTATTTTTATTTGTTTCATATGTTCTGGGTAGCGATTCTGAAACCATTCGGTTGCATCCGACACGGAATCTCATCTCTCGGTCTTTGTCTTATCTGTTTAGCATGACAAAGACCGAGAGATGAGATTCCGTGTCGGATGCAACCGAATGGTTTCAGAATCGCTACCCAGACTTCGAAATCCATTTTGTGGGTCGAGAAACAAAAAAATAAATGAATACTCAAATAGAATACAAAATTAAAAACTCAAAATCCCGACTGCGTAAAAAGTGAACCAAACTACGTTCTCGCATACTAAAAAAAACTGAAAAGAATAAAACAAGCATTTAGATTTCTGGTGGTCTAGAATTCTATAATATGTTATTGTATTAATACTATTGAAATATATACCATATTTTCTAATAAAAGAACATTACAACTGAAGAGTCGGGATCCATTATTATTCGACATACAATGTAATTGTTCAATGGATCCCGACTGTTCAGTTGTAATGTTCATTTATTACAAAATATTGTATATATTTCAATAGTATTAATACAATAACATATTATAGAATGCTAGACCACCAGAAATCTAAATGCTTGTTTTATTCTTTTCAGTTTTTTTAGTATGCGAGAACGTAGTTTGGTTCACTTTTTACGCAGTCGGGTTTTTGAGTTTTTAAATATTTTTTTTTTAATACTTTTTAGTTATCACAATGTTGTGAATGTTAATATGCTCAACATAATAATATGCATCTTTTGGTTGTTGACCAAATGTCTTCGTTTCTACTAATATAATATGTAGGATTTTCTACTGCATGTAATTCATATTTATAGTTTTGTGTTAGTATAGGTTTTCGATTGACGTTGAGTACCTACTAAATCGTTTGAAGTTGGAGATGGGCGACCGAGGCGGAGCAATCCGAGAGCGGTTCCGTGGTCCCACTATCAGCGGCAGAGTTGAAACCCCATAGAGGTTTATTAGTAGATAGGGCACCATATCCATACATGATATAGAGTGCAACATAACCTGGCTGTGTCTCCCGGGCGGGGCAGTAGGGTATGCGTAAATACATTTCCTGCACGTACGAAAAAAAGGTAGTCCAATATACCTACTAGCATAGATCGTAGAACGCAAGATGGGCCCCATTCCAAACTTCACGGCGCACGCAATCATGTCAACGTTGGGAAGAGTGAGCTCACTCTTTCCGTTCTAGTCGGTTGCAGGACGCGGTGGACGCCGGACGTTTTTACCTATCATTATTCGGTGTCAACAACCAAAATAAGTAGAACCACAGCAAATCTCGCCGCTAGCGATTATAGGGGTCAAGTAGATTGGTTGTTTGTAAACCACTTACGATACATACAGAGACGCAGTTTATTACCAATTTCAAGGTGCTCAGGGCACATCTATTGATTTATATCGATGCCTACTAGATACATTAGTATATAATGTCCATCCACATTCACACGTACAGTTAGTTATACGAAGTTTTCTGCTACCTAAAAACCTATAAATGTGAGAATGGTTGTTACTCAACTTTAAATCGATATACATCCTAAACGGTCAGTCGAATCGAAAAACATTGAGAGAAAGCTAAACATTATTTTTAAATACCTATTCAACGATACCCCTCTTGACATAGTTTGGTGATTTTCATTTTTTTTATTTGGACAATATTTATGGTGTCCTGAAGCCGCCATATTGGACTTACACTAATGTCATGTCTTTAGTGTCACTCGCCAGATTAAGAGGAATCGATTGACGTGTGAATCATAAAAATCGGCCGAGGTATAGTGCCTCAAAGGAACATACATAGACTGTTAAACACATTACCGCTCCTTTGCGTCGCGCAGTCGGGTAAAAATAAAACAATCTAACGTGTTTACGTAAGAAACCCACATCTTGAAAAATCTCACGTGAGATTGGGGGTTGGGGGAGGGGGTTGAACAAAATCTCGCGACATCTCACCAAAGAGGGAGGGAGGGACAGAAAATTTAAAAAAAGACCTCACGTAATTTATGGACGCCCCACACCGTCGGAGCGTACCGACGTACGTACCAAGATTCAGATTACAATATATTAGACATCTAACACTAGCATCGCCCCGCGGTTTCACCCGGGCAGTTCCCAATCTCATAATTTTGCTGCGATAAGAAGTAGCCTATGTGCTATTGCAGACTAAGCTAAGATTGTTCTGACGTGATTGAGCATCAAACGTCCAAACTTCAAACTTTCGCATCCTACTAATATTATAAACAGTGCCGGCTTTAGGGTGGGGGGCGACGGGGTCAAGCGCCGGATACTACAAGGGGCGCTGGGAAATCTTAACCTTGGTGTATTTCAACGTCCCCAAAGTGTAGTGTTGCCCTTAAAGGGCGCCTGAGGCATGGCTCGCCCGGGGCGCCTAGATGGCTAAGGCCGGCCCTGGGTAGCGATTCTGAAACCATTCGGTTGCATCCGACACGGAATCTCATATCTCGGTCTTTGTCATGCTAAACAGATAAGACAAAGACCGAGAGATGAGATTCCGTGTCGGATGCAACCGAATGGTTTCAGAATCGCTACCCTGATTATAAATGCGCAAGTTGTTGATGTTTGTTGCTCAATTTGAACTTGAACAACTTGAAATATTGAACACAGAAAATAGTCTCGAATATCACATAGGCTACATTTCATTCGCGTAAAGGAAACTACGCAGATAAAACCACGGGGAGATAACATAAAATTAATACGATTTAGGATAGTACCGAAACGTATATCTATTGTTTGAACTTATTAAGAATTTCTACCTGTCAAAGTCAAATGTAACTAACATGAGCAGCCCAGCCCACTAAATGTTCCCACAGGTGGGCGTTTTCAAAAAAATGTATACCCCACAAAAATTATAGTATTTTTTAAAAGTATTATTTTTGAGCTTGTGTTTGGTCTCATTATGATGGGAAATGTATATATTTTTGGAAGCACTGGAATGTTATGAGATTAGAAGTAAATAGTGTAAGATATACTAAAACATAATGGAAAGTCACGTAAATTAATATCAGTTGTGTGACTATATTCTGGAGCTAAAAAACGTTAAAAACCTTATGATTTTTTGGATAATTTTGGCGTCTACCACTTATAAATTGCACATTTATTATAAAAAACTGTCAATATTTGCAATTTTGAATTTACTTTCAACAATAATTCAATAAACTCATCAGTTGTGTGACTCTTGGTACTTTCTTACCCTTAATTATCATTACTTTTCATTTTACTAGATATATTTTAGAGGAAAAGGTACAAAATACTATACAAATAAATCATTTTGCGTTCCAGAGAGTACTTTAACTGACTTAAAATATAAAATTAACTTCTTTAAAATATATTTTAGTTGTTTGAAATTAAGGGACAGTCACAAAACCGAACACCAGAAAACGGTAAGGGTGCATTTACATGATGTGTTAATAGTACAGTAGTACACGTACTTAACACAAGAAAATTGATCTTCAATTATTTTCTTATATTTATTTTTATTTTTTTGCTTTTTAGCCTTTGTAAATTTATTTTCAACTGGGCTTTATATTCTTCTGGTCGTTCTATTTTTTATAAGTAACACTTATTTTTTTCGATTCCAGTACAATACGATGATGATGATGATTTATACCTAAAACAAATGTTGAATCTTATAAAACTTACCGTCAATGTATTTTTCAGTTATAAAATAGCCAAGATATTTTTCAGTTGTTTCATTGCGCATTTTTAATTGACTGTTTGACGTTTGTAACAGTACGATATCGAAAATTCTTTTAGTACTGGTAGGACTCTTTGCAGAGTCCGCCTGGAGAAGTGGGGAAGGACCGCTTTACCAGTTATTCTACCGCCAAACAGTATTATGAAAACACGTGTTCCGGTTTGAAAGGCATTTTTTTTGATATTACAGGGCATAAAGATAAGGCATTTTTTATCTTTGGGTGACGAGCGTAGTGCAGTGTTAGGTAAAGTTTTGGATTCTTTATGTTTCAGGCTGGGTGTTATATGCTGTTATGGGGTGGCATGTTGTTTACCATCATGCACGTGTCCTGCTTCTCTCGGTCACTATTAAAAAAATCTAATTCTTCAAAAACAGGTCTAAAGGTTTTAAGAATTCTACAATGTAAACTGGGCTTTAGATGTTCAGAAATGTAGTGACTTTCTGTTCCGCTTATATGTGACCGCTCAAATAGTCACACAACGGAAGTCACATTTTGGTGTCCTCTGACACATAAAAATCGTTTAAAAAATAACTTCAATGATTATTTATACGAACTTTTGATTCAATTAGATACAATAATATTTTCAAACTAATTGACTAAAAACCACACAGTAAAATAGATGGGAACAAGACAAATTATGGTCACATCCCTGAGTGAAAAAATTGTCATGCACCGGCTTGTGAGACACGGGTCCCATTCTCGAGCAGTTTTAAAACCAATGACGGTTACATTTTGTTCCAATCAAAAGTATATTCAAATGTGTTGCCTACAACGAAAAAACATGTTGTTACTGTAATACAAATATGATATAAAATCCGGTCACAAAATGGAATGTTCCGGAATGATCAATATTTTTGAATTTTACTTTATTTTGTTTTAACAACTAATTTATTTTTAATTTGTAAATCTGTTTATTATAATATTACGGAAATCATGTACATGGATTATATAAACCACAAAAATAGTATCCTCCTTGAAAAAAAAGTTAAAGACAGCGATTATTGTGCGTAAGAACCAGTTGGGGACAGCAAAAAAATAAAGTGGCCAAGTGCGAGTTGGACTCGCCCATGAAGGGTTCCGTTGCAGCAAGTAACATAATATACATAGTACACATAGTTCTTGTAGTTCGTTGTAACTTTGATCGAAGTTTCAATAATAGTGTATTTATGACGTACTAAAAAAAAACTACTCATCAGATCGAGTTCAAACTAATTTTCGTTGGTAGATTACATGGTAATGTACATCATATATTTTTTTTAGATTTTTCATTCTCTTACTTTAGAAGTTAGAGGGGGGGGGGGACACATTTTACCACTTTGGAAGTGTCTCTCGCGCAAATTATTCAGTGTAGACCAAAATGATTTTAGAAACCTCAACATCATTTTTGAAGACCTATCGATAGACACCCCACACGTGTAGGCTTGACGAAAAAATATTTTTGAGTTTCAGTTCTCAGTATGGGGGGCAACCCTAATTTTTATTTTTTTTAATTTTTTTTGTTCAAATCTTGATGCGGTTCACAGAATACATCTACTTACCAAGTTTCAACAGTGTAGTTTTCATAGTTTCGGCAAAAAGTGGCTGTGACATACGGACGGACAGACAGACAGACAGACAGACAGACAGACAGACAGACAGACAGACAGACAGACAGACATGACGAATCTATAAGGGTTCCGTTTTTACGTTTTACGGAACCCTAATTACCATTTCGGAATAGTTTTTTTACTATTTTAGGTTCAAGTGTTGTATTTATTCATAAAAATTGTTGTGACATAATTACATAATGTTCTGTTAATGTACTCGTGAATAAAAATTAGATTATAGTGAAAACTATTTCGTAAGTAATTACATTTGAATTCGAGGGACAGGCCTAAAACAGGGGGGTATACATTTTTGTGAAAATGCCCAGGTGCGACTCGCCTCTCTCGTGAGGAGTTAAGGCCGCAAGGCCATAACCCACTACGCTGCCCCAGTGCGGGTTGTTGGATGTCGCTTGACCTCAAAAGATTCTCGGACATGCTGTTTTTTCTTGACAGTCAAAAACCAGTGATAATGGCTTACCTAAACTCTTTAGGTAGGTAGAGTAACATTATAAAGCTGAAGAGGTTTTTCGTTCGAACATGCTAATCTCAGGAACTACTGGACAGATTTAAAAATAATCTTTTATCATTTTTGACGTGACAACGTCTTATAATTCGATGAAGCCGCCTGCACGCCCGCAAAACATGACGTCATGTAACGTTACCGCCGTTACCTCGCCGCCGGCGTTACCTCGCTCTAAGGCGAAGTTGAAGTTGTCACGTTCAACTAACGTCAGTAACCCGACTTTACAGACAACCATTTTTTTTTTTAATTAAGAGTGACGAGACGAGCAGGACACGTGCCTGATGGTAAGTAACATGCCTGCCATACAACAGCACAGTGACACGCAGTTACTGTAACACGAAGAGTCCAAATCTTTACCTAGCACTGCACTGCGCTCGTCACCTAGATCTAAGGTGTTATATCTATAAGCCCTGTAATTTCTCTGGAAACATTGCCCTTCGAACCCACAGTAATGTTTGCACTTTACTCCGTGGCGGTAGAATAACTGGCAAAGGTGTGGTACTTCCCCAGGCGGACTCTGCTAAGAGTCCTATCCTGTACTAAATTGGATTGATATAGGTACTTATATATATATGTTACAGTCATAGTGATTAAATAATTATTATACACTAGCTGTTACCCGCGACTTCGTTCGCGCGAAATAAATAATAAGGTAAATCAGGCAGTACCTATTTTTATACCCAGACACATTTACGGTTACTAAAAACTGCTTATAATAAAATAAATTCCTTAAAATCGGTTCAGTTGTTTAGGTGTGAAAGCGTAAGTGACATTCGTTCCCCATTTCAACTCCAATTTCATCCCCATATATCGAAATTACAAAATTGCTAGAACAAACATTTATTTGCTTCGTGTCAAGTGATTATAGTTATAAGGAGTTTCATGGTTTTATCTTCAACGATTGGGAACTTTCATATTGATATTCATCCCCCATTACAACCCCAATTTCACCCCCGTACAGTTCGAAATTACGAAATTGATAGAACAAACATTCGTTTGCTTCATGTCAAGTATCTATTTACAGAGTTTCATGGTTTTATCTTCAACGGTTGGGATCTTCCATATTGATATTCATCCCCCATTTCAACCCCAATTTCACCCCCGTACAGTTCGAAATTACAAAATAGCTAGAACAAACATTCGTTTGCTTCGTTTCAAGTGTCTATATACAGAGTTTCATGGTTTTATCTTCAACGGTTGGGAACTTTCATATTGACATTCATCCCTCATTTTAACCCCAACTTCACCCCCGTACAGTTCGAAATTACAAAATAGCTAGAACAAACATTCGTTTGCTTCGTTTCAAGTGTCTATATACAGAGTTTCATGGTTTTATCTTCAACGGTTGGGAACTTTCATATTGACATTCATCCCTCATTTTAACCCCAACTTCACCCCCGTACAGTTCGAAATTACAAAATAGCTAGAACAAACATTCGTTTGCTTCGTTTCAAGTGTCTATATACAGAGTTTCATGGTTTTATCTTCAACGGTTGGGAATTTTCATATTGACATTCATCCCTCATTTCAACCCCATTTTCACCCCCGTACAGTTCGAAATTACAAAATTGATATAACAAACATTTAATTGCTTTGTGTCAAGTGTCTAAATACAAAAGTTGATCACTTTGAAAATCACGATTTTTCATACAATCGTTCATCCCTTGTATCACCCTCTTAGGGGTTGAATTTCGCAAAACCCCGTCTTAGCAAGCGCCTACGTGCTAAAGGGGTCCTCCATGCAAAATTTCAGATTCCTAGCATTTGTAGTTTTTGAGATTCCTTGATGAGTGACCTTTCGCTTTTATATATATAGAAGATAATGACTGGTCATTATATATAAAAGCCAAATTCACTAGACAATGTAATTAATTAATCACTTTATCTGGACATTATTCATAATAGCGTGTCAAAGTTAGCTAAAGTAATAATACGGTCTAGCCGACGTCGAAAATCGTTTTCCTCCCTTCAATACTTAACAAATTACCCACCCAGAGACCAACTCAAACCGGTTAGGTTGAAATTAGTCACAAAACCGACACAGAGCACCCCGACTTCACCTAGTCTTGTGGCTACTACCCCTAGAGTGTTTATAAAAAATGCGGGAGCCAGAAGCTCAAGGGAGGTCCTGAATGTCCTGAAGAGTGTGGCGAAGCAACATTCAGGGGCGACCGCAAGAGCTTCTGGCGGGAGCCCACCCAGAGTCCAAGTTAGACCGGTTAGGTTAATTACTTTATAATAATGTTAATTGAGGCATGCTTAAGGCAAATTGAAATACAAATTTATTCATAAACGAATATCTACTTGTTTTATTACATTATCCAAGTCTTCGAAGATATTATATAAAATTGTCGTGTATTCTTTTGTTGCTATTGTTTATCCAAAATCATTGTAGCTGTATCTTGATTTTAGTTATTAGATATGTACTTTCTTGTCTTTAGTTCTAACTGTATTTTGTATTTGTTTTTACTTCGTTTTATATTAGTTTACCTGATCCTACTGTTTAACTGATCTAAGTTTGAAAAATTTTTATTACCTAATCTGTACATTTAGCGGGGAACCTGGATCCCACAACACAGGTAGCCCTAGTGTGGGATCCAGTGCACGCTGGCAAAACATTGCCCTCCTGATCTTTGCCGTGTCCCGGTACCTACTTAGCCAGTGCTTGGGTGGGAGCTTGGACCCGGCAACGGCTGGAACCTACTCATAACTGGGAATCTGGAAATTGGTACTTAATAAGTGCTAAATTCTAGTTCCTACGATATTAAAAATATGTAATTTGTCAGTCAACGTTTGTAAACTCAGTATTTGTCTAAATAAACGTTTTTTCATTTTCATTTTTTCATTTCAAAATAGCTAGTTAATGTGATTAATTTTGTGTCAATTATCACTTTATCTAAATTGAGTAGATATTATATGTAATGGCTAGACAGTATATATAATATCCAGATTTATTACTTTGGCTGTAACATATATACATCTATCTTATACCTTTAAACGAGCAATTCTTGTACCTATATAAATATGTATATATATATAGAATCTGAATCTCGGAAACGGCTCGACGGATTTGCATGAAATTATGTATGCAAGGGTTTTCGGGGACAATAAATCGATCTAACTAGGTTTTATTTAAAAAAAACGCATATTATGCGCGTTTTTAGACAATGAAAAACTGTCACATTAGACATTAGAATGTGAAGGTAAATTTCGCCACGTGATGCGACAGCATAATTAGCTCAGACGGGAAGTCGGGCGCTCATAGCGGTCACGAATTAGTAGCTCCGGGTTCGAATCCAGACGGGTTCTCTTTTTTTTTAAATTCGTTTTTTTTAAGAAAATCTATTTCTTGGAGTCTTTTATCTGTAGGTATCTAAGTATATTTAGTATATAAACCGAGCAAAGCTCGGTCACCCAGGTACTATATATAAAAGCGAAAGGTCTCTCATCAAGGAATCTCAGAAACTACTAATGCTAGGAATCTGAAATTTTGGATGGGACAAGGCAAGGCAAGGGACCTCCCTTTTAGCACGTAGGCGCTCTCTAAGACGGGGTTTCGCGAAATTCAACCCCTAAGAGGGTGAAACAAGGGTTGGACGGTTGTATGAAAAATGCGGCATTTTCAAAGTTGTAAGCATGAAATCCACTGAACCGACTTTAATAAAATTTGGTACACAGATAGAATAGACCCCAAAAAATGACATAGGACACTTTTTATTACGGAAAAATGGTTTCAGGTTGAAATAGGGGATGAAAATTTATTTGGAAGTTCGTAATTGATGAAAATAAAACCATGAAACTTCAAATCTAGACACTTGACGCGAGGCAAATAAATGTTAGTTCTAGCAATTTTGTAATTTCCGACCTGTACGGGGAGGAAATAGGGGTTGAAAAATTGTATGAAAGTAATGCCTTAGTTACCATAATATATGTTTTGCGCGGACGAAGTTGCGGGTAAAAGCTAGTTGGATATATACGTGATCCCTGAGTGCTATATACTATGCACCACAGGCGAAGCTGGGACGGATCATAGTTATTTATTCAATATACTAAAAGCAAATCTTATATATAAAATTCTCGTGTCACAGTGTTTGTTTCCTTACTCCTCCGAAACGGCTTTACTGATTTTAACCAAATTTTATATGCATATTCTGTAGGTATGAGAATCGGCTACTAGCTATTTTTCATACCCCTAAGTGACAAGGGTTGTTCACTAAGGCAAAACAACGTTTGCGGGGTCAGCTAGTCTTAAATATAAAATTCTCGTGTCACAGTGTTTGTTTCCTTACTCCTCCGAAACGGCTTTACTGATTTTTACCAAATTTTATATGCATATTTAGTAGGTCTGAGAATCGGCTACTATCTATTTTTCATACCCCTAAGTGGTAGGGGTTGTTCACCCCAAACATTTTTTTTTTAATATTTGGTAATTATTTTTTGTTTTTATTTTTTTATAATGTGGCGTTAAAAAATACATACAACCCTAAATTTTTACTCTTTTATCACCAACCCCTGTTTTTTAGGGTTCCGTAAAACGTAAAAACGGAACCCTTATAGATTCGTCATGTGTCATGTCTGTCTGTCTGTCTGTCCGTCCGTATGTCACAGCCACTTTTTGCCGAAACTATGAGAACTACACTGTTGAAACTTGGTAAGTAGATGTATTCTGTGAACCGCATTAAGATTTTTACAAAAGTTTTTTAAAAAAACAAAAATTAAGGATGCCCCCCATACTGAGAACTGAAGCTCAAATTTTTTTTTCATCAAACCTACACGTGTGGGGTGTCTATCGATAGGTCTTAAAAAATGATGTTGAGGTTTCTAATATAATTTTTGTCTACACTGAATAACTTGCGCGAGAGACGCTTCCAAAGTGGTAAAATGTGTGTCCCCCCCCCTCTAACTTCTAAAGTAAGAGAATGAAAAAACTAAAAAAAATATATGATGTACATTACCATGAAAACTACCAACGAAAATTAGTTTGAACTCGATCTGATGAGTAGTTTTTTTTTTTTAGTACGTCATAAATACACTATTATTAAAACTTCGATCAAAGTTACAACGCACTACAAGAACTATGTGTACTATGTATATTATGTTACTTGCTGCAACGGAACCCTTCATGGGCGAGTCCAACTCGCACTTGACCACTTTATTTTATAGCCATTTTAGTAATTTAATCATTTGACAGTGAACTCCTAAACGACGGGACCGATTTGAACGTTTTTTTTACCCGACTGCGCGACGCAAAGGAGTGGTAATGTGTTTAACAGTCTATGTATGTATGTTTGTATGTTCCTTTGAAGCACTATACAGACCAAACGCCTGGGCCGATTTTTATGATTCACACGTCAATCGATTCCTCTTAATCTGGCGAGTGACACTAAAGACATGGCATTAGTGTAAGTCCAAAATGGCGGATTCAGGACGCCATATTGTCCAAATAAAAAAAATTACCAAAATATGTCAAGAGGGGTATCGTTGAATAGGTATTTAAAAATAATGTTTAGCTTTCTCTCAATGTTTTTCGATTTGACTGACCGTTTAGGATGTATATCGATTTAAAGTTGAGTAACAACCATTCTCACATTTATAGGTTTTTAGGTAGCAGAAAACTTCGAATAACTAACTGTACGTGTGAATGTGGATGAACATTATATACTAATGTATCTAGTAGGCATCGATATAAATCAATAGATGTGCCCTGAGCACCTTGAAATTGGTAATAAACTGCGTCTCTGTATGTATCGTAAGTGGTTTACAAACAACCAATCTACTTGACCCCTATAATCGCTAGCGGCGAGATTTGCTGTAGTTCTACTTATTTTGGTTGTTGACACCGAATAATGATAGGTAAAAACGTCCGGCGTCCACCGCGTCCTGCAACCGACTAGAACGGAAAGAGTGAGCTCACTCTTCCTAACGTTGACATGATTGCGTGCGCCGTGAAGTTTGGGATGGGGCCCATCTTGGGTTCTACGATCTATGCTAGTAGGTATATTGGACTACCTTTTTTTCGTACGTGCAGGAAATGTATTTACGCATACCCTACTCCCCCGCCCGGGAGACACAGCCGGGTTATGTTGCACTCTATATCACGTATGGATATGGTGCCCCTATCTACTAACAATAGTGATACTAATAGTACTACCGCTGATAGTGGGAACACGGAACCGCTCTCGGATTGCTCCGCCTCGGTCGCCCATCTCCAACTTCAAACGATTTAGTAGGTACTCAACGTCAATCGAAAACCTATACTAACACAAAACTATAAATATGAATTACATGCAGTAGAAAATCCTACATATTATATCAGTAGAAACGAAGACATTTGGTTAGCAACCAAAAGATTCATATTATTATGTTGAGCATATTAACATTCACAACATTGTTCATAACTCAAAAGTATAAAATAAAAAATTATAATTTAAAAACTCAAAAACCCGACTGCGTAACAAGTGAACCAAACTACGTATTCGCATACTAAAAAAAACTGAAAATAATAAAACAAGCATTTAGATTTCTGGTGGTCTAGAATTCTATAATATGTTATTGTATTAATACTATTGAAATATATACAATATTTTCTAATAAAATAACATTACAACTGAACAGTCGGGATCCATTGAACAATTAGATTGTATGTCGAATAATAATGGACCCCGACTCTTCAGTTGTAATGTTCTTTTATTAGAAAATATTGTATATATTTCAATAGTATTAATACAATAACATATTATAGAATTCTAGACCAACAGAAATCTAAATGCTTGTTTTATTCTTTTCAGTTTTTTTTAGTATGCGAGTACGTAGTTTGGTTCACTTTTTACGCAGTCGGGTTTTTGAGTTTTTAAATTATATTTTTTTATTTGTGTGTGTATTCGAAGATGGTTTAAATTCACAAATAAGCCCAGCAGATGGCGCTGCAGACAGTGTCTAGGTTATGTCCGAGCGAAGCCGGAACGGGCCGCTAGTTATCTATCTATGTATATAAAAGCGAAAGGTCACTCATCAAGGAATCTCAGAAACTACAAATGCCAGGAATCTGAAATTTTGCATGGAGATACCTTTTAGCACGTAGGCGCTCGCTAAGACGGGGTTTTGCGAAATTTAACCCCTAAGAGGGTGAAACAAGGGATGAACGGTTGTATGAAAATTCGTGATTTTCAAAGTTATCAAATTTTGTATCTATGTCTTGACACGAAGCAATTAAATGTTTGTTCTATCAATTTTGTAATTTTGAACTGTACGGGGGAGAAATTGGGGTTGAAATGGGGATGAATGTCAATATGAAAGTTCCCAACCGTTGAAGATAAAACCATGAAATTCTGTTTATAGACACTTTATATGAAGCAAACGAATGTTTGTTCTAGCAATTTTGTAATTTCAAACTGTACGGGGGTGAAAGTTGCGTTAAAATGGGGGATGAATGTCAACATGGAAGATCCCAACCGTTGAAGATAAAGCCATGAAACTCTGAATAGAGACACTTGACACAAAGAAAACAAATATTTGTTCAAGCAATTTTATAATTTCGAGCTGTATGGGGATGAAATGGGAGCTGAAATGGGGGACGACGGTCTCTTACGCTTTCAAACCTAAACAACTGAACCGATTTTGATGAAATTGTTTTAATTGTAGTTTTTACTAACCTTAAATGCGTACAAATAGGTACTGCCTGAGTTACCTTAGTATTTATTTCGCGCGGACGAAGTCGCGGGTAACAGCTAGTACTAAATATATTGCACGCCTCTCTAAGTAGCCAATTTGTACGTGTCAATCTAAAATGTTTTTGTATCATTAACTTACCTCAATAATAAAGATGTTTGTATTTGCATCAAATAAAACCCGAATAAAAATATAAATTAACAATTTATTTCTAAGTAAAAATAAATGTAATAAACTAAGCCAGGATTTTGCTCTTGTTGCGGAGAGCGGTGTACGCCACGAGGATGGATAGAAGGGTCGCCAGCACCTCAGAGTTCACCCAGGGACCGGAGTAGCCTGCAAAGAAACATAGACACTATTAGCAGTCTAATAAATCATACAGTTGTTCGACGAAGACGTCTAGAGAGCAAATGTGCGGAGCAAGACGCGGGAAGCGCGCTCCCGAGCTGTGAACACGAAGATGTTAGCAGTTAGGGAGCGCGGTTCAGGGCTGACGATTGACGCATGTTTTGGTTTTACTTTATTCTAATAGAGATTTGTTTATAGTTATAAATATGATTCTAATATTCTTGCCAGTTGAAATTTGTGACAGTCTTCTTTTTAACTTTTATAGGTTTACCCTTATGCCGGCTTCTCATTCACGCGCGATCCGCGCCGTGATATTCATGCCGTGACTTCGCGGTTCGCAGTTCACGGTAACGATAGCATCTACACCCACATAGTTTCGCGAGGTCTTCACAGTTTGGTTCGCGCGCTCAACGAGAATGGACGCCGATGTACCGATAAACCAGACTGGTTTATATATTTGGCCTGATCCAGCGCCGCTACGAATTGAATCTCTTACTTTTTTTCGATACGCTCGATAACTTGATATAAGGGAATCTTTCTTTTTTTTCAACTCAGTTATCGAAATGTTCATGGAATCACTGATTCGTTTCCATGCATTGTGAATCTTCATTTTATTTTTATGGTCCGGGTGTTTTGCTAGCCAAAGTATACTTTCAACTTGGTAATACTCTATCAGAGTAAGCTCCAAGTCGTTACTCCACGTGACGCTCATTGCACGAAAAAAACACCCAACGTGACACGACCGTTCGACACCGAGTCCTGCACGCTACTGAAATGATTCGCGAATGGGGATGCTGTTCGCAGTCGCGTGGTGTGAACCGAGCGCGATCCCTTTGACGCGGGTAGAAAACCGACTCCGATCTGGGAACGCCGCGACCCGCGAACGCGAAGCCGCGAACGCTAGGCGCGATGCCGTGAAACTATCCACATTCACAAATCACGGCCTTCGCGGGCGGATCGCGCGTGAATGAGGAGCCGGCATTAGATAAATAGTAAGTAACTATTAGATCAGGGTTATCCACACGTTTCCTTTGTATTTTGTGTAGTATAGAGTAACGAGACGAGCTGAACATGTGCCTGATGGTAAGCAACATGACATCACAGTGACACGCAGCTATTGGAACATAAAGAGTCCAAATCATTACCTAGCACTGAACTGCGCTCGTCACCCAGGTACCAATAGTAAGCAGATGAGGTGTATGTTAGCTATGGCGACGTAGTGATATGCCGCGACACAAGTATGACACTTCCACAAGAGTGATCAGACCCGTGCTTTCGGTGTAAAGTGTTTGTTCTAACTCTATACGTAGTATATGTCTTTGGGTTTACCCTTGCCCGCCATCTCGCCGTGATGTTAAGTGACGATGCGGTCCACGATGGTGCGTGCTTGCCTAAAAGCCTTTCGATTTGAAGACATCCGAGACTGAAACCATTGGGAAAACACACACCCGGGAAACGCATTCGGCAGCCTGGGCGTTCTCATCACAAAAATAGTTCACAGTCAGTCAAACCTCTTTGTGAACCATGAAACGATGTCGTGTTTTCGCGCTACGAGCAGCCTGATAGGATAAATAAAGTGGCCAAGTGCGCGTTGGACGCGCCCATGAAGGGTTCCGTTGCAGCAAGTAACATAATATACATAGTACACATAGTTCTTGTAGTTCCTTGTAACTTTGATCGAAGTTTTAATAGTAGTGTATTTTTGACGTACTAAAAAAAACTACTCATCAGATCGAGTTCATACTAATTTTCGTTGGTAGTTTGCATGGTAATGTACATCCTATATTTTTTTTAGATTTTTCACTCTCTTACAGAAGTTAGAGGGGGGGGGGGGGAACATTTTACCACTTTGGAAGTGTCTATCGCGCAAATTATTCAGTGTAGACAAAAACTATATTAGAAACCTAAACATTTTTGAAGACATATCGATAGACACCCCACAAGTGTATGTTTGATGAAAAAAAAAATTTGAGTTTCAGTTCTCAGTATGGGGAGCAACCCTAATTTTTCTTTTTTTAATTTTTTTTTGTAAAAATCTTAATGCGGTTCACAGAATACATCTACTTACTAAGTTTCAACAGTGTAGTTCTCATAGTTTCGGCAAAAAGTGGCTCTGACATACGGACGGACAGACAGACATGACGAATCTATAAGGGTTCCGTTTTTACGTTTTACGGAACCCTAAAAATTGGCAGTCATAGGCCATCCTTTCCTCCCTCCCAATTTGGCAGGCATTGCCATTGGCCATCGTCATGGACACGGCCTCCGGTTTCACCCCCGTAGTTTCCAAAGTGAGCTATCAAATTCTGAGTTATAAGTTGTCACTTCTATCGACAGTTCCTATGACTGACAAATTTTAATAACTGTCACCTCAGACCTTTTGACTGGGTAAACCGATATCCATGATTATTTTTGAAGTGAAATATTCTTTTGGCACGCCTAGACAGAATTTTCGTGGGCTGTGCATTGAAATCTGGCGTCACGCTCGGGTATGATAAGAAATCTTCGGGCCATTGGCCATCTAGAAATGCGTCAGCCAATGGGAAATACTGATAGGGCGTGGCCTGGCCATCATGGCCATCTAGAAATGCGTCAGCTAATGAGAAACGCTGACGCATTTCTAGATGGTCGTGCCACGATGACCAGGCCACACCCTTCGATTACACCCGTGTAGTTTCCAAAGTAAGCTATCAAATTCTGAGTTATAAGTTTTCACTTCTATCGGCAGTTCCTATGACTGCCAATTTTTTTTGTTCAAAAGGGCCTAAATGGGCCAAAGTGGGAACTTAAATGTCGAAATCTGTGAAGCAATTTCAGAGATAAACGATTATTGTAAATGACATCGATATAAACCAATAAATGTGCCCTGAGCACATTGAAATTGGTAATTAAACAGAGTCTGTGTGTGTAGTGTAAGTGGTTTACACATCACCAATCTACTTGACCTCTAGAATCGCTAGCGGCGATGTATGCTGTGGTTCTACTTATTTTGGTTGTTAACAACAAATAGTGATAGGTAAAAACGTGCGGCGTACACCGCTTCCTGCAACCTACTAGAACGGAAAGAGTGAGCTCACTCTTCCCAATGCTGACATAATTCCGTGCGCCTAAAGTTTGGGGCACATCCATGGTTAATATTGATGGTAAAAGACATTACCAATTTTTCGGTTTGGCTAAATTAATTGAATCTATACTAATATTATAAAGCTGAAGTTTGTTTGTTTGAACACAAGGATCTCTGGAACTACTGGTCCGAATTGAAAGATTATTTCTTTGTAGGATAGTCAATTTATCGAGGAAGGCTATAGGCTATTTAACGTTACGCTACTATCAACAGGAGCCGAGCATGAATGAAAAATGTAACAAAAACGGGAAAAAATATTGCTTTTTGAGAGCTTTCGTTGCGTGACAGCATATGTCATTATGTCATATGTTAAAGGTTGCGTCATTAGAACCTAAAGTAACCGAATTTGTTCAAAATTTGAATTGGTACGACCAATTTTCGATAGATGGCGCAGCAACGCGCGCGCGTTCAGATAGTTGAACATATATTATGAACAATATGTCACGATACTTACTGCCAGGGTGGTGTAACTGGATGGCCAGCAGAGGAGCGACGGCGGCGTTGGGGTCCGAGCGGCGAGCTCTGCGGAGGGAGGCCCAGCCCTCCTCGTCCAGGATGAGGACCTCGTGGGTGCCGGACCGGGCCTTCGCTGGATCCTCGGTCCAGGATATCTGAAGAACAAAGAACAAGCAATGGTTACAAAAATAGCAACAAAATCTTACTTCAATAAAGATTTTGACCGTAAATAATATAATTTCCTCTGATGAACAAAAACTGTATTAAAATTAAAGTTAGACTATAAAATACACTATTAAATTTCTCAATTTTTGTGATATCAACTAAAGCCACTTTTTTTTTTCTCTTCGAATGGAAGAGGGTGGTTGCATGGTCTTCGAGGTAAGTAAAGTATTGTTTTTTCAAAAACCAATACAACAATATTTTTTTTACGCATGCTATTATTCTTTATCTGCTTTAGTATGTAACTGAAGACTGTCCCTGGACAATACTATGAAGGATTTTCTTGGATATTTTACGATCGATAATAATATTCCAAGCAACTTGAATGAATGAATGAAAATTTGTCTTTGTTCACATTAAAATCATACATACAATATAGGAAAACAATAAGACTAGTGAAACAACTTTACTGGTGGCCTTATCGCTGAGTGATTCCTTTCAGGACAAAAATCTTGAAAAACTTTAAGTGTGGTCCGCAACAAATTTTATTGAGATCTTCATACTGATTACAATAAATGATTAAGATTACATTTGCAGTGAAAAGTTAACATCAACAATCTATGTTGCTGTGTTATCATTATCAGTTATCTCAGGGTTTCCCAAACTGTCAAGGCGGTATTATCTTAGGGGCGTCGAGAGACATCTCGACTGAGTCGTGTGAACAGTGTGTGTGCCATAAAGTGTAGGTGGCTGAAAATATGCTACAAAATAATCTAAAACATCAATTGAAAACAACTCACAGTAATCTTCAACACAAGCCGAGAGACTTAATTATTAGAAAATTGCAAGAACTGAAGCATCAGTTCACTGCTTTCTTATCAAGAGCATCGGTTCCTGTCAAGGCATTGCTCGCTTAACCTTTGAGGTGGCTTACCATTTTGCCAAATGTAAGAAACCGCGCAGGTTTGCTGAGGAGCTTATTGTACTAGCCGCAGGCTGGAACTACAATGAGCATGGAGATAGGGAAATAATACACCTATGGCAAAAAGGTGTCACAAAAATATGATATCTTCCCCAGGGCGTCACAGTGAAAATAAGTTTGAGAAGCCCTGACTTTTCTAATTGATGATATAAAATGACATAGTTATTTTATTCTTATCATCATATACATATATCTATCATTCATATGTTCTCAAACTTATACACATCACATTATACATACAATTGTTGTACCATAATATAAAATCTTATTTGACTTGTAATCTTTCTTATAAGCTTCGAATAAGTTTGAGGACAATTACTTACTTATAAATTTCATAGGTGAACTATGCCTGCTTCTCAGAGTATTATTATGTGTGCAAAGATGTCATTCCTATCAGTTTTAATGTTGAAGAAAAACCTTATGAGGAAATTTAAGAAGTTCCAAATCCAACTTCAAAGATCAGTAAGACCACTATACAGTTAGCCAGTAAGGTGGATTTTGACCTAGTATCAGCGAGAACATAATATAAGTGGGCTTTAACCCAATTACCTCCCGAGCGTTACGTATGTCACATCAAATAAGGTCTAAACTCGGCGACTACAGTTGGCCGCTTGGAATGTCAGAGGCTAAACATGAAAAGTGCACTCCATTCTGAATTCATCTAGGTTGAACTTTGTTTAGAAACTCAAGCAATACAGTTACTTTGTTATTTGTATTGATAATAAATATAGTCTATAACAATCTGGAATAACTTTCAAATGAAAGGTTCTTCCAAGTAGATGCAGTGGTTGCAGAAATATGATCTCGAACAGACATATAACTATAGATAATAACCACTATTTTTTGGGATATTAGCTTAGATATTCCTTACAAGCTGAATAGATCTGAGAAACTTCAAAAATATTCAAGATGTAGAGTAGTTATACGTAGATCAGAGATGGTTATTTAGTAAGATTATTTTTTTAAACTTTAAGATGTACAAAACCGAAAAACAGAAATAACCTTACCTGGTACTTGTTTTCCCCAATACGAGCAGCGCTAAGAGGCCTGCCCGCTACTTCAGCGTATAGGGCATAGTTTTCAGGCAGCGCGTTATCACATTTCAATGTAAATTCTGTAATATAAGCTATTTCAGTCACTACTGTGGCATCTAAGCTTGTGAACGAAGACGCTTCGACTTTAGGGTTTTGGCAGCTTTCTCCATACACTGCGCCTACAAACGCCACGGCGAAGATTGCGACAATATATTTTGTGACCATTTTGATAAAATTTGTGACTAAAAACTTAGCTTTTAATTTAAAAAACTTAAAATGAATATCTTGATCGTTCGCTCACAAAATCCACGTATCGAATGCGTCCCAAAACCCTAGTCACAAACCATCGCAAATCGTATATTCTGTTACGAGTACATAAAAATAGAAAGTAGTTTTTGTGAGAGATAAAGTAACAAAAATACCCTGTTAATCCATTTATTTCATAAATATATTAGCTAAAATCAATAATTTAACAGTGTTCATTCATAGTTTTAGTAAAACGAAACGAAAATCGTCTGGTACGTCGCAGAAAATCACCGTGAACTAAATTTGTCGAAAAATATTTTATACAGTTTTTGAATGCAAGTTTTAACGTCAGCGGTGACGTGTTGATATTAATGCCAAATCGTTAAATGGATGCGTTCATAAAACATATTCAACTTCAATCCATCTTTAATTTTGGAATGAAACTAAAAGACAACAGGACCAGAACAGCTGATTGTGTCAATACATCGAATATAAACATATTTTGAGGTTAAAATTTTGAAGTATAATAAATAAAGTGAAATTCAACGAAGATGACCGTAAAACCTAGAGAACGACCAGCAGATACTGAAGAAGATCCAGTCGAAAATATGCTGAAAAAAACTGGTTGCATCGAACTACACTACAAAGTTCAGGTAGAGCCGAAACACGATTTTTCCTCAATTGTCGAATAAGAATTTATATATTGTCGGTCCTACTATGTTTATAAATATAGTTACAAAAACTTTAGATATTGTTATGTTGCTACTGTCTTTGTATTTGTACTATGATAATATAGCTCTCAGACTTAGTTCTCAAATTCGTCAAAGGTGGCGGGGTGGCGCCAACGTTTCATTTTGTGTAATTTCTGACACAATTTAAATTTGGCGCCACCATTGACGAAATTAAAGAGCTTATTACACCACTCGTTATGCAGACAGTCTTTCTCTAGACTGTCTGCATAACGAGTGGTGTAATAAGCGTCAGACTGTTAGACTCTGCGTTCAGACAGCAAGATCGGGTTCGGCGAGTCTTACTGGCTTCCAGTCTGAATAACGAGTAGAGTAATAAGGCAAAGTCTTGGCAAAGACTGTTAGACCGACAAATACATGACACTGACATTGACATTGACATATAGTCTTAAAATATCATTTCATTGGTTCGTGATGAATACCAATGAACCATCATTGGTATTCGCGGTAATTTCTATTTTTGTGTTTTGGGTATTTGAAGTTCGAATACCATTATTTTAATGTTGATCTCGCTGGTATTATACCTATCTTAAATGCTTAAAATTCTTTTTTTTTATTTAAATTAATAAATACCATAATAGCATGCACTAAAGAAAAAAAGCTGGCTAAATTGGTTGCCTGTAAAGTCGGTATACGGGCGAAAGTTTTACGTGACAACGACTTTCGAGTGGTAAAATATTTTTAATGTGAATATTCATTCGTATAGTAGGAAGAAGGATGAAATAATAGTAACAATTTAAAACATTTATTTATACAAAGAATTATATTTAAAACATTAATTTATACAAAGAATCTCGCACTGAATTTCATATTAACAAAATTTTTAACTTTGCTGTTTGAATTGTTGCGATGGACGAAACTACCTTCACATTATCACTACACAATCGTTTTACAATTAACTGGCAACGTGTAAACTTGTATGCAGGCGCCTAAGCGAATCGGCGACTCGGGCATTTAGCCCGCCTAAGAGCGAGAGAGACAGACATAAAAAGTGAAAGGCACGCGTCCCTCTCACTCGCTCTCATTGTGAGCGCATAACGTGAGCGGAGCGTAACGCAGTTTCTTGAAGTGTCACCCGGCAAACCAATTTATAAGACGTTGTCACGTCAAAAGAAGTACTATTAAAAGTTCTTGAGCGCTCGTTATTCAGACTGGTGTAATAGCAAGCTCAAAAGTTAGACTCGTAAGACAGTCTGCCCAACGAGTGCTGAATAACGCGTAGTCTAATAAGCTCTTAAGAACTAAGTTTGGCAGATGTATATATTTGCATTCTAAAAACTTCTAATTTCCCCGTTTGGCTACACTTGTCTAAATTTAGACGCTATTGAATTCAGTGAAGTGTAATGGCATTGATCTAGCATACTAAATTCAGAAGCGAATTCTAATGTTTCGGCTATATTAGCGGGCGAAGATTCGTATCGCGTTGGCGCGACAAAAAATTCGTGTTCGGGCATAAGCGATGTTCTTGCGGTAGCGAATACCGCGTAGGTAACCGGTAATATTACTGTTCACACCAAAAAATACCGCCTACCCAGGCGGTAGGTACGTACAAAATACCGCTACCTACAGCGGCAGTGAATACCGCTCCGGTGTGAACAGGGCTTAATGCGGGCGAAGACATTTACTACATCGTCTTCGCCCGAATACTACACGATGACACGATGTACCCGGCCACATTCATCGCGTTATCAAGAATATTCGCCGTATATAATGTAGCCGAGGCATTCGAAGTATGTTACGCGATATCTCCGCCAATTATTGTGAATTGATTTTGATGATTCTTTTTGTTATCTTCTTTTGATGGTAGGTAGACCATACTTCAGCAGGTCTACTACGAAAACAACCTCCGAATAATCGGATCCGACCAACAGTAGTCCGAATAATGGGTAAGGTAATAAAATGTTTTTGGAGTAAGGTTTACGACAGAAAAACTGTCAAATCTATGTCGGTCGGAATTTGGAATGAACGAAACGCCCGATCCGATCAACCGACTGATTGTGTTTCGTGGTACGAAACGTCCATAAGTTCGGCCGATATATCGTTTATCGGAATTCGTAGTAGACCTGCAGAAGTGGTCCCATATTCATTTTATCGAAAACAGTTAAACGGTTTTTGAGAAATAAACAATCTGAATACTACTCCGTGTGTTTAGTTGTTAGTTTCGCAAAATTTATGAAATATTTCGAGTATGAGTTAAATTTTATATTAAAGTCTACATATTTGTTTTTTTTACCAAACAAAAAAATTGGCAGTTCTAGGAACTGACGATAGAAGTGAAAACTTAAAACTCAGAATTTGATAGCTTACCTTGGAAACTACACGGATGTAAATGGAGGGCGTGGCCTGGGCAGTATGGCATGGTCATCTAGAAACGCATCAGCATTTCCTATTGGTGGTTGCATTTCTAGATGGCCATGGCATGATGCCCAGGCCACGCCCTTTCAGTATTTCCCATTGGCTGACGCATTTCTAAATGGCCAATGGCCATGGTCCCGAGTTTACCCGAAGATTTCTTATCATACCCGAGCGTGACAGTAGAATTCAATTCACAGCCCACGAAATATCTGTCTAGGCGCGCCTAAAGAAGTTTTCACTTAAAAAAAAACAGGTGCTACGGAGCCCTTCATGAGCGAGTCAGATTCCCACTTGGCCGCGTTTATTTGAATAGTTATTTCTTATTTCAGTTTTCAACTCTGCCGTGCGCCGTGCAGTCTTAAAGCACACGCTTTTTTTCTGAAAACGGTGCATTATTATTAATGGTCCTTTCATATAATTTCAGGAGTGCATAGCGATGACCAGAGATTGGAGAAAATGTCAGACAGAAGTAAATGAATTTCGAGATTGCATAAATAAACAAAAACAGGAAGAGGCCGCAAAAGTGAAAAATTAATTTTCCCTTTTCACTAAACTTATTGTATTGGATTATGTGTTGTTATTATCTTGTTGTAATATAGTTTTGTTGCATAAAAGGAGTTTTTTTTTGTCTGAGTGTCTTATATCCGCCAATTTCTTTTTTGACGTGACAACGTCTTATAATTCGATGAAGCCGGCTGCACGCACGAAAAAACATGACGTCATGCGGCGTTACCTCGCTCTGAGGCGCTCCATTTTTTTATTTTTTTTTAAATAAATATTGGTGTACAATTCACACCATCTGACCCCAAACTAAGCAACGCTTGTGTGATGGCGGCCAGATAGCTGATATAATACTTATATAGTTTTAAATACATACTTATTATACATAGACACCCAGACACAGTGCAAACATTTGAATTCATCACACAAATATTTACACTGGGTGGGAATCGAACCCACGACCCTCGGCTTCGCAGGCAGAGCTACTACCAACTAAGCCACGAGGCCAGTCGATTTAAGGCTTGGAGTTGAAGTTGTCACGTTCAAATATCGTCAGTAACTTTACAGACAACCGATTTTTTTAAAATCTATTTTTGACGTGACAACGTCTTATAATTCGATGAAGCCGGCTGCACGCACGAAAAAACATGACGCATGCGGCGTTACCTCGCTCTGAGGCGTTCCATTTAAGGCTTGGAGTTGAAGTTGTCACGTTCAACCATCGTCAGTAACTTTACAGACAACCGATTTTTTTTAACAAAAGACAAGGGTAGCGATTCTAAATCCCATCGGTTGCATCCGACACGGAATCTCATCTCTCGGTCTGTCTTATCTGTTTAGCATGACAGACAGGGATTGTCATTCCGATTCCGAACCATTCGGAATCGCATTTAGAATCGCTACCAAGATAGGACCAACATTTTCTGCACTATCGACTGCCTCTACCTCTATGGTCTCAGTCACAACGTGAACAGGCGCTGTCAAGATGCAAATACACTTGTCGAAAAGGCGTATTAGGCTGCTTTTCCACCAGTGATGTGCGAGGATGCGTAGCGAGGGATGTATTTATAAACAGCCAACACTATCGCTTCATTTACCTCGCCTCGGTCAGCACAGCTCTGGGTAGCGATTCTAAATCCATTCGGTCGCATCCGACACGGAATCTCATCTCTCGGTCTTTGTCTTATATGTGTAGCATAACAGAGACAGGAATTGTCATTCCCATTTTGAACCATTCGGATTGCATTTAGAATCGCTACCCTGGTAACCCTGGTGGAAACGGGTCAGCAGAGCTAGATTTTTGCGCATACAAAACAAACGAGGAATATAGTGCGAGGGATGTGTTGCGAGGTTTGCGACATACTGGTCCAGCCAGTCCATAGACGGAGTCGCAACGTATCCTCGCACCACACATTATTCACAGTATAATTCTACACATCCTCGTACGACATATTTTCCTCGCACAGCTTTAGTGGAAACCTCAAACCTCCACACATTTTCACAGCACATCTAGATATCCTCGCACGACACATTTCCCTTGTACATCTCTGGTGGAAATGCAGCCATGCACTCGGTTAAATTTAGTCGACTAAAATTAGAAACAAGGTTTGTCAACTGAATTCAGAAGCAAGTTTAGAAGTAAGCGCTCCTCGCTGCGAGCGATTCCAAGACATGCCAGTATCATCAATCACCAACATATATGATAATTGGTCCACCAACACCAAGGTCCTTGTGCTTTATTCTATCACTATTAATTAAACAAAAATTGGCAGTCATAGGAACTGCCGATAGAAGTGAAAACTTATAACTCGGAATTTGATAGCTAACCTTGGAAACTACACGGGTGTAACCGGAGGGCGTGGCCTCGCCATCTTGGCATGGCCATCTAGAAATGCGTTAGCATTACCCATTGGCTGATGCGTTTCTAGGTGGCCATGCGATGATGGCCTGTCCACGCCCTTTCAGCATTTCCCATTGGCTGACGTATTTTTAGATGGCCAATAGCCATGGTCCCGAATTAACCCGAAGCTTTCTTATCATACCCGAGCGTGACGAATGAATTCAATTAACAGCCCACGAAAAATCTGTCTAGGCGCGCCTAAAGAAGTTTTCACTTTAAAAATATTTTTAAAATAAGCTTTTATATAAATGCTCTAAAACGAACAGGGCAAGAAGTTGGTCTGAGGGGCAAGTAAAATAAAAGCTTATAATAAAGGAGACCTATAATAATACATAGCATATAGCATTGATCCAGCTAGGGTAGTACTAATGATCCACAATATCTTTAATAACAATGTCGTAGAGTTATAGAAACTCGTACAGGACACAGAAAAGACTGCTTACGCCACTGGGTAGCGATTCTAAATGCAACTTCAACTTCAACTTTTCTTATGGCTTCCATTCGGCAATTTTGCCGGAATTTCGCCAGTGTCCTTTCGTTTCCTCATTGAGATAATCTTTTGAACTTTTATTCACTGAAGAGGTAGGAGTCTTGCTTCAGATGATCGGTCCTTCTAAATGCAATCCGTATGGTTCAAAATTGGAAAGACAATCCCTGTCTCTGTCATGCTAAACAGATAAGACAGAGACCGGGAGATGAGATTCCGTGTCGGCTGCAACCGAATGGATTTAAAATCGCTACCCTGGGTAGCGATGCTGAAACCATTCGGTTGCATCCGACACGGAATCTCATCTCTCGGTCTTTGTCTTATCTTAGCATGACAAAGACCGATAGATGAGATTCCGTGTCGGATGCAATCGAATTGTTTCAGAATCGCTACCCTGGTTTCGACTAGCAATAAATGTATAAAAAATTAAGTAAGTATACCTTTTTCCGCATATCCTACTATTTGTGGCGCAGACTTAATACAAATATACATATTATAGCCGTTTGCAGGTAAGATAAGATGCAGATCTTACAGATAAGATGAGATAAGATATGACGCAGATCTTACAAAACATTTTAAAACTTGACCCACACAAACTGGCTTCTTCGAGAGGCATGCAATATTAAGTATGTCTGACCTCTGGCAAAACAATTTTAAAATCCTGAATTTTTACAATGATAAAAATAATAGTCAGTCTTCTTCTTCGTCTTATTTTCATTTCTGGCTTTTAAACAGTTGTATTATACATCGACGTAGAAATATCGTTGGTGTTATACTTCTTAACCCTAGAAGCCCAATGTACGTCATTTTGACGTACACTCCGACAAAAAATCGTTATATTTTCTGGACGCATGGTTGAATCATCACGACTTCTCGAACCAACTTAGTACCTGTCAAGACCTAACAGGAGACGGTTGTGTCGCTTCGCTAAGTTCGCTAAGTTCCGTCACTTTGTTGTAATCACAATGATGCACGTCAATCTGACGTATGTTTGGGCTTTGTGTAAGTTTCGCAATTATTATTAATTTGTAAAATTATTGTTTTTTTGCTTATCGCTATTGTTTTCTTTAATGCGACATATCAAATATTGTTATTTGTTGGAAATAAAATGCAATGGCGTCCTCTAGATACGTAAATTCGGACAAAGTTACGTCACTTTTGAAAAATGAAGATTATTTTTTCCCCGCTAACAGTGAGTCTGAAAAAATATACTTTGTTACTCGAGATGATTTCAGGAGTGATATTGAGGATGGTATGATGAACTTTATTGGCAATGCAAGTCCAGCAACTAGACAGAAAGTCCCTAAAAGCCCGGTTCCGTCTCAGCAGATTTTGAGGAATCACTATCAATTTCAGGCTTCTATTCAAGGGTTAAATAACCACAAGTAGCTACTAAAAAGGACAGTTCAGTAGTGGGACTTCTGTTGTCAGAAGGTTGTCAGTATAGCATGTATGAATCGAGGATCAATAGTAATGTCATTCATGAAAAAACTGAACATAGAATTGACGTAACCCTTGATAAAAAAAAACGTCTGGAAATACCAACTTTGAAGATGATTTTACATGAAAATATAACATATGTGTTGAAAACGGTGTCAAACATCAACGTGAGTTACATGTGATAATCCAGAATATATAAAAAACAATGCTATTCAGGGTATTGTTCTTATAAAAAAGATGGATTACCAAAAAACTGTGCTTGGAATGCAAAAAAACTTTGCAAAAAAACAATATGCAGAGAACACAATATTGACATATGTCATAACCATATATAATTACTGAATAATTGTTTCTAACTATTTTTGTGTTAATGATAGTTGATTTGTTTTCTAAAAATTGTGTAAATGAAGTTGGTATTTGAATTAAATTTATTAGTATAGCAAAATAACTAAGAGGATCAGATTTTTTGTGAAATTTTGCTTGAGTTCCTAACATATGATTAAAAAGGTATAAATATGTAACTATTTCAATACAAATTTATGTTTTTTTATTTAATTAAACTATATTTAAGCTAAATAATTTATAACTTTGATAAATATAATATAAAACATTGTAATATAAGCACTTTAAATATAACACGGCAATTTTACGTATGATTGGGCTTTATGGGTATAAAAATATGATTGGGCTTCTAGGGTGTGTTGTTGTTAAAGTGTGTTCCAAATTAAGTAAATTTGCCTATGCACTTCGTAGACTATCTTTAGTAGCATCCAGAAGTACATCCTTAATAGCTTATCATGGTTACGTAGCTTCAATGCTAAGGTATGGTCTTATTATATGGGGAAACTCGGTAGAGATTGGCAGAGTTTTTAGAGTACAAAAAAGATGTATACGTGCAATTTGCGGTGCTGGTCCTTTGGATTCATGTAAACCGTTGTTTAAAGAATTGAAACTACTTCCGCTGCCATAAATGTTCATTTTTGAAGTATGTATGTTCGTTAAAAAACACCCAGAACTTTTCCATAAACTCAAAGATAATCGTAACTACTGTACACGTTATTCGAATCGACTTGTTTTTCCACAATGTAATATAGAGCTCTACCGAAGAAATTGTTATATTATGGCTTTAAGAATATATAACAAAATTCCTGAATCTTTCAAATCTCTTACGTGCCAACATTTTAAAACTAAATTTCAAAGTTGGTTAATGGAACACAGTTTCTATGACATCAAACACTTCATGGAATTTAATGAAAATAGATTTAGCCCGATGTAATTCTTAAACTCTTCTTGACTCTCTCCTTGCGAGAGAAGGCCCCCGAGTCCCAGCAATGGGAACATTTTGTGGGCTGTTTATGTGTGTTATTATAATTCTTAATTTCTGAATGTTAAAATGTGTAATAAATATAGAGATAATTATATTTCAATAATTAGTTTTCAGTTTAGTAGTATTATTATTTATGTCATAGATTTGCAATACATAGTGAATCTTTTCGCATGCCTTTTAGGCCGAAATTGTCTAGGTGCTAAGTATTTCTAAGACCTTTAATGTAACCACAATTTAAAGCGAAATAAAGAAACTTGAAACTTGAAACTTGGTTAATGTTTTTACATCTTTGAGGATCTAATAATAGTTGGTCTGAGTTTTTACGTACTAAAGTTGATTTTGTTTAGTAAAGTTGAGACGAAAAAGTAATTCGGAACGCAGTTTGTCAGACGTATGACCGGTATGACATATCGTAGAAAAAAAATACTTTAAAAATAAACATTGCTGCTGTTGTGCTGTTTATTGTGAGGTTAAGTTATCAAAATGTATAAAAAACTAAAGTTAAGTTATATCTCGTCGTTATACGTAAATTTTTCTACCAGGGTAGCTATAGATGCAAACCTGAAGAGTCAGTTCGAATCGAAGCAATACAAACCACGCAAACATCCTGGAAGCACTCGAATCAAAATAGCGACAATACCACCAGATATCAAGAAGGCAATTAAATTAGTTTTAGACGATTCTGATGCGAAATCTTTACTAATAGAGGGCGAAACACTAGATAACTACCTTAGATCCCGACTATTACCGCCAGAGGACAACGAAATCGACGCCAAAGCCACAAAGTTTTACAATTCGATATCAAAAAATGTTATCTCAAAAGTTAACAGTGAAATGACTGAAAAAGAAGCCGAAGAATGCGATAGAAAGATAAAGAATAAAGTATTTTCTGCATTGAAGAAGAATGTGTATCGTTGGGGTAGTATTTCATTCGATAAACCAACAAGTTTGCAGTATCTAATGATCCGGGCAGCTCCTGAATATGCTGTCTTGCTTAGAATACTAGACGAGATAAACAGGGTGTTCCCTGACTATAAACCTAGAAGTTTCTTCGACTTTGGCTCCGGAGTTGGCACTGGTACATGGGCCGTAAATAACTTATGGAAGGGAAACATATATGAATACTTTTGTGTCGACACCTCTCAAACTATGCACGATCTCGCACGTTTAATACTATGCAACGGGAAAGACAATGTAGAAATGCCACTCAAAGGATATTTCCAACGTCAATTCTTACCAGCGTCAACGGACATGAAATACAGTATAGTTTTATCTGCATTTTCGCTATTTGAGCTACCAGACATAAAATCCAGACTTGAAACAATTCAAAAGCTGTGGAATAAAACTGAAGACTTTTTAATAATTGTTGAACAAGGCACGAATGCTGGATTTCAAGTAGTAAATGAAGCAAGAGAATTTGTATTGAATTTGCCTAAGAATAAACGTAGCGAAGGTTATGCATTTTCACCGTGTCCAAATGATAATGTTTGCCCGAGGTATCTGGAACACCAGACTCCCTGCAACTACTTAATGAAGTATGAAAGCTTAGCGTATACGTCGAAGACTCAAATTCATGCTGAATTATTCTCATATGTCATTTTGAAGAAAGGATCGAGGCCTGAGGACGATCCGCAATGGCCGAGGATTGTTCGGGCTCCTATTGTCCGTTCCGGTCACACAGTCTGCCGTCTGTGCACCGCACAGGGGGAGTTAAAAGAGATTATATTCTCGAAAGCCAAGTACGATCAGACTACGTACAGATGTGCGAGGTCCAGTAACTGGGGCGATTTGTTACCTGTGAAATAAAATTGTAATTGTTACACATTTGTTTTTTTAAGTGATTTTTTTTTTGTTGCAATTACTAACACTTTCTGATAATGAAAAATTTTGTAGGTCCTTAAACCATCATGATAATGTCAGGCGCTTTTGGATGGGTGAAATCCAGTGAATACACGTCAACGACATGCGTAATAGAATGTGTGTAGATATACAGTTGACGAATTGTGCCACATAAGTGTTGTTTGATACTAAAATTCTAAGTTATAAGTTTTCACTTCTATCGGCTGTCTCATTGACTGCCAATTTCTTGTTACAATACTCAAACATGTATTGCTTCGTTGTGTTACAGATAGTCAGGATTACAAGAACAGACCTGACTAAAACTTCAGTATGGTTTCGCTTGAAAACTTCACTAAACCTACATACAAACTTGCTTTTAATATTACTGGGCACGTCCTGTGATTTTAACTGGGTAGTTCTGGTTTGGAAAAGTAGTTTATGTGCTATTCCAGACTATAAATTACTTATATTTACTTACTATAATTACTAAGAAAGAAGGCTAGCATCCTATTAAGGTTGCGATAGGCATCCGGAACAGAATACGGAGATCAGGCACATATTATCTTGCTCATCTTGTCGCTTTTTAATAAAAACTGGCCAAGTGCGAGTTCGACTACCGCACAAAGGGTTCCGTACCATTAGCAAATAAACGGCGAAAACCTAGTTGGCTTTATTCGGAATTCCGTATACATAGACTACTAGCTGTTACCCGCGACTTCGTCCGCACAAAATCAATACTAAGGTAACTCAGGCAGTACCTATTTGTATACCCATACACATTTACGGTTACTAAAACCAGCTTATAATAAAACAATTTCATTACAATTGGTAAATCGTAAGAGACATTCGTCGTCCCCCCCCATTTCAACTCCGTTTTCATCCCCGTACAGTTCGAAATTACAAAATTGCTAGAACAAACATTTAATTGCTTCGTGTCAAGTGTCTAGACACAAAATTTGATAACTTTGAAAATGACGAATTTTCATACAACCGTTCATCCCTTGTTTCACCCCCTTAGGGGTTGAATTTCGCAAAACCCCGTCTTAGCGAGCGCCTACGTGCTAAAAGGAACCTCCATGCAAAATTTCAGATTCCTAGCGTTTGTAGTTTCTGAGATTCCTTGATGAGTGACCTTTCGCTTTTATATATATAGATCACAGTTTCCACAGACAGGCTTTCGTCCAAAAAGTTTGACTAAAATTTTGATTTCACCTTATGATTTATTATAATGTTATGTAAAAATCAAGTTTGTGTTATGGGAAATATTTATTTGGGTTATACGATCTATGTTATTTTTAGTATTTGTAGTTATAGCGGCAACAGAAATACATCACCTGTGAAAATTTCACCTGTCTAGCTATCACCATTGTTGAGATACACCCTGGTGACAGACAGACGGACGGACAGTTAAGTCTCAGGTAATAGGGTCCAGTTTTTACCCTTTGGGTACGGAACCCTAACAATAAATTTCAATATGATTACACCTTATACAGTCTGCGAGGTATAAGCTGAGCTTTGCATTAGTGTGAGTGATCACATGCATACGCATCTATTACCAAAAGTACAGTCAGACAACAAACTCTTAAACAACAAGCTGACATTAACTATCCAGGATCAATATGGTCATTGCGAAAAGAAGTATCTCTTTTAGGATTCAAATGGTCAAGGACAGAGAATAACAGAAAATTTTTAATGGAAAAGTATGAGATCCGTCACCTACGTATAACTTATTTACTTAAAATTTCCGAATACCGTATTCAGGGCAGGCCTATCGTTTATACCGATGAAACATATATTGACACCACTCACACTTCATCAAAATCATATTCAGATGGCAGCACTTCTGGTTTGAAGAAACACCTTATTAAGAGAACATGGTCACAGCGTCCTGCGTCTGACTGTACTTTTGGTGATCACTCACACTAATGCCATAGAATATGCTAATGCAAAGCTCAGCTTATACCCAGGGCCTGATTAACCCTTAGGCTAATTAGGCTGCAGCCTAGGGCGCGAGGATGTGGAGGGGCGCGCTAAAATCATCTGGACTAATCGAAGAGACAGTTCGGGTTTCAGAAAGACCTCTCCACGACCGACGCCGTTCGTCCGAAGGTCCGAAGGAAGGTGTGCTCCAGTGGCGGCGTATTGTTTACGGTGTCTCCTAACATAGTAGACGCGTTCTACATCCCAATCAACCACAACAGAAGTGATGGGGTACCCCAATATCTATGGCGCATCGTAAGAGACTACCTCTTTCACAGAGAGGTGGTGTCCCAAACTATAGAAAGGGAGGGAGCTTATCCTCATGTCAAGTAGGGTTCGACAGGAGTTAGCTCCTACGCTACCCCTATGGCACTTGGGTTGTTCGGTTACAAATAAGCAGCGCTAACTTTTTTTTTTCTTGCTCGTATAGGTCCGCGTTTAACCACCAACTCTCCTGATGGTAAGCGATGGTGTGGTCGAAGATGACGGACGTTGACCTAGAAAGTACCTTTATACTACACCTGCTCGGAAAGTACCTTGATACTTTATCAAATTTACGGTAGAAAGTACGTCATTGCATATCGAACAAATATGCGGCGAGAAAACGCATCTGAGCGGGAGAGAAAAGTGTATGAAAATCCATTTCTTACGTGGTTTTTCTTTTTAGGGTTCCGTAAAACGTAAAAACGGAACCCTTATAGATTCGTCATGTCTGTCTGTCTGTCTGTCTGTCCGTCCGTATGTCACAGCCACTTTTTGCCGAAACTATGAGAACTACACTGTTGAAACTTGGTAAGTAGATGTATTCTGTGAACCGCATTAAGATTTGAACAAAATAATTAATAAAAAAGAAAAATTAGGGTTGCCCCCCATACTGCGAACTGAAACTCAATTTTTTTTTTCATCAAGCCTACACGTGTGGGGGTGTCTATCGATAGGTCTTCAAAAATGATGTTTATATTTCCAAAATAATTTTCGTCTACACTGAATAATTTGCGCGAGAGACACTTCCAAAGTGGTAAAATGTGTGTCCCCCCCCCCCCCCCCTCTAACTTCTAAAGTAAGAGAATGAAAAATCTAAAAAAAATATATGATGTACATTACCATGTAAACTACCAACGAAAATTAGTTTGAACTCGATCTGATGAGTAGTTTTTTTTAGGACGTCATAAACACACTATTATTGAAACTTCGATCAAAGTTACAACGAACTACAAGAACTATGTATATTATGTTACTTGCTGCAACGGAACCCTTCATGGGCGAGTACAACTCGCACTTGGCCACTTTATTTAATTTTGGGTAAGACTATGCGCTGGTAACCTAAATATCAAAAGCCAAAAAGTTTTTACAGTGAGTTTTTATCTCCAAGTTCGCAAAATGACACTGGCCACTAGCTGTGTGTTGGATGGTGTCAAACAATTTGAAATAAAGTGGTCAAGTGCGAGTTGGACTCGCCCATGAAGGGTTCCGTTGCAGCAAGTAAAATAATATACATAGTACACATAGTTCTTGTAGTTCGTTGTAACTTTGATCGAAGTTTCAATAATAGTGTATTTATGACGTACTAAAAAAAAACTACTCATCAGATCGAGTTCAAACTAATTTTCGTTGGTAGTTTACTTGGTAATGTACATCATATATTTTTTTTAGATTTTTCATTCTCTTACTTTAGAAGTTAGAGGGGGGGGGGACACACATTTTACCAATTTGGAAGTGTATCTCGCACAAATTATTCAGTGTAGACGAAAATGATGTTAAAAACCTCAATATCATTTTTGAAGACCTATCGATAGACACCACACACGTGTAGGTTTGATGAAAAAAATTTTTTTGAGTTTCAGTTCTCAGTATGGGGGGCAACCCTAATTTTTCTTTTTTTTTAATTTTTTTGTTCAAATCTAAATGCGGTTCACAGAATACATCTACTTACCAAGTTTCAACAGTGTAGTTCTCATAGTTTCGACAAAAAGTGGCTGTGACATACGGACGGACAGACAGACAGACAGACAGACAGACATGACGAATCTATAAGGGTTCCGTTTTTACGTTTTACGGAACCCTAAAAAGAACATGTGAAAATTGCAGACGTCATTGGCGCCATTTTCAATTTGTGTGTTGTTTGAGGATTCAGTTTTCGTAGAATTTATTTTCCTCGTAGGTGTAGTATAAAGCACTATGTATCACTCGAGAGAAAGTGTGATTCCCGATCTCGGGTGTTTTAAAGCCCTCGCCTACGGCTCGGGCTTCAAACGACACCCTCGACGGTAATCGGTCACTTTCTCCTCTCGGTGAACAATGTACCAATTCACTCTGACATTGAAAAGTTCTAGATTGTATCTCTCACGGAACAAGAATGCCGGCAATGTCAAACTTATACCACTCTAAAGCTGTACGTACGAGAAAAGTGGATTCAAACCGTTTTGTACGGATTTTGGGAATATCCACAGTGTATGGGTGGTAGTGGGCCGACTTACGACTTGCGAACTACGTTGCATCGGTCTCGCTTATTATGCCAACGGCACGCTGGTCATTGTGAGAGGGGCGGAGGTTTCACGAGGTGGCGGTGCTGGCGACAGTGGTAGCCAGGATTAGGAGCATCGGCCTAGAGGTGGGTTTTCACAAGTTGGAGGCCATCTGTTTCCGCGGTTTCTGACGGACACCTTCACCTGCACCCTGCACCTGCAAGCTCTGCCTCTAATATTGTGGTGTGTGGCGTGTCTGTCGCTGGCAAGCTGACACTGTAACATTTCGGTATTTGACAGCAGATCAGCTGATTAGATGGAAGTTTTGGGCGTATTTGCGTCAACCTGAAGAGCGAACTGTCTCAGGAACGACGCTGAGTGGGTTCAGTGAGACATAGATACTATAGGGCGCGGATGCATCAGACGGTACCTTATTTCTTTTAGCTTGAAATTATAGAGACAGCAATAGCAAAACCAAAGCCAATTTAGTTAAGAGGTAGAAAGGCTGGTGTGTCACCGGTGCAATTGGGCAGATCACACCGATCAACACGCATTGAAGATGTACCCGGGAGAAGTGGCGGACCTCTTACTGCCTACTACCTTAGCCAAGATGCTCACCAGTGAGAGGTCATGGGAGGCGGTGGTTTCTTTTTGAGAAATCATTATCTCGCAGAAGTCGCAGATGAAGATAGCTGAGGAGCAAGAAGGAGTTGGACTCTCGCTTGTCCGCGAAGGAGGAAGTGGTGACGAGAGCGAGCCACTCTGGCTCGGACCTACACCATCTCCACTTACAGAGCCTGAGATGTCGGACGTTCAATGCCGTCCAGCACCCTATTTCAGAAGGTGAGGTGGTGGCTCTCCCGAAAAGGTGAGGCTAAAGTACTGCTGGTTTCCGTTGCATGGTTGGTGTGCAAGGGTTATGTCCCCCGCGACAGGGTAAGTGACAGCTCTACGATAGAGTCAGCGATAAGGTCGCTGTCGAGTGTGAGAGCGCTCTCGCGAATCAGTCACCAAATCACTGCCGGAGAAATCCGGGGTATACTTTTGAATCGTTTAGGGTACTGTAGGCTCTTGCGTGCCTCCTCAAAAAAGCCCTGGTATAAATCATGTTAAAATTTGCACACAAGGAAACAAAGTCAATACTAATATAAAAAAGTATCTAAAAGTACCTAACAAGTATACCTAGTACTTTTTAGGCCGACCATAACATACCTGCCTTTCTACTGCTTAACTAAATCGGTTTTGCCCATTGCTATCTCTATAATATCAAACGAAAAGAAAAGAGATAGCAATACCAAAGCTAAGACTTTTAGCTAAGCACTTTCCGTTTGGTCTAGAGGGAGGGTCCGTAGAGGGTCTACTCTCTGGTGGGGGCGCGTCCTCATAATTAGCCTAGGGCGGTCAGAACTCTTAATCAGGCACTGCTTATACCTCGCGGACTGTACCTATACCTACTCGTAAATTACGCGTCACGTTGTCCGCGATGGACTCCTAAACTATCTGCTGTGCAGTTTGATCAGGCGCGGTCCCAGTCTCAAATTTTGGAGGGGGTCACCAGTATATTCTATGCCAGTCTTCTTCAGCCCGTTATCGCCCACTGCTGAGCATAGGCCTCTCTTCGTGTAGGTACGCCACTTGTCTTTGCTAGTCTCATGCATGCATCCGTCTATTCTATGCCAGTACCACAGTCCACAGTCTATTAAATCATACAGGCGTTCGACGAAGCCGTCTAGACGGGTCAATCGTGCGGGGCGTGCGCGGTGATACGCGAGAAGCGCGCTCCTGCATTGCCTACATTACAATGTTAGTATTGCATGAGCGCGGCTCAGGGCTGACGTCTTCCGTATGTTGAATGTTAGTATTGCATGAGCGCGGCTCAGGGCTGACGTCTTCCGTATGTTGAATGTTAGTATTGCATGAGCGCGGCTCAGGGCTGACGTCTTCCGTATGTTGAATGTTAGTATTGCAGGAGCGCGGCTCAGGGCTGACGTCTTCCGTATGTTGAATGTTAGTATTGCAGGAGCGCGGCTCAGGGCTGACGTCTTCCGTATGTTGAATGTTAGTATTGCAGGAGCGCGGCTCAGGGCTGACGTCTTCCGTATGTTGAATGTTAGTATTGCAGGAGCGCGGCTCAGGGCTGACGTCTTCCGTATGTTGAATGTTAGTATTGCAGGAGCGCGGCTCAGGGCTGACGTCTTCCGTATGTTGAATGTTAGTATTGCAGGAGCGCGGCTCAGGGCTGACGTCTTCCGTATGTTGAATGTTAGTATTGCAGGAGCGCGGCTCAGGGCTGACGTCTTCCGTATGTTTAATGTTAGTATTGCAGGAGCGCGGCTCAGGGCTGACGTCTTCCGTATGTTGAATGTTAGTATTGCAGGAGCGCGGCTCAGGGCTGACGTCTTCCGTATGTTGAATGTTAGTATTGCAGGAGCGCGGCTCAGGGCTGACGTCTTCCGTATGTTGAATGTTAGTATTGCAGGAGCGCGGCTCAGGGCTGACGTCTTCCGTATGTTGAATGTTAGTATTGCATGAGCGCGGCTCAGGGCTGACGTCTTCCGTATGTTGAATGTTAGTATTGCAGGAGCGCGGCTCAGGGCTGACGTCTTCCGTATGTTGAATGTTAGTATTGCAGGAGCGCGGCTCAGGGCTGACGTCTTCCGTATGTTGAATGTTAGTATTGCAGGAGCGCGGCTCAGGGCTGACGTCTTCCGTATGTTGAATGTTAGTATTGCAGGAGCGCGGCTCAGGGCTGACGTCTTCCGTATGTTTAATGTTAGTATTGCAGGAGCGCGGCTCAGGGCTGACGTCTTCCGTATGTTTAATGTTAGTATTGCAGGAGCGCGGCTCAGGGCTGACGTCTTCCGTATGTTGAATGTTAGTATTGCAGGAGCGCGGCTCAGGGCTGACGTCTTCCGTATGTTGTAATTTTATTTTGGTGCCACGTATTTAAACTTGCGACAACCCTACCCGTGTCTAGACTTTATCGGCGTTTATCTCAAGATCAAAGGCGATGAACTACTGGTAGTATTTCTTTATACTGTGCCAGTACCACAGAAATCTAAATAATAAGTTATTATTTAGATTTCAGTGGCCAGTACGCAGCCTCAGATTTTGGGTTAAGTAAGTAAAAAAAAGTTTACTAGTAACGCCCCACGATTTTACACGCGTAGTAACCATTCCAGTTGTTTTCCCGCGTTAAAAATAGTCTATGTAGGTACTATTAGATATTTAGATTTATATTAGATTTTTAATTTAACGTACCTACTTATACGATTTTTGACGTGACAACGTCTTTGAGGGAGTTTCCAACGAGACAAAAATAGTTCCAACGGACGCACTAGATGGCGATTGTTCGAGATGCAGATAGATCTGTCTCTACCAGATACTCTCAACAGTGTAATCCCTTTAGAGACCCTACCCGTTTTCAGGGAAAAAGTATAGTGTAAAAAGTGTCTTTTTTAATTTTTTTATATTGGGAATAAAAATAGCTAATTAGGTTGTTAATGTAATAAAAAACCGTTACTGATCACAATCCCTTTTCAGTAAAAATCTTTAGAACTCCCGAGGCAATAGACACCAACTAAGCCAAAGTAGAAGGAAAATTCAAAGATATAAATAGCAACACTGATACGACAATATTTTATCCACAGACTAAGTAGAGAGATACTTTCTCGGCTGAAGGATTAGTATCCATAGCCAAGAATAAATTTAAAAAAATATATTTTTGTCTTTCATCAGGTTTACGTTTAAAATTACGTTACGGTTGAAATTTTTATGTTTTGATATAGTTTTCATTCAAATAAAATGCGTACATGGATAAAGTAGTTTATTATTTATTACTAGAAGTCGTGCTTTCGCAAATTGAATGAATTGAGTCCCATTATGCCTACCGCTTTTGACAACAAACCAAAAGACCTACAAGCGCCTCCTATTATCGTTTTATTAAACCATATCATTTTGTCTCGTCGGAAAACGGCTCATTCGATGAAGCCGGCTGCACGCACGAAAAAACATGACGTCATGCGCCGTTGCCGCCGTTACCTCGCCGCATGACGTCATGCGGCGTTGCCTCGCTCTAAGGCGTAGTTGAAGTTGTCACGTTCAACTATCGTCAGTAAACCGACTTTACAGACAACCATTTTTTCATGTCCCCCTGTAACCCCTATTCGGACCGAGTTTGATCCAACTTGAAAGATAGGATATGATATATTTTATTTCGATTAAATAGTCGTCATATGACAACATCCGAGTGAAGTCGGAACCGGCTGCCAGTGTATTAGGTAAACTTATTATTTTGTCGGAAATATTCGTCACCGCTACGTTTATGGTATCCGTGAATACATTTTATCTTATCATCATAATTTTATCTTGATTGAATACTATTAAACTACCAAAATATTGACATTGTAGAGGTCAGTTGATAACGTACCCAACGTTATCATCACTGTTAATACTTAATTAATTTTATCTGAATAAAGTGGCCAAGTGCGAGTTGGACTCGCCCATGAAGGGTTCCGTTGCAGCATGTAACATAATATACATAGTACACATAGTTCTTGTAGTTCGTTGTAACTTTGATCGAAGTTTCAATAATAGTGTATTTATGACGTGCTAAAAAAAAACTACTCATCAGATCGAGTTCAAACTAATTTTCGTTGGTAGTTTACATGGTAATGTACATCATATATTTTTTTTAGATTTTTCTTTCTCTTACTTTAGAAGTTAGAGGGGGGGGGGACACAAATTTTACCACTTTGGAAGTGTCTCTCGCGCAAATTGTTCAGTGTAGACGAAAATGGTTTTAGAAACCTCAACATAATTTTTAAAGACCTGTCGATAGACACCCCATACGTGTAGGATTGATGAAAAAAATTTTTTTGAGTTTCAGTTCTCAGTATGGGGGGCAACCCTAATTTATCTTTTTTTTAATTTTTTTTGTTCAAATCTTAATGCGGTTCACAGAATACATCTACTTACCAAGTTTCAACAGTGTAGTCCTCATAGTTTCGGCAAAAAGTGGCTGTGACATACGGACGGACAGACAGACAGACATACAGACATGACGAATCTATAAGGGTTCCGTTTTTACGTTTTACGGAACCCTAAAAACCATAGGTAGGTTTTTAATTAATAAATGGTGACGAGAGGACGAGACTAGCAGGACATGTGCCTGATGGTAAGCAACATGCCTGCCACAGTGCCACATAACAGCACAGTGACACGCAGCTATTGGAACATGAAGAGTCCAAATCATTATCTAGCACTGCACTGCGCTCGTCACCCAGAGATCTAAGTTGTTATAGGTATCTCTAAGCCCGGTAATTTAGCTGGAAACATTGCCCTTCAAACCGGAACACAGTAATGTTTGCACATTACTGCTTGGCGGTAGAATAACTGGCAAAGGTGTGGTACTTCCCCAGGTGGACTCTGCCAAGAGTCCTACCACTACCAAGGTCAAGGTAGGTACATCCGACTGTTCTCACTTTTATCCATAGTACCTACCAACTAACTCGTGACCAAAGGCAAATTTTAATTAAATTCATTTATTTCACTAGTTTATAGTATTTTTTTCTGCTGCTGCGAAATTTTTGTAGTGAAAACTTCTTTTGACGCGCCATAGCCAGATTTTGCGTGGACTGTGAATTAAATTCTAGCGTCACGCTCTGGAATGATAAGAAATCTTCGGGTAAACTCGGGACCATGACCATTGGCTATCTAGAAACGCATCAGCATTTCCCATTGGCTGACGCATTTCTAGATGGCCATGCTCACGGCCACGCCGTCCGGTTTCACCCGCGTAATTTCCAAAGTAAGCTATCAAATTCTGAGTTATAAGTTTTAATTTCCATCGCCAGTTCCTATGGCTGCCAATTTATTTTTCACATGATGAGTCATATCCGACGCCGAACCGATATGGGTTCCACTTCCACGCCTCTCTTTACGGGTGATCAGCACTAATGCACAATACGCCACCTGTACAGCTCCAGTACGTACTGTTTTTTTGAAGTGAAAACTTCTTTTGGTGCACCTAGACAGATTTTTCGTGGGCTGTGAAACTCACTCTCGGATATGATAAGAAATGTTCGGGTAAACTCGGGACCATGGCCATTAGCCGTCTAGAAATGCGTGAGCCAATGGGAAACGGTGACGCATTTCTAGATGGCCATGCCATGACGGTCAGGCCACGCCCTCCTCCTCCGCGTAGTTTCCAAAGTGAGCTATCATATTCTGAGCTATAAGTTTTCACTTCTATCGGCAGTTCCTATGACTGCCAATTTTTTTTCAACTTGAAAAGGTTTACACTTGACCCCCATCTCGCCTGATGTTAAGTAACGATGCGGCCTACGATGAAGCGCGCTCACCCAGAAGAAACCGATTCAGTCTCGACTTGAAGACACCAAGATTATCACTATCGGAGAAAATCCGCTCATTCCACAGCCGTTATTATCACAAAAATAGAGTCAAAACTCTTTGTTCGTGTCTTTGGAACATCAACCATGAAACGATGTCGCTTTTCGAGCTACGAAGCTCGAGGTACTGTTACTACCTACCTACTACTATTTTTTTATTTTTTTTTATTGGTGGACAATTCACACACAACACCATCTGACCCCAAACTAAGCAAAGCTTGTGTGATGGCGGCCAGATAGCTGATACACTACTTATATGGTTTTAAATACATACTTATTATACATAGAAACACCCAGACACAGTGCAAACATTTGAATTCATCACACAAATATTTGCATTAGGTGGGAATCGAACCCACGACCCTCGACTTCGCAGGCAGAGCTACTACCAACTAAGCCACGAGGCCAGTATTATTCATGTCGGCGACGCAAACTCGCTATTTCGCCAATACAAACGTCAAACGCGCACCGCTTCGACGCTACGGGGCCGTTCAAGTATTACAATAAGCAGGAGGTCTACTCTAATTCAACGAAAACGTAATTTTGACATACACTCGCGACTTTCCTACTCCGATTCTACTTCGATCTGTCGTTTCGTCCGTTTAAATGTTCTAAGCTAACTCTAACTAGAGTATGCTTAGAACATTTAAACGTCAAACAATATTCGATCAGACGAAACGAAGTAGAACCGGAGCATGAAAGTCGCGAGTTTATTTCGAAATTACGTTTTTCGTTGAATTAGAGTAGACGTCCAGATTTATTGCAATTATTGACCCCCCTCCCCCCGTTGTCATCAAAAGTAAGACATTAACATAAGTAACATTTCACATTAAAATAATATCCACCATATTTATTTACTTCCATGAATGAAGCGTTTTCCAGGGTAGCGATTCTGAAACCATTCGGTTGCATCCGACACGGAATCTCATATCTCGGTCTTTGTCATGCTAAACAGTTAAGACAAAGACCGAGAGATGAGATTCCGTGTCGGATGCAACCGAATGGTTTCAGAATCGCTACCCAGATTGACTTGTAAAGAGAGTTATAGTTTTCCATGGGCTAGTGACTAGCTTCACTAGTTTATAGTTTTCCATGGGCTGTGAATTCAGCTCAAGTGTCACATTCGTATATGAAAGAAATCTTCTGTTAAGTTATGTTGAGTTAATAGTTTTCAGGTTATCACTTTTGTCGGCAGTCTCTATGACAGTCAGTTTATTTAACTAATTGATGTAGGTAAGACCAAATGCAAATCGTCTGCCGGCTAAGTGACGATGTGCTAGAAACTTGGAAAGTGAAGCAAGCGAATTAAAAGGTACCTACTACCTATCGACTCACTCGAAGCTCGAAGGCAACATCTAGCAGGAAAATGTCTAGTTTGCCTAATGGCCTAAAGTTAATCTTTTATGGAAAAAACCATCAGGCGCTTATCTTGATTTACGCGTCGAACTATTATTACTTTCACAAAAGAAATGAGTATATTGGGTCAAAGAATATTAGGTTATTATCACTCTGTAAAGAGTTTAAGTTCAATTATTATCAATAACCATATCAATAAAACCAATCTGTGTCTAAACCAATTAGTTTTAATTAAGTATGCTAATGCGCTGGTGGCGCTCCCAGTCGGTTTTACTGAAAGTCCTACATTAATATAACACGATAAAATACCGTTAGTTGCCCTCGATACGCCGCCGCATCTCTACACAACCATTTTTCGGGCGGAAATTAAATTCTAAACAATGAATTTCGATCGTTAGCGCTGTATTTATCAATGAATTAATTAGTGCCAAATTCCAATAGTGAAACGATTTAGGCGCCATTTTGTCCTTGAAAATGGACGCGTTCAAAATTTATCTATTTCTATCTGCGTTTGTTTTTAAAATGTTCGATGACGTCGGTGGAGGTAAGTTTGCATTGTTTACATAGAGACAGTAAATTGGAAAATCCTTTGTTTGTGTGGAGTTTTCCGATGTTAAAAGGCGTTTTTAGAATGCAATTAGCTCGTCAAAACAGTTCCCGATAGCGCCATAAGAAGTGTTAATTTATCGTTTTGGTAGAGAAATTTATTGAAAACACTAGTTTTTTTTCCCAAAAAATATATTTGATCTTTCACTCTGAAAATGACTCATTGCTTTTAACTAGGAACTGATTTGCATGATACAAAATGAGTCTTATTCCTAAAATAAATTCAAAAAATTAAAAACGTGTTAGAGACAGACCTCGGTCGCAAGATCAACGTACGCGAACGAAGTAGCGGGTTCAGCTAGTTATTACATAAAGTGTTTAGAAAAAAATACTTTTTTTGGCACGTTAAATCATTGTTATAATTGAATACAATTGCGAGTATTTCGCAACTGAGAGGCTTGTTATTTATTTTTGAAGACAATAATATGTTGTTTTAAAAACGCTTATAACAATATCTTCCTTTTGAAGTGAACACTTCTTTTGGCGCACCACAAACAGATTTTATCTACAGGGCAACGTAAATTTTTCAAGAAAATATGCAACATCTGTATATTATTTACACAACTTTGTCCTCTTTTTTACGAAGATTACGCGGACGGAGGAGTATGAAATTTCGCACATTTGTTGTTTACTTAACTTTCAAGTTGGATCAAACTCTACAATCGGTTTAGTATTTTTTTATAGTAAAAGTTCTTCAGCAGAGGAGCGGACAAACAACGTGAAACATATTTTATATAGATTAAATGTAGAAAAGGAGGAAACAAGGGATGAACGGTTGTATGAAAATTCGTCATTTTCAAAGTTACAAAATTTTGTATCTTGACACTTGAAACGAAGCAGTTATGTTTGTTCTATCAATTTTGTAATTTCGAACTGTACGGGGGTGAAATTGGGGTTGAAATGGGGGATGAACGTCAATATGGAAGTTCCCAACCGTTGAAGATAAAACCATGAAACTCTGTATTTAGACACTTGACACGAAGCAAACGAATGTTTGGTCTATCAATTTCGTAATTTTTTTCTGTACGGGGGTGAAATTGGGGTTGAAATGGGAGATGAATGTCAACATGGAAGATTCCAACCGTTGAAGATAAACCCATAAAACTCTGAATATACACTTGACACGAAGCAAACGAATGTTTGTTCTTTTACATTTTGTAATTTAGAACTGTATAGGGATGAAATTGGGGTTGAAATGGGGGATGAATGGCAATATGGAAGTTCCCAACCGTTGAAGATAAAACCATGAAACTCTGTATATAGGCACTTGATAAGAAGCAAACGAATGTTTGTTCCAGCAATTTTGTAATTTCAAACTGTACGGGGGTGAAATTGGGGTTGAAATGCGGGATGAACGTCAATATGGAAGTTCGCAACCGTTGAAGATAAAACCATGAACTCGGTAAATAGGCACTTGACACGAAGCAAACGAATGTTTGTTCTAGCAATTTTGTAATTTCAAACTGTATGGGGATGAAATTGGAGTTGAAATGGGGGGCCGAATGTTTCTTACGCTTTCAGATCTAAACAACTGAACCAATTTTGATGAAATTGTATACAATTGTTTTATTATAAGCAGTTTTTAGTAACCGTAAATGTGTCGGGGGGTATACAAATAGGTACTGCCCGAGTTACCTTAGTATTTATTTCGCGCGGACGAAGTCGCGGGTAACAGCTAGTATATATATATACTAGCTAGTATATATATATACTAGCTGTGCCCCGCGGTTGGACCCGCGTCTATTTGAGGAAAATCCATACTAAAATATTCATTGCTGGCCACTTTAATACGTTTTACGGAACCCTAAAAATATGTAAATAAGCTACAATGCATTGTTGTAGAACAAATTTGATTACTTCAAATGACACAAACTTCAAATGTAGACACGCGCCGTCACAGACTTCAACGACCCAAGAGAATTTAAATTCACGGAACTAAAGCTCTCGAAGAGAAATATTTTTCCCCGTTTTCTTTAAATTCTTCACTCATACTCCGTACCTATTGATAGTAGCGTAATGTTATATACCCTATAGCCTTCCTCGATAAATGCAGTATCCAACAAAAAAATAATCTTTCCTATCGGTCCAGTAGTTTCCGAGATCCTAGCGTTCAAACAAACAAACAAACTCTTCAGCTTTATAATATTAGTATAGACTAGCTGTTACCCGCGACTTCGTCCGCGCGAAATAAATACTGAGGTAACTCAGGCAATAACTAATTTTATACCCAGACACATTTACTAAAAACAGCTTATAATAAAACAATTTCATCAAAATCGGTTCAGTTGTTTAGGTGTCAAAGCGTAAGAGACATTCGTCCCCCATTTCAACTTCAATTTCATCCCCATACAGTTCGAAATTACAAAATTGGTAAAACAAACATGTGTGTGAGTTTTATGGTTTTATCTTCAACGGTTAGGAACTTCCATATTGACATTCATCCCTCATTTCAACCCCAATTTCACCCCCGTACAGTTCGAAATTACAAAATTGATAGAACATGCATTTAATTGCTTCGTGTCAAGTGTCTAGATACTTTGATAACTTTGAAAATCACGTTTCATACAAAATTTTCATACAACCGTTCATCCCTTGTTTCACCCTCTTAGGGGTTGAATTTCGCAAAACCCCGTCTTAGCGAGCGCCTACGTGCTAAAAGGGACCTTCATGCAAAATTTCAGATTCCTAGCATTTGTAGTTTCTGAGATTCCTTGATGAGTGACCTTTCGCTTTTATATATATAGATAACTAGCTGTTACCCGCGACTTCGTCCGCGCGAAATAAATACTAAGGTAAACCAGGCAGTACCTATTTGTATACCCAGACACATTTACGGTTACTAAAAACAGCTTATAATAAAACAATTGTACACAATTTCATCAAAATCGATTCAGTTGTTTAGATCTGAAAGCGTAAGTGACATTCGACCCCCCCATTTCAACTCCAATTTCATCCCCATACAGTTCGACATCAGAAAAGTGCAAGAACAAACATTTGTTTGTTTCGTGTAAAGTGTCTATACAGTGTAGAGTTTCATTGTTTTATCTTAAACGGTTGGGATCTTCCATATTGATATTTATCCCCCATTTCAACCCCAATTTCACCCCCGTATAGTTCGAAATTACGAAATTGATAGAACAAACATTCGTTTGCTTCGTGTCAAGTGTCTATATACAAAGTACCATTATTTTATCTTAAACGGTTAGGAACTTCCATAATCAATATGGGAGTTCCTGTTGTGTAAGTTGGGGGATAAATATCTAATTCATCCCCCATTTCAACCCCAACTTCACCCTCGTACAGTTCGAAATTACGAAATTGATAGAACAAAAATTCGTTTGCTTCGTGTCAAGTGTCTATATACAAAGTACCATGGTTTTATCTTCAACGGTTGGGAACTTCCATATTGATATTCATCCCCCATTTCAACCCCAATTTAACCCCCGTACAGTTCGAAATTACGAAATTGATAGAACAAACATTCGTTTGCTTCGTGTCAAGTGTCTATATACAGAGTTTCATGGTTTTATCTTCAACGGTTGGGAACTTCCATATTGACAATGATCCCCCATTTCAACTCCAATTTCACCCCCGTACAGTTCGAAATTACAAAATCGCAAGAACAAACATTTGTTTGGTTCGTGTCAAGTGCCTATATACAGAGTTTCATGGTTTTATCTTCAACGGTTGGGAACTTCCATTTTGACATTCATACCCCATTTCCACCCCAATTTCACCCCATTCAGTTTGAAATTACAAAATTGTTAGAACAAACATTCGTTTGCTTCGTGGCAAGTGTCTTATATACAGAGTTTCATGGTTTTATCTTCAACGGTTGGGAACTTCCATATTGAGATTCATCCCCCATTTCACCCCCGTACAGTTTTAAATTACAAAACTGCTGGAACAAACATTTGTTTGCTTCGTGTCAAGTGCTTATATACAGAGTTTCATGGTTTTATCTCCAACGGTTGAGAACTTTCATACTGACATTCATCCCCCATTTCAACCCCAATTTCACCCCCGTACAGTTCGAAATTACGAAATTGATAGAACAAACATTCGTTTGCTTCGTGTCAAGTATATATATTCAGAGTTTCATGGTTTTATCTTTAACGGTTGGAAACTTCCATATTGACATTCATCCCCCATTTCAACCCCAATTTCACCCCCAATAAGTTTGAAATTACAAAATTGTTAGAACAAACATTTAATTGCTTAGTGTCAAGTGTCTAGATACACAATTTAGTAACTTTAAAAATGACGAATTTTCATACAACCGTTCATCCCTTGTTTCACCCTCTTAGGGGTTGAATTTCGCAAAACCCTGTCTTAGCGAGCGCCTACGTGCTAAAAGGGACCTCCATGCAAAATTTCAGATTCCTAGCATTTGTAGTTTTTGAGATTCCTTGATGAGTGACCTTTCGCTTTTATATTTATAGATATAGATAGATAATAATAGATAATCTATACTAATATTATAAAGCTGAAGAGTTTGTTTGCTTGATTGTTTGTTTGTTTGTTTGAACGCAAGGATCTCGGGAACTACTGGTCCGAATTGAAAGGTTCTTTCTTCGCAGGATAGTCCATTTATCGAGGAAGGCTATAGACTATTTAACATTACGCTACTATCAACAGGAGCCGAGCATGAATGAAAAATGTAACAAAAACGGGAAAAAATATTGCTTATTGAGAGCTTTCGTTGCGTGACAGCATATGTCATATTTTAAAGGGTGGGTGCATCATTAGAACCTAAAGTCTCCGAATTTGTTAAAAATTTGAATTGGTACGAGCAATTTTCAATAGAAGGCGTAGCAACGCGCGCGCTTTCAGCTAGTATATAAAGATGCAGATAAAGACCTCCCTTCATTATCTATATTATACACTCTAGATCGGATTTTAGATTAAAGTGCTTCATCATGGACCGCATCGTCGCTTAACATCAGGTAAAATGGTAGTCAAATGCAAACCTATAACCGATAAAAAAGTCTTTCTTTTTAGGGTTCCGTAAAACGTAAAAACGGAACCCTTATAGATTCGTCATGTCTGTCTGTCTGTCTGTCTGTCTGTCTGTCTGTCTGTCTGTCTGTCTGTCCGTCCGTATGTCACAGCCACTTTTTGCCGAAACTATGAGAACTACACTGTTGAAACTTGGTAAGTAGATGTATTCTGTGAACCGCATTACGATTTTTACAAAAGTTTTTAAAAAAAACAAAAATTAGGGGTGCCCCCCATACTGAGATCTGAAACTCAAAAATTTTTTTTTCATCAAACCTACACGTATTGGGTGTCTATCGATAGGTCTTAAAAAATGATGTTGAGGTTTCTAATATAATTTTTGTCTACACTGAATAACTTGCGCGAGAGACGCTTCCAAAGTGGTAAAATGTGTGTCCCCCCCCCTCTAACTTCTAAAGTATGAGAATGAAAAATCTAAAAAAAATATATGATGTACATTACCATGAAAACTACCAACGAAAATTAGTTTGAACTCAATCTGATTAGTAGTTTTTTTTTGGTACGTCATAAATACACTATTATTAAAACTTCGATCAAAGTTACAACGAACTACAAGAACTATGTGTACTATGTATATTATGTTACTTGCTGGAACGGAACCCTTCATGGGCGAGTCCAACTCGCACTTGGCTCCTTTATTTTAGTAAGCTCATGGGAATTAAGACTTTAAAAACAATACAAAAACAAATACGTAGTTTAAGAATTAATGCTATAACATTACAGTTAAATGATAACCAACATAATATGTATTACGACAATAACATACCTAAATAAATAAGGAAAATTCGATTTCGCGGTATCTTCCTGTTTGTCTTCAGCGAAAACTTTGTACGCCTTTTTACTAAAATTGTGGTTTACTCGTCGCTCCCTGTGGTTTTACCCAGACAGCTTCCGTTCTCGTTTATGCCGTGATAAAAATGGCCTATGTGCTATTCCATCTTCTTAATATATATATAATATATATAAATCTCCTGTCACGATGTTTGTCCGCGATGGATTCCTGAACTACTTAACCGATTTTAAATTAAATTGGCACACCGTGAGCAGTCTGGTCCAACTTGAGAGATAGGATAGTTCTTAGGGTTCCGTAAAACGTAAAAACGGAACCCTTATAGATTCGTCATGTCTGTCTGTCTGTCTGTCCGTCCGTATGTCACAACCACTTTTTGCTGAAACTATGAAAACTACACTGTTGAAACTTGGTAAGTAGATGTATTCTGTATACCCCGTTAAGATTTTTACAAAAAAATTAACAAGAAAGAAAAATTAGGGTTGCTCCCCATACTGAAAACTGAAACTCAAAATATTTTTTTTCATCAAACCTACACGTGTTGGGTGTCTACGGATAGGTCTTCAAAAATGATGTTGAGGTTTCTAAAATAGTTTTTGACGTGATAACGTCTTATAATTCGATGAAGCCGGCTGCACGCCCACAAAACATGACGTCATGTACCGTTACCGTCGGTCGTTACATCGCCGCATGTTTGTTACAGTTGTATTAATTATTTTGACTAATAGTTCAAGCGGGGATGGTGCTCAGTGGTAGAGCGTTCGCTTTGCATGTGAAATGCCCCGGGTACGATCCCCGGCATCTAAAAGCTTTTTTGCATTGTTTTGATTGAAAATGACTAAATTCTACTGATTACTTTTTACATACAAATCTATTAAACAAATAAAATTAAAATTTTCTTTTGAAAAATGCTACCATTCCATCAGTATTTTCTTAAGACGTTGTCACGTTCTATCGTCAGTAAACCGACTTTACAGACAAACATTTTTTTTTGTCTACCAGTGTAGACAAAAAAAGTACTAATTTGCGCGAGAGACACTTCCAAAGTGGTAAAGTGTGTGTGTCCCCCCCCCCTCTAACTTCTAAAGTAAGAGAATGAAAAATCCAAAAAAATATATGATGTACATTACCATGCAAACTACCAAAGAAAATTGGTTTGAACTCGATCTGATGAGTAATTTTTTTTAGTACGTCATAAATATTAAAACTTCGGTCAAAGTTACAACGAACTAAAATAAAGTGGCCAAGTGCGAGTTGGACTCGCCCATGAAGGGTTCCGTTCCAGCAAGTAACATTATATACATAGTACACATAGTTCTTGTAGTTCGTTGTAACTTTGATCGAAGTTTCAATAATAGTGTATTTATGACGTACTAAAAAAAAACTACTCATCAGATCGAGTTCAAACTAATTTTCGTTGGTAGTTTATATGGTAATGTACATCATATATTTTTTTTAGATTTTTCACTCGCTTACTTTAGAAGTTAGAGGGGGGGGGGGGACACATTTTACCACTTTGGAAGTGTCTCTTGCGCAAATTATTCAGTGTAGACGAAAATGATTTTCGAAACTTCAATATAATTTTTGAAGACCTATCGATAAACACCCCACACGTGTAGGTTTGATGAAAAAAAAATTTTTGAGTTTCAGTTCTCAGTATGGGGGGCAACCCTAATTTTTCATTTTTTTTATTTTTTCTGTTGAAATCTTAATGCGGTTCACAGAATACATCTACTTACCAAGTTTCAACAGTGTAGTTCTCATAGTTTCGGCAAAAAGTGGCTGTGACATACGGACGGACAGACAGACAGACAGACATGACGAATCTATAAGGGTTCCGTTTTTACGTTTTACGGAACCCTAAGAACTATGTGTATTATGTATATTATGATACTTGCTGCAATGAAACCCTCCATGGGCGAGTCCAACTCGCACTTGGCCACTTTATTAGATCTTTGTTTATTCCTAAAGTCTCTGGACAAATTGAGAATACATTAAAATAATGCTTCATAATCGAAATTAAACCATTTAAACTTTGTGACCACAATTTTTAATGTTGAATTAAATTTACTACTTAATTTTACTACTATCTAATACTTTGAATTTAAAATTAAGTAGTAAATTTGTTTCAACTTTACTAGATAATTGAAAATTAGGTAGTAAATGCTGCTGACTTTTTGCCATTTCATGGTCACGCCCGCGCGCCCGCGCCCTCCGGTTTTCCAACGTTGTTTCCAAAGCCAGCTATCAAATTGTAAGTTATACGTTTTCACTTCTATGGCCGTTTTTAGGGTTCCGTAAACCGTAAAAACGGAACCCTTATAGATTTGTCATGTCTGTCTGTCTGTCTGTTCGTCCGTATGTCACAGCCACTTTTCTCCGAAACTATGAAAACTACACTGTTGAAACTTGGTAAGTAGACGTATTCTGTGAACCGCATTAAGGTTTGAACAAAAAATTTAAAAATAAAGTAGCCAAGTGCGAGTTGGACTCGCCCATGAAGGGTTCCGTTCCAGCAAGTAACATAATATACATAGTACACATAGTTCTTGTAGTTCGTTGTAACTTTAATCGAAGTTTTAATAATAGTGTATTTATGACGTACTAAAAAAAAACTACTCATCAGATCGAGTTCAAACTAATTTTCGTTGGTAGTTTTCATGGTAATGTACATCATATATTTTTTTTAGTTTTTTAATTCTCTTACTTTAGAAGTTAGAGGGGGGGGGACACACATTTTACCACTTTGGAAGCGTCTCTCGCGCAAGTTATTTAGTGTAGACAAAAATTATATTAGAAACCTCAACATCATTTTTTAAGACCTATCGATAGACACCCCACACGTGTAGGTTTGATGAAAAAAACATTTTTGAGCTTCAGTTCTTAGTAAGGGGGGCACCCCTTATTTTTGTTTTTTTTAAAAACTTTTGTAAAAATCTTAATGCGGTTCACAGAATACATCTACTTACCAAGTTTCAACAGTGTAGTTCTCATAGTTTCGGCAAAAAGTGGCTGTGACATACGGACGGACAGACAGACAGACAGACAGACAGACATGACGAATCTATAAGGGTTCCGTTTTTACGTTTTACGGAACCCTAAAAATGATAAATTAGGGTTGCCCCCCATACTGAGAACTGAAACTAAAAAAAAAATGTTTCATCCAACCTACACGTGTAGGGTGTCTATCGATAGGTCTTCAAAAATGATGTTGAGGTTTCTAAAATCATTTTCGTCTACACTGAATAATTTGCGCGAGAGACACTTCCAAAGTGGTAAAGTGTGTGTCCCCCCCCCCCTCTAACTTCTAAAGTAAGAGAATGAAAAATCTAAAAAAAATATATGATGTACATTACCATGTAAACTACCAACGAAAATTGGTTTGAACTCGATCTGATGAGTAGTTTTTTTTTAGTACGTCATAAATACACTATTATTGAAACTTCGATCAAAGTTACAACGAACTACAAGAACTATGTGTACTATGCAACGGAACCCTTCATGGGCGAGTCCAACTCGCACTTGGCCACTTTATTTTTTTAATTTCGTTGCAGATTGTGTCTTGTCTATCAAAACTGACTTCGGAGTTCCATCTCCTGTGATCATCCACAAGAACTCCTATCTCTCGCTTGGTGAGAAGGGAAAAGCTACCGTGAAGAAATCTGAACACATCACTGTCGCCTGCCCTGGTAGTGGGAGATTGATTCTGCTGGGTAATATTACTTCTAGATACGATGTTTTGGTAAGTTTTTTGAACATCTCTTTAGCCTTGAAAGACATGCGCGCGTGCGTTTACAAAAATGGCGGGAAAACGGCCAGCGGCTTACATAAATGCGTTATTGATTTCATATATTTTAATAAATTTGAAGCTTATTTTTAGAATTGAAAACTTATTTAATCTTGTTGAGGATTTTTTGATTTGACTTATTTATTTAAAGAATTTTGACTTAATTTATTCGCATGCAGATAGATGTAATTATACACGAATGCATTTTTTAAATAAAGAATGACGAGACGAGCAGGACATGTGCCTGATGGTAAGCAACATGCCTGCCACGTAACAGCTCAGTGAAACGCAGCTATTGGAACATGATGACTCAAAATCGTTACCAACCACTGCACTGCGCTCGTCACCCAGAGATCTAAGTTGCTATATCTCTAAGCCCTATAATTTCTCTGGAACCATTGCCCTTCAAACCGAAACACAGTAATGTTTGCACATTACTGCTTGGCGCTAGAATAACTGACAAAGATGTGGTCCTTCTCCAGGCGGACTCTGCCAAGAGTCCTACCTCCTACCACTACAAAATGAATCATTGTCAAACTCTCTTTGACAGATCTATTTGCATATTGAAAACATCTCCGAGTACTGACTTGCATTTGAATTTCTGCAGGAGGCTCACTGTATATCAGGCTCGGTATTCGAAGTGGACGGATGGGCGGGGCCGTTCAAAGACATCAGGTGTAACGGACGAGTCTCCTTCAGCTCACAGCCTTCAGACAAGCCGTGCTACAGGCCAAAGCATCGCATAGATGGCGCTACGCGATACCGGTGAGTTGAATCTTTTGAAGTGAAAACTTCTTTAGGCGCGCTATAGACAGAATTTTCGTGGGCTGTGAAATGGATTTATCAATCGTCACGCTTGGATATGATAATGGATCGGATCGGATATGAAATCTTCGGGTAAACTCGGTAAAAACGGCCAGGTAGGTACCAGGGCAACAGAAACAGTAAAGAGTTTCGATTACCTACCTCCAACAGCCCAGCGTTTATCTCCAGATACCAGGACAACAGAAATATAAAAGAGTTGCGTTTGCCCCTAGGTACAAGTACCAGGGCAACAGCAAGTTTTCACTTCTATCGGCAGTTCCTATGACTGCCAATTATTTTTTTTGAAGTGAAAATTTCTTTTGGCGCACCACACAGAGATTTTTTGTAGGATGTGAATCGAAGTTAGCGTCACGCTTGGAAATGAAAGAAATCTTCGGGTGAAAGACCGCCGAGTGCACCAGAGCGAAAAAGATAGCTGCTGCTGTCTGTCTGCTATCACTATCTTTTTGAAGTGAAAACTTCTTTAGGCTCGCCTAGACAGATTTTTCGTGGGCTGTGAATTGAATTCATTCGTCACGCTCGGGTATGATAAGAAAGCTTCGGGTAAACTCGGGACCATGGCTATTGGTCATCTAGAAATACGTCAGCCAATGGGAAACGCTGAAAGGGCGTGGACAGGCCATCATGGCATGGCCGTCTAGAAACGCATCAGCCAATGGGAAATGCTGACGCATTTCTAAATGGCCATGCCAAGATGGCGAAGCCACGCCCCCCGGTAACCCCGGTTACACCCGTGTAGTTTCCTAGGTAAGCTATCAAATTCTGAGTTATAAGTTTTCACTTCTATCGACAGTTCAGTTCCTATGACTGCCAATTTTTTTAATTTATATGTATTTATTGGCCGACTGGTTAGTCGCTAACGTCGCTAGTAATAATCTAGGACATGATTTTGGGCCATCTTATATGAAGAAAATAAATAACATTTTCATCCCACCAGCTCGGAAAGAGTACTTTTGCTCCTCGATATCAGGGCGCAAAAGTCGTTTTTACCCTCTAGAGGTTAAAGTAAATTTGAATTTAGAACATCGTGTGTACTGAGGTTTTGAATTCAAACATGATTTAACCTATTTATTTCTACCTCCTTGGTGCCGAATTCATCATACATTTATTTTTAATTTGTTAAAAACTCATACTCGGAACCTCTATGGTGTACTTTTTTTTAAATGCTTTGCGCGCAATTTTCTTTTCACGTATGGAGGATAGAGGTAAAGAATGTTATTTCAAATGGCAAAACAATTTGAAATGCTATGAATGAATCAATTGTAATCGAATTGAAGTATGCCGAGTTGCCGAGTTAAATAATTAAATATTATTGACTACTAAAATAGTAACTAATAGATAATTTCAACTACTTGTACAGTACAAAATAATGTAGTAAATATAACATCAAATAAATAATTACTATTTTGAGAAAACATGTAGGTACAATATATTTTTCATCCCACCAGCTCGGAAAGAGTACTTTTGCTCCTCGATATCAGGGCGCAAAAGTCATTTTTACCCTCTAGAGGTTAAAGTAAATTTGAATTTAGAACATCGTGTGTACTGAGGTTTTGAATTCAAAACATAATTTAACCTATTTATTTCTACCTCCTTGGTGCCGAATTCATCATACATTTATTTTTAATTTGTTAAAAACTCATACTCGGAACCTCTTTGGTGTACTTTTTTTTAAATGCTTTGCGCGCAATTTTCTTTTCACGTATGGAGGATAGAGGTAAAGAATGTTATTTCAAATGGCAAAACATTTTGAAATGCTATGAATGAATCAATTGTAATCGAATTGAAGTATGCCGAGTTGCCGAGTTAAATAATTAAATATTATTGACTACTAAAATAGTAACTAATAGATAATTTCAACTACTTGTGCAGTACAAAATAATGTGGTAAATATAACATCAAATAAATAATTACTATTTTGAGAAAACATGTAGGTACAATATATTTTGAAGTCAAACTTCTTTTGGCGCGCCAAAAACAGATTTTTCGTGAGCTGTCAATTTAATTCTAGCGTCACACTCTGGAATGATAAGAAAACTTCGGGTAAACTCGGGACCATAGCCAATGGCCATCTAGAAATGCCTCAGCCTTTCCCATTGGCCATTTAAAAATGTGTCAGCATTTCTAGATGGCCATGGTCATAGCCACGCCCGCCGGTTTCACACGCGTAGTTTCCAAAGTAAAAATCTAATTCTGAGTTATAAGTTACCACTTCTATCGGCAGTGCTTATGACTGCCAATATTTTTCTTTCATGAATTCTGAATAGTACGTTTATTAATTTCCTTTAAAATGTACCCTGATGCAAATTTAGCGCTACTATAATTTAATGCATTTGGGCGGACACTTTTTCATGTACACATGAAACTCCTTACCTCACTCGGTCAACTCTCCATATTTTCACGTCATATTGTTATTGTTAAAACCATGGCTAAATAAACTTAAGTTTAAAACTTATAAAATTGAATACAAGTGAAAAACCGAAATACCATAATAATAAGTGAGTCTAGCGACCAAGAAGTTTATTTAACGCCAACAGAATCGACTGAAACTGAAAATGCGCAAAGCGTTTAGTAATTTCCTCGCTAGGGGGGGATGAAAAATTACGTGTTACACTCGAGTGCAAAGATTTTTCACCTTGTGCCCTTTTGATTCCCTTGCTACGCTCAGGATTCTAATTTTTGAATCCCTCGCTACGCTCGTGATTCAACTTTAGAATCCTTCGCTTGCTCGGTCATCAAAATTGAGCACGCGGTTAAAAAGCCACTTTGCACTCTTGTACAACAAATAACTATTAAAGTCAAAACTTCTTTTGGCGCGCCAAAGACAGATTTTTCGTGGGCTGTCAATTTAATTCTAGCGTCACGCTCGGGAATGATAAGAAATCTTCGGGTAAACTCGTGACCATAGCCAATGGCCATCTAGAAATGCCTCAGCCTTTCCCATTGGCCATTTAAAAATGTGTCAGCATTTCTAGATGGTCATGCTCATAGCCACGCCCTCTGGTTTCACACGCGTAGTTTCCAAAGTAAAAATCAAATTCTGAGTTATAAGTTACCACTTCTATCGGCAGTGCCTATGACTGCCAATATTTTTCTTTCATGAATTCTGATTAGTACGTTTATTAATTTCCTTTAAAATGTACCTTGATGCAAATTTAGCGCTACTATAATTTAATGCATTTGGGCGGACACTTTTTCATGTACACATGAAACTCCTAACCTCAATCGGTCAACTCTCCATATTTTCACGTCATATTGTTATTGTTAAAACCATGGCTAAATAAACTTAAGTTTAAAACTTATAAAATTGAATACAAGTGAAAAACCGAAATACCATAATAATAAGTGATTCTAGCGACCATGAAGTTTATCGACGCCAACAGAATCGACTGAAACTGAAAATGCGCAAAGCGTTTAGTAATTTCCTCGCTAGGGGGGGATGAAAAATTACGTGTTACACTCGAGTGCAAAGATTTTTCACCTTGTGCCCTTTTGATTCCCTTGCTACGCTCAGGATTCTAATTTTTGAATCCCTCGCTACGCTCGTGCTTCAACTTTAGAATCCTTCGCTTGCTCGGTCATCAAAATTGAGCACGCGGTTAAAAAGCCACTTTGCACTCTTGTATAACAAATAACTATTCCCATTTCATTCACAAAGGTTTTGCTCCACATATACAGATAGATTACATAATTTGAAGGAGAATCGAGTACTCTCTCTGAGAGGATTTACCTGGAATCTGAGAGTACTCTACATCAAAATCATAAATAATTGTACCTACTAATTAATATCGATGCACTAAACCAAAACTAAACGGAGCAGGCGCGCTGCTGGCTCCTTCGTCGCCCGCGTGCAATGCCGATTACGCCGCCCTACGACTGCTTATCCTGAGTATAAAAAATAAAGTGGTCAAGTTTTGTAGGACTAGGTATACAGATATTTCAAATCAAGTCAATGAAGTTCAAATAATAATTCATTCCAGGTAAGAAACAATCGAAATGTCAAAAGGGTACAAACATAACAAAACATTTATTATTAACTAAAAACCAAAATAATATTACAACAATGATCTCATAAGAATGAAAATTCTACAAGCTGCAGATTCACAGTTCATTAGTTTTTTCATTCTCTTATTTTAGAAGTTAGAGGGGGGGGGTGCACATTTTACCACTTTGGAAGTGTCTCTAGCGCAAATTGTGTAGATAAAAATTAAATTAGAAACCTCAACATAATTTTTAAAGACCTATCGATAGTCATCACACATGTGGAGGTTTGACGAAAAAAAAATTGAGTTTCAGTTAAGTATGGGGGGGCAACCCTAAGTTTTTTTAAAAATTGTTTTGTAAAAATCTTGATGCGGTTCACAGAATACATCTACTTACCTAACAGTGTAGTTCTCATAGTATCGGCAAAAAGTGGCTGTGACATACGGACGGACAGACAGACAGACAGACAGAGAGACAGACATGACGAACCTATAAGGGTTCCGTTTTTACGTTTTATGGAACCCTAAAACATACCTAGATAATATTTTCGCAACACGGCGGAGAAAATAAAATACTGAGCGAAGATATATCATGTATTTTAAATAATTATGTACCTACCTACATGTTATTTTTGTTTACTAATGTGTAAAACTATGTCTAAATCTATATCTTACCTTATTATGCATTACATGTAAAAAAATCAAATGCTGTTCGTTAGTGATGCTGAAACTTAAGAACGGCTAGAATGATTTGGTAAATTTTTGTTTTTAAATTATTTGTGAAAGGTTTAAAAATGAGTAATTTTTTTTAACCGACTAGATCGCCATCTAGCCTGATATTAAGCGACCATACGATTTACTATGGAGGGTGCTTACCTAGAAGAAACTGAGTCATTCTCGATATAAAGACACCAAGATTGTAACCATTGGGAAACTACTCAGGCATTCCACAACCTAGGCGTTCTTGTCACAAAAGTAGAATAAACATATTTTTTTTAATGCTTGGAACATGGACCAAAAAAAAAACGTCTTTTTTAAACGTCCTTGGCTTGGAATATAGTAAATACAACAATTTCGCTTTTCCTAAAAACTATGCCTACATTTAAAACATTTGATGTTCGTCCCGTAGATTAGGTTAAATTTAAAAGTCGCTCAAAAATCTATTTTTTCAGCCCGATCCGTTCATCCGTTAGGACGTGATTGAGCAACAAACATTCAAGCATCAATACATTGACATTTATAATATTAGTAGGTTAGCTAAAACCCGACAATATCCGAATAATCCAACAAATTAATCTTACAAAAAAACAGTTACATACCTACTTTATTCGGGGGCTATGCTGCCACAGCAAGACAGACACACATACATACACATACACTTCAAACTTATAAATGTCATTAGCTAATCCGAAGCCAAAAAAAGTCAAAAGAAACGCAGCACAAATCATAAGTTCGATTGCGTAACCGTAAAAGACTCTAGGTGTGTACCTAAAACTTTCCAATTGGGAAAGGGGAAAAAATCTCTAAAGGGGATTCCCGCAGATTATATTATTATTTTAACTTCCCCAGACCTGGGGGTCTACCGCCTAACATTGCCGTCTTTTTCATTTCAAGCGAGAAGAAAAGAGACAGCAATGTCAAAGCGTTTTCGTTAGGCGGTAGACCCCCTGATTTTCTTACAATAACAGGATACGTTTGGTATTGCATCTTAGTTAACGGACGCCAATAGATGGCGGTATTTGCGTTTTTTGTCATATTTCCCGTGCTATGATATTTCTTATACATACCTATGGTGGGGTAGGTATTATGAGATTATGACAATGACTTCAAATACTTGATGAGTCGCTCGGTTTGCCGCCCCCCTGGGCGTGCCGCCCGCGTGCTGTGCACGCCTTGCACGCGCCGTTGCGGCGGGCCTGAAACGGAGCACCATTTCCCAAGGTCCCAGTCCCACTCCCGCTTAAATTTTCAATATGGCTGCCACTGGAATCAATGCTGCCACGCTACAGGAAAATAATTCCGCCAATTTAGATTAAAGTCATAATTAGGTAAAAAAATAAAGTGGCCAAGTGCGAGTTGGACTCGCGCATGAAGGGTTCCGTTGCAGCAAGTAACATAATATACATAGTACACATAGTTCTTGTAGTTCGTTGTAACTTTGATTGAAGTTTTAATAATAGTGTATTTATGACGTACTAAAAAAAACTACTCAACAGATCGAGTTCAAACTAATTTTCGTTGGTAGTTTTCATGGTAATGTACATCATATATTTTTTTTAGTTTTTTCATTCTCTTACTTTAGAAGTTAGAGGGGGGGGGACACACATTTTACCACTTTGGAAGCGTCTCTCGCGCAAATTATTCAGTGTAGACAAAAATTATATTAGAAACCTCAACATCATTTTTGAAGACCTATCGATAGACACTCCACACGTGCAGGTTTGATGAAAAAAAATTTTAGAGTTTCAGTTCTCAGTATGGGGGGTACCCCTAATTTTTGTTTTTAGGGTTCCGTAAAACGTAAAAACGGAACCCTTATAGATTCGTCATGTCTGTCTGTCTGTCTGTTTGTCTGTCTGTCTGTCCGTCCGTATGTCACAGCCACTTTTTGCCGAAACTATGAGAACTACACTGCTGAAACTTGGTAAGTAGATGTATTCTGTGAACCGCATTAAGGTTTTTACAAAAGTTAAAAAAAAAAAAAATATTAGGGGTGCCCCCCATACTGAGAACTGAAGCTCAAAAATTTTTTTTTCATCAAACCTACACGTGTGGGGTGTCTATCGATAGGTTTAAAAAAATTATGTTCAGGTTTTTAATATATTTTTTGTCTACACTGAATAACTTGCGCGAGAGACGCTTCCAAAGTGGTAAAATGTGTGTCCCCCCCCCTCTAACTTCTAAAGTAAGCGAATGAAAAAACTAAAAAAAATATATGATGTACATTACCATGAAAACTACCAACGAAAATTAGTTTGAACTCGATCTGATGAGTAGTTTTTTTTTAGTACGTCATATATACACTATTATTAAAACTTCGATCAAAGTTACAACGAACTACAAGAACTATGTGTACTATGTATATTATGTTACTTGCTGGAACGGAACCCTTCATGGGCGAGTCCAACTCGCACTTGGCTACTTTATTTTTTAAAACTTTGATAAAAATCTTAATGCGGTTCACAGAATACATCTACTTACCAAGTTTCAACAGTGTAATTCTCATAGTTTCGGCAAAAAGTGGCTGTGACATACGGACGGACAGACAGACAGACAGACAGACATGACGAATCTATAAGGGTTCCGTTTTTACGTTTTACGGAACCCTAAAAAGAGTAATCTGTGAATATTTCAGTGAAAAACATATTATTGTTTTTGCGTGTTTTATCAACTGTAGCTTATGTGATATGCCAGATTATATTATTACTGTGTTTTAAATTTCAACCCGAGGTTCTACTGCCTAACAATTATTTTGCATCGATATAAATCAATTGATGAGCCCTCCCAAACTTCATGCGCACGGAATTATGTTATTGTTGGGAAGAGTGAGCTCACTCTTTCGGTTTTAGTCGGTTGTAGGAAGCGGTAAACGCCGCACGTTTATATCTATCAGCCTATCACTATTCGTTGTCAACAACCATAATAAGTAGATCCGCAACATACCATTCTAGGGGTCAAGTAGATTGATAGTTGTAAACCACTCACGCTACACACAGAGACGCAGTTTGTTAACAATTTCAAGGTGCTCAGGGCACATCTTTTGATTTATACCGATGCTATTTTGATATTGATGTTGTTCTCTATATTATTTTCGCTTGAAATTGTAGAGACATCAATTTTCTTATAGCAACGCCAAAACCGATTTACCTAAGTAGTTTAGTTAGGTGATAGAAGGGTCGATTGATCTTTGGGGCCGATCAGCTCAGGCGCTCCGATGTCATTGAGCAACAACCTTACAAACCTTACTTTTACATACAATATTAGCACAGTGTAAAAAAATTGGCAGTCATAGGAACTGCCGATAGAAGTGAAAACTTTCTGTTGCCCTGGTACTGGTACCTAGGGGCAAACGCAACTCTTTTATATTTCTGTTGTCCTGGTATCTGGAGATAAACGCTGGGCTGTTGGAGGTAGATAATCAAAACTCTTTACTGTTTCTGTTGCCCTGGTACCTACCTGGCCGTTTTTACCGAGTTTACCCGAAGATTTCATATCCGATCCGATCCATTATCATATCCAAGCGTGACGATTGATGAATCCATTTCACAGGCCATGAAAATTCTGTCTATAGCGCGCCTAAAGAAGTTTTCACTTCAAAAAATACTATGAATCAATAGACTGTGAAATTAGTAACATTTAAATAATTTGTTTATTGTTTTCAGCGTCGGCTATCAAATCAAAACCAGATTCTATCCGCTCTACGAGTCGTGTTTCGACGCAGCATTGCTCCAGACCCGATATGTACAGCACACGTTATCGCCAAGCAGCATCTACATACAGCCAAATTCTACACGATTACGCTTTACTGGTACTTACACAACTACATCTATTTTGTTCAATCTGATTTACAGATTTAAAAAAAAATTGGCAGTCATAGGAACTGCCGATAGAAGTGAAAACTTATAACTCAGAATTTGATAGCTTACTTTGGAAACTACACGTGTGTAACCGGAGGGCGTGGCCTGGGCATCATGGCATGGCCATCTCGAAATGCGTCAGCATTTCCTATTGGCTGATACATTTCTAGATGGCCATGGCATGATGGCGAGGCCACGCCCTTTCAGCATCTCCCATTGGCTGACGCATTTCTAAATGGCCAATAGCCATGGTCCTCAGAAGATTTATTTTTTTTATATTCCGAAGATTTCTTATCATATCCGAGCGTGACGCTAGACGTGATACAAAATTAGGTGTTAACTATCTGTGTAGGTTACTCTGCAAACCACTACAAAATTATGCGTAATAACTACTACATTATATATTATTACTAGCTGACCCCGCAAACGTTGTTTAGCCTTAGTGAACAACCCTTGTCACTTAGGGGTATGAAAAATAGCTAGTAGCCGATTCTCATACCTACAGAATATGCATATAAAATTTGGTTAAAATCAGTAAAGCCGTTTCGGAGGAGTAAGGAAACAAACACTGTGACACGAGAATTTTATATATAAGACGAGAATTTTATATATAAGATTAGTTTTCATTTCTGTATGCACTACGGGAGTGGCACAGACTAAGTAGGGAGACGAAGTGCCACTTTTATTTTGCGTGGCCATGTGATATGCATTATTTTTCTTTTGTTATTTAGAAGGAGGTTTGTATGGCAAAGTACATATGGACGAGGTGTACAGAAAAGAGAATCAAGTAAGGCGAATCGATACCGTCGTCGGCCCTGGCATGGGTGATCAGTATATCACGAAAAAACAGGTATGTGTTTAAATAGTTGGTAGTATACGAGTACATGCGCGGCTCCAGGGGGGGGGGGTCACGGGGGACATGACCCCCCCCCCCAAAATCATATACATTAGATAAAAAATCCAATAAAAATAAAAATGTCTAATAGTACATAGACTATTTTTAAGCGCGGGAAAACAACTGGAACGTCATCTACGCGGATAAAATCGTGGGGCGCTACTAGTTAAGTATTTTTTACTCTATTTATTGTATTTCTACTGGTGACCCCCCCCCCCCCCAAATCTGAGGCGCTGTACTGGTGACCCCCCCCCCCAAAATTCGAGGCTGGGACCGCGCCTGTACGAGTAGGCGTTATCTAGATGCAAATAAACCTACATGTGTTGCAGATAGTTCTGAATTTTCCCAAAGGTGAAGCCAGTGTTTATAAAGTACAATTTATCTAGTCAGTCCAGGCCGGCTTTAGTTTCGTCCGTATGCAGCGGTCTGTTTCAAGGCGAGTACACGCGTGTGACTGCTGCTTGTTTAGCACTGACACTGACATGTGGCGCTGTGGGAGACCGTAGGATGCTTCTGAAACTTAGGTTGGCAACCTCCTCGTTTGACGGTCTATCTTTCTACTTGACATTGGCAAAATTGTGAGGCTAAACCACAATAGAAGCCATAAACCATGAGTTAAAGTTGAACTTAAGTTGGACAGAACTGACTAAACACGCGTGAGTTACCCGTAAATCAATTCGAAATGTGATAACAAACACGTTAGTTTTCCTATCAAAATTTCTCAAAGATTTGTCAGAAAATTGATACACAAATGTCAATAATTTGACAATTTTTTTTCGCCCATATGTCACTTAGTCATTTACGTCGATCACTCTGGAAACGCGTCATTTCACAAACAAATTCCTTTGATATTGATATAAAAATATATAGGTATTCATTTTTAATTGTTCACAAGCTTAGCTGAGACATATTAACCTGTTTTTAAATTACACAATTCATTACCTTAGTTAAATAGCATAGTACACAGCTCACTTCATACCTAACAAAACAAATTCTTTTGATATTGATACAAAAATATAAATTAATTTTTAATTGATTACAAGCTTATCTGAGACATATTAACCTGTTTTTAAATTACACAATTCATTACCTTACTTAAATAGCGTAGTACACAGCTCACTTCATACTCCCAATAAGGCTTTCTCGTATAAGGAGAGAGAGAATCAAAGCAATAATCCATTGCGTTGGTCAAGTGAAGATTGGAAAATGACACATTTCCTAGAAAATAAGATTTTTGAGGTTAAAACTTTTTTGACGCATTGAGCATAGGTTTTTTCATTGTAAAAGAGCCCGATCGTCACGCTTGGACGTGATAGGCTCGATCGGATGAAAAAACTGTCAAAATATAAGACGGTACCTTATCATTTAACTTAAAACATAAAATTTCGTCTATTTATTTTTCCATGTCAGTTCCTGAATCGAGGTCATTTGGCTCCTCGCGCCGACTTCGTCTTTCAAGCCGAGAACCGCGCTACTTTCCATTACATCAACACGGCGCCGCAGTGGAGCCGAGGAAACGCAGGCGACTGGGCTGCACTCGAAGATGTAAGTAAGCTATTTGAAGGGAAAAAAGTGGGAGAACTACTCCGCTAGGCAAATGTAGTTTTATGCGTTATCAATCAATCAAAATGTTTCTAATACGTTACTAATAATTCAAAATTCCAGCCATTGCTAATCAACCAAAATATTGTTTTAGGCGTTCCCAATCAATGAAAATATTTTTTCAGACGTTATCATTTAATCAAAATGTTGTTTTACGCGGTATTAATTACTTAAAATGTTGTTTCAGGCGTTACTAATCGTTCTAGATATTATTTTACGCGTTATCTTTAACTCAAAATGCTGTTTTAGGCACTATCAATCTAGCAAAATGTTGTTTAGACCTTATTAATCAATCAAAATGTTGCTTAGGCCTTATTAATCAATCAAAATGTTGTTTTAGTCGTCGCCTATGAATAAAAATGTTGTTTCAGGCGTTATCAATCAATTAAAATGTTGTTTCAGGCGTTACCAATCAATCAAAATGTTGTTTCAGGCGTTGAGGCGTCGCGTGGCGTCGCTCGGGCGCGCGGTGCGAGTCCTGACGGGCACGCATGGCGTCGCTTGGCTGGCAGACAACAACAAACAGCCTCACGATTTCTATCTGCACACTGACGTAAACAATAACCAGCTTGTGGCCGTACCGCTATACTTCTACAAGGTAAAACTATTTGTTGAAATTGTTTTTCTCTGAAAAACGAAACAATCCACTTCAATTTAAAAACTGTTCCACAGATTTCGATAAAATTTATTCGGGTCGAAATTACCAACATAAATAGATTAAAGAATAATACAAAGGCTACTTTTTGTCCCAGGAAAATAGCGGAAACGAGAATTACGCGGGCAAAACCGCAGATCACTGCTAGTATTGAATAAATACTTCACGGTCAGATAATACGAGCCATTGGTGTTGCTTAATTGGCCTTGATTGGTCCAGTGAGCACTGTTATCATATATTATAACACCTACTCTGCTACTCCGCGACCGACTATACAGCGACATGCCATAAATGGACGATAACTAATTACAAAATTATTTTTCATCCCACCAGCTCGGAAAGAGTACTTTTGCTCCTCGATATCCTCGATATAATTTAACCTATTAATTTTTACCTCCTTGGTGCCGAATTCATCATACATTTATTTTTAATTTGTTAAAAACTCATACTCGGAACCTCCTTGGTGAACTTTTTTTTAATGCTTTGCGCGCAATTTTCTTTTCACGTATGGAGGATAGAGGTAAAGAATGTTATTTCAAATGGCAAAACATTTTAAAATTTAATGCTATGAATGAATCAATTGTGATCGAATTGAAGTATGCAGAGTTGCCGAGTTAAATAATTAAATATTATTGACTGCTAAAATAGTAACTAATAGATAATTTCAACTACTTGTGCAGTACAAAATAATGTAGTAAATATAACATCAATTAAATAATTACTATTTTGAGAAAACATGTAGGTACAATATATTTTGAAGTCAAAACTTCTTTTGGCGCGCCAAAGACAGATTTTTCGTGAGCTGTCAATTTAATTCTAGCGTCACGCTCGGGAATGATAAGAAATCTTCGGGTAAACTCGGACCATAGCCATTGGCCATCTAGAAATGCCTCAGCCTTTCCCATTGGCCTTTTAATAATGTGTCAGCATTTCTAGATGGCCATGCTCATAGCCACGCCCTCCGGTTTCACACGCGTAGTTTCCAAAGTAAAAATCAAATTCTGAGTTATAAGTTACCACTTCTATCGGCAGTGCCTGTGACTGCCAATATTTTTCTTTCATGAATAGGATGATTCACTAATTACTGCTGATCTGGATTTTGTACTTTTTTTTTTATTGATTTTTATTATGAACACTGTCCTAAAAGTGTCCATTATTGGATCCTTCACCCTAGTACGTTTATTAATTTCCTTTAAAATGTACCCTGATGCAAATTTAGCGCTACTATAATTTAATGCATTTGGGCGGACACTTTTTCATGTACACATTTGAAACTCCTTACCTCAATCGGTCAACTCTCCATATTTTCACGTCATATTGTTAAAACCATGGCTAAATAAACTTAAAGTTTAAAACTTATAAAATTGAATACAAGTGAAAAACCGAAATACCATAATAATAAGTGATTCTAGCGACCAAGAAGTTTATTTGACTGAAACTGAAAATGCGCAAAGCGTCTAGTAATTTCCTCGCTAGGGGGGATGAAAAATTACGTGTTACACTCGAGTGCAAAGATTTTTCACCTTGTGCCCTTTTGATTCCCTTGCTACGCTCAGGATTCTAATTTTTGAATCCCTCGCTGCGCTCGTGATTCAACTTTAGAATCCTTCGCTTGCTCGGTCATCAAAACTGAGCACGCGGTTAAAAAGCCACTTTGCACTCTTGTACAACAAATAACTATTATAGGTATCAGACAACATAATGACATAAGTAACTTACAAACAATTGCCTAAAAAAACCGGCCATAAAACAATAGCCGCACGGCAGTAAGACATTTATTTGAAATGTAATAAGAAGTAAGGTAGTAAGTAACTAACAACACCACAAAAAAAAAATTGGCAGTCATAAGGACTGCCGATAGAAGTGAAAACTTATAACTCAGAATAACGTTGCACTTTGGAAATTACGTGGGTGCGACCGGAGGGCACTGTTAGTCTTCTTAGTTAATCTTCAAAGCATTGTCGTATAAATAAGTCTTCTAAGCATGGTCATCTAGACTAGATGGCCATGGTTATAATATATGCAAATGTGTAATGGTAACCATGGTAACACGCCATCACATAATGACACATGATAGAACTGCATTTCTGGATGACCATAGTCCAGAGTTCTCCTGAAAAGTTCTTTCATTCACGAGCGTGACGCTTCAGTTCAATTCACAGCCCACGAAAAACCTGTGCGTGGTGCGCCAAAAGAAGTTTTCACTTCAAAAAAGTTATCTATACTAATATTATAAAGAGGAAATATTTGTTTGTTTGTTTGTTTGTTTGTAATGAATAGGCTCCGAAACTACTGGACCGATTTCAAAAATTCTTTCACCTTTGGAAAGCTACATTATTCCCGAGTAACATAGGCTACGGCAGATGGCGCTGCAGTTGATATCTAGGTTATTATTCGAGCGAAGCCGGAGCGGGCCGCTAGTTAATAAATAATTCAAGTGTAATCTTTTAATGTTTTACAGGGCGATATGTCGCTCAGCGACAAAGCGCTCTTTATCTACCTCTAGATTAAAAAGAAAACCACCCATTACAAATTAGACTTTGATCATTATCATTCTATGCATAAGTATAAGTACGTTGTACGGTGGTACGTTGGTAGGAAATTGTCTAACTTCTTTAATATTTATTGATCTTTTTAGTAGTGGTAGGACTCTTACAGAGTCCGCCTGGGGAAGTGCCACACCTTTGCCAGTTATTCTACCACCAAGCAGTAATGTGCAAACATTACTGTGTTCCGGTTTGAAGGGCAATGTTTCCAGAGAAATTACAGGGTTTAGAGATATAACATCTTAGATCTCTGGGTGACGACCGCAGTGCAGTGCTAGGTAATGATTTGGCCAATAGCTGCGTGTCATGGTGCTCTTATGTGGCGGGCATGTTGCTTACCATCAGGCACATGTCCTGTTCGTCTCGTCACTCTTTATACAATATATATATACATATATCCAATGGATTTCCTGACACCTAACACTCATTTGTTTTATCCACAGTTAGTTTACGACACAAACGCAAAAACAGCGACAGCGTTCATCTCCATAAATTCGTCATTCTACAACGCCAGCACGATTGCAGACCTCACATTCTGCGACGACGTCTGCGAAGGCAATCCGCAGTTCTCATGGCTGAAGTGGAGATCAAACGACGGAACATTTAGTTTTTGTTGCAATTACAACGAGTTCACGAGAAAAATCGATTATTTTGACAAGTTAGATGTCAAGGGGCTGTTTTATTAAATGATCTAGTCATTTTTACTTTTATCATAATTTGAATTAGTCGTTTTCAAAATGAAAGACAGATACGTGAACAATCAGAATGCAAAAAGAGTCAAAGTTAGTTTTAGCTTCCGCCAAAAGTGGCGCCAATATTATACAACGTGTTGCAAAAAGGTGCAACAATATTTATGGTAGTTCATCTACATTCAGTTTTGAATCATGCATGTGAAAATTAGGCATGAAAGCTCAATTTTTTTTTCCAAAAAAATAATTAAATTTTTTGTTTGTTATTTCATTTGACATACCCCTAATGGCCAGATCTCCGCACGGATTTTTGTACGACGTCGCGGCGTCGGCGGCAAGGTCGTTTGTCTGCTGTACAAGCTTTAGGGTTGAAGCTGGTGATTTAGTGGGAATTTTACGTCAAACTTTGAATCGAAATATCTCGTGATCTACCGTGCTGAGGGGAAAGAGACCTTGGGTGATGAAGTCTACATCAGTGTTAGATTGGACTGTTAAAATATTGTTGGGGGTAAATCCACCACGTTGTATAATGTTAAAGTTAGCGCCAACACCATGTTTGGCGCTGCCGATAGCTATAACTGGCTATTTTCGGCATTCTGGCTATTTTAAAGAAAACACCATTTTTTTTCGATTTGACGTTTCGCCTTTTTGTAAACCGCTATTTAACGAAAACAAAAACTTTGTTTTTTGAAACGACATTTAATAGGTACCTACACATTTCTGCTTCTGTATAATTTCTCTATTACCTACTTAATATATTTATTGTTTAATTAATTATTGCTTAATAATGTTTTTTAAATAACAATGTTTGTTGATATTTTAAATTGTGACTTTATTTATTGATATGTAATCGCTTTATTTAATAAATTATTTTGATTTATTTATTTTGAATAAAACGTTGTGTGTTTATGACGGAATTAAATATTTATTGAAGTATGCTCGGTTTTTCTTCTGTTTAAGTATGTGTAAATTCTCTCCAATTATTTTTGATTTATTTAAAACATAACTAAAATATAACGAGAACTACACTTAAAAAAAGTCAGTTTAAAAAAGCCTATAAAAAGTGAGTTAAATTAATTTATGCATAAAATAAAGTAGCCAAGTGCGAGTTGAACTCGCCCATGAAGGGTTCCGTTCCAGCAAGTAACATAATATACATAGTACACATAATTCTTGTAGTTCGTTGTAACTTTGATCGAAGTTTTAATAATAGTGTATTTATGACGTACTAAAAAAAAACTACTCATCAGATCGAGTTCAAACTAATTTTCGTTGGTAGTTTTCATGGTAATGTACATCATTTATTTTTTTTAGTTTTTTCATTATTGTTCCGTATAATCGGGCAACATTAAAAATCATAGCGGATCTATGGTTTTGACAGCCGGCTGTGAAGTGACGTTGTCGGTTTTTCGCTGGAACGAAAAGGCGCGTTTTCTATATAATCTGGTTTAAAGTGTTAATAATTGTGCGGGAATACGTTATTAACTGTAATATATCGCTACGGGATTAGTGCTGGATTATTAATTGTGAAGTGGCTACTGGATTGGCCCCTTCTCAACCGCTGGACCGGTTGAACTATTGCTGGGACGGGAAGTCTGGAGCTGTCTGGTTTGGTTTCCTTATTCCCGTGTTTCCGTTCCCTATTCCTAACAACCAAACAGGACTTTGGACGACGCCGGGAGCAGTAATTGGGTGAGTAATTTTAGGTACCTTGTTTGCAATTAGGGAGTAACTCTTAAAATCGGTATAACGGCATTTAATTTGTTTTTAATTCTCGCTATGGGCCCCGAGACGGTATTTCTGGCATAAATACTATACATTTTTTGGTAGACAGAGCGCGGTTAGCCGTAAATACCCCTCTTTTGTTTTTAGTTTTCTGGGAAAAGATATCAGGTAGGCCAGATATTTGGGGGTTCCCAGTTTATAATTTCTCCCCAAACTGTCGGGAAATTAGTATTAAGTGGTATCCGGTTTAATAGGTTGCGGATATATTTGTTGTGACATTGTCCGAACTTTAGGTTGGTTTAAATTTAAATTTAAAAATGGCTTCGGATTTGGCCAACCAGCTCCGATGGTTCGAATCCTTACAAGGATTGGTCGGCCGGAGAGACCGGGAGGAGGCGCTGCTAAACAGGGCAGAACAGCTCGACAGGCGCCTGGAGGTCGCTGAGAGGAGCGCAGGATCGCTGCGGGATGCAAGGCCGTCTCCACCTGAGGAGCAGATGGAGAGGATCGAGGCGGACATGCGGCGCATTCTGGACTTGTACGACGAGGTCTCCGAAGGGGTTCGCCAGCTGGAGAGGTCTCGTCAGGGAAGGGCGAACTCGGGACCCGTCATCAGGAATGCGGGTTCGGGTGTAGTGGGACGCCTTCCCACCCTGGACTTGCCCAGGTTCACAGGTAACCTGCGAGAGTGGAGCGGCTTCCGGAGTATGTTCGCCTCTCTCGTGGATTCACGCACGGATCTGACGAAGGCGGAGAAACTGGCCTATCTCCGCACGTCACTGGAGGGTGAGGCACTCTCCCTGGTCCAGCACCTGGAGCTGGACGACGACAACTTCGGCACGGCGATGGAGTTGCTGGATACGAGGTTCCAAAACCCTCGGCTCCTCGCCGACGCTCACGTGTCCCAAATACTGGGGCTGCCGAAGGTGACTGAGAGGTCTCAGTTGAGGCCGCTAATCCTCACGCCCGTGAAGGTGGCGTACAACGCCTTGCGCAGCTTGGGACTGCCAGTGGAACACTGGTCGTTTCTGCTGGTCCACATCCTGCTGGGCAAGGTGCCGCTGGAGTTGCGCGCCCGGTTCGAGCGGGAAAGGGGCCTTCACGGCGACCCGAAGGTCTTCCCCACGTTTGAGGAGCTACTTCGGGTCCTGGAGTGGGAGGCGAGGATGGCAGAGTCGGCGCCTCAGGAGGCGCAGCCCGCCGCTTCAGCTCGTGGCCCTGCCGGAACAGGACCGCGACCTACCAATCCCCGCACTCAGGGTGGGGTAAAGCGGACGGCGACGGTGACGACTGCGTCGGAGCAGGATTGCCCGAACTGTGGCCAGCTTCACGCGCTGGTGCAGTGTCCGGCCCTGCTTGCGAGGACGAATTCCGACCGACGAGGGATCGTTCGGAAGTTGCGTCGGTGCTACGGGTGCCTGGGGGGTCATTTGTACAATGACTGCCCCACGGCACAGCCGTGTCCTGGGTGTGGGGGACCACACCACCAGCTCTTGTGCACCAGGAGCGATGGTGCTGGTCGACAGCCCTCAGGGAGGGGGCCCTCCACGGGCGGGGGCGCTCCCACGCAGAGCCACGCATTTTACAACAATTGAAGTGGCTACAGCGTGGAGCACACCCCCTCCACCCCAACCCACGGCAGCACCGGGCAGCCCAACAAGGGGCGTCCTACACGCGGCTCGGTCACCGACCTCACAGCCCGCGCGGACGCGGGCGAACTGGAGAGGTGGAAGGGTGATACCGGAGTCACCACGGGGGCCACCTCCCCAGCGTTATCCTTCTCCGCCGCTGGATCCGCGATTAATGCAATGGAGGGCGTACACGCCTCCCCTCCATGAGCATCCGAGGCTGGACTACCACCCGCCCTACTTTCAGTATGGCAGGGCAGCTGGATATGCCCCCCCTCCGATGGCCCTTATGACTCGGCAGCCATATTGGGCTGGGCCCTGTAGTCCGACGGGTTCGGACGGGCCTCGGAGGGATTGACTAGCCTCCGTTCCCTTGGCACAGGATCAACCGGTGGTCCTGCTGCCCACCCTCTGGTTAAGGGTTTGGGGTCCAAGAGGCGACTACGTCCGGATACGAGCGCTCTTGGACACAGGGTCCCAGGGGTGCATTTTAACAACCCGGGTTGCTCATCGCCTGGGCCTGGCTAGGTTTCCGTCACCGACTCCGTTGCGAGGAGTCGGGAACACAGAGGTGCGGTCGGCTGGACAGACCCGCCTCTCCTTCTCGTCCGTACATTCCTATTCGGAAAGGATTGCGGTCAGGACCACCGTCATGGATTCGGTTGTCGGTTGGCTTCCTCAGGCGGACATAGATCCGGATCTTTTGTCCTGTACTAAGGGTCTCAGGTTGGCGGATCCCCGCTTCGGGATGGCGGGTCCGGTAGACCTTTTGTTGGGTTCTGATGTACTGGGTTACATCATGAACGGCAAGCCTAGACTGCTGGATCAGTCTTCGCTGATGGCGCTGCCCACCATCTATGGGAACGCCATTTTGGGAATGGTGGATGAGTGGCAGCAGTCGAATCAGGCTTCTTTTACGGGAACGGCCCTCGCTCAGATCATGCAGAGGTTCTGGGAGATCGAAGAGCCGCCTACCGTGTCTCGGCTGGATCCCGAGCACGTGGAGTGTGAGAACTTTTATCAGGCTCACACTCGGAGAATGGTTTCTGGGCGATTGGAGACTAGGCTGCCTTTCCGGGATAACCCCCCGCGTCTGGGCCAGTCTCGATCATTGGCCGAGAAAAGGCTCAGGTCCATGGAGCGACGCATGGCTCGAGATCCTGTACTTCGGGAAAAGTACATCGAGTTCATGAGGGAGTATGAGGCACTGGGCCACATGTCTCCGGCTCGCGACGACTGGTCGACCATGGACCACTACTTTTTGCCTCATCACGCTGTTTTGAAAGCGTCGACAGGCAAACTCAGGACGGTGTTCGATGGATCCGCTCCGACTTCGACAGGAGTGTCACTTCATTGCGATCCGCTCACTGCTGGAGTTGGCGGAGCAAGAACGGGCTCGGTACCCACGCGCAGCCGCAGTTCTGGAACGCGACCTGTACGTGGACGACGTTTGCACTGGTGCGCAGACGGTGGAGGAAGCTCTGTTGCTCCGGGATGAGCTTACAGAGCTTCTCGCATCTGGAGGCTATGAGCTTCGGAAATGGCTCTCTAACGACCCCAACGTCCTGGCTGGTATCCCGGACGATCACCAGCAGGATCCGGGGCTCTTCGAGGAAGGTGACGATCCGCACGGGATTGCGGTTCTGGGCATGCAGTATCAACCGGTTGCTGACATCTTCACCTTTCGGGTGGCACTGGAAGCCACACGCGCGTGGACGAAACGGACGGTTTTGTCCACCATCGCCAGGATGTTTGATCCAAACGGTTGGATCAGTCCGGTTCTGTTCGCAGCCAAGTGTCTGTTACAGCGACTTTGGACTCTGAAGGTCTCATGGGACGACCCCCTGGTCGGAGACTCGCTTAACATTTGGCTTCGTTTGATATCTGACCTCGAAACGGTCAATAGAGTGGCGTTGCCCCGGCGCATTCTGCCACCAGGCTGTAGCCGGATCAGCCTGCACGGGTTCTGTGATGCGTCCGAGCTGGGCTATGCCGCATCTGTGTACTTGCGTACAGTTGACGCTGGAGGCCACGTCAATGTCACGCTCTTATTGGGGAAGAGCAAGGTAGCTCCTATCAGGACACGACTCACTATTCCGAAACTGGAATTGAGCGGAGCCACATTACTTGCTCGGCTGCTTAAGCACGTATATCAGGAACTGTCCACCTCGATAGACATCCGGAAGGTCTATGCGTGGTCAGACAGTCAGGTCGTACTTGCCTGGTTACGAGCAGCCCCTCACACCTTGGAGACTTTTGTGGGAAATCGGGTTTCCCAAATCCAAAACATTGGACTGGACATGGTTTGGAGACATGTCCCGGGTGAGTTGAACCCCGCTGACTGTGCTTCGCGCGGCTGTTCCGCGCCGGAGCTAGTTGATCACCCCTTATGGTGGGGTCCGGACTGGCTGCGGGAGCCAGAAGCTTCCTGGCCAGCTCTCGGCGCGGACTCGGAGCGAGCGGAGCTGCCCGGAGTCCGCGTGCATGCGATTGTGGCGGAAGTGCCCCCAGACCCTGACTGGTTGACGGGTCGTTACAGCAAGCTGGATAAGTTGTTGGGGGTAACTAGCTGGATTAAACGCTTCATCCACAACTGTCGTCACCCTCGTCAGAGGAGGAGTGACCAGATCGCCACTGTGGAGGAGCGTCGGAGTTCCTTGCTGCACCTCATTCGGCTGGTACAGGGTGAGAGGTTTCCGACGGAACTTGAGGCGCTGCGCTGCGGTCGCGCTCGCTTGAAGGGTGCGGTCGCCAAGTTGAACCCTTTCACAGATCAGGATGGTCTTCTGCGCGTAGGAGGTCGGCTCCGGAAAGCCAACCTGCCGTACGGCAGCAGGCACCCCCTGTTGCTACCGAAAGGAGGTCCTCTGGTGGACCTGCTGATCACCGATCGGCATATCGGTAACGCGCACGCTGGATGTGGCGCGCTTCTCGCTGTGTTGCAGCGTGAATTCTGGATCTTGTCGGCTCGCAGGGCGGTCCGAAAGGTGCTGTTTAGATGTGTCCCTTGTTATAGGCTCAAGGCGTCTACCATGCAGCCCATGATGGGAGATCTTCCTCCGGATAGGATTTCTCCCTCGAGGCCGTTCGACGGGGTCGGAACGGACTTCGCTGGGCCCTTCTCGGTCAAGTCATCAACGTTGCGTAACGCCAAGGTCGTTAAAGCCTACCTGTGCGTCTTTGTGTGTTTGGCCACCAAAGCAGTCCACCTGGAGCTGGTCTCTGCGCTGTCTACGGAGGCCTTTGTCGCGGCGCTGGATCGCTTTGTAGCGCGAAGAGGAGTACCCTCTTTAATACGTTCGGACAATGGCACAAATTATCGAGGGGCGGCGAATTATTTACGCGAAGTTAATATTTTTTTAAATTCTGGTAATAATAGTTTAAGTCTGGCTCTCGCCCAGCGGGGAATCAGCTAGGAATTTAGTGTGCCGGCCTGTCCTCACTGGGGAGGAATTTTTGAGGCTGCGGTGAAGTCTGCTAAAACCCATCTCCGCCGTGTCATCGGGGAGACCGTGTTAACTTGGGAAGAGTTAGTCACGGTACTATGCCGCGTGGAGGCAGTGCTTAATTCCCGTCCTCTCTGTCCAATCTCGCCTGACCCTAACGATCTAGAAGTCTTGACGCCGGGTCACTTCTTGATCGGTCAGCCTTTAACCGCGTTGCCGGAGTATCCCTAGAAGGATGAGCGCCCCGTTTTCAGTTATTGCAGCAAATAAGTCAAGACTTCTGGAGGCGCTGGTCGGCCGAGTACTTGCATCTGTTGCAACAACGGGTAAAATGGACAGATAGGACGGAGGCCCCTCGGGAAGGGGACTTAGTAATATTAAAAGAGGCAAATTTGGCCCCCCTACTCTGGCGTAGGGGACGTATTTTAAAATTGATATCTGGTACTGATGGCAGACCCCGCGTGGCGGAGATTCTGGTTTCTGGTTCCAGACTTCAGCGCGCGGTGTCCTCTCTGGCACGCCTGCCTCTTTATTAGATATACGTATTTTTCATGGTTAAAATTTTATTTAATTTTATTGCTATTTTTGGTAAAGGTTTTTTTTTGGTTTGATTTCCACTTTCGGGTCAAAGTTGGGAATTTCGTTTTTATTTGAGGTCTGGATACTGCTAAATACTCGTTACTAAATACTAGTTACTAAATACTGGTTTTCTAAAATTGAACAGGAGTTCAATTGGTCGGGGGTTTTGTTCCGTATAATCGGGCAACATTAAAAATCATAGCGGATCTATGGTTTTGACAGCCGGCTGTGAAGTGACGTTGTCGGTTTTTCGCTGGAACGAAAAGGCGCGTTTTCTATATAATCTGGTTTAAAGTGTTAATAATTGTGCGGGAATACGTTATTAACTGTAATATATCGCTACGGGATTAGTGCTGGATTATTAATTGTGAAGTGGCTACTGGATTGGCCCCTTCTCAACCGCTGGACCGGTTGAACTATTGCTGGGACGGGAAGTCTGGAGCTGTCTGGTTTGGTTTCCTTATTCCCGTGTTTCCGTTCCCTATTCCTAACAACCAAACAGGACTTTGGACGACGCCGGGAGCAGTAATTGGGTGAGTAATTTTAGGTACCTTGTTTGCAATTAGGGAGTAACTCTTAAAATCGGTATAACGGCATTTAATTTGTTTTTAATTCTCGCTATGGGCCCCGAGACGGTATTTCTGGCATAAATACTATACAATTATCTTACTTTAGAAGTTAGAGGGGGGGGACACACATTTTACCACTTTGGAAGCGTCTCTCGCGCAAGTTATTCAGTGTAGACAAAAATTATATTAGAAACCTCAACATTATTTTTTAAGACCTATCGATAGACACTCCACACGTGTAGGTTTGATGAAAAAAAAATTTTGAGCTTCAGTTTTCAGTATGGGGGGCACACCTAATTTTTTTTTTTTTTTAAACTTTTGTAAAAATCTTAATGCGGTTCACAGAATACATCTACTTACCAAGTTTCAACAGTGTAGTTCGTTCTCATAGTTTCGGCAAAAAGTGGCTGTGACATACGGACGGACAGACAGACAGACAGACATGACGAATCTATAAGGGTTCCGTTTTTACGTTTTACGGAACCCTAAAAATTGGCAGTCATAAAAACTGCCGATAGAAGTGAAAACTTATAATTCAGAATTTGATAGATTACCTTACATGAAACTACACGGCTGTAACCGGAGGGCGTGGCCTAGCCATCTTGGCATAGCCATCTAGAAATGCGTCAGCATTTCCCATTGGTTGATGCGTTTCTAGATGGCCATGCCATGATGGCCTGTCCACGCCCTTTCATCATTTCCCATTGGCTGACGTATTTCTATATGGCCAATAGCCATGGTCCCGAGTTTATACGAAGCTTTCTTATCATACCCGAGCGTGACGAATGAATTCAATTCACAGCCCACAAAAAATTATGTCTAGGCGCGCCTAAAGAAGTTTTCACTTCAAAAAGGCTTTCGTAGTTTTGGGTAGAGTTTGCAAAACTTCCATCCAACTAAATTATTACTGACTTTGGTAGGAGTGAACTTCAGACAGAGCCTTTTATTTACTAACTAAACCAAATGATCTTAATAGAACTGACAAATATAGTTCTCAATATCACCGAACTATGTGGAACCATGTACTTAATTTTGGTAAAGAATTTTCTTAAAATTATCATGTGCGCCACACTTAATAATATTGAAAACTATCAGACAGGTCTATTTGCATCTTGAAACGTTCGTTACAATGAAAACTACACTATACAGCGTGGCGCTTCGGTTGCGACATTAAATTAAACCACATATCACATATCATATTTTTAAACATTCTGTGAAATTAAAGGAGACGGCTCATTTCTGCCCCAAGTCGTTTCAAGTTAAGGTACTTAATTAGCCCCGGAGACCTAAACAAGTTATTTAATTAAATAATTCAAACTGTACATTCAATACTAACCTGCCAAGCGGGGATTGCAAATTGGTGATTAAAAAGTACCTTAATGACTATGTTTAAGTAATTTTGTATTAAGGTACTGTCGTTCCATATAACCAAACTAGATGGCGTTGTACGTCGTTAAAACACGCTTGCGAAGTTTTTGTGAATTTAAATAAGCCTGTTAAGGTTTACTTCGTATAACGTCTTCGGGTCATTAACCAATAAATAAGTACTACGTTAAACACTCTTTTCATTTGTTCCATGTTCCCACGTGTACAGACTATCACAGAGTAAGTAATCACTACGTTACAGAGTACAGACTATAGTCAAAGTCAGCCATGTTTTTCTCTTTTGTTGTTGAGTTGAAGATTACGTACAGTAAAAATTCGTTCGAAAATCGATTCGTTCGAAACTCACACAACACATGGAATTTCTTTATTTTTCCAAAGGTTTCGTAATTCTTTTGTGGTTTGGCCGAATCTCCGGTCCTTCTCTGTGTTGAGTCGACATTATTTTGAGCACAGTAAGTCGCAAAGTAATGAATTTACTACCTTCTTTTAGTAGTAAGTACATAATCACGTTATTGATTACCTACTCGCGGCGTTATTTTTTTTCAATGTTTTAGTTGGTATCTTTTAAACCCCGCTATGCAGGATAACAACATAAACGGTTCCTCAATATATATTAAAAATCCTATACAATGATCCAATTTTGGTCAAGTCTCTTGCACTTTTTCTGTGGGGCAAATGCCCACGGAAAATGGGCCGTCTCCTTTCTTGAATCGTTTTTATTCACTGAGTTATTTGCAATTTTCAAAAATTCCAAATCAGAGCAACCTGTATCTAAAAATGTAAGTCAGAGGTCATTGCCACAGATCCATATGTTTCATCAATGAAAATTAGACGAAAGGCAAATACAAAGACTGAAAGAGATAAGACACAACAGACGCGTTTGTGTGCGAAGTAATGAAATGCAGAAAAAAATTAGGTACTCTTCTAATGTTTTGTCCTTTTCTCCACTCTCCCTCTCCTCTAGTTCACTCGTTGACCGTCGTCCTTGACACATCTCTCGCGCTAAAACTTTAACTGTAAATATCTACTGTTGTGTTGTGATTTTGTTGTGTGAGTTGTTATTTAATTGGTGATGTCGAATAGTATGCAGATATGATTTTAGTTTACCCGGAAACCCATCAAATAACTGCTCTTGCAATAACGATGTACCTAGCGCGAAAGATATGGGAATACAAGCAAAGATCGTAGAATACAAGGCGATGCCCTACAAATCCTCCAACGATTGTACGTCCCTTTAGTAGATCCTAGGTCTCAACGCCCAGATCGGCCACAGTCACGAGAAATTCAAACTTGAGTAAGTTCGACGAAAATGTCTAACAATATTTTGAAGATCGTCCCAAAGCAAGTCGTCGACAAAGTGAGAGTTTCCCAGAGCATTTACAGATATCTGCGTCCGTTCAAACATTGTACGCCGTTTAGGAGTTTGTGTTCGCGATGGTGGTGGTGAGCATTTAAAATTTTAAAAATGTAGATCATAATCATAAATCATAACAGTGTGGCTCTGTTAGTTTTGTGCCTACGATTTCAAAGTAAGCCGCCGCACCGCTTGACAAAAGCGAACGCGCGCTTAGCTTCTCGGAAAACGAAGCGTTGGCGGTCCGCATCGCTGCGACACAGATGAGAAGTAGTTACCACGGCTTCGAGTCGAAAAGATGTAAGTATGTAGGTACCTACCTAGAATCTTTATTACGCTATACTTAGTTTAGCTATTATGCGATAGGTAATTTGACTTAAAACAATATCTTTCATTTGAAAGAGTTCATTGAATTTGAATTGAGTTTATTGGTTAAATTGTTTACGAAATTGAAATTGATTCGTGGGAAGATGTTTTTATTTTAATTACGAGTATTAAGTGGCCTTGATGTAACGAAGAACGTCGAATAAGAAGTCATCATATTCATCAAAAGCCCACTAAATGTTCCCACTGCTGGGACTCGGGGCCTTCTCTCGCAAGGAGGGAGTTAAGGCCATAATCCACCACGCTGGATCAGTGCGGGTTGGTGGATGACACAAGACTTTGAAAGATTCTAGGTACCTACATGTCAGTTTCCTCACGATATTTTCCTTTTTAAGTTAGCGGCATTACGCGCATGACTTCGAACAGACAGTGGTACGTGTGGGGTTCGTACCCGGGGTCTCCGGATCGGCAGGTGCCGCGCCGTTCTCCCGACTAGACCAGCCGTAAGCCGTAACTTTGGCAAAGTGCCATTCACCAACTTGCACTTTGCCATAGAATAGATACTTAATACAGATAGAACGGACACTCCCCACCCCCCGCCAGTTTCAAGCTTCCTTCCCCGCAAGGACCGCGAGAAGCACTCAACGAAGGGTTATATCGGACGATATTTTTCTATGAGAATACGACCATGATGCTGTATTATTTAACAAAATGGTACCAAATTTTTCGTCTATTATACGAAACAATAAGAGATTTTTGATTTCATAAGAATTTCTACAAAGATTGAATCATTTTTATAAACTGTGTTAGCTATTCTGGTTAGAAGTACGCGCCAACACTGAAGTCCTGTGACGAAATTATTAAACTCGTTGTTTTTAAACTGCTGCTTTCGTTAATCGTTGTGAAATACGTCAGTGGCGCCAAAAACGTATGGTAACGAGTGATGGCGCGGAGTAGGTATAGTTCGCAATTCACGAAGTCACTAGTCACTAGTGTTGCCAATTTAGTGGATTTTTTTACTAAGATTGCTACTATTCAGATTTATTGATAAGTGATTATTTCTTAGCATTCAACCGACTCAAAAAAAAGAAACAGGTTCAATATTTAGACTATCTGTACTTTTATGTGCGTCCATGTATATATTATGTCGGTCAATAGTGAACAATGAATATAGGATTTCATCTAGTAGTATGCTTATTTAAGATTTTGCAACAACCGTTCATTAAAACCAGTAAGAGGATACGAGTACATTGACTATTGGAATGGATAGTTCCAAAAAAAAAATAACGATATTTTTAAACTAAAACTTATTCAGTAATTAACGGCTTTGACATTGACTTATAAACTTTACCGGTTCTAGTACTACCGGTACTACTACGATTTAGTTTCATTTTTAACCAACTTCAAAAAAGGAGACGGATCTCAATTCGTTTATATGTTTGTTACGTAATAGCTCCATTTATTGTGAAACAAAGGACATAAGCCCAAATCACATTGAAAAAACCCAGGTGCCACACCTGGGTTTTTTGATGTACCTCAGATTTTAAGTTATTAGTAATAATATTCTAAACTATCATCATCATCCGTTTGAGTGGCTAACCTGCGTTTTTTTGCCTGTAGAAGTTTTGTAGAAGTTCGTGTCAAAAGCTCGTTTTATGGAACAAAATATATTGTATAATTTGGTGTTAATGATATAAAAATAATATATACCGGCTGAGTCATAAAGATATATTATATCAAACAATGCACGAATATGCTTAGGTATAGAATATGCTTTGTATTCAATTATCAGTTTGCTTAAATCGCGGGTCAAATCTGGACAAGTACTGGCACAAGCACAGCACTAGCATAGGCCTGGGATATGAGGCGTACTTGAAGAGAGGTATATGAAATGAAATGAAATGAAAGTAATTTATTCCAGATTAAAAATCCATATTATAAACTTAAAACACATTAAATTAAATGAAAAATTGAAAATTTGAATTTAAATTGAATTGAAAAATTAAAATGAATAAAAATATAACTAAAATAATTAAAATTAATAAATGCAAATGTCAATCAAATTATATAAATGTTAAAAGTTGACACAAAGTATATACTAAGATGTTACGAAGATGATGATGATGATTACATCGGATTGCAAACAGTATTGGTGAACTTTAAAAAAAACGCCTACAAAACTACACTGATAAAAAAACATGTTAGCCACTAATTTGGGTTATGGGAGTGGTGTAATTTTTTTTCCTAAAATATATTTACATACAGTTATTAGATTTTTTTGAGATTAGATACAATTATTTTGTGCCGAGGTCAGGGTACGATTTGGGCCATGTCTCCTTTGATGTTTATTTTTTTTTGGTAGATCATAGTTTTGAAACATGAAAACAAAACTAAAAATTACTTTCGTTTATTTTTGTTCAAGTTTTTTATGATCGTCGTTGAAATTTGGTCAATTAAGTTTCTGAATTTAATTTGAAATTAAAACTGATTTTTGTTTATTCGGCGCAAATAAATTATTAAGTAATGACTTCAACCTTAAAATGTGATTTGAGTATAATAGACTCACTCACTATTCTCACAATATTTAAAGTTTTATGCGATCCTTACTATAATGCGAATAAATAAATCACTATTTATCAACATACAAAAGTTATATTTTTTTAAGCAATTAGTAAAAAAATAAATCCGGAACTAGCAACATTATCCCGCGAGACACGAGATCCACAAGGCGGCCATAGTAACAACAATTCGGAATGTTTGTTTACAAAATTAAATTGTAGTTTTGAGTTGAAAAATTATGTTGTTCTTTACTGTGGTGAGACATGCGATGGAAATAATTAATAATTAGTTTGTGCAGTGTATACTCTGATTATAGTGAACTGTGTGTAAATGCAACTTATGGACGTAGTTTTACCATCTAATGTGAAATACACGATATGTGGAGTGATTAATTAATATATTGTCAGATTAAAGTTTTCTCTTTGGGTAAGTGTACTTAACTAAAAATCAATTCGTCCATGGTACCTTTATTATCTCCTATTTTGTTTTAAATCTTCTCCCTTCTGATTGTTGATGAAAGTTATATTTACATTAAAGATCGAACACTAACTAGGTAAGATTATAGGTCACTTAACACAGGCAGGTGAACTCACGAGTCACAGCTATTCCATAAAATAATTTAGTAACCCTAGGTGACACGCACACATGCGTAAATGTGTTCGAACGACATATGCGTAGTTGTGTGAGTGTAGGTATGTCAACTGCACCGTCTGTATGGATTTTAGGCCGAGTGTCCGGGGCCTGACTTTGCCAGGGTGGTGGATTATGGCTTTTACTCTCTTCTTGCGAGAGAAGGCCCTGAGTTCCAGCAGTGGGAACATTTGGTGAGATGTTTATGCGAAGTGTCCTTGATTCTGACTACACGCACCTAAATAATTTAATAAATAATAGGGTACCGGACAGTAGTCACAAAAAAATCTGAAATTAAGTTAGTTAGTACATTTATGAAGTGAAATAACCATTTAATTAAAATTTACACGAAGGAATACTGATTTATAATTTTAATTCAATTAATAAAGTTTAATATTTCTAATATTTTTCATCTGTTGGCCGCCGTAAACGAAACACCAATCACAGCATTCACAGCGCGTGACGTCAACTGTGTCTAAATAACAGTATTTTGTATAGAGTATTTGCGAATTTTACGATTCTTTGCCGTTTTTAAAGTATTTAAAACTATTACAATTGAGGAACAGTAATTAAAACAACACGTTTTAACTATGGAAGCAGGTTATTTGAAAGCTGACTGCCGAAATCTCCCAAGAGTGGATATGTTCATGGTTGGAAATTTCTTTGCCACAAATTCTGACTTCTGTGCTGCTGAATTTAGAAATGTTAAAACATCTATGTAAGTATTCATGCAAAATGTCCAAGGAATAGAAAGTTTCATATAAACTTTAATCCCTTGTTTCACCTGTTATTTGTTTCCAGTATAAAATAAATGTCAGTCTAACCTAACATATTTATTGTACTCGTAGTTATATTATGTACTTTCTATTACTTCAAGATTTAAAACTTATTGTTTTTACATCTTTTCAGATCGGCGAGAAAGTCTTACGGTGATGACGCGATAGGATACGTACAACTTCGGCGTGATTCTGACATGTGTACTATTAAATGTAAGGTGTGTCCAGAACACAAAGTTCATTCAAAATTGTACGCAGTGACTATGATAGTTGACGAAAAACAAGGTAAAATTGTAAGCGTACAGTGTCATGATTGTGCTGCATCAACTGGGGGCTGCAAACATGCTGTAGCTTTTCTGATGTGGGTCCACAGGAGAAGTGAGGAACCGTCCAGTACTGAAGTGCAGTGTTACTGGAAAAAATCGAAACTGGCTCAAGTTGGCACTAGTCTCAAGTTTATAAATTCGAAGGATCTGTCAAATGAAAGAAATCCATGCTCTACACAGGCTACTCTGCAAAAAAACATGCTGGAACAATTTCTTGAAGCAGCGGCAAATCGAGGTGTTACAAACTGTGAATTATTGAAGTATAAAATAAACAGAATGGAAGATTACGAGAAATTGTCACTTCACTATTTAGTTTTAGAATATGGTGGTGATGGTGATTATGACTTATTTTTAAATAAGATTTCACAGTATTTTATCGAAGAAAATATTAAAAGAATTGAACAAAATACTCGGGCACAATACAAAAACAAGTTGTGGTATGAACTGAGATATGGGCGTGTTACAGCTTCAAGAGCTTACGAAGTAAGCAAATGTCATACCACAGATGGGTCTTTAATCGCAATGATAATGGGAGCCAAAATTCCTGACACAAAAGCCATGATGAGAGGAAGGAATTTAGAAAACAAAGTGAAAATAGCAGTGGAAAAGAGATTAGGTAAGAAAGTGAAGGAATGTGGCTTATTTATTTCCTGTCAATACCCATTCATTGCTGGTTCACCAGATGGTATTTATGATGATAAATTTTGTATTGAAATAAAATGTCCTACCAGTGAAAAAACATACAAAAGTTATTTAAAAGATAATAAAGTGGCAAAAAAATACATGGTACAAATGCAAATCCAAATGTTTGTGACAAATTTGAAAAATTGTTACTTTTGTGTTGCTGATCCTAACTTCGAAATCACCAACCACGTGGAAATGTTGTTAGTTCATTATGATGAAGCTTTAGTTAAGCACTATATATCAAGCATATGCCAATTTTGGAAAAATAATGTATATCCTATTCTGTATGAAAGTAGAAAATAAAATTTGATTTTCATGATCAGCTATGTTTTATTTGCTAAAATTTACAGTAAATACAATATTAAAATAGTTATTGTGGGTTATCCCTACGAGATAGACACATACCATGAGCTTTTTTGTAGACCTTTTTAGGTGTACAATACTGCAGTACATTATTTTTATCTATCTCACAGGGTTCAGCCAGGGTTTGCAATTTAAGCGCAAAAATTGTGTTTATTAATGACATCGTTTAGATTTTTTTTTAATTATCAGTGTCTCTCTACTGTACTATGCATGTATTCTACACAAAAACCTTCCTCTTAAATCACTCGTATCTATTAAAAAAGCCCGCATCAAAATCTGTTAGGTAGTTGTAAAGATCTAAACATACACAGGGACAGAGAGACACGGGAAGTTAATTTGTTTTCTACTATGTAGTGATACAAACATATATATTCAATTAAATTGACAATAGATTTTATTTATAACTAGCTGGTACTCGCGACTTCGTTCGCGTGAAATAAATACTATGGTAACTCAGGCAGTACCTATTGTTATACCCAGACACATTTATGGTTACTTAAAACAGCATATAATAAAACATTTTCATACAATTTTATCAAAATCGGTTCAGTTGTTTAGGTGTGAAAGCGTAAGAGACATTCGTCCCTCTTTTCAACTCCAATTTCATACCCATACAGCTCGAAATTACAAAATTGCTAGAACCAATATTCGTTTGCTTCGTGTCAAGTGTCTATATACAGAGTTTCATGGTTTTATCTGCAACGGTTGGGAACTTCCATATTGACATTCATCCCCCATTTCACCCCCGTACAGTTCGAAATTACAAAATTGATAGAACAAACATTTAATTGCTTCGTGTCTAGTGATATATAGATACAAAATTTGATAACTTTGAAAATCACGAATTTTCATCCCTTGTTTAACCCTCTTAGGGGTTGAATTTCACAAAACCCCGTCTTAGCGAGCGCCTATGTGCTAAAAGGGACCTCCATGCAAAATTTCAGATTTGTAGTTTCTGAGATTCCTTGATGAGTGACCTTTCGCTTTTATATATATATAGATGTAAAAATCACGTGATTAAAATAGTAATTAGGTGTAATAAATATTGGTGGACAATTCACACACAACACCATCTGACCCCAAACTAAGCAAAGCTTGTATGATGGCGGCCAGAGAGCTGATATAATACTTATATAGTTTTAAATACATACTTATTATACATAGAAACACCCAGACACAGTGCAAACATTTGAATTAATCACACAAATATTTGCACTGGGTGGGAATCGAACCCACGACCCTCGGCTTCGCAGGCAGAGCTACTACCAACTAAGCCACGAGGCCAGTCAGTATGAGAAATCATTACAAAAATTGTATGCAAATCTAAGTGGTTTCCTAAGTATTAAAAAACCTTTTATTTAAGATGACACAAGCGAGAAATACAAAGTGAAAAGAAGTACAAAATATTGTTATCAATTGAGTAAAAGTAAATCAATTAAATAAATGTAAGAATTTATATTGACAACTGTTCGATCTTTCTCATATAAAATTTCAAAAAGGAATGCCCGTCAACCCCTTAGCTCCATCTACTTATAGCCACAACCCCTTCAAAACTCTTTTGAGATGGCGGGTAGACATGGATAGTTTCACACTGGCGCCCTCTGTACTAAATTTTATCAGTCATACCCATTTCTTTAAATAATCAGCTACTTGTTCTTTTATATGACACATATTTAGACTCAAATCCCAGAATTAAATATAATACTATAAGTGAAATATACTACAAACATTACAGGTGACAACAATATGTTTCAGTTTCAAAGAAGCCACTGAACAAAAATAGCTATTTAAATCAGTATGTTAACATTAACTTAGTTATAGACATTAAATAGTAAAGTACTAACTAATAGTGTTTAACATAATCTGGTGCCTGTTATTGGGATGTATATAATTTAAAAGACAATGCTACTTTGTAAGTTGATAAGAGCACATGCTATTATCATGCAATAATCTAGCATACTTATCAACTTCGTATTCACAACAGAATGTGGTTTCAACATAGAAAATTCCCGGATTCTACGAATGACCCTTTCAATGTGAATCCTTAAACTTGCAATCTGTTTTGTTTTTATGGCTTCTTGCTTGGATAACTTTTGACCTTGACCTAGACTTGGGGGTCTCAGTAAATGACATTCATTTTCAATTAGCATTTGTTCTATGTGTTTGAAACCACGGTCAGCTAAAACCCAGCTTTCAGGTTTTAATTGTTGTAGAAACCCACACTTTTCTACAAGTAATGTGTCACTTATCCGTCCTCCATACCCTGATGATATATAATTTATTAAGCCGTTAGGTGTACTTGATACTAAATATTTAATTGTATTTGCTTTCTTATATTCAGACCATGTTAGAGCTTGATGTAGTGGCTTTGAGGGTTTCGCTATTTCAATTTCAAAACAGTCTATTAAACAGCTTACTTTATTGTAGCGATGTCTAAATGCTATTGGAAGACATTTTTTAATATTTTTTTTATCTAGGTCTACAATAAATGGTTTGAGAATGCTAGAGATTATTGGGATATTCTTCCGAAATATTTTGCCAGCATATGATTCAGATGTTCCAAATTGATCTGCAAGTTCTGAGAATGTTGTATTCAACCTAATTTTTTTTAAGCATAGTAATATATGCTCTGTAGGTATCATGGTATTTGTATGTATCAAATCAACCAAAAAATAACAATCATTAGGTATGCCGATATATAAACGAGGTTTGGTTTTAATTCTTTTACACATGTCATTTATGGCTTGCTTTGCCTCGCTTTCTTTTTCCATTTTAGAATATTCTTCATTTAAGCTACTGCTATCCGATGGTAATTTAAACTCTAATGACTGGACTGAAGGTGATGATGGCTGATATGATGATGATGATGGGTTGTTCTGTGATATGTCACTATCAGAACGATCAATTAGTTTTCTAATAACACTAGGACCACTAGGCATAGCTGGCTTTGAATGTTGTTCTACTTTGAAGGGAGATGTTGAAACACTTGTGGTCAATGTTTTAAATGGTGACACTGCTATATCTTGAGATTTATGTTTGGTTTGGGTATACTTGCTTCTGAAATATTTACTTTTTACAAAAGCTTGTACACCTTTATCTTGATAGTTTGATTGATGTTCTACTGCTACAACTTCCGTTTGTAAATCTGAAAGAAATGGACAGTTCATTATTTTTCATCAGTAAAAATAGGTATACCGACCTACCCAAGTTCAATATTGAATTAATACTTACTAATAGGCAAAGTGGTGTTTTCATTTTCGTTACTACTGCTCAATTTACTATCTTCTAGGGCTTCTTGTATTAGGGCCAATCTTTGCCTTTTCATAGCAGCGGGTCGAGGCATACTAGTTGATGGGAAACTTCTTTTTCTATTAGTTTGACATTGAAATATTGATGGAAGACATCCTGGTTTCATCATAATTTTATTTACATAACCCATAATTCGGTATCTCATGTAATTTTCCATGTCATTCGGTAGCTAAAACAAAAAATAAAGTAAGTACTTACATAATTAATAGCATCTAATATTCCACCGCCTTTAAATATGAAGTGTTCGCAGTGTTATGTACCTATTTACCGTAATGTAAATTTGTGTACTTACATCAAAGTGATCCTCGCAGAAGTAAATCGGTGAAGTTACAGACATTCCATCGAAATTTCGTCTTGCTAGTTTCAACCATTTTTTTCGTATATCTGCTTTTCGTGGCACATCAATGAATAATTTAGCTGGTGTGGTTTTACTGTTATTACTACACTGAGGAACTACACACGTACGATATCTTATGTGATCCATTATAACATTAAAGAAAGAAAACAAAAACAACACTTTCCACTGAATAACTGTGTTTATTTACAGTTTGAAACACGTATGACGTCACACGCTCTGAGATCACGTGACATACCGTTTACGCGGCAATTTAAAACAATTATTTTTTACACACTATTTTAAGTACTTAAAAAGTTATATTTGTTTAAAATAAAAAAATGTAGGGCTATATTTAGCCATTAAGATTAATTTTAAGCACTTTTTGAAAAGTTGTCCGATACCCTATTGCTTTGAATTACTTCAATTCAAGTCAATTATTTAGTTATGTTTCGCCAAAGTTACAATAGACACCTACCTACCTAGGTACCTACGCATTTACCAATTTACTTTTTGTTTATCTCTTATCTTTATTATTTGGTAGGTATTCGGTTTATTAATGATGAATAAGTATTGAACATCGATATAAGCCAAGCCAAGTATTGAAGCTTTTGGCGTGATGTAGGTACATACCTATTCACTTCCCCGTTCTAAATTATCGCGCATTTTTATGTAACTTACCCCTCTCGACCGGCGTGCATTTGCGATTTGCGAGTACGTACCCCGTACCCGTCTCGACCAGCGCGCTTTTGTAAAGTACCTAACCCTCTCGAGCGGCGCGGCGCGACGTTGCAAACTTACACGTAAGCTTGTACAATTATTAGGGTTCCGTAAAACGTAAAAACGGAACCCTTATAGATTCGTCATGTCTGTCTGTCTGTCTGTCTGTCTGTCTGTCTGTCTGTCTGTCTGTCTGTCCGTCCGTATGTCACAGCCACTTTTTGCCGAAACTATGATAACTACACTGTTGAAACTTGGTAAGTAGATGTATTCTGTGAACCGCATTAAGATTTTTACAAAAGTTTTTTAAAAAAACAAAAATTAGGGGTGCCCCCCATACTGAGAACTGAAGCTCAAAAGTTTTTTTTCATCAAACCTACACGTGTGGGGTGTCTATCGATAGGTCTTTAAAAATGATGTTGAAGTTTCTAATATAGTTTTTGTCTACACTGAATAACTTGCGCGAGAGACGCTTCCAAAGTGGTAAAATGTGTGTCCCCCCCCCTCTAACTTCTAAAGTAAGAGAATGAAAAATCTAAAAAAAACATATGATGTACATTACCATGAAAACTACCAACGAAAATTAGTTTGAACTCGATCTGATGAGTAGTTTTTTTTAGTCCGTCATAAATACACTATTATAAAAACTTCGATCAAAGTTACAACGAACTACAAGAACTATGTGTACTATGTATAAATATTATGTTACTTGCTGGAACGGAATCCTTCATGGGCGAGTCCAACTCGCACTTGGCTACTTTATTTATTCTGTGAGTGACGTAAGTCACGCATACAACTAACGCATTTGAATGAATCTAGTACACAGGATAATTTTTGCGATGTTGTCAGTTCTACGGAAACCGAATGCAAATCACGCACACAACTAACGTTGTTGAAAGAATCTGAGCAAAGGATGATTTGGATTAAATTGCTTGATACAATTATTTAGTTTGTTAGAAAATATATTTTTTAGGGTTCCGTAAAACGTAAAAACGGAACCCTTATAGATTCGTCATGTCTGTCTGTCTGTCTGTCTGTCTGTCTGTCTGTCTGTCTGTCCGTCCGTATGTCACAGCCACTTTTTGCCGAAACTATGAGAACTACACTGTTGAAACTTGGTAAGTAGATGTATTCTGTGAACCGCATTAAGATTTTTACAAAAGTTTTTTAAAAAAACAAAAATTAGGGGTGCCCCCCATACTGAGAACTGAAGCTCAAAAATTTTTTTTTCATCAAACCTACACGTATGGGATGTCTATCGATAGGTCTTAAAAAATGATGTTGAGGTTTCTAACATAATTTTTGTCTACACTGAATAACTTGCGCGAGAGACGCTTCCAAAGCGGTAAAATGTGTGTCCCCCCCCCCTCTAACTTCTAAAGTAAGAGAATGAAAAAACTAAAAAAAATAAATGATGTACATTACCATGAAAACTACCAACGAAAATTAGTTTGAACTCGATCTGATGAGTAGTTTTTTTTTAGTACGTCATAAATACACTATTATTAAAACTTCGATCAAAGTTACAACGAACTACAAGAACTATGTGTACTATGTATATTATGTTACTTGCTGTAACGGAACCCTTCATGGGCGAGTCCAACTCGCACTTGGCTACTTTATTTTAGTTCGTTGTAACTTTGATCGAAGTTTTAATAATAATGTAGGTATTTATGACGTACTAAAAAAAAACTACTCATCAGATCGAGTTCAAACCAATTTTCGTTGGTAGTTTGCATGGTAATGTATATCATATATTTTTTTTAGTTTTTTCATTCTCTTATTTTAGAAGTTAGAGGGGGGGGGGCACACATTTTACCACTTTGGAAGTGTCTCTCGCGCAAATTATTCAGTGTAGACGAAAATGATTTTAGAAACCTCAATATCGTTTTTGAAGACCTATCGATAGACACCCCACACGAGTAGGTCTGATGAAAAAAAAATTTCTGATTTTCAGTTCTCAGTAAGTATGGGGGGCAACCCTAATTTTTCTTTTTTTTACATATTTTTGCTTAAATCTTAATGCGGTTCACAGAATACATCTACTTACCAAGTTTCAACAGTGCAGTTCTCATAGTTTCGGCAAAAAGTGGCTGTGACATACGGACGGACAGACAGAGAGACAGACAGACAGACAGACACACATGACGAATCTATAAGGGTTCCGTTTTAACGTTTTACGGAACCCTAAAAACGCATATTATGCCCGTTTTTACACAATGAAAAACTGTCACATTAGACATTAGTAGGCGAAGGTAAATTTCGCCGCGTGACGTGACAGCGTAATAGCTCAGATGGGAAGTCGGGCGGTCATAGCGGTCACGAGTTAGTAGCTCCGGGTTCGAATCCAGGCGACGGCTTCTCTTTTTTTTTTTCAATTCGTATTTTTAGTATTTATTATTAGTAATTTAGTATTTAAACCGAGCAAAGCTACTACCCAGGTACTAATTACTTAATCAAGTGTTGAAGCCTCAGACAAATTATTCTATTGAAGCCTATCAGGTAGAAGCGTGCTCTGCTGACAAGGCTGAATGGACTTGGCTTTATGTGGTCAGAAAGTATTTTAGAAAAAGTAAAACCACAGTTGTCATTTGCCATCAATGTTATTTGACATTGACATTTATTGACAACTGACATGCCAAATTAGGGATGCCCAAAAGGTGTATTGTATCGATATATCGCATCGTAACTGTATCGAACTTGGTTGTATCGATACGCGATATTATCGATTTCCTTTATATCGATATATCGTATCGTAACCGCATCGCATGCCTTTCATTTAATATGCGATATAATGAGTATATATCGTGCAAAGGGTTATCTTTTTAGTAGTTTTACTATATTCTTTTATTTTTTAAAAAGAAACAAATAATCATGTGTATTTAAAATAGTTTTATTCAACAAAAAAAATCACAATTGCCATTGATCAGCACTTAAACAACGCAAAAATAATAATTTTGATAAGCGCTGTGGATTTAACCTAATACGGCTTTCGGAAAGTATGTGTCCAGCTAAAAAAAACAGGCGTTCAGAAGGAACTGAAGTTGCGAGAACTGATAAATAACGCAGTGCCAAGTCACTGTAAACAAAAGCCGGGTGTTCTTGTTCCATAAACAATTTTGTCGACGTTATCATTCTCTTATTACTAATAACAATATATTCAATGGCACTGTCACTGTCTATTATCGTTTAGTGATGATGGAATAGGAACTTTAAAATTATACAAATTAATCACCGACATAGTTTGATACGATACGGTAATGCGATATTTTTATAAGAATGCGAAATATCGAAGCGTATCGTATGGTCAAAATATCGCTTCAAATATCGCTATATCGTATAGTGCTGTATGGATATTCCGATATATCGTATCGTAACGGGCATCCCTATGCCAAATCCAAATGCCAAAGATCTTTGTTTTGATGACGGGGGATTGCGGGTTGCGGGAGGGTAAGTTCTAAATTGTCTAAATTGATTACAATCTTACTTTCTGAATTAAATTTCGATCAAACGAATGCAAAAATCTTAATAAACTGATAAGAGATGGCTATTAATCGTTTATCGCCCTATTTGGGACTACCAGTGATATCGCACTATAATTCTGCTTCCTGTTGAATCGATATCTTCGTGCCTACGCATATTGAATAATAATTTTACTGTAAATAAATAAGAAAGATACACCAGGTTAGTATTTACGGATTTATTTAGCGTTATAGTGTTAATTACTGGATTATTACTCGCGTGACGCTTGTTTTTCTTCTTTGTTAGTAGTTTACAAGTAAATGCAACGAAAAGAGGCGCTTTTGTAAATATCATAGTTATTTGGCTACAGTGAGTGATTTTGTGATGTCTCTTGTGTTTTTTGACTATTGTAGCTCAGAGAAAACTCAACATTAAGTTCTTAAATCCTTCTAGAAGTTAGTGTTTGTTTTGAATTATTAAAAGATCAGCCTGTGTCTGCACAAGGAAGTATTTACCACATTTTTGCTAATTATTCTACCAACAAGCTGAAATATTACGCTATTCTAGTGTGAAGGGTTCTTTTCTATTTTTTCAGATATTTACTAGGCATAGAGATACATTTTAATCATCTTATATCTCCGGGTGACGAGTACAGTGCAGTGCTAGAGATAGTGATTTGGACTCCTCAAGTTCTAATAGCTGTGTCTAACCTTTTGACCGCCAGAGTCACCTATACTTGACAAGCGCTAGCGAGCCCTGTGCGCCAACAACGTCTATAGTTGACAAAAAAACGGACTACACCAAAATTTTGTGTGTGAGATATCAAATGGTTTTTTTTGGACAGCTTTTAATTTTGAGCTATTTCGTACGCTTGGCGTACAAGGCACGGAAATGCAATTCAGTCCTGGCGGTCAAAAGGTCAACACTGGGCAGTTTTGTTGCTTACCATGAAACACTATTGTTGCCAATCCCATTCTACTAATATTATAAATGCAAAGTGTGGGTGTTTATTGCTCGATCATGTTGGAACAATGTAGGTCAGTCAACAATCAGGTTGAAATGTAGGAATTAGTCACTCTACATTTAAATTATAAAATAATGTCTGAGAAGTTTCAAATCTAAGCTCAAGCGTTGGCTTATTTAAATTATTGATTGAGATACTTAGATCTTTACTCATCATTTAATTTGAACAACAGTTTTAGTTGTAGTATGTTGACATATTGAAAAGCATTTTTATCTGTTAAAGTCTTTTTTAGGGTTCCGTACCCAAAGGGTAAAAATTTAACCCTTTTACTGAGACTTGGCTGTCCGTCCGTCTGTCTGTCACCAGGCTGTATCTCAAGAACGTTAATATCTAGACAGTTTAAATGTTCACAGATGATGTATTTCTATTGCCGCTATAACAACAAATACTAAAAATAAAATAAAAATAATATTTAAGGGGGGCTCCCATACAAAAAACTTGATTATTTACCGTTTCTTGCTCGATTAGTCCATCCCAAGTAAACTAGATGGCACCACTAGTAAAAATAAAACGCGATATCGATTTCATTGTCAGAATCATGAGGCAAAAATCAAAATTTTGTAAAGACTTTTTGCCTGTCTGCGGAAATTGCGATGTATACGGAATTCCGAATAAAGCCCAAAGAGGTTTTCGCCGCTTATTTGCTAATGGTACGGAACCCTTCGTGCAGGAGTCCCACTCGCACTTTGCCACCTTTTTTGTATCTAATTGTGTGACATGTAACAAAAGTTATGACGAAATGATCATATTGATGTATTTTCTGTTCATATTCCAGCTGTAATGATGAGTGAGGAGGGTCCGGAGGGCAGGCTCGGGCCCCCGGGGGTCAACTCGCGCTCGCTGGGCGCGGCTCACTCGGCGGCTGACTTGGAGGTGGGTTCACACTTCACATCAGGGATGTTACGGAGCTTCGACTCCGACTCCGTTATGTCGGAAGTTCCGATTAGTTTTACACCTCCAGTTCCGACTCCGGTTCCGAAACTTTTGAATCGGAGGTTTTAATCGGATGTCGAAGCATAACTTAGCGGCGGCGCCCTGCCAGTGCACCCTCACTCGCTCAAGGTCGCGCGGTTTTAGCCTACAGCTAGACCGTTTCTCACAGGGAACAAGTGCCAGTCGGTTGTCGGACGCACGGCTGAGCGCTCGCGCAAAACGTTTCCCGCGCATATTGTTATTAGATATGTCGTAAATCCTCCGCGCTAGACAGGGACAGAGTTACGCGTTAGAAAGAGCGTAAATGTTTATTTGAAAATCGCGACAGGTATTGCGAGCTGAATTGAACTTTGTTGTGTCCCAGCAAGAGTCGCTATTTATATAATTGTTTTTGGTAAGTGTGGCTTCTATACTAATATATTTATTCTGTTGCCCTGCGCCGACAGTAACGAACAGTTTCGCAGGAACATGTCGCGCAGGGAATCTCCCGCGCACGAGTGTAATGAAAAGTATACTAAATGAGCACAACATAGAAAAACGCAAAATTCCAGCACCTTATATTAAATTTCCGCCAATATTATCGTGTCCACCAGGCTCGGTAGCGAGCGAATACCTTTTTTGTGGCGTCGATTTAGTCTACGACCTACAACTCATTAAGAAATATCTTAGACTGAGACAGCTTCAAAGCTTATGTTCATGAAGTACATATATACACACTTTTGGTGTCAATGTATTTAATTTAATTTGTTTGAAAGCTTTTGTTCATTTAACATACTTTATATGGCATTTTGGGATTCAATTAATTGAATTTTTTCTTTATTTTTGAATATTCCAATTTTTTTTCATTTTTAGTGATAAATCAATCTTACATTGTGATAAATCAAATTTAAAAACTCCGACTCCGACTTCGGTTCCGATAAGATCAGCTCCGTTACATCCCTGGTTCACATACACTTACTTACTAATTACTAATATTATCCTTATACAAGAAATCAACAAGATTTTTAGAGTGAAGACTTCTTTTAGCATGCCACAGACAGAATCTTTCGTGGGCTGTGAATTAAGCTCAAGGGTCATGCTCGTAAATTAAAGAAACCTTCAGGTGAACTCAGGATTATGGCCAATGCTAACACATTTCTAGATGGTGTGCGAAGTTATATAACTTTCTAACATTGCAAAATAAAATAATTTTAATTTCATTAAATTAAACCTACCATTTTCCAACAAAGCTGACTTGCAATAACGAAACGGTACTTGCGTTTCGTTTTATTGATCCGCGTTAGATTGACATTGAATATGGATTTCATGTATGTCAATTTCTTTCACAATGTCGTTTATTGACTACTTTAACATTTTTAAATAACGATAGATGTAATTACGGCGACAAAGAAACTATCATTGCTTTTTACCCGACTGCGCGACGCAAAGGAGTGGTAATGTGTTTAACAGTCTATGTATGTATGTATGTATGTATGTATGTATGTATGTATGTATGTATGTATGTTCCTTTGAGGCACTATACAGACCAAACGCCTGGGCTGATTTTTATGATTCACACGTCAATCGATTCCTCTTAATCTGGCGAGTGACACTAAAGACATGACATTAGTGTAAATCCAATATGGCGGATTCAGGACGCCATATTGTCTAAATTAAAAAAATGAAAATCACCAAAATATGTCAAGAGGGGTATCGTTGAATAGGTATTTGAAAATAATGTTTAGCTTTCTCTCAATGTTTTTCGATTTGACTGACCGTTTAGAATGTATATCGATTTAAAGTTGAGTAATAACCATTCTCACATTTATAGGTTTTTAGGTAGCAGAAAACTTCGTATAACTAACTGTACGTGTGAATGTGGATGGACATTATATACTAATGTATCTAGTAGGCATCGATATAAATCAATAGATGTGCCCTGATAATCTTGAAATTGGTAATAAACTGCGTCTCTGTATGTATCGTAAGTGGTTTACAAACAACCAATCTACTTGACCCCTATAATCGCTAGCGGCGAGATTTGCTGTGTTTCTACTTATTTTGGTTGTTGACACCGAATAATGACAGGTAAAAACGTCCGGCGTCCACCGCGTCCTGCAACCGACTAGAACGGAAAGAGTGAGCTCACTCTTCCCAACGTTGACATGATTGCGTGCGCCGTGAAGTTTGGGATGGGGCCCGTCTTGGGTTCTACGATCTATGCTAGTAGGTATATTGGACTACCTTTTTTTCGTACGTGCAGGTACGTGATAGTGGAAACACGGAACCGCTCTCGGATTGCTCCGCCTCGGTCTCCCATCTCCAACTTCAAACGATTTAGTAGGTACTCAACGTCAATCGAAAACCTATACTAACACAAAACTATAAATATGAATTACATGCAGTAGAAAATCCTACATGTTATATCAGTAGAAACGAAGACATTGGGTCAACAACCAAAAGATGCATATATATTATTATGTTGGGCATATTAACATTCACAACATTGTTCATAACTAAAAAGTATAAAATAAAAAAATATAATTTAAAAACTCAAAAACCCGACTGCGTAAAAAGTGAACCAAACTACGTACTCGCATACTAAAAAAAACTGAAAAGAATAAAACAAGCATTTAGATTTCTGGTGGTCTAGAATTCTATAATATGTTATTGTATTAATACTATTGAAATAAATACAATATTTTCTAATAAAAGAACATTACAACTGAACAGTCGGGATCCATTATTATTCGACATACAATGTAATTGTTCAATGGATCCCGACTGTTCAGTTGTAATGTTCTTTTATTAGAAAATATTGTATTTATTTCAATAGTATTAATACAATAACATATTATAGAATTCTAGACCACCAGAAATCTAAATGCTTGTTTTATTCTTTTCAGTTTTTTTTAGTATGCGAGTACGTAGTTTGGTTCACTTTTTACGCAGTCGGGTTTTTGAGTTTTTAAATTATATTTTTTTATTATAGCAGTGTAAACGAGGAAAAAGTTGGCACGCAATTGTGAAACGAAACGTTTTCACCAAATCCAAACTGGTTAAACAAAGAGGTAAAACAATCTTTGTGGACAAAGATTAATGTCAAATTGACAAATTGTCAAATCAAAAAAAGTAAACAAGCAAAATGAATTGTTTTCTTCTTGTTAGTTTTCTTCTTGTTTTCTAAGCAGTGTAATATTTATGCATTATTCACCACAACAAACTCCGATTACCAGTTCCAATGTTTCAATGTCGGATTTCAGTTAAACACAGTAAAATTATTCCGATTGTTCAAAAGAGATTCCTCCAGGAAGATAACATTTTTTGAGCTTCTTTGCGGTGCGTAGGAATAAGAAGAATATTATTAATTCAAAATCGGACATCAACAACAACTCAAGTTTTTGTGACGGAATTTATATTGGTTTTAAAAAAACTGGGAATTATGTGATTCAGTGCTCCATATTACTTAGGTACATAATTGTGGTAATAATTACATAAAACCATATATGCCTGTGTTGTCTGATGGAAACCTTCGATTGTTCTGGACCTTCTAAGGCCACTGTCTCGAATATCAAAATAATGAGATATTTATATCACAATAAAGATATTCCCTTATTTCCCTTTATATATATTCCCTTTATATTATTTAGATATATATATTCCCTTCTGTGACAATATTTATATGCAAATGCAGTGTTCATACGTATGGTAATCAGTTGGTAGTGAGCAGTACTATTATTCCTATTTATTCTGATAAGAAATATGTTTTGAAAGATAATACCATAGTTCTTTCTTTTCTTTTCTGTTCTAATCCGAAAGAAAACATAATTCTAATGTATTTTGACAGTAAACATAACCTTCCTTTTGTTTTAACTGTAACTCATTTTTGGACAACAGCAGACGTTTTTAGAAGCATGAACAATCCTAATTGGACACTATTCATCTCTACGCACTTTCAGTATCAAAAAAAGTTTGACAGGTTTTTCAATGTATGGGACGTGGGCATTGTCCTTTGGTTACCTTAGATTCTAATGACGCAACCTTTTAAATGATAGACACATGCTGTCAAAAAGCAATGTTTTTTCCCGTTTTTGTTATATTTTTTATTCATAATCCGCTCTGCCTGTTAATAGTAATTTTAAATAGCCTATAGCCTCGATAAATGGACTATCCAACAGAAAAATACTTTTTCATCCCACCAGCTCGGAAAGAGTACTTTTGCTCCTCGATATCAGGGCGCAAAAGTCGTTTTTACCCTCTAAAAAGTTAAAGTAAAGTAAATTTGAATTTAGAACATCGTGTGTACTGAGGTTTTGAATTCAAAACATAATTTAACCTATTTATTTCTACCTCCTTGGTGCCGAATTCATCATACATTTATTTTTAATTTGTTAAAAACTCATACTCGGAACCTCTTTGGTGTATTTTTTTTTTAATGTTTTGCGCGCAATTTTCTTTTCACTTGTGGAGGATAGAGGTAAAGAATGTTATTTCAAATGGCAAAACATTTTGAAATGCTATGAATGAATCAATTGTAATCGAATTGAAGTATGCCGAGTTGCCGAGTTAAATAATTAAATATTATTGACTACTAAAATAGTAACTAATAGATAATTTCAACTACTTGTGCATTACAAAATAATGTAGTAAATATAACATCAAATAAATAATTACTATTTTGAGAAAACATGTAGGTACAATATATTTTGAAGTCAAAACTTCTTTTGGCGCGCCAAAGACAGATTTTTCATGGGCTGTCAATTTAACTCTAGCGTCACGCTCGGGAATGATAAGAAATCTTCGGGTAAACTCGGGACCATAGCCAATGGCCATCTAGAAATGTCTCAGCCTTTCCCATTGGCCATTTAAAAATGTGTCAGCATTTCTAGATGGCCATACTCATAGCCACGCCCTCCAGTTTCACACGCGTAGTTTCCAAAGTAAAAATCAAATTCTGAGTTATAAGTTACCACTTCTATCGGCAGTGCCAATATTTTTCTTTCATGAATTCTGAATAGTACGTTTATTAATTTCCTTTAAAATGTACCCTGATGCAAATTTAGCGCTACTATAATTTAATGCATTTGGGCGGACACTTTTTCATGTACACATGAAACTCTTTACCTCAATCGGTGAACTCTCCATATTTTTACGTCATATTATCATTGTTAAAACCATGGCTAAATAAACTATAAAATTGAATACAAGTGAAAAACCGAAATACCAAAATAATAAGTGATTCTAGCGACCAAGAAGTTTATTTAACGCCAACAGAATCGACTGAAACTGAAAATGCGCAAAGCGTTTAGTAATTTCCTCGCTAGGGGGGGATGAAAAATTACGTGTTACACTCGAGTGCAAAGATTTTTCACCTTGTGCCCTTTTGATTCCCTTGCTACGCTCAGGATTCTAATTTTTGAATCCCTCGCTACGCTCGTGATTCAACTTTAGAATCCTTCGCTTGCTCGGTCATCAAAATTGAGCACGCGGTTAAAAAGCCACTTTGCACTCTTGTACAACAAATAACTATTTCAATTCGTACCAGTAGTTCCCGAGATCCTTGCGTTCAAACAAACAAACTCTTCAGCTTTATTATATTGGTATAGATTGACGTGTAAATTATACATTTATTAATACAAAAGTTTGATGTTGTTTCCAGGTGTTGCGCGAGATCGAACACGTGTACTTCTCGCCGCCGGGGTCGTGGGACGCGGCGCGGCACGCGCTCCTCGCTGCGCCTGCGCCGGTGGACCCGCGCCGCATCGAGGAGCTCTTCGCCAAACTGAAGCGGCAGCAGCAGGTAACCGACTATCCAGGGGTCGGCAACGTTTCTGGAGCCATGGGCCACATCATAAAATAAAAGCGGCCAAGTGCGAGTGGGACTCCCGCGCGAAGGGTTCCGTACCATTAGCAAATAAACGGCGATAACCTCTTTTATTGTATGGGAGCACCCTTAATTATTTATTTTATTTTTATTGTGTACTTCTATTTACAGATAGCATAAAACTAAATATTCAGTGAATAGAGAAAGCGTCTGTCTACCTGTCACCGTTATTAGTATCGAGCAAGAAACGGTAAAAATATGTTTGTAGTATGGGAGCCCTTCTTAAATAGTTATTGTATTTTTTTTTAAACATTTACAAGTAATTACACTTTACCACCATCTCGCCTGATGTTAAGCGACGATGCGGTCTAAGATGGAGCGTGCTTACCTTGCTTGTATTTGTTGTTATAGCGGCAATAGGAATACATCTGTGAAAATTTCTCCCCATGGGGCTCCCATACATCAAACTTGATTTTTCTTTTCTTGCTCGATTAGTCCGTCCCAAGCAAACCTAGATATCGCCACTAGAAGGCTAAAACGCGCGAGGTATCGAATTCGTCGTTAGAACCATAACGTAAAATCCAAATTTTAGGAAAGCTTTTCGGATGAAAGCCTGTCCGCGGAAACTGCGATAGTCTATGTATATCCGTATAAACCGTATATTCGGAATAAGGCCAGGGGTTTTCGCCGTTTATTTGCTAATGGTGCGGAACCCTTCGTGCGGGAGTCCCACTCGCATTTGGCCGGGTTCTTTTGTAAATAGTTTTTTTTATAGTTATTGCTTTTTTTAGGGTTCCGTAAACAAAGGGTAAAAATGGGACCCTATTCCTATTATAGACTTGGCTGTCCGTCCGTCACCAGGCTGTATCTCAAGAACGGTGATAGCTAGAAGTTGAAATTTTCACAGAAGATGTATTTCTATTGCCGCTATAACAACAAATATGTACTAAAAATAAAATAAATATTAAATTTAACTAGTGCTCCCATACAACAAACTTGATTTTTTCCGTTTGTTGCTTGATTAGTCCGTTCCAAGCAAGCTAGATTGCGCCACTAGTTCACTAAAACGCGCATTCGTCGTTAAAATCGTAAGCTAAAATCAAAATTTTAGAAAAACTTTTAGATGAAAGCCTGTCTGTGGAAATTGCGATAGTTTATGTTAATGGAATTCAAATAAAGCCAAAGAGGTTTTCGCCGTTTATTTGTTAACGGTACGGAATCATTCGCACTTGGTCATTTTTAAATAAATAAATATTGGTGGACAATTTACACACAACACAATCTGACCCCAAACTAAGCAAAGCTTGTGATATGGCCACAGAATAAATATTAGTACAGAAGCCTCACTTACCAAAAACAATTATATAAATAGCGACTCTTTCTGGGACACAACAAAGTTCAATTCAGCTCGCATTAGCGCTCAATATCTGTCGCGATTTTCAACTCTCTCTTCTAACGCGTAACTCTGTCCCTGTCTAGCGCGGAGGGTTTACGACATATCTAATAACAATATGCGCGGGAAACGTTTTGCGCGAGCGCTCGGCCGTGCGTCCGACAACCGACTGTCACTTGTTTCCTGGAAGGAACGGTCTAGCGGTAGGCTAAAACCGCGCGACCTTGAGCAAGTGAGGGTGCACTGATATGGCGGCCAAATAGCTGATATAATACTTATACAGTTTTAAATACGTACTTACTTATTATACATAGAAACACCCAGACACAGTGCAAACATTTTAATTCATCACACAAATATTTGCACTTATTTTAATTTTCACTTCTGGCGAACGTCTTCTAAAGCACACATTTTTTCTTCAATTTCAGGTAGTATCTGGGAAGGCTCTTCACCTGATCTCTCAGCAACGCGACAACTGTGACAGGGAGTTTAACGAAATACAGGGTATTAGAGAACAGCTAGCGGTGGCGCTGCGTACCTGCCAGACAGCGCGGGAAAAACTCCGCACAGCTTCCAACCACTTGACCATGTCCACCTTCGTAATACTCGCCAATTTCAAAAAACGACAGATCATCAGATCTGTGTTGAAGTCTCTGGAACTGCTCAGGAGTTTGCGTAGCGTGGAATTGGACGTCGCAAATCTACTTCACCATAAAGAATACTATGAAGCGATAGAACTTATCTTGAAAAGCAAGAAAGCCGCTGCAGTACATAAAGAGTATACGTGTATTGCTGATTTAGCGAATAGGTTGCAGGATACGTTGGATATTACGGAAGAAAAGTTGGATTCGGTGCTTGCAAGTGTATGCTACAACTTTAATGAGAATATATTTACGAAACTGAGGAAAGCGTATGCTTTGCTGGGAAAGACCCAAGCAGCTATGGAACAATTGCATATGCACTATTGTTCTGCTGTAAATGAATCTGCAATTGAAGCTGTGAGGGAGTTTACACCAAAAACAACGGATTTGAAGTTTCAGGAGATGTGCGAAAATGTGTCCGCTGAAAAATCACCCTTATGCCTTCTGAGATTGTGCGAGAAATTGTTTATGATCATGCGTAGTTACTACCTTTTGGTGAATTGGCATGTGAAGAACGACGTAGACGAAGCACCGACTAGTAATGTGTTTGAAATCGAAAGGAATGTCAGCAGGGAGTATATAAAGCAGAAGTTAAAAGCTGGTCTGGTACGGATCTGGCACGATGTGCAAGCGAAAGTGTCGACTTTTTTGAAAAGTTCCGGGTTGGAGCAGTGCGCTTTCGAGAAGTTCATTCAAATGCTCGGGATTTTGAGGAAGCTGACTCAAGTCGCTGAAGTGTTTTGTGGCGATAAGTCTGATATGTTACAGGACTTTATTAAGAGTCAAAGTGTATCGTATATTAAGAACTACCATCGTGGTAGGATGGAGGAATTGAAACTGTTTTTGGAGAATGAGGGCTGGGAGCAGTGTCCAGTGAAATCGACATTCACATTGCTAAGTTTGCAGGAATTTAAACAATTTAAAAAATACTTGTCGTCGAAAGAGTCTGTCTCGAAAACTTTTTCGGACGGGGCATCGTCCGTTCCATCGCAAGATGACAGCGTTTATATAACAAAGTACTTCAACGAAAAATCTCAGCACACTCCATTCGAGATCTTCCGAAACGAAAACATTACTAACGACGATATATTTGGTTTAGAACCAGAAATCGTTAGCGAAAACGAATCTGATGACGAACCGGATGAGCTGAAACGGGATTACGTCGACGAAAATGATCGATACTCGACAATTAATGATAAAATCGTCGAAAGCCCTTCAAAGATTAAAGATAGCGTTATAGTCACAAATACAACACTATCTGTTTTGAGGAACTGCGGTCAGTACCTGCAGATCTGCCGATATCTACCGCAGATATCATTGGAAGTGATCATGCTGATGAACCAATTATTCGACTACTATTTCTACACAGTTCATCTCTTCTTCACATCAGATCTAGACGTCGCTTCAACCACTTTGTACACAAACAAATTGAACCTTGTTCTGAAGCGAATTTCAAACAATATCGACTCTGTTAACACTGACGGAGATACCAAATTCCAATGCCCCGAAATGCCGATTTTAGACTTGCGGTCTGAGGAGAATTTAAACGGGTTGCAAGAGCGAATTGTGGCAGTTGAGAGCGTGATATTTTTAGCGAAGCAATACGAGCTTTTGCACCCATATTTAGAGTCTATAATCGCGTCGCATCAACGCATGGTCATAGATCATTTCAAAGATAATACGTTAGCAGTCGTTACGGACTTACGTATGCCTGTATATATGTGTTCGGCGAGCAAAGCGGTCGATGCTCGTACCGCTTTAATCGCTATGTCCCAAGTCAAATGGGACGTAAAAAACGTGGCAGTCGAACACAGTCCTTACGTCGATATGATCACAAGAAAAATTCAAGTTTTCGCGCTTCGTTTAGAAAACATAACGAAAGTGTCAATGAATATGGACATACTAAACGCTATATGGAACATGGTATCGAAATTCATTGTCCATTTATTAGTGGAAGGTTTTTCGAATGCCACGAAATGCACCAACGGTGGCAGGGGATTGATGCAGTTAGATTATAGACAGTTGTTCGTAAAACTTGAAAAGATATCGGGCCTGAAACCGGTGCCGTACCAAGATTACGTTGATAGGTATGTTAAGGCATATTACTTGCCGCGGAAAGAGTTGGAAGACTTTGTGCTAGAACGGACAGAATATTCTAATAAGCATTTGTTTGCGCTGATCGCTTGCGCCTGTGAAAACAAAAAGGATAGACAGGCGTTGATCTCTTTGGTCGAGGGCAGGGATAATTCTTAGGACAAATTCAGGAATTACGACGAAAATTTGGTCGCATATTATATTAGAGTAATAAAATGAGTGAGAAATGCATCATTGTACATGGTTCCGTGGTTAGGCGTGCCCAGTTTTGACCGGCTAGTATGAATATCATATGGAGATCTAAAACTCGCAAAATACTGATTTGTAACGAAGATTCGTCAAAAGATGACGAATAAATGAATGATGGCGAAGAAAGACATCTTATTTCTTTCTTCCTAAAGTCTTACGAGTAATAATCGACTATTATGGATGAACAATACAGCATTGCAGTTCAATTGCTAAGCATGGCTAGTTTTGACCTACTAGTAGGAATTTCGCGTTAACTTATACCTAACCCTTGAAAATATTGACATTGACTGACTAAATAATATAAATAATAAAATGGAGAGTTCTCGGACAATGACGTCACTCTTGGGAGGTGAATTACTCACTTGGCTATCATTGTATTTGTAATGTAATACCACAGTCTATTAAATCATACAGTCGTTCTAGTTCGTGAGGGGTGTGCGGGGTGAGACGCGGGAAGCGCGCACCTGAATTGCCTACATTACAATGTTAGTATTGCAGGAGCGCGGCTCAGGGCTGACATCTTCCGTACGTTTTAATTTTATTTTGGTGCCACTTTTTAAAATTGCGGCAACCCTACCCGCGTCTAGACATAGGCGTTTCTCCTAAGATCAAAGGCGATTCACTACTGGTACTATTTATACTGTGGTAATACTAAGATGCATCTGCGTATGTATCCAATTCTGACAATTCGGTGTATGAAATGTTTATTTGGTATATTTTATTTTGTAAAATTAGTCATTTTAAGAAATTAACTTCAATGTTTTTATCTTAAAGTGTAATTGTACCTACAATTGTAAATTTATTTTGTTTATGTCTGACGTCTTGACGTCATTTGACGCCAAACTAACCTAAACTTACTTTCGGACATATAATATCAAGTTTGTTCTATAACTGATAACATTCCAAACTATGTACTTAAAGTTAGCCTCAAATGGCCTTTATAGGTAAAGGCTATTTTTGTTAACAAAAAAATGGTTGTCTGTAAAGTCGTTTTACTGACGATAGTTAAACGTGACAACGTCTTAAGAAATCAGGTACGCTGATAGCGCGAGTAGTGATACCGCTCGACTCGGCGGGTGGCGCCCTCAGCGCTCAGCTTCGTCCGCATGGCACGGACGACGAACTAACGGTAACGTTACATGACGTCATGTTTTGCGGGCGTGCAGCCGGCTTCACCGAATTATAAGAAGTTATCACGTCAAAAAAAAAAGGTGTGGTTTAGACCACACGACTGAAGTAAAACTTCTTTAGCTTCATCTATTCGCATAAAATAAACATGTATATTTGTAATCCTACTGTAATCCTACTAAATATTATAAATGTCAATGTATGGATGTTTGGATGTTTGTTGCTCAATCACGTCCTAACGTATAAACGGGTCGGGCTGAAATTTGGAACACAGATAGATTATATAGTCTGGAAGAACACATAGGCTACTTTTATCCCGAAAAAAACAACGGGAACGGGAACTACGCGGGCAACACCGCCGGGCGCTGCTAGTAGGTATTAGTACATTATGATATAAGTGCGGTAAGTTGATAATTACAGCCGAGGCTTTATTGCTAGCTCGAGCCGAAGGCGAGAGCTATAATTTAGCAGAGGCTGTAATTATCAAAGCGCACGTATGTCATACGACGTTTTATAACATATTTGCGAGGAAATAAACAAAACTCTGACGACATTTTCAAATAAAAACAATACAGCGACAAAAAACGCGCGGAATAATATTTACTTGATCACAGATCACAGCACAGAGTAAGTAATCACTATGGATCACAGATTATCAATGCGCGCGCATCGGCGCCTTTTTTTTTTAAGCAACGGCACAGAACCAGCCTGTATGCCATTAATAATAAAGTAAATTAATATTTTTGTGTTTTGTTACAGAAAAATTAAAGTAATTTATGGTCTAAATTAATTAAATTAACGAATTTAATAATTCTTTATTATATTTTACCTCTCAAAGTTAATTTTATTCATAAAATGTTGACCACACTTTTCTGACATAAAAACTCTTTACTAAGATTTAAAAAGGTACCGTTCGTTTTAGACGGAGCACATCTCTCTACCTAGTCTGTGGACGGAGCATCTTGAAACCGTGCGTTTTACATTACACATTACAGCACTAGTGCGTAATAAGATACATTACGATACAGAAATTGGTCCAATAAGAGACCCTTTACGAGCAAATATGTTATAAACATAATTACATATTTTTTTATACAAGTATTTAAATATCTTGGTGGGTTTTAATTGATAAATTAATATTTTGAATAGATTTATTGTTTTTATTAATTTTAAATTGTTTGATATTAAATATACGAAACGTACTTAATTGGTTATGAGAGAAAGAGAAAGATAATGCTCGCACCTCTCTCTCTCTCTTGCCCCCTTGAAACATACGAATTGTAACTCTTGATAGAAATATCATCAGTAACTTATATCTCCATCTCAACTTCCGTTGGCCTCGGCCGATCCCTCATCACGCATTCACCAACTTATTTCCCCAAGTCAAGCGAGCGTAAAGAAGTTTTACTTTCATAAATTATGTTTATTTCAAGGGCTCAAATTAGAAAATAAGATTGAGGAACAAAATATCTCGAAATGTTAACAAATTCGCACTTGGAAAATAAAAAAAAGTGCTACCACGTGCAGCCCGCATCGCCGATTTAACATTATAGTCCAGTAACTTTGTCGTCTGAAAGTATGGAGTAGTATGGGTTAAATCCGGTAGATCTGATTTTTTGCAGACTTGTTTATGATGTTGCCCTAATGATTAAGCCAGTTTTTGACCTCGAGCGGCGAACGCAACTTTGTAAAAAATCGAAAAAATCGTTTATTTTTCAAATTTTGACTATTATAACCCAATTTTTTGCATTTCAAAAACTAGAAGCAAGATGGCGGACAAGTGTAAATCTATAATAGTTATAATTTAATTTGTCACCGAAAAAACCCAAATATCGACTTCAATTTAAAATAAAACTCGACTAAATTTCATATTATTTGTGAAATAATGTTCCAATGATACAGCGAGGTAGCACGAGGTATATCATCGTGGTAAGCACATTTTAGATCTATGTTGAAATTTAAAGACCAGCTTCACCGATTTCGATAAAATGTATAATTGGACCTCTCTGAAGTATTAAGTCCTTTAGAGCCGGTTCACACGGCGCGGCTGCCAACCGCGCCCGCGCGTTTTTGTTTCAATACTCACGAGACCGCAGGTTTTCGCGGTTTCTGCTCGGGAAAGCTACTGCGCAAGAATCGCGCGCAGCCGCCGCGGCCGTAAACCGCGTCGTGTGTATTGAATTCAATTTTATATGGAAATTGCCGCGCCCGCGCGCGCCGTGTGAACCCTCTCTTAGTCCTTACATAATATGAATTTAGTGTTTTGTCGTACTGACTACTTTGATCACAAATATCTCCTGTTTGGTTAAGATTTTAAATTTCAAAATACAGCTTGAGTTCAATTCACAGCCCACGGAAAATTCGTATGTGGTGAGCAAGAAGAAGTTTTCACTTTAAAATAACTGGCAACCGAATCGAGATCGTCCTCCTTTATTGAAGTCGGTGGTTTAAAAAAGGTGGGACTTATAGTTATAACTAGATTAGACCTCACAATTATGAAATCAGGCGTGTTATTCATATTAGGTTTTATTTAGGTCTCAGGAGGTGAACGGTATGTAAGAACTGTCAATCATGTGTTTCAACGTTCACAAGAATCGTTAACCTAGTGTTTTAGTTAATACAATAAGTATGTACTTAATTACTTAAAAACTACAAAATACATGTCAATACAGTTCTCAATTACGGCGTAGTGACGTATACAGATATACAGGGTTATTGGTAATCAGCCTGCATCCGTTTAAGGGCATGTTCTGTATATTTAAACAAACAACTTTTGTTCTACAACTTTCGTTAAAACTCAATAGATAACCCAAAAAAAAAAGTATTTGTTGCCCTTTTTTGTACTGTTTAGCGACTTTTTATTGTTTATTCACTTCGGCACATCATTTTTTGCGCGTTAAATAGCGTACGCGCTCTTGTTACGAATTGTTACGAAGAGTTCGATGCTTTTAGACCGTGCAAATATTTTTTTATTTTTTTTTGTAAAATAAAAATAAACGATTTTTTTAAAACTGTAGAACAAAAGTTGACGTATTGAATGTACCTAACATCCCCTTAAAAGGATGCAGGCTGATTACCAGTAACCCTGTATAGAATATAAAATAGTGACGTATATAGAGGTATACCAGGGCCGGCCGGGCGAGCCATGCCTCAGGCATCTAAAGCACTACACTTTGGGAACGTTGAAATACACCCTATATACCCCCCCCCCCCCCCCCCCCCTAGGTTAAGATTTCCCAGCGCCCTTGTAGTACCCCGTCCGACCGACCCCGTCGCCCCATCCTAAAGCCGGCACTGGGTATACCTCTAGAAAACATGGCTGTTAAAGGGACTGCCGATAGAAGTGAAACCCCTTTTACCCTTTTTTTTTTTTTTTGCCCCTTTCGATTTTTTTTACTATAGTTGTTGTCAGTTTCCTTGTATCATAATTGCCTTTGTAATCTCAATGAAAAGACATTGTAATTGTAGCTCTAAGTTAAGGTTGATGTATTTAATTGTTAAAATTAACTCTCAAAGTTTATTTATCGTGAAATAAAAACTTATTGTGTATAAATTTTGTATTTTTTTTCAACACTTGCAATTTAACCGCAATCAGGCATATAATGACGGGTCTATATGGGGTGGCATAACATTTTTTGTCCTATTTTAGGTAGGCATAACGTTTTTAGGACTAATGATAATTTACCATAACAACTAAACGCATAACTGTCTTCGCATAATGTTAACTAGCATAACCATATATAACATAACGATAACTTAGCATAATGTTTAAACGCATAGCCATATATAGCACACAGATAACTTAGTATAATGTTTCGACGCATAACTATAAATAGCATAATAAAATAAAATAAATAAAATAAAATAAATAAAATAAAATAAATAAAATAAATTTATTTCAATCAAATAGATCTTAACTATACAATATTTTCTTACTTCTATAAACAGGTAGATTATTTTGTTAGCCTGAACTAGGTAGAACCTGTGTTTCAGGCGAGAGAAATGCTTATTTACCTAAGAGTTACATTTAGGAAGAAAATAAAACTAAACAATTTATTAATAATTACGATATCGGTAAAGAGAAAAGGTATTTAAGAACTACTTTGCTTATCAAAATTATAGGTATGCAATTCCTTAATTATTTTGTAACTAATATCATATGCTCAGTTTCCTCATATGACAGAGTCAGCAAATACTCGGAGACAGTTTGTTTACAGTTATATAAATTTTGATTGTAGATGCATAACAATCTATTTACTCGATTGTAGAGTAATGGTCCTAGAAATATGAAAAATCTACTTGTGAAAGCGTGTTTTGTGTGTGCCAGCGAGATACATACAATATCCTTACGTCTCTTGTTAGTATTGTTAGTGGAGTATGATAGTATTTTGTGCTGTTTTATTGTCGTGTTCAATATAAATAGTTAATTCAATATAATGGTTAAAGGCACACATTGAGAAAAGCATAACAATACTTAAACATACTGATCAACGGCATAAACTTTAAACGCCTAACTAAAAAACAAGTGTAAAGAGCGGACATAAATAAAATACGTGGGTGTGTGAAATGCGGGTGGGTACTTCGACAACAATATTTATTATTCGTAATGTAGGTATCTACTAACTTAATGGAATATCTATGCAGGACTATGCAGTAGTATAACAATTTTTGTACCAATTTATGTAGACATAACGTTTTTAGGACTTAAAAACCTACATACACCTAAGACATATGGTGCACTTTTTGACTCCGGGTGGGCTCCCGCCAGAAGCTCTTCGGTCAGCCCTGAGTGTTGCTTCTCCATACTCGGCCTGCACTCCACTACGCTTGGCCTCGCATGGATCGCTCCACTCAGGACCTCCCTTGAGCTTCTGGCTCCCGCATTTTTTAAATACACTCTAGGGGTAGTAGCGACAAGACTAGGTGGAGTCGGGGTGCTCCGAGTCGGATCTGGACCCTATATAACCTGGTTATATATTACGTAGCACAACAAATTATTAAAAAATGCCTAAATGCGTCTGAGCAACAGTCGAATTGAATGTAGCACAATAGATTTTTATGATTAAAACACATAACGCCAAAAAACGATTATGCAAAAGTTACATTATGACACTATATGTTATGCTACATTCATTACGACAAAGTAAATTAGGAAAAAAAAATTATGCGATTTAAACGGCACCTTAAAAAAAATAGAACAAATAAAAAAATGCTTAAAAACTATTATGCGTCTCATCAATAGTCGAATAAAATGTAGTACAATAGATTGTTATGCTTAAAACACATGACGCCAAAAAATGATTATGCGAAAGTTGCATTATGACACTATACATTATGCTACATTCATTATGACAAAGTAAATTAGGAACAAAAAGTTATGCGTTCTAATAGGCTCCCTATAATGACATCTATAATCAAACTGTAACTTTTCATTACTATGACGCACTAGTGAGTTTTAGAGGTTTTTTATTTGTTGAGTTGCTTTGTTCTTAAAAAAGTTTCGATACAAAAAAGATCGCGTTCAATAATCAATAGAGCAAATGAATTAGGTAATGTATCTATTGCTTGCTCGCTTCATGTAACTTCGTATTTAAATATATACATTTAACTTGTAGTACGTGTTTAAAAACAAAACTTTCACCCCAATACAACTTTTGTTTTCTTTGTAATAAAGAAAACTATAACTTCCACACTCCGTACATAGCTTAATGCGCAGAAACGCAAAAATCTCAATCCTTAAAGGCTTGTTCGCATTAGGCTAGTAATTTAGTCTAGTAGCGAGTAATTTAGCAACTAAACGTGTATGAACAGTAAAAATTTAGTCGAGTAGTGTAGTGAATAATTTAGTCGAGTCAATCCATTTTGTTCTATTTTCAACGGGCGAGTAGCATCCCCACCACGCGTCTGTGCTCTCTGGTTCATCGGCTAAACGAGTGCGAACCTATCAAATTAGTCGAGTTCATTAGTTGCCGCATCTCTTTACTAACTAGTCTGTGGTTGCCGCCAAAATGTCGTTTCGCTGGAGTGAAGATACTACATTAAATCATTAAAATTTGTTTCTTTATACCTATGTGGAACATGAATGTTTGTGGAATGTTAAGTCCCCGCTCTTTAAAAACAAGCAAATAAAACAAGCGTAATCAGCTTATTTATTTTATTGCGTTGTAGACGCTTCATGTTGCAAAACGCTACTCACTTGTGAACTGTACTAAAGCACGGTGCGAACGATTTTTGAATAGTAGCGAGTATTTTAGCCACTAAATTACTCTCTACTAGACTAATACCATATCTATTCTATGCTAATACACTAGCTTAATGCGAACAAGCCTTAGTCTGTGGCTGATCGCCATTGTTAGTTGCGTGCGCATATGAAAATTGAGTAATTTTTCCCGCCATAACCAACAATTTTTCATGATTCTTTTTCACTGTTGAAATGATTTCTTAATATTGTTAGTTATTTTATTCACAAGTGTGTTGAAAACGTCGTATGACAAACGTGTGTATTGATGATTAATATCGCCAAGGCCCGGGTCTCAATAGCGCCTCAGCGGTAATCACCAACTTAACACACTGGTGCCATAATCTACTATTAAATCTGTTGTTCAGCTTCGTCCTACAGATGCTATAAACACGTAATTGAGTGAATTTATGGTTTTTTTTATTTATTTATTTATTAATTTTTAATATTATTAATATTAATTTTTAATTAATTATTACAAAATAATTTTGTATTTTATGGTAATACTTTTGACATGTATACGTCTGTGGTATGGTTATGGTCATAGATTACGAACATTTTTAGGGTTCCGTAAAACGTAAAAACGGAACCCTTATAGATTCGTCATGTCTGTCTGTCTGTCCGTCCGTATGTCACAGCCACTTTTTGCCGAAACTATGAGAACTACACTATTGATACTTGGTAAGTAGATGTATTCTGTGAACCGCATTAAGATTTGAATAGAAAAAATTAAAAAAAAGAAAAATTAGGGTTGTCCCCCATACTGAGAACTGAAACTCAAAAATTTTTTTTTCATCAAACCTACACGTGTGGCTTGTCTATCGATAGGTCTTCAAAAATGATGTTGAGGTTTCTAAAATTATTTTCGTCTACACTGAATAATTTGCGCGAGAGACACTTCCAAAGTGGTAAAATGTGTGTCCCCGCCCCCTCTAACTTCTAAGGTAAGAGAATGAAAAATCTAAAAAAAATATATGATGTACATTATCACCCATGTAAACTACCAATACCATGTAAACTACCAACGAAAATTGGTTTGAACTCGATCTGATGAGTAGTTTTTTTTCATCATCATCAACAGCCCACTAAACGTTCCCACTGCTGGGACTCGGGGCCTTCTCTCGCAAGGAGAGAGTTAAGGCCATAATCCACCACGCTGGCCCAGTGCGGGTTGGCGGATGACACATGACACTTCGAAAGATTCTAGGTACATGTCGGTTTCCTCACGATGTTTTCCTTCACCGTTTTAAGTTAGCGGCATTAAAAAAAAAAAAAAAAAGTTTTTTTTAGTACATCATAAATACACTATTATTGAAACTTCGATCAAAGTTACAACGAACTACAAGAACTACGTGTACTATGTATATTATGTTACTTTCTGCAACGGAACCCTTCATGGGCGAGTCAAACTCGCACTTGGCCACTTTATTTTGTACGTAATGGTTGTGTTTTTATCGACTTCCAAAAAGGAGGAGGTTATCTATTCGACCACCATGTTTTTAGGGTTCCGTAAAACGTAAAAACGGAACCCTTATAGATTCATCATGTCTGTCTGTCTGTCCGTCCGTATGTCACAGGGACTTTTTGCCGAAACTATGAGAACTACACTGTTGAAACTTGGTGAGTAGATGTATTCTGTGAACCGCATTAGGATTTGAACAAAAAAAATTAAAAAAAAAGAAAAGTTAGAGTTGCCCCCCATACTGAGAACTGAAACTCAAAATTTTTTTTTTCATCAAAACTACACGTGTGGGGTGTCTATCGATAGGTTTTCAAAAATGATGTCAAGGTTTTTAAAATCATTTTCCTCTACACTGAATAATTTGCGCGAGAGACACTTTCAAAGTGGTAAAATGTGTGTCCCCCCCCCAGGGCCGTCTTAAGCCTATTCTGCGCCGGGGTGCGGGACTCAGCCTGCGCCCTCGTTTTGTTTACACTGCAGCGTGGCATGCTACGTGCCAATCTGCCAATGCTTTCCAGTGCCCAGGGCCGGATTTAGAGATGTGGACGTCCCGGGGCAGAACACCCCCCTAGGTTAAGATTTCTCAAGCAAAAACCCGGACTACAACTGGTTTAAAGTTAACATAAAAGATGAGATGTTTACTGTTGAAATTTGTTTTTTTTCCCGATGTGTCTGCTGTGGAGGCCCCGGGGCGTATGCCCCGTTTGTCCTCCCCTAAATCCGGCCCGGAATATTGTAAGCCGGGTATAATATAAACTGGCACTGGAAAGCATTGGCACTGGATTGATGCTTTCCAGTGCCGGTTTCCATTTTTCCAGTAAGCAATCCAGCGCTGGTTTCGATCGCTGGACTGGAATAATGCAAACCGGGTATTATATCAATTTTGGATTCTAAACTTACAATGACTAAGTTTGTCAGTCTGTCTTGGGTCATGGTTGAACGAAGACATTTTTTTTAGTTTTAATTTTTAAAGGGGTCTTTCGCCTTCTGCTACTGTAACAGGCAGTGTTAAATATACATATACGCAGAGCTGTTGAGATATTAGGAAATGAGGAAATTAACTTATTATAATATAATATAGCTTAAAATATCAGTGGGAGTACTTGTTGCTGCATTGAGAAAAAATATTGTACACCTAATTGTTGTGATTCAGAGATAGTTTCTCTTTAAGTGCGAGCGCCCGGACGGCTATGTCAAAGGACGCAACAGACGTACAGGTGCCGCGCCGTGCGCCCATACCAAATGAATTTACACTCTATTGACATAGAGATCAGTTTGCTTCGGCGCCCGGGCGGCGACGTGTCAAACGTACATTCATTCATACATACACTATTTATTTCTCTTTGGATTAGAGATTTTGCTGCGCGCGTGTTGTCTATATCTATACTAATATTATAAAGAGGAAATATTTGTTTGTTTGTTTGTTTGTTTGTAATGAATAGGCTCCGAAACTACTGGACCGATTTCAAAAATTCTTTCACCTTTGGAAAGCTACATTATTCCCAAGTAACATAGGCTACGGCAGATGGCGCTGCAGTTGATATCTAGGTTATTATTCGAGCGAAGCCGGAGCGGGCCGCTAGTCTTACATAAAATTGTTATTTGTGTAGTGTAGTAATGCGGTATGACAAGCGCCGAAAGCGTAATAAAAGTAAAAAAATATTGTTGCTGATAACTTTTTTTTTTGCTTGCGCGTACATATTTGCCGTAAGTAACAATTACATAAAACTGTGCAATAGCTTTAAGTTCAATGAAATAACCAAAAATTCAGCGCTCGACTGGCGCCCCCGGGCGCTCCGCGCCCGGGTGCACCGCACCCCTTGCACCCCCTGGTAAAGACGGCCCTGCCCCCCCCTCTAACTTCTAAAGTACAAGAATGAAAAATTCAAAAAAAAAATATGATGTACATTACCATGTAAACTACCAACGAAAATTAGTTTGAGCTCGATCTGATGAGTACTTTTTTTTAGTACGTCATAAATACACTATTATTGAAACTTCGATCAAAGTTAACGAACTACAAGAACGATGTGTACTATGTATATTATGTTACTTGCTGCAACGGAACCCTTCATGGGCGAGTCCAACTCGCACTTGGCCACTTTATTTTATGTTTGTTACCTGATTTATCGAGAACGCCCGAACCGATTTATTTATTTTTGTGTTCGGATGGGCATGCTTTGCGAATAGTCCCATTTACATTTTATCGAAATCGGTGAGGTAGTTTTTGGAATTAGAAGAAATAACTAAATTTTTTCTACAATAGAGTAGCGCTTATAATAATTATATCAGTTTATTTTTCGCTTTTGAGTGCTTATTTGTGGTTTTGAAGTCGGTTTAATTTTTTGTAGTAAATAGTTTATTTCTATGAAAGATCGAATTAGTTAATATACTACGTATAGAGTTAGAACTTAGAACAAACCCTTTGTAAGCCAAGTAAGATCTGAAGTTTTAATATGTTATGTAAATATAGAGTGATTTTGATACGTACAGATCAACATGGCCCTTTAGAGCACGTAAATTAACTGGAAATTTTCGAAGATTTTACATAGCACCCGTGCGACGCCGGGCGGGTCGCGAGTAGATAATAAAATTAAACGATTTTGTTTTGCAAATTGTGTTTCTTCTTTCTATATTATCTGAAGGAACTTCGTTCCCACCTGGTGTCCCATTACCCCATATGTTTTTTTACTGTGTAGAGTGATGAGACGAGGAAATCAAATAAGAGAATTAAAATCGTTTATTTGTCAGAGACATGGTCGTAGCACATACATGTAATGCCGTGTATTGATCTACAGATGTAATTAATTCAAGTTTTGTATCACACATGTCCTTGCCTATTCCGGTGCACATAGTTATTAAATACTAGCGGCCCGCTCCGGCTTCGCTCGAATAATAACCTAGATATCAACTGCAGCGCCATCTGCCGTAGCCTATGTTACTCGGGAATAATGTAGCTTTCCAAAGGTGAAAGAATTTTTGAAATCGGTCCAGTAGTTTCGGAGCCTATTCATTACAAAGTTACAAACAAACAAATATTTCCTCTTTATAATATTACTAGCGGCCCGTCCCGGCTTCGCACGGGGTCAATATTTTTTTCATCCCACCAGCTCGGAAAGAGTACTTTTGCTCCTCGATATCAGGGCGCAAAAGTCGTTTTTACCCTCTAGAGGTTAAAGTAAATTTGAATTTAGAACATCGTGTGTACTGAGGTTTTGAATTCAAAACATAATTTAACCTATTTATTTCTACCTCCTTGGTGCCGAATTCATCATACATTTATTTTTAATTTGCTAAAAACTCATACTCGGAACCTCTTTGGTGTACTTTTTTTTAAATGCTTTGCGCGCAATTTTCTTTTCACGTATGGAGGATAGAGGTAAAGAATGTTATTTCAAATGGCAAACATTTTGAAATGCTATGAATGAATCAATTGTAATCGAATTGAAGTATGCTGAGTTGCCGAGTTAAATAATTAAATATTATTGACTACTAAAATAGTAACTAATAGATAATTTCAACTACTTGTACAGTACAAAATAATGTAGTAAATTTAACATCAAATAAATAATTACTATTTTGAGAAAACATGTAGGTACAATAAATTTTAAAGTCAAAACTTCTTTTGGCGCGCCAAAGACAGATTTTCCGTGGGCTGTCAATTTAATTCTAGCGTCACGCTCGGGAATGATAAGAAATCTTCGGGTAAACTCGTGATCATAGCCAATGGCCATCTAGAAATGCCTCAGCCTTTCCCATTGGCCATTTAAAAATGTGTCAGCATTTATAGATGGCCATGCTCATAACCACGCCCTCTGGTTTCACACGCGTAGTTTCCATAGTAAAAATCAAATTCTGAGTTATAAGTTACCACTTCTATCGGCAGTGCCTATGACTGCCAATATTTTTCTTTCATGAATTCTGAATTGTACGTTTATTAATTTCGTTTAAGATGTACCTTGATGCAAATTTAGCGCTACTATAATTTAATGCATTTGGGCGGACACTTTTCATGTACACATGAAACTCCTTACCTCAATCGGTCAACTCTCCATATTTTCACGTCATATGTCATATTGTTATTGTTAAAACCATGGCTCAATAAACTTAAGTTAAAACTTATAAAATTGAATACAAGTGAAAAACCGAAATACCATAATAATAAGTGATTCTAGCGACCAAGAAGTTTATTTAACGCCAACAGAATCGACTGAAACTGAAAATGCGCAAAGCGTTTAGGAATTTCCTCGCTAGGGGGGGATGAAAAATTACGTGTTACACTCGAGTGCAAAGATTTTTCACCTTGTGCCCTTTTGATTCCCTTGCTACGCTCAGGATTCTAATTTTTGAATCCCTCGCTACGCTCGTGATTCAACTTTAGAATCCTTCGCTTGCTCGGTCATCAAAATTGAGCACGCGGTTAAAAAGCCACTTTGCACTCTTGTATAACAAATAACTATTGTTAAGTAGGTATGCTAAATGAAACGTACATGACCAAATTTTTCCAAATTATCAAAATTAGAAACCAAAACTTTAAAGAGTAAAAACATTAAACTGGCTGGCCTGGTGGCTTAGTTGGTTGAGGGCCGTTTTGTAAAGCGGCGGTTTAACGATCAGCCGGATTGAATACGGCTGATTAAAAAACCGCCGGAATGTATTCGACGCCATACGTCATTCAACACGGCTAGCCGTTAAGTAATAAAGCGAGAGATTAGCCGCCTCTTTCACAATTTTTAGTTCCGATTCTTAACACTCATGGCACTGCCTGACATAACAACAACTATGGCATTGAATAGGTACTGCAAGTGTGTTGCTAAATTGCTAAAGTGACAGTGGATTCTGGAGTTCGGAGGGATTGTACACAATATTATTGGAGTGTCACTTGTCACCCTGGGTGTTACTTGGAAACTATTTCGTTTCCACCGTCCACCTTGTTAAGACTAAATCGGACCGGGTTGGTTACATGAGACCCAGATCCGACTCGGAGCACACCGACTCCATATAGTCTTGGCGCTACTACCTCTGGAGTGTATTAAAAAAAATGCGGGAGCCAGAAGCTCAAGGGAGGTCCTGAATGGAGCAAGCCATGCAAGTAGCCGTAGTGTATCGCAGGCCGAGTATGGAGAAGCGACACTCAGGGCTGACCGCAGAGCTTCAGGCGGGAGCCCACCCGGAGTCAAATCTGGATGATAGACCCTTGTCTATGGAAGTGCACCATGTTTCTTAGGTGTACCGTCACCGATATCAATTTATGGGCTTTCAAACTTTATGTGAGAGGTAAAATGTTGTAAAAAAATATTAAGGAATACCGTAAGTAATCGGTCAGTTTTTTCGGATGAATGAAATTAATTTTGATTTTGTTTATTTAAATTATGTTTTTTTAAATTTGGTCACCCTATAATATAATCAGTAATACAATACGGCTGAACGTGGGCCGCCTTATTGAAGAACGTATCGCAATGACAATGCGGCTAATCGTTGAACCGCCGCATTACAAAAAGGCACTATTTTTCAAAACGGCTAGCTGTAATGTAATACGGCGGAAACAAAATAATAATATTACCATAAATCGTAGAACCTAAGATAGGCCCTACCAAACTTCAGGGCGCACGCAATCATGTCAACGTTGGGAAGAGTGAGCTCACTCTTTCCGTTCTAGTCGGTTGCAGGACGCGGTGGACGCCGGACGTTTTTACCTATCATTATTCGTTGTCAATAACCAAAATAAGAAGCACCACAGCAAATCTCGCCGCTAGCGATTGTACAGGTCAAGTAGATTGGTTTTATGTAAACCAGATACGATACACACAGAGACGCAGTTTATTACCGATGTCAAGGTGCTCTGGGCACATCTATTGATTTATATCGATGAATATTACCACAAACAACTCTCAGCCTCAACGGACACCGGGAAATTGAAGCTTCTCTCAAAGGGATTTCCCATTGGCTATAATTTTGTAACAAACCCCCGTCTCGGCATGCGGCTTGGTAAGTTTCTTTCACACGATTTTAAAGTCTTGGAACCATGTACCAACGCGGCACATGATAAAAAAGTATTCTGAGATAACAACACTCTGACTGGGAAGGATGAACGCTGTACACTCTTCCTTATTCTACATCTACCATAGATCGTAGAACCCAAGATTGGCCTTCCCAAACTTCAGAGCGCACGTAATCATGTCAAAGTTGGGAAGAGTGAGCTCACTCTTTCCGTTCTAGTCGGTTGCAGGACGCGGTGGACGCCGGACGTTTTTACCTATCATTATTCGTTGTCAACAACCAAAATAAGTAGAACCACAGCAAATCTCGCCGCTAGCGATTATAGGGGTCAAGTAGATTGGTTGTTTGTAAACCACTTACGATACACACAGAGACGCAATTTATTACCAATTTCAAGGTTCTCAGGGCACATCCATTGATTTGTATCGCTGGCATTGTACCGCCACGTTGCGCCGCGCCGCGCTACAGTCAGCGCGTCGCGCCGGCCCGTCGCGTCGATAATTATTATTTCGACAGGATGGAATTTTTTAACTTCGTAATATCTTTTGAATGCAATGTCCGATTTTAATAATTCAAAAAGGAATCAGTAGGTATTAAAGCAATCTTGAATACGAAATAGTTTATTTGGATAAGAATTAATACAAATGTATGGATAACATGGTCTGAATTTGATCGGCATTTTTATCTTCTTTTAAAATATAAAAAAACAGTTGTAGCGACGTAATTACAGTAGTTAGACATATGGTCTCGCGAGGTTTTTTGTAGATTTTAATACGTTTTATAATATTGTAGAACATTGTTTTGTTCTATCATTGGTACTTTCCGCAGCGTATGCGATGAAAGCCATTTTATGGCTGTTTTTTTTATACCTTGCGTTGGTTTTAGTAAAGAAATGAAAGTAATTCTATTTTTTTCTCGTAATAAAAGTAGCCTATGTTACTCAGTGATAATGTAGCTCTCTTTTGGTAAAATAATTTTTGAAATCGGTTCAGTAGTTTTTGAGTTTATTACATACATACAAAAATACAAAAATACAAAAATACAAATCTTTCCTCTTTATAATATTAGTATAGATTATTAGTTAGTATAGAAGAGATTATATTATTAAATAAGAGATTAAACAATGTACCTGTAGCCGTGCGAAACTGGGGCGGATTGCTAGTGCTAGTAGTAGTAAATCGATGTTAGCTTAATCGCTAACAACTTTCAAAAATATATAATATCAGAAGTGGGATAGAGTACCTTTCCACGGGTACTCGACTAATATGACCGCCGCTTGTCAGACCCATCATAAACGGAACGGAAACTAATGCGCGTTTTAACGACGAACAGCGCCATCTATGTTCGTTTTGCGTAAACAAACTTTTTAAACTTTTCATAATACGGCATTCGGCATTTATGATGAAAATAAACTCTTTGTAAACAATGATATTTTCTATCAAGACATGCACGGGGGCCACGCGAAGGTCTTTTTAAAAACAATTTTAAAAGGTTATAAATGAATTTATTAATTAAGACCTTACTCTAGGACGCTTGAACAAAGAATGACTTAAACCTAAAGCTTATTCTAAAAGGAAGGCTGGGAGCCAGACGCTAATTCAGCAGTCTGCACTGCGTCCGGCCGCTATAGGTGGCCGTCTTCTGGGAATGATTGACTTTATGCTGACGGCACAATCACGGTGTGTGTAGAGCGGTAGGGCTGTGCTCCCAACATAACTCCTCCCTCCTCAAGATCGAGATTACCTGAGGGATGAGGGCGATCTCGAACCTGACCCCTAAATTTAAAATACATTTTCTTAACTTTACTCTTAAACGCTAACAATACAAGGCCGGTTATGGCAAGTACACATAAAATGAGGTTACTTAAACTAACACTCTTATGAACTAAAACACTGGGGTTTTCACTATCACTAAAACTTCCACTTTTCTGCAATAATAAATTCAGGAACTGAGTGTCGCCGAGGTCGATCCCTTCTAAATTAACAGGTCGTTTCTGCATATCTGTACTGGTCGTTCTTATTTGGGGCAAATTGATCACGGGAAATCTGGTGTAAATTAAGCCTCTTCCTTGAGTTTGGTGTCTTCTTAAAGTTATTTGTTTTATCTTCACTGTACAACTGTCGTCAATGGTAAGAAGATAGGTTCCGGAGACAACTTCTTGTTCTATCTCGTCGCCACAATATTTGGTGAGTAAAGTCTCCCTCTTTGAGTAGAGGATCCAGCGGTTTGGTTGTATCAGGTCGGCTCTTACGTCATCAATGGTGACAGGAACTGGGTGACAGTTTGAGATGTTGGTAGAAAATTTCATGAGTTCTGCAGTGCAGTGGTCTTCGATCAGTTGCGTGACGTCATTTTCAAAGCACAGGAACCGGGCTTCGTCGACTTCACGGCACGGCTGGGAGAGCGGCGTAGCTTTCAACCCTTTCACTAGGATAAAGGGGTATTTCGGAAGGATAAGGGAGGTTACGCCGTTAGTGTTGTTGTAGATAGGTAAGGGAACCAGTTTGAAATAATTAAATGTCTCATTTGTTACCAGAGGAATGTGCATAATGAGTTTTATCTGATTTTGCTTTACATAGGCTTTGATTTCTATACATTGCTCTATTTTGACTATAGTCTCTGCGTTTACAGGGAATACCAACTTGTCGGTTATTTCAATTCTGTGAAGTAGTTCTATGAGTTTGTCTGTATCTATAACAGACTGATGTAACAGGTTAACTTTAGCAAACGCAATAGAAGTTTCAATCTCATTGAGTCTCAGATAAAGAATTTGAAAGTTATGTATAAAAGCGTCATATAAATGAATTAGTTTGTTGCTGAACTGCGAAAGTCTAGACTCATTAAGGGTCCGGCTGATGTCTTGTATACTTTGTTCGATTTGTATAAAGTTGCCTTTGGTAGAGTTAGCAATTTTTGAAAATGTACCCAACATTTCGGAAACGACGATCATTTTTCTGTCTAAATTATTTTGTTTTAATTCTATTTCTTGGATTAGCTTCTCATACATTACAGCGTCATCGTTATCTAGATTACCAGTTATTGCTTTTACGAGAGAACCAAGAGGGTTAATTAAGCCGCGTTTAAATCTTACTGACGGGGTTAGTTGTTTAAACTTGTTGGCAGTTATGTTCATAATGTAGTCGGTTTGTGTCTCTATTTCTTTAAAGTCACTGTCTAAAGTTGCAAAGTCAAAACAGTTGCGTACCATTTGTCGTAAATGAGTGAAGCCATTTATATTTTGTTCTAATTCCTCTAGTAAATACCTTAAGTCTAAAATTTTGATTATAGTCCATGAGTCGTGACTGACGAGGGCTTGGCCTTCCTTGATGGGTAAAAGGCCAGGGTTCCTTTCAACCTTCTGCAGGTGAAGGGCTCCGGCATGGGTCACCAGAAGTAACAACCTGTGGAGGGCGTTTTATGTCTTTAATAGGTACTGCGGTATCTCGGTTGCGGATATTGATAGATACGACGTTTTTATCTATAGGTCCAGTGACCTGGGCCTTTTGGTACCGTGGTTTATCTTTAGCGCGCCTAGTGTTAACCCCTTTGATGAAGACTGTATCTCCTACGTCTATATCAAAGTTCTTTTCTCCACCTCGTTTCCTAATTTCATTATCTTTTGCTGTAACAATTTTATCTGTAAGGTATTTGTAGAGGTGTCGCGTACGTCTCACATGTTCCTTAACCAACTGTTGGGTAAATTGCTTGTTAAAATCTACGTGGAATGCGCTGTTTGACTCAGTATGTCCAAAGACTACTTCAAATGGAGTAAGGCCTGTAGTGGAGTGTATGGTGTGGTTATATGACATTATAGAATATGTCATTACAGATGCAGCGTCAGTTACCTTTTGTTCGTATTTGGCAATCCTATAAATTTCAATGATAGTGGAGTGAAATCGCTCAACTACTCCTACTGAGTTGGGGTTATGAGGGGTTCCAATGTGGAGATCGATTTTGTAGAAAGATAACATTTCTTTAAGTAGAGCGTTATTGAATTCGGTCCCAGGGTCTGAGCTAATTCGGCTGGGCGTTCCATAAAGAGAGAAGTATTTTATTAGGGCTCTAACTACTTCGGGGGTAGATTTAGTGCTGATTTCAAATGCTTGGCCTAGTTTACTGAAAGCGTCGACTATTGTTAAGTAATTTTTTCCATCGATTGAGAAGGTGTCGATAAAAAGCTCCTGAAATGGTTTAATTTGAGTCTGCGTTAGTTGTAGTTCCGGTTTCAAGGGTTTTCGGTCGTACTTCATTTTTCTGCAAAGTTCACACGAGTTAATAATGCTAGCTACTGTTTCTGCCATGTTATGCCAGTGAAATGTGCGTCTTAAGTGCACTAGTGTCTCCCTTATTCCTCTGTGGCTATTTTTCCCTACATGATATTTAACTACTATGTTTCGTTGTTCTTCTTCATCCTCCACGTAAACTACTCTTTTAGTGCATTCGATGAATTTGACAGTTCCCTTCTGAAACAGGAATATGGTGGCTTCAGAAAATTGTTTCCGATGTAGTGGGTCTTCGAAATAAAAGAAATATTTAATTTTTGGTTTGATATAGCTTTTCAGAAATCGTTTAACTAAATCTGGGTTAGACAAGGGCAAGTGGACTTCTAACACCTTTTGTTTGTCCCTAGACAAATCTTTGACAGCCAGTTCATCCCTATTCCAGGTATATACGAGAATTTGATTAGGTTTAGTGTCGATAGCCTCTTCGAGTATAAATATGCCGTCTGTATCTAAATTTGCAGCGGAATGGATTGTGCCTATGGTGCTTTTCTCCTCTTCTCCTCCTTCAGATGCAGTAACAGTGTCACTACCTATGGACGGGTACGAGTAAGGGGATCGTGGGCCACCACTTGCTATAGATATGGTAGTTTCGTCTGAGTCGGATGATATGACTACTGGCGAGGGTGTTCGTTCGTGTGAGCTGCTGGTACCGGGTCTATTTTCGGAGTCTATGTGAACTTTCATGGAGACGTCGTCGTCTACGGCGTTTACCCTAATACGTGACAAGGCGTCAGCGTTGCAATTTTGTTTTCCTTCTTTGTGCTTTATGTCATAATCAAATTCTGCGAGACGTAGTTTCCATCTAGTTAGTTTGCTGTTAGCTTCTGTAATTGATTTAGCCCATATTAATGGCCTATGGTCAGTGTATATAGTAAATTTCTTGCCGTATAAGTATGGGCGAAAGTGTTTGGTTGCCCAAACTATGGCAAGAAGTTCCTTCTCTGTGGTGCTATAGCGTGTTTCTGCTTCGTTTAGGGTGCGACTCGCGTATGCCACTGGTTGGTCACCACCAATGGGTCCCTGTGAAAGGACGGCGCCGATCGCAAAATTAGAGGCGTCGGTTGTGAGTACGAAGTGGTTTATTGAAGTCGGGGAATTGCAAGAGTGGTGCGTTCGTTAAAAGTTCTTTGCATTTCTCAAATGCACCTATATATTCAGGCTTGCTGCAGTCAATTTTATTTTTCTTTTTCAGACATGTAGTTAAGGGTTGTGTGAGTTTAGCGAAGTCTTTTATGAATTTCCGATAGTAGCCTACCAGACCGAGAAAACTTTTTATTTCGGTTGTTGTGCGGGGTAGAGGGAAGTTTAACACAGCTTTAATTTTGTCATCGTTTGGCTTAAGGCCGTTTTTGGTGATAGTGTGACCAAGATAGAGGACCTCTTTCCGTAGAAACTCACATTTGTCTAGCGTGACTTTAAGGTTGGTTTCTCGGAGTCGGTCAAAGATTTTTCTGAGTTTTTGGGTATGCTCCTGTAAGCTAGAAGAGAAGATAATTATGTCGTCAAGATATACCAGGCAATGTATACCTTGAAGTCCCCTAAGTACGTTATCCATTGCTCTTTGGAATGTAGCAGGTGAGGTTTTTAGCCCAAATGGCATTCTTTTGAATTCGTAGTGTCCTGACTGTGTAGTGAAGGCTGTTTTCGCTCTATCCTTTTCATTTACTTCAATTTGATGATACCCAGAAGCGAGGTCAATCGTACTGAAGTATTGGGATTTACCTATTTTGTCAAATAAGTCCGTTATATTGGGCAAGGGGTATTTATCGTCAACAGTAATTTCGTTAAGGCGGCGATAGTCGATCACCATTCTGTATTTCTTTTCGCCAGATGCGTCAAGCTTTTTCGGCACTAGGTGGACTGGTGCGCTCCAAGGGGAGTGTGAGTCAGCTATTACATTGTCAGCTAGAAGTTTGTCTACTTGTTTCTGTATCTCTTGATTTACTACAGGGGGGTGTCGGTAAGGTCGGATATAAATCGGGTCTTCGTTTGTAGTGCGAATGTTGTGTTTAACTTGATTTGTAAATGACAAGGGTAATTTTTCGCAATAAAATATGTCGCGGTATTCAAAACAGAGTTTTGAAATACTCTCGCGTTCCTCGTTGCTAGTGTGGCCTAATCGTAATTTTTGTAAATTTTCTTTCAGTAAGTCGTCAATTGAATTGTCGTATTTTATTGAATTTATTTCGAGCTCTTCAATTTTAAATTTGGAGACTGAGAGAGGTCTATTGAGCTTAATAATAGCTTTTTCATTAGACGCATTTTGGATTACTGTATGTGCAAAATAGTTGTCACACTTGACAAGGGCTGTAGGCATTCGGACGCCGTGTTTAAATTGGACAAAGTCTAAAATTCCGTCACCATTTTGTAAGTTAGTCGGAACTCTAACTCTTCTTTCAGACCGGGGTGGTATCTCGACTTCGAACGGAGGGTCGTACAAAATAGGTATGCAAGTATTATGTGTCTGTAATACTTTTCTGCGCATATCGATGTTTGCACCTAATTTTGACAGAAGGTCAGATCCAATAAGACCGTCATAACGTCCGTCTACGTCATATACATAAAATTTCTGATGTAATCTGCTCTTGAATGTCTTTAATAGTGGTATAATTATAACTTCGTTGTGTGTACTCTCCGCATGAGTACTAATGACCTTGAATGGTTCATAAAATTTGAAGTCACTAAAGAATTCGTAAACTTTGGCTGGGCTAATAAAGGAGCGACTGCTTCCTGTGTCTATAAGGAATTTAGCGTTAATTTCGGGGATTATTACGTGGGGTAGTCTTAGTATGCTGTCACAATAATTAAGGTTTATCACTTCACTATATTCGCCGAGGCGGGTTCCTGAAAATTTTCAGGTTGTTCAGTGTCGTTAGGGTACAAATTTTCTGGCTGCATATGCTCTATGTAATTTTCGTCGGAGGTGTATTCATTGTCATAATACTCGTAACTAAAATCGGGGGTGTAGTCCTGGGGCAGGGCGTCGTAGTCATAAAACGGTTCGTTTACCATCATGTTTTGCCTAATTGGGGCAGCAGTGCGCATAGTGACGTCATCGCTATGCGGCTTGGCTACTTGTTGTTGCTGCGGTGTTGGCATGCCAAATCTATGTTGTTGGGGAATACCAAATTTAAAACCGCCATGTTGAAATGGTGGGCGTTGTGTTGGCATATGGGCTTGCCCAAAGTTTCTTTGGGGTGCGTTTTGGGATATTCCGAAACGGTACCCTTGTGTCGGTGGTTGCCCTAGGTTTGGTCTAAAGCCTGTGTTTTGTGGTATGCCAAATTTAAAATTGGTTTGGGGGTTTCCAAATCTGAAGTTACTGTTGGTGCCAGGGTTAATTACTGGTTTAAATTGAGGCTGAACTAGTAGTGGCTTCGGTGGTATCTGTAAAGGCTGAAGGCCAGTCGTTTGAGGCTGTGTGCTTTTATTCAGTTTATTTTTGGCATCATACTGGAATTTAAAGTTGACTTCCTCAGTTACTATACTTAGTGCGTTTTCAAGGGTAGAGCATCCTTTCAACCTTACTATTCGGATCATATCCTCCGGTAGGTTGTACAAAAATACATTTAGTGCGGTGTTGTTATATACGATCATTTTGGCTGCTTTGATACCTTCGTCGCTTAACCGTATCACTTTTGCAAAAAGTGAGCTCCTGACATTTTGAACCCGATGACAAAACTGTATGTATGTTTCGCTGCTTTTAATTTTAAGTGATTCTAGTTCGATAGCAATGCATTCCTCTGAACGAGGGTCTCCAAAATGTTGAGTTAGTATCTCTTTTAACCCTTCGTAAGTGCAGACATTAGGGTGATCGCTAAGTAGGTTGGCCGCTTTGCCACAAAGTCTACTGGAGATAGTGTGGAAGAGGTACAAATTTTGAGCAGGGTTGCCTGCGATTCGGCTACAATTTATAACGTACTCGCACTTGTTCAAAAATAGGTTTAGGAGTTTTTCATCTCCGTCGTATCTGGGGATGATGTCGACAAACTCCTTGGGAATGGTTTTGATTTCCATTTTGAAACTATATAACTAACACTACTAGACACAAGTTAAATCTAATTTATATGTACTTAAGTATATAGAGTGCCAATTTTGTGCACTACATTAAGCTTTAAAGTCGCCGATTAGTGTGCGACTATTTATTCTAAAAATCACCAATTTGCGTGCGATTGTTTAAACTAGAAATTGCCTATATTAGTGCAATTGTGTAATCTAGGGAATTGCCAATGGGTGTGCAATTATCTAACCTAATCCAGACAATTACACTTATCCTATTTGCCTATTTTTGTGCAAATCAAAATCAGATAAACGTAATATTTAAATCTGGTTAAAAATGGGTGGAAAAGACACGGGAAATGAAAGCAGGAAGTGAAAAGGTTTACTCACAGTATGCCCGCTCCCATGTCCTCCTGGTGATTCAGCGCCAAGGTCCTCGGAGTGCGCGCCTCCGCGGGGAGTCTTATTTGTAAGGTTCGGGTTTCCACCGCCGCGTAGAGTCGGGTTTAGCGCGAGCGCCTCGACCACGATGTCGAAGTTTGGAAATCACGGAAGAAAACTCGCGAAAACTTGGTGAAAATCCGGCACGGCTGCGCCAGACATGCACGGGGGCCACGCGAAGGTCTTTTTAAAAACAATTTTAAAAGGTTATAAATGAATTTATTAATTAAGACCTTACTCTAGGACGCTTGAACAAAGAATGACTTAAACCTAAAGCTTATTCTAAAAGGAAGGCTGGGAGCCAGACGCTAATTCAGCAGTCTGCACTGCGTCCGGCCGCTATAGGTGGCCGTCTTCTGGGAATGATTGACTTTATGCTGACGGCACAATCACGGTGTGTGTAGAGCGGTAGGGCTGTGCTCCCAACATAACTATCATACGTCAATGTTTGTAAATATAAAATAATCAATAAATAAAACAATTGTAAAGTTTTTTCATCAAATTGTCATAGACAACGTAATATTTGCATGCCGTAAGATTGATTATGGTGTTCTCAATGTAAACATTTAAGATGTTATTTAATTAAATTAATTACCCATTTTCGCGAATAAAGGTATTTATTATTTCTTTTTAACCGACTTCCAAAAAGGAGGAGTTTATCAATTCTACCACAATATACATTTTTTATGTATGTTACCTGATTTCACGAGAACGACCGAACCGATTTCAATGTTTCCTTTTGAAGATTTGAAGTGAAAACTTCTTTAGGCGCGCCTAGACAGATATTTCGTGGGCTGTGAATTGGATTCTAGCATCACCATCACGCTCGGATATGATAAGAAATCTTCGGGTAAACTCGGGACCATGGCTATTGGCTATTTAGAAATGCGTCAGCCAATGGCAAATGCTGAAAGGGTGTGGCCTCGGCATCATGCCATGGCCATCTAGAAATGCATCAGCCAATAGGAAATGCTGACGCATTTCTAGATGGCCATGCCATGATGCCCAGGTCACGCCCTCCGGTTACACACGTGTAGTTTCCAAAGTAAGCTATCAAATTCTGAGTTCTAAGTTTTCACTTCTATCGGCAGTTTCCTATGACTGCCAATTTTTTTGTATAATAAACCCTTTTTATACAAAACATTAAACCGACTTCAAAACCACAAATAGGTACTCAAAAGCGAATAATCTGTTAATGTAATAATTTTGTAGTGGTAGGACTCTTAGCAGAGTCCGCCTGGGGAAGTACCACGCCTTTGCCAGTTATTCTACCGCCAAGCAGTAATGTGCAGTTCCGGTTTGAAGGGCAATGTTTCCAGAGAAATTACAGGGCTAGGGCTTAGAGATATAACATCGTAGATCTCTGGGTGACGAGCGCAGTGCAGTGCTAGGTGATGATTTGGACTCTTCATGTTCCTATAGCTGCTTGTCACTGTGCTGGCATGTGGCAGGCATGTTGCTTACCTTCAGGCACATGTCATGCTCGTCTCGTCACTCTTTATTTAAAAAAAATATGTTTTATTATAAGCGCTACTCACTCGTCACCCGTCTGTTTGAAGTCGGTGCCAGCCAAGTCTAACAGGTAGTACGGGTGGTGGGTACCAAATTTCAACCAAATCCGTTCATCGTTCTGGCGTGATTGAGCAACAAACATCCAAACTATCGCATTCAGAATATTAGTAGCAAAACCACTTTCAGCTACACGTATAACCTCTTATTTTTACCCGACTGCGCGACGCAAAGGAGTGGTAATGTGTTTAACAGTCTATGTATGTATGTATGTTTGTATGTTCCTTTGAGGCACTATACAGACCAAACGCCTGGGCCGATCTTTATGATTCACACGTCAATCGATTCCTCTTAATCTGGCGAGTGACACTAAAGACATGACATTAGTGTAAGTCCAATATGGCGGCTTCAGGACGCCATATTGTCCAAATTAAAAAAATGAAAATAACCAAAATATGTCAAGAGGGGTACAGTCCGCGAGGTATAAGCTGAGCTTTGCATTAGTGCGAGTGATCACATGCATACGCATCTATTACCAAAAGTACAGTCAGACAACAAACTCTTAAACAACAAGCTGACATTAACTATCCAGGATCAATATGGTCATTGCGAAAAGAAGTATCTCTTTTAGGATTCAAATGGTCAAGGACAGAGAATAACAGAAAATTTTTAATGGAAAAGCATGAGATCCGTCACCTACGTATAACTTATTTACTTAAAATTTCCGAATACCGTATTCAGGGCAGGCCTATCGTTTATACCGATCAAACATATATTGACACCACTCACACTTCATCAAAATCATATTCAGATGGCAGCACTTCTGGTTTGAAGAAACACCTTATTAAGAGAACATGGTCACAGCCACAGAACAGAAATCAAGATTTCTGATCTTGATCAGAATTCAAGATCTTGATTTCTGTTCTGTGGTCACAGCGTCCTGCGTCTGACTGTACTTTTGGTGATCACTCACACTAATGCAAAGCTCAGCTTATACCTCGCGGACTGTATCGTTGAATAGGTATTTCAAAATAATGTTTAGCTTTCTCTCAATGTTTTTCGATTCGACTGACCGTTTAGGATGTATATCGATTTAAAGTTGAGTAACAACCATTCTCACATATATAGGTTTTTAGGTAGCAGAAAACTTCGTATAACTAACTGTACGTGTGAATGTGGATGGACATTATATACTAATGTATCTAGTAGGCATCGATATAAATCAATAGATGTGCCCTGAGCACCTTGAAATTGGTAATAAACTGCGTCTCTGTATGTATCGTAAGTGGTTTACAAACAACCAATCTACTTGACCCCTATAATCGCTAGCGGCGAGATTTGCTGTGGTTCTACTTATTTTGGTTGTTGACACCGAATAATGATAGGTAAAAACGTCCGGCGTCCACCGCGTCCTGCAACCGACTAGAACGGAAAGAGTGAGCTCACTCTTCCCAACGTTGACATGATTGCGTGCGCCGTGAAGTTTGGGATGGGGCCCATCTTGCGTTCTACGATCTATGCTAGTAGGTATCTTGGACTACCTTTTTTTCGTACGTGCAGGAAATGTATTTACGCATACCCTACTGCCCCGCCCGGGAGACACAGCCAGGTTATGTTGCACTCTATATCATGTATGGATATGGTGCCCCTATCTACTAATAAACCTCCATGGGGTTTCAACTCTGCCGCTGATAGTGGGAACACGGAACCGCTCTCGGATTGCTCCGCCTCGGTCGCCCATCTCCAACTTCAAACGATTTAGTAGGTACTCAACGTCAATCGAAAACCTATACTAACACAAAACTATAAATATGAATTACATGCAGTAGAAAATCCTACATATTATATCAGTAGAAACGAAGACATTTGGTCAACAACCAAAAGATGCATATTATTATGTTGAGCATATTAACATTCACGACATTGTTCATAACTAAAAAGTATTAAAAAAAAATATAATTTAAAAACTCAAAAACCCGACTGCGTAAAAAGTGAACCAAACTACGTTCTCGCATACTAAAAAAAACTGAAAAGAATAAAACAATCATTTAGATTTCTGGTGGTCTAGAATTCTATAATATGTTATTGTATTAATACTATTGAAATATATACAATATTTTCTAATAAAAGAACATTGCAACTGAACAGTCGGGATCTATTTAACAATTACATTGTATATCGAATAATAATGGATCCCGACTGTTCAGTTGTAATGTTCTTTTATTAGAAAATATTGTATATATTTCAATAGTATTAATACAATCACATATTATAGAATTCTAGACCACCAGAAATCTAAATGCTTGTTTTATTCTTTTCAGTTTTTTTTAGTATGCGAGTACGTAGTTTGGTTCACTTTTTACGCAGTCGGGTTTTTGAGTTTTTAAATTAATATTTTTTTTTAGTCATTATAAAATTAAAAACAGCACCTTTTCAATTAAATGTTTTATTTCATTTGCAACTAATACAATATATACAAACTTAAACATAACTTACATACAAAAAGAAGGCCTTATTTTAACTAACATAATAATATGAGAAAAGGCTTCGCAGTCCCAGTCATTGGGATACAGTGGGCAATCTATACTGAAGCTCCCTGTATAGATAGGGTAATATCTGTTTAAGACAATTTTTTTTTCGGATACATATCGCATAGTGTGCAGCTGATCTGCATAATCATTTTTTTTTATACAGTATACACTGACGAATCGATCAGGACATGTCTGCCGCATAACAACACAGTGACACGCAGCTATTGGAACATGAAGAGCCTAGGACTGCACTGCACTCGTCACCCAGAGTTCTAAGATATTTTATCTCTATGCCCTGTAATTTCACTGGAAACATCGCCCTTCAAACCGAACAGTAACATATTCGCACATTACTGCTTGGCGGTAGAATAACTGGCAAAGGTATGGTAGGTGCCTTCCCAAGCGGACTCTGCCAAGAGATCCTACCACTACAAAATCATCTTAAAGACTTATTTCTCTTCGCTAAATCCAGTGACTGAATTCAGGAGCAAATTTAAAAGCAAGATTAGTCGACTGCATTCGTCGAATTCAGTCGAAAATCTATATTTTCACTGGAAACATTGCCCTTCAAACCGGTACACAGTAATATTTGCACATCACTTCTTGGCGGTAGCATAACTGGAAAAAGTTTTTTTTTTTAAAGAAAGAGTGACGAGGCGAGCGGGTCATGTGCCTGATGGTAAGCAACATGCCTGCCACATAACAGCACAGTGACACGCAGCTATTGGAACATGAACAGTCCAAATCATTACCTAGCACTGCACTGCGCTCGTCACCCAGAGATCTAAGTTGTTATATCTCTAAGCCCTGTAATTTCTCTGGAAACATTGCCTTTCAAACCGGAACACAGTAAAGTTTGCACATCGCTCAGGGTACAGCTAATAATATTATGTAAAAATTAAAAAATTGGTAGTCATAGGAACTGCCGATAGAAGGTAAGTAACTCAGAATTTGATAGCTTACTTTGGAAACTACGCGGTTGAAAGCGGAGGGCGTGGCCAAGAGCATGGCGATCTAGGAATGTGTCAGCATTGCCAATGGTCCCGAGTTTGCCTGAAGATTTCTTATCATTCCCGAGCGTGAAGCTAGAATTCAATTCACAGCCCTAAAAAAATCTGTGTGTGGTGCTTCAATAGAAGTTTTCACTTCAAAAAAAGTCGCCACGCCCAATTGAGGCTCTGGAATCGACCGAGAGACGCCAAAAGGCTTATAGGCAACGACACCTTTGAGCGAAAAATACTTCAGTCTTGAATATCGCCGCAAAATTACTAGCTTATCGGGGTTATTTTTTTTTTTTAACTATAATAGGTTTACACTTGACCGCCATCTCGCCTGATGTAAAGCGACGATGCGGCCTACGATGAAGCGTGCTTACCTAGAAGAAACCGATTCACTCTCGACTTGAAGACACCAAGATTATAACTATCGGGGAAAATCCACTCAGGTAGCTCATTCCACAGCCTAAATGTTCTTATCACAAAAGTAGAGTCAAACCTCTTTGTTCGTGTCTTTGGAACATCAACCATGAAACGATGACGCTTTCTCGAGCTACGAGCAGTCCGATAAAAAAAGGGCAAGGTGGTATTAAGTTATGCAGATCAGTCGCGCACTCTCCGAAATGTATCCGATAAAAAACCGATAAGCTAGCAATTTTGCGGCGATGTTCAAGACTTTGAAGTCGTTTCCGCACAAGAGTATCTTATATAGTTTATCGGATTCACTTCGGAGAGTGTGCAACTGACCTGCATGATCTAATACCGTCTTGCCCTATTTTCTATCGGACTGCGCGTATCTCGAAAAAGCGACATCGTTTCATCGTTGACGTTCCATAGACGCTATCGAAGAGGTTTGACTCTACTTTTGTGATATGAACGTCTAATAGGCTTCGGAATACGTTGCCTGAGTTGGGTTTTTCCCTGTTGGTTACAATCTTAGTGTGTTCAAATCGAGAGTGAATCGGTTTCTTCTAGTTAAACACGCTCCATCGTAGACCGCATCGTCGCTTAACATCAGGCGAGATGGCGGTCAAGTGTAAACCTATAAAAGTAAAAAAATATATAAAATGTGTATACAAAACATTCTGAACATAGGATGAACTAGCTGTACCCGCGGTTTCACCCTCGTTTTAAGGGTTTTCTTTTATTTTTACAGAACCCTAATTATTTTCCTCAAGTATGAGTAGTCTTAGAAGATCCTATCACTATCGTTCCAGCCGTTTCGAAAATTAGCCGTAACAAACAGACAGACAAACAGAAAAAAATAATTATGAGTCTTTTAGATATAGGTACCATATTTATATATAAGTAAGGTAAGTAGGGGTGTAAGGGGGAAGCGCTTAACATCCAGTTTCCCCAAATGTCAACCTCTCCTGCGCGTGGTACACCCTGCTGCCAACTAACGAGGCTCTGACGACCGAACCAATGGCGGTATATCCATTTAAAAGCCAGTCCTAAATTGACCTGGCCGGTGACGGGCAGCGGCGTCATCGGTGCAAAGGACTGGCTCCGCGGTCACCAACTCGCCTGCCAAGCGTGGTGACTATGGCAAACACCCCCTCATATGATGGTCACAAAAAAGAAACGGCCCCTAGTCCCCGGCGGCTCCGTTATTCCAGGCGTTGGTGGCAGCCTTGGTTCCGGCGGAGCATGGGGTGCTAAGAATCCCCGGCAGACGCCCCGCCACCAAACCCAACGACTCGACCTGGCAACGTATAACGCACGGACGCTGAGGGCTGACGAGAAGATTGTGGAGCTGGAAGAAGAAGTGGACAAGTTGCGCTGGGATGTCATAGGGTTATCCGAAGTCCGTAGACAGGGCGAGGACAGAATAACCCTCGAATCCGGCAACTTGTTTTACTACCGGGAGGGAGATCAACAATCCCAAGGGGGTGTCGGGTTTATCGTCCGCAAGTCTCTTGTCAACAACGTGTTAATGATCGAGAGTGTGTCGAGCAGGGTTGTATACCTTGTACTTAAAATAACCGACCGGTATTCCTTGAAGGTCATACAGGTATACGCACCGACCTCGACACATCCCGACGAAGAGGTTGAGACCATGTATGAGGACATCTCCAAAGCCATACATGTCTCGCCAACACATTTCACAGTTGTGATGGGAGACTTCAACGCGAAACTAGGCAAACGTAGCGGTGATGAGTTGAGAGTGGGACAATTCGGATATGGGCAGCGGAACCCAAGAGGGCAACGTCTGGCTGATTTCTTGGAAAGGGAGAGCCTCTTTATGATGAACTCCTTTTTCAGGAAACAGCCACAACGAAAATGGACCTGGATTAGCCCAGATGGTTCCACAAAAAATGAGATCGACTTCATTATGACGACTAAACGGCAAATATTCAGCGATGTCTCTGTGATCAGTAGGGTTAAAACCGGCAGCGATCACCGTATTGTAAGAGGCACGCTGAATCTAAACATTAAGTTCGAAAGATCACGTCTAATGAAGTCCACGCTCCGACCAAATTATGCTCAAATCGAAGATCCCGATAACTTTCAACTCGAACTTCAAAATCGCTTCGAAGCCTTAGATGAATGCGTAACGGCGAACGAAATAAACGACAGGCTGGTGGAAACTGTTCAAGCAGTTGGCAGGAAATTTTATAAGAGCCGACGCCAGCATAGAACCCAAAAGCTCTCCGATCATACTCTAAATCTCATGGCGGTTAGGCGAGATATGCGATTGCAGTCTTCGGTCGACATGACGGTATACAGACGGCTCAATAGACAGATATCTACTTGTGTGCGACGCGACATACGCTGCTTCAATACTTCGTGTATTGAAGAAGCGATCAAGCAGAACAAAGGCTCGAAAGTGTTCGCAAGAAATCTGTCTCTTGGGCAAAGTCAATTGACCAAACTGAAGACCGACAGTGGTAACGTCGTCTCGTCGAAGCCCGAGATTTTGGAGGAGATTGAGAGGTTCTATGAACAGTTATACACCTCTACGCAAGCACAACCTGTCGTTAGCATGGCAAAAGACCCCAGAGCCAAGCTGACCCGACACTTTACCGAAGACATCCCGGAAGTCAGCCTGTATGAGATTAGGATGGCCCTCAAACAACTTAAGAACAACAAGGCACCTGGTGACGACGGAATTACGACTGAGCTTCTGAGAGCGGGTGGAAAACCGGTACTTAAAGTCCTCCAGAAGCTGTTCGACTCCGTCATACTTGACGGTAATACGCCAGAAGCGTGGAGCAGAAGTGTGGTGGTGCTCTTCTTCAAAAAAGGTGACAACACCTTGTTGAAGAACTACAGACCCATCTCACTTCTGAGCCACGTTTATAAGTTGTTTTCGAGGGTAATCACGAATCGTCTCGCACGCAGGTTTGACGACTTCCAGCCACCCGAACAAGCCGGTTTCCGAAAAGGCTATAGTACCGTAGACCACATACATACGCTTCGGCAGATTATACAGAAAACCGAGGAGTATAATCGGCCACTATGTATAGCGTATGTGGACTATGAGAAAGCCTTCGATTCCATCGAGACCTGGGCAGTGCTTCAGTCTCTCCAGCGATGCCGCATGGACTATCGCTATATCGAAGTGTTGAGGTGTATTTACAGCAAAGCCACAATGTCTGTCCGATTACAGGACCAGTGCACAAAACATATCCGGCTACAGAAAGGCGTGAGACAGGGAGATGTTATATCTCCGAAACTGTTCACTGCCGCGCTGGAAGATGTTTTCAAGCTACTGGACTGGAACGGACATGGCATCAATATCAACGGCGAATGCATCACTCACCTTCGGTTTGCCGACGATATAGTCATTGTGGCGGAGTCGATGGAGGACCTCGGTGCTATGCTCAGGGACCTCAGTAGAGTATCCCAACAGGTAGGTTTGAGGATGAATATGGACAAGACGAAGGTCATGTCAAATGTTCATGTCTCACCTGTACCGGTTATTGTTGGGAATACCACACTCGAAGTTGTTGACGAATACGTCTACCTGGGTCAAAAGATCCAATTGGGTAGATCCAACTTCGACAAAGAGGTCCAGCGAAGGATCCAACTCGGATGGGCAGCGTTCGGGAAACTACGGCACATCTTGGAGTCCAAAATACCCCAATGCTTGAAGACGAAAGTCTTCAATCAGTGCGTGTTGCCAGTGATGACTTATGGAACTGAGACGTGGTCCTTAACTGTAGGCCTCATAACAAAGCTCAAAGTCACACAGCGAGCTATGGAGCGAGCTATGCTCGGAGTCTCTTTGCGCGACAGAATCCGTAATGAGGATATTCGCAAAAGAACGAAAGTAGCCGACATAGCTCGAAGAGTAGCTAAGCTGAAGTGGCAATGGGCAGGCCACATCGCTCGCAGAACTGACAACCGATGGGGAAGAAAGGTTCTCGAGTGGCGACCACGAACCGGAAGACGCAGTGTTGGACGGCCTCCCACTAGATGGACAGATGACCTCACAAAGGTCGCTGGAAACCGCTGGTTGCAGGTTGCGCAGGACCGTTCGTTGTGGAAATCTAGGGGGGAGGCCTATGTTCAGCAGTGGACGTCTTGCGGCTGATGATGATGATGATGATGATGATTTATATATATAGTTTCATTGGAACTAAGAAGCTGTTAATTTCATTGATTTGTTTTGTATAGATGAATACTAAGCCTAAGCCGCCCTCAGCATGTCGTCGAGTTCGGCGAGCGCAGCGGTGGCGCGACGGAGAGTCGCCGCCTGTTGCTTCCCGCTGCTAATTAGAGCCGTATGGCTTTGCTTTAAGGTTGAAAGTCGCGCGGCGACTCGCCGCTTCTCTTCCAGTAACAGCTCTTTTGCTTTCGGACCTGGAAATTACATTATTGAGTTGAATAAAGTGGTCAAATGAGAGTTGGTTATATACTGAGTTGTCCCACTGTAAGGCAAAGGTAAGTACGTCCCTCTAAGTACTAAAAGTCCTTGAAGAATATTTTAGTCAAAAAAAAATTTACAGTCATAGGAACTGCCGATATAAGTGAAAACTTATAACTCAGAATTTGATAGCTTACCTTGGAAACTACACGGGTGTAACCGGAGGGCGTAGCCTCACCATCATAGCATGGCCATCTAGAAATGCGTTAGCATTTCCCATTGACTCACGAATTTCTAGATGGCAATGCCATGATGGCGAGGCTACGCCCTTTCAGCATTTCCCATTGGTTGTCGCATTTCTAGATGCCCAATCGCCAAGGTCCCGAGTTTACCCGAAGGTTTCTCATAATACCCGAGCGAGACGCTAGAAATCAATTTACACCCCACGAAAAATTTGTCTAGGCGCGCCTTAAGAAGTTTTCACTTGAATAAAAATATTTCAGTCAACGTCTAGGCCAGGGGTCGGCAAGTAGTTTTAGGTTTTGCGGTCCGGATGCTGGGCGAAATTTTTAGCGAGGTCCAGAAAAAAAAAACTGGTTGTAGGTTGAAGTTAGATTCTACTTGACAAAAAAATATTGTAACAATTAATAAAGGTACAGTGTACCTTATCCACATTTTAAAATATATACTTGGTATACAATACAATATTTGGCGGTCCGAGGTTCAACCTTTCGCGGTCCGCCTGTTGCGGACCCTTGGGCTGTGGAATGCGTTGTGTGAGTGGATTTTTACCGATGATTATAATGTTAATGTCTTTAAATCGAGAGTCGATAAATTTATTCTAGGTAAACACGCTCCATTGTAGACCACATCGTCGTTAACATCAGGCGAGATGGCGGTCAAGTATCTTCTATATATATAAAAGCGAAAGGTCACTCATCACGGAATCTCAGAAACAACAAATACTAGGAATCTGAAATTTTGTATGGAGGTTCCTTTTAGCACGTAGGCGCTCGCTAAGACGGGGTTTTGCGAAATTCAACCCCTAAAAGGGTGAAACAAGGGATGAACGGTTGTATGAATTTTCGTGATTTTCAAAGTTATCAAATTGTGTATCTAGACACTTGACACGAAGCAATTTAATGTTTGATCTATCAATTTTGTAATTTCGAACTGCATGGGGGTAAAATTGGGGTTAAAATGGGGGATGAATGTCAATATGGAAGTTCCCAACCGTTGAAGATTAAACCATGAAACTCTGAATATAGACACTTGACGCAAAGCAAACGAATATTTGTTCTAGCAATTTTGTAATTTCGAACTGTATAGGGATGAAATTGGGATTGAAATGGGGGATGAAAGTACACATGGAAGATCCCAATCGTTGAAGATAAAACCATGAAACTCTGAATATAGACACTTGACACGAAGCAAATAAATGTTTGTTCTAGCAATTTTGTAATTTCGAACTGTATGGGAATAAAAATGGGGTTGAAATGGAGAATGAATGTCAATTTGGAAGTTCCAAATCGTTCAAGATAAAACTATGAAACTCTTTAAATAGGCACTTGGCACGAAGCCAATTAATATTTGCTCTAGCAATTTTGTAATTTCGAACTGTATGGGGATGAAATTGGAGTTGAAATGGGGGACGAATGTCTCTTACCTACGCTTTCAACCTAAACAACTGAACCGATTTTGATGAAATTGTTTTATTATAAGCTGTAGTTAGTAACCGTAAATGTGTCTGGGTATAGAAATAGGTACTGCCGGAGTTACCTTAGTATTTATTTCGCGCGGACGAAGTCGCGGGTAACAGCGAGTAAACCAATAAAAGTAAAAACAAAATAGCTAAAAATGTCAATTGCAAGTCGGTCCGACAGTTTTTTGAAGTGAAAACTTCTTTTGGCGCATCAAAGACAGATTTTTCGTGGGCTGTGAATTGAATTCTAGCGTCATGCTTAGGAATGATAAGAAATCTTCGGGTAAAAGTGGGAATCGAACAAATTAACTTATTCTTCGCTTTTGAGTGCATATTTGTGGTTTTGAAGTTGGTATAAAAAGAGTTCATGTTACCCTTTTTAGTGCAAAACAAGTTTTCATTAATGTATTTACACAATTTAAAAAACCCGACCGCAAAGTTAACTTTGTTGGTTTTCCTCACTTGGTGTAATATACAGGGTTATTGGTAATCAGCCTGCATCCGTTTAAGGGCATGCTCTGTATATTTAAACAAACAACTTTTGTTCTACAACTTTCGTTATAACTCAATAGATAACCCAAAAAAAAAGTGTTTGTTGCCCTTTTTAGGGTTCCGTAAAACGTAAAAACGGAACCCTTATAGATTCGTCATGTCTGTCTGTCTGTCTGTCTGTCTGTCTGTCTGTCCGTCCGTATGTCACAGCCACTTTTTACCGAAACTATGAGAACTACACTGTTAAAACTTGGTAAGTAGATGTATTCTGTGAACCGCATTAAGATTTGAACAAAAAAATTAAAAAAAAAGAAAAATTAGGGTTGCCCCCCATACTGAGAACTGAAACTCAAAAAATTTTTTTTCATCAAACCTACACGTATGGGATGTCTATCGATAGGTCTTCAAAAATGATGTTGAGGTTTCTAAAATCATTTTCGTCTACACTGAATAGTTTGCGCATGAGACACTTCCAAAGTGGTAAAATGTGTGTCCCCCCCCCTCTAACTTCTAAAGTACGAGAATGAAAAATCTAAAAAAAATATATGATGTACATTACCATGTAAACTACCAACGAAAATTAGTTTGAACTCGATCTGATGAGTACTTTTTTTTAGTACGTCATAAATACACTATTATTGAACCTTCGACCAAAGTTACATCGAACTACAACAACTATGTGTACTATGTATATTATTGTTACTTGCTGCAACGGAACCCTTCATGGGTGAGTCCAACTCGCACTTGGCCACTTTATTTGTACTGTTTAGCGACTTTTTGGTGTTTATTCACTTCGGCACATCATTTTTTGCGCGTTAAAGAGCGTACGCGCTCTTGTTACGAATTGTTACGAAGAGTTCGATGCTTTTAGACCGTGCAAATATTTCTTTTATTTTTTTTGTAAAAAAAAACACTTTTTTTTAAAACTGTAGAACAAAAGTTGACGTATTGAATGTACCTAACATCCCCTTAAAAGGATGCAGGCTGATTACCAATAACCCTGTATTACACGCCGGTGTATCGAGCGGATTCAAGTTTGAGCTTACCCAACAGCGGTATGTAGTCTGCCGCCTTTTCCGAACGGATGTCCAGCGTGAACCAATCGTCGACGTCCTCGGAGTCAGACGACGGGAGCTCCTGAAACATACAAAATATCTTGTTACTGTTAAATAAGACGAGTCGTACATTAATCGCGTAAACTTTTTGACGTGAATCACGGCGATATGTATTAGACTACAGGCCACTATGTCGGCCACTTTCGCTCTTTTGCGAATATCCTCATTACGGATTCTGTCGCGCAAAGAGACTCCGAGCATAGCTCTCTCCATAGCTCGCTGTGTGACTTTGAGCTTTGTTATGAGGCCCACAGTTAAGGACCACGTCTCAGTTCCATAAGCCATCACTGGCAACACGCACTGGTTAAAGACTATTGTCTTTAGGCATTGGGGTATTTTGGACTCAAAGATGTGCTGAAGTTTCCCGAATGCTGCCCATCCGAGTTGGATTCTTCGCTGGACCTCATTTTCTTTATTACGGTCATATTCTGACCTATAGTAGGTCCAAACGTCCTATAATATTTTTTTTACTTTTCTAGAATCCTAAATACTTTTTCTGTCTGTCTGTCTGTCTGTACTCACGTCATAGAGGCTTCCGTCTTCGCTGACGCTCTCCCCGTCGCTAGGAACCTCCTCGTCCATCATCTCCGGTCGCATGATGCGCTGTCTGTGGTGAGACATGTCTAAGTCCGATTCCGCAAACTCCTGCGTATGAAAAATGAATACTTCAAAAACACTATAAAAACACGCTCGCCTATCTTCCGGCTTCATCATCAGACCTTAAAACCTAATCGTGATCCAAAGTTCATTACAAGACTTATATAACAAATCCAAACACAGCTATAGTATAGTGGCCGGCAAACAAGTTGACCCAAAATTTACGTGGAATGTTTGCGCATGTACACTTCCACCAAAGAGACCTTAAAAACGTTTCTGCACAGCCATGCGCAGCTAACTTCATTGGGTCAACTTGTTTGCCGGCACTTATACGACGTTCCATCATAAAGTTGGTGGATAATTCACAATTCACACACAAATAAAATATATAAATAAATATTTGTGGACAATTCACACACTATACCATCTTTCTGACCCCAAACTAAGCAAAGCTTGTACTATGGCGGCCAGATAGGTAATATAATACTTATATAGTTTTAAATGCATACTTATACACACAGAAACACCCAGACACAGTGCAAGTATTTGAATGCATCACACAAATATTTGGACTGGGTGGGAATCGAACCCACGACCCTCGGCTTCGCAGGCAGAGTTACTACCCACTAAGCCACGAGGCCAGTCAAAAGTTCCAGTTCAGATCTCCCAGCTCCAACATCAGATCGGACATCCAACATCCTTTTTTCTATCGGACTTCTCGTAACTCGAAGAAGCGACATCGTTTCATGGTTGATGTTCCAAAGACACGAACAAAGAGGTTTGACTCTACTTTTGTGATAAGAGCGTCTCGACTGTGGAATGAGTTGCTTGAGTGGGTTTTTCCCGATGGTTATAATCTTGGTGTCTTCAAATCGAGAGTGAATCGGTTTCTTCTAGGTAAGCACGCTCCATCTTAGACCGCATCGTCGCTTAACATCAGGCGAGATGGTGGTCAAGTGTAAACCTATAAATGTTAAAAAAAAAAAAAAAAACAGTTTGGTAGTACCATTATTATTGTACTAGCTGAATCGCGCGCGCGTTGCTACGCCATCTATCTAAAATTCATCGTACTAGTTCAAATTTTGAACAAATTCGGTTACCTTATAGTACAGTAACTTTAAACATTACCGTAGGCGTTAAATCCGGTAGATCTGATTTTTTGCAGACTTGTTTATGATGTTGGCCTAATGATTGTCCCAAGTTTGTGACCTCGAGCGACGAACGCAACTTTGTCAAAAATCGAAAAAACCGCGATAAAATCGTTTATTTTTCAAATTTTGGCGATTATAACCCTAAACGACTAGTTTTTGTGAAAACTTTCTTACGGCGTTTATAAAGTAGATTAAATTTGCTACAATATGATACTAGAATTGTCTCTGTACACTCAATAGTTTCTGAGAATATGTCTTTCAAAGTTTTTTTTTTTTTTCGTACTTCGCAATTTTTAGTAATATTTAAACTCCTACTTGACCACTTTGTGGCACAGTTACGGCGGTTTTTAACCTCCGATCAAAAAAAGAGGTGTTATAAATTTGACGTCAAAGTCTGTCTGTCTATCAGACAGACACACATACAGATCTGTCTCTATGTGTATCTGCCTGTGTGTGTATCTGTCTATGGCACCGTAAAGCTCAAACGGATGGGCCGATTTCGATGCGGTTTTTTTTATTTGAAGATACATTTTTGTGTTGATTTTTTTAGCTATTTTTGGTTAATATCGATTCAAGATGGCCGCCTCCACCAAATGGCAGACCAAATATTTTATCACAAGCTGTATGTAGCTGCCAATTTTCATGACGCTACTATCCTTGGACGATGGTTAAATTAGTTACCTCAGATGTCATTAAATAGTACAACATACAACAAAAAGTAAATTAATATTGTGACTTAATAAAAACGTGTAAAACCGGCCAAGTGCGAGTGGGACTCACGCACGAAGGTTTCCGTTCGATATTATATGGGAGGGCTCCCATATAATAAGCCCATATAATATTTTTTGAAGTGAAAACTTGGCGCGCCTAGACAAATTTTTCGTGGGATGTAAATTGAATTCTACCGTCACGCTCGGATATGATAAGAAATCTTCGGGTAAACTCGGGACCTTGGCGATTGGGCATCTAGAAATGCGTCAGCCAATGGGAAATGCTGAAAGGGCGTGGCCTTGCAATCATCTTTGTGACCTTGCAAGCAAGGTCATCATAAACTATCAAATTTTGAGTTATAAGTTTTCACTTCTATCGGCAGTTCCTATGACTGCCAATTTTTTTGTAATTATTTATTTTAAGTAATTTTATTTAAAGAGAACATAAAACGTAAAAATTCTGTGAATCGTTAAAGCCTGTCATCGTTACCTGCCTGTCAAAGCAAGTAAAAAAAATCAAATTTTTTGTATGGGAGCCCCCCTTAAATATTTATTTAATTTAATTTTTGGTATTTGTTGTTATAGCGGCAATAGAAATGCATCATCTGTAAAAGTTTCAACTGTCTAGCTATCACTGTTCTTCTATAAAGAGAAGTCTACTTACTATACAGGGATACAGGCTGATTACCAGCTACCCTGTATAAGTTTTTTGACGTGATAACGTCTTATAATTCGATGAAGCCGGCTGCACGCCCGCAAAACATGACGTCATGTAACGTTACCGCAACGACCGACGGTCGTTACCTTGTTACAGTTGTATTAATTATTTCGACCAGTAGTTCAAGCGAGGATGTAGCTCAGTGGTAGAACGTTCGCTTTGCATGTGAAATGCCCCGGGTTCGATCCCCGGCATCTCAAAGCTTTTTAGGGTTCCGTAAAACGTAAAAACGGAACCCTTATAGATTCGTCATGTCTGTCTGTCTGTCCGTCCGTATGTCACAGCCACTTTTTGCCGAAACTATGAGAACTACACTGTTGAAACTTGGTAAGTAGTTGTATTCTGTGAACCGCATTAAGATTTGAATAAAAAAAATAAAAATTAGGGTTGCCCCCCATACTGAGAACTGAAACTCAAAAATATTTTTTTCATCAAACCTACACGTGTGGGGTGTCTATCGATAGGTCTTTAAAAATGATGTTGAGGTTTCTAAAGTCATTTTCGTCTACACTGAATAATTTGCGCGAGAGACACTTCCAAAGTGGGAAAATGTGTGTGTCCCCCCCCCCCCCTCTAACTTCTAAAGTAAGAGAATGAAAAATCTAAAAAAAATAAATGATGTACATTACCATATAAACTACCAACGAAAATTAGTTTGAACTCGATCTGATGAGTAGTATTTTTTTATTACGTCATAAATACACTATTATTGAAACTTCGATCAAAGTTACAACGAACTACAAGAACTATGTGTACTATGTATAATATTATGTTACTTGCTGCAACGGAACCCTTCATGGGCGAGTCCAACTCGCACTTGGCCACTTTATTTGCATTGTTTTGATTGAAAATGACTAAATTCTACTGATTACTTTTTACATACAAATCTATTAAACAAATAAAATTAAAATTTTCTTTTGAAAAATGCTATCATTCCATCAGTATTTTCTTAAGACGTTGTCACATTTTACCGTCAGTAAACCGACTTTACAGACAATCATTTTTTTTTTTTAATAAAGAGTGACAAGACGAGCAGGACATGTGCCTGATGGTAAGCAACCCGCCTACCACATGACAGCACAGTGATACGCAGCTATTGGAATATGAAGAGTCCAAATCATTACCTAGCACTGCACTGCGCTCGTCACCCAGAGATCTAAGATATTATATCTCTAAGCCCTGTAATTTCTCTGGAAACATTACCCTTCAAACCGGAACACAGTGATGTTTGCACATTACTGCTTGGCGGTAGAATAACTGGCAAAGGTACTTCCCCAGGCGGACTCTGCTAAGAGTCCTACCACTACAAAAAAACATATACTCACATCCTCGTCCAACCCAAACTCCTCATCATCCAAGAATTCCTCTTCATCGATCATCTCATCCGGTTCAGCCTTCACTTCCGGTTGAAATCTGGATCCAATCTTACCCTTCCCCGGTTCAACCTGTAAGGTTCAATAAAATTAAAAAGTTGTCCAAAAAGGTTGTTAGGTTTAAACTACAAAACTCCATGCCAAAAATTTATAAAGTTTGAGAGTTTGACTAGCTGAACCGTGCGCGCGTTGCTACGCCATCTATCGAAAATTGGTCGTACCAATTCAAATTTAGAACAAATTTGGTTGAGCTAAAGTTAAAGCTCTCAAAAAGCAATATTTTCCCCCGTTTTTGTTACATTTTTCATTCATGGTCGGCTCCTGTTGATAGTAGCGTAATGTTAAATAGCCTATAGTATTCCTCGATAAATGGACTATCCAATAAAGAAAGAATCTTTCAATTCGGACCAGTAGTTACCGAGATCCTTGCGTTGAAACAAACAAACTCTTCAGCTTTATAATATTAGTATAGATTGATTGAATAATCCGATTAATGCGGATTATAATTATTATGAGCTAAACTAGCGGCCCGTTCCGGCTTCGCTCGGATTTCGTCATATAAGGACTATTAATCGGAAAAAAAAAACTATCCTATCTCCAGATAGGACCAGACTGCTCGCGGTGTGCCAATTTAATTTAAACCGGTTAAGTAGTTTAGGAATCCATCGCGGACAAACATCGTGACAGGAGATTTATATATATTAAGAAGAAAGAAGATTACAAACCTTAATACTTTCTGGATCGAAACGCACTCTCCTTATTTCAGTCTTGGTTTTCCCCGGTTCAATTTTGACCTTGCTCGGTTCAAATTTGGCTGGTTCAGTTTTGATCTTTGGTGGTTCAGTTTTTTTTCTGTCTGCTATTTGAAGGGAAGGTTTGATTGGTGCTGGGGCTTTTACTTCAGCTTTTGGTGGACTGAAACAATTAGGATTAGTATCAGTTCAGTATTTTGGCTTTGCTTTTTAGGGTTCCGTAAAACGTAAAAACGGAACCCTAATAGATTCGTCATGTCTGTCTGTCTGACTGTCCGTCCGTATGTCACAGTCACTTTTTGCCGAAACCATGAGAACTACACTGTCGAAACTTGGTAAGTCGATGTATTCTGTGAACCGCATAAAGATTTGTACAAAAAAAAAATAAAAAAATAGGGTTGCCCTCCATACTGAAACCCAAAAAATTTTTTTTCATCAAACCTACACGTGTTGGGTGTCTATAGATAGGTCTTCAAAAATGATGTTGAGGTTTCTAATATAGTTTTTGTCTACACTGAATAATTTGCGCGAGAGACACTTCCAAAGTGGTAAAATGTGTATGTGTCCCCTCTAACTTCTAAAGTAAGAGAATGAAAAATCTAAAAAAAATATATGATGTACATTACCACATAAACTACCAACGAAAATTGGTTTGAACTCGATCTGATGAGTAGTTTCTTTTTAGTACGTCATAAATACACTATTATTGAAACTTCGATCAAAGTTACAACTAACTACAAGAACTATGTGTACTATGTACATACATTATGTTACTTGCTGCAACGGAACCCTTCATGGGCGAGTCCAACTCGCACTTGGCCACTTTATTTTTAACTGTTATAGGTTTACACTTGACCGCTATCTTGGCTGGTATTAAGCGACGATGCGGTCTACGATGGAGCGTGCTTACTTACCTAGAAGAAACCGATTCACTCTCGATTTGAAGACACCAAGTTACACCAAGCCCTGTAATTACTCTGGAAACATTGCCCTTCAAACCGGAACACAGTAATGTTTGCCCATTACTGCTTGGCGGTAGAATAAGGCCAATTGTCCACGTAGCTGCACGACATCCGCACGATTTCGACAATTGTCGGATGCATGCATCTTGCTTGCATCTTGCGTACAAATAATGAAGTCTGTGTCCACGAAACGACAACGACACGACAGCCGCACGTCTTGCGTTTGTTCGTAGGATGCATGCATTCGACAAAAGACGCGTGCGTGGACAGTAGGCCTAACTGGCATAGGTTCGTTCGACTGTAACGTAGAGGCACCAGGACGTCTACTCTCTTTCGACGAAAACGTAATTTCGAAAAAAAAAACTCGCGACTTTTCTACTCCAGTTCTACTTCGTTTCGTCCGATACAACATTGTTTGACGTTTAAATGTTCTAAGCATACTCTAATTAGAGTAGACTAGGAAAATTTCAACGGACAAAACGACGGATCGAATGAAAACCGCGCTTCTACCGCCTAACTAAATCGGCTATCGCTTTGCTAATGCTGTCTCTATCATTTCAAGCGAAAAGAAAAGCGAGAGAAAATTCAAAGCGATGACATTTTTCGTTCGGCGGTAGACCCCCCGGAGTAGGAAAGTCGCCAGTTTATTTCGAGATTACGTTTTCGTCGAAAGAGAGTAGACGTCCTGGCATGACTCGCACTTGACCAGCTATCATCGGATACTCACGGCTTCTTCTCTATAGCGCTGTAGCTGGGTTTGCTCGGCTGAGATCTCGTCTGAATCGTAGGTTTGAGTAGAGACGCTCCGGACTGCAGCAGACGCTTGTTCTGGTAAGTGCGGGTTGGCGGTTTCACTGAAACACAGAATAGACATGATTTTTTTAGTTTTCTGTACCCGAAGGGTAAAAACGGGACCCTATTACTGAGACTTCGCTATCCGTCCGTCCGTCTGTCACTAGGCTAAATCTCAAGAACGGTGATAGATAGATTAAGTTGAAATTTTCACAGATGATGTATTCCTATTGCCGCTATAACAACAAATACTACAAAAAAATAATTGTTGTCTGTAAAGTCGGTTTACTGACGATAGTTGAACATGACAACGTCTTAAGAAAATACTGATGGAATGGTACTGACTAGTATTTGTGTTAAGCGCCATCTAGGTAAAACATTCTGAAGCTTTTTGAAAAGCTGTTCAAAGCGCCATCTCTGGGTACATCATTGTACTAGCACAAGTTCTTAACTTCATATCGTCGCTTTTCTAAAACATGGACAGACTCCTTGAACGTAATACACATTTCACTCACTAGATGGTGCGAAAAGTAATAAGGCGAGGTAACGGCGGTAACGGCACATGACGTCATGTTTTGCGGGCGTGCAGCCGGCTTCATCGAATTATAAGACGTTGTCACGTCAAAAAAGAATATTTAAGGGGGGAATATTTAAATTGTATGGCATACAACAAACTTGATTTTTCACCGTTTCTTGCTCGATTAGTCCGTCCCACGCAAACTAGATGGCGCCATTAGAAGAGTAAAACGCGCTATCGAATTCGTCGTTAGAATCATCAATCAAAATCAATAGTTTAATAAAACTTTTTGGGTGAAAGTCTGTCTCTGGAAACTGCGATAGTTAACGATAGATAGCTGCGATAGTAGATAGATATGGAATTCCGAGTAAAACCAAAGAGGTTTTCGCCGTTTATTTGCTAATGGTACGGAACCCTTCGTGCGGGAGTCCCACTCGCACTTGGCCGGTTTTATTTTTACATTTAAGAGTGACGAGACGAGCAGAACATGTCCCTGATGGTAAGTAACATGCCTGCCCATAACAGCACAGTGACACGCAGCTCAGTGTAAACGAATACCGTACGTGTAAAGGTATGTGTGTATGCGTGAAAACAAATACTGTATCTGTAAGTATTGGTGCGTGTCCCGGAAGTTTAATGATCTATATAATTATCGTCATTATCTATGTATATTGTCAGCGGTGTAACAGTAGACAGACTGGTGGCGTAACGCGTTACGTAACGAAACGTTTTACTCTCTCATAAGAAGTTATCGCTGTTAGAGTGAGAGAGTAGGATCCTGCGTACCTCTACCGTATGCGTGACAGAAATGGAAGCCAGACTGGCACCGTAACGCGTTACGTAACGAAACGGTTTACTCTCACATAAGAAGTTTTCACTGTTAGAGTGAGAGAGGAGCCTGCGTATATCTACCGTATGCGTGAGAGAAAGGGAACCCAGAATGGCACCGTAACGCGTTACGTAACGAAACAGTTTACACTCCTATAAGAAGTTATCACTGTTAGAGTGAGAGAGTAGGAGCCTGCGTACCTCTACCGTATGCGTGAGAGAAATGGAAGCCAGAATGGCACCGTAACGCGTTACGTAACGAAACAGTTTACACTCCTATAAGAAGTTATCACTGTTAGAGTGAGAGAGTAGGAGCCTGCGTACCTCTACCGTATGCGTGAGAGAAATGGAAGCCAGAATGGCACCGTAACGCGTTACGTAACGAAACGGTTCACCTTCCCATAAGATGTTATCACTGTTAGAGTGAGAGAGGAGCCTGCGTACCCATACCGTATACGTGAGAGAAAAAGAAACCAGACTGGCACCGTAACGCGTTACGTAACGAAACAGTTTACCCTCCTAGAAGAAGTTATCACTGTTAAAAGTAAGAGAGGAGCCTGCGTACCTCTACCGTATGCGTGAGAGAAAAGGAAACCAGACTGGCACCGTAACGCGTTACGTAACGAAACAGTTTACCCTCCTACAAGAAGTTATCACTGTTAGAGTGAGAGAGAAGGAGCCTGCGTACCTCTACCGTATGCGTGAGAGCAATGGAAGCCAAAATGGCAACGTAACGCGTTACGTAACGAAACAGTTTACCTTCCTATAAGAAGTTTTCACTGTTAGAGTGAGAGAGAGAGAAGGAACGTACCTATAGCTGCCGTACGCGTGAGAGAGAAGCCAGACTGGTACCGTAACGCGTTACGCAACGAAACGGTTTACCTTCCTATAAGAAGTTATCACTGTTACAGTGAGAGAGAGAAGGAACCTACCGTACCGTACCGTACCGAGAAGCCAGACTGGTACCGTAACGCGTTACGTAACGGAACAATTTCCCTTCATACAAAGTTACCTCTTCAAAAATTATAAAAAAACTTACCATCTCGAGGTCTCTCGATGACATTGACAACGGTAGGCGTGCGTTTGACCGCCGCAGGGGCCTTCACAATTCTCCTTTGGAGCAGAGAATTGGATGACGTGTTGAAAATCCGCTGCATGGTTTTCGACTCGTCTGCCGACTGGAATAAAGACGTCAGGTTAATTACAATTAGTCCGTCAGTTACATTAACCCTTTGACCGCCAGAGTCACCTATACTTGACAAGCGCTAGCGAGCCCTGTGCGCCAACGACGCCGACGTCTATAGTTGACTAAAAAAGCACTATACCTAAATATTGTGTTTGATATCAAATGGTGACAGCATTTTTTGAAGTGAAAACTTCTTTAGGCGCGTTATGGACAGAATTTTCGTGGGCTGTGAAATGGATTAATGATCACGTGATCATCACGCTCGGATATGATAAGAAATTTCGGGTAAACTCGGGATGCTAGAGCGAGAAAGATAATGGGGTCAACAAACGTGCCAGACCGAGAAAGATAATTGTTAGAGGAGGACATGGGACAATAGATACTCTCTCTCTCTCTCTCTCGCTGCTCGCTACCGGCTCCCAGTGTTGACACTTTAGCGACTTTCGCGCTGAAACTGGCGAATTTTAAAGCTTTTTAGCGGATTAACAAAAGGACGTGTTAGGACGTGTAGCGACAGAGGGGAATATACTAGTAGGTTGGAGAAGGCAACGGGACGAGGAAGTTCATTGGGATCAGATCAGTTCAGATCATAAAATGAAATTAACTCATTCTCTCAAACATAAACAACATAGAAGGCTACCTATATACCTATATAATACCTACCTATACAAACTCTACTTCCAATTTCTATACATACACATAAATATAATATGCATTATAGCAGGGACTTTCCCAATTACATTATTACCATTCTATTAAATAATTTGCATTTTCGTTCAAATCTTACGTGTTATTAATGTTAATTATTACCTTAAGTTGTTCCTTTTCATTTAAATTATTTAACATTGTAGGTACTCAGAACAGTGTTTTTTTTTTATATTTCTACTAGCAACTAAATTCCCGCGATAAAAAGTAGCATATGTGTTCTTCCAGACTGTTCTCATGTTTATTCCCTTAATAATTCAATCAAAACCGGAGACTTTTTTTCAATACTATTTGGCGACAAGCTCAAAATCGACGTGGCAACACTGCCGGCTACCAGCTTCAAATTCAAACGTCAAAGCAAACCTAAACAATTTTGTTGTTGATAGTTGTTATTGTAAGTTAAATCTGATAGTGAATGTTCAGTGCTTACATACAAATAATCATACTCGGCCTAACTCAAAAGTGGCGACGAGAATCAACCGGGTATATCACGAAAATAAGTGAAATGACGAAAACTGCATTCCACGCGACCGCTACGACGCGCGACGCGATAAGAGAATCTAACCTGATATAAATGAAATTAATTCACGATAACGACACGAGAAGACATAAATATAAACAATAAGACTTACAAGAACTTACAAGACTGACAAGACGGACAAGAACACATGGAAATCCATAAACTATTAGTGAAGAGAAATTTTTTGAGAGAATTGACCAGTTGTGGAACTAACTACACGAAAAATATCTGCATTACCACCTGTGTTTACAGTTTACAGTGCGCCGTGCCATAGAATAGATAATACAGAACCGTGCCTAACCATCTTTCATCCTGTGCAGCCAATCCAGAAGGACACAATACTATACTATGGTACATATACAGCTACTTTAGGAAAAATACACATAATACCTATATCCAGCATGTCAAGTTCCATTTGCAAAAAAAAGAACACTGGAAATTGAACGTTTTACACTATTGCAAAATAAAAAGATAAGTACTTTATTTGTGTGAACAGTGAGTGAGGTAGGTACACCAGAAGTTCCAGTGAAAAAACCCGAAAACCCGATGGTTCGGTCACCATATGCCTTGATTACTAGGTTACATTAAATCACCTAGAAATTAACCATTTTCCCATATTTAATAATAAACTAGAAGAGGTATGGAAACTAAAAAATATAAATTTTAGATAATTATTAGTTTGTTTGGAATAAATTATGATGTGCTGATGATTTACAGTGTAAATATGGTCATTTGATTATGTACAGCATTGGTTCCATACAGTTTCAATATTCAATACCTCTTCTCCTAAGTTAATAATTGGAGTTCTACTGTACTTTATACCCTTCTATCATCCTACATAGGTCTCCTGGTGGTTCATTTGACCCGTAGTCTTATAACTAATATTGGTATTATTTATTTACCCACATATTGTGTACCTTAGACATGTAAATTTGACTTTTTATTGTTTAAGTCATTTTATATAATCAATTCTGTAACGTGAATTTTAAAAGATAAACTTATAACATAGATATTTGCATGCCATAGGGTTAAAGCATGTCGGACCTTTATATAGCTTCAACATTATGTAATAATATAAAAAATTTACAACCCATGTTTTGCAAATTAAATTGAATTGAAAACTTATAACTCAAAATACTTTGTAAACATAATAAACATTTGTAGAGAGCTACTTAAGTAAACTAAGTATTATTTATTTTTAAGTATGTAGTTATTGTATTAAAACTAGTAATTAGAGCAAACATCATGTTGTGAATTGATCTGGGCTTAATAAATAAATTAAATAGTTAAAAGTGAATACTTAGTGTTTAAATATATGTATATTTATATATTATATGATTAAATATAAACATAATAACATTGTCAACTAATTGCTCGTTGCTGTTGTGTTCCTGAGTTTAGTAGTTTTCTGATATTTATCCCTCCAAAATATTTCAACAACTTAACATACAAACAGCAAATCAAATTTTGTTTTGAGCTTACTGTGATCTTTATGGCCTAGTGGGAAAATAAAAATTAACTTTAATTTCTGGCTTGTTTCATGCTTTCCAGTGCCAGTTTACATATTTTCAGTAAGCATTCCAGCGCTGGATTCGATCGCGGGACTGGAATAATCTAAACCGGGCATTATACCTACCTAATACAAAAATCAGATAATGAAGTTTTCACTTCTGCCGTGTGGTCTTAAGCACACACACTTTTTTTTTTCTATTTTGTGCTATTTCGTACGCTTAGCGTACAGGGTACGGAAAGGCAATTTTGTCCTGGCGATCAAAAGGTTAACAAAAAATATAGTAAACGTATTTTTTCCTTTGTTTCTCAAGGAAAAATTACGAAGGACAGAGCTTAGAAGTTTCGCATGACGTCACATACTCCGGAAATTTGATGATCTACAATTATGTTTATCGATGTTTAGGGTTTAGGGTTCCGTACCCAAAGGGTAAAAACGGAACCCTATTACTGAGACTTGGCTGTCCGTTCGTCCGTCCGTCTGTCCGTCTGTCACCAGGCTGTATCTTAAGAACAGTGATAGCTAGACAGTTGAATTTTTCACAGATGATGTATTTCTATGATGCCGCTATAACACCAAATACTAAAAATTAAATAAAATAAATATTTAACGGGGTCTCCTATACAACAAACTTGATTTTTACCGTTTCTTGCTCGATTAGTCCGTTCCAAATAAACTAGATGGCGCCACTAGTACACTAAAACACGCGGTCGACCTCGTCGTTAAATAGCTCAGTCGAGGCAGACATTGAAATAGAAAAAATTCCGGGGAGCGATTTTTTTTTTAAAACGTCGGGGAGGGTTGTTGGAAGTATAAATCTCGATTTTCTAACTAATCCCGGTAGAGGGTTCGCCGCCATCTTGTTTTAAAGTTTTTGTGAAATACCTCGTTAATTTTCAACTTTAGAGCAAAAATGATCGTATCCAAAGTTGTTGGAAATTTAATTTCCCACAAGTTTGAGTCATTTTTACGCTAGAATCAATATTTGCAGTGTTATGCTATCAAGTTTATCAAAAAAATCGTAATGGGCGGAATTTTATTTTCTTCAACTTTGGTTGTCGCACTTCTGAGGGTTCCGTACCCAAAGGGTAAAAACGGAACCCTGTTACTGAGACTTCGCTGTCCGTCTGTCCGTCCGTCCGTCTGTCTGTCACCAGGCTGTATCTCAAGAACGGTGATAGCTAGACAGTTGAAATTTACACAGATGATGTATTTCTATTGCCGCTTTAACAACAAATACTAAAAGTAAAATAAGTAAAAAAAGTGCAAGAACAAAAGTTGAAGAAAATAAAATTACACTCATTACGATTTTTTTTGATTAACTTGATAGTATAACTCTGCAAATATTGATCCTAGCGTAAAAATAACAGGAATCAAACTTGTGAGAAATTAAATTTCCAACAACTTTGGATACGATCATTTTTGCTCTAAAGTTGAAAATTAACGAGGTATTTCACAAAAACTTTAAAACAAGATGGCGGCGAACCCTCTACCGGGATTAGTTCGAAAATCGAGATTTATACTTCCAACCACCCTCTTCGACGTTTAAAAAAAAGAAATCGCTCCTCGGAATTTTTTCTATCTCAGGCTAATTTTATGTCTGCCCCGACCGTACTAAAAATCGTAAGGCAAAATCAACATTTTAGAGAAACTTTAGCATGAAAGGCCCTTCTGTGGAAACTGCGATGGTTTATGTACGGAATTCAAATAAAGCCAGAGGTATTCGCCGTTTATTTGCTTATGGTACGGAACCCTTCGTGCGGGAGTCCCACTCGCACTTGGCCACTTTTTAATAACTTGATAAAACAAATAATACAATTTATTTTCACCGAAAAACAAAAACCGACTTCAATTTAAAATTAAATTCAGATACTCGACCAAATTTCATAAGAATCTATCACTACAGATACGCATGTCGTCTAAATAAATGAAAGAATATTTTTTTTCTTTTTCATATTTTTCAAGAACCGCCTTGACAAATAAATAAAAAATCTTTCAACATCTTACTCAGGGACTAACGTTCAACATTTTAAGACATTTTTGATGTTTAAACGCTATCATTTCGTCTCAACTATTTTAAAGTATGTCAATGTTCTCTGAAATTTGAATTCCTAACCAAAATAAAGTGGCCAAGTGCGAGTTGGACTCGCCCATGAAGGGTTCCGTTGCAGCAAGTAACATAATATACATAGTACACATAATTCTTGTAGTTCGTTGTAACTTTGATCGAAGTTTCAATAATAGTGTATTTATACGGGAGCCTATTAGAACGCATAATTTTTTGTTCCTAATTTACTTTGTCATAATGAATGTAGCATAATGTATAGTGTCATAATGCAACTTTCGCATAATAATTTTTTGGCGTTATGTGTTTTAAGCATAACAATCTATTGTACTACATTTAATTCGACTATTGATGAGACGCATAATAGTTTTTTGGCATTTTTTTATTTGTTCTAATTTTTTTAAGGTGCCTTTTAAATCGCATATTATTTTTCCTCTAATTTACTTTGTCATAATGCATGTAGCATAATATATAGTGTCATAATGTAACTTTTGCATAATCGTTTTTTGGCGTAATGTGTTTGAATCATAAAAATCTATTGTACTACATTCGATTTGACTGTTGTTCAGACGCATTTAGGCATTTTTTAATTATTTGTTGTGCTACGTTATATATAACCAGGTTACATAGGACCCAGATCCGTCTCGGAGCACCCCGACTCCACCTAGTCTTGTCGCTACTACCCCTAGAGTGTATTTAAAAAATGCGGGAGCCAGAAGCTCAAGAGAAGTCCTGAGTGGAGCGATCCATGCGAGGCCAAGCGTAGCGAAGGGGGGAGGTGGCGAGCGAAGCGAGCCGGCGACCTCTGTAGTGAAGCGCAGGCCGAGTATGGAGAAGCGACACTCAGGGCTGACCGCAGAGCTTCTGGCGGGAGCCCACCCAGAGTCAAAAATTGCACCATATGTCTTAGGTGTATGTAGGGTTTTAAGTCCTAAAAACGTTGTCTACATAAATTAGTACAAAAATTGGTATACTACTGCATAAAGATCTTTTATTGTACCTACCATAAAAACGGTGTTTACGATAAAAAAAATATGGTGTTATTTTCAGACCAACGATTCTTAATCCTCAAAATATACTAAATAATTTCACAGCAACAGTATGATAACACGAATGCGACAATGACAGATACTATTGGAAATGATATTCCATTAAATTAGTAGATACCTACATTACGAATAATAAATATTGTAGTCAAAGTACCCACCCGCATTTCACACACCCACGTATTTTATTTCAATAATGTTGCTACAGTCCGCGCTTTGCACTTGTTTTTTAGTTAGGCGTTTAAATTGTATGCCATTGATCATTATGTTTAAGTATTGTTATGCTTTTCTCAATGTGTGCCTTTAAACATTATGCTATTTATAGTTATGCGTCGAAACATTATACTAAGTTATCTGTATGCTATATATGGCTATGCGTTTAAACATTATGCTAAGTTATCGTTATGTCATACATGGTTATGCTAGTTAACATTATGCAAAGACAGTTATGCGTTTAGTTGTTATGGTAAATTATCATTAGTCCTAAAAACGTTATGCCTACCTAAAATAGGACAAAAAATGTTATGCCACCCCATATAGACCCATTTATGACGTACTAAAAAAAACTACTCATCAGATCGAGTTCAAACCAATTTTCGTTGGTAGTTTACATGGTAATGTACATCATATATTTTTTTTAGATTTTTCATACTCTTACTTTAGAAGTTAGAGGGGGGGGGGACACACATTTTACCACTTTGGAAGTGTCTCTCGCGCAAATTATTCAGTGTAGACGAAAATGATTTTAGAAACCTCAACATCATTTTTGAAGACCTATCGATAGACACCCCACACGTGTAGGTTCGTTGAAAAAAAAAAATTTGAGTTTCAGTTCTCAGTATGGGGGGCAACCCTAATTTTTCTTTTTTTTTTAATTTTTTTGTTCAAATCTTAATGCGGTTTACAGAATACATCTACTTACCAAGTTTCAACAGTGTAGTTCTCATAGTTTCGGCAAAAAGTGGCTGTGACATACGGACGGACAGACAGACAGACAGACAGACAGACAGACAGACAGACATGACGAATCTATAAGGGTTCCGTTTTTACGTTTTACGGAACCCTAAAAAGAATCATCGAAATCGATTGCCGTGATATTGAGCAATTGATTGTCCATTCGTTGAGCACATACTTAATGTAAATTTCAGACTTATTCAGTTTTTTCATGGATGCCTTTTATGCCTTTTAGGATTTTTTCATTCTGTCAGAACTGGACCAAACTGCTATGGGACCAAACAGGAAGCACCAGCTTTCAAATAATAAAAAAAACATCCAAATCGGTTCACCCACGCGAAAGTTCTGAGGTAACAAACATAAAAAAAAAAATACAGTCGAATTGAGAACCTCCTCCTCTTTTTTGAAGTCGGTTAAAAATACGAACATAGGTATTCTATAATCCACCCGACGAATTAATTAGAATGATATATTTTTGACCCAGACATAACTGTACCATATGTACACACCCATATTATGCAATAAATTGTATTATGATTATGATCAATTCTAAAGCTCTTTAGTTGATTAATGACTGGCCTTGTGGCTTAGTCGGTAGTAGCTCTGCCTGCGAAGCCGAGGGTCGTGGGTTCGATCCCCACCCAGTGCAAATATTTGTGTGATGAATTCAAATGTTTGCACTGTGTCTGGGTGTTTCTAGTTTCTATGTATAACAAGTATGTATTTAAAACTATATAAGTATTATATCAGCTATCTGGCCGCCATCACACAAGCTTTGCTTAGTTTGGGGTCAGATGGTGTTGTATGTGAATTGTCCACCAATATTTATTTATTTATTTATAGTTGCTATTTCTAAGTTACATCGGGTTTAAGAAATCAATAAAAATACTGACCATTTCAGTATCATCGTCATCATCCTCCATCTCTTCCGGCTCCGCTTTGGCTGGTTGCCTCTTCGCGAGCGCGTTCTTGGCGGCCTTCAAGTTCTTGAGTTTCTTCATCTTGGCACTCGTACCCTACAACAAATTGTCATTTAATACATAAAGTACCTGGGTGACCGAGCTTTGCTCGGTTTAAATACTAAATATACTTAGATACCTACAGATAAAAGAATCCGAGAATAGTTATTTGTTATACAAGAGTGCAAAGTGGCTTTTTAACCGCGTGCTCAATTTTGATGACCGAGCAAGCGAAGGATTCTAAAGTTAAAGCGTTAAGCGTTAATAATTTAACGTTACGACGTTAAATATAGCCTATATATAGCCTTCCTCGATAAATGGACTATCCAACAGAGAAATAATCTTTCAGTTCGGACCAGTAGTTCCCGAGATCCTTGCGTTCAAACAAACGTAGTAGCGTACTACTATCAACAGAAGCGGAGTATGAATGAAAAATGTAACAAAAGGGGGAAAAATATTGCATTTTGAGAGCTTTCGTTGCGTGACAGCATGTGTCTATCTTTTTAAGGTTGCGTCATTAGAACCTAAGGTAACCGAATTTGTTCGAAATCTGAATTGGCACGACCAATTTTCGATAGATGCCGTAGCAACGCGCGCACGATTCAGCTAGTACCTATTAAATATATAATATTATAAAGCTGAAGAGTTTGTTTGTTTGTTTGTTTGTTTGTTTGTTTGTTTGTTTGAACGCTAGGATCTCGGAAACTACTGGACCGATACGAAAGATTCTTTTTTTGTTGGATACTCTATTTATCGAGGAAGGCTATAGGGTATATAACATTACGCTACTATCAATAGGTACGGAGTATGAGTGAAGAATGTAAAGAAAACGGGGAAAAATATTTCTCTTCGAGAGCTTTAGTTCCGTGAATTTAAATTCTCTTTGGTCGCTGAAGTCTGTGACGGCGCGTGTCTACATTTAAAGTTTGTGTCATTTGAAGTAATCAAATTTGTTCTACAACAATACATTGTTGCTTATTTACGTATTTTTAGGGTTCCGTAAAACGTAATAAAGTGGCCAGCAATGGATATTTTAGTACGGATTTTCCTCAAATAGACGCGGGTGAAACCGCGGGGCACAGCTAGTTAAATATATTGGTGGAGATTTCACACACAACACCATCTGACCCCAAACAAAGCAAAGCTTGTACTATGGAAGACAGAGCTGATATAAACAATAAAGTGGTCAAGTGCGAGTTGGAGTCGCCCATGAAGGGTTCCGTTGCAGCAAGTAACATAATATACATAGTACACATAGTTCTTGTAGTTCGTTGTAACTTTGATCGAAGTTTCAATAATAGTGTATTTATGACGTACTAAAAAAAAAGTACTCATCAGATCGAGCTCAAACTAATTTTCGTTGGTAGTTTACATGGTAATGTACAACATATACTTTTTTTAGATTTTTCATTATCGTACTTTAGAAGTTAGAGGGGGGGGGGACACACATTTTACGACTTTGGAAGTGTCTCTCGCGCAAATTATTCAGTGTAGAGGAAAATGATTTTAGAAACCTTAACATCATTTTTGAAGACCTATCGATTGACACCCCACACGTGTAGGTTTGATGAAAAAAAAATTTTTGAAATTCAGTTCTCAATATGGGGGGCAACCCTAATTTTTCTTTTTTTTTAATTTTTTTGTTTTAATCCTAATGCGGTTCACAGAATACATCTACTCACCAACTTTCAACAGTGTAGTTCTCATAGTTTCGGCAAAAAGTGGCTGTGACATACGGACGGACAGACAGACAGACAGACAGACAGACAGACAGACAGACAGACAGACAGACAGACATGACGAATCTATAAGGGTTCCGTTTTTACGTTTTACGGAACCCTAAATAAAGTAGCCAAGTGCGAGTTGGACTCGCCCATGAAGGGTTCCGTTGCAGCAAGTAACATAATATACATAGTACACATAGTTCTTGTAGTTCGTTGTAACTTTGATCGAAGTTTTAATAATAGTGTATTTATGACGTACTAAAAAAAAACTACTCATCAGATCGAGTTCAAACTAATTTTCGTTGGTAGTTTTCATGGTAATGTACATCATATATTTTTTTTAGTTTTTTCATTCTCTTACTTTAGAAGTTAGAGGGGGGGGGACACACATTTTACCACTTTGGAAGCGTCTCTCGCGCAAGTTATTCAGTGTAGACAAAAATTAAATTAGCAACCTCAACATCATTTTTTATGACCTATCGATAGACACCCCACACGTGTAGATTTGATGAAAAAAAAAATTTTGAACTTCAGTTCTCAGTATGGGGGGCACCCCTAATTTTTGTTTTTTTTTTTTAATTTTGTAAAAATCTTAATGCGGTTCACAGAATACATCTACTTACCAAGTTTCAACAGTGTAGTTCTCATAGTTTGGGCAAAAAGTGGCTGTGACATACGGACGGACAGACAGACAGACAGACAGACAGACAGACAGACAGACAGACATGACGAATCTATAAGGGTTCCGTTTTTACGTTTTACGGAACCCTAAAAAGGGACATTCATACCGAACTCCCGATAGAAGTGAAAACTTATAACTCAGAATTAGATAGCTCACTTTAGAACCTACGCGGGTGAAACAGGAGAGCGTGGCCATGAAGAATATGAAGCCATGATGAAGCTATGGGAAATGCACGCATTTCTGGATGGCTAATGGGAAATGCTGTCGCATTTCTAGACAGCCAATGGGAAATGCTGACGCATTTCTAGATACCCAATGGGAAATGCTGACGCATTTCTAGATACACAATGGGGAATGCTGACGCATTTCTAGATACCCAATGGGGAATGCTGACGCATTTCTAGATAGCCAATGGGAAAAGCTGACGCATTTCTAGATGGCCAATGGGAAGTGCTGACGCATTTCTAGATACCCAATGGGGAATGCTGACGCATTCCTAGATACCCAATGGGGAATGCTGACGCATTTCTAGATACACAATGGGGAATGCTGACGCATTTCTAGATACCCAATGGGGAATGCTGACGCATTTCTAGATACCCAATGGGGAATGCTGACGCATTTCTAGATACCCAATGGGGAATGCTGACGCATTTCTAGTTACCCAATGGGAAAAGCTGACGCATTTCTAGATGGCCAATGGGAAGTGCTGACGCATTTCTAGATACCCAATGGGGAATGCTGACGCATTTCTACATACCTAATGGAAAATGCTAACGCATTTCTAGATACCCAATGGGGAATGCTGATGCATTTCTAGATACCCAATGGGGAATGCTGACGTATTTCTAGATACCCAATGGGGAATGCTGACGCATTTCTAGTTACCCAATGGGAAAAGCTGACGCATTTCTAGATGGCCAATGGGAAGTGCTGACGCATTTCTAGATACCCAATGGGGAATGCTGACGCATTTCTACATACCTAATGGAAAATGCTAACGCATTTCTAGATACCCAATGGGGAATGCTGATGCATTTCTAGATACACAATGGGGAATGCTGACGCATTTCTAGATACCCAATGGGGAATGCTGACGCATTTCTAGATAGCCAATGGGAAAAGCTGACGCATTTCTAGATGGCCAATGGGAAGTGCTGACGCATTTCTAGATGGCCAACCGGAGCTCTAATGGATGGACCGATTTCAATGCGGTTTTTTTATTAGAAGGCTAAAATTAACCTCGAAAGCTATGCAGGTGTTCTTGGCTATTTTTTGGTTATTATTGATTCAAGATGGCGGCCTCTACAAAAATATTTCTTCACAACCTATCTCAATATGGGTATCAAATGAAAGGGCTTGACTAGTAGGATACTAAACACAATGACAAATTTCAAATCCAAGATGGCCGCCACCACAAAATGCCATTTTTTTTTTACTACACCCTTAGTATGGGTATCAAATGAAAGGGCTTGACTAGTAGAATGCTATACAGATTACGAATCCGAAGTTGTCGTGGGTAAATCGACATTTTTAATTTTGTTCTTGTTAATTGAACAAGTATTTTTATAGTAGAGAGTGACGAGACGAGCAGGACATGAGCCTGATGGTAAGCAACATGCCTGCCACATAACAGCACAGTGACACGCAGCTATTGGAACATGAATGAGTTATTCAATACCTCATGTATTGTGCGTCATACCTCGTATACGAAGTCATCATCATCATCAGTTGAGGCCGCGTCGCCGGCGGCCGCGCGGATGTCTCTCACCGTCTTAGTCAGTTTCTTCTTACCCTTGCTATCGTCTTCGCCCAGCATTCTCTGACATCAGAAAACATATGTTTATTTTATCTATTTTACTAGATTAGCTTAACAATTTTAAATGAGCAATTCTTGTGTATCTTATCTATACTAATATTATAAAGCTGAAGAGTTTGTTTGTTTGTTTGTTTGAACGCAAGGATCTCTGGAACTACTGGTCCGAATTGAAAGATTATTTCTTTGTAGGATAGTCCATTTATCGAGGAAGGCTATAGGCTATTTAACATTACGCTACTATCAACAGGAGCCGAGCATGAATAAAAAATGTAACAAAAACGGGAAAAAATATTGCTCATTGAGAGCTTTCGTTGCGTGACAGCATATGTCATATTTTAAAGGTTGCGTCATTAGAACCAAAAGTAACCGAATCTGTTCAAAATTTGAAATGGTACGGCCAATTTTCGATAGATGGCGTAGCAACGCGCGCGCGTTCAGCTAGTATCTTAATAGTCAAGTTTTACATTAAATAAAACTTATATTATTGAGCAGAGACGATGCACAGCATCTATAGTGAGATTGCGCTGTTCTTCTTTCTGGCAACACACAGGAAATACGTCACACTTCTGGTAACTTTAGTCTATGGAAATGGCATGATGCTACCTAATTTCCGGTTTTGGTCACCTGAGCTTGAGCTAAGGCGATGTACCCTCATAGAAGTCTCTCACTCAACAGGAGGCCTGAAAGGGATGCTGTGCATCGTCTCTGCTCAATAATCTAAGTTTTATTTAATGTAAAACTTGACTATTATATCGGCATGTGACGATGCACAGCATCTATAGTGAGAGATGTGTTTATTAGCTCCTGGTGACCCCGGCGACGCTATGTGTAGAAAAGAGTAAAAAATAAGTTAGGCAGATAATGCATTTTACAAACAATAAAATATTAACTTCGCATTATAGCTATTAATAATTGAAAATCATGTTTATATCATGTATGTAATTCCTGGTTTCTAACCAGGAATTTATCGAATCAAATGATTCGGTATTCACTCAGATGAAATAGTTAGGAGGCATTACCGTTGAATTAAAACTTCCACGAGAAGCCTTCATATTGGCATCTGAATAAATTATCATTACCCAGTTACCGGCAAATTGACACGAAAAGGGAATTATTACCATCAGTTGTGTGTCTATCTTTCTCAATTCAAATTTTCTTATTCCAAAATAGGACAGACATCTTTGACAGAATTAGGATGTTCCAAAAGTTTCCCAACCTGATTGAATATACATGTATCGGTGTCAGTCTTTGAACCAAAAAGCTGGTCATGATGTTACGGCCTTACCATCGCCAAAAATATGTTTTGAAGATATTCTAAAAAGAGTAAGGTCATGCATTAAACATATTTAATAGAGTCACAGACGTGTGTATGACCTGGTGCCTGATGCTGAAAAATTATACAACTATGCATGCGATACTTCAAACGGAGTAATGATACACGATAGATCATTGTATAAATATGTTAACATGTCATTTGGCTTCCAACTTAAGTTGTGTCGCAAAAGGCTTTTGTCAAGCTGTCTAGGCTAGCTAAGAGTTTTTCCTTTTATCTATTAAGAGAATAAATTTCAAAACTTTTCCTTATAAAACATGTTTGTTTAGCAAATGAGCACCCAGATCAGAGTGTTGTGACTGGTTATGCAATTGTGCTAGATACCTTCCCAACGAGTTTAGATCCGCGAGTTTATAATTATAGTTGAAATTAATAGCTGCTCACTACTCTATGCAAAGGCCATAAACTGGTACATAAGTTTTAGGAGTTGAATCTCGCCATCTCGCTCTTAAGTAGGTTTCATTCTACTTCGGACCTAGACTCTAGTAAGTTAGTTCAATTCCGTAATTCTATAAGTATATGTGGAGGAGTCCACTTCTACAATCCACGTCTACTAGGACTTAAAATAGGCGGGTCAGACCAATAAGGGTTCGGCCAGATTGTACTGTGAGAACTCGGCGGCGGTGCGTGCTGGCACGGTCCGAGGACATGACCACGTTTAACTTAACTGGAACGGCAAACTCACAGGCAAAATCGTGTGGCGCCACCAATAAAATCTTTTGTACTCCACATCTTGTCCTATTATTGCTGCCCCTGAATTATAAGGCTGCACCTGCGCTTGGCGCGTATTTTTTCGCAGACTTCAAGTGATGTTCTCTGACGTGAAGATTCCAATACGGTGGAGGAAATACACGCGCATTATGAAACATTGCTGTTTTGTCCGAGTGATTTTTGGTGACATAATCCCTCATAATTTTGGTTGATGTACATTGAACTTCAAGAGACGCTGAAACTAGAGCTGGCCATAGTAATTGCCATTCTGATATATATATTTCCCTCGGGACAACCCGTCGGCAACTAAGTTTAGTCTGCCTGGTAGGTTACTCTCCAGGTGGCTAAGAGTACACTCAAGAAGGTGCATCAGTTGGTAGGTTAGGTCTTGTAGAGCAACGGGCTTCATCCCATCCCTACGCCGCAATCGTTCGCTTGTCTGTCTATAGAATTACATGACATTCTTACCTTACATTCAATTTGTGTATGAAGTGGGATATTATGCAACACCAATGGAGTTGAGACTGGTCTCACCTGCCATATATCAGAGAGCTTTTAACCGTTGTCTGCTGCTTCGGCGGCCAAGATTGATACAAAATCTGTTGTAAGCGATTGTTCGGCTACATTGATTCGTTCCATTTTAGATCCGTTCTTACTGCTGGTGGAATCTGCATCTGCTGCAGGGTAGATTTGTGCTTAGGATCTCCTAAGCGCCTCCTCCCCAGTTGTTGCATGTGAAGACAGTGCAACCGACCTCGGGGTGTTTCAAAAGCTGTGAAGTTTCAAAAGCTCTGCAGAATCTAGCTTTCTTTCAGAGATGATTTGTCCCATTGCAGCACATAATTTCACCAAAAGCTGTGAAGTTTCAAAAGCTCTGCAGAATCTAGCTTTCTTTCAGAGATGATTTGTCCCATTGCAGCACATAATTTCACCTTTGTACGATAGTTTGTACAGGGACCGGTTTGGTATTTTGACACGTGTCGTAAACCAGATCGAGGTATTCAAATTTCAGGAATCGAGATGGTCGCAGGACCGATTTCTCATAGTTTATAGACCCACTACACACACAGTACCCACATACTTCTGTTCCGAAAACAGCGCCGTCCGATTGGAGAGAGCAGCACAGTTCTTTTGGCGCAAATGACAATCCGAATGGAAAGCTGGTTATTTGGAGAACTTCTTGCTTGTGTATCAGCTGAAGAAACTTCCGGTGGGCCTCTGCCATGAGTACGAGTGATCCAGTGGCAAAATCAGTTAAGCAAGCACAGGCTTGGAGATAATAGCATTTAACGCTTGCTGAGGGGCCTACGGAGCCCGGAGCCACTGCCTCTGATAAGATCGAGAGGATAGCCTCCTTGAAAGTTGTGTGTGGGGTTATACAAGCACAGGCTTGGATATAATAGCGTGTAACGCTTGCTGAGGGGCCTACGGAGCCCGGAGCCACTGCCTCTGATAAGATCGAGAGGACAGCCTCCTTGAAAATTGTGTGTGGGGTTATACAAGCACAGGCTTGGAGGTAAATGGTAGACGCCTGTAGTAGGGCCTACGGAGCCCGAGGCGTCTGCCACTGTCTCCGATACGCTCGGGAGACAGCCTCCTTCAAAATTCCGTGTGAGGATGTGCTATTCATTTGCGGTCATGCCCTTTCTTTCCTGACGGATTCTCCGTCCTTTGCAGCGTTCTTGACAAGGAAGTTATAAGTCACGCTAACGGCGCGCTGTGTCAGGGTTTTGAAGTGAAGAACTGTTTTTTTGTCAAGAAAAGCAGTAAATTTAGGTCTTGGGCCTTGACCGGAACTTCTTACGTCCTTGTTTTCGGCTAAACCACAGCGAAATCCGCTCATCTACTGTACACTACCTGTGTTTTTCAATTAAGTCTGTCATTGACGAGATGCTTAGTACTCGGGGGAATTTTACGCAGATTTCTTCAAAGAATGTTGTTGGTAATTTCTATCATGATATGCTCCGACAGTTTTCCGCAAATAGTCTGTACGACTTCCTCACAAATTTTGAAATACATACTTTGATGTGAAGCTTAACAGTTGTGAACACAGTCTAGATACACATACATTGTGTGACACTGTTGTAAAATATTGCAAAAATTCTAAAATGAAAGGATGCCGAGTTTTTATGCAAACCTTCCTGAAGAGTTTTAATGGTGATTTCCATCAGGATTCGCTCTTGACGAATTTAATTGCAATCAGCTCGTTTTCCGCAAACGACCAGTACAGCCTCCTCACTAGTTTTGTGAAGCTTTGAAGTGAGGATTAATCGGTAAACAGTGTTGAAATAGTACATTATGATATAAGTGCGGTAAGTTGATAATTACAGCCGAGGCTTTATTGCTAGCTCGAGCCGAAGGCGAGAGCTATAATTAGCAGAGGCTGTAATTATCAAAGCGCACGTATGTCATACGACGTTTTATAACATATTTGCGAGGAAATAAACAAAACTCTGACGACATTTTCAAATAAAAACAATACAGCGAAAAAAACGCGCGGAATAATATTTACTTGATCATAGCTATGGTCGTTATATAGCATAAAGTGTTGTATAACTATTTATAAGACTTTATAACGAAAACACGTTATGAGAAAATCTCATAACAGCTTAATTTCAAGTAGCGGTATACACTTTTAAAACTACATAACAACCATTGCTTACTTTATCGCGCAACGAAATGTATAACTCTTTGCGTGCAACGCAATCGGTACCGATTTTTAGTTATTGCCATAACTGTATCGTACCGGTTAGAGCGAGTGAGATACATATGTAGTGGTATAAGTGTGAGTAAGAAAGGAGCATAGATCTATTGGACGCATTCGGTTATTGAAAAATGAATCTTATCTTGTTATGGTGAAAGACGAAAATAAATAGTTTTGATACCGTTATTTGGATATGCGTAACAGTTGCGTTCCGTTATCTGAAAAACCCGTAACGACACATGGCTACTTGATCACAGGTCACAGCACAGAGTAAGTAATCACTATGGATCACAGATTAGCAATGCGCGCGCATCGGCGACTTTTTTTTAAAGCAACGGCACAGAACCAGCCGGTATGCCATTAATAATGAAGTAAATTAATATTTTTGTGTTTTGTTACAGAAAAATTAAAGTAATGTATGGTCTAAATTAATTAAATTAACGAATTTAATCATTCTTTATTATATTTTACCACTCAAAGTTAATTTTATTCATAAAATGTTGACCACACTTTTCTGACATAAAAACTCTTTACTAAGATTTAAAAAGGTACCGTTCGTTTTAGACGGAGCATATCTCTCTACCTAGTCTGTGGACGGAGCATTTTGAAACCGTGCGTTTTACATTACACATTACAGCACTAGTGCGTAATAATATACATTACGATACAGAAATTGGTCCAATAAGAGACCCTTTACGAGCAAATATGTTATAAATATTATTACGTGTTAGATAGGCATTATACAGTCTTACTAACGCCTTTTTCTTAGTATCCAGGCAATCTCTAGCCTTTAAAAGTTGACAAAGTCGGTCGTCAAATTTGATGTTGATAAAACTGGGGGTAGCAAAAGTTGACTTTGGCCATAGGTGTACCCGACATCTTTATCGGATGATTATCTCAAATTATTTCAGATTTTGTAGGCGGTTCAGTCCAGTAAAACCACATCGAGTTTCGAAAGAATGTCTCGATTGTTGTCTGGTCTGTTCCATAGCACAAACGATCTCGGACTTTGTGGTAGAAAAAGTTACTGTTCAGAAAAGATAGCGGGCACCATCCGTTCACTAATCCACGGAAACTCCGGAATCGCTCGTACTTCATCAATAAATTTACAAAAAACCGCTGTGCATCTCACTTACCTGCTTTTCTTCATTACCTCTGCTCTTTCATAGTAGTTTGATGAGGCCAGCCGCTTGTGACCACGCGGCGGTGGTTCATCGTACGATAAGCCCTGCCGCTTACTCCGGCCCAGACTTGTCCTCGGACGAAGCCTGCCATTAGGGAGTGTGCGACACTCGCTCATCCTCGAGGCCCACTTCCGAGGCGGGCGAAGACAATCTATTTCTTACCGGTACCGCTAGGTACCCGTTTCAATCACTACAATTGGAATCACTAATTGCACTTAACGCTTGATCAGTTATTTTCACTTTAGTATAGCACTCGCGCGACACACTAGACAAATAAATGACCATAATCAGATTAAACTATTCGAATTACCGAAATTTTCTCAAAATCAGTGAAAGTTTCGGCTTGAGTTGTTGCTTCAACGAAAGAATACGACGCTATGAGGGTACATCGCCTTAGCTCAAGCTCAGGTGACCAAAACCGGAAATTAGGTAGCATCATGCCATTTCCATAGACTAAAGTTACCAGAAGTGTGACGTATTTCCTGTGTGTTGCCAGAAAGAAGAACAGCGCAATCTCACTATAGATGCTGTGCATCGTCACATGCCGATATAATATACAGTGTTACTGATAATCAACCTGCTTCCGGTTACGGGCATGTTTTGTTTATGTTCTGAAAGTTTTAAACAAACAACATTCGTTCAACAACTTTTGGTAAAGTTGTTGTTCAGTTGTTATGTTATTTTATTAGAATATATTTTATTTTATTCAATAGTATTAATTCAATAACATATTATAGAATTCTAGACCACCTTTTCGTAGTTTGGTTCACTTTTAACGCAGTCTGGTTTTATTTATTTTTTTTGACGTGACAACGTCTTATAATTCGATGAAGCCGGCTGCACGCCCATAAAACATGACGTCATGTGCCGTTAACGCCGTTACCTCGCCGCATGACGTCATGCGGCGTTACCTCGCTCTAAGGCGTAGTTGAAGTTGTCACGTTCAACTATCGTCAGTAAACCGACTTTACAGACAGGCCCGCCGCAACGGCGCGTGCAAGGCGTGCACCGCACGCGGGCGGCACGCCCAGGGGGGCGGCAAACCGAGCGACTCATCAGGCATCAAGTATTTGAAGTCATTATCATAATCTCATAATACCTACCCCACCATAGGTATGTATAAGAAATATCATAGCACGGAAAATATGACAAAAAAACGCAAATACCGCCATCTATTGGCGTCCGTTAACTAAGATGCAGTACCAAACGTATCCTGTTATTGTAAGAAAATCAGGGGGTCCACTGCCTAACGAAAACGCTTTGACGCTTTGACATTGCTGTCTCTTTTCTTCTCGCTTGAAATGAAAAAGACGGCAATGTTAGGCGGTAGACCGCCAGGTCTAGGGAAGTTAAAATAATAATCTAATCTGCGGGAATCCCCTTTAGAGATTTTTTCCCCTTTCCCAATTGGAAAGTTTTAGGTACACACCTAGAGTCTTTTACGGTTACGCAATCGAACTTACGATTTGTGCTGCAATTATTAAGATAAGTAATGTTTCTTTTGACTTTTTTTGGCTTCGGATTAGTTAATGATATTATTTAAATTTGATTTTGTGATTATACTTAATTCAATCATCCGCCAGTAAAAAAACAGAAGTGCAGAGGAATCATAATTATGGTAAGTAGTTACGCTTATTTATAGACTTATCACAATAATTACTGTTCAAGGAACAATAAAATAAGGGATTTTAATTCATAAAAAATATTATTTACTAACGACGGAATTTTATAAGTTTGAAGTGTATGTGTGTCTGTCTTGCTGTGGCAGCATAGCCCCCGAACAGAGTAGGTGCCTGCTTTTTGTAAGATTAATTTGTTGGATTATTCGGATATTGTCGGGTTTTAGCTACCCTGCTAATATTATAAATGTCAATGTATTGATGTTTGAATGTTTGTTGCTCAATCACGTCCTAACGGATGAACAGATCGGGCTGAAATTTGGAACACGGATAGTTTATAGTCTGGAATAACACATTAGTTACTTTTTATCCCGAAAAAACAACGGGAACGGGAACTACGCGTGTAACACCACGGGGCGCTGCTAGTATCACAAATATCAATGTATGAATGTTTGGATACATAGATGTTTGTCGCTCAATCACGTTGCAGCTCATGACCGGATAGGGCTGAAATTTGGAAAACAGATCTTAGTCTGGAAGAACACATAGGCTACTTTTTATCCCGAGAAAATAACGGGAGTGGGACTACGCGGGTAACACCGCGGGCGCTGCTAGTGCTAAAACATAGTAGTATAAAATCGATCCAAGATGGCCACCTCCACGAATGGCGAATTACATCCAGAATCCAGATTAAGTTTTTTAAAACATTTTTTTTTCACAACTCCCTCACTATGGTATCAAATGAAAGGGCCTGACTACAGAGACTATGTTACATGTCAAATGAATTTGATGGCCATTACCACAAAATAGAGATCAGCATTTTTTTCGCAACTCCCTCAATACCTATGGCTTTTAAATGAAAGGACTTGTTTAGTAGTAAACACTACACATATACAATAAGACAAGTTTCAAAACAAAGATCGAGGGCAGTTATATTATTTTTATTGCTTGTAGTGTACGAAGTTTGTCTTTAATATTACTATATAATACTACTTATAAAAAAATAAAATGAATGAATGAATTACGTAAATTTTGTTCTGATTGAAATTAACTTACTGTGACTGTGGTGTAGATCGTGTAGTTATTACGTGATTTAAAAGTCTATTTGTCTTAACTTTTTAAGCATATTAAAATGAAACATAATTAAAAAAGTATCTTAATTTTACAAATAATTTTAGGAACCGCAAAAAAGAAAAAAACTTTCGGGAGCGCAATTTCGACAACAAAAACGAGAAAAAGACAAAATGAAAAAATTGCGGGTTCTTTACTTAAATTTTCAAGCAAGCCAGAAAATAAGGAAAACAATCGTCAAGAAGACATTGAAGTAGCTTCAACAAGTACAGCTTAAATCACCACAACTTTGTTAAAAAAGTTTATTCAAAAATTTACAGAATATCGCACGGATGAACATTTTCAAACGGTATTAACAGAAGCTCAACTCAACGTAGAAACAGATTTCCTGCCATTGAATAGAATACGTCCTAGAAAAAAAACCACACAATTTCTATATGCACACAGAGATGAAGTTATAGAAGACCCCAAAACAAAATATAGAGTAGAGTTTTATTTTAGAATTCTTGATCAAACAATAACTTATTTAAATAATAGATTCGACGAGTTGAAGACATTTTCCGAAGTATTTGGCTTTTTTACAAATAATTTATTTAACTATCCCAATGATGATTTATTGAAATACTGTAAGATTTAAATCTAAAACTTAAAAATAATTCAAGTGGTGAATCAGATATTGACGGTATTGATTTATTTATGAAATCATTGCACTAAAATTAAATTTTTCAGAAAACCAGTGTAATGATCCGCAAACTCATTTGCAATAACTTTTAACCAATGATTTAATTTCAACATTTTCGAACACAGCAAAATCCCTAAGAATATTACTTACACTGCCCGTTTCAGTGGCATCTGGTGAAAGATTTTTTTCTAAATTAAAAATAATCAAAAACTATTTCTCTGCCCACTGCCCTCGTGGCTTAGTTGGTAGTAGCTCTGCCTGCGAAGCCGAGGGTCGTGGGTTCGATTCCCACCCAGTGCAAATATTTGTGTGATGAATTCAAATGTTTGCACTGTGTCTGGGTGTTTCTATGTATAATAAGTATGTATTTAAAACTATATAAGTATTATATCAGCTATCTGGCCGCCATCACACAAGCTTTGCTTAGTTTGGGGTCAGATGGTATTGTGTGTGAATTGTCCACCAATATTTATTTATTTAAGACCAACAACGCTTCAGCAAAGATTAAGTAATTTAGCTATAGTTTCGACTGAACATGAAATTTTAAACAATTTGGATACAAGAAAGTTGATAGAAGATTTTGGAAATATAAAGGCAAGAAGAGTTAATTTTTTGTAGATTAATAGCAGAGCTGATCCGGCCGTTCCACCTAATATAGATTTAAATTTAAATAGCGACTTTTAAATTTATCCTAATCTACTGGACGAACATCAAATGTTTTAAATGTAGGCGTAGTTTTTAGGTTTTCCTAGAAACTACGAAACTGCGAAATTGTTGTTTTTACTACATTCCAAGCATTAAAAAAAAAAAAAAATTTACTTTTGTGACAAGAACGCCTAGTTTGTGGAATGCCCCAGTAGTTTCCCAATGGTTGCAATCTTGGTGTCTTTATATCGAGAATGACTCAGTTTCTTCTAGGTAAGCACCCTCCATAGTAAATCGTATTGTCGCTTAATATCAGGCTAGATGGCGTTCTACTCGGTAAAAAAATTTACTCATTATTACGTGTTTAATTGAATACTTGATTGTTTGATGTTTTTTTCATGGATTATAAAATAATTTCTAATGTACCTGTGACTTGCCCAGTGTAACTATATGTTATAAGGTCAATAAATAAATCTAATCTATTAAAAATATATGATGTACAATTACCATGCAAACTAGGTACCAACGAAAATTGGTTAGAAACTCGATCTGAGGAGTAGTTTTTTTTAGTACGTCATAAATACACTATTATTAAAACTTCGATATAAGTTACAACGTACTACAAGAACTATGTGTACTATGTATGTTATGTTACTTGCTGTAACGGAACCCTTCATGGGCGAGTTCAACTCGCACTTGGCCACTTTATTTTTTATACTCAGGATAAGTAGTCGTAGGGCGGCGTAATCGGCATTGCACGCGGGCGACGAAGGAGCCAGCAGCGCGCCTGTTTACAGACAACCATTTTTTTAGAGACGAGACTCTTAGCATTCCATGGATTCACCGTGAGGCTGCCGGGTCCATCGTGGTAGAGAAATCTCGAATAGACCCCAAGACTTGTGACTCGGGTAGTAGGTTTAAAAGGGGCCCCTTTTGGTGACGTACGTCAACACTCACCTTCACTACTCGTATTTCTCTCCCTGCCCAGCCAAATCCGATATGATCCTACTAGTGCAGCTTTAGATACTCGTTCTAGTATAGAAGTTACTACACTTCTGGACAAGCCAAGGTCTTTAAGCAGCTTATAGAGATATTTTGCTGGTATACCTCTCGCTCCTACTTCTACAGCGTATAAATTAACTACATAGCCATTTTTTGTTAATTCGTTTTGAAGGTCGTAATACTTATTTTGTTTCATCACGTGGCAATTATATAGGAAAATTTATATAGGAAAAAATATACGACTTTTCAAAAACTGTAGAACATAAGTTGACAAATTTTATGTACTTAACATGCCCTTAAATAGACGCAGGCTTGTTCCCAATAACCCTGTATATTTGTATACTTACAAGTAAATCATCAGTATCATTTCCATCGTCCTTTACCTCCGTTCTCACTTTAGTATTTTTTTCAACTGTGCTCCTGAAAGGTAACAGAAAGAAAAGAGTTAATTTTATATTTGAAGCGAAAATTAGTTTGCGTCTTGTTCTAGCCCTTATTACACTTAGCTAAATTAGACTGAATTTAGTGACATTTATATAATAGCATGCATACTAAATTCAGAAGCTAATATTGGTAGTCTATATCTAGGTATATGGTGATTACGTCAGCAATCTATACTCAGTACCTGGGTCACCGAGCTTTGCTCGGTTTAAATAAGTACTAAAAATACTTATGTAGATACTCTTAGGTTTTCTTAAAAAAAAAGTGGCCAAGTGCGAGTTGGACTCGCCCATGAAGGGTTCCGTTGCAGCAAGTAACATAATATACATAGTACAAATAGTTCTTGTAGTTCGTTGTAACTTTGGTCGAAGTTTCAATAATAGTGTAGTTATGACGTACCTACTAAAAAAAAACTACTCATCAGATCGAGTTCAAACCAATTTTCGTTGGTAGTTTACATAGTAACGTACATCATATATTTTTTTTAGATTTTTCATTCTCTTACTTTAGAAGTTAGAGGGGGGGGGACACACATTTTACCACTTTGGAAGTGTCTCTTGCGCAAATTATTCAGTGTAGACAACAATTATATTAGAAACCTCAACATCATTTTTGAAGACCTATCGATAGACATATCACACGTGTAGGTTTGATGAAAAAAAAATTTTGGAGTTTCAGTTCGCAGTATGGAGGGCAACCCTAATTTTTCTTTTTTTTTCTTTTTTTTTGTAAAAATCCTAATGCAGTTCACAGAATACATCTACTTACCAAGTTTCAACAGTGTAGTTCTCATAGTTTCGGCAAAAAATGGCTGTGACATACGGACGGACAGACAGACAGACAGACAGACAGACATGACGAATCTATAAGGGTTCCGTTTTTACGTTTTACGGAACCCTAAAAAAGAATACTTGAAAAAAAAAGAGAACCCGTCTGGATTCGAACCCGCAGCTCATAATTCGTTACCGCCACGAACGCCCGACTTCCCGTCTGAGCCAATTATGCTGTCACGTCATGCGGCGAAATTTATCTTCGCATTCTAATGTCTAATGTGACAGATTTTCATTGTCTAAAAACGCGCATAATATGCGGTTTTTTAAAATGAAACCTAGTTAGATCGATTTATCGTCCCTGACACCCCCTGCATACATAATTTCATGAAAATCGTTCGCGCCGTTTCCGAGATTCAGATTCTATATATATATACATATTTATATAGGTACAATGTACACGTGAATGAAGTTCAGCGTCAAAATCTGTGTGTGGGTGCGCCAAAAGAAGTTTTCACTTCCAAACCCCTTAAAACCGAAGTGAAACTGCGGCCACAGTTAGCAATAATATAGCACTAGCTGAATCGCGCGCGCGTTGCTACGCCATCTATCTAAAATTCATCGTACTAATTCTAATTTTGAACAAATTCGGTTACCTTAGGTTCTAATGACGCAACCTTTCACGAACCTTTGACGAATGACGCATGCTGTCACGCAACGAAAACTCTCAAAAAGCAAAATTATTTCCCGTTTTTGTTACATTTTTCATTCATGCTTCGTTCCTGTTGATAGTAGCGTAATGTTAAATAGCCTATAGCCTTCCTCGATAAATGGACTATCCAACAGAGAAAGAACCTTTCAATTCGGACCAGTAGTTCCCGAGATCCTTGCGTTCAAACAAACAAACAAACCAACTCTTCAGCTTTATAATATTATAGTATAGATGGGTGACCGAGCTTTGCTCGGTTTTAACACTGAGTATACTTAGATACCTACAGATAAAGGGATTATACAGTAATAGATTTTCTCATAAAAAAGAAGAAACTTGAAATAAAAAGAGGTGCCATCTGGATTCGAACCCAGATCTACTATTTCGTGACCGCCCAACTTCCCGCCTGAACTATTATACTGTCGCGCACCGTTGCGAAATTTACCGTCGCATTCTAATGTTAATGTAACAGTTTTTAGGGTTCCGTAAAACGTAAAAACGGAACCCTTATAGATTCGTCATGTCTGTCTGTCTGTCCGTCCGTATTTTCATCAAACCTACACGTATGGGATGTCTATCGATAGGTCTTCAAAAATGATGTTGAGGTTTCTAATACAGTTTTTGTCTACACTGAATAATTTGCGCGAGAGACACTTCCAAAGTGGTAAAATGTGCCCCCCCTCTAACTTCTAAAATAAGAGAATTAAAAAACTAAACAAATATATATGATGTACATTACCATGCAAACTACCAACGAATATTGGTTTGAACTCGATCTGATGAGTAGTTTTTTTTAGTACGTCATAAATACACTATTATTAAAACTTCGATCAAAGTTACAACGAACTAAAAAAACGATGTGTACTATGTAAATTATGTTACTTGCTGCAATGGAACCTTCATGGGCGAGTCCAACTCGCACTTGGCCAATTTATTCATTGTCTAAAAACGCGCATAAATTACGTTTTTTTTTAATGGAAATTAACTAGATCGATTTATCGTCCCCGAAACCCCCTGCATACATGATTTCATGAATATCGTTCCAGCCGTTACCAAGATTCAGATTCTATATAGAACCTGAATAGCTAGTGTACTAGCATACACTAGCTGAACCATGCGAGCGTTGCTACGCCATCTATCGAAAATTGGTCGTATCAATTTAAATTTTAAACAAATTCCTAGACCTTAAAACAACCTTAACAAAGAACCTTAGCTTCTAATGACGGAACCTTTAAAAGATAGATACATGCTGTCACGCAATGAAAGCTCTCAAAAGCAATATTTTTCCCCTTTTTGTTACATTTTTCATTCATGCTCCGCTCCTGTTGATAGTAGCGTAATGTTAAATAGCCTGTAGCCTTCCTCGATAAAGGGACTATCCAACAGAGGAAGAATCTTTCAATTCGGACCAGTAGTTCCAGAGATCCTTGCGTTCAAACAAACAAACAAACTCTTCAGCTTTATAATATTAGTATATATACAAGTATTCCTCATTTAAAGGTATAAGATAATATAAAAATAGTAAACATGTGCTTACTTTTCTAAAAGTTGTTCAAAATCTTCCACCTTCCCTCCAGCCTTCTCCCCGTCCAAATGTTTCATTGTCTCCTCAATATTCAGCTCCACAGCTTTAGTCTCTATTTCATTAACGTTAGGATTCTTATTTACTGTGATCACTCTTTGTATAACTATATCGGATTCTTTGGCATTGCTTTCAAGTATATCCTGTGTGTATGTCTGACTTTCTATCATGGCTGCGTCTATGTTGGCCATCGCCATTAGATGCTCGATGCTCTGGGCCATGATTGTGTCGTTTGTGACATTTGTGTCACTTGTGACATTTGTGACATCTGTGTCATCTGTGACATTTGTGTCATTTGCGGCATTTGTGTCGATAGTGTCATTTAATGTCATATCGGAGTCGTTGATTGTGGTGTTCTGTGAAGTCAAATTATTGGTTTATTAAAAGTAGTACAATATATATTTTTTTTAACTTTTGTAGGTTTACACTTTACCGCCATCTCGCCTAATGTTAAGCGACTATGAAATAAGAATAAGAGCGAGAATAAAAACAATAAGAGGAAGAGTAATAATACCAAGAGAGAAGAGCCTAGAAGAACCTAGGGCCTCTTGCTCTAATTGTTCTCCATTATTCTTGTTCCCAAGCAAACAGTTGATTCTAAGCAAAGATAAGTATTACAACTATTGTCTAATGTTTATTTACTTCTGTACAGATTATGTCGGTGATGGCGCAGAGTTTACCTTGGCCACGTTCTTTCTCTGCCTTCTAGGGATTTGTGAAAGTGGCATTAGTCTTTCAATGTGATGAGAGTGGGTACTCTCATTGTTACATTTCTCAATGAACTAAGAACAAATCTATCTTTTTTCTATCGGAATGCTCGTAGCTCGAAAAAGCGACATCGTTTCATGGTTGATGTTCTAAAGACACGAACGAAGAGATTTGACTCTACTTTTGTGATAAGAACGTCTAGGCTGTGGAATACGTTGCCTGAGTGGGTTTTCCCCGATGGTTACAATCTTTGTGTCTTCAAATCGAGAGTGAATCGGTTTTTTCTAGGTAAACACGCTTCATCGTAGACCGCATCGTCGCTTTACATCAGGCGAGATGGCGGTCAAGTGTAAACCTATAAAAGGTAAAAAAAAAATAAAAAAAAAATAAATAACATACATACCATCTATTGGTTTTTCTATTCATTCTACTATCCTTTAAGTAATTAACAGCACATTCACATCTAAGCTCACAGAATTAAGGCTATCCTGACATAATTTAGGTTATAACAGCATAGAAACATAGAATCCTAAGAGATTCTAGAACCTAGAAGAATCCAATTCACTCTCGATTTTAAGAAGCCACATCGTCGCTAAGCGTCAGGCGAGATGGCGGTCAAGTGTAAACCTATAAGAGTTAAGAGGGCGCCTAGTGCCAGAAAACGAAAAAAGGACATTTTCGACGCCGCTCACTGAAGTTAAGTAACTAAAAACTATGCCAAAAAGAATATTGACGTGTGGGTACAATCAAGAAGAAGCACGATAACCAAATAGAATTTTTAAAATATATCAGAGTTTTTTACAATAAAACAGTAAAAATGACACCGAAAAACCCGTTTTAATTCGAGTACTCGAAATTATCAGCGATGACCCCTCATTATTTTTTGGTAATAAAATTCCTAATTGTACATTCTAGTAAAGTAACCGAACACTTTTTTAAATTTATGTTTAATTATTGAGTAACTAAATAAAACTTGGTCAAAAATGGACTCCTGATTTAATATTGATTTTTCCTCCAAACTGTGTCATGCTATTCTCGACTTTATGTATATCGCATTAAGAAACGCGTCGCGCGGGTGAAAACTGATTTTTCCCTGGCATTAGGCGCACTCTTAATAGGGTTACTTATGCTACGAGTACGTTACTAACCTTTGGATTGACATTTATTTCTATTTGTATTAGATTCGGTTCACTCTCAGCATTCATCTCACTTGTATCTGCATTTGCCTTAGTTTCCAACACAAATGCCCCATTTTCCTCCAAACCAGTCACAGAATGTGCTCCACTTACATTATCCCCATTTAAATGAGTTTCAACGTCAAAACTCAGCTCGTTTTGAGCAAACGAAGCTTCGTTTTCGTCTAAGTGCTCTTCAGTTTCAGGTAAGTGTGCTTCGCTTTCATTTAAGTGCGTTTCAGTGTCGGCTGACTGTGCTTCACTGGTTAATTGTGGCTCATTATCATTCGTTTCTGTTTCTGGTAAGTTTACTTCTGTTTCATCTAAGTGCTCTTCACTTTCTGCTAGATGATCTGCATTGTCGGCATCTAAGTGCTCTTCACTTTCTGCTAGATGCTCTTCATTGTCGGCCATGTGTGTCTCGGTATCGTCTATTTGAGCATCGTTAGTCCCCATGTTCGCTTCGCTGTCAAGAGTGCTGTCTAAGTGCTCTTCGTCTTCAGTTCCAAGTTGCGAGTCTGTGTGATCGTCCACAGTACCCTGGGACTGTAAAACAATATTTTACATATTAGTAAATTTTTTAGATTTTTTGGGTTCCGTAAAACGTAATAAAGAGGCCAAGTGCGAGTTGGACTCGCCCATGAAGGGTTCCGTTGCAGCAAGTAACATAATATACATAGTACACAATTTTGGTTGACATATTGGTGGACAAATTCACACACAACACCATCTGACCCCAAACTAAGCATTAAGCAAAGCTTGTATGATGGCGGCCAGATAGCTGATATAATACTTATATAGATTTAAATACATACTTATTATACGTAGAAACACCCAGACACAGTGCAAACATTTGAATTCATCACACAAATATTTGCACTAGGGGGGAATCGAACCCACGACCCTCGGCTTCGCAGGCAGAGCTACTACCAACTAAGCCACGAGGCCAGTCATATGAAAGGGCTTAACTAGTAGCATAATACACACTATAACAAATTTCAAATCCAAGATGGCGAATTTTTTTTTTTTATTACTACCTCAATATGGGTATCAAATGAAAGGGCTTGACTAGTAGAACACTATGCACTATGAAAAATTTTAAATACAAGATGGCCACCGCCACAAAATGGCGAAATTTCTTTTTTCACTTCTCCTTCAATAAGGATATCAAATAAAAGGGCTCGACTAGTAGAACGTTGGATAGATTACAAATCCGAGATAGTCGGGGGTAAAACAAAATCATTTTTTTTAATTTTGTTCTTGTTGAAACTATAAATTTATAATAACACCAACTACATGTAAACTTGGAATCAATTATGTAAGCACACTGTTCCAATGAGACAGCCTGGTTTCAGAACAAACAAATACTATTGATTTTATAAACTATCGACACCCCGCAGTTTTGCCTGCGTAGTTCCCGTTCCCGTTATTTTCCCGGGATAAAAAGTAGCCTATGTGTTTTTCCAAACTATGACATTTGGTCTTATTCCGAAAATCCCCTTAGATTTTACAATTTGTGGAATCATACAGCTCAGCCAGTACTTGGGCCATAATCTTAATTTTATATGCTAGAGGTGCGTACAATGCAAAAAAAACATTTATGTGATGAGTTTTGATGCATTTATGTACACGATTTGTGGAGCAGAACTTGAGAAATAGCTTTTTTTCTAAAACAATGCCAATGGATCGTTTTTTAGGGTTCCGTAAAACGTAAAAACGGAACCCTTATAGATTCGTCATGTCTGTCTGTCTGTCCGTCCGTATGTCACAGCCACTTTTTGCCGAAACTATGAAAACTACACTGTTGAAACTTGGTAAGTAGATGTATTCTGTGAACCGCATTAAGATTTTTACAAAAGTTTTTTAAAAAAACAAAAATTAGGGGTGCCCCCCATACTGAGAACTAAAGCTCAAAAATTTTTTTTTCATCAAACCTACACGTGTGGGTTGTCTATCGATAGGTCTTAAAAAATGATGTTGAGGTTTCAAAAATATTTTTTGTCTACACTGAATAACTTGCGCGAGAGACGCTTCCAAAGTGGTAAAATGTGTGTCCCCCCCCCTCTAACTTCTAAAGTAAGAGAAAGAAAAAACTAAAAAAAATATATGATGTACATTACCATGAAAACTACCAACGAAAATTAGTTTGAACTCGATCTGATGAGTAGTTTTTTTTAGTACGTCATAAATACACTATTATTAAAACTTTGATCAAAGTTACAACAAACTACAAGAACTATGTGTACTATGTATATTATGTTACTGGCTGGAACGGAACCCTTCATGGGCGAGTCCAACTCGCACTTGGCTACTTTATTTTTTAAATAAATAGTGACGAGGCTAGCATGACATGTGCCTGATGGAAAGCAACACGCCTGCCACATAACAGCACAGTGACATGCAGCTATTGGAACATGAAGAGTCCAAATCATTACCTAGTACTGCACTGCGCTCGTCACCCAGAGATCTAAGATCTTATACCTCTAAGCCCTGTAATTTCTCTGGAAACATTGCCCTTCAAACCGGAACACAGTCATGTTTGCACAGTACTGCTTGGCGGTAGAATAACTGGCAAAGGTGTGGTACTTCCCCAAGTAAACTCTGCCAAGAATCCTACCTATACAACTACTACTTCACACACAATTCAATTTAATTTATTTGTATTATAGATTACTCACTAACCGCATTGAAATCGTCATCGGTGAGTATCCCTTCACTCAGCCACTCCTCTTGATCAGCGTCCGCTCCACCCTCAATGATACCAGATTCCTCCCCCATCATTCCTTCCTCGGGTACACTCGGGTCGAACGGCTCCGTGAAACCAGATAGCTCAGTCACATGTGTTACTCCATCTATGTTCTGTAGTACATTCAAATAAATATTTTTATATATTTTTTGTAAATAAAGAAAATAGACAAAATTAACAGTACCACAATTAGGTCCATAACTAATCTTGCAGATGCACTTGACTTCAGTCTTAAACAAAAATGGAGATGGGCTGGCCACATAGCACGAATGACTGACAATAGATGGACCAACAGGGTTACCAAATGGTTAGGCCCACGAGGAAAAAGAAAAGTCGGGAGACCTAAAACGAGATGGGTTGATGATATCCGGGATACAGCAGGATCAAACTGGCTCAACCAAGCCAAAGACAGAAAAAATTGGCAAGAATGGGAGGAAGCCTATACCCGAAAGGGGTCCTTAACTTAAACTAAGGAACTAATATAAGTACAAATACGAGTAATATGTTAAATGTAAAAGAAAAGGAAACAATAAAGGCTTTTTATTTATTTATTTATATATTTTTTGGGATAAAATGGAACGTATGTGTATTCCTACTCTATAATCTTACTGTGTTCCAAATTTCGACCCGAGTTGTTCATAAAATAAATATGTTATGATGGGTTTGAGTGATTATAATAAGAACAGGAAAAGTGTGAAAAATTTCAATTTCTATGTGTTTAGATAGTTGGGAAGATTATGTTAGTTTAGCTTTAATCCAAATTTTGGTACGCATAGATATGTAGATATCTGAGGGCACTGCCATATGTAGTTAATTTCAATAAGATGCCATTCGTTTTCCACATTTTTGAAGTGAAAACTTCTTTTGGCGCGTCTAGACAGATTTTTCGTGGGCTATGAATTGAATTCCAGCATCATGCTCGGGTATGATAAGAAATTTTCAGGAAAACTCGGGACCATAGCCATTGGCCATTTAGAAGTGCATCAGCCAATGGAAAATGCTAAAAGGGTGTGGCCTGCCCATTATGGCATGGCCATCTAGAAATGCGTCAGCCAATGAGAAATGCTGACGCATTTCTAGATGGTCATATCATGATGACCAGGCCTCACCCTCCGGTTACACCCGTGTAGTTTCAAAGCAAGCTATCAAATTCTGAGTTTTATAAGTTTTCACTTCCATCGGCAGTTCCTATAACTGCCAATTGTCTATTTTTTTGCCCGTCTTTAATTACGTAAAAAATTGACATCTGACGGATGGAAAGACATCTGACTGCTGGAAAGACAGTCGAGGGTGAAGGCCTAGCAAGCCTAACGCGGGAAATGAAATCGCTAAAAGTCCGAAAAAGAAAAATACCCCTGGGACAGTCCGAGAGGGGGGGCGGAAGATCTGTCCACCGGTGGATAATAACGACGACCCTGGCGCGAATACGGACTTGAGATGCCCTACGTGCGGGAAAATTTACAAGAGACGAGCCTGGTACCTAAAGCACTTAAAGACACATGATGGTGTTGAAGCACGACAGCCGTCGGTCAGTACTTTGACAAACACTATGGATAGAGTTGACCCTCATATATCCCAAGGTGAACCATCGAGTGAAAACTACCAGGAGTCCATTGTCATCAGGACACGTCTTGGCATACCCAGCCTAAAAAATTCCACCTGGAAAGTTCATGACGAAAACTTGGCTACATTGTTAGAACATCCTGGTACAAAACAAGACCCTAACAGCCAAGTAGAAACTTTTCAGGACACCATCTATTCATACTTCTCTGAGCACTATCCTCCATCTACTTATTATGCTCAAAATAACAAGGAAAATACGTTCAAAATGAAATTGCGGAGGAAGAAAAGAGAACTAATAAAACGTCTTCGTTTAGCTAAAACCATGGGCGACAACCATCTAAGTCACCAACTGTCCAGGGCTCTAAGATCAATCCTTAAATTAATACAAGGAATATCGCTACAAATCAGTAAAAATCGTGATAATCTAAACAGAGCTAAACACGAAGTAGACTTCGATAAAAACCCTTTTCAATACTCGAAAAGTATTTTCAGAGAACAAAATGGGAAGCTTATCTTGACTAATGAGCAAATTTACGATCACTTTAAAAGCACATACGAAGTGCCTAAACGCGGGAGCTCGTACGTAGTACCAAACATCCAAAGACCTAATGATCCTCTGACAGGCTTTCAAAGCACTCCACCTAGTGAAGAGGAAGTAAACTATCAAATTAAGAAGAAAACTACTAAATCAGCTCCAGGCCCTGATGGCATTCCCTACATAGTGTATAAAAAGTGTCCATCAGTTCGTAAACATATCTGTTATGGACCCGCGTTCCGGTCCCGATGTTCGATGTAGTGGACTGTATTAAAAGGCTCGATGTTCAAGTTCAAAGTTCAGGTTCTTTATTTCTCGTTCTCGTACAATGGTTGCATACATAATAACGCTTATGATCTATATTTATACTAATTTACAGGGTCTAGTCTAGTACAGAGGTGCCGTAGTGAGCTCGCGCGGCGCCGACCAATCAGAGGCCGCGCAGCGCCGTCGCTCCGTCTCGCTCGCACGTCGCTCCGTCCTGCTCGGCCGCGGAGAGGTCCGCCGTCCGCAACATCCTCCCCTCGGCGTAGCTTGCGCAGCCCTCTTGAAGTTTTTCCAGGACGGCGAGCTTGTAGGCCGGGCGACGAAAGACCCCCATCTTCGTCTGGATGTCGACGATGCGCACGCCGCCGTCGGGCCCGGGATAAGTTTTCTGAACGATTCCCATCGGCCATACGTTCCGGGGCAGCGTGCGGTCCACCAACACGACGACATCTCCGTTTTCAATGTTCTTGTTCTTATTCGCAGCTTCGCCTCGCGGAGTCAGCGTGGGCAAGTACTCGCGCACCCACCGCCGCCAGAAGCTGTCCGCGAGCGCTTGACTCGCGCGCCACGCTCGCCGGTCCGCCTCGTCGCATGGGCCGGTAGCGGGCAGGCCACCTGACGACCCCAATAGGAAATGATTGGGGGTGAGCGCCTCGGGGTCACGCGCGTCCACGCTCACGTGTGTTAGCGGGCGCGCGTTCACGGCGTACTCGGCCTCCGCCAATACGGTGCGCAGTACCTCTTCCGTCGGCGCCTTCTCGTGTAGTATCGCCGTTAGCGCCGCCTTAACGGAGCGCACTAGACGCTCCCACGCGCCGCCCTGTCTTGGCGCGCCGGGTGCGATATATTTCCAGCGCATGCGGTGCCGCAGGCCCTCCTCTCGTAGAAGCGGAGCCCACTCCTCGTAGGCGGCCCTCAGCTCGCGGTCCGCCCCGCGGAACGCGGTAGCGTTATCGGACCACATCTCGCGCGGCCATCCGCGCCGCGCCGCCATCCGCCGTAGGGCCATAATCGCCGCGCAGGAGCTCAGGGACGCCACTTCTTCCAGGTGCACGGCTCGCGTCGTCAGGCAGGTGAAGAGCGCTACCCAGCGCTTCTCGCGTCTTCGACCAATTTTCACGGTTAGAGGTCCGAAGTAATCGCAGGCGCTGTAGGAGAACGCCCGCTGAAACGGCTCGAGGCGGGCTCGTGGTAGGTCCCCTTTGGTCGGCGCGTTCGGTTTCGCTCGCTTTACGCGACAGAATTGACATCGGTATTCCGCCGCTCGTACCGCCGGTCGTAGGTGAATGACCCAGTACCGCTGCCGTAGGTCGTTCGTTACACGTTCTCTGCTTCCGTGCCCGGCGGCGCAGTGCGCTTGATGTACTATAAGCTTCGTAAGCGCGTGCCGCCCGTCTAAGATGATCGGTCGCTTAGCTTCGACGGGCGCATCCGCGGCATTTATTCGTCCGCGTAACCGTAGTAGCCCCCCTTCAAGCGCCGGGTCGAGCTTATACAGCCGGCTCGCTTTAGGTATCGGGCGAGCGGCTTGTAACATCTGTATCTCGGCGGCGAAGCTCTCTCGTTGCGCTCGTTGTAACAATAACTTCTCCGCGCGTTCTATGTGCTCTAGTTCGAGGCGCGTCGCTCGGCGCCGGCATATATCGATGAATGCCAGCGCGCGCCCCACAGCGCGAACTAGTACCTCGTACCGCGAGTGACGTTCCGGCGCGGGCATCCAGGCGTAGTTCGGCTCGCTGTCTTCGGCGACATGTAAAACCTCTTCCGCGTCTTCGCTTGTGGACTGCGCCGCCGGCCACTGTGTCTCGGGCCGATATAGAAAGCTCGGCCCGCGAAACCAGCGGTCCTCCGATGTGATATCGGCGGTCGCGAATCTCGTCGCGTCGTCGGCGGCGTTCTCCGAGGTAGGTACCCAGCGCCACTGAGTCTTATCTGTCGCTTCCGAAATCTCGCCAAGTCGATGCGCGACGAATGGTGTGTAACGTCGCCGATCGTTGCGTATCCACTGCAGGACGGTGGTCGAGTCCGTCCAGTAGATCGTGCGACTCACGTTTAATCTGTGCTCGCTCAGTATAGCCGCGGCCAGGCGCGTACCTATAACGGCCGCCTGTAGTTCAAGGCGCGGAATGCTCTGAGTTCGTCGCGGCGCCACCTTCGCTTTTCCCGCGACTTGCGTTACAGTAATTACACCGTCGGATCGGATCGCTCTCCAGTAAGCGACTGTCGCATAGGCCTCTTCGCTCGCGTCGCACATAACGTGTAGTTCGATGTGTTTACACGTTTCTAACTCGTAGCTGCGTCGGAGGCGTAGATTCTCGATGTTAGGTAACTGCTGTAGCCATGAAGTGAAGCGCTCTGCGTGTTCGTCGGGAATCGGTTCGTCCCATGTTATCGATTCTCTCCACAAGGCTTGTAGTACGATCCGTCCGCGGATCGTGTAGTTCGTCGCTAGGCCGATGGGGTCAAACAGCGACATTACCGCGCTTAACGTCTCGCGCTTGGTCGGCGCGCGAGCTTGAGCGCGCACTTGGTCAGGCACGCGATGCATTCCGGTGTTGAAGCCCATCTCGTCTCGCTCGGCGTTCCAACAGAGCCCGAGTATTTTATTGCTCGCGGCTCCCCCCAGTCGAGTGGGCGCGTTCGCTCGTAGTGCGTCCGGAACATCGATTATAGCGGCTGGCGTGTTCGAACTCCAACCTCGCAGCGTGAAGCCGGCCTTAGCGTGTACTTGTCGTACCTCCTCTATGGTCTGGCGGGCTTCGATCGTGTCGTCGTAACTATCGACGTAGTCGTCCATATAATGGCTATGCGTTATGGCCATATGCGCTCGGGGATGGGTGTGCGCGTGCGCGCGTGCATTGTGGTCGCGCACGCTATGCGCGAGGAAGGGTGAGCTAGCCGCGCCGAAGATTAAGCTCGTCATCTTGTATGCGCGCGGCGGGCCCTCTCGGTCGTTTCCTCGCCATAGAAACTGCTGTGCGGGTTGATCTTCGGGCCGCACCTTTATTCGTAAAAACATCTCTTGTATATCGGCGGTCACGGCGATAGGTTTTTCTCGAAAGCGGAAGATGACCCCCGGCAGGGACAGCAGCAGGTCGGGCCCCTCCAGTAGTCGGTCGTTCAAACAGACTTGGTTGCTTCGGTGCGCCGCGTCGAATACTAGGCGTCGCTTGTCGGGTTTGTTCGGGTTTCTCACTGCGAAATGCGGTAGGTACCAGCTGACGGCACTTAGAGACTCGGTGCCGTCGCATGGCGTCGCGTAACCCTTTTCCAACAAGTTTTCTATCTGCGCGCTATATTCCGCCGCGAAGCTCGGGTCTCGATCCATCTTCTTTTCGATACCTCTCAGTCGAAATAACGCCGCGCTGTAGCTCGCGGGCATAGTGACGTCATCGCCGCGCCACGGTAGGCCCACCTCATATGCGCCGTCGATCTTCTTTATCGTGTTCTCGAATATTCTCACAGCTCGCTTATCCGCTTCGCTTATTCGGGGCTTCAGCGATACGCCCAGAGATTCGATCTTGAAGTGGCTCTCGACGAGTTCGTGCAGTTGTCGATCGTGCGTCTCGCTCTCTCGTATGCGCGGGTCGGGTGCATACACGTGCAAGACGCTCTCGTTTCTGTATATGAAGTTACGCGGCGCAGTTCCATGTACCACCCAGCCCAGCTGAGTTCGAGATGCGGCTGGTTCGTTCGCCGCGCCGATGCGTAGCTCCCGTGACACGATGAGCTCCCAGTAGTCGGCGCCCACGAGTATGAGCGGGCGCGCTCGTTCGTAGCATAGCTCGTTCCCGATGTCTTGCAGATGTCGATGTCGGAGGAGCGATCGCGGCGCAGTTTGTTCTCGTAACTGCAAGTCGCGGATCGTTCGCGCTTTCACGGTGTATAGCGCTGTCTCGCTCTCGCCCCTCAGTTGTACGGTCACGAGTTTGCTATCTCTCTCTCGCTGGCTCATGTTCACGCCGTTCATCTTCAGAGACTGGCTGGGACCGTCGGCGCCGATGCATGCTGCCAACTTCTGGTCGATTAATGTGATGGTGGCGCCCTCATCGAGTAAAGCGTATGTCGACACTTCACCCTTAGGGCCGGAGACTACGACGGAACAAACTTTCAGTAGTACTTCTCGCTGATCGGTAGCGTTCGTAGTAGCGACCGATAGTACTACGCCGTTGTGAGCGGGCTTCGATGGCACAGTGGTTAGCGGGGCCGGCTCATATGTCGCGACTTTGGGTTCCTCGTGTAAAGTCGCGTGATGTGGTCGGTGACACTTGTTGACGCCGCACGCCTTTTCCTTGCAGTGTAACCGTCGGTGTTTCTTGGTTATACACTTGAAACATAGACCTTTTTCTTTGACAAGGTTCCATCTCTGCGCGTAGTTCAGGGCGCGATATTCCGGGCACTGCGGTAGCCCGTGTTGATTTCCGCACTTCGGACAGCGGTCGAGTTGCTCAGCACCTTCTTCTTGATCGGTGTTGTATACGGCAGGCTTCTTTCTCGCGACGAGTGTGACGTTCGGCTTCGTCTCGTTCCTGCCGGCCGCCGCGCACGTAAACTGTGGTTCGTACGCGTAGCGCAACGCTATCTTCGCTTCGTGCATTAAGAAGCGCGACAGTGTAACTATGTCAGGCTCTTTCATGTCTTCATGCGCGTGCGCGTACTCGTACCACTTATTGCGTAGCGTCGGAGTGAGTTTCGACAATATCTCTCGCGTTAGTTGTTGATCGTACAAGCAGCCCCGGCGATCCATACTTTGAAGCGCGGACACGGTGTTCTGTACTTTGACGGCAAGTTTATTGAGCTCTCTCGCCGTCAAGCCCAGCTTCGGGAGTCGCTTAATGTCTTCCGTGACCTTATCAATGATCGTCTCGGGCGATCCGAAGCTCTGTTCTAATGTTTCCATAATGCGGTCGGGCGTGGCGTCGGTCATGAGGTGAGCGGACACGGCTTCTAGCGCATCCCCGGTTAGCGCTGCTTGTAGGCGAAGAACGTTCTCGACGGGCGGGATCTTAAACAGCGCCGTCGACTCCCTCATTGCTGCCTTGAAGCGTAGCCACTCGGTCGGGTTGCCGCTGAACTTCGGTAGGTCGCCGTTGTACCGACGCTGCGGCCTAGACATGCGGTCTAGGGCTTCCGCGATCTGCGTTCCGTAACCACGTGCGCGACCCGGAGTTAACGACCGGTCCCGTTGTTCACGTTTTCTTGTTTCATGTTCGGCGGGCCGCGGTAGTTCGTGCCGCTCCCCCCGTGTAGCGGTGCCGTGGACCCACTCGTGGACCCGCTGGCGTTGTTCTTCGACGTTAATCGCCGGCTCGTCGCGCACGCTTCCCTCGGCGTCGACTAGCGCGATTTGAGCGGCGAGTCTGCGTTTGATGAGGTCCGCTTCGATCTCGAGCTCCTTTCGTTTGATGGCGGCGAGCTTCTCGGCAGCTTCCAACTCAGCCAGTCGCACTTGCAGCGTAGAGTTCGTGGTACGCCGCGATCGGTGCGAAAGGTTGGAGTGCTGCGGTGAGACAGCCCGCTCCGGCCCTCGAGCGTTCGCTGTTGTGGCTGCGGCTAGGAGTGTACCGCCCGGCGCGGTCGTTTGGCCGAGGGTACACGTTTCCCCCGCGGGCATCGACGGTGACGCCGGCGGGAGCGTTTGCAGCCTCCGCAACCTTTCTTGCTCAACACGTCGGAGTTCTTCAGCGCTCATCCTCTCTGTTTCAGATCTTGTGATGACCATTGGTGACGAAGTCTTCGACGACGGACTGGTTCGTTCTTCAATCCGGCCGAGAAGGACCAAATGTTATGGACCCGCGTTCCGGTCCCGATGTTCGATGTAGTGGACTGTATTAAAAGGCTCGATGTTCAAGTTCAAAGTTCAGGTTCTTTATTTCTCGTTCTCGTACAATGGTTGCATACATAATAACGCTTATGATCTATATTTATACTAATTTACAGGGTCTAGTCTAGTACAGAGGTGCCGTAGTGAGCTCGCGCGGCGCCGACCAATCAGAGGCCGCGCAGCGCCGTCGCTCCGTCTCGCTCGCACGTCGCTCCGTCCTGCTCGGCCGCGGAGAGGTCCGCCGTCCGCAACAATATCTTAAATATATTCAGTAAGATTTGGTCAGGAAAGCAAATCCCAAAATCATTTGGAAGAGCAATTTTTGTCCTGATTCCTAAAATGCAAGAAGTAACTCATCCAAAAGACACAAGACCGATAGCCCTAACCAATACAATTTCTAAAATTTTTTTCAGTATATTGCAAACAAAAATGACCACATTTATGGCTAGCAATAGGTATTTCAGGCCCAACCACCAGAAAGGCTTCTTGCCTGGTATTTCTGGATGCCTGAAACACAATACATTACTAGCGGAAAGTTTGAAAGATGCCAGAACACATGAGAGACAAATAACAGTCTGCTGGATAGACCTAGAGAACGCATTTGGTTCCGTGCAGCATGAACTTATGTTATTTGCCCTAAAATGGTATAACTTTCCTGCTGTAATTATTGACATAATTAATTCATATTACAATCACTTAAAATTCGTTATAGCAGTAAACAAGGAATACTCAAAACCACTTAAATATAATGTGGGACTATTCCAAGGGTGCTGCTTATCACCAATAGTATTTAATATAGTTATAAATATTCTAGTAGATAAATTAATATCCCGTGAGAAGAAATGGGGCTACCGGTTTAAAATCAACAATAAGTACACTGAGTCAATTTTAGCCTTTGCGGACGACCTTGCAATACTTACACGAAATCCCAAACAGTGTCAAGAATTGTTGAATGATGTTGATGAGTTCTGTACATGGACGGAGGGAATGAGGACAAAACCAAGTAAATGTCATTGTTTATGTCTGGGTAGACGAGATACCAAATATACTTCGTACGATCCGGGACTCTCCATAAGTGGCCAAAGAGTTGCCACAATAGCAGAGGCAGTGCCTTTCAAATTTCTTGGTAGAAAGATAGACTACAAAGGACGTACACCATCATTAGAGGTAGTTGTTGGAAACTTCATGAACGACCTCAATAAGGTAGACCAACAGCCTATCAGCAATATCAAAAAAGCATGGATATATGACAACTATCTCACATCACGTCTCACTTGGCCTTTCCTAGTATATGACATCGGTAAAACCCTCCTGGCAAAACTAGATGCTAATGTCATAAAGATATTGAAGTCATGGTTTGGATTGGCACATCCGGCTGATCCCTCTACTCTCTTTAGGGATCTCAATAGTTTTGGGCTGAAACAAAAAAAACCATCTGAACTCTACAAACACCTAAGAGTTACAAAAACGCATGTTTTGGGAAAGTCGAAAGACGAATTAATTGCATCTCTCCCAAAAGACAAAAGTGCTTCGGACCTTGAATCTAGACTTCAATTCCACAAACAATTTATGGCAGGTGCGCAAGTAAATACAGCTGGGTTGGGTGCGAGTAAGAAAAGGGAAGACCGAGACATGGTAAAAAACTTTCTACAACAAGACGAAAATGATAGTTACAAAGTGCACGCTATGAATTTAGAAATGCAAAGTGAGTGGTTAACCATAGGTGAGTTTTGTATCCCATTAGCTCTGAAGTGGCGCACCTTGCTATATGACTGGTCTCCTGCCTTATTAAAATTTTATCTGAACGCTTTCCAAATGACCCTCCCTGACCAGAGTAACTTGGTAAGGTGGGGAAAAGCCTCTGAAAAATGTTGCTATACTTGTGGTGAGGCGATATGTACAGCAAGGCACATATTGGTGGGATGCAAGGTGCTCCTTAATAGGGGTCATTACTCACAGCGCCATGACAGAGTACTTGAAATCATATGTGAAGCCGTAAGCCTTTCGGTAGCTAGAGCCCAAAAGGGATTGACGATAAACAAAAGACAAATTAACTTTGTAAAAGAGGGCTCAACTTCAAACCCCAAGAACAAGCCTTACTCAATCCTGGGTTCAGCTCCTGATTGGACTATTTTAATGGACACGTATGAAAAGCACTACAAAATCCCAGAGGATGTGGGTGTTTCGTCATCCAGACCGGACATTTTCCTTTTTTCTAGGGCTACGAAACGCATAGTCATGGTAGAACTTACCGTACCGTGGGAAACTAATATACCTAAAGACCACGCGATGAAACAAAATAAGTATTACGACCTGCAAAATGAATTAACAAAAAATGGCTATGTAGTTAATTTATACGCTGTAGAAGTAGGAGCGAGAGGTATACCAGCAAAATCTCTCTATAACCTGCTTAAAGACCTTGGATTGTCCAGAAGTGCAGTAAGTTCTATACTAGAACGAGTATCTAAAGCTGCACTAGTAGGATCATATCGGATTTGGCTGGGCAGGGAGAGAAATACGAGTAGTGAAGGTGAGTGTTGACGTACGTCAATATAAGGGGCCCCTTTTAAACCTACTACCCGAGTCACAAGTCTTGGGGTCTATTCGATATTTCTCTCTCTGCCACACGATGGACCCGGCACCCGCACGGTGAATCCATGGAATGCTAAGAAGTACGTCTCTCTTCTGAAATTTATAGGTAAATTCATGTACTCTAAATAATAAATCAAATTAAATCCTACGAATATTACAATAAAATTGTGAATGCTTGAATGTTTGTTGATCAATATCGGCCGCATGGATTTGGTTGTAATTTGAAACACAGATTACAGTCTGGAATAACACATAAGCTACTTTGTTGCACTGGAAATTTCGAGAACGAGACCTATGCAGGTAAAACCCTACGGCTGCTAGTAAAATAGATAATGCCTTAAAGTTTTGTTGCGGAACTGGAAGCCTGAGAACCGAACAAGCTTTTTCAACTTAGTAAGATATATATAGGGATGATAATGGAAGATCCCGTTGATGGCGGTGACTTTCTCTGATCTAGGGTGGCGTAACGGTCGAGTATCAGGGCACCGGGTTTTCTCTCCTCATGAAAGGTAATTACTGTGAGGAACATCGAAATACCAGATATCAACAGTGAACAGATTTCAAGGCGTGTTAGGTAAAGATTACTAATTGTTCTCATAAGATACGTCTGATTATCGATAACAAACAAAATTACGCCCAGGACTGAAGACATGTTATTTATGATTAGTATTTGATTCAGTAAGGTTTAGAAGACTTACGTCGATTTTGAGCACCTTCGCCGGTGGTTCTTCTAAATCTGACATAGTACCACGATTTTATTATTATTTAAATGGAATTTAAACACAATTTAATACGCTTTTTGTCATCAAAACATCAGAATAACCGATAAAAACAATAAACTTATCAGAACGTCTTTACCAAGTATAACCTAAAATCAATTTTTAACCCTTAAATGCATGATTTTTTATATTGGATGCAAAAAAATACTTTATATTCACGCTAATGGGTACAATAATGGAAAAATAGTGAAAAAATTCACGATACATATTTTGATGTTTTTTTATTGAAAAAAGCTTGTGTATCAAAAATGAAACAGTATGCATTACTGGGTAAAAAATATAAGCTTTACCCTACGGTGAATGTTGTTTCAATTATAATGAAATCGTACAAAATTACTAATTTTTTTAACGCTCGATGCTAAAACGATGGAGTGTTATAAGTTTGACATGTCTCTCTCTCTATTTCTCTCTCTCCTCTCTGTGTGTCTGCTACCAGCAGCTACCGAACAAATGAATCGATTTTGATTTTGTTTTTTAGGTTGAAATGTGAATTATAGTTGGAAAAGTTATTTGCTGTTTGATAAAAATCTGTTCAAGATGCCTGCTGCCACAAAATGGTGGATTAGGTGCCTATGTTTTTACAACTTCTTCAATGTGAATTTACAACACCTTCTTGTATCAGTTGCGATTTATTCAAGTCCCAACTTTGTCAAGACGAATAGCACTCTATTCGGCATTTCTAGCTCGATACTATTATTATTTTATGTTTAGCTGTTACTTCTTTGCTTTTTCTATACTTACGCGAGGTCTTCCTTTGTTCTCTTTGTGTTTTATATATACATACATAGAAATTTAGCCAAGTCAGCGTGACACTGCCACATTCATAAGATTTTTTGGGTGATTTATTTATTTACCTCTATATAAATAATTCAGAAATTTACAATGGGAATATCTAAAATGTATTGTATTGTTTATATATGTATGTATTAAATTTGCAAATTATACTATTTTGCTATGATTGCGGTCTCGGTAAAAAACTGTTTATCTGGTCGTCCTTATCCAAATCCCAATTATGTTCCACAATCAGTCTTTGAGCAAGGAATAGTCACACGTCCAGTCTCTTTTTTGACGATTATATCAATGGAATCTGCTTCAACATACGTGGCTTACTTGTTTATTCTTTTTTAAGCGAACAGTGGTAATAATACAATAATAACCCATTCAGCGCCGAGACCGCCCATGGGCGGTTTGATTTTAAACTGCAATAACTTTACGAAATAACGTCAGAAAGTAATGAGATGATGTGTAATGATTTGTTTCTATAAAATTTATTGACAACTCAAATGGCCTGCTGATATTTGAAGTTTTGAAAAAAACCAATTCTAATCTGACATGCCGAGCCCACCCAAAGGCGGGCTCGGCAAAATTTTTGTGTGTCTGTCTGTTTGTTCCGGGTAATCTCCGGAACGGCTGGACCGATTTTGACGGGACTTTTTTTGGGAGGTAGCTAATATACCAAGGAGTAACTTAGGCTACTTTTTATTTCGCAGCCGCGGTGATGAGGAGGAATTAAGAAAGACAGACGTGTGTGTTTCCCGCAGTTAAAGGGTTGCAGTTGGTATACAAAAAAGTTGACGACACCTGACTTTTAATTAAAGCCCATAAATGTACAGTTTTAAATAGATTTTGGATTCCTTTATATAAAAATTAGCTAAATTACACAGGTTTACATGGTTTCGTTTCATCTTAAACAATTAACTGAAAGTTATGACTTACCTTCAGGCTCCATTACTATTTCAGCTAATAACCAATAAAACTGTCACACGATTGCCACAAATATCGCAGAAAACTGCACATATACGCTTTACGCACGGTACAGTACATGTAAACTAAACATATCAAACGATTCATGTCGGAATCTGCAGCTTCATGCCGAAAACGCTAATGGGCGGGCAAGGATACATAATCGAGATGCCGGGACCGCCGATGGGCGGGCTGCATGGTGCAGTATGGCGGTATTTGGGTAATATCGTTACTTTTTAGAAAGGCGGTGAATGGGTTAATCATCATCTTCTAGTAGCTGTACTAACTTTTACCTCAAAGGAAAGAAGTCCAAATTATCTCCTTCGAACCCAGTCACTGGCATGTCACCGGCTTCCAATCTTCGAATAATATCTTCTATCTGGTCATTCCAGCGTATTTTCAAAGCCATCGTTGTAAAAAAACAAATAAAACCTTACCCGAACATTCAACCACCCCTAAACGATTGCATACAATAATACACCAATTATCATGCCGTTACTGCATACTGTAACATTTTTGAGACGGTAGATTTTTTGGAAAAAAGACAATATAATTCAAATATATAACCAAAAATACAACCATAGCCAAAAAATATGTAAAGTTACCTATGTAATTAATTTTTTTGCTTGAAGAAAAATCTACTCAATGTAATGTAATTCAAATAAAAAAATTGAAGAAATCATATTTCGCGCCAACTACGTTCCAATATTCGAAAATGACATTTGTTACGGCGTGCTACTCTTTAGCTGTTATTTTTTTTTTATTTCACAAATGGGTTATGAACCAAGACATCAAATTGCCATACAGCCAAATGCAAAGTATAGAAATACTGGTTTGCCAAGGGCTTAAAGTTACTGTTTCATTTTTGATACGCCATGCATTTAAGGGTTAAGCTGTAGCGCGAACCGCGAACGCAAACTTATTTCAACATCAGCTGAACTATTTATCATACATTGATATTTGAAACTCAATTATTGTGTGTAAATGGTAGTAATATTATTTTATTGAGATTAATTGTTTATTCTAAGTCTTTTAATAATAAAAAGCACAATACAAACATTATGTTCAATGTTCATACTATTTACAAGATGTGGCTAAAAGATTTTAAAACCAGGCCAATACAAAAAAAAGTTGAATATTTGAACCTCTCCACAGACCAGGTAGAGAGATGAACCTCTCATTCAGTTTTTACCAAAGATTTTTAACCTCAAAAAAAAAAAAGAGAAAGAATGATTTAAGCTAAATAAAATTCTGGTGCCGTTAAACAAAACCACAAAACGTTCCGATGGCACGAGCTAGTCATTTTTGTAATGGTAAGCGTCTTAGCAACGTACAAAACGATTGCAGCTTGTCTACAATTTAAATTGCTTCTTGAATATAGTACACATAGGACTTCGACTTGAACATAGCATATTGCCGCAGTCTAAAAAGAAATAATTGGTTGCCTGTAAAGTCGGTATACGGGCGAAAGTTTTACGTGACAACGACTTTGAGTGGTAAAATAATTTTAATGTGAATATTCATTCGTATAGTAGGAAGAAGGATGAAATATTAGTAACAATTTAAAACATTTATTTATACAAAGAATTATATTTAAAACATTAATTTATTGCTTTTTGAATTGTTGCGATGGACGAAACTACCTTCACATTATCACTACACAATCGTACGTGTAAACTTGTATGCAGGCGCCTAAGCGAATCGGCGACTCGGGCATGGTTAGCCCGCCTAAGAGTGAGAGAGACAGACATAAAAAGTGAAAGGCACGCGTCCCTCTCACTCGCTCTCATTGTGAGCGCATAACGTGAGCGGAGCGTAACGCAGTTTCTTGAAGTGTCACCCGGCAAACCAATTTATAAGACGTTGTCACGTCAAAATCATATAGTTTATCTATATATATAAAAGCGAAAGGTCACTCATCAAGGAATCTCAGAAACTACAAATGCTAGGAATCTGAAACTTTGCATGGAGGTTCCTTTTAGCACGTAGGCGCTCGCTAAGACGGGGTTTTGCGAAATTCAACCCCTAAGAGGTCACCCTCTTAGGATGTGCGGTGCGGAACAAGGGATGAACGGTTGTATGAAAATTCGTGATATTCAAAGTAATCAAATTTTGTATCCTTAAGCAATTTAATGTTTGTTCTATCGATTTTGTAATTTCGAACTGAACGGGGGTGAAATTGGGGTTGAAATGGGGGATGAATGTCAATTTGGAAGTTCCCAACCGTTGAACATAAAACCATGAAACTCTGTATATAGACACTTGACACGAAGCAAACGAATGTTTGTTCATCGATTTCGTAATTTCGAACTGTACGGGGGTGAAATTGGGGTGAAATGGGGGATAAATGTCAATATGAAAGTTCACAACCGTTTAAGATAAAACCATGAAACTCTGTATATAGACACTTGACACGAATGTTTGTTCTAGCAATTTTGTAATTTCGAACTGTACGGGGGTGAAATTGGGGTAGAAATGGGGGATGAATGTCAACATGGAAGTTCCCAACCATTGAAGATAAAACCATGAAACTCTGAATATAGACACGAAGCAGACGAATATTTGTTCTCGCAATTTTGTAATTTTGAACTGTATAGGGATGAAAGTAGGATAGAAATGCGGGATGAAAGTATACATGGAAGCTTCCAATCGTTGAAGATAAAACCATGAAACTCTGTATATAGGCACTTGGCACGAATCCAATAAATGTTTGTTCTAGCAATTTTGTAATTTCGAACTGTATGGGGATGAAATTGGAGTTGAAATGGGGGACGAACGCCTCTTACGCTTTCACACCTAAATAACTGAACTGATTTAGATTGTTTTATTATAAGCTGTTTTTAGTAACCGTAAATGTGTCTGGGTATAAAAATAGGTACTGCCTGAGTAATCTTAGTATTTATTTAGCGCGGACGAAGTCGCGGGTAAAAGCTAAGTAGTTATCTATATATATAAAAGCGAAAGGTCACTCATCAAGGAATCTCAGAAACTACAAATGCTAGGAATCTGAAATTTTGCATGGAGGTCCCTTTTAGCACATAGGCACTCGCTAAGACGGGGTTTTGCGAAATTCAACCCCTAAGAGGGTGAAACAAAGGATGAACGGTTGTATGAAAATTCGTGATTTTCAAAGTTATCAAATTTTGTATCTAAACACTTGACACGAAGTAATTAACTAAATGTAATATGTTCTATCAATTTCGTAATTTCGAACTATACGGGGGTGAAATTGGGGTTGAAATGGGGGATACATGTCAATATGAAAGTTCCCAACCGTCGAACATAAAACCATGAAACTCTGAATATAGACAGTAGACACTTGACACAAAGCAAACGAATGTTTGTTCTATCAATTTCGTAATTTCGAACTGTACTGGGGTAAAATTGGGGTTGAAATGGGGGATGAATGTCAATATGGAACGTCCCAACCGTTGAAGATAAAACCACGAAACTCCGTATATAGACACTTGATATGAAGCAAACGAATGTTTGATCTATCAATTTCGTAATTTAGAACTGTACGGGGGTGAAATGGAGGATGAATGTCAATATGGAACGTCCCAACCGTTGAAGATAAAACCATGAAACTCCGTATATAGACACTTGACACAAAGCAAACGAATGTTTGTTCTAGCAATTTTGTAATTTCGAACTGTACGGGGATGAAATTTGGGTTGAAGTGGGGGATAAATGTCAATATGGAAGTTCCCAATCGTTGAAGATAAAACTATGAAACTCTTTATATAGGCACTTGGCACGAAGCCAATAAATGTTTGTTCTAGCAAGTTTGTAATTTCGAACTGTATGGGTATGAAATTGGAGTTGAAAAGGGGAAAACGCATGTCTCTTACGCTTTCACACCTAAACAACAACCTATTTTGATGAAATTGTTTTATTATAAGCTGTTTTTAGTAACCGTAAATGTGTCTGGGTATGAAAATAAGTACTGCCTCAGTTACCTTGGCATTTATTTCTCGCGGACGAAGTCGCGGGTAACAGCTAGTCTATATATATAAAAGCGAAAGGTCACTCATCAAGGAACCTTAGAAACTACAAATGCTAGGAATCTGAAATTTTGCATGGAGGTCCCTTTTATCACTTAGACGCTCGCTAAGACGGGGTTTTGTGAAATTCAACCCCTAAGAGAGTGAAACAAGGTATGAACGGTTGTTTGTAAATTCGTCATTTTTAAAGTTATCAAATTTTGTATCTAGATACTTGACACGAAACAATTAAAATGTTTGTTCTATGAATTTTGTAATTTCGAACTGTACGGGGGTGAAGTTGGGATTGAAATGGGGGATGAATGTCAATATGAAAGTTCCCAACCGTTGAAGATAAAACCATGAAACTCTATATATATGCACTTGACACTAAGCATACGAATGTTTGTTCTAGCAATTTTGTAATTTTAAACTGTACGGGGGTGAAATTGGGGTTGAAATGGGGGATGAATGTCAATATGAAATTTCCCAACCGTTGAAGATAAAACGATGAAACTCTGAATACTTTTTTTTTTTAACAGTTATAGGTTTACACTTGACCACCATCTCGCCTGATGTTAAGCGACGATGCGGTCTAAGATGGAGCGTGCTTACCTAGAAGAAACCGATTCACTCTCGATTTGAAGACACCAAGATTATAACCATCGGGAAAAACCCACTCAGGCAACTCATTCCACAGTCGAGACGTTCTTATCACAAAAGTAGAGTCAAACCTCTTTGTTCGTGTCTTTGGAACATCAACCATGAAACGATGCCGCTTCTTCGAGTTACGAGAAGTCCGATAGAAAAAAGGGCTAGGTGGTATTAGATCATGCAGATCAGATGCACACTCTCCGAAGTGTATCCGATAATAAACCGATAAGCTAGCAATTTTTCGGCGATGTTCAAGAGTTTGCAGTCTTTTTCGCACAAGAGAATTATTGCCTATGAGCCTTTTAGCACGCCTCTCGATCGATTCCAGAGCCTCAAGCTGATACTTAGCCGATCCATCCCAAAGGTGCGAACAGTACTCCATACAAGAGCGAATCTGTGCTTTATATAATAAAAGCAATTGTTCAGACTTGAAGTACTTTCGCACCTTTGAGAGGACACCTAGTTTTTTGGCAGCTAATTTAGCCTTGGACTCGATATATGAGCCAAAGTTGAGTGTAGATGTCAGGGTAACACCCAAAAGCTCAAGATGATCAGTAACCGGCACGGATACACCTCGAAAAGTAGGAGTCTGTAGAAATTGACTCCTTTTTGCGGAGAACAGACACGCCTGCGTCTTTCCTTCATTAAACTTGGCCAAATTGGTTTCGCCCCATTCAGAGACTGCCTCAAGGGCCAAGTTTAAACGCTCGATCATACTCTCTCTCCATACCTTAGTTTGTTGACCGCTGGCTCTCGCGCTAGATATGTAACTCTCTACAACGGTGCTATCATCTGCGTACCCAAAGATACCGGGCTTCAGCAGATCGTTGATATGTAGCAGAAAAAGCGTCGCAGAGAGTACCGACCCTTGAGGGACTCCGGCATTGATACCCATTTGGTCCGACGAGCAGCCATCAATGACAACTCGTATGGACCGATCTCTCAAGAAGTCCGATATCCACGCAATAAAACCTGGAGACAAACCATAACTAGAAAGCTTGCTAATAAGGCCATCATGCCAAACCCTGTCAAAAGCCTTCGAGATATCCAGGGAGACTGCAAGTGCTTCCCCGTGTTTCTCGATAGCTTCACTCCAGATGTGAGTGACATACGCCAGAATATCCCCAGTCGACCGGTTTCGGCGAAACCCGTATTGCCGGTCACTGAGGAGGTCGTTAGATTCTAGGTATGCCAGGAGCCTGCGGTTTAAGACACGTTCCATAGTCTTGCAGAGTATGGACGTGACCGAGATGGGCCTGTAGTTGGCAGGGTCAGCACGACTACCTTTTTTGGGCACAGGTTGCACGTTAGCAAGCTTCCACGATTTCGGTACTTGCCCAGTTTGGAGAGAGAGTCTATACAGGCGCGTTAGTACAGGAGACAACTCAGGTGCACAAGCCTTCAACACTAGGGCAGGAATTCCGTCCGGGCCACTGGCTTTATTCACGTCCAGATTACGTAGCACTTTACGAACCTCCATTTGGCGAATATGCATTTCCGGCATCAAAGTCGGACTGCCAGGTGGAGTAGGAGGTATCGCACTACCAGCATCTAGACGCGAAGATTCCGCAAACTGAGATGCAAACAAGTTTGCCTTCTTCATTGCAATGTGAGCCAGCGCCCCATCAGGTTTCAGCATTGGAGGCAGTGAAGAGCGGCAGAAGTTCGATTCGACCGATTTAGCTAGGGACCAAAACGCCTTGCTACCCGCAGGATACGAAGCTAGTTTGTTCCCTATTCGACTAATGTGGTCAAATCGAGCCCTCTGAAGAACCCTTTTGCATGCCTTAGCAGCCCTGTTAAACGCTTTCTTTTTGCGGTGTGTATCCCTTGCCTTACGCTGTCGAGCATCAACCCAGGCTAGGTAGGCCTCATGTTTAGATGCTTCAGCACTTTTACATTGAGAACCGAACCATGGGCGAGCTTTGCTGGATAATGAAACGTCAGAGTATGGAATGAAATATTCCATAGCCGTACGTATTACATCAGTCACAGCATCCGCGCAGGCTGACGGGTCACCAGAAGAGAAGCACAGTGGCTGCCATTGGTAAGATGCAAAGAAAGAACGCATTTCGTCCCAATCTGCTGACTTGTATTTCCATAGCCGCCGGTTGCCTCTGGGGCTGAGATCGGGCGGATGGTAAACGGATACTGATTTCACCAGACAGTGGTCGGAGCTGCCTAACGGCGAATATACCGCCACGGAGTATCGGTCTGGATCAGTTGTCAGCAGAAGGTCTAAGCAATAGGGAGTATGCGACTCAACGTCTGGTACCCGTGTCGCCTCTTGGACCAGCTGGGTTAGGTCTAACGACAAAGCAAGCTTTCTCGTTTCCAGCCCAGCATGGTCAGTGTCCCGGTATGGGTACAGCCAATCCTTATGGTGGCCGTTGAAATCCCCCAGTAACACTAATTGGGCTGATGGGTACTTCTGCTGAGCCGCGTCCGCTGCCTCACTCAAATAATCGGTGAGCCGAGTTGTCTCCTGATCTCCACTGTGCGACCGATAGACACAGGCATAGACAATTTTGTCGATGCCTGTGTCTATCAGCGCCCATAAAACAGAGAACCTGGTGTCCTCAAGATTACGGAGACGCCGACAGCAGATATCGTCACGGGCGTACAGGCACACTCCATCACGCGGCTTGAAGTTGTGCTCCAAGGTATACCCTGGATAGGTTAGGTACGCCACGTCCGACGGACATCCTATCTGCGTCTCCGTAAGAAACAAGAGTGACGGCTGCTCAGTCTCGAGGTGATGGTGGACTGGGGTGATATTAGAGTGCAGACCTCCAATATTAGTGAGGTGCACTTTTAGAGACAAGGAGTGCAGCCGCTGTTTCACTATGTTTCTGTTTTTACTTGTCATATTATTTTTTGAGAGTGATTGTCGGTGGGAAAACGGAAGTAGAACGAGGCTGCACACTGCCAACCAACGGTCACAGCACACAACACAAATACACCAATGGGAAACTAGTCTGGAGACTGCGGGGACGCCCGAGCCCCCCCGGGGATGTCTATCTGGCCTTGTCATCCGGTCGCCAACCGGCAGGATAGCGCATCCCGGGATTTTTCGCTAGATGGCGGGGCAGCCTTTCATGAGTGGCTAGCTCACTACTTGGGCCCTCAACTATCTGCGGTCGGTCGCGGCAAAAACCGTGCCTCGGATCCCGCTACCCTCCATGACTAGCTTCCCGATGTAAAGTATTGGTGTGCAACTATCTGGTCTTGCAGTTATGCAGCAACTGTTCTGACCCGTTTTCCCTAACGGCGTCACCAGACTACATGCCGGAACACGCCTAGGCCGCTTGGCGGCACGACTCAGTCTGGCGGGTGGTCACCAGCCACGGCCAAAGCCTACCACCGGTATTTTTGTCACCCGATTTGCACCACCCAGGGACCACGTGTGGGGGGTTTCTGTGTACAAGTGCTTCCCCACGGACGGTGGTGACACGGTCCCCAAACTTATAGATACTTGACACGCAGCAAACGAATGTTTGTTCTTGCAATTTTGTAATTAAGAACTGTATGGGGGTGAAATTAGAGTTGAAATGGGGGCTGAATGTCTCTACGCTTTTAGATCTAAAAAACTGAACTGATTTTGGTAAAATAGTACACAGTTGTTTTATTTTAAGCTGCTTTTAGTAACCATAAATGTGTCTGGGTATACAAATAGGTACTGCCTGAGTTACCTTAGTATTTATTTATTTCGCGCGGGCGAAGTCGCGGGTAACAGCTAGTAGTTTATATTTCTTTATACCTTACTGTGATATTACTATTGATTGTGTCACCATACACATACTTTTTGAAGTGAAAACTTCTTTAGGCGCGCCTAGACAAATTTTTCGGGGGGTGTAAGTTGAATTCTATCGTCACGCTCGGGTATAATAAGAAATCTTCGGGTAAACTCAGGACCATCAATTTATAACATCAGAAGTGCTATGAACACCACGCCTGGAAATCACAACGGTGATGAGAAATAATCGGAAAAGCAAGCGTCGCCAGCAGTTAGTTAATAGTACATTATGATATAAGTGCGGTAAGTTGATAATTACAGTCGAGGCTTTATTGCTAGCTCGAGCCGAAGGCGAGAGCTATAATTAGCAGAGGCTGTAATTATCAAAGCGCACGTATGTCATACGACGTTTTATAACATATTTGCGAGGAAATAAACAAAACTCTGACGACATTTTCAAATAAAAACAATACAGCGAAAAAAAACGCGCGGAATAATATTTACTTGATCACAGATTCACAGATCACAGCACAGAGTAAGTAACTAAGTTATCACTATGGATCACAGATTAGCAATGCGCGCGCATCGGCGCCTTTTTTTTTTAAGCAACGGACAGAACCAGCCTGTATGCCATTAATAATAAAGTAAATTAATATTTTTGTGTTTTGTTACAGAAAAATTAAAGTATTTTATGGTCTAAATTAATTAAATTAACGAATTAAATAATTCTTTATTATATTTTACCTCTCAAAGTTAATTTTATTCATAAAATGTTGACCACACTTTTCTGACATAAAAACTCTTTACTAAAAGATTTAAAAAGGTACCGTTCGTTTTACACGGAGCATATCTCTCTACCTAGTCTGTGGACGGAGCATTTTGAAACCGTGCGTTTTACATTACACATTACAGCACTAGTGCGTAATAAGATACATTACGATACAGAAATTGGTCCAATAAGAGACCCTTTACGAGCAAATATGTTATAATAGTACATTATGATATAAGTGCGGTAAGTTGATAATTACAGCCGAGGCTTTATTGCTAGCTCGAGCCGAAGGCGAGAGCTATAATTAGCAGAGGCTGTAATTATCAAAGCGCACGTATGTCATACGACGTTTTATAACATATTTGCGAGGAAATAAACAAAACTCTGACGACATTTTCAAATAAAAATAAAGTGGCCAAGTGCGAGTTGGACTCGCCCATGAAGGGTTCCGTTGCAGTAAGTAACATTATATACATATTACACATAGTTCTTGTAATTCGTTAAAATTTTGATCGAAGTTTCAATAATAGTGTATTTATGACGTACTAAAAAAAACTACTCATCAGATCGAGTTCAAACTAATTTTCGTTGGTAGTTTACATGGTAATGTACATCATATATTTTTTTTAGATTTTTCATTCTCTTACTTTAGAAGTTAGAGGGGGGGGGACACACATTTTACAACTTTGGAAGTGTCTCTCGCGCAAATTATTCAGTATAGACGAAAATGATTTTAGAAACCTCAATATCATTTTTGAAGACCTATCGATAGACACCCCACACGTGTAGGTTTGATGAAAAAAAAAATTTTGAGTTTCAGTTCTCAGTATGGGGGGTGTGGCGGCGAGCATAACGTGAGCAGCGACGTCCGTTCGTATCGGCGGCGCGCTGCGGTCTGAGGCTCGGGAGGGTGCAGCCCGTATATTTATATGAAATGGCACTGCGCGCGTGAAGCATGTTTTTGAATACTGTAACTTAGTATATAAGGACGATTTTCGTAAATAAAGTTAGTTGTTATCTGAACCTCGACTTTGATTTCTGAGACGTGCAATACCAACATTGGTGACCTTCCGACTACTGAGAAACATTATGGACAACGAAACTCAAATCAAGGGCGAGCTATCGGCCGTATCGCTCCAGGCGCGAATTCCTCCGTTTTGGCGGGAGAATCCACGATTATGGTTTGCACAATTCGAAGCTGTTATCGCCGTGCAGAAGATAGCTGACGATCAAAAATACAACCTCGTTATTCCGATGCTACAAAGATCCGAAATTGAACAAGTCAGCGACATCATTTTAAGCCCGCCACCGACCGGAAGATATGAAATACTCAAAGATCGTCTAATATCAGTTTACCAAGAATCGGAGCATCGTCAACTTCAAAAACTTCTCAGCGGTTTAGAACTAGGAGACCAAAAGCCTTCCCAGCTACTTCGACGTATGCGAGATCTCGGCAGCCACAAGTTTCCAGACGACGCGCTAAAGGTCATGTGGATGAACCAGATGCCGCCACAGGCCCGCGCCGTTTTATCAGTCAACGCTGAATCATCGCTCGATGGACTAGCAAAGATGGCGGACAAGATGATGGAGCATACCGAGAACGCTACCATTGCAGCCGTAGCGACGACCGCGGCAGACGCAGGTTTACAAAACACACAGTTCGAGTTACTCTCCAAGCAGATAGAAAAACTAACGCTCGAAATTGCCGAGTTACGCTCGAATCAACGATTTGACGGCCGCGCACGATACCGATCACGCTCCCGCACACCAGCAGGCCGAAGAGGACCAGAATGGCTTTGCCGGTTCCATTACCGTTATGGGGACGACGCACGGCGCTGTGAACCTCCGTGCGCAAAAGCGAAGAAGTCGTCGGAAAACTAAAGTCAACATCGACCGTGGCGGGCGTCGATGTTCCTACTGCTAGTCACCGCCTATGCGTCATTGATGTGAATACACGGGAACGTTTTTTGGTGGATACCGGAGCAGATATTTCCGTGTTGGCAGTGCGAAACCAACCCCGTGACCGCGCAGTTTCATCAGAGTACCAATTGTACGCGGCAAATAATACACCTATACGCACCTACGGCGAGCGCACGATGGAACTCAACCTAGGACTACGACGAAGTTTCCGATGGACGTTCGTAGTCGCAGACGTGAAAACATCAATACTCGGCGCTGATTTTTTAAGAGGCCAGAAATTGATAGTAGATTTGCACCGCCGCAAGTTACTGGATCAAGTAACTGACATTGGTGTAAACGCCATCGAGATCACTGATTACGATCCAGCCGTGTACATGATCAATCGTGATCACGCATACCACGACTTATTGACGAAGTATCCAGACGTACTCCGGCCCCTGTCACTGAAGTCACCTCCAAAGCACGGTGTGACCCATCATATCGAGACAACAGGACCGCCTGTGTATGCAAAGCCACGCCCACTACCGCCGGATAAGTACAAAGCAGCGAAGCTGGAATTTGAGAAAATGATGGAAATGGGTATTTGCAAGCCCTCCAAAAGCTCCTGGGCCAGCCCGCTTCATATAGTCACAAAAAGAGACGGTTCGCTAAGAATATGTGGGGATTTTCGCAGGCTCAACGCTCAGACAGTCCCTGACCGGTACCCCCTGCCGCGCATCCAAGATTTTACTTACCAGCTACACGGAAAAACTATTTTCTCAAAACTCGACATCAAAACTGCATACTTCTGGATTCCGAATAGAAAAGAAGACGCAGAGAAGACAGCCATCATCACTCCATTCGGTTTATTCGAATTTACTGCAATGACGTTTGGCTTACGCAACTCTGGTCAAACTTTTCAGCGTTTCATGCATGAAGTCCTACGAGGACTGGATGGCCATGCCTTTTGTTTCGTCGATGATATTCTGATCCACTCAGAGAACGCAGAAATACACAGAAGACACATAGAAGAAGTACTCGAGCGCCTGAACAAATTCGGCATTTCACTAAACATCGACAAATGCGAATTTGGTAAGGAAAACATACAATTCCTCGGTTACGAAGTCTCTTACGACGGAATCAAGCCACCCGCAGATCGTACTGAGGCCATCAGAAAATATCCAAAGCCGGCGACAGTTCAAGAATTAAGAAGATTTCTTGGCATGGTCAATTTCTATCGTGACTGCCTGCCACACCAAGCGGAGCACCAACACGAATTGAACAAGTATTTGCACAACACCAAAAAGAACGATAAGACACCGATCCAGTGGACGCCAGAAGCCGAGAAGTCGTTCGATAAGTGCCGACAAAGCATTATCGATGCTACTACGCTGACGCATCCAGTGCCAAATGCTTCTCTCTGTCTTTTAAGCGACGCCTCCGATGTGAGCCTGGGTGCCGTTCTTCAGCAGAAGGTCGACGAGATATGGAAACCACTGGCATTTTTCTCCAAGTCTATGAGCGAAACTCAACGAAGATACAGCGTGTACGACCGCGAGCTCCTTGCTATGTACTCAGCTGTAAAACATATGCGACGGCTAATAGAAGGAAATGACGTCACAATATATACCGATCACAAACCTCTGTCGTTCGCACTAACGAAGCCACCGACTAGTAGCGACACGCCGCGGCGGGAACGCCAACTACACTTCATCAGTCAATTTTGTTCGAGCATCAAATACATCGACGGGGAGAAAAATCGAGCTGCAGACGCAATGAGCCGAATAAAAAAATCGAGGAAATACAACTAACATCGAGCATCGATTTTAAAAAACTAGCAGAAGATCAAATAATTGATGAAGATCTAAAAATTTTAAGGAGCAATAAGAGATTGGGGTTTGCTGACACGAGTTTGCCAGGCGTTACAAAAAAAATTACCTGTGAGACATCTACTGGGAACATGCGACCGTACCTACCGACGGCTTATCGCTATGCAGCGTTTAGAGCGCAACACGATATAAGCCACCCAGGGGTCCGTGTAACACGCAAGCTAATGACGTCAAAATATTTTTGGCCGTCGATGAACAAGGACGTCGGTACCTGGGCAAGATCGTGCATCGGATGTCAGCGCGCAAAAGTACATCGACACGTGACCAGCCCGTACGGCGAGTTTCAAGAGTCGGGCAGATTCGATCACATCCACCTGGACATCGTGGGGCCCCTTTGCATGTCGAACGAGTTCCGGTACCTGGTTACCATCATTGACCGCTGCACAAGGTGGATGGAGGCGATACCAATTCGGGAAATAACTGCAGAAATCGTCGCTAAGGCTGTCTACGAAGGGTGGATAGCGAGATTCGGGTGCCCTCTTCGTGCCACCACAGACCGGGGCACCCAATTCCTGTCATCAATATTTGGGGCCCTGATGAAGAAGTTTGGCATCTTGCACATCAAGACTACAGCGTACCATCCATCTTCAAATGGCAAAATCGAGAGGTGGCACCGGACGCTAAAGAGCGCTCTAATGGCAAGAGGCGCGGGCACACAATGGAGCGACGAACTTCCCACTGTATTACTCGGTCTGCGCGCCGCCCTCTGCGCGGACACGAACCTGAGTCCTGCCCTCATGACATACGGATCTACGCTACGAATGCCGTCGGATTTTTTTATACCTACAAAACCGACGATGGAGGACTCCGAGTTCGTTCGCCGCCTCACAGAAGCGATGGCCTCGTTAGCTCCGGTTCAGAGACACGCTACTCGTAAACAACCTTTTGTTTATAAAGACTTGACGACTTGTAGTCACGTTTTCATGCGCAACGACACGGTGAGGAGCGCGCTGAAGCCACCGTACGATGGACCGTATAAGGTTCTAGAGAAGCGTGACAAATATTTCAAGCTACAGTTACCACTGCGGTCGTCAAACGTATCGATCGACCGTTTAAAGCCGGCCTACCTACTCAGCGAGGATTCTGCACCTCCCCAGCCAACGATGACTCTGCACCAGCCGAAACCGAACCCAACACCACCGGCGCCGCCAGCATTGAAACAGAGGTCAGCGAAGTCCTATGTAACACGGTCTGGCCGAGTTGTAAAACAGACCGTACGCTTCGCTTGAAGGGGGATTATGTGGCGGCGAGCATAACGTGAGCAGCGACGTCCGTTCGTATCGGCGGCGCGCTGCGGTCTGAGGCTCGGGAGGGTGCAGCCCGTATATTTATATGAAATGGCACTGCGCGCGTGAAGCATGTTTTTGAATACTGTAACTTAGTATATAAGGACGATTTTCGTAAATAAAGTTAGTTATTATCTGAACCTCGACTTTGATTTCTGAGACGTGCAATACCAACAGGGGGTAACCCTAATTTTTCTTTTTTTTTAATTTTTCTGTTGAAATCTTAATGCGGTTCACAGAATACATCTACTTACCAAGTTTCAACAGTGTAGTTCTCATAGTTTCGGCAAAAAGTGGCTGTGACATACGGACGGACAGACAGACAGACAGACAGACAGACAGACATGACGAATCTATAAGGGTTCCGTTTTTACGTTTTACGGAACCCTAACAATACAGCGACAAAAAAGGCGCGGAATAATATTTACTTGATCACAGATCACAGCACAGAGTAAGTAATCACTATGGATCACAGATTAGCAATGCGCGCGCATCGGCGCCTTTTTTTTTTTAAGCAACGGCACAGAACCAGCCAGTATGCCATTAATAATAAAGTAAATTAATATTTTTGTGTTTCGTTACAGAAAAATTAAAGTATTTTATGGTCTAAATTAATTAAATTAACGAATTTAATAATTCTTTATTATATTTTACCTCTCAAAGTTAGTTTTATTCATAAAATGTTGACCACACTTTTCTGACATAAAAACTCTTGACTAAGATTTAAAAAGGTACCGTTCGTTTTAGACGGAGCATATCTCTCTACCTAGTCTGTGGACGGAGCATTTTGAAACCGTGCGTTTTACATTACACATTACAGCACTAGTGCGTAATAAGATACATTACGATACAGAAATTGGTCCAATAAGAGACCCTTTACGAGCAAATATGTTATAAAAATGTTATTCTTGGATCAGTGATTTCAGTAGTCCGTAATGTACACGTGAGTAAGCAACAGTTTAATATTACGATTTACTTTGAAGAAACGATGTATAAAATTGTTTTAACCTTATTATCTAACATTGCATTTCAAACGAAACTTTTGCGAATCACCGACAAGTTAAATCTATTAATTAAAATCTCGTAAAGGGGGTACTGTAAAATAACCTTCAATTCCGGGAACTGCAATCAGAACATTTCGTAGAATGAAACATCTTCGGTTTTTTTAAAGTTTGTGGATACTGTTTTACGAAACTTTATGAGAGGGTAGCTTATTTTGTGGACGAGTTGTTGCGAGGCACAGCAACCATAGATAAAAAGTGTAAATCAGTTAGATATTGGTTTAAATATCTTTCAGGGAAACTGTTTGAAAAAGGTCATAAGTGTTACATCTTTGATTTGAATTTTGGTTACCGTAGTTGGGTTACAAAGTGGTTATATTCAGTGCAGTTATAAGATACCCTTATGGTTGAAATTAGAAAGATTTTAGTCAGATGATGCCGAGCTATGTACGTTACCAATGAATTGTTTTGGTATTGTTTAAAAAAAAAGATGTGTGTGCGATTCACACACGATAGAAGTGAAACTTCAGTAAATCGACAAAAGAATGAGATAAATATATATAACAAGGGTAGGATAATTACAAAGTTTAATTGTTTAAAAATGAAAGTATTTTGATTAATTTTAAAAGATATTTTATATTTTATTTAACATATGTTACATAATCTATTGCTCAAGTTCCATATGTTCAGTTTCAACAAATGATACAAGAGGCTTATGATAACTAAAATACGATACAAATGTTTTAGCTTCAATTTGGTTGACATATCTTTGGAATACTGCATCTATTACCGTTTTTGATCTCGTAGTTGATTGAGTGCGATTGTTACACATTTTTAGGGTTCCGTAAAACGTAAAAACGGAACCCTTATAGATTCGTCATGTCGATGTATTCTGTGAACCGCATTAAGATTTGAACAAAACAAATTAAAAAAAAGAAAAATTAGGGTTGCCCCCCATACTGAGAACTGAAACTAAAAAAATTTTTTTCATCAAACCTACACATGTGGGCTGTCTATCGATAGGTCTTCAAAAATGATGTTGAGGTTTGTAAAATAATTTTCGTCTACACTGAATAATTTGCGTGAGAGACACTTCCAAAGTGGTAAAATGTGTCCCCCCCCCCCCCCTCTAACTTCTAAAGTAAGAGAATGAAAAATCTAAAAAAATATATGATGTACATTACCATGTAAACTACCAACAAAAATTAGTTTGAACTCGATCTGATGAGTAGTTTTTTTTAGTACGTCATAAATACACTATTATTGAAACTTCGATCAAAGTTACAACGAACTACAAGAACTATATGTACTATGTATATTATGTTACTTGCTGGAACGGAACCCTTCATGGGCGAGTCCAACTCGCACTTGGCCACTTTATTAAACTCAGAATTTGATAGCTTACCTTGGAAACTACCGCCTAAAGAAGTTTTCACTTCAAAAAGCGTGCAAAACAAAAATCTTAATACAGACCTTGGTCAGGATCGAACCCGGTACTGTACAATCGTTAAGCCGAGGCCGTAGCAATTGCGCCAAACGGCGTTTGAGAGATGTGTCGAAAATGACGCTTACTTGCAGTATGGGACAAAATATTATGTATATTTCTGTCTCATTCTTTCCTACACATTTTTGTATTTGTGTCTCTTACCTGTCGTTTTTTCCGTTGCATCCGGTTTGAAATCACAACGATTCTAAAGTTTTACTTCAAAATGAGACCCTTTAATTCGCTATAAATATCACTTGGGAGCGTTTATAAAAACTACATAGAAGGCCATATGTGAGAAAAATATGAAACCTTGAATAGGTACGATTAGTAGCCTTGGAGATATATGTAATTGAAAGTCAAACCCAATCGAGCAGTGCAATGGCTCTAGGATGTTGTCAGGTATTATGATTGATTGCTGATGAGTTAACGTTTGAATAACGTAGTGAAGTGCAATGGCTTCGATCCATTGACAAAGTAAGCGTTAGTGTGAAACCGTAATACCTTGGACATAAACTGACGTACCTAGTGTCTGCCTAAGAGTGTAACTGCTAGAGAAAGCATTAAGAGTGAACATAATGAACTTTGACTTTGACTATGACTATGACTTTAATGCCGCGTATCTAGAGTTACCAGGCGGCAGCTAGGGAAAGGTGTATGTTTGAGATTTATGGAGAATGTGGGTAATGTAGTGACGTACCTCGAGTTGCGACAATGTGGCAGCAACTGCTTGGGAAAGCTATTCATTACTCATCTTAAGTGGATTTATAGAGTATGTGGTAATGTAACGACGTACCTTGAGTTGCGACAATGTAACAGCGCAACTGCTTGGGAAAGTTACTCATCTTAAGTGGATATTACTGGAAGAGTAAAATTGACTTTGATAAAATGAATAAATTGTGCATTTTGTTCGCACGTTCGCAGCAACTACACCAGACTGTGACACTGCCAAGGTTGGCAGCGTGCGCAGGAGGGCCGTGTTATCGCCTGTATTTTGTTTACCTTGTATTTCACTATAGTATTATTTTTAATACAGGGTAGCGATTCTGAAACCATTCGTTTGCATCCGACACGGAATCTCATCTCTCGGTCTTTGTCATGCTAAACAGATAAGACAAAGACCGAGAGATGAGATTCCGTGTCGGATGCAACCGATTGGTTTCAGAATCGCTACCCTGGGATTTGAGTCTAAATATGTGTCATTTAGTGTAGAGGGCGCCGGTGGGATACCATTCACTTCTACCCGCCATCTCAAAAGAGTTTTAGAGGGGTTGGCGCTATAAGTAGATGGAGCTAAGCCGTTGAAGGGCATTCCTTTGTGAAATTTTATATGGGAAAGATCGAACAGTTGTCAATATAAATTCTTACATTTATTCAATTGATAACACATCTCCATCCAAATTTCAGTTACACCACTGGATAGCTTTAGGGGCTCAAAGAATTTATTACGCTAAGTAAGGACTGTAACACACCGCGCGCGAGGGAGGGGGCAGCCCCGCCATTTTGAAGGTAATTTTGCTGCGTATTGCGTATCGAGATTTCCATTTTAACTTTTGACTCGGTGAAGCTACGACGTTCATTCAGTCAGTCGTCAAAATCTATCGATTATATATATGTCATTAGTGTGAAATTGTGACTGTGAATATAATGTGTTAAAATAAAAAAAAATATCAAAAAAAAATATAATTTAAAAACTCAAAAACCCGACTGCGTAAAAAGTGAACCAAACTACTGTTATCACCTCTATTTTATTTACCGTGTATTTCACTATAATATTATATTTAATACTGGGATTTGAGTTTAAATATGTGTAATTTAGTGTAGAGGGCGCCGGTGGGATACCATTCACTTCTACCCGCCATCTCAAAAGAGTTTTAGAGGGGTTGGCGCTATAAGTAGATGGAGCTAAGCCGTTGAAGAGCATTCCTTTGTGAAATTTTATATGGGAAAGATCGAACAGTTGTCAATATAAATTCTTACATTTATTTAATTGGTTTACTTTGACTTAATTGATAATATCAGAAGTGGGATGAACACCACGCCTGGAAATCACAACGGTGATGAGAAATAATCGGAAAAGCAAGCGTCGCAAGTAACATAATATACATAGTACACATAGTTCTTGTAGTTCGTTGTAACTTTGATCGAAGTTTTAATAATAGTGTATTTATGACGTACTAAAAAAAAACTACTCATCAGATCGAGTTCAAACTAATTTTCGTTGGTAGTTTTTATGGTAATGTACATCATATATTTTTTTTAGTTTTTTCATTCTCTTACTTTAGAAGTTAGAGGGGGGGGGGGGGGGGGGGGACACATTTTTCCACTTTGGAAGTGTCTCTCGCGCAAATTATTCAGTGTAGACAAAAATTATTTTAGAAACCTCAACATCATTTTTGAAGACCTGTCGATAGACACCCCACACGTGTAGGATTGATGAAAAAAAAATTTTGAGTTTCAGTTCTCAGTATGGGGGGCAACCCTAATTTTTATTTTTTTTTGTAAAAATCTTAATGCGGTTCACAGAATACATCTACTTACCAAGTTTCAACAGTGTAGTTCTCATAGTTTCGGCAAAAAGTGGCTGTGACATACGGACGGACAGACAGACAGACAGACATGGCGAATCTATAAGGGTTCCGTTTTTACGTTTTACGGAACCCTAAAAAGGTAGTCCAATATACCTACTAGCATAGATCGTAGAACGCAAGATGGGCCCCATCCCAAACTTCACGGCGCACGCAATCATGTCAACGTTGGGAAGAGTGAGCTCACTATTTCCGTTCTAGTCGGTTGCAGGACGCGGTGGACGCCGGACGTTTTTACCTATCATTATTCGGTGTCAACAACCAAAATAAGTAGAACCACAGCAAATCTCGCCGCTAGCGATTATAGGGGTCAAGTAGATTGGTTGTTTGTAAACCACTTACGATACATACAGAGACGCAGTTTATTACCAATTTCAAGGTGCTCAGGGCACATCTATTGATTTATATCAATGCCTACTAGATACATCTATATATATAAAAGCGAAAGGTCACTCATCAAGGAATCTCAGAAACTACAAATGCTAGGAATCTGAAATTTTGCATGAAGGTCCCTTTTAGCACGTAGGCGCTCGCTAAGACGGGGTTTTGCGAAATTCAACCCCTAAGAGGGTGAAACAAGGGATGAACGGTTGTATGAAAATTGGTGATTTTCAAAGTTAGCAAAGGACAATGCCCACGTCCCATACATTGAAAAACCTGGGCAACTTTTTTTGATACTGAAAGTGTATAGAGACGAATAGTATCTAATTAGGATTGTTAATGCTTCTACAAACGTCTGCTGTTGGTGTTTTTCATTTCCTAAATACCAAAAATGAGTTATAGTTAAACCAAAAGTAAGGTTATGTTTACTGTCAAAATATTTTAGAATTATGTTTTCTTTTGGATTAGAACAGAAAAGAAAAGAAAGAACTATGGTATTGTCTTTCAAAACATATTTCTTATCAGAATAAATAGGAATAATAGTACTTCTCACTACCAACTGATTACCATAAAATAGTTCTCGGATGGAATTATCATAGGGTAAACAAGCCTTAAACTAACTGAGTGCAGGGCTAGGTCTGATGATGTAGACTTGTCTTCATGTTCTAATAATTGATGACACAAGTGTGTTTTGTTAAAGGCAAGCATGTTTTCTTGCTTACCATCAGGCACATGTTTCGCTCATCCTATCATGGTTTCCTGAAAAAATACTTAAATCAGTGTAGATAATACTGTTCACCGATATCTTTCTACTGAATCTATATTCAAACCAATGCAAGAGAGGATAAATAAAATATATTGTTTGCTATCATATAATTATATTTACATTTAATAATAACTTTATATATTTTTTAATAGCCCAAAACTACTACATAGCCAAAATACTCTGCTCGTGGATTTATGTGGTCCTGGTGTCTGGCCATCCTAGAAATCTCACAAAGAACTCTGCAATGCAAGTACAGCAGTACTGAAAGATGGCCTCTGCTGGTTGTCCCTATCATTTTCAACTAAAATATACATATTATATCTATTTTATTTGCTTCAGCTTGTGTCTGTCTTCTAAAAGCAACTCAGGGTTTTAAAATTGGTAATTGCATAGGTTTTGTAGCAACTTAGCGCTATCCCCGTATTTCCTGTAGAGTATGAACACTTCATTAGCATAGAAATATTGTCACAGAAAGGAATATCTTAATTGTGATATAAATATTTCATTATTTTGGTATTCGAGACAGTGGTCTTAGAAGGTTCATAACAATCGAGGGTTTCCATCAGAAAACATAAGCAAGCCATCACAACAATATATGGTTTTATGTAATTATTACCACAATTATGTAAGTAATAAAGAGCACTGAATCACATAATTCCCAGTTTTGTTAAAACCAATTTAAACAAGAAGAAAACCAAAGTTAGGAAGAAAACCATGCATTTTGCTTGTTTACTTTTTTTTGATTTGTCAATTTGACATTGATCTTTGACCTATTTGGATTTGGTGAAAATTGCATGCCACCTTTTTCCTCGTTTACATTACCAAAAAAAGCTTTGATAGTTTCTTTGTCGCCGTATTTATATATTACGTTATTTAAATATGTAAAAGTAGTAAATAAACGACATTGTGAAAGAAATTGATATACATAATATCCATTTTCAATTTCAATCTAACGCGGATCACAAAAACGAAACGCAGGTACCGTTTCGTTATTGCAATATTTTACAAGTCAGCTTTGTTGGTAAATGGTAGGTTTAATTTAAACAAATGCAAATTATTTTATTTTGGAATGTTAGAAAGTTATATAACTTCGCACACGAGTACAACAAAAAATCACCAATTTTTTAATATATAACTCATATGTCTACACGACAACTATTTTAGCGGGTCAAAAATGGGCATTGTCCTTTTGGATCTAGACACTTGACAGGAAGCAATTAAATGTTTGTTCTATCAATTTTGTAATTTCGAACTGTACGGGGGTGAAATTGGGGTTGAAATGGGGGATGGATGTTAATACGGAAGTTCCCAACCGTTGAAGATAAAAAAAACCATGAAATTTTGTTTATAGACACTGGACACGAAGCAAACGAACGTTTGTCCTATCAATTTCGTAGTTTCGAACAGTACGGAGGTAAAATTGGGGTGGAAATGGGGGATGAATGTCAATATGAAAGTTACCAATCGTTGAAGATAAAACCATGAAACTCTATTTATAGCCACTTGACACGAAGCAAATAAATGTTTTTTCTAGCAATTTTGTAATTTCGAACTGTATGGGGATGAAATTGGGATTGAAATGAGCGACGAATGTTTCTTTTCGCTTTCACACCTAAACAACTGAACCGATTTTGTAGAAATTGTTTTATTTTAACCTGTTTTTAGTAAGTAACCGTTAATGTGTCTGGGTATACAAATAGGTACTGCCTGACCTTAGCATTTATTTCGCGCGGACGAAGTCGCGGGTAACAGCTAGTTAGTATATAATGTTCATCCACATTCACACGTACAGTTAGTTATACGAAGTTTTCTGCTACCTAAAAACCTATAAATGTGAGAAGGGTTGTTACTCAACTTTAAATCGATATACATCCTAAACGGTCAGTCGAATCGAAAAACATTGAGAGAAAGCTAAACATTATTTTTAAATACCTATTCAACGATACCCCTCTTGACATATTTTGGTGATTTTCATTTTTTTTATTTGGACAATATAGCGTCCTGAATCCGCCATATTGGGTTTACACTAATGTCATGTCTTTAGTGTCACTCGCCAGATTAAGAGGAATCGACTGACGTGTGAATCATAAAAATCGGCCCAGGCGTTTGGTCTGTATAGTGCCTCAAAGGAACATACAAACATACATACATACATACATACATACATAGACTGTTAAACACATTACCACTCCTTTGCGTCGCGCAGTCGGGTAAAAAATATAATAATGTCGGCCTATACCTACGCGTCGAAAAGCCAAATCGAAATACAGAGATCATATTATATTATACGGTTGGAAAGGGCATCTCAACAGCAATCGAATGGTACCAATAAAACACCATACAATCGAGTCAAGGAGTGCCGGCAACGTAAAGTAATGAATGCGGCCGAGCGGATCAACGACGGTGCCAGTACATCTGCAGCTGGGACGGTTGAAATTACGCAGATGGATGATGAAATCGCTTCTATATCGACATCGGGCTGTGTAAGCATCGATTGTGTACGATCGTCGTTTGAGACGTACTTCTTAGCATTCCATGGATTCACCGTGCGGGTGCCGGGTCCATCGTGTGGCAGAGAGAGAAATCTCGAATAGACCCCAAGACTTGTGACTCGGGCTGTAGGTTTAAAAGGGGCCCCTTACATTGACGTACGTCAACACTCACCTTCACTACTCGTATTTCTCTCCCTGCCCAGCCAAATCCGATATGATCCTACTAGTGCAGCTTTAGATACTCGTTCTAGTATAGAACTTACTGCACTTCTGGACAATCCAAGGTCTTTAAGCAGGTTATAGAGAGATTTTGCTGGTATACCTCTCGCTCCTACTTCTACAGCGTATAAATTAACTACATAGCCATTTTTTGTTAATTCATTTTGTAGGTCGTAATACTTATTTTGTTTCATCACGTGGTCTTTAGGTATATTAGTTTCCCACGGTACGGTAAGTTCTACCAGGACTATGCGTTTCGTAGCCCTAGAAAAAAGGAAAATGTCCGGTCTGGATGACGAAACACCCACATCCTCTGGGATTTTGTAGTGCTTTTCATACGTGTCCATTAAAATTGTCCAATCAGGTGCTGAACCCAGGATTGAGTAAGGCTTGTTCTTGGAGTTTGAAGTTGAGCCCTCTTTTACAAAGTTAATTTGTCTTTTGTTCATCGTCCATCCCTTTTGGGCTCTAGCTACCGAAAGGCTTACGGCTTCACGTATGATTTCAAGTACTCTGTCATGGCGCTGTGAGTAATGACCCCTATTAAGGAGCACCTTGCATCCCACCAATATGTGCCTTGCTGTACATATCGCCTCACCACAAGTATAGCAACATTTTTCAGAGGCTTTTCCCCACCTTACCAAGTTACTCTGGTCAGGGAGGGTCATTTGGAAAGCGTTCAGATAAAATTTTAATAAGGCAGGAGACCAGTCATATAGCAAGGTGCGCCACTTTAGAGCTAATGGGATACAAAACTCACCTATGGTTAACCACTCACTTTGCATTTCTAAATTCATAGCGTGCACTTTGTAACTATCATTTTCGTCTTGTTGTAGAAAGGTTTTTACCATGTCTCGGTCTTCCCTTTTCTTTCTCGCACCCAACCCAGCTGTATTTACTTGCGCACCTGCCATAAATTGTTTGTGGAATTGAAGTCTAGATTCAAGGTCCGAAGCGCTTTTGTCTTTTGGGAGAGATGCGATTAATTCGTCTTTCGACTTTCCCAAAACATGCGTTTTTGTAACTCTTAGGTGTTTGTAGAGTTCAGATGGTTTTTTTAGTTTCAGGCCAAAACTATTGTGATCCCTAAATAGAGTAGAGGGATCAGCCGGATGTGCCAATCCAAACCATGACTTCAATATCTTTATGACATTAGCATCTAATTTTGCGAGGAGGGTTTTACCGATGTCATATACTAGGAAAGGCCAAGTGAGACGTGATGTGAGATAGTTGTCATATATCCATGCTTTTTTGATATTGCTGATAGGCTGTTGGTCTACCTTACTGAGGTCATTCATGAAATTTCCAACAACTACCTCTAATGATGGTGTACGTCCTTTGTAGTCTATCTTTCTACCAAGAAATTTGAAAGGCACTGCCTCTGCTATTGTGGCAACTCTTTGGCCACTTATGGAGAGTCCAGGATCGTAAGAAGTATATTTGGTATCTCGTCTACCCAGACATAAACAATGACATTTACTTGGTTTTGCCCTCATTCCCTCCGTCATCATTCAACAATTGTTGACACTGTTTGGGATTTCGTGTAAGTATTGCAAGGTCGTCCGCAAAGGCTAAAATTGACTCAGTGTACTTATTGTTGATTTTAAACCGGTAGCCCCATTTCTTCTCACGGGATATTAATTTATCTACTAGAATATTTATAACTATATTAAATACTATTGGTGATAAGCAGCACCCTTGGAATAGTCCCACATTATATTTAAGTGGTTTTGAGTATTCTTTGTTTACTGCTATAACAAATTTTAAGTGATTATAATATGAATTAATTATGTCAATAATTACAGCAGGAAAGTTATACCATTTTAGGGCAAATAACATAAGTTCATGCTGCACGGAACCAAATGCGTTCTCTAGGTCTATCCAGCAGACTGTTATTTGTCTCTCATGTGTTCTGGCATCTTTCAAACTTTCCGCTAGTAATGTATTGTGTTCCAGGCATCCAGAAATACCAGGCAAGAACTAAACTATTACCCGTTACGAAACGTATTCACGTACAACAAACGGCCGTGTCCATAACACAGCCACACCCCTTTTTAGGGTTCCGTAAAACGTAAAAACGGAACCCTTATAGATTCGTCATGTCTGTCTGTCTGTCTGTCTGTCCGTCCGTATGTCACAGCCACTTTTTGCCGAAACTATGAGAACTACACTGTTGAAACTTGGTAAATAGATGTATTCTGTGAACCGCATTAAGATTTTTACAAAAGTTAAAAAAAAAAAAATAGGGGTGCCCCCCATACTGAAAACTGAAGCTCAAAAAATTTTTTTTCATCAAACCTACACGTGTGGGGTGTCTATCGATAGGTCTTCAAAAATGATGTTGAGGTTTCTAATATAATTTTTGTCTACACTGAATAACTTGCGCGAGAGACGCTTCCAAAGTGGTAAAATGTGTGTCCCCCCCCCCCCCTCTAACTTCTAAAGTAAGGGAATGAAAAAACTAAAAAAAATATATGATGTACATTACCATGAAAACTACCAACGAAAATTAGTTTGAACACGATCTGATGAGTAGTTTTTTTTAGTACGTCATAAATACACTATTATTAAAACTTCGATCAAAGTTACAACGAACTACAAGAACTATGTGTACTATGTATATTATGTTACTTGCTGCAACGGAACCCTTCATGGGCGAGTCCAACTTGCACTTGGCTACTTTATTATTTTTATTATGGAGACTGACAAAACGACCACTATAATTATTATGTTCCTGATGATATAATTACTGGCAGGATCAGTAGCTGTGTCCTAATCAGCCACGGTAAAGTGAAGAGGCACCCACGGTGGAGCCGACCGCCAGGGCTTTGGGCTCCAAGCCAACGGCGATGCGACCAGACGGTCTACTTCTACCGCCTAACTAGAACTGTCTTAGCTTTGATATTGCGCTCTCTTTTCTTTCCGCTTGAAATGATAGAGACCCCAAAACGGAATTTTGAAATAAACTCGCAACTTTCCTACTCCGGTTCTACTTCATTTCGTCCGATCGAACATTCTTTGACGTTTAAATATTCTAAGCCTAATTAATTAGAGTACAGATGAAACGACGAAAATCGAAAAAAAAATCGAAGGATCGACTGGTCTGGCTGGACTGGCTTAGTTGGTAGAGAGTATCTCTTAGTGGGCTGCCTTTCCTGCCGAGGCATTGCGTGGTCGCCAACGTGTGATGGCGAACGCGGAGAGTCCTGGGCTGCAGGGGAAGAGGAATGCTGGTATTGCGGTGCGACGCTCTCCCTATCATTACAGTCCTGCCCTCCCCTGCTGCCGAAAAGTGGTAGGTGACGAAACCACAGACCAGTGTCCCTATTTATAATCCAGTCGGTTCGAACTGAGCCACGGAATCTCCTATCTTGGTAACCGACTAAATAAGTTGCTAGTCGATTGCCAAATTGACGCGAACGATCGGTAGCGGCCTTTGAGGGTTAGTTGGTCTCTAGAGGTAGCGACAGATACCGTGGCTCAGGCCTCAGGCCGAACCAACTGCATTGTGATACGACACTGCCTCATCGCGGGTCGTAGGGACGAAAGGAAGTGTTTAAAGTTTCAAGTATTCCAACACGCAAGTTTTGAAGATTTTGTGACCCCACAGCCCCACACCCTGACGCAGCCTACGAGTACGTTAAGGCACAGATAAGAAAATAGTTTCGGTAAGGGCGCAAAAGTGGTGATTCTCACCCGTGCTGGAGTGTCTCCAGGCGTCCAGCCCCGGTAAAGAGGTTCGTCTCGAAACCGGTGCCTAGACCCCCAAAATGAGGAAAGAAGAATTTATGATGATAATTTTGGATCGGATATTATGACGATACTTGAAATACTTACGTGATGAGTCACTCAGTCGCTTTACCACGGCGTGTAGCGTGACGCCCGTGTGCGGGGTACGCTTTGCACGCCCGTTTACGGTGGACCTGCAGGTCTACCTGCTGCTGCTGCTAAATATGCTTTGGCTTTGCTATTTCTATCATTTCAAGCAAAAAGAAAAGAGAGATCAAAGTCAAAGCTAAGACAGTTTCATTTAGGCGTTTGGTACGCTACTTTTATGCCGTTTCTACATTTCGTGTGGTGTACACTAGTACGCCTTGTTGACGATGGTTGAGCGGAAGCTGGTACAGTTGTTAGACTGTTCTGTTCTATTCTGATACGATTATATTTATACAACACTTTAAAATAAAATACGTTTTAAAAGACACAATATTTTCTATTCTTGTGAAAATTCGATCGGGTTTTATTTTACATTATTGACATCACTCACAATTGACACAATTACAGACTTTTGAATAAGTTTGTACTTTTATACAAAAAGTTCCATAACACTTTCCCTTATTCAATAGTCTGCTGATGGAGACGTGAGACCTAGAGCGTCTCGAAGAGGCGAGAAGGTCGGTCTGCACAGAGCTTTCGTGAGAATGTCGGCCACTTGAAGCATGGTGCTGATCCTCTCTACTTTACAAGCACCTTCTGCAACTAGTTCTCTCACATAGAAGTGACGAATGCGAATGTGCTTGGTTCGTTTGTGAAATTCTGTTAATGTCCATACATTGAGGTCTTTGAGGGATTTCATCTCGTTGTCCATTGCTTTGCGTCATTCCTCACGGTCGTCACGCTTTAATGCGTCAGAGTAGTTCGATGGATATGTCTCTGCAGCGCATATGAAGTCGTCATACCTCTGCGGTCTTCTGAGGACATCTCGGTCGCGTAGGTCGTAGCGTGGCGGTGTAGGTTCAGCGTCATGAAATACCTCGTCGTCTTCTTGGCTGGGCACATGAACATATTCTTCCGCATGTTCTCCCTCGAGAATACGTTCATGTTGGTCGGAGCATGTCTGTTCTTCGTCAGACCGGTGAACTCCCTCGGTTTCGTTAGTATTTTGATCTTGATGGGATTCTGATGTGTCGGGCTCTTCCATGTCGTTTGTATTGTTTAGTGGCAATATGAAAGTATAGTCCCTCGTATTTGTGTCTATACTTTCAGTCGGTGGGATACTTTCCCTGATTGGAAGGGGCCTTTCATCAAAAATCACATCACGTGATCGGACGAGTCTATTGCTTCCATCATCGATCCAAATTCGGTAACAATCCTCGTCGTATCCGACAAGTCTGCCTCTGGTCGCTTTCTTGTCCCATTTCTTACGTTTTTGTTTTGGAATGTGAACATACGCGGTGCATCCTATAATGCGTAGGTGCTTGATCACCGGTTTCTTCCCAAACCAAAGTTCATACGGAGATTTGTCGTTTGCTCTCGTCGGACCAGTTCTATTCAGGATGTAGGCCGCAGTGTTGATCAGCTCCGCCCAGAGCCTCTGAGGCAACGTCTCGTGTGCGTACATCATAGAACGGCCAGTTTCCAACAGAATTCGGTTTTCTCGCTCGCTAACTCCATTCTGCTCCGGCGTGTACGGTGTGACGAGCCTTTGTTGAATTCCATGCGAAGCTAGTAGTTTTCGAATGAACTTATTGTCAAATTCACCACCGCTGTCACTGAGTAGGCATTTAATTGGATGTCCGACAGTCTGGCACTGTTTGAGGACCAAGGTGAGTTTGTCCTTGACCTCCGATTTGTGTCGTAACATATGAACCATACGATAGCCTGTAAAGTCGTCTTTGAATAAAACGTAGTATTTGTATCTCGAGCAGCTCGGTTGGAAAGGTCCGCAAACGTCAGTATGTATCAGTTCTCCTGGCGCTGTAGCTCGAGATCTCGTACCGAATTTCAGTCTATGCGCTTTTCCATAAATACAACCTTCGCATGTATCCTTGTCAAGAGGGAGATCGAGGCCCAGTTCGCGTTTAACTGTGGCTTTTACATGCCTCTTGTTTTGATGCGCGAACCTTTCGTGAAAGAGTTGCATAGTGTCGGCGGTTGCATAGACTTCCGAGGGTGTTTGTGGTGGTATGTTTATAACGTCGAGTCGGTAAAGACCACCCTGCATTTGACGGTGTCCTTTCAAACTCATCTTTCCATTAACAAAGACGGTGCATTCTTTGGTCTTAGAAGTAAATGAGCTGTTGGGATTTCGGTCATGCATCGCTAATACCGAGAATACATTTTTATTTATGGCCGGAACGTACCAGACGTCTTTTAGGATAACGCGTTGTCGTTTTCCATCGATGTTACTTTCGAGCTCGACTGAGCCTTTTCCTTTGGCATCGACTGCATTGCCATTGGCGGTGGTCACAGTATGGGTAGCGTCGAAATATTCGAAATTCTGTAGTAAATCGGCCCGATTGGTGATATGGCTTGTCGCGCCATTATCTACGTACCAATTCTCGGTGTCTTTCTCAACAAGAAAAACCTTGGTGTGTTCTACGGACATTGTTACGGCATTTGCAGTGTTGGAGGTTGAGGTCGAGGGGTTGCTGCTTTTAGGAGGTTTGCCATCTCCGATCCACTTCTTGCAGTTTCGGACACGATGGCCGATACCCAAACAATAGTTGCATTTCAACTTTTTATCCTTATTCCTCTCACTGTACGGTGCGCTTGTAGTTATTAAGGCTTCTTCAGCCTGTGATACGGAATTACCACGGCGTGCACGTTCATAGGCGCATAGGTGGCTCGTCAAGCTTTCTATCGTACGGTCCACCTTTGGAATGAGTAGCCAGCTGCTTCTAAATGAAAAATAGGATTCATCCAGCGTATCAAGGACTTTACAAATCAGGAGCAGCTCAGGTAGTTCCTCGTGATTGTCCCTCATAAGTTCTTGATTGAGATCTGTCCATATATTTTTTAATTTTGACAGGAGTGTGGCTACGTCATCCGTCGGGTCCTTTTTGAAGCCAAAGAATCTCATGCAAAGATTGTAAGTTTTATCTTCATCACAGCCGTCGTAAAGGCGATGAAGTTCTAGCCATACATCACGAGCATGTCTAAAGCGCATTACCTTCCGTAGTGTGTCTTCCTATATGTTGGTGGTCAGTATCAGAATAGCGCTTGCGTCGGTTTTTTCGTACAGCTCTAACTTCGCGTTGTAGGTATAAAGCTCGGCATCTCCAGCACCTGCGGCTGGTTCGGTGGGTCTTTGGAACGAGCCTTCGACTACCTCTAGTGCTTTTGGTACGGTGCGCAACATAGAGTAGACTTTATATTTCCATGTGTCCCAATTTGTTTTGCCATCTAAAAGACCGATTTGTAATTTTCCCATAATTTCCATTGTGCTTGGGTCCAATAACCTGTTGACGATGGTTGAGCGGAAGCTGGTACAGTTGTTAGACTGTTCTGTTCTATTCTGATACGATTATATTTATACAACACTTTAAAATAAAATACGTTTTAAAAGACACAATATTTTCTATTCTTGTGAAAATTCGATCGGGTTTTATTTTACATTATTGACATCACTCACAATTGACACAATTACAGACTTTTGAATAAGTTTGTACTTTTATACAAAAAGTTCCATAACACGCCTAGGTATCATTCGAGTTGATTAAATTTAATCACATATCTTATACCTTTAAACGAGCAATTCTTTATGTATAGAATCTGAATCTCGGAAACGGCTCGACGGATTTTCATGAAATTATGTATGCAGAGGATTTCGGGGACGATAAATCGATCGTTAGATCGATTTATCTTATTTTATTATTTTATTTTTATTATTTTATAGGTCTTATTTAAAAATACGCATATTATGCGCGTTTTTAGACAATGAAAAACTGTCACATTAGACATTAGAATGTGAAGGTAAATTTCGCCGCGTGACGCGACAGCATAATTAGCTCAGACGGGAAGTCGGGCGCTCATAGCGGTCACGAATTAGTAGCTCCGGGCGAAGTAACTATTTTCTGATCTGGGTAGCGATTCTGAAACCATTCGGTTGCATCCGACACGGAATCTCATCTCCCGGTCTTTGTCATGCTAAACAGATAAGACAAAGACCGAGAGATGAGATTCCGTGTCGGATGCAACCGAATGGTTTCAGAATCGCTACCCTGTGCTCCGGGTTCGAATCCAGACGGGTTCTCTTTTTGAAGTGAAAACTTCTTTAGGCGCGCTATAGACAGAATTTTCGTGGGCTGTAAAATGGATTCATCAATCATCATGCTTGGATATGATAATGGATCGGATCGGATATGAAATCTTCGGGCAAACTCGGTAAAAACGGCCAGGTAGGTACCAGGGTAACAGAAACAGTAGAGTTTCGATTACCTACCTCCAACAGCCCAGCGTTTATCTCCAGATACCAGGACAACAGAAATATAAAGGAGTTGCGTTTGCCCCTAGGTCACACCCCGGACACTCGGCCTAAAATCTATACAGACGGTGCAGTTGACATACCTACACTCACACAACTACGCATATGTCGTTCGAACACATTTACGCATGTGTGCGTGTCATCTAGGGTTACTAAATTATTTTAGTAGGTAAGTTAAGTACACTTACCCAAAGAGAAAACTTTATTCTGACAATATATTAATTAATCACTCCACATATTTCGCGTATTTCATTATAATAGACTAGTCACAGAACATTAGATTAGCTATAACTACGTTCATAACATGCATTAAAAAGCGGTATCACAGTTTACTATATCAGAGTATTATACACTGCACAAACTACTTATTAATTATTAACACATCATGTCAGCGACCAGTAAAGAGAAAGCACATGATTTTTCAACTCAAAACTCCAAATTAAATGTTGTAAACAAACATTACGAATTGTTATCAACTATGGCCGATAATGTTGCTAGTTCCGGATTTAATTTATTACTAATGCTTAAAAGAATATTACTTTTGTATGTTGATAAATAGTGATTTATTTATTCGCATTATAGTAAGGATCGCATAAAACTTTAAATATTGTGAATTTGCGCCGAATAAACAAAAATCGGTTTCAATTTTAAATTAAATTCAGAAACTTACTTAACCAAATTTCAACGACGATCATAAAAAACTTGAACAAAAATAAACGAAAGTAATTTTTAGTTTTGTTTTCTTATTTCAAAACTATGATCTACCAAAAAAAAAAAAGAAACATCATAGAAGACATGGCCCAAATCGTACCCTGACCTCGGCACAAAATAATTGTATCTAATCTCAAAAAAATCTAATAATTGTATGCAAATATATTTTAGGAAAAAAAATTACACCACTCCCATAACCCAAATTAGTGGCTAACATGTTTTTTTATCAGTGTAGTTTTGTAGGCGTTTTTTTTTTTAAAGTTCACCAATACTGTTTGCAATCCGATGTAATCATCATCATCATAACATCTTAGCATATACCTCTCTTCAAGTACGCCTCATATCCCAGGCCTATGCTAGTGCTGTGCTTGTGCTAGTACTTGTCCAGATTTGACCCGCGATGTAAGCATACTGATAATTGAATACAAAGTCCAAAGTACATTACTAAAAATAAGCGTATTATCATGAATTATTTTACTTACACTCGTTAAATTTGAATTCAATTCCAAGGCCACCCATCGCGAAAAGAACCTAAGCATATTCGTGCATTGTTTGATATATATCTTTATGACTCAGCCGGTGTATGTTATTTTTATATCATTAACACCAAATTATACAATATATTTTGTTCCATAAAACGAGCTTTTGACACGAACTTCTACAGGCAAAAAAACGCAGGTTAGCCACTCAAACGGATGATGATGATAGTTTAGAATAATTATTATTACTAATAACTCAAAATCCGAGGTACATCAAAAAACCCAGGTGTGGCACCTGGGTTTTTTCAATGTGATTTGGGCGTATGTCCTTTGTTTCACAATAAATGGAGCTATCACGTAACAAACATATAAACCAGGGATGTTACGGAGCTTCGACTCCGACTCCGTTATGTCGGAAGTTCCGATTAGTTTTACACCTCCGGTTCCGACTCCGGTTCCGAAACTTTTGAATCGGAGGTTAATCGGATGTCGAAGCATAACTTAGCGGCGGCGCCGACAGTAACGAACAGTTTCGCAGGAACATGTCGCGCAGGGAATCTCCCGCGCACGAGTGTAATGAAAAGTATACTAAATGAGCACAACATAGAAAAACGCAAAATTCCAGCACCTTATATTAAATTTCCGCCAATATTATCGTGTCCACCAGGCTCGGTAGCGAGCGAATACCTTTTTGGTGGCGTCGATTTAATCTACAAGGGGGCGCCTAGTGCCAGAAAACGAAAAAAGGACATTTTCGACGCCGCTCACTGATGTTAAGAAACTAAAAACTATAACAAAAAAAAATTGACGTGTAGGTACAATCAAGAAAAAGCACAATAACCGAATATAATTTTAAAAATAGATCAGATTTTTTACAGAAAAAAATTAAAATGGCACCTGAAAAAACTATTTTAATGCATGTACTCGAAATTATCAGCGATGACCCCACATTATTTTTTAACCGACTTTTTGATAATAAAATTTCTAATTTTACGTTCTATTAAAGTAACCGAACCACAGAATAAATATTGGACCGAACACTTTTTAAATTTATGTTTAATTATTGAGTAATAAAAAATAAATCTTGGTCAAAAATTTACTCCTGATTTAAAATAAATTTCCCCTCCAAACAATTAATTGAATTTTTTGTTTATTTTTGAATATTCAATTTTTTTTTTCATTTTTTGTGATATTTCATGAAACAAAACAATGAAAAGTTTGAATGAATGTTTTATTTGTCCTAAAATAAAAATCTCTCTCCTACCACTACTTCTGACCCTACCTCCGACTCCGGTTCCGACTCCGACTCCGACTCCGATAAATCAAATTTAAAAACTCCGACTCCGACTTCGGTTCCGATAAGATCACCTCCGTTACATCCCTGATATAAACGAATTGAGATCCGTCTCCTTTTTTGAAGTTGGTTAAAAATGAAACTAAATCGTAGTAGTACCGGTAGTACTAGAACCGGTAAAGTTTATAAGTCAATGTCAAAGCCGTTAATTACTGAATAAGTTTTAGTTTAAAAATATCGTTAATTTTTTTTTTGAACTATCCATTCCAATAGTCAATGTACTCGTATCCTCTTACTGCTTTTAATGAACGGTTGTTGCGAAATCTTAAATAAGCATACTACTAGATGAAATCCTATATTCATTGTTCACTACTAACCGACATAATATATACATGGACGCACATAAAAGTACAGATAGTCTAATATAGAACCTCTTTCTTTTATTTGAGTCGGTTGAATGCTAAGAAATAATCACTTACCAATAAATCTGAATAGTAGCAATCTTAGTAAAAAAATCCACTAAATTGGCAACACTAGTGACTAGTGACTTCGTAAATTCCGCGCCATCACTCGTTACCATACGTTATTGGCGCCACTGACGTATTTCACAACGATTAACGAAAGCCGCAGTTTAAAAACAACGAGTTTAATAATTTCGTCACAGGACTTCAGTGTTGGCGCGTACTTCTAACCAGAATAGCTTAACACAGTTTATAAAAATGATTCAATCTTTGTAATAATTCTTATGAAATGAAAAATCTCTTATTCTTGTTTCGTATAATAGACGAAAAATTTGGTACCATTTTGTTAAATAATACAGCATCATGGTCGTATTCTCATAGAAAATTATCGTCCGATATAACCCTTCGTTGAGTGATTCTCGCGTCCTTGCGGGGTAGGAAGCTTGAAACTGGCGGGGGGTGGGGAGTGTCCGTTCTATCTGTATTATCTATTCTATGCCTAGGTACCAGTACCAGGGCAACAAACAGTAAAGAGTTGCAATATTCTGTATAATTACGTTGATATAAAACTAGATGGCGCAACCATCGATTTAGCTGGCGGTGTTGAAATTATGCGAATGTACATAGACCTACGATGGTTTAACAAGATGATAATGATAATTAAATTGGACAATTCAATTAAAGTGAAAACATTTGAGTCACAAGTTTTCACTTCTATCGGCAGTTCCTATGACAGCCAATTTTTTTTTTCAGTTCGTTTTTTTAAAGAAAATCTATTTCTTGGTTCTTGGAGTCTTTTATCTGTAGGTGTCTAAGTATATATAGTATTTAAACCGAGCAAAGCTCGGTCACCCAGGTACTCACAATAAAATAACAGTGTAAATGTACTTACATAAATATATGACATAGGTACCTACTTGTGCCAGTATATTTTTTTCTGTGGTCAAATTTAAGTCAATGCTTATGAGTTGCGCATTTGTCTATTACCCAGTTTTGGCGCCCCCCTGGACTTGCCGCCCGGGGCACGGGGCCACGGCTTGCCCCCCCCCCCCCTAGATCCGGCACCGCCAACACCCATTGTTCTTGTGACATCCCGTAACGTTTCTTGCATCCTCCCGGATCTTCCTGAACGTTACGTGACATCCAATTAAGTCACCATTTTTACATAAAAGTCACCACACAGGTTGGATATTCAGTCCCCCGGTTTTATATAAACCGGGACCATGGCCATCGACCATGCTGACGCATTTCCAGATGGCCATGCGTATATCCACGCCCACCGGTTTCACCCGCGTAGTTTTCAAAGTAAACTATCAAATTCTGAGTTAAAAGTTTTCACTTCTATCGGCAGTTCCTATGACTGCCAATTTTTTGACGTGATAACGTCTTATAATTCGATGAAGCCGGCTGCACGCCCTCAAAACATGACGTCATGTAACGTTACCAACGGTAACGACCGACGGTCGTTACCTTGTTACAGTTGTATTAATTATTTCGACCAGTAGTTCAAGCGAGGATGTAGCTCAGTGGTAGAGCGTTCGCTTTGCATGTGAAATGCCCCGGGTTCGATCCCCGGCATCTAAAAGCTTTTTTGCATTGTTTTGATTGAAAATGACTATATTCTACTGATTACTTTTTACATACAAATCTATTAAACAAATTAAATTAAAATTTTCTTTTTGCATTGTTTTGATTGAAAATGACTAAATTCTACTGATTACTTTTTGTAAAGCAAAACAATTTTAAATACAGGACAATTTGACAACGACTATCAATAAAAGCGGAATAAAAGACGGCTCCGATGTCTAAAACACGGCGGCCTTTTATAATGATCGCGTTGTCTAACAAATATCTGAAAAAAAAACAACAGTTAATTATTTTAGAAAGTATGTAACAATTTGTTTTAAACATCAATTGAAGATATGAGTGATTTAAAAAATATTGTTTTAGCGCCATCTATACTGTATCGGTCGTAACAACATTGTATGAAACTTCCATCGCATGTTGCGTTGATTGCCGGCGAATAGGAGCTATTTTTGACACACAGGAAAGTGTCTATTAGCTAGGAAATATACGTATATTATATTTTAAATGCATTGAAATGGAAGACAGTTTAAAAATTTATATGAAATTATATGATTAGAATTTGTACACAGAACATTTTATTTTCAAATATGATAATGCCATCTAGCGGCAGTAGTTTACCAGCTACTTGCCGCTAGATGACATCATATTCATATTATAGAGTCCGCGCCACCACTCATGACCGTGGGCGAAAAGAGCCACTGTCGTATTCTACAATGACAGATGAAACCTATGATATTATAATGGCTTAGTTCAATAATTTCGCCATAGGACTACTGAAGTCCTAGTCCTGTATAGCGCGGAGCTTACTTCCGTTGTTCTAATGCGATAGATGGCAGATGCAGATTATGAATTGTATTACCAGATTTTTTTTATTCGGTTGAAATGATAGATGATAGATCATGAAAATAATAAAACAAAAACATTATGATTTCACTGAATATGAAATCAAGTGCAGTGAAAAGTGAAGCAACGATAATTACAGCGATAAAGGTAATGATTCTGTCGATATTAATTATATATTCAGTGATATATTGTCGAATATTCGTGCTTTCATCATTAAAATGAATATCATCGGTCCGCTAGTGCAGCGATTGTAGGTTATGCTATAATTGACAAAATTAAAACAATAAGTTAACAGAACTATTTCACGATGAGTAAAAAATCGATGGCTTTACTACTCAATCGAAATAATTATCGAGCGTAACTATGATTTAATAGTAGATTATTCACCAAGGGAGTAAAGCACTTTCTTGTGTCATAGGCGTCATATTGGATCCTGAGCGCAGCGAGGGACTCGAGTGAACTCCCGAGCGAAGCGAGGGAGTTGTAGAGTCCTGAGTGAAGCGAGGGATGACACAAGGCAGTGCTTTACTCCTGAAGCCGCCCATGACACAAGGCAGTGCTTTACTCCTGAGGTGAATACTCTACTTTTCATATCGTGTGCGAGACAATTCACTTTTCTTGTTGTTTTCTATTGATCAAAATCGTCATAAGCTTTTAAGTATTTATCATTAGATATTTCCGGAAGTAGATTATTAATAATCCATAAAGCGTCCAATTTGATGAACTCCGGCATAGAATAGATAATATAGATAGAACGGACACTCCCCACCCCCCGCCAATTTCAAGCTTCCTCCCCCTCAAGTACGCAAGAAGAACTCAACGAAGGGTTGTATCCGACGATATTTTAAGTGGGGATGTAGCTCAGTGGTAGAGCGTTCGCTTTGCATGTGAAATGCCTCGGGTTCGATCCCCGGCATCTAAAAGCTTTTTTGCATTGTTTTGATTGAAAATGACTAAATTCTACTGATTACTTTTTACATACAAATCTATTAAACAAATTAAATTAAAATTTTCTTTTGAAAAATGCTACCATTCCATCAGTATTTTCTTAAGACGTTGTCACGTTCTATCGTCAGTAAACCGACTTTACAGGCAAACATTTTTTCCGGAGTAAAATTAAATAAAATACAGGCAAGTGGAAAAAGGGTGGGAGGAAATACATAAATCTGGTTAGTAATCAGTCTTTAATAATGTAGGTTCATTCACAGTTCTTCATAAGCTATCGTTTTTTTCCCGTGGTAGTCCATTCAACCATACACTCGCCATTTAATACCATAAAAAGGTACTTCTCGTGCAATTGCACTTTTAAGAAAACTTCAATAACATAAAAGATATTTTTTCAACGTTTCTTCTTGCACTGCTTTTCTGACACAACTTTACGTCTTGTCATCCTGTCCATTTCACTCATCCATCAACTCACATTTGGTCAGGATAGCAATCTTGATTCTCTTGTGAAATGGGAGTGATTGTGGACTCATAGTGAACCAGTTCTTCAATCTCCTGATTGATCCACTTGCTTTAGAAAACACAACTCATGTGAATCATAGTCAACAGCTAAACTTTGCTATCATAATTTGATATGATAGACTTCCGCTTTTCCTTCGCTAAAAATACTCCTATCTCTAAATGTAATACAAGACTTTTTCAATGGTTTACCTATGGACCTTTCCGTGCAATTTTTACAATCCCTCACCGCTTCATTGTACTCATATATCAAATTATTTCTACCCCCATTCGGACCGACTGCTTCACAAATAATATTTTTCTTAACCATATCATTTATACAACACTCTAACAACTCGTAATATTCCAGCCAATAATTATTTGGCAAGTGTTTCAACTTAATTTTGGTATTTAATCGATTGTTAATTGATTCTACTACTAAACCAGTGATTAGGATATCGTCAATCCAGAATTTTGGCAGTACCATTGCTTCTTCACAAATGAGACTGGCCACCTTTGGGGTTGTAATATAGTACCAACCTGATAAGTATGACGGGTAGTCGTTTCTTGGGTATTCGTTCCAAGTTACATACCATTTATTTTGTTTCAATCTTTTAGGTTTCGTATCATTTAACATGAAGCCAAGTATTGTATTCTCTAGGTTGTATGTTAAGAGGAGTTTGTGAGTTTTTTCTATACTAAATATGGTGTCATCGTCTACTTTGAGTATGTGACTCGCTCGACTGCAGACAGTTGAGGCCCACTGTAGACCCATCAAATGCTTGTACGTCAAATTTCTATAGTTTTCAAGGAATGAACCTTGTAGGATGTCTCCGTATGTGTTGTTTTCATCTTTTATTGATTGTTGGTCTATAAATCTGTAACAGTTTACATTTTATTAAATATTACAAAAGCCCCCAACTTAATTGATTAAAATTTTAGGGCAAACATAAGTATGTTTGCAAGTCAATCTGTGTGACAAGTGCAGTGCAATGTCACTGTTATAGCTAAGCCTTTCGCTCATCATCTTACTCTTCCTGACACTTGTATTAAGAAAACTTCTGAGAGAGAGAAAGATAATTTTAAAGTCATACTTCTCACTGTCAGGTATTTTAGCGAGCAGGAATACTCTGGCAATATTCATGGACCGAAGAAGCCCAGGTGTCATGGCTCTCCTGTGTGCACTCCTCAGCTCAATGTGGCCTACATATGAAGTCACCAGGATTATGATGAATGGATGACCTGGAATAAGATCAATTCACTATCATCACAGACAGACAGACACTGAATGATGCAAATCTTTTATTTTTATAAAATTAGTATATAAATAAATAAGAAACATCAGGGGAATTTTAATAGAGTCATAATCATAGAATAGGTAATCTGGCACAGAAGCGACAGAACAAAAATAAAAAATGGAATCATCAAAATTGGAGGCGTTCTCTAGAAATTGTTTCCTTCTCCTTTTAACATAAAAAAATACTTACTAAGTAGGTAATAAACTATTTTTCAAGGCAAATATTGAGTTTTATTTTTACAGTACCTGCTCATCACCTACTAGGTAGATACAATATTACACTAACAGGGAGTCAAATGATTTTGTCTGTAATATTCCTTACCTGGACTCGATTGGCACAGGACCGAGGCAGATGGCAAAGTAAGAGAGCGGCCTATACCCAGCAGTGGGATAGAGAAGGCTGTGGATGATGATGATTCCTTACCTGCACAAATTTCGGCGGCCGGATTTATTAAAAGATTGTCGGCAAAATTACCGTGTATTTTTAAAAACGATATCAGTTTGGTGTTATTTAAACCGAGTGTAGAGGTCCAATAGATCCAACCGAAAGTAATGACTACGACTATAGCTAAAAATACTTTCTTCTTTACAGACATAATAAGCACGTATTTTACAACAAGTAGAAAAACAAAACATCAAACTTTCAAATCCAACTTTGAGTAAAACCAACCAAAAACCAACAAAGTGATAAAAGTTTTTCAAAATTTGAGTCAATAAACTTTAGGATGACGTCACTGTTTCACATTTTTTTATTGGGATGTTGTTAAGCATTACTGTTGCTATCTCTTTTTAACATTTTTGTGACTAAAAAACATGCTCGAATATTTAACACAGTTCAAAACATAATGGAACATAATTTTTGAGCTGCCATATATGAAATAAAATTTCCCTAGCTCTGTCGGAAATCCTATTACATCGAACATGAAATTATATTGTCAAATCAAAGATAATCCCAAACCGCTCATACTTTTCAGAATCAGATTTTCAGATTTTTTGAAATTACTGAAATTATTGAAATTAAGTATAGGTTGTTTTTTGGCCGCCAAGCCAATCACGCATACAGCTAGATGCGTGATTACCTTTATCTAAATCAAAACACCAGGGTAGCGATTCTGAAACCATTCGGTTGCATCCGACACGGAATCTCATCTCTCGGTCTTTGTCATGCTAAAGAGATAAGACAAAGACCGAGAGATGAGATTCCGTGTCGGATGCAACCGAATGGTTTCAGAATCGCTACCCAGATTGCAGTGATTTTATGAAAAATCTTAATATAACCAATTAAATAAAAACAAAAGAAAAAATTGGCAGTCATAGGAACTGCCGATAGAAGTGAAAACTTGCTGTTGCCCTGGTACTGGTACCTAGGGGCAAACGCAACTCTTATATATATCTGTTGTCCTGGTATCTGGAGATAAACGCTGGGCTGTTGGAGGTAGGTAATCGAAACTCTTTACTGTTTCTGTTACCCTGGTACCTACCTGGGCGTTTTTACCGAGTTTACCCGAAGATTTCATATCCGATCCGATCCATTATCATATCCAAGCGTGACGATTGATGAATCCATTTCACAGCCCACGAAAATTCTGTCTATAGCGCGCCTAAAGAAGTTTTCACTTCAATAAAAAAGTGGCAGTCATAGGAACTGCCGATAGAAGGGAAAACTTATTACTCAGAATTTGATAGCTTACTTTGGAAACTACACGGGTCAAACCGGAGGGCGTGGCCTCGCCATCTTGGCATGGCCATCTAGAAATGCGTTAGCATTTCCCATTGGCTGATGCGTTTCTAGATGGCCATGCCACGTTGGCTTGTCCACGCCCTTTCAGGATTTTCCATTGGCTGACGTATTTCTAGATGGCCAATACCCATGGTCCCTAGTTTACCCGAAGTTTTCTTATCATACCTGAGCGTGACGAATGATTTCAATTCACAGCCCACCAAAAATTTGTCTAGGCGCGCCTAAAGAAGTTTTCATTTCAAAAACCGGCTACGTGTGAGTGAGGCTCGCGCGAATGGTTCCGTACCATTAGCAAATAAAAGGCGAAAACCTCTTTTATTGTATGAGAGCCTAAGGGGGGCTCCCTTAAATTATTTATTTTGTAGCGGGAATCATCGGCGTGGGATGCGAAAATGAGAATAACATGAGAACTGGTAGGTTGACCTTATTCCGAATTCCGTATAAATAGAATAGGAGCCCGCCTTAAATATTTATTTTATTTTTATAATTTGTTGTAATAGCGGGAATAGAAACACATCATCTGTGAATATTTCAACTATCTAGCTATCACCGTTCTTGAGATACAGCATGGTGACGGACGGACAGCGAAGTCTTGGTAATAGGGTCCCGTTTTTAGGGTTCCGTAAAACGTAACGTTCCTTTACACGTAAGAAATAAGAACATAATAAATATGGAAGAGCAATTCCAATTACTATTCGACAAAATGAAAATCGAAATGGAAAAGCAAACAGTGGAGTTGAGTAATACAATAATGGGAAAAATTGATGAGAAACTAAAACCTATCGTAGAAGAAAATAAAAATTTGAAACTTAAAGTTGAAAACTTAGAGAAAAGAGTAGAATATCTAGAAAGAGAGAAAAAAAGTAACAACATAATAATTCACGGGTTACCAGAAGAGGAAAAGTCTACATTGGAGCTACTCGAAAACTTGAAAAAAACGTTTTTAGACGAATCAGGTATATCAATACAAGACTACGACGTAAACAAGATACATCGTATTGGAAAATTAAATAAAAACAAGAAACCAAGACCTACGCTTCTTGGCTTAACTAGTGGTTGGAAAAGGAGTGAGATAATGAAAAATAAGAAGAAACTTAACAAAATATATTTACAAGAAGATTATTCAAAAGAAACTATAGAAAAAAGGAAAGCACTACAACCTAAGCTTATGGAAGAAAGGAAAAAAGGTAACTTTGCTTACATAAAATTTGATAAACTTGTCGTCAAAGAAAACACAAGTTCCAATGATAAGAGAAAAAGAGAAGCTTCAACATCACCTCGAGCTGACTTACGGCCACGAAAACAGCAGACAGTAATAGGACCCAAAAACAACCGAATAAACGCATTTGAAAGAATGAGGGGGAGATCTAACTCCCTTTCTACTATAACAACAGAGGAAAAAATATAGCAACTAAAGAAATGTGATCGGAAACGGAAACCAACAAATACAAATCAGAACAAACAAGTAATACAACAAAATCAAATTATTCTCCCACCACGGCTGGTCACCGAGGGAGTAATAGACCATCACCCTCTAACAAAAAGACAAAAACTATACATTGCAACCCTTAATACTAGAACCCTGAGAACACCAGAAGCTCAGCTAGAACTAGAAAAAGCATTGATGGACCTGAAATGGGATATACTAGGCCTATAGGGGCTAAGAGCACGTACTTATGTGGTAAGATTTAGTATATAAGCAGATGACAGCGGTAGAGCGATCAGTCTCTCGCCCGCGTCACTGGTATAGTTTAAGATCAATATAGTCAGCAGTTTATACAGTGACGTGGTTTCATTTCCTCTCCAGTACCAGTAACACCTACAGTGGTGACCCCGACGTGATCTAGCCCGACGTGATCCAGCCCGACGTGATCCAGTGGTGGTTACAGTGGTGACCCCGACGATTGATCAGTGAGTTAAAGAGAAGATTCAGAATTTGTTTGTTGGTGTTACTGCGTTAGTAAATTGTTTTTGAACAATGTTTCCGCACGCTGCACCAGTAAGTGGGCAAGTGGGTCAGCAGGGCATGAAAGACGAGCGAACGAATTCCGCTGATTGTGCCCTGGCCGCTATAGGTGTGTCAACGAGACTTCCGGATTTTTGGGTTGACATGCCGCGGTTATGGTTGGCCCAGTTTGAAGCAGTGATGGCATCGCAGAAACAAGGGGATGGAGGAAAGTTCAACATGGTTATATCAAAATTGGGGAGAGACTCATTCCAGACGCCGGTGAACAACAAGTATACGGCGCTAAAGGACCGACTGCTGCAGGTCTATGAGGATAGTGCTGAGCGACAAGAACTTAGCAACAAGAACAAAATTATAGAGAACACCACGTGCTACGACATCGCTGCTGTGTCCGGGAGTAACGAACAGGTACCCCATTTACCTCTCACGGAGCTAGTCAAGCAGATGAGGAAGCTGGAGTTAGAAGTAGCTTCACTACGCAGTAAGGTTCAAAGCCAAGAACGCGGAAGAAGCAGAAGCCGCCAAAAATGGAGCGAAACTAGGACTGGTTCGCGGAAGAAAAGAGCACCAGGTGACCCAGAGTGGCTGTGCAGATCCCATTTCCGGTTTAAGAAAATTGCTATGCGATGTTAAACAGCCGATAATTGGAGCCGATTGTTCAAGGAATTTTAAGCTGACGGTAGAAAATTAGTACAGAGGATATAGAAAAATAGCAATTATTACGCGTTTGGTATTTTCGATTACGAGATTGACCTTTGGGTTAACTGGCGTAGAACAAATAAATATTGGTGTCAATGACAGCGGTAATAGTAGAAATAATGCGGAGCGATCAGTTTTGTTTGGTTACTTAGATAACATAACAAAGTGGCTCGAAAAATGCAACCTGGCATAAAGAGCAGTTACGTAGGTTATTTGAACGTTTACAGATATATTAAATGGAAGTTGAAATACTCGTAGGTAAATGTATGTTGAGAAAAGTAAAATAGATTTTTTATGTTACGAAGTCTCGGAAAATGGAATAAGTCCTTTGCCTGAAAAAGTCAAGGTTATTCAGGACTATCTCAAACCGGAGACAGTAGAGTAGTTACGCAGGTTTTTTGGGTATGTTTAACTTTTATAGAGCATGCATACCAAACGCTGCAAGAGTATAGAGAATTTTTGATAGATATTGACAGACAATGTGCAAAGAAAAGGGACAATATGGGCTAAAGAGGCAATTAGAGCGTTGGAAAAATGCTGCCAAGTTATCGGACCCCGAGTCCAGGGGCAAGGTTAACCCTTATGATAGACGTGTCAGACATTAGTATAGGCGCGGTATTGCACAGAAGGAAAAGGGTATTTGGAGAACCCTCGATTATTTTTGCAAAGAAGCCCACGGAATCCCAGAAAAAGTACTGTGTATACGACAAGGAACTTCTGGCGATTTATTCGGGTATTGTGTATTTTACAGATTGGATTGCAAGTGATATGCGTCATGTAATAGGAAATATAAGTCAATAGTCAATAGTGCAAACTAGAACGCCGAGTGAGCAAAGCGGTTCGATGTCAAGAGGCCAAGGTTAGCACGGAAGGAAAAATGTGCTAGCTAAACAAGTGGAAGAAACATGTGACGAGTTGATCGTAATTTTATAATGTAAACAATTTGTGATATAAGTAATTTTTTTTGGGTTGTTATCTTATGTTATTAGCTTATGCTTTTCTCCTTTTTTAAGAAAGGGGTGTATATAGGGGCTAAGAGCACGTACTTATGTGGTAAGATTTAGTATATAAGCAGATGACAGCGGTAGAGCGATCAGTCTCTCGCCCGCGTCACTGGTATAGTTTAAGATCAATATAGTCAGCAGTTTATACAGTAACGTGGTTTCATTTCCTCTCCAGTACCAGTAACACCTACAGTGGTGACCCCGACGTGATCTAGCCCGACGTGATCCAGCCCGACGTGATCCAGTGGTGGGTACAGGCCTTTGCGAAATTCGAAGAGCAGGAGAATCAATAGAAGAATATGCAGGTTACATATTGTTCTATAAAGGTGAAACCGGAGGACAAAAAGGAGTTGGGTTTATGGTCAAAACACACCTCAGAAAGTATATAAAAGGATTCATCGGGGTAACAGACCGAATTTCAATACTAAACCTAACTATACCCAGTCATAAGAAAACATGGACCATCATACAAGTCTATGCGCCGACTGAACTAGCTGACAAAACTGAACATCAACTATTCTACGACAAACTAAGCCAAGTTATATCAGAACATTCAAACAACATTCTCATACTAATGGGAGATTTCAATGCCCAAGTAGGAGTCAAACAAAACAATGATGAATATGTGCTGGGCAAGTTTGGACATGGCAAAAGAAGCAAAAATGGTCAAAAACTAATAGACTTCTTACTCGAGCATAATCTTTTACTTTTGAACAGTTTATTCAAGAAAAATGTGAACAACAAATGGACCTGGGTTTCCCCTGATGGGAAATATAAAAACGAAATTGACTACATCACAAGCAGTCACGCAAAATCTTGTACAGACACATCAGTAATATCGAGATTAAACTTTAACACAAATCATCGCATGGTAAGAGCTTCATTCCACATAAACCCACCTAGAAAGACAAGAAAGTTCGCTGTCAATACTGCCACTACAACTACACTAGAAACCAACAATGTAAATACAATTTCCATGGGAACACTTCTCAGCGAACTAATAAAATCAGACACCAAACAGGTCGAATCTAGTTACAACAAACTTCATAATAACCTTACTTGTCTCAATACTAGAAAAACCGAACAACAAAAGTACAACTTAAGTGAACCAACAATGCTATTAATAAATGAGAGAAAACATCTATTCAATAATAAAATGAAAAAGCAAAATTTCCAGAAAATAACTGAACTAAGTAAGAAAATAAGAGAAGGCATCAGAAAAGATAGAAAATCGAAGCGACTACAAACTCTTGTAAAACATATTGTAACAACAGGCGGAACCAGGAAAGCTCTTAAAGAATTACGGGAATCAAGCAACTGGATACCAAACCTGAAAAACAACCAGATGCACGTTACGAGTCGAAAAGATATTAACAAAACAGCAACACAATTCTACCAAAACCTGTACTCTAACAGAGACTCCGTAAACAAGAACAGGCGTACAACCCCTCCCCTAATCCTGAGTTCCGAACCTGAAATCTTACCTAGTGAAGTGAGACATGCAATAGTTAGTCAGAAGCTAGACAAATCGCCAGGCCCTGACAAGATCACAAATGAGCTATTGAAAGGAACCTTGGAAGAACTTGTCCCGATACTAACTAAAATCTTTAACGACATTATAATATCCAATTACATTCCACAACAATGGGAAACATCACATATAATATTAATACATAAGAAGGGGCCTAAAGAAGACATAGACAACTATAGACCAATTAGTTTGATGTCCAATATATACAAAGTATTTTCGAAAATCATCCTTGGGCGAATAACCACAGTATTAGACGAAAACCAACCCATGGAACAGGCTGGCTTCAGGAAAAGTTTCTCCACAATAGACCATCTACATACAGTGAAACAAATCATAGAGAAACACAAGGAGTACAACAAATCTTTGTACATGGGTTTTATAGACTACACCAAGGCTTTCGACAGTATCAGTCACGAAGCCATCTGGGAGAGCCTAGAGAAACAGGGTATCCCCTCCACTTACATCAGAATCATACAAAGCATATATTCCCATAGTAAAGGAAGAATTCAATTGGAAGCGTTGGGAGACGAGTTCAGAATTGGAAGAGGGGTCAGACAGGGAGATCCACTGTCTCCCAAGCTGTTCTCCGCGGTATTGGAAAATATATTCCGTAAACTAGACTGGGATCAATACGGCTTAAGCATAGATGGAAGAAAACTCAATCATCTGAGGTTTGCGGACGACATCGTCCTATTCGAAAGAGATCCATATACTCTAGAGAAAATGATCGAAGAACTAAGGAAACAAAGTGAAAACATCGGACTATACATGAACCTGACCAAGACAAAATTATTAACAAACAGTAAATATCAAGAGATTAGAATAAATAACCACCCTCTCGAATACGTAGAAGAGTATATCTACCTAGGACAAATCATCTCACATACAGACCAATCTACCAAAGAAGTAAACAGAAGAATAGCCAACAGCTGGAAAAAATACTGGTCCTTGAAGGAAGTAATGAAATCCATAGACATCAGCATAGGACAAACGGAAGGTTTTCGATACCTGTATCCTACCTTGCCTCACATATGGGTGTGAAACCTGGTCACTCACTAAACTCCAAAGAGACAGTATAGTACACTGCCAAAGAGCCATGGAGAGGAGCATGCTTGGCGTAAAAAAGCAAGATAGAAAAAGACACACCTTCATAAGATCAAAAACAAAAGTAACAGACGTGCTAGATAAGATAGATCAACTAAAGTGGAGGTGGACAGGCCATTTAATGAGATGTTCCCAGGAAAAATGGAGTAAGATATCAACCGAATGGTATCCTAGAGATGGGAAAAGAAAGAAAGGAAGGCAAGTAAAAAGATGGGAAGACGAAATAAAACTAACAGCTGGACCCAACTGGAGAAGAGTTGCAAAAGACCGAAGGCAATGGAAAATGTTAGAGGAGGCCTATGCCAAGAGGCACACTGAACTGAGAGACATTCTGTGAGAAGAAACTAGTCATGAAGAAAAGAAAGCAAAGTTCAGGATAAAAGGCTGATTGAATTGAATTGAATTGAAAACGTAAAAACGAACCCTTATAGATTCGTCATGTCTGTCTGTCTGTCTGTCTGTCTGTCCGTCTGTATGTCACAGCCAGCCATGTCCGTAGGTCAAGTTTTGCTGTGGGGCAAATGTGTATGACCAGCAGTGGGAAAATATAAAATGTATATTGTTACTACCAGGATATTACTCTATTTCTACGAAAACGTAATTTCGACGAAAAACTCGCGACTTTCCTACTCTCGTTCTACTTCGTTTCGTCCGATACAACATTGTTTGACGTTTAAATGTTCTAAGCATACATATAGCTTAGAACATTTAAACGGATACAACGACGGATCGAAGTAGAATTGCAGTTGGAAAGTTGCGAGTTTATTTCGAAATTACGTTTTCGTAGAGAGAGAGTAGACGTCCTGAATCGTTGCTACGCCATCTATCGAAAATTGGTGGTACCAATTCAAATCTAAAACAAATTTGGTTACCTTGTAGATTCTAATGACGCAACCTTTTAAAAGATAGACATGCTGTCATGCAACGAAAGCTCTCAAAATGCAATGTTTTTTCCCGTTTTTAGGGTTCCGTAAAACGTAAAAACGGAACCCTTATAGATTCGTCATGTCTGTCTGTCTGTCTGTCTGTCTGTCTGTCTGTCCGTCCGTATGTCACAGCCACTTTTTGCCGAAACTATGAGAACTACACTGTTGAAACTTGGTAAGTAGATGTATTCTGTAAACGGCATTAAGATTTGAGCAAAAAAATTAAAAAAAAGAAACATTAGGGTTGCCCCCCATACTGAGAACTGAAACTCAAAAATTTTTTTTTCATCAAACCTACACGTGTGGGGTGTCTATCGATAGGTCTTCAAAAATGATGTTGAGGTTTCTATAATAATTTTCGTCTACACTGAATAATTTGCGCGAGAGACACTTCCAAAGTGGTAAAATATGTGTCACCCCCCCTCTAACTTCTAAAGTAAGCGAATCAAAATTTAAAAAAAATATGATTTACATTACTATGTAAACTACCAACGAAAAACTACAAGAACTATGTGTACTATGTATATTATGTTACTTGCTGCAACGGAACCCTTCATGGGCAAGTCCAACTCGCACTTGGCCACGTTATTACCCTTTTTGAAGTGAAAACTTCTTTCGGCGCGCCTAGACAGATTTTCCGTGGGTTGTGAATTGAATTCTAGCGTCACTCTCGGGTATGATAAGAAATCTTCGGGTAAACTCGGGACCATAGCCATTAGCCATCTAGAAGTGCGTGAGCCCAGGCTGACGCACTTCTAGATGGCTAATGGGAAATGTTAAAAGGGCGTGGCCTGCCCATCATGGCATGGCCATCTATAGATGCGTCAGTCAAGTGGAAATACTGATGCATTTCTAGATGGTCATGCCATGGTGACCAGGCCACACGTTCCTGTTACACCAGTGTAATTGCTAAATTTAGCTATCAAATTCTGAGTCATAAGTTTTCACTTATATCGGCAGTTCCTATGACTGCCAATTTTTAGGGTTCCGTAAAACGTAAAAACGGAACCCTTATAGATTCGTCATGTCTGTCTGTCTGTCCGTCCGTATGTAACAGCCACTTTTTGCCGAAACTATAAGAACTACACTGTTGAAACTTGGTAAGTAGATGTATTCTTCTTTGGAAACTACACGGGTGTACCGGAAGGCGTGGCCTGACCATCATGGCATGGCCATCTAGAAATGCGTAAGCATTTCCCATTTTTGCTCACGCATTTCTAGATGGTCATGCCGTGATGGTTAGGCCACGCCCTTTCAGCATTTCCCATTGGCTGACGCATTTCTAGATGGCCAATGGCCGTGGCCCCGAGTTTACCCGAAGATTTCATATCATACCCGAGCGTGACGCTAGAATTCAATTCACACCCCACGAAAAATCTGTCTAAAAGCGCGCCTGCGCGCCTAACCACTACGAAATCCGAGGCAAATCATATTTTAAAAAATGGCCGTCATAGAAACTGCCGATGAAAGTGAAAACTTAGAACGTAGAATTTGATCGGTAACTTATGAAACTACGTGTGCAAAACCAGAGGGCGTGGCCATGAGCATGGCCATGGTCCCGAGTTTATCCGAAAATTTCTTACCATTCCCGAGCGTAACGCTAGAATTCAATTCGCAGCCCACGAAAAATCTGTCAGTGGTTCGCCAAAAGAAATTTTAATTGCAAAAATAAGAGTAAAACATAGTGTAAAATGTAAATCAACATTTGCTTGCATGGATATGATGTTTCTATTTTGTTTGGATTCTCCATTTTAATCGATCTCTTCGAAAAGAACGGTCAAAATGCCATAACTTCATTAATCATTACAACTTCTTGATTTATAAATATTTACAGGCATATTTTAAAGCCACCTATACACATTAGCCGAGTGGAGGCGAACGCGAGTGACGACAAAACGGCACAAGATGAGTGGTAGCATCCACACACTGGCCGAGCGTAGGCCAACGCGAGCGCCGACAAAACGGGACATAGCGAGTGGTAGCATCCACACACTGGCCGAGCGCAGGCCAATACGAGCTACGAGCGCCTTTGTTTTGTGGATTTTTATCCACCGACCGACACCGGTCATGAGTGAGACGAGTCGAGGCAAAAGAGTCCTATACACACTGGCCACTTGCCGTCACTCGGCCAGCTAGGCGAGCAAAACGACCCTCCACACACTGGCGTTGGCCTCCACTCGGCCAGTATGTGTAGGCGGCATAACAAGTTAAATAGTGTAGTTGGACATGTTAGATTTACCATTATTTCTTTGATAACACCGTGGAATGGCAGCATTTAAATTTGATGACACAACGATTGCGTTCAGTAAAAAAGTCGCGTTCACATAAATACATAAAAGTATTTTTTAAATCTAAAAATTGAAGTAAACGAGGGACAATGAACCACGTTACTTACTAAATTAGTTATCTAATTATTTGAAATAGCTAATCATTAGCAGGAAACTAACTGGTTGTGGTCTTCTTAAAATATAAATACCTATATTAAAATAAAATGTATGGTTGTGGCTGCATAACGGTACATTGGCCTTTGCCAAAGAAAGACGTCAAGAAATTAAAAAGTTAAAGTTGCTTGACGTCATGCGAAAGATGAGTTCTTAGTGATTGTGATTTTAGTTTATTTGGTGGTGTTTTATGTGAACAATTATTAATGTTACTAGTGAAATAGCAAAAATGGAGACTGAGATGGTTGTAGAAGATATCAAGGCGCCACAGGTAAGCCCGAGAACCTTAATTAGAGCAAGACCCGTAATGTCATGGCTCCGGCGCCATCTTTCTTATTCCCAATTCGTTTTTATCAACTTGTGTTTTTATGCCTGATGTAGAATCAAATTAGGCATGTTAAATAATATTACAACGCCTTTAATGATTGCATCATGTAAAAAACTGCAATTCGTTTACAATACCCTGTAGGAATTCTAGTATAAACCAAATAATATATCCCTTCTGCAATGCGGACCTAACAAAAAAAACAGTTTTTACATCGTTCTTCGAATAATATCTTAGTCATAAGGAAGCGAAATAATTCTTCATGAAGGTACTTCCCTGTAAAGTCACTATTATATCATTTGTTTCCTCTAAAAGCATGAAAAAATAAATATTTGACTCTGAACATTTATCAGCTTATGATATAAATTATTCGAAAACTAGCTATAAAACATGCAAGTAGCTTGTAAAAACATATGTATTGATGTGTACTCAGTTCTGATTAATATGTAGGTGTGAGGATAAAGAGTTTTTTCGATCTCAAATAGCATTGTACCACTTTCTTTTAGATATTTCGCAACATATAACTCTTGGGTATAAAAAGCTTGTTGTGATATAACTAACAAGTTTAGATACAGTTTTTTGGAACTACTGGTATAGTTACATATTGCAAAATGTTCAGGTTACTAATTATGTGTGTGATTGCACATTAACCCATATCAATGTTAGCTTCTAAGAATATATATTACTAGACTATATTATAAAATATAGTCTATATTATAAAATATAGTCTATAACAATAACAATAGTGAATTTTCTCTATAAAACCAAAGTTTATTATTATCTTATTAGGCTGTATTCATCCACTACTGGACAGGCCTTTCCCTACTCCTCTTACTGATTATGATCCTCAGTCTTATGGGTAATGCTTTTCATATTCATTAGTCTGAGGGCCAAATTAACCACTTCAATTAACAAATCAAAACAAAAACTTATTTCAATGGACTTTGTGGGACCATTATGAAAGTATATGAAATGAACAAGAATTACTATGGAGAAGACCAATCAGATTTGGTAGCAAATAATAGTTACTTTTTAATACTAACCTCCATAAGGGCTTACCCGCAGAAAAAAAATTGGCCATCATAGGAACTGCCGATAGAATTGAAAACGTATAACTCAGAATATGATAGCTCACTTTGGAAACTACGCGGGTGAAACCGGAGGGCGTAGCCATGCCCATGGCCATCAGAAATACTCATGCATTTCTAGTGAAGTTAAAACTTCTTTTGGTGTGCCACAGACAGATTTTTCATGGGCTGTGAATTGAACTCGGGGCCATTGGCCATCTAGAAATACGTCAGCAATTTCTATTGGCCATCAGAAATGCTGACTCATTTCTAGATCATCTAGAAAGTTTATCAATTAAACTGATATGAGATTTTAGCAGGTCTTTACCCAGTCGTGGGCAAGTTTGTCATTTTGGTTTGGTTCGAATAAGATATCTTCCAACATATGTACTGTATATTTGCACTGTGTTTAGGTTTTTCTATGTATAATAAGTATGTATTTAAAACTATGTAAGTACTAGCTGTTACCTGCGACTTTGTCCTAAAAATAAAAACTAAGGTAACTCCGGCAGTACCTATTGGTATACCCAGACCCATTTACGGTTATTAAAAAAACAATTTCATCAAAATTGGTTTAGTTGTGAAAGCGTAAGAGACATTTGTCCCCCATTTCAACTCCAATTTCATCCCCATACAGTTCCAAATTACAAAATTGCTAGAACAAACATTTATTTGCTTCGTGTCAAGTGTCGACTATACAGAGTTTCATGGTTTTGTCTTCAACGGTTGGGTACTTTCATATTGACATTCATCCCCTATTTCAACCCCAATTTCACCCCTGTACAGTTCGAGATTACAAAATTAATAGAACAAACATTTAATTGCTTCGTGTCAAGTGTCTAGATGCAAAATTTTATAACTTAAAAAAAAAGTAGCCAAGTGCAAGTTGGACTCGCCCATGAAGGGTTCCGTTGCAGCAAGTAACATAATATACATAGTACACATAGTTCTTGTAGTTCGTTGTAACTTTAATCGAAGTTTCAATAATAGTGTATTTATGACGTACTCAAAAAAAACTACTCATCAGATCGAGTTCAAACTAATTTTCGTTGGTAGTTTACATGGTAATGTACATCATATATTTTTTTTAGATTTTTCATTCTCTTACTTTAGAAGTTAGAGGGGGGGACACACACATTTTACGACTTTGGAAGTGTCTCTCGCGCAAATTATTCACTGTAGACGAAAATGATTTTAGAAACCTCAACACCATTTTTGAAGACCTATCGATAGACACCTCACACGTGTAGGTTTGATGAAAAAAAAATTTTTGAGTTTCAGTTCTCAGTATGAGAGGCAGCCCTAATTTTTCTTTTTTTTTAATTTTGTTGTTTAAATCTTAATGCGGTTCACAGAATACATCTACTTACCAAGTTTCAACAGTGTAGTTCTCATAGTTTCGCCAAAAAGTGGCTGTGACATACGGACGGACAGACAGACAGACAGACAGACAGACATGACGAATCTATAAGGGTTCCGTTTTTACGTTTTACGGAACCCTAAAAATGACAAATTTTCATACAACCATTCATCCCATGTTTCACCCTTTTAGGGGTTGAATTTCCCAAACCCCGTCTTAGCCAGCGTGTGCGTGCTAAAAGAGAAGAAAAGAGATCTCCATGCAAAATTTTAAATCCCTAGTCCCATTTGTAGTGTCTGATGACCTTTCGCTTTTATCTTATATATAAAATTCTCGTGTCACAGTGTTTGTTTCCTTACTCCTCCGAAACGGCTTTACTGATTTTAACCAAATTTTATATGCATATTCTGTAGGTATGAGAATCGGCTACTAGCTATTTTTCATACCCCTAAGTGACAAGGGTTGTTCACTAAGGCAAAACAACGTTTGCGGGGTCAGCTAGTCTTATATATAAAATTCTCGTGTCACAGTGTTTGTTTCCTTACTCCTCCGAAAAGGCTTTACTGATTTTAACCAAATTTTATATGCATATTCAGTAGGTCTGAGAATCGGCTACTAGCTATTTTTAATACCCCTAAGTGTTAAGGGTTGTTCACCCCAAACATTTTTTTTTTAATTTTTGGTCAAATTTTTTTGTTTTTATTTTTTTATAATGTGGCGTTAAAAAATACATACAAACCTAAATTTTTACCCTTTTATCACCAACCCCTGTTTTTTAGGGTTCCGTAAAACGTAAAAACGGAACCCTTATAGATTCGTCATGTTTGTTTGTCTGTCTGTCTGTCTGTCTGTCTGTCCGTCCGTATGTCACAGCCACTTTTTGCCGAAACTATGAGCACTACACTGTTGAAACTTGGTAAATAGATGTATTCTGTGAACCGCATTAAGATTTTAAAAAAAAAATTAAAAAAAAAGAAAAATTAGGGTTGCCCCCCATACTGAGAACTGAAACTCAAAAATATTTTTTTCATCAAACCTACATGTGTGGGGTGTCTATCGATAGGTCTTCAAAAATGATGTTGAAGTTTCTAAAAACATTTTTGTCTACACTGAATAATTTGCGCGAGAGACACTTCCAAAGTGATAAAATGTGTCTCCCCCCCCTCTAACTTCTAAAGTAAAAGAATGAATAATCTAAAAAAAATATATGATGTACCATGTAAACTACCAACGAAAATTAGTTTGAACTCGATCTGATGAGTAGTTTTTTTTTAGTACGTCATAAATACACTATTATTAAAACTTTGATCAAAGTTACAACGAACTACAAGAACTATGTGTACTATGTATATTATGTTACTTGCTGGAACGGAACCCTTCATGGGCGAGTCCAACTCGCACTTGGCTACTTCATTCTTTTTTTTTAGTACGTCATAAATACACTATTATTGAAACTTCGATCAAAGTTACAACGAACTACAAGAACTATGTGTACTATGTATATTATGTTACTTGCTGCTACGGAACCCTTCATGGGCGAGTCCAACTCGCACTTGGCCACTTTATTTATAGCAATTTTAGTAATTTAATCATTTGACAGTGAACTCCTAAACGACAGGACCGATTTGAATGTTTTTTTTTGTGTGTGTATTCGAAAATGGTTTAAAATCACAAATAAGCCCGGCAGATGGCGCTGCAGACAGTGTCTAGGTTATGTCCGAGCGAAGCCGGAACGGGCCGCTAGTATATATATAGATTATATCAGCTATCGCGCCGCCATAGCACAATCTTTGCTTAGTTTGGGCTCAGATGGTATTGTCTGTGAATTGTCCACCAATTTTTATTTTTTACGTGATAACTTCTTATAATTCGGTGAAGCCGGCTGCACGCCCGCAAAACATGACGTCATGTAACGTTACCGTTAGTTCGTCGTCAGTGCCATGCGGACGAAGCTGAGCGCTGAGGGCGCCACCCGCCGAGTCGAGCGGTATCACTACTCGCGCTATCAGCGTACTGATTTCTTAAGACGTTGTCACGTTTAACTATCGTCAGTAAACCGACTTTACAGACAACCATTTTTTTTATTTTTTTTTATTACTAGTGAATAAAATTACATTGATCTAAAAGACAAGGTTTGAGGATAAGCCATGTGAGGAAACTATTATCCACTTCATCACTGTATAAATTTAAGTACCTGGGTGACTGAGCTTTGCTTGGTTTAAATACTAAATATAGTAGTGAAGCCATTTGGATTCGAACCCGGAGCTATTAATTCGTGACCGCCACGACCGCCCGACTTCTCGTCTGAGCTATTATGCTGTCGCTCCACGCGGCAAAATTTACCTTCGCGTTCTAATATCTAAAGTGACAGTTTTACATTGTCTAAAAACGGGCATAATATGTTTTTTTTTGTTAAATGAAACTTAGATTTATCGTCCCCGAAACCCCTTACATAACATAATTTCATCAAAATCGTTCGAGTCGTTTCCAAGTTTCAAATTCTACATATATATATAGGTCGGTTTACAAGAATTGCTCATATAGAGGTATAAGATTGTATAAAAAAATTTAAACAGGTTTGTTCAGCCGTTCCGACATCATTGAACAAGAAACATCCAAACATTTATAATATTAAAATATAAACTTCCACAACAACAGACCGGAATAAATCCTTAATCTATGGTGACTCAAATGCCTTACTACCAAGTGACCAGATCAGGGTTTAAGGAAAGTTTGTACTACAGTATATTTGTAACATGTAATATTACTCATATAATCCTATATTTTACCTCATTTGTTAATCTACTGGGTAAAAGACTGCCTTAAATCATTATAGGCAAATAGCAGTGTACTTTCTCAATGCCACACAAACCATCTGCTTATAGTAATAAAAAAATATAATTTAAAAACTCAAAAACCCGACTGCGTAAAATGTGAACCAAACTACGTAATCGCATACTAAAAAAAACTGAAAAGAATAAAACAAGCATTTAGATTTCTGGTGGTCTAGAATTCTATAATATGTTATTGTATTAATACTATTGAAATATATACAATATTTTCTAATAAAAGAACATTACAACTGAAGAGTCGGGATCCATTATTATTCGACATACAATCTAATTGTTCAATGGATTCGATATTATTATTCGACATACAATGTAATTGTTCAATGGATCCCGACTGTTCAGCTGTAATGTTCTTTTATTGGAAAATATTGTATATATTTCAATAGTATTAATACAATAACATATTATAGAATTCTAGACCACCAGAAATCTAAATGCTTGTTTTATTCTTTTCAGTTTTTTTTAGTATGCGATTACGTAGTTTGGTTCACATTTTACGCAGTCGGGTTTTTGAGTTTTTAAATTATATTTTTTTATTTTATACTTTTTAGTTATGAACAATGTTGTGAATGTTAATATGGTCAATATAATAATATGCATCTTTTGGTTGTTGACCAAATGTTTTCGTTTCTACTGATATAATATGTAGGATTTTCTACTGCATGTAATTCACATTTATAGTTTTGTGTTAGTATAGGTTTTCGATTGACGTTGAGTAGGTACCTACCTACTAAATCGTTTGAAGTTGGAGATGGGCGACCGAGGCGGAGCAATCCGAGAGCGGTTCCGTGTCCCCACTATCAGCGGCAGAGTTGAAACCCCATGGAGGTTTATTAGTAGATAGGGGTACCATATCCATACATGATATAGAGTGCAACATAACCCGGCTGTGTGTCCCGGGCGGGGCAGTAGGGTATGCGTAAATACATTTCCTGCACGTACGAAAAAAAGGTAGTCAAATTTACCTACTAGCATAGATCGTAGAACCCAAGATGGGCCCCATCCCAAACTTCACGGCGCACGCAATCATGTCAACGTTGGGAAGAGTGAGCTCACTCTTTCCGTTCTAGTCGGTTGCAGGACGCGGTGGACGCCGGACTTTTTTACCTATCATTATTCGGTGTCAACAACCAAAATAAGTAGAACCACAGCAAATCTCGCCGCTAGCGATTATAGGGGTCAAGTAGATTGGTTGTTTGTAAACCTAATACCACCTTGCCCTTTCTTCTATCGGAATTCTCGTATCTCAAAAAAGCGACATCGTTTCATGGTTGATGTTCCAAAAACACGAACGAAGAGATTTGACTCCACGTTTGTGATAAGAACGTCAAGGTTGTGGAATGCGTTGCCGGAGTGGGTTTTCCCCGATGGTTACAATCTGGGTGTCTTCAAATCGAGAGTGAATCGGTTTCTTCTAGGTAAGCACGTTCCATCGTAGATCGCATCGTCGCTTAACATCAGGCGAGATGGTGGTCAAGTGCGAACCTATCACAGTTAAAAAAAAAAAAAAAAAAAAAAAAACCACTTACGATACATACAGAGACGCAGTTTATTACCAATTTCAAGGTGCTCAGGGCACATCTATTGATTTGTATCGATGCCTACTAGATACATTAGTATATAATGTCCATCCACATTCACACGTACAGATAGTTATACGAAGTTTTCTGCCACCTAAAAACCTATAAATGTGAGAATGGTTGGTACTCAACTTTAAATCGATATACATCCTAAACGGTCAGTCAAATCGAAAAACATTGAGAGAAAGATAAACATTATTTTTAAATACCTATTCAACGATACCCCTCTTGACATATTTTGGTGATTTTCATTTTTTTAATTTGGACAATATGGCGTCCTGAATCCGCCATATTGGACTTACACTAATATCATGTCTTTAGTGTCACTCGCCAGATTAAGAGGAATCGATTGACGTGTGAATCATAAAAATCGGCCCAGGCGTTTGGTCTGTATAGAGCTTCAAAGGAACATACAAACATACATACATACAAACATACATACATACATACATACATAGACTGTTAAACACATTACCACTCCTTTGCGTCGCGCAGTCGGGTAAAAAGCAAACACTCCCTAAAGGAATAAGTAAACACTGTAATTGCACATAAAAACAACAGAAGAAAATAGTTATTTGTTATACAAGAGTGCAAAGTTGATTTTTAACCGCGTGCTCAATTTTGATGACCGAGCAAGCGAAGGATTCTAAAATTGAATCACGAGCGCAGCGAGTGATTCAAAATTAGAATCCTGAGCGTAGCAAGGGAATCAAAAGAGCACAAGGTGAAAAATCTTTGCACTCGAGTGCAACACGTAACTTTTCATTCCACCTCAGCGAGGAAATGACTAAATGCAAAAAAAAACATTTACAATCACAATATAACTTTATTTCAGTTTAGGTATTAACTATTAAATTATTATAGGTAAGTAGTACAGAATAGCCTTTGAATTATAACAAACTAGTGACCTGCCCCGGCTTCGCATGGGTGCACAGACTCGCCACGTGTTAAGCATATCGTACTGGTTTAAATACTTTTCACGTGATTGTTGAGGGAGAAAGCTCATTTGTGCATTTTTAACAGTTTCAGTTAATTCTGTTGGCGTCAAATACATTTCTTCATCACTAGAATCACTCATTTTCACTTGTTTTCAAGTTTATTGTTTACTTGAATGTTAAAAGTAATTTTCGCGCTAAGCAAATTAAAAAAAAGTAAGTACACCAAGGAGGTTCCGAGTCTGAGTTTTTAACAAATTAAAAATAAATGTATGATGCATTCGGCACCAAGGAGGTAAAAATAAATAGGTTGAATTATGTTTTGAATTCAAAACCTCAGTACACACGATGTTCTAAATTCAAATTTACTTTAACCTCTAGAGGGTAAAAACGACTTTTGCGCCCTGATATCGAGGAGCAAAAGTACTCTTTCCGAGCTGGTGGGATGAAAAAAATATTGGCAGTGAAAGAAACTGCCGATAGAAGTGATAACTCAGAATTTGATAGTTTACTTTGGAAACTACGCGTGTGAAACTGGAGGGCGCGGCTAGTCTGCAATAAATCTTCAAAGCATGGTCCTGAGTGCACTTGTTTAAAGAAAGTTTTTTAATTTACGAGCATAAGCCAATATGGACATACGGAATCCAACTGTGGGGTAGTGCCAGTAACTCCAATATCAATATCATCCAAAGAATGCAAAACAAAATCTTACGCACTATATCAGATGTTCCATGGTTTGTGACTAATAATGAAATCTATGACATGAACACCATCAAGGAAGAAATCAGGCTGTATTCCAAAAACTACCACGAAAGACTATCAGTACATCCAAACAACCTAGCGCTGCAACTGAATATCCAGAACTATCCCAAGCGTCTTAAAAGGCATGATATCTTGAGGTTACAGGACAGGGAATAGCCTCACTGGAATAAGAGGAGTGTCTTCACTGGAGGGCACACTCGCAAAGAGAACCACCCACAGCTCATCCCCTCTAAGTTCTTGGACTGATTGCAGATATTACCAAAAAAAAAAAATATTACGATCATGACGCTTGAGTTCAAAATTTTTCGTTGGTTGTGCCAACGTAAAATCTGTCTGTGGCGCGCCAAAAAAAGCTTTCACTCCAAAAAGTATGTACATACATAATTATATACTTAGTACCTGGTGACCGAGCTTTGCTCGGTTTACTAAATAGTACCTGGGTGACCGAGCTTTACTCGGTTTAAATACTAAATATACTTAGATACCTACAGATAAAAGACTCCAAGAAATAGATTTTCTTTAAAAAAACGAATTGAAAAAAAATATAATTTAAAAACTCAAAAACCCGACTGCGTAAAAAGTGAACCAAACTACGTTCTCGCATACTAAAAAAAACTGAAAAGAATAAAACAAGCATTTAGATTTCTAGTGGTCTAAAATTCTATAATATGTTATTGTATTAATACTATTGAAATATATACAATATTTTCTAATAAAAGAACATTACAACTGAAGAGTCGGGATCCATTATTAGGTATTCGACATACAATGTAATTGTTCAATGGATCCCGACTGTTCAGTTGTAATGTTCTTTTATTAGAAAATATTGTATATATTTCAATAGTATTAATACAATAACATATTATAGAATTTTAGACCACTAGAAATCTAAATGCTTGTTTTATTCTTTTCAGTTTTTTTTAGTATGCGAGAACGTAGTTTGGTTCACTTTTTACGCAGTCGGGTTTTTGAGTTTTTAAATTATATTTTTTTTTTATACTTTTTAGTTATGAACAATGTTGTGAATGTTAATATGCTCAACATAATAATATGCATCTTTTGGTTGTTGACTAAATGTCTTCGTTTCTACTGATATAATATGTAGGATTTTCTACTGCATGTAATTCATATTTATAGTTTTGTGTTAGTATAGGTTTTCGATTGACGTTGAGTACCTACTAAATCGTTTGAAGTTGGAGATGGGCGACCGAGGCGGAGCAATCCGAGAGCGGTTCCGTGTTCCCACTATCAGCGGCAGAGTTGAAACCCCATAGAGGTTTATTAGTAGATAGGAGCACCATATCCATACATGATATAGAGTGCAACATAACCCGGCTGTCTCCCGGGCGGGGCAGTAGGGTATGCGTAAATACATTTCCTGCACGTACGAAAAAAAGGTAGTCCAATATACCTACTAGCATAGATCCTAGAACCCAAGATGGGCCCCATCCCAAACTTCACGGCGCACGCAATCATGTCAACATTGGGAAGAGTGAGCTCACTCTTTCCGTTCTAGTCGGTTGCAGGACGCGGTGGACGCCGGACGTTTTTACCTATCATTATTCGGTGTCAGCAACCAAAATAAGTAGAACCACAGCAAATCTCGCCGCTAGCGATTATAGGGGTCAAGTAGATTGATTGTTTGTAAACCACTTACGATACATACAGAGACGCAGTTTATTACCAATTTCAAGGTGCTCAGGGCACATCTATTGAGTTATATCGATGCCTACTAGATACATTAGTATATAATGTCCATCCACATTCACACGTACAGTTAGTTATACGAAGTTTTGTGCTACCTAAAAACCTATAAATGTGAGAATGGTTGTTACTCAACTTTAAATCGATATACATCCTAAACGGTCAGTCGAATCGAAAAACATTGAGAGAAAGCTAAACATTATTTTGAAATACCTATTCAACGATACCCCTCTTGACATATTTTGGTGATTTTAATTTTTTTAATTTGGACAATATGGCGTCCTGAAGCCGCCATATTGGACTTACACTAATGTCATGTCTTTAGTGTCACTCGCCAGATTAAGAGGAATCGATTGACGTGTGAATCATAAAAATCGGCCCAGGCGTTTGGTCTGTATAGTGCCTCAAAGGAACATACATACATACATACATACATACATACATACATACATACATACATACATACATACATAGACTGTTAAACACATTACCACTCCTTTGCGTCGCGCAGTCGGGTAATAAAAAAAAAGAGAACCCGTCTGGATTCGAACCCGGAGCTACTAATTCGTGACCGCTATGAGCGCCCAACTTCCCGTCTGAGCTAATTATGCTGTCGCGTCACGCGGCGAAATTTACCTTCACATTCTAATGTCTAATGTGACAGTTTTTCATTGTCATCAGGGGAGGGGTGGGTCTGAAACGTTGCCGACCTCTGCTCTATACTCATACTATAAAATACTTACATATTTGTTTTGTCAGCAGGTGACGCCGATCACTTGTCTGGATACAGGCGTACGGCCCACGCCGAGCAGTCCCGCCTACACCGCCGAGCGAGACGCCTGTCTTAACTACTTCGCGAGATGGAACGAGACGGACCAGGTATATCTCTATCTCACTGTCACAGAGCGATCACCTCTCTAGTCTCCACCGCTGTCCGAGACGCCTGTCTCAACTACATCGCGAGATGGAACTTGACGGACCAGGTATATCTCTATTTCACTGTCACAGCGATCACTTCTCTAGTCTCCACCGCTTTCCGAGACGCCTGTCTCAATTACTGCGCGAGATGTAACGAGACGGATCAGGTATATGAGGTTGCGGGCAAGTATTTTTTATGCTTCCGGAACCATATTTTTTGTTTGCCAGCATCGTTCAATGTTTCTTCATTCCGTTACACAGGTTTTTTAACAGATGCCTTATGCCTTCATGTAACTCGTTTCAGGTGGAGTTTGTGGAACAGTTGCTGGCTCGCATGTGTCACTACCAGCACGGCCACATCAATGCATACCTCAAGCCGATGCTGCAGAGGGATTTCATCTCCATGCTGCCCAGTGAGTCTTCCATTTTGCTACTATAACAGGCCATCCAAATAGTTTACATATACTACGTATAGAACAAACAAACAGTACAAACAAACGTGTCACAAGTATCGGAATCTACTCGGGATTTATCTCTCTGCCACATGATGGACCCGGCACCCGCACGGTGAATCCAAGGAATGCTAAGACGTTTGTATCATACCTAAAGACCATGCGATGACACAAAATAAGTATTACGACCTTCTAAACGAATTAACAAAAAATGGCTATGTAGTTAATTTATACGCTGTGGAAGTAGGAGCGAGAGGTATACCAGGAAAATCTCTCTATAAACTGCTGAAAGACCTTGGCTTGTCCAGAAGTGCGGTAAGTTCTATACTAGAACGAGTATCTAAAGCTGCACTGGTAGGTTCATATCAGATTTGGGTAGGCAGGAAGAGAAACACGAGTAGTGAAGGTGAGTGTTGATGTACGTCGGATAGAGGCCTACACCCGTGTCACAAATCACAATGGATTGCTCTCTCTGCCACACGATGGACCCGGCACCCGCACGGTGAATCCATGGAATGCTAAGAAGTTCGTCTCTAGTACAAACGTTTTACACCGAAAGCACGGGTCTGATCGCTCTTGCCTTGTCGCTCTTGTGGAAGTGTCATACTTTTGTCGCGGCACGTCACTATGTCGCCATAGCTAACATACACCTTATCTGCTTACGATTGGTACAAAGGAACCGTGCGGAAAAACCTGATCTATTTACTTATTCTTTATCTAAGGGACCATACATAAATTACGCCACACGAATTGCATGATTTTTATACCCCTACCCCTGTTGGCCACATTTTTGAGACCACCTCCGCCCTACCTAGTGTGACGTCACATATTTTGAAAATGTTCGTTTAAATTTAGTGTTGTGATTCTTAGATATGAAATGCGACATTTGAAGTGAAGTCACATCTTTAGATGTGACTTCACAAAATTTGTGAAAACACATGAGTATGGATGACATGAGGCCACAATATATCAGCAGTCTGAAATCTAAAAAAAAAAAAAACTCATTGTGATTCAGATTCGAGTTAACAGAACTACGAATAATAAATAAAACGGCATTATTTTAAATTCTAATCGCTTTGTCTAACCGTCTACATTGTAGCAGGATTGCTTTGAAGAATAGATATTTTTATCGGATTATAAGTTTGCATTTATTTGATCGCCATCTCGCCTGATGTTAAGCGACGATGCGGTCTACGATGGAGCGTTTTTACTTAGAAGAAACCGATTCGCTTTCGAGTTGAAGACACCGAGATTGTAACCATCGGGAAAAACCGACTCAGGCGACACATTCCACAGCCTAGGTGTTCTTATCACAAATGTAGAGTCACATCTCTTCGTTCGTGTCTTTGGAACATGAACTATGAAACGATGTCGCTTTTACGAGCTACGAGGAACCGATAAAAAACCTTGCCCTTTTTTCTATCGGACTTGATTTTGGATTTCTATTAGTATCAGTTGGACATTCTCCGAAGTGTATCCACATTAATAACTACATTGTAGCAGGCTTGATTAAAGATAGGATATGTTTTTTGACGTGACAACGTCTTATAATTGGATGAAGCCGGCTGCACGCCCACAAAACATGACGTCATGTACCGTTACCGCGTTACCGTCGGTCGTTACCTCGCCGCATGTTTGTTACAGTTGTATTAATTATTTCGACCAGTAGTTCAAGTGGGGATGTAGCTCAGTGGTAGAGCGTTCGCTTTGCATGTGAAATGCCCCGGGTTCGATCCCCGGCATCTAAAAGCTTTTTTACATTGTTTTTTGCATTGTTTTGATTGAAAATGACTAAATTCTACTGATTACTTTTTACATACAAATCTATTATACAAATGAAATTAAAATTTTCTTTTGAAAAATGCTACCATTCCATCAGTATTTTCTTAAGACGTTGTCACGTTCTATCGTCAGTAAACCGACTTTACAGGCAAACATTTTTTTTTATAGTATAGAGTGACGAGACGAGCAGGACATGTGCCCGATGGTAAGCAACATACCTGCCACATAACAGCACAGTGACACGCAACTATTGGAACACGAAGAGTCTAAATCATTACCTAGCACTGCACTGCGCTCGTTACCCAGAGATCTAAGCGAGACAATGTTTCCAGAGAAGTTACCGGTAACATTCCCCTTCAAACCAGAACACAGTAATGTTTGCACATTACTGCTTGGCGGTAGAATCTATACTAATATTATAAAGCTGAAGAGTTTGTTTGTATGTTTGTTTGAACGCAAGGATCTCTGGAACTACTGGTCCGAATTGAAAGATTATTTCTTTGTAGGATAGTCCATTTATCGAGGAAGGCTATAGGCTATTTAACATTACGCTACTATCAACAGGAGCGGAGCATGACTGGAAAATGTAACAAAAACGGGAAAAAGTTTTGCTTTTTGAGAGCCTTCGTTGCGTGACAGCATAATATGTCATATGTTAAAGGTTGCGTCATTAGAACCTAAAGTAACCGAATTTGTTCAAAATTTGAATTGGTACGACCAATTTTCGATAGATGGCGTAGCAACGCACGCGCGTTCAGCTAGTGTAGAATAATTGGCAAAGGTATGGTACTTTCCCAGGCAGACTCTTCCAAGAGTCCTACTACTACTAAAGCTCTTGTAGCTTCGTGTAGACAAAACTAGCGTTGCGTAGCGTTGTCTATACGAAGCTAGAAATACTAGGTTGCTATACTAACGCGCTTCTGTCGCATACGACGTCACAGAAGTGATGCCAATGCGCTACAGCAACGCGACTACATCGGTGCAAATGCGTGACCGTGAGGGGAGAGAACGGAGAGAGGATGGTGTTACAGACATACAGACTACAGGCCCGTGAACAAGATTTATGGCTCATATGAACTACCAGGAGACCTATGTAGGACGATAGAAGGGTATCTATATATATAAAAGCGAAAGGTCACTCATCAAAGAAATCTCAGAAACTACAAATGCTAGGAATCTGAAATTTTGCATGGAGGTCCCTTTTAGCACGTAGGCGGTCGCTAAGACGGGGTTTTGCGAAATTCAACCCCTAAGAGGGTGAAACAAGGGATGAACGGTTGTATAAAAATTCGTAATTTTCAAAGTTATCAAATTTTGTATCTAGACACTTAATACGAAGCAATTAAATGTGTGTTCTATCAATTTTGTAATTTCGAACTGTAGGGGGGTGAAATTGGGGATAAAATGGGGGATGAATGTCATTATGGAAGTTCTCAACGGATGAAGATAAAACCATGAAACTCTGTATATAGACACTTGACACGAAGCCAACGAATGTTTGTTGTAGCAATTTTCTAATTTCGAACTGTATGGGAATGAAATGGGGAACAAATATTTCTTACGCTTGCACACCTAAACAACTGAACCGATTTTGATGAAATTGTATAAAATTATTGTATGATAAATAATAAGCTGTTTTAGTAACTGTTAATGTGTCTGGGTATACAAATAGGTACTGCCTGAGTTACCTTAGTATTTATTTCGCGCGGACGAAGTCGCGGGTAACAGCTAGTACAATAATAAGATTCAGTACTATGCCTCACTTGTAAGCTGTCCAACTGAGTGCAGGTTGCAACCCTCGATCATTTCTTCCTGTCGCATGATTTTTGTATGGCGTTCGTAATGGATTAAAAGAGGTATTGAAACTGTATGGAACCAATGCCGTACATATACAAATTACCAAATTTGCTCTGAGAATCGTCGGAAAATAATAAGATTTTCCGTAAATTTTGACAATTTTTTTACTTTCAATATGATTTTAATTTGTTGTAATTTTCAATCACAAATTATAAAGTCAAGATGGCCGCCATTACAAAATGGCGAATTACATTTTTTTCACTAGTCACTCTCTCAATATGGGTATCAAATGTAGACTAGTAGAATAAACTATGACAAATTTTAATCAAAGATCGAATGCAACTCAAAATTTGAAATATTGTTGTTTTCCAGAAAAGGGTCTGGACCACGTCGCGGAGAATATCCTGTCTTACCTGGACGCGAGCTCGCTGTGCGCCGCCGAGCTGGTCTGCCGGGAGTGGCAGCGGGTCATCTCCGAGGGTATGCTGTGGAAGAAGCTGGTGGAACGGAAGGTCAGGACCGACTCGCTGTGGCGGGGCCTGGCTGAGAGACGAGGATGGTGAGTTTACATTTTTTCATTTGTTCTATTGAACGCGATCTTTTTGTATCGAAACTTTTTTAAGACCACAGCAACGCAACTCAACCAAATAAAAAAAAAAACACATTATAACTCACTTGTGAGTAACAGTAATGAAAAAGTCACATTTTGATTATACCTCTAGGTAGGTATCATTACATGCCTTATTGCGGTGAAATTAGAACCATTTTATGAGCAAGTGTGTTGAAAAATGATTTATCTCTATGCTCTGTAAACATTGCCATTGAAACTGGAACATAGTGATAATGGTGTGGTACTTCCCAGGCGGAGTCTGAAAAAATAGTCCAGTACCAAAATAGTCGGGTTGAGATTCCACCTATTTAAAAATCAATTACAAAAATTGCCAGTCATAGGAACTGCCGATAACTCAGAATTTGATAGCTCACTTTGGAAATTACGCGGGTGAAACCGTAGGGCGTGGCCACGAGCATGGGCATCCAGAAACGCGGACGCATTTCTAGATGGCCATTGCCCATGATCCCGAGTTTACCCAAAGGTTTCTTATCATTCGCGTGACGCTAGAATTCAATTCACAGCCCACGAATAATCTATCTATATCGCGTCAAAAGAAGTTTTCACTTCGAAAGTGCTATATTCGAATTCACTGAATCGTTCCAGGATCCGATACCTGTTGAAAAGGTGTTGTACTTCCCTAGGCAGAGTCTGTGTCTGGGTGTTTCTATGTATAATAAGTATGTATTTAAAACTATATAAGTATTATATCAGCTATCTGGCCGCCATCACACAAGCTTTGCTTAGTTTGGGGTCAGATGGTGTTGTGTGTGAATTGTCCACCAATATTTATTTATTTATTTAATAGTCCAACCAGTACAAAATAAGTCGGATATAAAAGTGTTTTTTTAAAAAACTAAAAATGTGCCGTATTGCAATTCACTCAATCGATCCTGGTGCTTCGTTCCAGGATCCAATACCTGTTCAAACCGAAGCCGGGGTCTCAGCACCCGTCTCACTCGTTCTACCGGCACCTCTACCCCAAGATCATCAAGGATATTCAGTCGATAGAGGACAACTGGCGGCAGGGGAAACACAACCTACAGGTATGTTATTTAATGATTATTAATTACTAGCTGAACTGTGCTTTTGTAATTACAAATACAGTAATACCCCGCTTTACGCGAGGGATACGTTCCGAAAAAAAACGCGTTAACTGAAATTCGCGTATATCGAGGTTTATGATTAAACAGTCAAAATTTTATACAAAAAAAAAAAAAAAAAAAAAATATTCGGTCGAATTGAGAAACCTACTTTTTTTTAAAGTCGGTTAAAAATACAAATCATTTTAATCAATCACTTTAATTCTAAGAACACTTTATGCAATACTTACTCTTATTTTTTACGGAAATGAACGCACGAAACGAACGAGGAAATCTCCATAGAACAAAGTCGAAGGACAGGGAATTCCCAATTCTTCAAAGAGAATATTCAGAGATTCTAGACCTTACAAAGGAGGTATCTCTGGCCAGAGAACAACTAGCGGAGACTAAAGCCGTCAGAGACTGGCAGAGCTTCGAGTCGAGAGAGCCCCACCAGCACATAAAAGAAACAGTGGAAGCCGTGAGGGACATCGGCGGCTACCTGAAGTCTTTACCGAGTGAAAATACCACGGTCAACCTAACGCCGCTGCGGAACGATTGTCTCGGTATAAAAACTGGGATTGAAATTCTTCAGAGGCAGGTCGACGAATTCCGGAGAGACTCCAACACAAAAAGCGAAACAACCGTCGAAGTCCTGCATCGAAACGCAGACATGCTGCAAAAGCTCGCCTCGACTCCTCCACCTCCTACTCCCCCAAATTATTCGGATAGTCTTAGCAAAATAGAACAAATACTCACAGAACATTCAAAACCACCCCCACCCTCAGCCCCAATAAAAATAAATATTGATGAGCACGTGTTGCCGATCACACAACGACTCGAGGCTGTATCGTCGGAACTCCGGACGATGCGCCAAGAAAAATTATCTCTTCCCCAACCAGCCCTAAGCATTGAGGCCGAAATATCCCAAGCGGAAAAAGGCAAGCCACCTAAGCCTGCCACTTATGCTAAAATCGCGGCCAAGCCCGTCGGGCCAAGACCAAATCACACTCTGATCGTGACAACGGCAAATCCGACATCCCCCACGACATCTGAAAACTTGATAGACAGGATAGCATTAGCACTGGACACGAAGAAGACCGGAGCAAGAGTTGACCGAGTGCGAAAAGCCCGTAACAGGAAAGTCATCTTGAGTTGCAGCACAGAGGAAGACCTTGGTCTGGTCAGAAATCGCGTGCAGCAGGATAAGTCCTTAAAGGTGGAAACCGCGAAAGCGGGTAATCCACTTATAATCATTCGAGACGTCCTGTCTTATCACAAAGATAATGAAATTGTGGAAAACCTTCTGGCGCAGAATAAACATCTGCTACAGGGGGTCGATTTGCAAGAGAGCGTGATCAGAGTGCGGTACAGGAAAAAGGCGCGTAACCCGCATGAGTGCCATCCGGTGATCGAGGTCTCGCCTCGCATTCACAGAGCGTTTTTGGATGCCGAAAAAGTCTACATAGGACTCCAGAGGAGACCAGTGGCAGACCAGTCGCCCTTGGTGCAATGCACTAAGTGCCTAGGTTTTGGTCATACAAAGGCGATCTGCCGGGAGAGGGACGAGTACTGCAGTCACTGCGGAAAGACTCACTCCTGGACTCAATGCAAGGCAAGGAAAGAAGACCTGCCACCTAAATGCAGGAACTGTGCGATTGCTCATCCCAGCAGCTCTAACAGGGAACTCGCTCACAATGCCTTTAATAGTGAGTGCCCTGAAAGGGCAAAATGGGATGGCATAGCGCGGTCCCGAATATCGTATTGCTAAGGGCACTCATGAGGTACGTGACTCAATCTCCCGAAGAGTGGACGAACCAGGTATGCGTTTCATCCAAGCAAACCTGCAGCGCTCCCAGAATGCAACGGTCGAACTCTTGAAGGTTGCGAGAGAAAGGGGAGTTTCAGTTGCCCTTGTCCAAGAACCCTATGTGGGAAACAAAGGAGTAATGAAACAATATCCTGGAACTCGTGTCATTCAGTGTAGTTTAAATAGGCAAAAACCAGTTAAGGCAGCCATAATAGTCTTCGGTGATAGACTGGAGGTAATTCATGATCCCCAGCTTGTTACCGAAACAGAAGCGTCTGTCTTACTCGTCGGCACAGGCCTAAGACTGGGAGTGATTTCTGTCTACTTAGAAGGAGACCAAAAAGTTGACCCCTACCTTGGTAGGATCAAGGCGTTCTGCGATAAACTAGCGACAAAAGACCTGATTGTCGCCGGTGATATAAATGCATGGTCCCACTGGTGGGGAAGCACATCTCAAAACGAAAGAGGAGAAGCCGTGAACTCTTTCTTCAACGAAATGGACTTGCATATTCTCAACTCCGGCGATACACCAACCTTCGAGATCGTCAGGGAAGGCAAACTCTGCACGAGCGTAGTAGACGTGACAACGTGTAGCGAGCCTCTCCTGGGGAGAATCGTGGGATGGGAGGTAGACAAAAGCATTACAACGTCAGACCACAACGCAATTACCTTCACTTTGCGTTTAGTTAAAACTCTCGAACAACAGAGACCGATAACAACACGTAAATACAACACCAAAAGGGCAAAGTGGTCAGACTTTGTATCACAGCTGAAATCCTGCCTCGAAGAAAGAAACATCTCGCCGGAGTCTGTGGAAAGATGCGAAAGTACACTTGAACTGGAATCGATGATTACGAGCTACACAGCAAGTATACATGAAGCCTGCGAACATACCATTCCATTGGTAAGCTCGCCAAAGGGAAATCCAACCCCCCCATGGTATACAAAAACGCTCGATAATCTGAAGAAGGAAGTTCTCAGAAGAAAGAGACGGATAAGGAATGCCGCCCCCGACAGAGTTGAACTTGTAGTCAAACAGTACCAAATTGCTCGGCAAGACTACAAGGAAAAAGTAAAAAAAGCTCAGACGGAAAGCTGGAAAGAGTTCTGCACGAATCAGGAGAGAGAAAGCATGTGGGATAAGATCTACAGAGTGATGAGGAAAACTTCGGCAAGGCAAGAAGACATGCTCCTAAGAGACTCCGAAGGGAACACTCTATCCCCACAGCTATCTGCAGAACTACTAGCCAGAACTTTCTATCCCGACGACTCTGAAAGCACAGACCATCCGTGCCATACAGAGCTACGGTTGCGGACAGCGGAAACGCCTATGGATCTACCGGGAAATGACCCACCATTCACATCAGCGGAACTGGAATCAGTATTGAGAACCCTGAATCCGAAAAAAGCCCCCGGTACAGACGGGCTAACCGCTGATATCTGCGCAGCAGCCATACAGTGCGAACGGGATGTTTTCATGGCGATAGCAAATAAATGCCTATCGCTAAAATACTTCCCCAAGCAATGGAAAGAGGCGCACGTGGTCATATTACGCAAACCCGGTAAGGCAGATTACACACACCCAAAATCTTACCGCCCAATAGGTCTTCTGTCCGTTCCCGGAAAAATCGTCGAAAAGCTTCTGGTAAACCGACTCCAATGGCATCTCCTCCCAACCATTAGTAGGAAACAGTACGGCTTCATACCCCAAAGAGGCACCGAAGACGCCCTCTTTGACCTGGTAGAACACATAAAGAAAGGAGTAGATAGTAAAGAAACCGTACTCTTAATCTCCCTGGATATAGAGGGTGCCTTCGACAATGCATGGTGGCCTGCCCTGAAAAACCAACTAGCGAAGAAGAGGTGCCCAACAAACCTCTACGACATGGTAAACTCATACCTCAGCGACCGCAAAATCAAGGTCAACTATGCAAGAGCAGTATATGAGAAGGAAACAACCAAAGGATGCGTTCAAGGGTCCATCGGTGGACCAACCTTTTGGAATGTAATCCTAGACTCGTTGCTGCGAATGCTAGAAGCAGAGGGAGTATACTGTCAAGCTTTCGCAGACGACGTCGTTCTCGTGTTTACAGGCAGTTCAGACATAATCGAACAGCAGTCGAGCAGGGCGCTGAGCATGAAAGTGGAATGGGGAATCACGAACAAACTCAACTTTGCAGCGCAGAAAACTAACGCGATGATTTTCACAAAAAAGTTGAAGTATGAACCTCCAAACATAGTCATGTCCGGCGTCCGGATCGATCTGGTCGAGGAAGTCAAACTGCTAGGCCTACTGATCGACCGACGGCTCAACTTTAAAGCACATGTGACCGCCCAATGTAAAAAAGTGGCGAACATTTATAGACAGCTAGCATGTGCAGCGAAGGTGACCTGGGGATTAAATGGCGAAATCACGAGAACTATCTACGTCGCTGTGGCGGAACCTATCATCATGTATGCCTCAAGTGTATGGGCGCAAGCGGCAGACCTCGAGGAAAACAAGTCTCACTTGAACGCAATCCAAAGAGGTTTTGTCCAGAAAATCTGTAAGTCGTACCGTACTGTTTCCTTAAAGTCAGCACTCGTCCTTTCTGGACTGCTTCCCCTGGATCTGAGGATACAGGAAGCGGCAAATTTGTACAGAGTGAAAAAGAACTTCTCCCAAGATTACCTCCCACCAGAAGTGGAACTCGAACGGAACGTCAACTACTTGGACCAACCCCATCCGTCCACACAGGCATCTGTAGAGTACGAGCTTCTGGAAGACACCTCCAATCTACCAGAAGGGCCTCAGATTTATACTGATGGCAGTAAGATTGAGGGTAAAGTTGGAGCTGCTCTCACATGGTGGGAAAAAGGAAGAGAAATCAAGAACTCGACCTTCAAGCTTCACTCCGAATGCACAGTCTTTCAATCGGAACTTTATGCTCTTTGTCGGGCAACTCAAATGGTGTTAACAAGCAAGGACCCAGAAGTCAATGTCCTGAGTGACTCCCGATCTTCACTCGAACTGCTAAGTAACCCGAAAACGAGTCACCCCTTGGCAAAGTGTATAAAGGAAAACATTGGACAGATACGTGCAGAAGGGAGATCTCTTCGTTTTTTCTGGATAAGAGCGCATGTGGGTACCGTCGGCAACGAAAGAGCAGATGAACTAGCGAAGTCGGCGGCGGTCATGAAATCACCCAGAGACTACGAGGGGATCCCCTTGTCCTACGTCAAACGAAAAATACGCGAAGAATCGGTCAAGAAATGGCAGGACCGATATGAGACCTCGGAAACCGGAAAAGTCACTCAGATGTTCTTGCCCGATGTAGCAAACGCATATCGGTTGACGAGAACCACGAAACTGACTCCTTTCCAGGTACAAGCGTTGACGGGACATGGAGGAATAGCTGAATATCTGTACAGATTTAAGCTCAAGAGCAGTCCTGCATGCGAGTGTGACCCTGACCAACCCGAAACGGTCTGGCATGTGCTGGTCGATTGTCCCAGATTCATGGCCGCAAGACATGAGCTCGAATCTATGATCGACGGGAGGCTGGTTGTTTCGGATCTCCAAAATATCTTAGCAGATCCAGATAACAGACCACGGCTCCTGTCCTTCATGGAAAGCTCATTCCGCATAGCGACCAATAGGAATTCCACACTCTCAAATACACGCCCCCCTTCACCACCACATTCTACACGCCCCCCTTCGCCACCACATTCTACAAGCCCCCCTTCGCCACCACATTCTACCGCGCTGTCCGTGGAAGCCGCGCGGAATGCAGTCCCCGCCCAAGATAACCCCTCAAAAAGCATCTCCGTCCAACAGCTACTGGAGAATGCAGACCGAGGAGAGGCAGGGATTCGTATCCGCGGAGTGGCTCTCTTCATGGACAGCAACAAAGAAAGATTCGGAGTAAGCTTTTGCTTCGCCCTTTGCGATTCGGAGTAAGCGAAACGCGCCCGTTTGTCACCTGGATTGTCGTGCCTGCTCAATGGGAGTACCGCTAAAGTCACAATGAAGCGGAAAACCTACGATGCTATGCCAGTGTGCGAGGTAGACGGCCACCAATTTCGGTTGGTGCGATCGAAAAACAAAACGATTGCACTAATAGAGTACTCGGAAGGTCGGACGCCTTTCACACAGGCAAGTGCGCTGCTCGCACATCTGAGCAGAAATGCGGGTGACACACCCCGGGTGATAAGCGTGGATGCGATGGCGATTGAATACTCAAGAGCGAGGGTCGCAGACCGGCTGGGTTGCATTGAGGCCTCTAAACATCACGAGGTTGTCGTATACGAAGATAGAGGAGAAAATCTGAGCTTCCTCAGAGTCCCTTCGCACGACCTAACTAATGCAACTGACAGCTGGGGACATCCTGTTCCAAGTTCGACCGCCCAAACCGGCTCCGAAAGAGCACAGCAGAGGGCGGCGGCGGAAAAAGCCGCAGCCAATCAAAGCAGCAGCCGAGGAACCAACACGACTTTCGTGGCGGCCTTTAACGCAGCAGCAAGGAGCGTACTCCGAATCTTATCCCCTTCATCATCATCAAACCCCTTGACGTCAAAGACCCTCAAAGCAGCTTCACAGCAACTAGTTAGCCGAACCAGAGCCGACATGGGACTGGTGGAACCGCCCCGTTATGTCACGGCCTCGGAGCCGCGGAGTCATGCACGTAACGCCTTTATCGAATTCACAGCCACACTGAGAGCGACAAGACAAGTCAACCTCAAGACCTGCGAAAACATCATGCAGTTCTATAGGCTGGGAAGTGAAAGCCTATTAAAGGCGAAACTCGAGGAGGCCGAAGCAGCCATTTACAACAATGTTACTTCCCGGGTCATCAAGGGAACTATGACAGGACAGTATATGGCAGCCTACAGTGCAGAAAATGGCTTCGTGACACTGAACGAGAAAGAGACAGAGCGCGCGGGAATGCCTGTATATGCGACACCACCAAACGACCCTATTGTAGTTACCGCCCGATGCACCAAAATTATGTTGGACGACAAGATCCTAGAGATGGCCAAAATTATCGAAGGGAACTCAAGTGTCACAGCGGCTTGGGCAAATTGGGAGGTACCAAGAATACAATGGGTCAATGGTGTTCCGGGATGTGGAAAGACAACATGGGTTATTAGACACTTCGACGTGGACAAGGACGCTATCATCACCACAACAACTGAAGCAGCAAAAGATCTAAGAGAAAAGCTATCGCACCGCATTGGAAATCTGGTCAAAACCAGGGTGCGAACTATGGCTTCTACTCTCGTAAATGGATTCGGAAAAGAGAGTTTCAGTCGCCTCATGGTGGATGAAGCCCTCATGAACCATTTCGGAGCCATTGTAATGGTCTCACGCCTGTCTGGTGCTGGCGAAATTGTCCTCATCGGAGATGTCAATCAACTGCCTTATATCGATAGGGAAAATCTCTTCGAAATGAGGTATCACCGCCCGAACCTGGTAACAAAGATCAGCCAGGAGTTGCTCTGCACACATCGAAACCCAATGGACGTCGCATATGCGCTGAGGGAAATATACTCGGGTATGTATTCCTCGGCGCCTCGCATAAAGTCCCTAGAGCAGAGAAGGTATAAGGGAGCGCAAATACCCAACACCCAACCAAACACCCTCTTTTTAGTTCACACTCAAGAGGAGAAGGAGACCCTGACAAACCAGGGTTATGGTTCAGGCACCGGGTCACGCATCCTTACCATCCATGAAGCTCAGGGACTAACATACGAGTCGGTAATCGCAATAAAAACTAAGGCAAACACGAAGCTGCACGAGAGCGTGCCTCATGCGGTCGTCGCAATCTCACGGCACACGGGGACCTTCACATATTACGCTGACGACACCGACGACGCCATCGGTCGGTTCGTGCGGCGAGCGTTGTCTGCAACACCGAAGACCATCCGAGAGTTCAATTTGCAGATGGCCATCAAGGATAGAAATGCAGTCGTGGTGGAGGCGCTGAGCCGGGAGGAGGCGACTTAGAAAATAAAATAGTCCTAGAATTAGCAAGAAAATGTTCCCTACTCTCCCCTATTTCCTTTTCTTCTCCAATCCAAGATTCATGTAACAAAAAAAGAAAACGATTGACAAAGGTCACGGACCCCGGAGTCTGTGGAGCTGTAAAATTTAAATAAAAAAAAAAAAAAAAAAAAATATTCAGAGAAAGCGGGGATCCCGCGACCATAGAGAAGTTAATGACTACATTATGTTTATACACATTCTTTAGCGTAAGCGAGGCATTTGAGCGCGAAATTTGAAATTCGCGTTATAGTGAAACCGCGCGTAACGGGGTCGCGCTAAGCGGGGTATTACTGTAAATAAAATATGGGTCCAAAGAAGACGGCTCATATCTGCCCCAAGTCTTTTCCAAGTTTATGTACTTAGTTAGCCCCGGAGACCTAAAAAAGTTATTTAATTAAAATAATAACATACAATTAAATAATGCAAACTGTACATTCAATACTAACGTGCCAAGCGGGGATTGAAAATTGGTGTGATTAAAAAGTACTTTACTGACTTTTCACTGTTCTCAGATTTATAAAAAAGTGAATAAAATTGACACAACATCCGATTCGTTCGAAACTCGATTCGTTCGAAACTCGATTCGTTCGAAACTCGCACAACACAAGGAATTTCGTTATTTTTCCAAAGGTTTCGTAATTTTCTTGTAGTTTTGCCGAATCTCCGGTTCTTCTGCGTTGAGTCGACATTATTTTGAGCACAGTAAGTCGCCAAGTAATGAATTTACTACCTTCTTTTATTAGTAAGTAAATAATCACGTTCTTGATTACCTACTTGGGGCGTTATTTTTTTCAACGTTTTAGTTGATATCTTGTAAACCCCGCTATGCAGAATAAAAACATTAACGGCTCCTCAATATATATAAAAATCCTATACAATGATCCAATTTTGGTCAAGTTTTGCTGTGGGGCAAATGTGTATGACCAGCAGTGGGAAAATATAAAATTTATATTGTTACTACCAGGATATTACTCTATTTCTACGAAAACGTAATTTCGACGAAAAACTCGCGACTTTCCTATTCTCGTTCTACTTCGTTTCGTCCGATACAACATTGTTTGACGTTTAAATGTTCTAAGCATACATATAGCTTAGAACATTTAAACGGATACAACGACGGATCGAAGTAGAATCGCAGTTGGAAAGTTGCGAGTTTATTTCGAAATTACGTTTTCGTAGAGAGAGAGTAGACGTCCTGAATCGTTGCTACGCCATCTATCGAAAATTGGTCGTACCAATTCAAATCTAAAACAAATTTGGTTACCTTGTAGATTCTAATGACGCAACCTTTTAAAAGATAGACACATGCTGTCATGCAACGAAAGCTCTCAAAATGCAATGTTTTTTCCCATAGATGAAGATTTTTTTTTGCTACGCAAAAAGATCAACAAAGCGAGTGAGCGAGAAATCATTTTCAAGTGGAAACCGCTCGAGAGAAGAAGAGAAAGTGAATGAAGTAACGTCATTACAATATTTTAGTATACCCGAACGTAACAGTCTGATTTCGTCGCGGTGAAAATCGTGTATTTTTTAATTAATCCTTGGATTGCAGACGATTTTATTAAATTATTTATATTATGGCATGTTCTGTGCGTGAATGTGATACAAGACGATATTATAATCCGAAGCATTACACTAGTCACCAACACATGTAAAGATGATTTTTTATCAGGTCTCCGAGCAGCCTTTGTGTGTCTTTTACATTTGACGTCTTTTTTTTTTCCCGTTTTTTGTTGCATTTTTCATTCATGCTTCGCTCCTGTTGATAGTAGCGTAATGTTAAATAGTCTGTAGTCACTGTCACTGTCACTGTCACTCGCCAGATTAAGAGGAATCGATTGACGTGTGAATCATAAAAATCGGCCCAGGCGTTTGGTCTGTATAGTGCCTCAAAGGAACATACAAACATACATACATACATAGACTGTTAAACACATTACCACTCCTTTGCGTCGCGCAGTCGGGTAAAAAGGTACTTCTCGTGCAATTGCACTTTTAAGAAAACTTCAATAACATCTATACTAATATTATAAAGCTGAAGAGTTTGTTTGTTTGTTTGAACGCAAGGATCTCTGGAACTACTGATCCGAATTAAACGATTCTTTCTTTGTAGGATAGTCCATTTATCGAGGAAGGCTATAGGCTATTTAACATTACGCTACTATCAACAGGAGCCGAGCAGGAATGAAAAATGTAACAAAAACGGGAAAAAATATTGCTTTTTGAGAGCTTTCGTTGCGTGACAGCATATATCATATTTTAAAGGTTGCGTCATTAGAACCTAAAGTAACCGAATTTGTTCAAAATTTGAATTGGTACGATCGATTTTCGATAGATGGCGTAGCAACGCGCGCGCGTTCAGCTAGTTACAATATAAAATAAAGTGGCCAAGTGCGAGTTGGACTCGCCCATGAAGGGTTCCGTTGCAGCAAGTAACATAATATATATAGTATACATAGTTCTTGTAGTTCGTTGTAACTTTGATCGAAGTTTCAATAATAGTGTATTTATTACGTACAAAAAAAAACTACTCATCAGATCGAGTTCAAACTAATTTTCGTTGGTAGTTTACATGGTAATGTACATCATATATTTTTTTTAGATTTTTCATTCTCTTACTTTAGAAGTTAGAGGGGGGGGACACACATTTTACCACTTTGGAAGTGTGTCTCGCGCAAACTATGCAGTGTATACGAAAATGATTTAAGAAACCTCAACATCATTTTTGAAGACCTGTCGATAGACACCCCACACGTGTAGGTTAGATGAAAAAAAAAATTTTGAGTTTCAGTTCTCAGTATGGGGGGCAACCCTAATTTTTCTTTTTTTTTAATTTTTTTTGTTCAAATCTTAATGCGGTTCACAGAATACATCTACTTACCAAGTTTCAACAGTGTAGTTCTCATAGTTTCGGCAAAAAGTGGCTGTGACATACGGACGGACAGACAGACAGACAGACAGACATGACGAATCTATAAGGGTTCCGTTTTTACGTTTTACGGAACCCTACAAACTACCAATAGGATGAAGCCTTTGAACTTTTATGTGCGTGAAATACATTGATCGCAATGCAGGGCCATGGCGGGGTATGTTGGGCTCGCCGCCGTGGATGGTCAAATGGTCATGGTGCCCCATGGTACCAACTAAAATCCTTACATTTCTCTGGCATGGCCCGGGGTCAGTATTACGGAGTTGCTTGTCTAGCTAGTGAAAAAAATGTGATTTAGATAATTATAATTGTCTTTTTCACTATCGGATTGCTCATAAACAATATTCTTTCTTCTTTTCCAGAGAATAAACTGTCGATCAGAGAACTCGAAAGGCGTGTACTGTTTGCAATACGATGACAACAAGATTGTGTCCGGCCTCAGAGACAACACTATCAAGATATGGGACAGAAAGACGTTACAATGCGTTCGGGTGAGTTATAAATAAAATTATATTGGTGGACAATTCGCACACGACACCATCTGACCCCAAACTAAGCAATGCTTGTACTATTGCGGCCAGATAGCTGATATATCTATATAAATTATTGACTGGCCTCGTGGCTTAGTGGGTAGTAGCTCTGCCTGCGAAGCCGAGGGTCGTGGGTTCGATTCCCACCCAGTCGTGGCTTAGTGGGTAGTAGCTCTGCCTGCGAAGCCGAGGGTCGTGGGTTCGATTCCCACCCAGTGCAAATATTTGTGTGATGAATTCAAATGTTTGCACTGTGTCTGGGTGTTTCTATGTATAATAAGTACGTATTTAAAACTATATAAGTACTAGCTGTGACCCGCGGTTTCACCCGCGGCTATTTGAGGAAAATCTCTACTAAAATATCCATTGCTATAAAAAGCTATGATCAGTAAGAGAACTATACCAAAAGAATAAAGAAACGCTACGTAAAAGTACTGAGTTCTAGTAAAATGTGTTTTATAGTACAGGTATTTTAAAGTACTTCTGTATATACGATATTTTTAGTTTATTAATTCATGGGGTAGAAGAACAAATTGGTTATCTCTGTAACCTGATGATCTTAATAACGCTTCAGATACCTAAGTAGTTGTCCGTATGAAAAACAGTCTTGGCGCGAAGAATCGATTTCTAGGTGCTTAAATGTTTGCCCCTGTGCTTTAATAATAGTTTCAGCATACGACTACTTAACGGGAAACTGTATTATTTTGAAATTAAAAGGCTAATAGTACCATTTTATGTAGAGGTAATGCATTAACATACCATTGCGTTTGAAGGGAATAGTCAATTTGTGTCGGATTCGACACCATGCCCTACCGGCCCTACCCTACCGGCTAAAACCTCGGCAGTATTCATTCATCTTTGCCACAAACCGCGCAAACACCGGGATGTTCTCGCACTCTTCTGTGAACCCGCCGCGGGACAATGCACACCGTGTTCACCAGAGTGGGTACCAGACATCTTCACGTTTAGACACCCTTTGTCTCTCACGGCGGGCCAAATGGTCGGCCTCGTCACCTACCACCATCCGACTGAAGAGGACGGGGACAGCAGCTCACCGATATACCGGCACTATTCTTCCTCTACACTCCCACCGCGTTCGCCATCATACGTTGGCGACCACGCAAGGTCACAGTGGGCAGGGAGAGTGGTGCACCGTTATACCGGTATTCCTCTTCAGCCTCTCATCTCATTCATCCTCTTCTCTACGGTCACGGTGCGTACCACCAAACATCGCGGCACGTCTCATTCGCACCGACACCGTCTACGCTGCGCAACTCCCTCTTGACCGCATTGCTAGGAACGCAAGGCTTGGAGCCCATAGCCCTGGTTAGCAGCCCCACTGCGGGTTTCTCTTAGCTTCACTGTGGATGATCAGGCCACGGCTACTGAACCCCTCGCCTCGCCTATGCGGGATCCCCTCGGGAAGGAATCAAATGGTATCTCGTTGAGCAATCGGCGGCTGTCCCTGTCTTTTTTCTATTTGCCGCGGTCATTTAATATAGTTGAAAATGATGTGCCTTTTTTACGTGGGAGAATACATTTACGCATGGTCACGCATTAGCATAGTGATGGCCGCGGTTCCACCTCTGTTGCTACATCGCCTCGAGGATCTGGAAGACAACGCTAAGAAACATCACTGTACCACGTACTCACAATAAAGTGGTCTATTATTTTGTTGCAGAGTTATTTTAAAACTAAGATATTTCCTAAAACATTCATTAAAATCAAATAACATCAAGGGCGATTTTGCTCAAAATTATATATTTGTGATAAATAATGTAGTCGTTCGGATAAATGTTTATCCGAACATCGTGTTTATAAAAATACCTTCGCAAACAATGCATTTTACCAATCGGTAATGGGTACCACCGCAATTTCGCCAACGTCCAGCGTTTGAACATTGAGAGCGTCGTTAATCCATGTTCTGTATGTTTTTCATTGTAGTATGATGCTTCATTCAGGTGATCAGTCTTCTTCAGATAATCTTGAGCTTGATTGTTAAAAACCTCTTTAGTGTGAAATCGAGGCAGCAGGGTTCTTCCTTCAAGCACTTCCAATATATTGATTCTCGATTGTATGTGAATAGTATGGTAAAGTAGTAATGTTTAGTGTAGAGGTATAAAAATCAACGGACACATTTTATATAAACAACATTACAATATAAGATTAGGGAGATTTTTTATTTGATAATACTTTAATGTAAACAATGCATTATTGAAAATTTGATTACCTAAAATGACGTAACTTTCAAATATAGACCGACATGTCCTGTCATCTGTCATTTAGACTTCAGCGCATACCAAGGAGAATGGCACACGCAGCTAAAGCTCTCGAAGAGAAATATTTTCCTCCGTTTTTGTTACATTCTTTAACCTCCAACCCTTTATCTGCAATAAAAAGTAGCCTATATCCTTTCTCGGGGTCTAGTCTATCTGTGTACCAAATTTCATTCAAATCAGTTCACTGGTTTAGATGGTAAATCATTACAGACAGACAGACAGACAGACAGACAGAGTTACTTTCGCATTTATAATATTAGTAAGGATTATATCAGCTATCTGGCTGCCATAGTACAAGCTTTGCTTAGTTTGGGGTCAGATGGTGTTGTGTGTGATGTCCACCAATATAAAAAAAAAAAAAAAAAAATGCTAGCAGTCTGAAATTTCGCATAGTGCCGTCTTTTAGTACGTAGGGGCTTGCTAAGGAGTTTTGGCAATGGTCCAGAGTTTATGAGGTTTCTTATCATACCCGAGCGTGACGCTAGAGAATTCAATTCACAGCCCACGAAAAATCTGTCTGTGGCGCGCCAAAAGAAGTTTTCATTTCAAAAATTGGTGCGGCGTAAGCTTAAAATGTAATAGGACAATGAGCGTAACGGGACAATGACTGTAACGGGACAATGAACGTAACGGGACAATGACTGTAACGGGACAATGAGCGTAACGGGACAATGACTGTAACGGGACAATGAGCGTAACGGGACACTTTTTCGTACACGAAGCCGGCTTTCATTGATTCATTAGACGTCACGTCAAAAATGCGTTACCTAATATTTGAATATTTTATTTTTTTCCCTCCCAGGAGTTGCAAGGCCACACCGGCTCGGTCCTCTGCCTACAGTACGACGAGCGAGCTATCATCTCCGGCTCCAGCGATAGCACGGTCAGAGTGTGGGACGTGAACACGGGCGAGATGCTCAACACTCTCATACACCACTGCGAGGCTGTGCTGCACCTGCGGTTCTGCAACGGGATGATGGTTACTTGTAGTAAGGTATGTCAAAGAAATGCTTTGGTGCAATCAATGGCTGGTTGAACAATTTGCCGCAAAGGTTAATATGGCTATTTGGTTCAATTTGGCGCAAAGGTTAATATGGCTATTTGGTTCAATTAGGCGTAAAGGTTACTGTGACTGGTTGGTCAATTTGACGCAAAGGTTATTATGGGTATTTGGTCGATTTGGCGTAAAGGTTACTGTGACTGGTTGGTCTATTTGACGCAAAGGTCACTATGGCTCTATTCAATGGCTAGGTTACAATGGCTATTTGATGAATTTAGCGTTAAGGTGACTATGACTCGATGGCCAATTTAGCGCAAAGATTAATGTGATTGGTGGGTAATTTGCTGCAACGCCATCATCTCTGGCTCAAGTGATAGCACAGTCAGAGTGTGGGACGTGAACACGGGGGAGATGCTCAACACTCTCATACACCACTGCGAGGCTGTGCTGCACCTGCGGTTCTGCAACGGGATGATGGTTACTTGTAGTAAGGTGGTCACCCATATATGTAGATCTTATGGAGTAAAATAGCTGATAATTTGGCGCAAAGTTTACTGTGCCTCGATAGTCAATTTGGCGCAAAGGTTACTGTGCCTCGATACTCAATTTGGCGCAAAGGTTACTGTGGCTCGATACTCAATTTGGCGCAAAGGTTACTGTGGCTGGTTGGTCAATTTGGCGCAAAGATTACTTTGGCTCGGTAGTCAATTTGCCGAAAAGGATACTGCGGCTGGTTGGTCAATTTGGCGCAAAAGTTATTGTAGATGTTTGTTCAATTTGGCGCAAAGGTGACTATCGCTCGATTACCGATTTAGCGCAAAAGTGGCTGTGGCTCGATGGCCAATTTAGAGCAAAGATTACTGTGGCTAGGCTTGAAAGATTATTTTTCTGTTTAATAGTCCATTTATCGACGAAGGTTATAGACTATTTAACATTACGCTACAAACCAACAGGAGCGGAGCATGAATGACAAATGTAACAAAAACGGGGAACAAAACATTGCTTTTTTGAGAGCTTTCGTTGCGTGACAGCATGTGTCTATATTTTAAAGGTTGCGTCATTAAAATCTAAAGGTACAAGTTCGCGTTGAGACCGCGACAGGCACTTGACATTATGAAATTCTGCTGTTGCGGTCTCAGTGCGAACTTTTACCTTAAGATTTTTTTACCAAATTTGTTCTAAATTTGTATTGGTATGACTAATTTTCGATTCGTAGCAACGCTCGCACGGTTCAGCTAGTGTATTTATATGCCAATTGTTTTATCTCCAGGACCGTTTCATCTAGTGTAGGTACTTATAATCAGCTAGTGTGTTAATATGTCAATTGTTTCATCTCCAGGACCGTTCCATAGCCGTGTGGGACATGAGCTCGACGACGGAGATAATGCTGCGTCGCGTCCTGGTCGGCCACCGGGCGGCCGTCAACGTCGTCGATTTCGACGAGAAGTACATTGTCAGCGCGTCCGGGGACCGGACTATTAAGGTACGTGTCTCATTACCCGACTGAAAGAAGGGTTATGTTTTTCGCGCGTATCTTGTATGTTTGTAAATTTCTTTATTCCCACGTATCTTCCAAACGGCTGGACGGATTTTGACGATTCAGATATCGTTACATTTGTCTCAATTACCCAAGTGTCCTTAGATAGGTATTAAATAAAAAAAAACAATATAGCCGATTTTTGAGGCAAAATTGTGAGTAGTTGAAAAAAAAAATGTTATCTAGCATATCGAGTAGGGTATCAAAATACAGAGAATTTAAAGAGCATTACAAATATGTAAATATGTTGTGTAGTTAACTCCTATTTGGAATAATTTCAAGCATTTTAATTCAACCAACAGTGTTTTTCTTACGTGTTGTTTTTTAGTCGGGTTTTATAATTTTTTAAATTATTCTTGTTTATTTTACTAAAGCTGACCTTGTGGCAATGAAGTGGCATTGATTGGGCTGGCCATATCGCTCGCAGAACTGACAACCGATGGGGGAAGAAGTGGTAGGTAGTGGTAGGACTCTTGGCAGAGTCCGCCTGGGGAAATACCACACCTTTGCCAGTTATTCTACCACCTATCAAACATTACTGTGTTCCGGTTTGAAGGGCAACGTTTCCAGAGAAATAACAGGGCTACGAGATGTAACATCTTAGATCTCTGGGTGACGAGCGCAGTGGAGTGCTTCGTGTTTCAATAGCTGCGTGTCACTGTGCTGTTATGTGGCAGGCATGTTGCTTACCATCAGGCACATGTCCTGCTCGTCTCGTCACTCTACACCATAAAAAAAAGCTGTGGCTTATTTACTAGGTGGACCTTTGTTCCACCTATGAGGCAATTAATGAGCAGATTCAGAAATTAGACGGCTAGACTTTTGTGTGATGATGTATTTTTTCATGAATATCATATTTTAAGGCTATTTATTTATCCGGTTCCGAAAGAAGATAAATCCTAAAACACAAAAAACTTGCGGGTAAATCGAGAATATTGTGATGTCATTCAGTTCAGAAATCATAATATTGAACTTGGCTTTCATTTCACATGTATTTGATAGAATGTAAATATTAAGATATCATAATACTTTCACTGATTTATCTTCTCGGCATTTTGTGTATCGTATTATATATATTGTTATATATGTATATTTATATTGTTATGTATATATTATACATATAAATATATACTTATTTATATTGTATATTCATTATGTAATCTAAATCATTTATATAGGATAAAATTAGTAAGTATGTGTATTTATTTATTTCGTTAGTTGCACCACTGCCCAAATTATTATGTACAAATTTAGTTTCCTCATGATCCAAAGGGTTATCTGGAAGAGATCGCTAAAAGCGATCTCTTCCATTTTGTTTGTTATTTTATGTGTTTCTTGTTGTCAATTTTGTGGTGCCAATAAAGTGTTTTGTATTGTATTGTATTGTAATACGACCAGCAAGAGAGAGAGAGACACATACAACGCTAAACGTCTCGCATTCCAGGTGTGGAACACGTCTTCCTGCGAGTTCGTTCGCACGCTGAACGGTCACAAGCGAGGGATAGCGTGCCTGCAGTACCGGGACCGGCTCGTCGTCTCCGGCTCGTCGGACAACACCATCCGGCTGTGGGACATTGAGTGCGGGCAGTGCATCCGCGTGCTCGAGGGGCACGAGGAGCTCGTGCGGTGCATACGGTGAGTGGGGGCGACGAAAAAAAAATAAAAAAAATAAAAAAAAAAGTAAAAAAAAAAATGTTTTTTTTATAAAGTGTGTTTTCGAAGTTTAGGGGGCTACGAGGAGCTTGTGCGCTGTATATGGTGAGTTGTGGGCGTGGTACAGACGAAAAAAGTAAAAATAAAATTAAAAAAAAATGGAAGTAAAAAATATATAAAAACTACTGGCCCGTGAACAAAATGTATGTATGTAAAAAAAAATTGAAGTAAAAAATATATAAAAACTACTGGCCCGTGAACAAAATGTATGGGTCATATGAACCACCAGGCTATGTAGGATGATAGAAGTGCATAAAATAATAAAATTCGGTACTATGCCGTCAATTGTAAGCTGTGCAACTATCTGAGTGCAGGTTAAGATAGGGGGTTGCAACCCTCGATCATTTCTCCTTCTCGCATGATTTTTATACGGCGTCGCGGAATACCATACCAAGTCTTAATAATATAATTCTTATAGTTTCGAAAAAAGTTGCTGTGACATACGGACGGACAGACAGGCAGACATGACGAATCGATAAGGGTCCCGTTTTTTGCCATTTGGCTACGGAACCCTGAAAAAATGGGTTACTCAAATCGAAGATTTAAAATATTATCGATTGTTCCAGATTCGATAACAAGAGGATAGTGAGCGGCGCGTACGACGGCAAGATCAAAGTGTGGGACCTGCCCGCCGCGCTCGACGTCCGCACGCCTCATCAGGACCTGTGCCTTAGGACTTTAGTGGTGAGTAACACGCGATTTTCATAAAAAATACAAAAAAAAAAGAAAACAAAAAATTGGCAGTCATATGAACTGCCGATAGAAGTCAAAACTCAGAATTTGATAGCTTACCTTGGAAACTACACGGGTGTAACCGGAGGGCGTGGCCTCGCCATCATGGCATGGCCATCTAGAAATGCGTCAGCATTTCCCATTGGCTCACGCATTTCTAGATGGCGAGGCCACGCCCTTTCAGCATTTCCCATTGGCTGACGCATTTCTAGATGCCCAATCGCAAAGGTCCCGAGTTTACCCGAAGCTTTCTTATCATACCCGAGCGTGACGAATGAATTCAATTCACAGCCCACGAAAATTCTGTCTATAGCGCGCCTAAAGAAGTTTTCACTTAAAAAAAAACAACAAAAGTAGTTATATATAAGTATTATATCAGCTATCTGGCCGCCATCACACAAGCTTTGCTTAGTTTGGGGTCAGATGGTGCTGTGTGTGAATTGTCCACCAATATTTATTTATTTATTTACTAGCGGCCCGTTCCGGCTTCGCTCGGACATAACCTAGACACTGTCTGCAGCGCCATCTGCCGGGCTTATTTGTGAATTTAAACCATCTATTAAACACACAAAAAAACATTCAAATCAGTCCCGTCGTTTAGGAGTTCACTGTCAAATGATTAAATTACTAAAATGGCTTTAAAAAACAGGGGTTGGTGATAAAAGGGTAAAAATTTAGGGTTGTATGTATTTTTAACGCCACATTATAAAAAAATAAAAACAAAAAAAAATGATCAAAAATTAAAAAAACAAATATTTGGGGTGAACAACCCCTAACACTTAGGGGTTTGAAAAATAGCTAGTAGCCGATTCTCAGACCTACTGAATATGCATATAAAATTTGGTAAAAAATCAGTTAAGCCGTTTCGGAGGAGTAAGGAAACAAACACTGTGACACGAGAATTTTACATATAGGATATTCGGTTTCGACTGTGGAACATTCTCTCGAGGTTTCTCCCCCGTCCCCCCAGGAGCACACCGGCCGAGTGTTCCGGCTGCAGTTCGACGAGTTCCAGATCGTGTCGTCGTCGCACGACGACACGATCCTCGTGTGGGACTTCCTCAACTACGGGGGCGCCTCGCCCGCGCCGCAGCAGCGGCCGCCGGCGGACGCGGACCGGGACCGCGACCGGGACATACACGACCTCTACGACTAGGTGAGACTATATACCACGACGACACGATCCTCGTGTGGGACTTCCTCAACTACGGGGGCGCCTCGCCCGCGCCGCAGCAGCGGCCGCCGGCGGACGCGGACCGGGACCGCGACCGGGACATACACGACCTCTACGACTAGGTGAGACTATATACCACGACGACACGATCCTCGTGTGGGACTTCCTCAACTACGGGGGCGCCTCGCCCGCGCCGCAGCAGCGGCCGCCGGCGGACGCGGACCGGGACCGCGACCGGGACATACACGACCTCTACGACTAGGTGAGACTATATACCGCGACCGGGACATACACGACCTCTACGACTAGGTGAGACTATATACCACGACGACACGATCCTCGTGTGGGACTTCCTCAACTACGGGGGCGCCTCGCCCGCGCCGCAGCAGCGGCCGCCGGCGGACGCGGACCGGGACCGCGACCGGGACATACACGACCTCTACGACTAGGTGAGACTATATACCGCGACCGGGACATACACGACCTCTACGACTAGGTGAGACTATATACCACGACGACACGATCCTCGTGTGGGACTTCCTCAACTACGGGGGCGCCTCGCCCGCGCCGCAGCAGCGGCCGCCGGCGGACGCGGACCGGGACCGCGACCGGGACATACACGACCTCTACGACTAGGTGAGACTATATACCACGACGACACGATCCTCGTGTGGGACTTCCTCAACTACGGGGGCGCCTCGCCCGCGCCGCAGCAGCGGCCGCCGGCGGACGCGGACCGGGACCGCGACCGGGACATACACGACCTCTACGACTAGGTGAGACTATATACCGCGACCGGGACATACACGACCTCTACGACTAGGTGAGACTATATACCACGACGACACGATCCTCGTGTGGGACTTCCTCAACTACGGGGGCGCCTCGCCCGCGCCGCAGCAGCGGCCGCCGGCGGACGCGGACCGGGACCGCGACCGGGACATACACGACCTCTACGACTAGGTGAGACTATATACCGCGACCGGGACATACACGACCTCTACGACTAGGTGAGACTATATACCACGACGACACGATCCTCGTGTGGGACTTCCTCAACTACGGGGGCGCCTCGCCCGCGCCGCAGCAGCGGCCGCCGGCGGACGCGGACCGGGACCGCGACCGGGACATACACGACCTCTACGACTAGGTGAGACTATATACCACGACGACACGATCCTCGTGTGGGACTTCCTCAACTACGGGGGCGCCTCGCCCGCGCCGCAGCAGCGGCCGCCGGCGGACGCGGACCGGGACCGCGACCGGGACATACACGACCTCTACGACTAGGTGAGACTATATACCGCGACCGGGACATACACGACCTCTACGACTAGGTGAGACTATATACCACGACGACACGATCCTCGTGTGGGACTTCCTCAACTACGGGGGCGCCTCGCCCGCGCCGCAGCAGCGGCCGCCGGCGGACGCGGACCGGGACCGCGACCGGGACATACACGACCTCTACGACTAGGTGAGACTATATACCACGACGACACGATCCTCGTGTGGGACTTCCTCAACTACGGGGGCGCCTCGCCCGCGCCGCAGCAGCGGCCGCCGGCGGACGCGGACCGGGACCGCGACCGGGACATACACGACCTCTACGACTAGGTGAGACTATATACCACGACGACACGATCCTCGTGTGGGACTTCCTCAACTACGGGGGCGCCTCGCCCGCGCCGCAGCAGCGGCCGCCGGCGGACGCGGACCGGGACCGCGACCGGGAAATACACGACCTCTACGACTAGGTGAGACTATATACCGCGACCGGGACATACACGACCTCTACGACTAGGTGAGACTATATACCACGACGTCTATGACTAGGTGAGACTATATACTGCGACGTCTACGACTAGGTGAGACTATATATATACCATGACTTCTGCGACTAGTGGCGAAAATGGCGAACAAAATATTGCTTCACAGTTTCCCTCAATATGGGTATCAAATGAAAGGGCTTGACTTGTAAAACACACATCTTGGATTTGAAATTTGTCATAGTATCACTATGGCTATCAAGATCAAGATGGCCACCACCACAAAATGGCGAATTACATTTATTTTTTCACTACTCCCTCAATATGGGTATAAAAGGAAAGGCCTTGCTTGACTAGTAGAAAGTTACAAATTCGAGATAGTCGAGGGTTAATCAATTTTTTAAATTTTGTTCTTGTATTTGTTTCAGGTAGTAAATATGAGACCACAATGAGACTATTCATCAAGTGAAAAATCATAGGCGGTCTACCGACGATCGAAGACCCTTTAGCCATCAAAGACCGTGCACGAAGACAAAGACCGTAGAGACTAAGACCGTACGGTCAGTGACTGACAAGTGACCTGTCGCATTATGCCTAAAAGCCTGCGCAGACTTAAATGTGAATGGTGTGTGTGTGTGTGAGGACCTTAATATACATTGATTTGGAACAATCGGACTTGAAACGTGTATCATAACGTCCATATTTGGTTAGTTGAAGTTTGTAAATTGAGACGCGGATTTTCAGCGTCCGGATTCAATTCCGGATTTTTTATTTAGTAGTTTAAAATCGATTTTATTCAGGTTAATTTTAAGGTTGGATTTAGCTTGTACGATGGACCGACGCAATGTATGGGCGCGATTGGGGGGGTCTACCGCCGAACGAAAAACGCTTTGACGCTTTGAAGCTTTGACATTGCCGTCTCTTTCATTTCAAGCGAGAAGAAAAGAGACAGCAACATCAAAGCGTCAAAGCATCAAAGCGTTTTTCGTTAGGCAGTAGAGGTGCGGGGGGTCTACCGCCGAACGAAAAATGTCATAGCTATGATGTTTCTCTCTCTTTTCTTTTCGCTTGAAATGATAGAGACAGTATTAGCAAAGCGATAGCCGATTTAGTTAAGCGGTAGAAGCGCGGTTGTCGCCGCCTTAGTTAGAAAACCGTTTGAACATTTAAAACTTTTTTAAATTAAATTTGACAAGAGGTTATTATTATATTAGGCGAAGTTCCTTCTATCGTCCCAGTTAGGGTTCTATTTTGCTTAAATTAGCTACTCCACAGACTATTGAATATCCGTGTTCTTTGTCATTTGGTTTTCCTTTTGTTAAAATACGCCTAGGAGAAGATAAGGAAAATAGGGGAGAGTAGGGATTTTCAACCCAATTCCTATAGCTTTTTAGTCTGATTTCGTTTGTCGAGCCGATCACTACCGGATGGGATTCCGCTAGTTATCGACTCGATATCGTCATTAGCTATTTTCTAAGTCGCCTTCCTACTCGAAAGCCACCACCCTCCACACGGGCGCGTTCCCAGCTTCGAATTTTGGAGTAGAAATACGATAAATCGAGTAAAAATAACTTTACTATTAGCGCCCCCACGATTTTACCTGCGTAGATGCTGTTGCAGTTGTTTTCCCACGTTAAAAAATAATCTTATGTAAAAAAAAAAATGAATTTTTGTAGATTTTTAATTTGACTTATATAATTTTTTTCTTTTGTTTCACAAGCAAAAAAATTACGACGATACAGTTTGCTTTGAAGTTTCGGGTGACGTCACGTCTTTATACGATTTGTATGTAGAGGTGACGTCACAATTACTACTCCGGAAGTTTGATGGTCGATATCATTGTCGATTTCTAATAATTTGATTAAACAACAAAAATACGTGTCCCATATTTTTCCATGTATCTACCTGACGGGACTAATTGAATGGTATATTTTTGATTCGGTCATCCCAATTGGTCTTAGATGTTCCTTACTGTCTCCCGTAATTTGGGTTATTGTAGAAGGCTTAAGACCCATTATGGGCTTTTATCTAATCTACTATGTTACTGACCCCAAGTGTTCAAGACTAGACGTCTACTCTCTTTCTACGAAAAACGTAGTTTCGAAATAAACTCGCGGCTTTCCTACTCCGGTTCTACTTCGATCCGATCGTTTACGTAAAGTCTAGAGTTTATGTCGAAATTACGTTTTTCGTAGAAAGATAGTAGACGTCCCGTTTGGATCCAGTACCAACTTGCCCTTTTTTCTAGCCGACTGCTCGTAGCTCGGAAAAACGACATCGTTTCATGGTTGACCTTGCAAAAACTCTACAACTTTTGTCATAAAATCGTCTAGGATGTGGAATGCGTTGCCTGAGTCGGTTTTTCACGATAGTTAAAATCTTGGTGTCTTCGAGAGTGAATCGGTTTCTTCTAGGTAAGCGCGCTCCATCGTAGACCGCATCATCGCTTAACATCAGGCGAGATGCGGTTAAATGTTAACCTATAGTAGTTAAAAAAACCCTAGTCTTTGTATATATACCCTGGGGTCCTTGTATAAGTAAGAAAGAAAGAGAGATATTGCTAATGAGAGAGTAGGACAGTTTGCGCAAGCATCTCTATCGGATCCATGGACCTATAAAAAAATCGGACGTAGTCTTACTAAAACATAAACTGTGTCCATAGAGTCGGCCACATCATATACACGTGTGCGCTGTCACAGGCTGACACGCACACACCAGTGGGTCATTACACGCGCATAATTGTGTATACGTGTGCGTGTCAGCCTATCAGTGACAACCCGACAACGCACACGTACAAATGTGGCCGACTCTAGTGACACAGTTTTTTTGTTTTAGCGAAACTACTTCCGACTTTTTTTTAAACGTCCATGATCGGATTATGGACTTAATTTATTAATGTAACTTAGAATTAAGGTAATTCTCATTTGATGATGTATAAAATGTACAGAAGGGAGCCATATTTTAGAAAATAATTGGGATACAATTCGAATAAGGTTGTAAAAAAAAAATGCGCTTAAAAACATGACATGACCTGCTCGTCTCGTCGATCTATGCTATAAAAAAAATATCTATCTAAATGTCGCAGGGAAGTGAAGATTTCAAGGATTACAAGAAATGCCTAGTGAATTGCGAATTCTCGGTAGGTGTCGAGTCGATTTCCTGTTTATTGCATTTTACTGTACTGGTTCGGTTAGGTTTTCAGTTAAAAGACTTAACTCCTTATTGCACGAATTATGAAAAGAGATGAGGAAATATTTTTTTTGCTGATATCTTTGATTTATAATACTGATGGAACTATACAGATCCATACATGGCTTGGCTATACAAATAAAAAAAATCTTTGAAACTTTGTCTTTTAACATTGTGAAATAAATTAATAAATAAGAATACCTGACGTCTATCGTAACTTCGTGATATCATTGGGTATTTCGTGTAATCTCTTTTTTTTTTGTAATCTTTATTTCCTTGCGACATATGTAACTTTTATCCGTGATTTGTACTCATACTGAACTTTTCCCGTATCGTATTGACGTCTCCTTATGACTTAAGTCGTGGTCACGCGTATCTTCGTGACCTCGGTCGTAGTCCCGCCTCTCCACGTGAACTCGGTCGTGGTCACGCGACCGAAATGTCGAGAGATAATAAAAAAATAATTTAGATCGCGATTTTAAGTATTGGGTTTAAAAATGTTTTCAATATGTTAAAATAAATCATATATGCCTTATTGAACTAGAAAGTAAGCTTGTTTACCATGAATTAATTAAGCAAGTATAATGAACGCGACCGAGAAGTGATAATGAATTGAAACCTATACCAAGGCCATCTTTTTTATGGGTCCCAGTTGACAAAAAATTTACACATTAAAATCGTACAAGACGCAAATCGCAATTCAATTCGTTTTTAAATTACCTCACGACCACGGCCGTTGTAATAAGACCGAAAGGTCGAGGTAAAAAAAAATGTACTCGATTGAGATCTGTATTGCGTTGTACATACGAGTTCGAATCGCGTGATTATAAAAGAAAATTTTGATACTATGTCGAAAATGTAGTGAGGTGAGTGTCAAATGATAACAAACCTTGTGTGCATAATTTATAAGATAACCGCAGGAAAAATTGTCTGAGCCGGAAAGAAAATATTTTACGCCCCAATGTGGACCGCTTTTAGTAAAGTTTTGTTTGCGTTTATAAATAGCCTATTTTTTCCCGCTGCTAAGACTTCAAAGTTTCTTTCGCAAAGTGTCAAGGCCATAATCCACGACGCTGGCCAAGTGCGGGTTGATGAATGACACAGATATCCTCGAAAGAAGTCTATGTTGAAACAAGTTTGTTTCCTCATAATGTTTTTCCTTTAACAGTGGTTGTAGACTCGTAAATGTTAGCACTTTGGAAAATTTATCTGAAGTATCAAGAATCACTACGGTTTTGTTCCCGTAGTATTAGTTGAAAAGTATAGACGAAGAGTGCTTAGAACTTCACTTCACGGTACGATGTTTACGAAAGAGTGACGTCACAACTCCCCACTCCGGAAGTTTGATGGTCTATATCTTTGTCTATTTTTAATAATTTCATAAAAACAAAACGCACATGTCCCATATTCTTCTATAATCTAGCCGATGGACTAATTAGAATGTTTTTTTTTGACCCAGTGCCAATAAAATAACCAGTTATTTTAAATTCATGAATGCTTATTACAATGGATTGGTTATATTGTAAAAATGTTTCTTGTTGGTTAAAATGATTCGTCTCTTTCGGCTAAGTGAACAGTTTTTGGGTAAACTCTATTCACAAACAAAAAAGTGATATTCGAATCTCGAAATTGAGGCTCCTGAATATAAGGTTTAGTTTGCAATGCAATGTTTTGGTGTGTTGTAGGGCTGGTCACATGGTGTTCTAAACTATACTGTAGGGTTGTCAAACAGTCGAAAAGAGATCTCTGTCGGTCATTACATGGGCGGATTGATCTGCCTTTTTTTTTAAAATAAATTTTAGTCAACATTTCTCCAAAAAAAAATGTGGCTCTAGATCGTGTGTTTCTAGTGTAAATAATTAGATTATAATTGATCAGAATATTATTATTCTAATTTATACAAACTATTTAGAAAAAAAAATACATTATAAATAATTTACCATGTATTTGTAATGTCATACTATTTGTTAATTAATATAGTGCCTTTGTTATTCTACCGTCAAGCAATAATGTGCTAATATTAATTATTGTGTCCCTGAATTGTCCCTGATTAAATGGCTGAGCAATTATTAGAACTCTTCGTGATCAAATAGCTGGCGTGATCCTTCGCTGCTAAGAGTAATGCCCGAGCTACACGAGGCTAGTTTTTCAAGCTAGTACTAGCTAGTAGTAGTACACGAAGCTAGAAGTACTAGCTTGCTAGCTAACTAACACTAGCTTGCTATCCTAGCTTTAAAAACTAGCTTCGTGAAGCTTCGTGTTGTCTACCATCAGACGCACGTTGTGCTCGTCACATCATTCGAGCTGATACAATAAATAAATCGAATAGTTTGTTATTTATAAAGTCGTTATTCTAAATAATTTGGAATATTAATATTTCATTAATTCATGGGATAACTCACGAGTAATATGGTCGTTCCAAAGTTTTAACCGAATCCGACCTTTTTATAGCACTCTTCTTGAAAATGGCCGCAGGATGCGGTTGAAACTTAAAAGGTCGTAACCCACAAATAAAATATCACTCAAACATGCCATGCTCAGTAAGGAATAAATTGCATTGGCTGCAAAAATTAGCAGACGGCTCGCTGACAGCTAGCTTACTGCCGTCGCTGTAAGTCGAACTGGTCGTATCACATTTGCGTTACCGGTGTATTAATCAAATAATTGAGATAATAATATTCAAAATTAACGACGGATTAGTGTATAGATGACGAAAATCACTGCCTGATTGTATTTAGCAAGGATAGCGATCCGGCGTCACACGTGGTACATGACATATAAATATATAGCCTGTAGCACTTAGGGATCACGTACACATCCAACGGTGAAAGAATTTTGGAAATCCATTCCAGTAATTCCGGAGATTAGCTTATTCAAACAAAAACCTCTTCAGCTTTATAATATTAGTATCCTTTAAAAGATTTTCTGGAGAGGGTCCTACAAATTTGTGTCTTAATTGAATATAAGTAAGTTTCACAATGGTGTAAGTTGCCTTGTACGCTATAATTTGACGTAATTATCAGTAGACGCTTCGCAATTTGAATGGATACAGTATTTCTGTGTGATCTTGGATGGAATATGTTTGAAAATACATACGTCAAATATACTCTGGGGAGTCATTTCAGTTTGGACGTATAAGAAAGTAGAAGTGTTTTAAATAAGTACACGGGTAACTCACGTTTAATATAGTCAGTCCAGTCAGACTCAAGTTTCGATCGCTAAACGAGCAGCGATCAGGCGCGCGCACTCTCCTTGAAAAAGATCGTCGGACGCGATCGAAACTTGAGTCGGACTAGACTGGCTATATTAAACGTGAGTTACTGTGTATTTATTTAAAATGTGTAATAACCACGTTAGTTTTCATACTAAAAAGTATTAGTGGGGTAATAAATAGCTTATGAGCTGTCAGAAGCTTGCGCGATTGTGTATGCCGTACGGATAAATTTTGCGTGTGGAACGCACATATGCATGCAACACAAGTAGCAGTTTTGTACGTAGTGTGATATTTCAGATACTCTTTCAGATCTCTATACATACGACGCATTCGACCTACCTATTTCCACAGTATAAAGAAATTGAATTACACATAATACCAGTAGTTCATCGCCTATGATCTTAGGAGATACGCCGACAATGTCTAGACACGGGTAGGGTTGTCGAAAACAAAAAAAACCGTGGCCCAAAATAAAATTAAAACATGCGGTAGACGTTAGCCCTGAGCCGCGCTCCTGCAATACTAATATTGTAATGCAATGCAGGAGTGCGCTTCCCGTGTCTCACCCCTCACGCCCCGCACGATTGCCCCGTCTAGACGGCTTCGTCGAACGACTGTATGACTCGTGTACACGCGACACGCGCCTTTGTACGACGTAGGGCTGCCTCCAAGAAAGAATTTAGTTTAAATAAATAACCATGATCTGTATGATACGTAGGCGTGACACCCTGCCTTGCATCGGTCCGCTCCGAAAGCTCCAATGGCGGGAGATACCCTCAGTATAGCGGAAAGTGAGAAGGGTTCCATTAGTTTCTATGCTCTTGTACTCTTTTCGAGGACTGATAGAGTTTTACGTTGAGTCAAAAACTTAAAAAATGACGAAAAGTTACCTCTCAAATAGTATGAAATTAGGTTACAAATTTGTCGCTGTTTCGAACTTAGTCTTCCAGAGCAAACCACGTTTTTTTCTTTGGTTTGTAAAAATTGTGAGTGAGAATTAATCGTGGTAACAATAGTATATTCGTTTGAATCTGGCATAAAAGTTCCCATACATGGTATCGACCAGCCAATCGTAGCTCATAATTTTGACGTATCATTGAATTTTAAATAGATCTCATTGGTCGCCGTTTCGCCTATTTATTGTTCATTTTTGTGCCAGGTTGAAACGAACAGACTGTGAAACGGTATGAGTATTTTAGTAGGGCCGTCACGAATTATTTTAAAATATTAATTTTAATTTGTCGAAATTGTTGTAGATATAACTATTATTTCATTTTTTTTATAAGGAATCGTATTTTGTAGGATTTTAACTATAGGGTCTCACAGACGTTTGATTTTTAAAAAAATAATTTGCCGTAATACACATTTTTAATCTGCTATTTATTACGAGATATTTACTATGGATTTATTTATGGGTAGTGAGATTTCGATATTTCGATACAGTTTAATGCACCATTTTTCGTGAAGGTGGCATGACTTTATATCGAAATATCAGGTATAACAATATACTCTACCGTATAACCACTGTAGACCTCATTATTAATGATATTCGTGTAACTACACAAACATCTTTTCCGGTCCCTTTTGTTAATGTACCAATCAGATTCAATTAAAAACACGGATGAAACCGTGCGACATGGCTAGTTTTAAAGAAAAATTCAAACGTTTGCGTTGGTCCAGAGTTTCTTGCCGTGAAAAACGAACGAATCCGTAGCGGACAGCTACTGTATAGATGTGTTATGGTCACCGTTCACTGTATCAACTCGACACTGCTCGGCATAAAATGCTCGCTGAAATAAAATATTGGCTATTTTAATTGTGTTAGAGCCACTTATTCTAGGGTTGTGAACGAAAATGAATTACTATTAACCTCATGTAGGAAGTTCAAATGTTTCAACTGGATTTCAACTTTCTATATGATTTTTTTAATACATATAAAGTAGTATTTAGTCATACTATACCAGCTGTCTCGCCCCCCTAGTGTAAGATTTGCTTAATTTGGGGCTAGTTTGTGAAAAATATCGAGCACATATATGTAGACGGAACATCCGTAAGGCTTTTATCTCTAAATCAAGCTTGTGAATAACAATGTCAAATTTTGTAAACATATAACAGGATTTAATTACAATCTAAATTATTATTTCATTATCTCGTCGTTTCGGAAGCGTTACTAACGCCGTGGTCACGAGAAGACTGAGTAACTTGCGGGTCGTCTCATTGCGAAATGCATCTACCCTCATTTGGTCTTCAGAAATCGCAGGTTTGACACCTCGACATAGTCGTGATACGTAATTAAGTCGTGTTTTATATTTACAAAATTAGTTCAAATCTCGAAAGATAAAAAACTACTGTGTAATATGCGTAGATTAGTCTCTGACTGAAGGTATTATAGAATAATTATAGTCTTCAACAGGATTACATTAAGCCTAGTATTCAACCGAAAGGAGTTATTTATTAAAGGGACCCTTGTCAGTTGGCCTCAAGTTGCCTCTATTGTCTACCAAACTTTGGGCTAGTGTAGAAGGTGCAGGGCCATACTGACCTAATCTTGCTTACTATATTTGCGCATATGCATAGAGCATACTTAAAGACTTTCCATGTATTTGCCATATTTACTTACCGTACTCAACTAATACTGCTCGTACGATGACTAGCGCACGAAAACCGTTGACGGTACGAGCTAGGCCTGGGTGGCTGCCGGTAGCAAATACTAAGGAACCTGGCATCCCCAACAGAAAGATATAAATATGCTCTATGGCCCTACCCAAGAAATTCTGTTACCTATTACAATCTGATGTCGGCTTTATTATTTGGGAATCGTGTTGCATAAAATGTATCTGAATTGATTTACTGATTGTTGTTTTTGCTGTATTTAGTGTCGGCTGACTGATTTTTAGTTTATTACTGATGTCGACTGACTTATTATTAAGACAAATATCTAGTGTCGGCCCACTGATTATTATTATTGGTAAGGGGATATCTGTTGTCGGCTGACTGTTGATATCGGAGCTAAAGTGGATGTCGTCTGACTTATTATTATTGAGGAATTTAAAGAGGAGACGAACGGATGCCTTGTTTGAGGGACTGGTCCCGGTGTCGGTGGACTTATTATTGGTCACAAGCTAAAAGATCTGCTAATAGATCCCGAGGGAAGTCGTCTACCTCGCCGGCGAGATTGGACTGACGAAGATATCTATCATATCGCGATTTATGAGCAGCCCCAAACTAAAAGTGGTTGACAATGACTAGTACAACGTCCATTTTGGCGTTGTAAAAGATTTGCGTAATTATAGAACATACTACGTAAAAAAAAACGCAAAATGTAAATGCTTTTGCTCTGGTCAGCGTGTTTGGTGTATCATTGTTGCAGTGAGCGATGACCTCAGCGTTAATTGTAATATAAAGTGTACACATGATTTTAGAAGAATCTAGATTTTTTTATCATTTAGTATAACGGCTAGATGTAAAGTAGAAAAAAAAATGTGAGTGGGCGTATGTTGTATAAAGCGATTTAGCTATAGGTACTAATTATATTGTAATTATTGAATAGTTTTGTATGATCGGATGCGTTTTGCTTGTGTAATATATATGTGCTTTTATAAAAGTTTTTATTTTTCGTTTTCCCCACCCTTTTTTTTATCTATGTTTAATTTAAAAATTGGTTTGTCACGTGTGTTACTTTACCTCTTTTTTTTGCCAAGCTGTACGCGAACGCCACGACTTTGGCGATGTAAGGACCAACGAATTGCATGTGTGTGTAGTCTGTGTAATGAAAATATTTTTATAGCAAATAAACACACGGGAACCGGAACACTTATATAATATCATCATTATCTGCAGACGTCCACTGCTGGACATGGCCTCCCCCAAAGATTTCCACTATGACCGGTCTTATGCCGCCTCCATCCACCAACTTCCCGCGACCGAGACAATATCATCGGTCTATCGTGGGGCCGTCCTACACTGGGGGGTCTACCGCCGAACGAAAAAATGGTTGTCTGTAAAGTCGGTTTACTGACGATAGTTGAACGTGACAACGTCTAGTATTTGTGTTAAGCGCCATCTAGGTAAAACATTCTGAAGCTTTTTGAAAAGCTGTTCAAAGCGCCATCTCTGGGTACATCATTGTACTAGTACAAGTTCATAACTTCATATCGTCGCTTTTCTAAAACATGGACAGACTCCTTGAACGTAATACACATTTCACTCACTAGATGGTGCGAAAAGTAATAAGGTGAGGTAACGGCGGTAAATATTATCTAATCTATGGCGGTAACGTTACATGACGTCATGTTTTGCGGGCGTGCAGCCGGCTTCATCGAATTATAAGACGTTATCACGTCAAAATGTCATCGCTTTGATGTTTCTCTCTCTTTTCTTTTAGCTTGAAATGATAGAGACAGCATTAGCAAAGCGACAGCCGATTTAGTTAGGCGGTAGAAGCGCAGGTCTGCCGGTTCGTTGTCGCCATTCGAAAACATTTACCTACTCCCCAGCAGTTATCGGTTCTGCGAGCTATATGGCCTGCCCATTGCAAATTCAACTTGCTAATTTTAAAGCTGCCTGTACACACTGGGCCAGTGCAGGCCAACGCCAGTGTGTGGAGGGTCGTTTTGTGATGACTCGCGTCGCTCGCCTCGCTGGCCGAGTGACGGCAAGTGGCCAGTGTGTATAGGGCTGTTTTGTCTCGACTCGTCTCTCGTGACCGGTGTCAGTTTTTGTGCACAAAACAAAGGCGCTCGGCGAGTAGCGTCCTGTTCTCCTATTGGGCTACCGCGTTTTTGCCAGCGCTGGGCCAGTGTGTAGATGCTACGTTTCGTCTCGTGCCGTTTTGTCGGCGCTCGCGTTGGCCTGCGCTGGGCCAGTGTGTGGATGCTATCTTTCGTCTCGTGCCGTTTTTGTCGACACTCGCGTTGGCCTCCACTGGCCCAGCGTGTATAGGCAGCTTAAGAGCTATGTCGGTGACCAATAAGAACATTTAAAATCTCCTACCCTGAAATTGTGTAAAAGGCTTTTATCCGTTTATTTTTCTGTTTTTTTTTTGTGGATCAGTGGTGTATGTAGATATGCATTTATATTAAAAGGCCTTACCCAGATTAGGAGTATGTCAGGGAAGTCCTGTCTCCCCAACTCTTTATGATATACAAAAAATGGTTGTCTGTAAAGTCGGTTTACTGACGATTGTTGAACGTGACAACGTCTTAAGAAAATACTGATTGTGTTAAGCGCCATCTAGGTAAAACATTCTGAAGCTTTTTGAAAAGCTGTTCAAAGCGCCATCACCCAGAGATGGCGCTTTGTCTAGCACATCATTGTACTAGCACAAGTTCTTAACTTCATATCGTCGCTTTTCTAAAACATGGACAGACTCCTTGAACGTAATACACATTTCACTCACTAGATGGTGCGAAAAGTAATAAGGCGAGGTAACGGTGGTAAATATTATCTATTCTATGGCGGTAACGTTACATGACGTCATGTTTTGCGGGCGTGCAGCCGGCTTCATCGAATTATAAGATGTTATCACGTCAATAAAAACTGAGCAATGACAGTAAATCCACAATAAAAACACCATGAATTTACATACATAACTACATTAAATTTGACTGGCCCCGTGGCGTAGTGGGTAGTAACTCTGCCTGCGAACCCGAGGGTCGTGGGTTCGATTCCCACCCAGTGCAAATATTTGTGAGATGAATTCAAATGTTTGCACTGTGTCTGGGTGTTTCTATGTATAATAAGTATGTATTTACAATTATATAAGTATTATATCAGCTATTTGGCCGCCATATTACAAGCTTTGCTTAGTTTGGGGTCAGATGGTGTTGTGTGTGAATTGTCCACCAATATTTATTTATTATTATTTATTTATTTATTATTAAATGCTTTTAGAGAATGACTACTTACCTATGCTTACTTACTACCTTACTACGTGCATAGTATCTGTCCACTAGCTTTTTGACTAGACTGGCGCCGACTTCAAGTAGATAAGTGAGTAGCGCTTATAATAATTAAATAAACTTATTTTTCTTTATTTGTGGTATTGAGGCCGGTTTCATTTTTTGCGTAAAAAGAGTGGGGGCGCCTAAAGCCAGAAAACGAAAAAAGGACATTTTCGACGCCGCTCACTGAAGTTAAGAAACTAAAAACTATGACAAAAAAAATATTGACGTGTGGGTACAATCAAGAAGAAGCACAATAACCGAATAGAATTTTCAAAATAAATCAGAGTTTTTTTACAATAAAAAAATAAAAATGACACCGAAAAAACCCGTTTTAATTCGAGTAGGTACTCGAAATTATCAGCGATGACCCCACATTATTTTTTGATAATAAAATTCCTATTTGTACGTTCTAGTAAAGTAACCGAACACTTTTTTAAATTCATGTTTAGTTATTGAGTAATTAAATAAAACTTGGTCAAAAATGGACTCCTGATTAAATATTGATTTTTCCTCCAAACTGTGTCATGCTATTCTCGACTTTATGTACATCATATTAAGAAACGCGTCGCGCGGGTGAAATCTGATTTTTTCCTGGCTTTAGGCGCACTCTTAATGAAAGCAATGAAACCGTGAAAAAAGAAACTTTTGATTTAAACTTTTCAAGTCTTCACTTGTCATGACCATTTCGTCACGAACAAACCACTTAGGCGTTTCGCAAACGTAGACACTTTTAGTTTCCAATTACCTGCACCCGAACTCGTTGATCTTATTTTGTTTCCAGCTACGGGCACAAAACGTGCTTACGTCTGCGCAGGGTCTAGATGATTTCAAACTGGACGTCTACTGTCTTTCTACGAAAAGCGTAATTTGGAAATAAACTCGCGACTTTCCTACTCCGGGTCTACTGCGATCCGTCATTTCGTCCGTTTAAATGTTCTAAAACGTCAAACAATGTTCGATCGGACGAAACGAAGTAGAACCAGAGTATGAAAGTCGCGAGTTTATTTCGAACTTATGCTTTTCGTAGAAAGAGAGTAGACGTCCTGGACGTCTACTCTATATCTACGAAAACGTAATTTCGAAAAAAAACTTACTACTTTCCTACTCTCGTTCTACTTCGTTTCGTCCGATACAACATTGTATGACGTTTAAATGTTCTAAACATACTCTAATTAGAGTAGGCCTAGAACATATAAGCGGACAAAACGACGGATCGAAGTAGAATCGGAGTTGGAAAGTCGCAAGTTTATTTCGAAATTACGTTTTCGTAGAAAGAGAGTAGACGTCCTGGGTTCTATAGAAAACTAAAATTCTTCGGTTGTTTGTATCTGACATAAGGCCACAAAAAGTGTCCACGTCTGCGCCCTGCCGTACCCATCAAACTTGTTGAATGTGAGCTTAAATTATCATTTGAATTGATATTAGGGATATGCGTGACATTAAAAAAGATGTGGCTCCAAGATTTAGTTTCAATCCCAAGATTTGACTGTTAGTTCTAGAAAATGGGACTGAATATTTAGGTAATTTATGAAAAACCCATTGAAATAAAGATACCTGCTAAAAATGTATTTACTATTAATAAAAATGCAATAACAGTAAAAGAAGTACCTCTAGGTGTTAAGAATGTAAAAATTGAAATTCTTTATTAAATAAATGTCTATTGTACATTCAGTGGTTTCATTAACACAATCCTTATTACCCGACTGCGCGACGAAAAGGAGTGGTAATGTGTTTATCAGTCTATGTATGTATGTATGTTCCTTTGAAGCACTATACAGACCAAACGCCTGGGCCGATTTTTATGATTCACACGTCAATCGATTCCTCTTAGAGTGCTCGCAATATAACTCTGCGCGTAGCAAAATATGGAACTAATTGACAGGCCGTCAACTTCTTGATTACGTCAGTTGACAAAAGTTTGTTTACGTTTGGTATATTTATTAATTTCCAAAGTAATTAATAGCTTTTATTATGCCGAAAGTGATTAAAAGTGCTGGCCGTGGCTGGTTCTTGAAAATCGATCGTGGTTGTGAAGAAGAACGATACAATAACGGGCCAAAAGTGCAGTTTTCCAAACGCAGAACTATTTGACAACTAATATGTGGGGATACCATAGCAATCAAATCTCCACTTATTATCGGCATATTTTAAAGCTGAGGCTTTAGGTTGAGCTGCGGCTTAGGGTTTGATTGTTTTATCGCCAATTTACCCGTGGGAAAAAATGTGAGTGCTTAAGACTAAATGTGAGAAACTAGTTATAAATGTTTTTTTTTCGCAGTGAAGATCAGCTGATTGTATCTTTCTCGCTCGGGTACACTCGGCAGTTCCATGTTCACCCGATTGACCCTTTCACCTAACAGCGTTAGCTTTATTTACCACTTAAAGGAAAATTTTTGGGCGGTGAGCCAAAAGAAATTTTACTTAATTTTTTTTCAACGTTAGCTTGGATGCTCTTTGATCCTTAACTCTGTATTAATTACTGTATTTTTATTATAGGCATTTCAGAACGTACTGTCACGTGGTAATGGACAACGCATTATACCACTGCACTCAGATAAATCAAGCGGCTACAATGGGTAATGTAAAAGAAGAAAGCCAAAAGTGACTTAAGAAAAATGAAATAGATTTCGACGATTGTAGGACAAATCCGCAGTTACTCGAATAAAGACGCACAAAGAAGACCCACAATACCAAGTAGAACAACTGTTAAGGTACAAGTTCGCGCGGAGACCGTGACACGAGACCGAGACCGGAGACCGCGACCGGAGACCGCGACAGGCACTTGACACTTGACACTATAGAATTGTATGGACGCCAGTTCGCGCCGAGACCGCGACAGGACACCGAGACAGGTCGCGGTCGCGGTCGCGGCGCGAACTGGCGCCCATACAATTCCATAGTGTCAAGTGCCTGTCTTGGTCTCCGGTCGCGGTCTCGTGTCGCGGTCTCGCGTCGCGGTCTCAGCGCCAACTTGCACCTTTAAAGGAACATGGACAGGAACTTTTGCGGTTGCCGCCGTGATTCATCGTGATTTTAACCCTATTGAAAAAAGAAGATGATTCTATGGAAGCCAATGACTCATTAAAAGAACATTCATGCGCCAAATTTTCAAATAGTGTTATTTATGGTCTCAATAAAAGATTTACAAGTTTAAATTAAATTCTTGTTATTTCTTTTGTAATAAACTATAATAAAGTTTTCTTGGTGGTAAGAGACTCAGACAGCCTATACCAATTACCAATGATACTTGGTCATAGGTACTGAACCAAACCAGCACTGCAAAGACGTTCATTACTTCGAGACATTCGTTCTTGAGTCTCAGTTGTCGTGTAGTTACTTAAATAGCTTCCCTGAAAAATCCCTTCCCGTACCTGTTTTATGAAGTGGTACGTTCCCAATGAACGGGAAGGGAACCTATTAGCTTGACCTGGCAACATTAAGTACGCCACCAGTCGCGCGCAGACTTATACCATCCGGCGTGTGACACTAAAGACATGACATTAGTGTACCTAAATTCAATATGGCGGCTACCGTACGCCATATTGTGAAAAATTAAAAAATAAAACAAACTAACAAACTATGCCAAGAGGGGTATCGTTGAATAGGTTAATACCTATTTTAGTTAAATTTTTTTTATTTTAGTTATGTAGTTTTATATTAAAATATTTTTTAGTTTTCTCTCAACGTTTTTCGAATTGGCAGACCGTTTAGGATGTATATCGATTTAAAGTTACGTAACAACCATTTTAACATTAATATGTAGGTTTTTAGGTAACAGAAAACTTCGTATAACTAACTGTACGTGTGAATTTAAATGGACATAATTAATATACACTTAATTACTTACTAAAGTAGGTATCTAGTAGATATATTGGACTACCTTTTTGAAGTGAACACTTCTTTAGGCGTTCCGGCCGGGCGGTAGGGTATGCGTAAATGCATTTCCTTCACGTACGAAAAAAAAAATTGGCAGTCATAGGAACTGCCGATAGAAGTGAAAACTTATAACTCAGAATTTTATAGCTTACCTTGGCAACTACACGGGTGTAACCGGAGGGCGTGGACAGGCCATCATGGCATGGCCATCTAGAAACGCATCAGCCAATGGGAAATACTGACGCATTTCTAGATAGCCATGCCAAGATGGCGAGGCCACGCCCTCCGGTTACACCCGTGTAGTTGCCAAGGTAAGCTATAAAATTCTGAGTTATAAGTTTTCACTTCTATCGGCAGTTCCTATGACTGCCAATTTTTTTTTTCGTACGTGAAGGAAATGCATTTACGCATACCCTACCGCCCGGCCGGATTATGTTGCACTCTATACCAAGTATGGACATGGTGTTAAGTCTTCTCACTGTGTCCGTGTTATCAAGGAGCTGGATAGCCTCGACATTCACATGATGATGAAGCCTGCGTTCATGTGCTTCTGCGTACTTCTTTATCACTTTGCCGACAAGATCCATTCCAAGATCTCGATGAATTTTGGCATTTCTCACATACCAGGGCGCATTGGCAATATCCCTGAGTTTTTGTTTTGAAAACGTTGTATTATCTTGATGTTGATATTTGTGGTACAACCCCACAACTGTAGGTACATCATAAGTCCACACTGGCATTAGGACTTGTTTATATAGTAATATTTTATCTTATACTTTTAAACGAGCAATTCTTGTATATAAATATGTATATCATCTTCTTAATATATATAAATCTCCTGTCACGATGTTTGTCCGCGATGGATTCCTAAACTACTTAACCGATTTTAAATTAAATTTGCACACCGTGAGCAGTCTGGTCCAACTTGAGAGATAGGATAGTTAGGGTTCCGTAAAACGTAAAAACGGAACCCTTATAGATTCGTCATGTCTGTCTGTCTGTCTGTCTGTCCGTCCGTATGTCACAGCCACTTTTTGCCGAAACTATGAGAACTACACTATTGAAACTTGATAAGTAGATGTATTATGTGAACCGCATTAGATTTTTACAAAAAAATTAATGAAAAGAAAAATTAGGGTTGCCCCCCATACTTAGATCTGAAACTCAAATTTTTTTTTTCATCAAACCTGCACGTTTCGGATGTCTATCGATAGGTCTTCAATTTTTTTTTGTTCAAATATTAATGCGGTTTACAGAATACATCTACTTACCAAGTTTCAACAGTGTAGTTCTCATAGTTTCGGCAAAAAGTGTCTGTGACATACGGACGGACAGACAGACATGACGAATCTATAAGAGTTCCGTTTTTACGTTTTACGGAACCCTAAAAACATAACCCTTCTTGCAATCGGGTAAAAATAGTATGGACACCATAGACAGTAGACAGTAATTAAAACCTCATCTCCATTGAGTAACTGTAAAAAGATACGGTTGCCATGACAACCCAATCGTCTTATCAATGTTACGTCAATACATTACAACAAACATATCGAAGACATGACCGAAGGATGGAACTAAAAAAATCTACAAAGATTTAATGGAGAATCTTATTAATAACTAGCTTTTACCCGCGACTTCGTCCGCGCGAAATAAATACTAAGATAACTCAGGCAGTACCTATTTATATACCCAGACACATTTGCGGTTACTAAAAACAGCTTATAATAAAACAGTTTTATACAATTTTGAATTTCATTAAAATCGGTTCAGTTGTTTTGGTGTGGAAGCGTATGAGACATTCGTCCGCTATTTTAACTCTAATTTCATCCCCATACAGTTCGACAGCACAGCTCTTGCGGAAACGGCTCAGCGGAGCTAGATTTTTGCGCATACAAAACAAGCGAGGGATGTGTGCGAGGAATGGTTTGCGAGTTTCGCGACATACTGTACCAGCTAGTCCATAGACGGAGTTGGTTGAAGTAGAATTGCGCACAATAAATATGGATAATTGGAAAAGAAGATATTTTTATTCAGAGAGCCACCACACATTATTCACAGCTCCGCTACACATCCTCGTACAACACATTTTCATCGCACAGCTTTGGTGGAAATATCCACACATTTTCACAATATAATTAGACATCCTCGCACGACACATTTCCCTCGTATATATCTGGTGGATAGGCAGGCTTAGGTACCTACCTACATTTAGCGAAAACTAAATTATCACGCAAAACGGTTTTTCCTCGGAGCACAGATAGCAGGGGAGCACAATAAGTGACGTCACAAATTGCGGGAACGAGACACTCTAATTACCTATTACTTGTGAAAGAGAGAGAAAGAGATACTGATTTTACGTCCTTGTCACCGTGGCCGGGTTTTTCTCTGGCTAAGCTTTCAAATCTGACACCGGGTTCCCCAACAAAAGTCTGTTCAAAGCTTGGATTCTGTTTTTTATTGATTAAATTCATATATGTTTATTATAATAATATTTGAAACGTGTTTGAGAAAGACTTGTAAGTCATTTATGTTTTAGTATATGAACAATGTGTGTTTGCTGTGTTTTAAGCTAAAATATCCGCAGTGAAATGTGAAAGTGAAGAAAAATCAATGGAATCTCATTTTACTCGTAAGTAGACAATATTTTCAAATGCCCACTTGATAAAAATTGATAATGATGCATTCTAGATATCAACATGAGTTAAATTTATACCATAACGGCTGCATATAGTCTAAAATTTGCAAAATATGTATAATGTAAACATAACCTTTATAACAAAACAAACAAAAAAGTGTGACCAGTTATTTCTTACAAATTTACCCATGAAATATACAAGTCGGTACATAATTGACAGTTTATTTACTGGCCGTTTACTAATAATAGGTACTAGATTTTGCCTGCGGATTCGCATTCGTTAGTTTTTGAAGTGAAAACTTCCTTTGGCGCACTACATACATATTTTTCGTGAGCCGTGAATTGAGCTCAAACATCATGATTCGGAATGAAATAAATTTTCGGGGGAACTCGGAGCTATGGCCACAAATGGGTAAACATTTTTAGATAGTCATGGCGTGTTACCATGGTTACCATTACACATCTTTAGTCTAGATAGCCAATGGCCATGACGTGTGAGAAGGCTTATTTAGATGACAATGCTTTAAAGATTTATTCCAAACCAGAAACGCCCTCCGGTTTCACCTGCGTAGTTTCCAAAGTGTGCTGTCAAGACTGAGTTATAAATTTTCAGTTCTATCGTCAGTCTCTATGACTGCCAGTTTTTTTTCCGTTACCAATCCCTACGCTTCAATTTCTGTTTCTTCTCCATGTCTGTCAAAATCTCAATGTCAGTGGACATTGCAACTCTTGTTTTCTGGAGTGGGAATTGCATCAAACTCCAATTAACTTACACTATCCTATACAGATCCCGTCCCATTCTAATGAGAATGAATGATGCTTTTAGTGAAAAGTAGGTACATTGTGTGAGTAGATTATGAAGTACTAAGCTCTGAAAGTTACGGCTGGTCTAGTCGGGAGAACAGCGCCTGCCGATTCGGAGACCCCGGGTTCAAACCCCACACGCACCACTGTATTTTCAAAGTCATGTGCGTAATGCCGCTAACCTAAAACGGTGAAGGAAAACATCGTGAGGAAACCGACATGTACCTAGAATCTTTCGAAGTCGTGTGTCATCCACCAACCCGCACTGGGCCATTGTGGTGGATTATGGCCTTAACTCTATCCTTGCGAGAGAAGGCCCCGAGTCCCAGCAGTGGGAACGTTTAGTGGGCTGTTGATGATGAAGCTCTAAAAAAAGATTAATACAAATTTTCACCTCTGATATAACCCTTTTGCAATTCCAATTATGCAACTTGAATGTATCACTACATTTCTAGTAATAATTTTGATTGTTTTATTCATCCAAATTAATTATCATTTTGCAGATGTGACACTCTGAAGAATAGGATAAAACATTGTGTGAATAATGCAATATTTTTCATGAAGTAATAAATAAATAAATAATAAATCAATTATCCTGAATTACCACAACATCTAATAGTAGTATGTAGTATCTCTACTAAAACAAGGGCTTCGAACATTGAAAAAGTTAAACGTTTGTTTTATACGTAAGTTCCGAGTTACCTGTGTGAAGTCTGGGCTAGCTGCTACTAAATGGTATATCTAAATTTGTTAATCAAACTATATTATTATAATATTGAATGTAAAGTACAATTTGAAATAAATGTTTTATTGTTCTGTTTTTTATTATTCTCCCTCCTATTTTATTTATATCCTCCTATTCAAAAAGAGGTTTCATGTAATATATTACATGAAACCTCTTTTTGAAATGTAATTTTAGATTGGATATAACACGAGCTGAATTCATTCAACTATCGTAGCACTACCCTTATCCAGTGGAATATTTTCTTTATGGCAATACTTTTTGAGTATTGAATTGAAAATTGAATTGAAATTGAAAGAACGAGAAGCACTATAGTAATCAGGAACTTTGTAATTCTATAGGTACTTCTTCTGAGACAGATAGCTTTGTTTTAACCTGGTTGGATACAATTGACGTGAAAAAAAAAACAAAACTCACAAATACGAAACTAGCGCCATCACTCGATTCACAATTAAATTTGCCAAGTTATTTGACGCGTTCAGTCTTACCATTGTCAAAAGTGGTTTGTTATGATTTTAACATGTTCAAAAGCATATTATTAATTGTTTTACTGATAATTATGTCTGTTACAATCATTTTATTGGTTACGATCAAGTGTTGACTGTGTATTTATAAAAGAAATACCTGATAATGAGTGGCGGGACGATATATGAACGCCCTCGGAGGCATAATGTGGCCTCAGTGAGGGCTCATGACTACATTTATGGTAAGGTCTTTTGTTGTGGAGTATCTAAAGGCGTGTTTGCATTTTGATTAGTGCGAGTGCGAGTGAGTAATCGCGACTGATTACTACGCACTCGCAATAATCAATCGGTGTCCACACGTGTTTGCTACTGTTCACTAAACACCAGGACGTCTACTCTATTTCTACGGAAAGCTCTGCTAGTGGCGAAATTTATTATCGTTTTCTACTATAGCAAAAATTGTCGTTACATATATAAAGTCCAGTCGCGGAGCAGGAAGAATTTCTTACAAAGACCTCTTTACCTACTGACAGTGGTCACAAACATTTTTGTATTTAGTGTGGTTTACATGAAATATTTGAAGGAAAAAGAAAATTCACCAACTTATTAAATAAATTATTTTTATTATATAAATTATTTATTTAGATCATATACTTATGTTGTATTTTTTCGAGCCACATACCCCTTGACGTCTGCCCAAGATATCGGCTGTTTTGTCCTTCATTTCTTTTTTTGAAGGATATTTATCACCAGGCCAGGACGAAGCTTAACAAATTAACAAAACCACTTAACCACACAACAATTAAAACAACATAACAAAAACTAACAAACAACAACATACTAAGAATAGACTATAAATAACTTGTCCGAAAACTGAGCGATCACTAACGCATCCCAAGATCGAATGTCGTTCGTTCATTATTTAAAAATTATGAATTATGTCAAGTAAGCCAAGGATTTTTAGTCGTGAGTCAAGACCAACCAAAACCACATGTAAACAAGAACAAACCTTACAGTCTCAGATAAAAGGTTTACAATCCCTGAGGACGGCGGTCATTGCATCTGTGCGAGCGAGACTATTTATATTTACGCGGGAGTGACAGAGACAGTAACAAGTCATTGTACGAAATTCTTCCTGCTCCGCCACTGGACTTTAGCAAAAAAAAAATGGTTGTCTGTAAAGTCGGTTTACTGACGATAGTTGAACGTGACAACGTCAAAATACTGATGGAATTTGTGTTAAGCGCCATCTAGGTAAAACATTCTGAAGCTTTTTGAAAATCTGTTCAAAGCGCCATCTCTGGGTACATCATTGTACTAGCACAAGTTCTTAACTTCATATCGTCGCTTTTCTAAAACATGGACAGACTCCTTGAACGTAATACACATTTCACTCACTAGATGGTGCGAAAAGTAATAAGGCGAGGTAACGGCGGTAAATATTATCTATTCTATGGCGGTAACGTTACATGACGTCATGTTTTGCGGGCGTGCAGCCGGCTTCATCGAATTATAAGACGTTATCACGTCAAAAGTGTCGAAACGCACGATAAGGAACTTCGTTCCAAGAAAATAGTTTTGGGAGTGAATGTTTCAGACTCCGCGTTCATCGTCTCCGGGGCGAAGGACTACGCGCGGGCCGCGTTCAAAGCCGCCATGGCGTCTGCGCAGCTGGTGAGCGAATTCCTTTTACAAGTAAACGAGAACTAAATTAAATAATGTTGAGTTACAGCGATCTTGGATTTGAAATTTCTCATAGTGTTTAATATATTGATAGAAAGACACACATTATTGAGTCATAAAAATATCTTATTCGCCATTTTGTGGCGACGGCCATCTCGGACCGATTTTCATAGAACAGCTAAGAACACTCCCGTCTAACTCACTATTCAAATAACAAAAAAAAAACAAAAAAATGGCAGTCATAGGAACTGCCGATAGAAGTGAAAATTTACAACTCAGAATTTGGTAGCTTACTTTGGAAAATACACGGGTGTAGCCGGAGGGCGTGGCCATGAGCATGGCCATCTAAAAATGCGTCAGCATTTCATCGGCCAATGGGAAATGCTCACGCATTTCTAGACCGCCAATGGGAAATGCTGACGCATTTCTAGATGGCATTGGCCATCGGGACCATGACCATTGGGTCATGTCCCGAGTTTACCCGAAGATTTCTTATCATTCCCGAGCGTGACTCTAGAATTCAGTTCACAGCCCACGAAAAATCTATCTGTGGTGCGCCAAAAGAAGTTTTCACTTCAAAAATGGCCGTAATAGGAACTGGGAACTGCCGATGGAAATGAAAACTTACAACTCAGAATTTTGTAGCTTACTTTGGAAACTACGCGCGTGAAACCGAAGGGCGTGGCCATGGCCATCTAGAAATGCATCAGCCAATGGGAAATGCTGACACATTTCTAAGTGGCCAATGGCCATGGTCTCGCGTTTACACGAAGATTTCTTATCATTTCCGAGCGTGACGCTAGAATTCAATTCACAGCCCACGAAAACACAGTCTGTTGCGCCGAAAGAAGTTTCCACTTCAAATACAAAATCAGTTTATCCGTTCGGGAGCTATGATGCCACAAACACATACACACACTTCATTTAATTTAAATTTTGTTATCACCTGTATTTTGTTTGCCGTGTATTTCACTATAGTATTATTTTAATACTGGGATTTGACTCTAAATATGTGTCCTTTAGTGTAGAGGGCGCCGGTGGGATACCATTCACTTCTACCCGCCATCTCAAAAGAGTTTTAGAGGGGGTTGGCGCTATATAAGTAGATAGAGCTAAGCCGTTGGAGAGCATTCCTTTGTGAAATTTTATATGGGAAAGATCGAACAGTTGTCAATATAAATTCTTACATTTATTCAATTGGTTTACTTTTACTCAATTAATAACAATTTTCTATTTCAGAACATCCAACCAGTCTACCGGACCATGTTTTCGGAGCTACGTCAATTTCCAAGATCACACGTTGGTGAGACGTTTTTCAGACCTACACCTACATAAATATTTGTCCTTGAAATGTCGCACCCTCTGGATTATTCTCAAGGCTTATCGCATTGTTTTATCTGTACTTACTAAGCCAACGTACTTGAGATGCCATTTCCATTTTCCGTTGTCTATTTACCATTTTACATTTTCCATTAGATTTATTTATTTTATTCTAATTTAAAAACATACAGCATTTGAAAAACTTGAAAAGTTTATTACCAATCAAATCAAATCAAAAAAAATAAAAAATGAGTATATAAAATAGGAATCCACTGGCTCCAAGCTAGTTAGAACTGTGTTTCGGAAGCCAGTCAAGAAGAAGGACGACTGAAAAAAGGGTTATGTTTTTCGCGCGTATCTTGTATGTTTGTAAATTTCTTTATTTTCTCGTATCTTCCAAACGGGTGGATGGATTTTGTCAAAACTAACCTTAAAATTATTGAGGGTAGATTCAATTTTCCTTATGGTTTTTTTTCACGTGATGAGTCATATCTGCCGCTGAGCCCATATGGGCTTTCCTGCCGGTTGACGGGTTAATCACCAAAGTGTCAGTGAACATTGTACATAACATTCTGTAGTGGTAGGCCTCTTTGTAGAGTCTGTCTGGGGAAGTACCACATCTTTGCCAGTAAAGTTATTCTACGGCCAAGTAGTAATGTATACACATTACCATCTTCCGGGTTGAAGAGCAATGTTTCCGGTGAAATTACAGGGCATAGAGATAAAGCATTTTTTATCTCTGGTTGATGAGCGCATTGCAGTGGTAGGTAATGATTTGGACTCTTCATGTTCCAATAGCTGCGTGTCACTGTGCTATTTAACTACTATATAAAAAATACATAATATTTTTGATGAACTTTGTTCCAGTTTATTACCCGAACTGCCGTCTCCCGGATCACGTGGACCGCTCGTATGGCGCTTACCTGATGAAGGTGAGAGGCCTGGGAGAGGCCACTCCGCCTCAGCTTACGGGAAAGGATCGCTTCAAATTCGCTGCACTGTACGTATTGGTCTCTCTTACCTACTTAGGGTTAAAATATAAATCCTTAGCCTACTAAGGTAGCGGTTCGCACGGAGACTGCGACACGAGACCACGACAGGAGACCGCGACAGGCACTTGACATTATGGAATGGTATGGGCGCCATCTTGTGCCGAGACTGTACTGAACTGGGGCCCATACAATTCCATAATGTCAAGTGCCTGTCGCGGTCTCCTGTCGCGGTCTCAGCGCGAACCTGCACCTTTAGAGGTCCACTAATTACGTGAGGTGTTCAAGGGGGGAGAGGGTGAAGTCAAACCTTACGTGGGGGAGGGAGGGCGTGATCTCGGCGAATCTCACGTCATTTTTTTTCGTACAAAAATGTGTTTTCTGGGAGAGAACTGGGACAAATTGAGTAAAAAATGTATGAAATTCTCACGTGATAGGGGTTAACAAAATCTCACAATCTCTATCAATTTGATAAATGTCAATGTTTAGACGTTTGTTGCTCAGTCACGTCGCAATGACTGAACGGATCAGATTGAATTTTGGAACACAGATAAGTAGAACCACCTGGAAGTATGGTTTATGTTTCCAGAGAAATTACAGGGCTTAGAGATATAACAACTTAGATCTCTGGGTGACGAGCGCAGTGCGGTGCTAGGTAATGATTTGGGCTCTTCATGTTTCAATAGCTGCGTTACTGTGCTGTTATGAGGCAGGCATGTTGCTTACCATCAGGCACATGTCCTGCTCGTCTCGTCACTCTTTATTAAAAAAAAATATGTAGGAACCACCGCACGAAAACTGGCTATCAAATGAAAAAAGAACACATTGAAATCAAAACACATTAACCGTTTGAGAGCTACGATACAGCAGACAGATATACACACAGACAGACAGACATCGACGTCAAACTTATACTTATAAAGCCCGAATAAGACCGAAGGAGGGTTTAAAAAGGCTCCACTCCATTAACAAATCCTCATTCCGCAGGCCGAAGAAAGTGCTACCGTTGAAGACCACGACTCCTGAGTTCCACCCCCCGACTCCAATCCCACGCTTCATGGGCCAGACCAGACCCAGGAACCGAGGAACCCAGAGCCTGTATCGGTAAGACAGAATTATTCAATGCAATGCAATAATTTTGTGGTAGGACCTTAGATAAAGAATATAAGTAAATAGATCAGGGTTTTCAGCACGGTTCCTTTGTACCAATCGTAAGCAGATGAGGTGTAGGTATGTTAGCTATGGCGATATAGTGATGTGCCGCGACAAAAGTATGACACTTCCACAAGAGCGACAAGACAAGAGCGATCAGGCCCGTTTCTAACTAGATGCTAGATGGCGTTGTTTGTTCTAAAAACGCGCTATCGTTTGGGTTACTAACAGTGACCCATTATATTTTGTAAGTTAATGCGAGAAAAAACAAAGGAAAATCAGATAGTTCAGAGTTCAAAGAATTAGCATTAGTTCACTTGATCCGTCGTGTTATCAATGTACGGTTCTACGGCTATCCAGTTCTTCAGTTCAACGGAGTACTACTCCAAACAGTCCAAACAAATGGTTAATATCAATGATTTTGGATGGATTTATTATGATTTAATGTAATTTCAGCGAGTCATCAGCCCAGACCCTGCCGTGGCAGCCAGACGCCCAGCCCGCGGACGCGTGCGAGACCACTCCTGAGGTGCTGTACCTCGACCAACTGGAGTGGGGTACGTATAAATAAAGCCCTATACACACTGGCCGAAGTTATGGCTAAAGTTACGGCTGGTCTAGTCGGGAGAACGGCGCCTGCCGATCCGGCAAACCCGGGCCGGGGTTCAAACGCACCACTGTCTTTTCGAAGTCATGTGAGGAAACCGACGTACCTGTCGGTTTCCTGGGACACTTGGGACACTCAGAAAGTTTTGATAACCTAAAAAACTAACTTGTATGAAACAAACATTTTTACTAAATCTTTTCAAAGAACTCTCCAATAGCCTCTATACAAAGTTTCATGCGTCTGAACCAATTTTCGAAACATTTTTTCCAGTCCTCCGCAGACCGCAGATACCTCTTCCACGGCCTTCTCAAACGCTGTTAGCGCGTCTTCCGGCGATGAAAACTGTATCTCTTTGAGCTGATTTTTAATTTTAGGGAATAAAAAGAAATCACACCGAGCCAAATCAGGACTATAAGGAGGGTGTTCCAAGACTCTAACCGTTCAGGAAGTCCATCGTTTTGATCCCAGAGTGCGCGGGTGCGTTGTTGTGGTGAAGAAGGACCCCGCGGAGCCCGGTGTTCGGTCGCTTGTTTCTCATTGCAGAAAAAACTTCTGGCAAGCATTTTATGCTGTACCATTCGGCGTTGATACTGCTTTGGTGTCGAAGTGGAATTGAAATTAGGTACCCCGTCAAAGTGAAGAAACTAGCGATCAAAATTTTCCTTGCGCTCCTCGATCGCTTCACTTTTGTAAGTAATGGTTCATTTTGAAACAGCCAAACTGTCGACTGACGCTTTGTTTCTGGATCGTATGATAAATCCAGGATTCTTCACCTGTCACAATATCGTAAACGCGCCGTGACGAGCCTGCATCAAATTTTTGTATCATAACACGGCACCAATCCACACGCGTCTGCTTCTGAGCTTAGGTGAGGTTGTGCGGCACCCAGCGGGAAACTATCCTCCTTACGCGAAGGTGCTCGTGCAAAATCTTGTGAACACTTCCTGAACCAATCTGTAGAGTATGCTGAATCTCTTCGTACGTAATGCGTCTGTTTTCTTGAATTCAATTTTTTACTTAAACTTAAACTTTTTTCGCAAAACTTCCTGAGTTACCTACCTGGTAGTTACATACACATCTAATAAAATTTGAAAAATTTAAATACCAAATACCGTTTCTTGCTCAATTATAACTAATCAACAGCCCACTAAACGTTCCCACAGCTGGGACTCGGGGCCTTCTCTCGCAAGGAGAGAGTTAAGGCCATAATCCACCACGCTGGCCCAGTGCGGGTTGGTGGATGACACAGGACTTCGAAAGATTCTAGGTACATGTCGGTTTCGACCGACCCAAGAAAACTAGATGGCGCCACTGGTAAAAATAACGCGCGATGTCGAATGCGTCGTTAGAATCATCATGAGGTAAAAATCAAAATTAAAAAAAGTATTTTCATCCCACCAGCTCGGAAAGAGTACTTTTGCTCCTCGATATCAGGGCGCAAAAGTCGTTTTTACCCTCTAGAGGTTAAAGTAAATTTGAATTTAGAACATCGTGTGTACTGAGGTTTTGAATTCAAAACATAATTTAACCTATTTATTTCTACCTCCTTGGTGCCGAATTCATCATACATTTATTTTTAATTTGTTAAAAACTCATACTCGGAACCTCTTTGGTGTACTTTTTTTTAAATGCTTTGCGCGCAATTTCTTTTCACGTATGGAGGATAGAGGTAAAGAATGTTATTTCAAATGGCAAAACATTTTGATATGCTATGAATGAATCAATTGTAATCGAATTGAAGTATGCCGAGTTAAATAATTAAATATTATTGACTACTAAAATAGTAACTAATAGATAATTTCAACTACCTACTTGTGCAGTACAAAATAATGTAGTAAATATAACATCAAATAAATAATTATTATTTTGAGAAAACATGTAGGACATATATTTTGAAGTCAAAACTTCTTTTGGCGCACCAAAGACAGATTTTTCGTGGGCTGTCAATTTAATTCTAGCGTCACGCTCGGGAATGATAAGAAATCTTCGGGTAAATTCGGGACCATAGCCAATGGCCATCTAGAAATGCCTCAGCCTTTCCCATTGGCCATTTAAAAATGTGTCAGCATTTCTAGATGGCCATGCTCATAGCCACGCCCTCCGGTTTCACACGCGTAGTTTCCAAAGTAAAAATCAAATTCTGAGTTATAAGTTACCACTTCTATCGGCAGTGCCTATGCCTGCCAATATTTTTCTTTCATGAATGCTGAATAGTACGTTTATTAATTTCCTTTAAAATGTACCCTGATGCAAATTTAGCGCTACTATAATTTAATGCATTTTGGCGGACACTTTTTCATGTACACATGAAACTCCTTACCGCAATCGGTCAACTCTCCATATTTTCACGTCATATTGTTATTGTTAAGTTAAAACCATGGCTAAATAAACTTAAGTTTAAAACTTATAAAATTGAATACAAGTGAAAAACCGAAATACGATAATAATAAGTGATTCTAGCGACCAAGAAGTTTAGTTAACGCCAACAGAATCGACTGAAACTGAAAATGCGCACAGCATTTATTAATTTCCTCGCTAGGGGGGGATGAAAAATTACGTGTTACACTCGAGTGCAAAGATTTTTCACCTTGTGCCCTTTTGATTCCCTTGCTACGCTCAGGATTCTAATTTTTGAATCCCTCGCTATGCTCGTGATTCAACTTTAGAATCCTTCGCTTGCTCGGTCATCAAAATTGAGCACGCGGTTAAAAAGCCACTTTGCACTCTTGTACAACAAATAACTATTGCCTGTCCGCGGAAATTACATTTACGTTCTCTTTGGAAATTACGATCTATACGGAATTCCAATTAAAGTCCTATGGCTTTATAATAAACGGCGATGGCTATGATAATGGTACGGAACCCTTCGTGAAGAAGTCCCACTCGCACTTGGCCACTTTTTTTATAATCGTGTCATTTTAGTTTTTTTTAACTATTAATTTAATTTATTAATATGTTATGAGTAATTTGTGATCATTCCAGGTCCGGGGAAGCCATACAGAACCGGTGATTTGCCAGCGGATTTCCATACTACGGAGATTGTGAACAAGTAAGCTATTATAAATATCTAATAAGTTACGGCTGGTCTAGTCGGAAGAACGGCGCCTGCCGATCCGGGGCAGTGCACCCTCACTCGCTCAAGATCGCGCGGTTTTAGCCTACCGCTAGACCGTTCCTTCCAGGAAACAACGCTACAAAGGAAACGCGCTAGACAGGGACAGAGTTAAAATTAAATTAAATTAAATTAAAATTCATTTATTTCCAGAAATATACACGTAGATTACAAATTAGACAGTACACATACTGTTGACAAATTAGCTCCACATTTTTTCCCGGTGGGTCCCAAACTAGGCTGCTCCTGTATTTTGGGCACCCAGATAGTCCAACGATTTATTACAATGGTCTTAGAGCTGACCGCGTTGTACAGAAACAAGTAATGACTAATAAAATAATGAAATCAATAATTTACATAATTAATAATATGGCAGGTATAAGGAGTTATATTACGCTTAAAATTAAAATTGTAAGGAGGGTTTTTTCTAGGCTCTAGGAGGAATTTGAAAAATAAGAACAATCTTCTTTCCTTTTTTCCCCTTTTTTTCAATAAATGACGTAGAGTATAGACATCAAACGATGATATTATCCAAAACCGTCTTTGCTATGATTGTAGCTCGAAATCAGCGATTTTCATCAGCTGCTTTTGAATTCCCTCTACGCTTTTCACTAAAAAAACCCTCATTATCAGAAATAGGTCGTAGGTATAACATTGAATAATATAGAAAATTAAAAAAAAAAAAAATCTGTAAATAATTATACATTCATGACATTTACTATGCTTAATTTAGTTGCAATAAAGTGGCCAAGTGCGAGTTGGACTCGCCCATGAAGGGTTCCGTTGCAGCAAGTAACATAATATACATAGTACACATAGTTCTTGTAGTTCCTTGTAACTTTGATCGAAGTTTCAATAATAGTGTATTTATGACGTACTAAAAAAAAACTACTCATCAGATCTAGTTCAAACTAATTTTCGTTGGTAGTTTACATGGTAATGTACATCATATATTTTTTTTAGATTTCTCATTCGCTTACTTTAGAAGTTAGAGGGGGGGGGACACACATTTTACCACTTTGGAAGCGTCTCTCGCGCAAGTTATTCAGTGTAGACAAAAATTATATTAGAAACCTCAACATCATTTTTTAAGACCTATCGATAGACACGCCACACGTGTAGGTTTGATGAAAAAAAAATTTTTGAGCTTCAGTTCTCAGTATGGGGGGCACCCCTAATTTTTTTTTTTTTTTTAAACTTTTGTAAAAATCTTAATGCGGTTCACAGAATACATCTACTAACCAAGTTTCAACAGTGTAGTTCTCATAGTTTCGGCAAAAAGTGGCTGTGACATACGGACGGACAGACAGACAGACAGACAGACAGACAGACAGACAGACAGACATGACGAATCTATAAGGGTTCCGTTTTTACGTTTTACGGAACCCTAATATTGTGGTAAGAATATCCAGTATGCTTTCCTGGATATGTGAGTGTGTGTGTGATAGTGTGTGAGGGTGTGTGTGTGAGGGTGTGTACGAGTGTATGTTTATGTACAAATAAAAGAGGAACTAGTTAGGTGTATGGCATAATAATATTTATCGTTAGAAAGATACTGCTAAAGGGAAAATTACTTTGAGTAACATCTCTGTATGCATTATAAGTTTCTCGGTTTGCTCACCAGATAATGTGCTCAGCCACTGTAGTAGTTTTGATTTACACTGAGAGAAAGAGCACTCACCGATTTCGATGATTCTGCAGACAGAGTTGTACGTGTAAATATGGACGTATGGGGGTAACCGGGCGGCAAATACAGTGCTAATTCTGGGAAGAGGTATGTCTCGCGGGCGACTCTGTCTGCTTGGTTTGACGGTACAAGATAAGCCGTGACACTTGGCTACAGCCCTCATGACAAACAGCTGGCGAACTCTCAGTACCGATGCTTCCTCATATAGTTTATCTGTAGAGTATCTGCGTGGTTTACTCAGCATGACCTTAAGAAAAGCCCTCTGTGCTCTTTCAATGTTTTCCATGTGAGTTTTAGCTGCGCCTCCCCAAACGCCTATGCAATAAAGAAGCAAAGATTGGCAAAGAGATTTATAAACGAGCATTTTAATGTTATCGAAGGTAGTGGCCCTCAAAATTCTCATCACGTATAATAACTTGCGAACTCTTCCTGATATGTATGTTATATGTTGTGAGAATGACAAATTCTCGTCTACCATCACCCCCAAGTATTTAATAAATCGTACTCTTGTCATTGAGCTGCAAGAGCACCCGTCTCTGTCACAGTTATCATGTAGAGTGAGTTCTGAGATTGGCGTCCCCGTAACTGCCGTAATGTGGAACGTGATAAAGTTAGTCTTGTTGACGTTAAGAGTGAGCAGATTGTAGTTCAGCCATCGAGTAAGTACAGACATTCCACGTTCGGCGCTCTTGATGACAGAGTCCCAGCTCTTTGCGTGAAAAATAGCAACGGTGTCATCGGCATAGCAAATGAGTTTGCAATTTTCTATACTCAGGTCAAATATGTCATTTATGTACAATGTAAATAGAGTAGGAGCTAAAATCCCGCCTTGTGGAATTCCGTAATCAACGTGTGTATCACTACTCTGGAATTCGCCGATTTTTACTCGTTGTTTTCTATTTTTTAAATAACTTGTGAACCAAGCTAATGAATTTCCTCGTACACCGAAAGACTCTAGCTTCTTCAACAATATTAGAGGCGATATAGAGTCAAAAGCTTTGGAACAGTCAAGGAAAATACCGATGCACCTTTTTTTCCCATCCAAGTGAGAGGCGACTGTCTCGGACAAGAGTTGGACTGCATCTTCGGTTGATTTTCCTCTTCTGAATCCAAATTGACTCGAGTTGAGTAGGTTATACTTTTCAAGAAAGTCCACAAGCCTCCGATTAACTAGCTTCTCTAGTATTTTCGATAATATGCTGAGAAGAGCTATCGGTCTGTAGTTACTTGGGTCACTGTTTTCGATAAACTGCCGTTCAGCATGGGAATCCGCCGCGATCTGAACGGTAGTGGTTACCCTAGATAAACCTAACTTAAATCTAGGTCTCTGCTACCACCCAGTTTACGACTGGGAACGTTTTAACACTAAACCTATAAATAACTAGTACACGGTACCTTGGCTAACCAGTCCTTCTGGATAGGGTGTGTAAAACCTAGACTTCCCTAGAATCTACCCCCGGTTCCCCGTGTATCTAATATTATAATATATATAAATAGATGGGTACGATACGTGTCAGATTCTCGTCCGAGTCGGCCTCCTTCCGAACAATTGAGCACCGCAATCCAGTAACCAATATCTCGCGTCCGCGCGGATAACTTTTATCCCACAAACAAAAGGGTTAACGCCCGGCGTTATATAGTTCACACAACCTTCGTTCTCGCGACCGCGCTGAGAAACGAAGGCACCACAAAAACACGCGATCCTCGCGAAGGGTCCCGGACCTCTAGCAAACACTTGCACCCGGTGCACTTGAGTATGCGACAATTATTCCCGCGACCGCGCTTTCGAGTACCGACTCGACAATTCAACAGTCCCGGACTGATAGTTGAAACAAAGGGACAATAAGACATGCGCCCGCGCAGTCGACTAGTTCTCAATGCACTATCACAACTGTGTCGGAGCCGTCCGAGCGATGTACTCAACTTAAAACGGAACATGCGGGTAGTTTGAAAACATTGGCCGACCCCGGCTTTCGAATTATAATTACCCTGTTCTTTTACAAATTAGCAAAATACATTGTTACGTCATTCTATTCCGAACAACCCCCCGCTCTGAAGTGAATCCGTCACTTCACTAGTTCAATGCACCGGCAATCGAGACAAGGTGGCAAGGGCTCGTTTTAGTCGAGATCCGTCAACTAAAACCTCAGCGATGCGCGGTGTTCCGTCCGCGCCTGTAATCAACTTCAAAATACGGCCCCGCCGCCAATATAACGGAGGCATATTGCCCTCCTTTAACAAAACCAAATCGCCTTCCCTTGGCGGATCTGTCCGGTCTGTCCATTTGACTCTTTGTTGCAACAGATGCAGGTACTCGACCGACCACCGGCGCCAAAAGTCCTGACTCATCTGCTGCAGCAACTGGAAGCGCGATAACCGGTGAGCGCGCTCATCCTTCCAAGGATATTCGGGCAGAGCCGTAAGCGGTTGCCCGACCAAAAAATGACCAGGAGTCAAGACCTCCAGGTCGTTAGGGTCTAAAGACACCGGACAGAGCGGACGAGAGTTGAGGACCGCCTCTACTCGACAAAAGACCGTGGCCAGCTCCTCAAAGGTCAACACGGTCTCCCCAACGACGCGTCGAAGGTGGGTCTTGGCCGACTTCACTGCGGCCTCAAAGATCCCACCCCAATGAGGGCAAGCAGGCACTCCAAAGCGCCACTCTATACCTCGCTGCGCGAGTGTATGGCCCAACAAACCTGTTTGGGCAGATAAGAAGTCCCCGACCTCTTTAAGATACCTATCCGTACCCTTATAGTTGGTACCATTATCGGACCGGATTAATGACGGGACCCCCCGACGGGCCACAAACCGATCCAAGGCCGCCACAAACGCCTCCGTCGTCAGTGCGGATACCACCTCCAGGTGGACGGCTTTTGTGGCCAAACAAATAAACACACAAAGGTACGCCTTTGTGACCTTCGCACTCCTTAGCGTGGAGGATTTGACAGCGAAAGGGCCGGCAAAATCCGTGCCGACTCCGGCAAAGGGCCTAGACGGCTGAACCCGGTCAGCCGGCAGATCTCCCATTTGGGGTTGCATAGTGGGGGCCCGCAACCTATAGCAGGGCACGCACTTAAACAAGACGTGACGCACCACGCGTCGCGCCGACAAAATCCAGAAATCCCGCTGGAGTAAGGCGAGCATCGCCGTATAACCCGCATGGGAATTGATCTTATGCCTGTGAGCCACCACTAGCTCCAACAAGGGACCTCCCTTAGGTAGGAGGAGTGGATGGCGACGCCCGAAGGGCAGGTCAGCATTCCTGAGCCGACCTCCTACGCGGATGAGACCACCCTGGTCTATGAATGGATTCAGGCGCGAAACAGCACCCTTGAGCTTAGCGCCGTCCCGGAGCTTCCGAAGCTCTGACGCGAAGCGTTCCTCCTGTAACCTGCCAATCAGGTACAGCATTGCGTCCCGACGCTCGCCAGCAGTGACCACTAGGGAGACTACCTTCTCCCGTGGGTGCCGACAATTATGTATGAAGCGTCTGACCCAGCTCGTGACGCCCAGCAGTTTATCCAGACTGCTGTATTTGGTTACCAGCCAATCCATGGTAACTGACGGTTCCTCCGTCACAACGTGGACTCTGAGTCCAGGCAGCTCCTGCGTGGAGGCACTCGGTGGGCTGCTAGGCCAGGACTGCTCCGGTCCGGCCAGCCATTCCGGTCCCCACCAGAGAGAGTGGTGTATCAGCTCCGGTGCTGTACATCCCCTGGACGCGCAATCCGCGGGATTCATCACCCCTGGTACATGACGCCACAGGATCGGCGTCCCGATTTCCTGTATTTGGGAAACCCTGTTTCCCACAAAAGTTTCTAGCTTGTGCGGTGCCGCGCGTAGCCAAGCTAGGACCACCTGACTGTCAGTCCAGGCATGGACGCTCCTGATGTCCACATTGGGCCCCAATTCGGTGGACACGTGACTGATCAGTCGGGATAACAAGTGAGCTCCACATAGCTCAAGCTTCGGAATCGTGAGCCTCGTCCGAATGGGAGCAACCTTGCTCTTGGCCAGCAGCAGTGTGACTCGAGGCCGTCCTCTAGAGTCCACTGTCCGCAGGTAAACCGACGCAGCGTATCCTCGCTCTGACGCGTCGCAGAAACCGTGCAAGCTGGCCTGGTACCTGCCCGGCGGTAGTATCTTTCTTGGCAGAGCCACCTGGTTCAGATCCCCCATGGTGGATATCAGCCGCAGCCACTCGTCCAAGGGTTCTCCTACAAGGGGCTCGTCCCACGAGACACCCAACGTCCAAAGTCTCTGAAGGAGACATTTGGCGGAGAAGAGGACGGGGCAGATCCAACCATTGGGATCGAACATCCGTGCCAGAGTGGAGAGGACCGTTCGCTTGGTCCACGCCTTAGGGGCCTCCAAGTCCACCCGGAACGTAAATACATCCGTAGCGGGCTGGTATCGCATACCCAATACCGCTACCATGTTGGGATCCTCAGCATCTTCAAACAGCTGAGGGTTCTGCTGGTGGTCTTCTGGAATCCCTGCCAGAAGCCTGGGTTCGTTGGACAGCCACTTGCGCAACTCATAGCCGCCCGCGGCGAGTATGCCAATGAGCTCGTCCCTCAAGCGAACCGCTTCTTCAATGGACGCTGCTCCTGTGCAGACGTCGTCAACATACAGGTCCCGTGTGAGCACGGCCGCCGCGCGCGGGAACCTGTGTCGCTCACGCTCCGCCAATTCCAATAGCGTGCGGATTGCTATGTAGGGGCTAGACTTCAGCCCGTACGTATTGGTATTCAGCTCGTACACCCTCATTGGTTTGGTCGGGTCCTCCCGCCAAAGTATGAGCTGAAACCTTCGGTCATCAGGGTGTATCAAGGTCTGGCGGAACATCATCCGGATGTCCGCTCCAAACACCACCTGATGTCTCCTGAAGTTCAGGATGATGTCGATGATGTCCCGATGCAGCTTTGGCCCTGCATGGAGACACTGATTCAGCGACACTCCTGTGGAGGTAGGCGCTGATCCGTCGAACACCGTCCTCAGCTTGCCGTTTGAAGCCTTCAACACGGCGTGATGTGGCAAGAAGTAATGACATGTCGATGTCCAATCGACGCGAGCGAGAGACATGTGTCCTAACTCCTCGTACTCTCGCATGAAATCCACGTACTTCCCCCTAAGTACGGGATCGCGCTGCATACGTCTTTCCATAGACAGCAGACGCTTCTCGGCCAACTGTCGGGACTGGCCCAGCTCCGGCGGGCAGTCCACGAATGGCAGTCTGGTCTGAAATCTACCCGACGGTGTCCTCACCGTATGAGTCTCGTAGAAGGACTCGCATTCCACATGGGCCGGGTCCAACCTGGACACCATGGGAGGCTCTTCCACTTCCCAAAACCTCTGTATCACCCGCGCGATGGAGGCTGAAGCGTAGAGCAGGTTGTCCTGGGAGAGCTCCCTCTCCACCACAGGACCCATTATGCAATGGCCAAGAAGGGTAGGAATTGCCGACAACGAAGTGTGGGCAATAGCCTTGGTTGGTCCAGACCATAGCAGCCCCAGGACATCGCAGCCCAGCAGCAGGTCCACTGGTGCTGGCTCGTAGAACCGGGGGTCTGCCAAGCGCAAGCCCTTTGCGAGAGACGCCAACCCTGGCGGTAAGAACACGGAGGGACTGCATCCAACTACCGTGTCTATGACCGTAGCCTGAACCTGGATCCTCCAGGAGGACGGTTCCGCACCTGAAAAGGCGAAGGATGTCTCGCCCGCGAGACATCTCACTTCCACACCCCCTACCCCACGGATGGGGGAAGCCTTAGCTTTATATCGCAGGCCCAGGCGTGTCGCCACTCGAGTGGTGAGCAGACAACCCTGGGCGCCTGTATCCAGGAGAGCACGTACCCGTACGTGGTCCCCTTTAGGACCCCACACGCGGACCCACGCGGTGGGGAGGAGCACAGTCCCTGGCTCCTTGTGTGACTGCGCACCGGCTAGTCAACACTGGCCGGCGCCGTCCGACACCGGCGGACTAGGCGGGCCTGGCCAGTAGGGCGGTCTCGCGCAATAGACCACCGACCGTGGTGGTGCGTATGGCGCAGACGGGTGTCCATACCGGAAGGGAGGCGGGTGATACTCCAGCCGCGGATACTCGTGTATCGGCGGCGAGAAGCTCACCGGCCTCTCCTTGTGCTGCTCTACCGGAGGCGGCGATGGGGGGTAGGAGAAGGGCAGCCGGTCCAGAATGTGCGGGCTTATAGGGCGCCCGTCCCGCCAACAGGCCCGGGTCCTCGGGGGCCCACGCGTAGCCACATATGCCTGGGGCGGGCCGGTAGCCCTACCGGCCGGCGCGTGGACCGGACTATCCACCCGGATCCCTGCCGGGTTCATGGGTTGAGCGCGGGGTGCGTCGTACACGGGATGTCCGTAGCCTCCCGGAGACTGCGGAGTCCGTGGACGCGCGCCCCCGCCCGTGGGGCCCCTGCCCCTTGGAGGGGGCGTGCTTCGCTGAGGGCGCCCTGCGCCCTGTGCGTGTCCAGGTCCTCTGGACGGCGCGCCCCCGCCCGTGCCCTCTGCATCCCCAGAGAAGCGGCACAGGGCCTCCAGGTGTGGTCCACCACACCTGGGGCACGGCTGCTGCTCGGAACAGTCGCGGTAGTTATGCTGCCCGAGGCAGCCGTAGCAGAGTTGGAGCCTCTTCGCCAGCTGCCGGCGCTCCAGCACCGGGAGGTTGGCGAAGGCCCCACACCACCGCAGCTCATGTGCCTGGCCACATGAGGGGCACCCCCCTGGGGTGCTGGTCACGGCCGCGGTCACCCTTCCGTGGCCCCGTGTCCCCCTGGAACCTCCCGGAGGTTGCTGCGCACCCGTGCGCGGGGGAACCCCGGAAGACCCTGCTCCCGGGTCGGAGGACTCTGCCAGTCTGGCCTCCCACTCCAGGAACTGGAGCAGGTCCCCCAAAGTTGGGAAGGCCGTCTTCCCCTTTCCGGCCCTGTCCAGCTGCTCGCGGTCAAACCGCGACCTCGCGTCCGCCGGGATGCGGTCCAGTATGACGTGGACCAGGAGGAACCCCCACTCCTCCACCGGCAGCCCTAGGAGTCTGAGGGCGTTGATGGCCACCCTCACCGGCGTCAGGATTTCCTTCCTGATCTGTGACCGGGAGGTGACCTTCCTCAACGTCAGCAAGCTCCTGACGTGGGCATCCGCCAGTAGTCGAGGGTTCTGGTACCGCGCCTCCAGCAGTTCCACTGCTGTGTCGTACTGGTCGTCCTCGACCGGGAGATGCTGGATGAGCGACCGCGCCTCATCCCGCACCGACGCGAGCAGGTAAGCCAGTTTTTGACCCTTGGTGAGATCCGCCCTGTTCTCCACCAAGGATCCAAACATATTTCGGAAGGCCGTCCACTCCTCGGACCTACCTCCGAAACTGGGAAGCTCGAGGGTGGGCAGCCGGCTGACCACCCCCGGTCCCATGGCCATTGCTGGCTGAGCGCCAGCCGCTGGCGCCTTGGCTGCCTTGCGGATGACTTCCGCCCGCTCCGCGATGTCGTCCGCGAGCTGGAAGATCTGCTCCATGTCTTCCTCCGCATCCTTGTCGCAGGCCCCCTGACTAAGGAGCTCTGCCAGCGCTTCCTCCGCCATGCCGACGCGTTCCCGCACGTCCTGGGCCCGGAGCAGGATGGCATTCTCTTTGTTGGGCCGCTCAAGGAGCGCTGCCGCAGATGCGAACCATCGCATCTGCGATTGTAACACAGACCGTGCCTTCGCGGGCGGAGCCATGACGCGGAGCTAAACTACCAAGTTAACCCCTAAATCACAAAACAACAAAGGTTGGCGACCGCACCAATTTTTAAAACCATACAAAAGAAAATGCAAATAAAAATACACACAATCAAAGTTGTATACAAAAAAACAATATTAATTTATATGTATATGAAAGTCCAAAACAATATTCCCTATGTCGTTTGGCAAATAAATATTCTCTTATGCAGCCAAATAAACACAAAATAATTATTATGTTATCTGGCAATATCCGATGCAGATAAAAAAGCCCTCGCCAAATTGCTTCGTTTGCAAGTGTAAAAAGAACCTTAGATAGACTTTCCGAGTCTATGGTTAGTTCCGACCAATGATAGAACAACAGCTTTCACAAAATGGCCGGATATTTTCCCAACAAATAATGCAAGATGACAAAATGACGAAACAATATATTTTTCCAGATTTTCAACAAATCCTTTGTTAGAAACACAAAATATCCATTAATAACAAACCCTACAAGCAAAGTCACGCGAAACGCCTTGTAGATTAACTACGCTCTGCTACCAAAATGTTTTCGATAAACTGCCGTTCAGCATGGGAATCCGCCGCGATCTGAACGGTAGTGGTTACCCTAGATAAACCTAACTTAAATCTAGGTCTCTGCTACCACCCAGTTTACGACTGGGAACGTTTTAACACTAAACCTATAAATAACTAGTACACGGTACCTTGGCTAACCAGTCCTTCTGGATAGGGTGTGTAAAACCTAGACTTCCCTAGAATCTACCCCCGGTTCCCCGTGTATCTAATATTATAATATATATAAATAGATGGGTACGATACGTGTCAGATTCTCGTCCGAGTCGGCCTCCTTCCGAACAATTGAGCACCGCAATCCAGTAACCAATATCTCGCGTCCGCGCGGATAACTTTTATCCCACAAACAAAAGGGTTAACGCCCGGCGTTATATAGTTCACACAACCTTCGTTCTCGCGACCGCGCTGAGAAACGAAGGCACCACAAAAACACGCGATCCTCGCGAAGGGTCCCGGACCTCTAGCAAACACTTGCACCCGGTGCACTTGAGTATGCGACAATTATTCCCGCGACCGCGCTTTCGAGTACCGACTCGACAATTCAACAGTCCCGGACTGATAGTTGAAACAAAGGGACAATAAGACATGCGCCCGCGCAGTCGACTAGTTCTCAATGCACTATCACAACTGTGTCGGAGCCGTCCGAGCGATGTACTCAACTTAAAACGGAACATGCGGGTAGTTTGAAAACATTGGCCGACCCCGGCTTTCGAATTATAATTACCCTGTTCTTTTACAAATTAGCAAAATACATTGTTACGTCATTCTATTCCGAACAGTCACATTTATCACCAGATTTGTAAATCGGAATCACTAATGCCGTTTTCCAAAAATCGGGAAATGTTCCCGAACCCAAACTGAGATTACAGATGTAAGTTAAAGGCTCTAGTATTGATTCTTTAGCATGTTTCAGTAAGAGAGGGGTTATGGCGTCTAATCCAGGAGCACTGCAGTTCTTAAGGTTCTGAATAATGCTATTTAACTCTCTACTATCAGTAGGCGATAAAAAGAGTGAGTTTTTACAGCGTCTTTTGAACGATTGTTGTTGGGCTAGTTCCTCATGGGTTACTTTTAGCTTGTCTAGAATATTTGCAGCCAGTTGAGAACCAGTCCTGGCAAAAAGGTTATTACAAGTATCCAGAGAGTTCTGAGGGTCCCTCGCTGTCTTATTCAGAAGTTCGCCAGAGTTCTTTTTTGGGTTTGGCATGTCACATACTTCTTTAATCGATTTCCAAAGTGTCTTAGGATTATTATTATTCTGAGCAAGTTTTGTATTGGTGTATTCAATTTTAAGTTTGCGAAGCAAGTTGTTACAAAAGTTTCTATAGCGTATAAAGGTTGTTTTGAGGATTTCATTTAGCGGGTCTTTTTTAAGTCTTAAGTGTAGTCCATCCCTATGTCGCATGCACCTAATCAACCCGGGAGTGATCCAGGGTTTCAAGTTTCGCTTTTTCCGCCCAATGATCACTCTGTGCGTATATTTGTGAATACATTCCGTTAGTATTTGATTGAAAGTGGAAACCGCTTCATTCACGTTACATTTGACGAGCACTTGGTTCCAGTCCACCAGTTTCAGTTCTTCGGCTACATTCAAAAAATTAGTCCTGACGGTATGTTTGTTCACTCTATTCTTTTCTCCTTTTAGAATCATACCGACACACAAAATATCGTGGTCGGTAACTGAAGAATTGCATACCAGACCGAGACCCCTGCCCGGGGACTTTATAAAAGCATGGTCTAAACATGTTGACCCTCTGGTCGGTCGTGTTATTGCTGGCAGAAATCCATGTTCAGTCATAAGGCACTGATACGCAGCGTTTTCTTTACAAGGTGGTTCCTCCAGTAAATTAATATTTATATCACCCGTAACTAACATCCCGGTGCATTGCTTGTAAGTAGATAGAATATCATCTAGACTGTTATTGAAACTTTCTAGATCTTTTGCCGCTGGGGATCTGTATAGGGCAATTATTTTTAGCGTTTTTCCTAGGGATACTACTAGACAGTTAGCACCTTTCATGTCAGGTTCGCAAACCGACGCTGACCAGCATTCTCTGACGTATACTACGACACCTCCGCATTTGTTAGTTTTTTTAGAAGTATGAAAAGCGTCATATCCCGGAAGCTGGGGTATGGCAGTGAGCTCACTGAGCCAGCACTCTGAAAATACCAACGCATCAAATTCGCATTCTAATCTGACTAGTGTTGGAAGTATATTAGAAAAATTGTGGTTAATACTTCTAATATTGTGTGACAAATTTTTTAAATTATAAGGAGCAAGATGTTCACTACAATATTCAGGTTGTTCAATAGTACGACACTCCACTTGTATGCTATCTTCCAGATCTTCAAATACATCCACACTAGCCATTTTCGAAAATAGTTGTGATTTTTAGCAAATCAAAGAAAATTGCGCCTGTGTAAACCACATTAGCAAATACCCTTTTGGAGGAAAGAATTAGCAATACATTTCGGTAGATAAACTCTGAGCCAACACCAAGTAAATGTGTCAAAGTGTCAAGTGGGGATGTGTGTTTTATGTGTGGTAAGGACTGTGATATGTGGTGTGTGTTTTTTAGAATAGATTTAGTGATATCAAGCAGCAATTTAAAGCAAATACAAGACCTAAAGTAACCACATTTACCAATTATCAAACATCTCAACATTAAAACCAGTACATGAGTGTAAGCATAATCAGATGTAATTGTGGCATCTCGTACAACTAGAATTTTTTTAAACTTCGTAGTCAAATCACAACGACATAAGACTAGTGGAAAAAATAACACATCAATTATAAGATAAGTTACGGTAATACACAATACAATATTCTTTCTAATTTTAGTATAAATATAGTTATTAAGGAAAGCAAAATAATTATTGGTTTTCAGTAGTTTGACTGGAGATTGGTACTGCTTGTGGCAAATCACTCTGGGTAGTGGGAGGAAGTGCTTGATCCAAGTCTGCGTGATTATATATAGGAATAAGTGGGAATCCCTCCTTTTTACGCAGGTAAACTTTTCCTCTTCTGACCCAGCAGTATCTGTACCCGAAGTCCCGCGATCGCAATCTGGCTTCACGAAAAAGCAACCGGTTTTCCTTTGTCAGATGTTCATTTAAATAGATATTACATATCGGGCCCTGCAGATTTAGTCCAGCGGTAGTTAAATTTTTGCTGCGGGTCTTCGCAGCTTTCAGAACTTCATCCCTCCTATTCCGTCTCGTAAGCCTGACAATTATCGGTCTAGTTAACCGAGTTTCGTTATTTTTTGTGTTTTTCCCTCCGACGCGATTTACCCAGTCGATTTCTGTAACGGATAGATCAATTCCGATTTTTGTCGCAACAGTCATCACCAAATGTTCCAGGTTCTCGCCAGGGGCTTCTCTTATACCCAAGATCTCCAATTCATTGTCTAACAAATCCTGTGTCCGTTGATTTAGTTGGTTTTTCAATTTAGTGACTTCATCTTGTAGCGAAGTAACTACTGGATTCCTGTTTTCAATTTCTTTTATCCTGACATCGAATAAATCGAGCCTGGAGTTAAAATCAGCCATCCCCGCCGTGAGCAATTGTAGACATGATTTTATTTCAGTTAAGTCGTATCTCAACAAGCGTAGTTCGGTAGCGACATCCGAGGGCGAGGCATCCATATCAACTCCGGACACAGGCGACCCGAGCGCAGGCCGCTTTTGTGCTCGCTTGCTCGGATTTGATGAGCTTGGGCTTTTGTTGAGAACGTTGGTCCCCGAAGAGAAATTATTTTTGTTTTCCGTTGATCTACAGGAGGGACACAGCCAGCCCGTCACTTTCGATGGGTCGGAAGAGAGAGCCTTAACGCAAATAGCGTGAAAAGTTGATTTACAACTGCCGCATTGGAAAAAACTCAGCGAAGTTATACCCTGTTTGCACTCAGCGCAGTTTATTTCATTATTATTTGGCCGATTTGAGAGTAAGTACTTATCCATATCAATGCAGGTAGCCAGATAACACAACAGACAGCGGGGCAACCGGCCTATGCGCAAACGGTACAGCAACAGGTACGGGAGGTCCGGGCGTGTGAGTAAGACGGCGCTATGTATGAGCGTTACGTCTTTGGCGTGCGCCTTTCTCTCAGCTGATGGACAGCTGTTTAATGTTGTTTAAAATTGATAAAGATTGAATGGCCTGAGATTTTGTTTTGATGATTGTACGAGATGAGTTATTTAGCGTACCTTGTGCTCCTCACTGCTGGCTTCACTCTGATATAACTTATGTGTATGTTCGAGCACTATTTACCACTATATTGATTTCTTAAACAAGCAATACGAATTTAGTGTACAACCGGCCACAGTCCTCAACCTCACATTACGCGTTAGAAGAGAGCGTAGGTGGTGAGTTGAAAATCGCGACAGGAATTGAGCGCTAATGCGAGCTGAATTGAACTTTGTTGTGTCCCAGCAAGAGTCGCTATTTATATAATTGTTTTCGGTAAGTGAAGCTTCTGTACTAATATTTATTCTGTGCTCCCGGCTTCAAATCCCACGCGCACCACTGTCCTTTCGCAGTCATGTGCGTAATACCGCTTAAAAATGGTAAAGGAAAACATTTTAAAGAAACCGACATGTACCTAATCTTTCGAAATCATCTGTCATTCACCAACCCGCACTTGGCCAGCGTGGTGGATGGAGTATGGCCTTGAATTTCTCCTTGCGAGAGAAGACCCCGAGCCAGCAATGGGCATTTAGTGGCAATATTTAGTGGGTAGCGATTGGGAAGCTATATTCGCAAAGGATCGGCTAAGTACCATCTGGAGGCTCTGGAATCGACCGAGAGACCCAAAATACTCATAGGCATCGACACCCTTGTGTGAAAAAAACTTCAATGTCTCGACATCGCCGAAAAATTGCTAGCTCATCGGGTTTTAATCGGGTACATTTCGAAGAACGTTTAACTGGTTTCCATGATTTAATACGACTTAGCCCTTTATTCTATCAGACTGCTCGTAGCTCGAAAAAGATACATCGTTTCATGGTTGACGTTCCAAAGACACGAACGAAGAGGTTTGACTCTACTTACTCTAATAAAACATGTTTATATACACGACAGTTATAAATAACACATGTTTATAGTGGTACGGCTCTTTGCAGCGTCCGCCTGGGGAAGTACCACCACACCTTTGCCAGTTATTCTGCTGCCAAGCAGTAGTGTGCAAACATTACTGTGTGCCGGTGTGAAGGGCAATGTTTCCAGAGAAATTACTGGGCTAAGAGATAATACCTTATACCTGGGTGCAGTGCGGTGCTAGGTAATGATTTGGACTCTTCATGTTCCAATAGCTGCGTGTCACTGTGCTGTTATGGGCAGGCATGTTGCTTGCCATTAGGTACACGTCATGCTTGTCTTCTGACTCTATTCTATAAAAAAACATAGATTATTTTTATCCCGAGAAAATAACTGAACCGAAAACTACGCGGCCGAATACGCGGGGCGCTGCTAGTAAGTAGTAAACAGAAGAAGTATTAACTTCTGGCGTGCGTATAATTATCCAACAGTGGGCAACCATTATATAGACTGATGATGTTGTTTTTTTTGACGTGACAACGTCTTATAATTCGATGAAGCCGGCTGCACGCACGAAAAACATGACGTCATGTACCGTTACCGCGTTACCGTCGGTCGTTACCTCGCCGCATGTTTGTTACAGTTGTATTAATTACTAGCTGTTACCCGCGACTTCCTCCGCGCGAAATATATAGGTACCAAGATAACTCAGGCAGTTCCTATTTTTTACCCGACTGCGCGACGCAAAGGAGTGGTAATGTGTTTAACAGTCTATGTATGTATGTATGTATGTATGTTTGTATGTTCCTTTGAGGCACTATACAGACCAAACGCCTGGGCCGATTTTTATGATTCACACGTCAATCGATTCCTCTTAATCTGGCGAGTGACACTAAAGACATGACATTAGTGTAAGTCCAATATGGCGGCTTCAGGACGCCATATTGTCCAAATAAAAAAAATGAAAATCACCAAAATATGTCAAGAGGGGTATCGTTGAATAGGTATTTCAAAATAATGTTTAGCTTTCTCTCAATGTTTTTCGATTCGACTGACCGTTTAGGATGTATATCGATTTAAAGTTGAGTAACAACCATTCTCACATTTTTTAGGTACATCTCACATAACATAGGTTTTTAGGTAGCAGAAAACTTCGTATAACTAACTGTACGTGTGAATGTGGATGGACATTATATACTAATGTATCTAGTAGGCATCGATATAAATCAATAGATGTGCCCTGAGCACCTTGAAATTGGTAATAAACTGCGTCTCTGTATGTATCGTAAGTGGTTTACAAACAACCAATCTATTGAAACTATTGAAATATATACAATATTTTCTATTAAAAGAACATTACAACTGAACAGTCGGGATCCATTGAACAATTACATTGTATGTCGAATAATAATGGATCCCGACTCTTCAGTTGTAATGTTCTTTTATTAGAAAATATGGTATATATTTCAATAGTATTAATACAATAACATATTATAGAATTCTAGACCACCAGAAATCTAAATGCTTGTTTTATTCTTTTCAGTTTTTTTTAGTATGCGAGAACGTAGTTTGGTTCACTTTTTACGCAGTCGGGTTTTTGAGTTTTTAAATTATATATTTTTATACATTTACTAAAAACAGCTTATAATAAAACAATTTTATCAAAATCGGTTCGGTTGTTTAGGTGTGAAAGCGTAAGAGGCATTCGTCTCCCATTTCAACTCTAATTTCATCCCCATGCAGTTCGAAATTACAAAATTGCTAGAACAAACATTTTTTGGGTTCGTGCCAAGTGCCTATATAATGAGTTTCATAGTTTTATCTTCAACGATTATGAACCGCCATATTGACATTCATCCCCCATTTCATCCCCGTACAGTTCGAAATTACAAAATTGCTAGAACTAACATTTATTAGCTTCGTGTCAAGTGCATAGGTATATACAGAGTTTAATGGTTTTATCTTCAACGATTGGAAGCTTCCATGTATACTTTCATCCCCCACTACAATCCCAATTTAATCCCTATACAGCTCGAAATGACAAAATTGCTTGAACAAATATTCGTTTGCTTCGTGTCAAGTGTCTATGTTCAGAGTTTCATGGTTTTTTCTTCAACGGTTGGGAGTTGGGAACTTCGATTTTGACATATTGAAGGGCAATGTTCCCAAATAAATTACAGGGCTTAGAAAAGTAACAACTTAGATCTCTGGGTGGCGAGCGCAGTGCAGTGCTAGGTAATGATTTGGATTCTTCATGTTCCAACAGCTGAGTGTCACTGTGCTGTTATGTGGCAGGCATGTTGCTTACTATCAGCCATATGTCCTGCTCGTCTCGTCAATCTTTATTTTAAAAAAAACATTCATCTCCCATTTTAACCCCAATTTCACCCCCGTACAGTTCGAAATTACAAAATTGATAGAACAAACATTCATTTGCTTCGTGTCAAGTGTCTATATACAGAGTTTCATGGTTTCATTTTCAACGGTTGTGAACTTTCATATTGACATTCATCCCCCATTTCAACCCCAATTTCACCACCGTACAGTTCGAAATTACGAAATTGATAGAACAAACATTCATTTGCTTCGTGTCAAGTGTCTATATACAGAGTTTCATGGTTTCATTTTCAACGGTTGTGAACTTTCATATTGACATTCATCCCCCATTTCAACCCCAATTTCACCACCGTACAGTTCGAAATTACGAAATTGATAGAACAAACATTTGTTTGCTTCGTGTCAAGTGTCTATATACAGAATTTCGTGGTTTTATCTTCAACGGTTGGGATCTTCCATGGTTACATTCATCACCCAACTTTCATATTGACATTCATCCCCCATTTCAACCCCAATTTCACCACCGTACAGTTCGTAATTGCTAGACCCAACATTCGTTTGCTTCGTGTCAAGTGTCTATGTCCAGAGTTTCGTGGTTTTATCTTCAACGGTCGTGAATTTTGATATTGACATTCACCCCCCATTTCAACCCCAATTTCACCCCCGTACAGTTCGAAATTACGAAATTGATAGAACAAACATTTGTTTGCCTCGTACCAAGTGTCTATATACAGAGTTTCATGGTTTTATCTTCAACGGTTGGGATCTTCCATGGTTACATTCATCCCCCATTTCAACCCCAATTTCACCCCTGTACAGTTCGAAATTACAAAATTGCTAGACTCAACATTCGTTTGCTTCGTATCAAGTGTCTATATACAGAGTTTCATGGTTTTATCTTCAACGGTTGGGATCTTCCATGGTTACATTCACCCCCATTTCAACCCTAATTTCACCCCCGTACAGTAATTGCTAGATTCAACATTCGTTCGCTTTGTATCAAGTGTCTATTTACAGAGTTTCATGGTTTTATCTTCAACGGTTGGGATCTTCCATGGTTACATTCATCCCCCATTTCAACCCCAATTTCACCCCCGTACAGTTAGAAATTACAAAATTGCTAGACCCAACATTCGTTTACTTCGTGTCAAGTGTCTATATACAGAGTTTCATGGTTTTATCTTCAATACTTGGGAACTTCCATATTGACATTCATCCCCCATTTCAACCCCAATTTCACCCCGGTACAGTTCGAAATTACAAAATTGATAGAACAAACATTTGATTGCTTCGTGTCAAATGTCTAGATACAAAATTTAATAACTTATTAAATACTAGCGGCCCGCTCCGGCTTCGCTCGAATAATAACCTAGATATCAACTGCAGCGCCATCTGCCGTAGCCTATGTTACTCGGGAATAATGTAGCTTTCCAAAGGTGAAAGAATTTTTGAAATCGGTCCAGTAGTTTCGGAGCCTATTCATTACAAACAAACAAACAAATATTTCCTCTTTATAATATTAGTATAGATATAGATAATAATGAATTTTCATACAACCGTTCATCCTTTGTTTCACCCTCTCAGGGGTTGAATTTCGCAAAACCCCGTTTTAGCGAGCGCCTACGTGCTAAAAGGGACCTCCATGCAAAATTTCAGATTCCTAGCATTTGTAGTTTCTGAGATTTCTTGATGCAAGTGACCTTTCGCTTTTATATATATAGATTTCGACCAGTAGTTCAATCGGGGATGTAGCTCAGTTGCTCAGTGGTAGAGCGTTCGCTTTGGATGTGAAATGCCCCGGGTTCGATCCCCGGCATCTAAAAGCTTTTTTGCATTGTTTTGATTGAAAATGACTAAATTCTACTGATTACTTTTTACATACAAATCTATTAAACAAATGAAATTAAAATTTTCTTTTGAAAAATGCTACCATTCCATCAGTATTTTCTTAAGACGTTGTCACGTTCTATCGTCAGTAAACCGACTTTACAGACAAACATTTTTTTTGTGCATCATCATCTGCAATCAGTTTCACTATAAGCAGATCTGTTGTAGTAGGTTTGTCTCAGTCGTGGGTGAGCCTTCCATCAAAGGCTTCTTTTCCCTTTAAGGAACAGGTTGTGTTATTGACCATGATAGTGATGTTGACACTACACTACACGAGAAGAAGAAGCGGGGTCTGCTTGAGTAATAATCTTGGACACAAATTGTGGAATTCTCCATGAATTCGGTGTTGTCTGTTGATGTCATGGATCCAAATTATTTTTTTATCTGACGAGTCAATTATTATGACAAGTAAAAGTAAAACTTCCTCTGCATCGCTATCCATCACGCAAAGATGCTCTGCAGAAATTACAACGAGACTAACATTGTACGTTATTTGGTGACACAAAAATTACTAACTATAGTGAATCCAACCATTTATTTTCTTTTTGGCAGATCTAATTTGTCAGTTATAGTGGTGTGACCAAGTATAAACAGGTACATCGATACTAGCATTTTGCAACGGTCTGGTTATTAAATTGAAATTAAATAAAATTAAAGATTATTTTGGCAAATAAGAGCATGACATTTTGTCGGGTTGCCTGCGAAAAATCAGTCCCTAAGTCCGGTTGCCGAATTTTTAAAAGTAAAACATTGTTGCGAGCTTGGCTAATATCTCGGAAACTATAAAGTTTAGGGCAAAAATTGTTGAGGTCGTTATTGTAGAAAATAATAATTTGCATCTTTTGTGGCCGGAAAACTTTTCTGTGACATGTAGCGTTTACGATTTATGGCCCATTTAATTAACCAGTTTTTCTATTGCAGCCGATAACTCTTGAAATATTAGATTAATCAATAAAACGCATCAGACCTTTTTTAAAGACTAGTTTATTTCCTACAACTTTCGTTTAATTTTTTTTTCTTATGTTCATACGTTTTGAGTTAGAAGAAGCTTAAATTCAGTTATTCTGCCAAAAACATTATAAATTAATGAATTGTATTAAAATGAACAATTGTTTTATTTGTGGTTATGTTAGACGACAAAAACTCTGTACTTGTAAGAAAAAACAGATGCTGAGTCTAATGAAAGTCAGCATTAGACGAAGCGAGAGAGAATAGAAAGCAAACTAGAAGATAAATAATTAACGGATTCAAAATATCCATTTCAAACTATACAAATACATACTATACATTTGAACTATACAACAATGACGTTTAAAGTGGTGGCTCTCTACTAGCCAACTAATATTACAAAAGACTTTAAAAAGATAGAAACTCTTTATTATCCACAATATAATACTTAAACAACAGGGACTTATCCTAGAACTAGTGAACTAAGTGGCGACATTATCGCTAATAGCGATCTCTTCCAGGCAACCGAAATACCATGAGTAAATACTATGTTATGTCTAGCACAAACCCCAGGATATGCCATAAATGGCGAAAGATGCCCATACCCAGCCTTCTGGCTCGTTCCCACCACTAGAACTCGCGGAAAGGCCGTGGCCCGCCGTGCTGGTCCGCTGTAGGTACATGTCGCTGAAAGATGTCATCACATTAACATCTTCACGAGTATTGATGATACCCTAGACATTTCCGAGAATAAGGGTAGATTTGTTACATTTTTTAAATGTTACAGACCGAATACACATAAGTATTGTTGCGGTGGTAGTATAATCATAGAAAACGAAGATGTGCTATCACATATTACTAGTCCCTATCTAAGAAAACCCGAATAAATTTCGAGTCATATTAAATAAATTTTACTAGTGTGACGGTACCAGGTGGTCACGTGACAGTGGTGGAGAGACACAGGGCACAAGAACGGAGTAATTATCATCATGTTCACGTTCCTTTAAGAAGAATTAACAATAAATAATTACTCACTTTTTGAATAGATAAATATATTTATAATATTTATACTGTGATATTTAAATTGTTTGTTTTCCTCAGATTTATAATAATATTAGCACAAAGACTTGTCCGGGGTCAGAGGATGACTAAGTCTCCGTAGACATTGGAGCGATCCAGAGGCCAGGGATGGCTTCTTTCCGCTTGATTCAGGCTGAAGAGCGGTGTGTGACCTCTCAGGGTAACGTTGGACTGGTTTGAGCACTCATTCTGTGGACACAAAAGGTATAAACTTTAGTGATTTTAAAATAACTGTTCTGAAAGCTATGGAAGCTTGTTTAAAAATTGGGTATAATTGATTTATTCATACAAAAACTGAATGAATGTTCAGTAAAATTAATTGTAAACTGGTATAATAGCTAGGATTGAATTTATTGTAAAAAGATTGTAATGTAGTAATGTACAGGCAATACATCATATTTAAATTCATATGTTATCAAGGAATGATCTATGGTTCTGTAAACCAACTATTGTATTGTGTATTAACAATAGTTGTTATTGTATTATGCGTTGAAGAGTAACATTGTAAAGGATCTGTTGTTATGTAGGTAGTTGTTAGGGAGGGTTTATGAAGTCAAAGGCAGACTATACAATGATTGTTTAGATCCATGATTACAAATGATTGGAATGGGTATATTGCTGAAACTAATTGAGAACTTTGAGCTATATAACGGAAGAATTACCCTGATGAGTACCTGCTTTGTATCAGAAGATATCGTCGTTGTTGTTCGAATTGATCTGAGGCGGCGTATTTGCATTCCTCTCACATGAATTGTCCTTGGCGACGTTGATGAACACTGAATGTAATACTGACAACGTCTAGAATGCAGCAATTTATGCACTATTCACAAATTGGAGACTACACATATTTGGATTGATATCAAAAAATAAAGGGAACGCAATAATTGAATTTTGGATTGTTTACATAGAAGTAGCGCGAATTTAAAATGTCAGAACAAGACAGCGCGGAGCGAGAATTGCCAAGTTAAAAAAAATTAATTATGAAATAAAAAATAGAAAATATAAAATTGGAAAAACTAATGAATTAATTAGTGGAATTTTGAATAAAATTCATTATTTTATTGGATAAATCTTTCTGGATATCTGGATATTGATATTTGCTCTGATGTATGACGAAGTACGGTAGAACGAGAATACCGGCCTCTTTATTGTATTGCTCTATGATGGTATAGCTGAAAAGACGGATTTTGTTTTTTCTGGCGGATGACATGGAAGTCCGTGGGAGATTCTAGAAGAAGTCCGTGGAGAGAGGAAGAAAAAATTTGGATTTTGGAGAAAAGTTGATTTAGTTCCATAAAAATTAAATTTCAAGAATAAAGTTTGATTAAAAAGTATTACCTGATATGGAAAAACTATATGACCAACTATAACATACAAGATGTATTTGTATAACTTGAGAAGCGAACTCCGGTGAGTTGTATATATACTCCGCTTCTATAATCTGTGATGTGCTCATGGTCTGCGTTGGTTTATGTATTTTGCCTGGTCTGACTTGATAATATGCTGAAAAATCTATAATTATATTTCACTGATCCTTGTACAATGGAGAACTCTATAGGTAATATAACAGTATAACGCTGGCTGTCGTCATAACTCTAGTTCATGTTTCCACATTTGCCTGATGGAGAGTGGTTTAAAATGACATAGCGACATATACTTTATATAAGAGCATAACGCTAAATTAATTGATGTTAGAACTATGTTGAAGGAATTTCACTATCGCCTGATGTATAGCGCATACTTCCACATAGTGGTATAGACACGGCTAATTTTGTAATACTATCTGATGTTTGAGTTTATAAGTGTAACGTTGTAAGAAACTCGCTACAAAAAGTGTGTAGTATGTCTTATTTTCATATACGTGATTTCCATTGTGTGTAAAAATTGTTTACTTGCCTGATGTATAGCGCATACTTCCACATAGTGGTATAGACACGGCTAATTTTGTAATACTATCTGATGGTTGAGGTTATAAGTGTAACGTTGTAAGAAACTCGCTACAAAAAGTGTGTAGTATGTCTTATTTTCTTATATGAGATTTCCATTGTGTGTAAAATTTGTTTACTGTGCTGCATGATTTTGCTATAATCGCTTACTTGAGATTTTACTACTTTGAATGTAATACATTTTTGCTCTGTATATCTGACGAGAAGATATATTAACTTAGGAACTGTTCTAAATATCATGTAGGTATAACATGATATCCAATGATGTTAAACGTTGATGAAGATTATTATTATTTTGCTTGACTGGTTTCTATTGATAAATATGTAAATTTGAATTCCACTGAACAACTGATGGAAAGTAAATTTCTACAAGAATAATTTGCCTAATGTCACGAGACAATTATATACAAGCTGTATTTTGAGCTGGAAGATAAAGTTGTTCCATAGTCAGCTTAATACCAATTCTTAAAAATTAAAAGATACATAATTTTGTTCGATAGTCCCGCTGATTTGAGATTCTCCATGTACCTTGAAAAGTTTAACAATACTTATCACTTTATGCAGAAGTCTGCTAATTTTCGGACATTCTTTTAATAGTCATTCACGTGAATGCATTCGGATATCTAGCTGAAATGGGATTGAAGATGTTTTAAGCTATGTCCTTAAATTATCTGATTGGATCGGTTGCATCTTGGTTAGACCTTCCTAACGGAAATGGGGAACGTCTGCCAACTCTACATTGAAATATAACAGCTCAGTAGAAGCTAAAACCTTCAAGGATGCATGGGAAGCTTAACCTTTGAGGCTTATCTAACAAATTGATTTGTATAATTCGTACAAACAAAAAAGCCCGTGCTCCAATACGCGTTTGATGGCGCCAGTTTTATTGCCCTTCTTTCTGGTTGTCTAGCTTAGAAGGGTGGTCGAGTCATTGGAATCCGGAAGTTGGCATCCTCGTGGAGCGCTTCTGTTAGGGGCAAACTATATAAAAATACAATAAATAACCTTTGAAATAACAAAAAAAAAAAAAAAAACTTTGAAATTTAAAATATCCAACACAAATTTATATCTAATAATAATACATTACTAAACAAATATCTTACCAAAACGATTAAACTTTTATAAATAAAAGTTCAAAACAAATCTCAACTACTCTTTTCTTTCTCAAGTAGATAGACAACGTTCTAATTAACAGCACAATTACATTCAGAACTAAGCTTGTAATACTCTATTTGTAGAAAGGAATTAATTTTGATTCATAAAATCGCTTGCTGTTAGTTATAACTATTATTCTGATCCTATAGAACTCATAATTAAAGCTAGTGTTCATACAAGTCACTTTCTCAAAAGCACACTTGATTATTTATCTTACCTCAATATTACATTTTTATAGAAAATAACTTTATCTAAGTCTGGTGCCTTTTTCTCTACGCTGGTATTATTAGTTTTCCATGATTTAGTCAGAGAAAGTAACTCAAATGAGTACATGTTTTAATTTAACGCCACCTATATTATTACTTGAGAACTAATATGATTTTACTGTAGGATATTCATAATATATTTATCTTGGTTAGAAGCTTAGAAGACTTGATAATAAGAGAGCTGATTTGGGTCGGTGTATCCCACTATTTCTATTTTGTATTTCTATTGATAGAAATACTGGGCCTGATTAAGACTGATTGTCCCACTATTTCTATTGCTGTCCGCTGCGACAAAAAACACTGCATTAGCTCGTATGACTGCGTGCACTTAGAAACTATTTATTTATTTCCTCTTTAGATAAAACCTCTTGTTGTCTCATAGTTGTAATTAACTGTTATTGATTGATAGACAGCTGTCATAGCTATTATTGCTTTACGGGATAGGCGTTGGTTTTGAATTATTTAAATATTGTTAAATAATGGAGTTAATAAAAAGGGGGAAGGGTGTTATACTGTTGTACGAGGGTTATGAATACACTAGGCAGATAGTTTATAAGAATAACAATACGTTATGGAAATGCAATAAGCGCCACAAAACTAATTGTAAAGGTTCGATGACAGTGTCCCCGGTAAGTTTCTATCACTATAACAGAGGCTGTAAGTTGGCCATTTATTTTGTATAGGTACTGTATGTTTTATTAATATACTTATTTGAAATTTTATAGGATAACACTATAGTGAGAACCATTGAGCACTCTTCTCACTGTATTTCCGACAGCAACCAATCCGCGATCGAAGTTGCAATGAGTTGTAGTTTTGATCAAGCTGCAATGGGCAAAATAACAATACCTAAAGCTTTCAATAACGCTATAAATTCTTTAGTTGACAAAGGAATTCCATTACTTGGTAAACCATTGCCACAATACACCTCTAAAAAGTCTTCCATGTACAGACGTCGTAACAAAGTACTAAATATTAAAAAGGTGTGTTGCAAGACCGTTCAAGAAGTACAAATTCCAGTAATATTTGAAGACTTTGTTCTTGCTGATTATCTTGACACTGATTTAAGAATAATAATATTTTGTCGTGAAAAAACTAGATGTGAATTAAAAAGCGGTAATTATTTCATTGACGGGACATTCTTTGCGTGTCCAGCACCATTTACACAATTATTGTCAATCCACGCTGATTTTGGCAGTGACTTGAATCAAAGCAAAGTGGTACCAGTGATTTATGCGCTTTTATCGAGTAAATCACGGAAAGCGTATTGCACTTTATTTTATCTTATTAAAAGATGGTTACCTGAATGGAGACCTGCTAAATTTACCGTTGATTTTGAAAGAGCTTTGATTTCTGCATTAACAACAAGTTTTCCTACGGTTCAAATAAAGGGCTGCTATTTTCATTTTGTGAAATCATTAGCTAAGAAAGCTAAATCTCTTGGCATGAATAAATCCATCCGCATGAAATTGATAATTCAACTTTCCTTCAGACTTCCACTTTTGCCCAAAAATAAAATACAAGATGGTTGGAATTATGTCTTAGCAGAGATGGGTGACAGTGAAGCCGAACATAAATTTAAAAACTACATAGAGAACTACTGGATGAAAAATGATTTTTCAAGGGTGTGGTGTGTGTTTGGAGAACGTCACCGCACTAATAATGCGGTGGAATCTTGGAATAGGAAATTAAATAGACTGGTGCCAAAAAATGTTAATATTGTTCAACTTTTGCATATATTAAGAGATGGTGATAAATCAAACGAATACTATGTATCAAATAATTCCCGAAAACGAGTAATAGCCGAAGTGCAAAAAGATGAGATGATATTAGATGAACAAATGAAATTTCTCCAAGGCGATGTAACACCTGGACAATTTTTATTAAAGATGGTCCTTATATTTAAACTAAGCTGAAATTTGGAATGGAGATAGGTGTAAAACTGGAATAACACATAGACTACTTTTTATTCTGGTAGCATGTTTTATATAAAACCTTCATGTTGGAAATTTTGATACTGCTTGGTGGAATACAAAAATCGGTTACAGTCAATTGTTTCAAAAAATTTAAAACAACATGTTAAAATTTAAAATCTATAATCCAATAGGTACAATAAAAATCAATTTTGTATAATGGATGAAATTGTGAAAAAAATTTTTACAAAGACTCCAAAGACACTTTATGAAATAGCTTTATCGAATGTGTTAAACATTTTACATTCACAAATAGATGGAAACTTACAAAGTTATGAAAACTCGGTGCTGGAAAATGTAACAAGTCATACGACCATGTTTTTCAAGTATGTTGAAATTATTCTATTTCTAATATTATATCGTCTTGTTTACAGCTACTTAAAATACGATTATTGTTTTATAACCTTAAACTACCGACAACAATATGGGTTGATTTATTTTTTAAAGTAATACCAGACGGAGTAATATCGTTAAGCGATGAAGAAATAATGCCAACGGAAAAATGTGAGGAATACAATCACAAACAATCATCCACACATCTGTGTAGTGACGAGGTGGCTTTGTGTGATTTATACTGTCGAGAATGTGGTGGAGAATTATTTAATAAAACTGCAGATTATTAAGTAAATTGTTCTTCATTTTTTTTAATACCGGGAAGTCATATTTCAATTTTAATCTATTCGATAAAAGTGGTACTTTTCAAATAATACAAATTCTTCTGCGTTTTTTTGTCGCAATAGAAATAATGGGATACAATTTTTATAAAATGTTAGTCCCACTATTTCCATTTTGTATTTCCATGGAAATAGTGGGATACACTCATTTGGGTTATAAATTAATAGTAATTGTCTCTAAATAAACTGGTGAGAGATAACTACAATTAACTTACAACTTTAAAATATTCTAAGAGATAAGTTCTAATACCTGCCTGATGTTTTGTTGTGGAACTTTGTTTGGGAGACTTGAGTAATGTAGTATATAAGTTCCATTTTATTCAAGATTTTGCTTCTGTTAGGCGTAGCAGTTGTTAGGCTTATACATACTTACTTAGGTTGACAGAAATTCCTTGCTTGGGTTATCTCGAATCACAATGTAGAGTCCTATATTACCACTAGACGATCACATGGCCAATTCAAATATCTACTACAGGGTAAATTATTTCTACGACACAATTCAAATATCTACTACAGGGTAAATTATTTCTACAACACAATTCAAATTCCTACAAGGTGATTTTAATTCTACTACAGGGTAAGTTACTTTTATATCTTAATTAATTTCTACAATTTTAACTTCTTTAATCTTAATTTATTACTCCGGACCAACATACATACATTATTCATACAATACATAATATACTTAGTCGGTTAGATTTCTTTTTACATATTTTGTTAATTTACACTTGTCATTTACTTTATATTGTAAAGCCTTCAGCTTACAATTCTGCTCTTCACTCTCCGGGTTCAGTACTCATATGGGTCCATTCAACCACTTCATAACACTTCACTTCATTCGAGTCATTTGTAAAATCAAACTTACACATTTTGTTTCTTAGTAGGTAACATTAGGTTCAATACTCATACACACTCAAGAGAATCTTTTACACTAGCAGTTGCTTAACATCCTGTTATTGAAAAATTAGATATGTCCAGTCTATTGAAACAGTGCTATATACGCACAACTAGTAGACGTAGATCAGGTACAGCAGTAACCTTTGGGTGATGAAATAATACCCAACCGACTGATGAGACATTATTAAGCCAAATATGGAAATATTTTAACACATTAAGCATATCAGGTTAATTTATTTAGAAATTAACGAAAATGGTACATCATGTTCTTCAAAGTTTACATCAGACATAAATAAACTTTGTTAATTTACCTAACTACAAATAGTTATTTGTTATACAAGAGTGCAAAGTGGCTTTTTAACCGCGTGCTCAATTTTGATGACCGAGCAAGCGAAGGATTCTAAAGTTGAATCACGAGCGTAGCGAGGGATTCAAAAATTAGAATCCTGAGCGTAGCAAGGGAATCAAAAGGGCACGAGGTGAAAAATCTTTGCACTCGAGTGTAACACGTAATTTTTCATCCCCCCTAGCGAGGAAATTACTAAACGCTTTGCGCATTTTCAGTTTCAGTCGATTCTGTTGGCGTTAAATAAACTTCTTGGTCGCTAGAATCACTTATTATTATGGTATTTCGGTTTTTCACTTGTATTCAATTTTATAAGTTTTAAACTTAAGTTTATTTTGCCATGGTTTTAACAATAACAATATGACGTAAAAATATGGAGAGTTGACCGATTGAGGTAAGGAGTTTCATGTGTACATGAAAAAGTGTCCGATCAAATGCATTAAATTATAGTAGTGCCAAATTTGCATCAGGGTACATTTTAAAGGAAATTAATAAACGTGCTATTCAGAATTCATGAAAGAAAAATATTGGCAGTCATAGGCACTGCCGATAGAAGTGGTAACTTATAACTCAGAGTTTGATTTTTACTTTGGAAACTACGCGTGTGAAACCGGAGGGCGTGGCTATGAGCAGGGCCATCTAGAAATGCTGACACATTTTTAAATGGCCAATGGGAAAGGCTGAGGCATTTCTAGATGGCCATTGGCTATGGTCCCGAGCTTACCCGAAGATTTCTTATCATTCCCGAGCGTGATGCTAGAATTAAATTGACAGCCCACGAAAAATCTGTCTTTGGCGCGCCAAAAGAAGTTTTGACTTCAAAATATATTGTACCTACATGTTTTCTCAAAATAGTAATTATATATTTGATGTTATATTTACTACCTACATTAATTTGTACTGCACAAGTAGTTGAAATTATCTATTAGTTACTATTTTAGTAGTCAATAATATTTAATTATTTAACTCGGCAACTCGGCATACTTCAATTCGATTACAATTGATTCATTCATAGCATTTCAAAATGTTTTGCCATTTGAAATAACATTCTTTACCTCTATCCTCCATACGAGAAAAGAAAATTGCGCGCAAAGCAAAAAAAAAAAGTACACCAAAGAGGTTCCGAGTATGAGTTTTTAACAAATTAAAAATAAATGTGTGATGAATTCGGCACCAAGGAGGTAGAAATAAATAGGTTAAATTATGTTTTGAATTCAAAACCTCAGTACACACGATGTTCTAAATTCAAATTTACTTTAACCTCTAGAGGGTAAAAACGACTTTTGCGCCCTGATATCGAGGAGCAAAAGTACTCTTTCCGAGCTGGTGGGATGAAAAAGTTATTTAACACTTTATTTTAATAAGTATTCAAATGTTTCAGTCATCATAACCTTGTTCTTTTTTGGATATACACCAGGAGATAAACACGTCTTCAAATAATGCTGTATGTTTTCCTGAGGCGCATCAATATAACGGTTTTACATAAAAATAAATCCGATATTATATGCCGAGAACGGAAAACACTTGTGTAAAAATAGTTTATAAACAATATCGATATCTCAATCGTAACTTCGTAACATCACTATGTTGATAGCCATAGAACGTAATTTTTTTAAAAACGTTTGTTATTTTATGGAATTTATAAAAAAACTACTGCACTTATGGACTCATTTTGTGAAAGATGATTATTATACGGGATCAAGGAGCAAATTTAAGCAGTTGTCATATTTTTAAAACCTCGCATTTAAAAGTGAACTTTTGCGTAACATGACGCAGTTACGTTCTATTGGTGCTGTCAAAAAGAGGATAAACGGTTGGATCTACTATAGTGCGCGGTATTCTACCCACAGGGATAGCGAAATAGCAAAATTTACCGCATACCCACTCGGTGTTCTCTACCACAGGCAGCAGCGAAATCTGCTTTGGTGTGAACAGAAATATTACCGCTTCGTCATCATCATCATCAGCCGCAAGAGGTCCACTGGTGAACATAGGCCACCTCCTAGATTTCCACAACCTGCAACCAGCGGTTTCCAGCGTCCTTTGTAAGGTCCTGGACAGATGTCCATCTAGTGGGAGGTCGTCCAATACTGCCAATTACCGCTTTACCGCGGTTTTCTCTACCGCAGACGGCAGTGAACACCGCTCCGGTTTGAACAGGCCTTAATGTTTTTCGAATCTCCTAGAATCGACCGATCGAATCCCTTCAGAGCAGCGAGCAACACGGAAGGGAGTAGGCATACACAGCGTTTTCCCTCTGTCAAAGTACAAGTCCGCGTGGACCATGGAGTTTGATAATATACTGTGGCGTGAGGGCGGGGCTAGATTTGTGAATGGTGCTTTATTTTTTATGTGTTAGTGATTTGGTTGTGTGAGTATGATCGGCAATATGATCGGATCGGTACAGGTATGTTTTGTATGTAATAGTGCGGCTTTGCGCTAGTGTGCTGCTTCCCCTCCCGCAAGAAATGACAGAAAGATTTGAACAATATTTTTTAGCTAAGGCTACTCCCTTCCGTGTTGCTCGCTGCTTCAGAGCCTCACTAGGTTATTGGAAGACCACTATCTATCCCCAATTGTAATTGTATCCTAAGGTCGCCAATTGTTACCTTATTTTTTCAAGTTTATGTATATTGACGTGATAACGTCTTATAATTCGATGAAGCCGGCTGCACGCCCGCAAAACATGACGTCATGTAACGTTACCGCCATAGAATAGATAATATTTACCACCGTTACCTCGCCTTATTACTTTTCGCACCATCTAGTGAGTGAAATGTGTAATTACTACGTTCTAGGAGTCTGTCCATGTTTTAGAAAAGCGACGATATGAAGTTAAGAACTTGTGCTAGTACAATGATGTACCCAGAGATGGCGCTTTGAACAGCTTTTCAAAAAGCTTCAGAATGTTTTACCTAGATGGCGCTTAACACAATCAGCATTTTCTTAAGACGTTGTCACGTTCAACTATCGTCAGTAAACCGACTTTACAGACAACCATTTTTTTTGAAGTGAAAACTTCTTTAGGCGCGCTATGGACAGAATTTTCGTGGGCTGTAAAATGGATTTATGATCACGTGATCATCACGCTCGGATATGATAAGAAATTTCGGGTAACCTCGGGATGCTAGAGCGAGAAAGATAATGTGGTCAACAAACGTGCCAGACCGAGAAAGATAATTGTTAGAGGAGGACATGGGACAATAGATACTCTCTCTCTCTCTCTCTCTCTCTCTCGCTGCTCGCTACCGGTTACCAGTGTTGACACTTTAGCGACTGTCGCTGAAACTGGCGAATTTTTAAAACCTTTTAGCGGATTTAGACGACGTGTTACCGACAAAGGGGAATATACTAGTGTAGTGTAGAAGGTTGGAGATGGAAAAAGCTTATGTATTCTTCCAGATTGTTATTCTCTTAATAATTCAATCAAAACCGGCGACTTTGTTTCATAACTATTTGGCGACAAGCTCAAAATCATAGTGGCAACACTGACGGCTACCAACTCCAAAAGACTTTTCTTTGGGCGGGAAAACACGACGGGTGCTTTATAATTTTCACAATCAAAATAATTAGTTTTGCTGTGTAAATATTTCGTTTCTTTCGTGTAAATATTTAGTTTTGTATACATATAGTCAATAGTATAAATAAATATGCGCGTCGCTAGCGACGGGGGTGACCCCGTCGAACAGACCAGAAAAAGAAAACTATTGGAGCCAAATCCAAGTGAAAATGTTTCTTACAAACTATTTAGAAAACCCCTTTATAAGAGAAAGAGAGTATTTCCAGAAAATCGTAGTGGAGACTGTGTAGTGTATGTGGAATCGACGGAACAGGTGAAAGTCGGTAACAAAATCCTATTACACTCACCAACCTTTTTGCGGACAATGTTAGGGGCATCATAGGGGTGCACCGTGTGAATGCATACAAAGTTGGAGTAACTTTTAAAAAGCCGTCCCCGGCCAACAACTTTTTGAACATGGACACTTTTTAGGGTTCCGTAAAACGTAAAAACGGAACCCTTATAGATTCGTCATGTCTGTCTGTCTGTCTGTCTGTCTGTCCGTCCGTATGTCACAGCCACTTTTTGACGAAACTATGAGAACTACACTGTTGAAACTTGGTAAGTACATTAACCTACATAGAACCGCATTAAGATTTGAACAAAAAAAATTAAAAAAAAAGAAAAATTAGGGTTGCCCCCCATACTGAGAACTGAAACTCAAAAAGATTTTTTTCATCAAACCTACACGTGTGAGGTGTCTATCGATAGGTCTTCAAAAATGATGTTGAGGTTTCTAAAATCATTATCGTCTACACTGAATAATTTGCGCGAGAGACACTTCCAAAGTGGTAAAATGTGTGTCCCCCCCCCTCTAACTTCTAAAGTAAGAGAATGAAAAATCTAAAAAAAATATATGATGTACATTACCATGTAAACTACCAACGAAAATTAGTTTGAACTCGATCTGATGAGTAGTTTTTTTTAAGTACGTCATAAATACACTATTATTGAAACTTCGATCTAAGTTACAACGAACTACAAGAACTATGTGTACTATGTATTATTATGTTACATGCTGCAACGGAACCCTTCATGGGCGAGTCCAACTCGCACTTGGCCACTTTATTTTACTAACCATAAATGTGTATACAATCTGGGTATACAAATAAGTACTGCCTGAGTAACCTTAGTATTTATTTCGCGCGGACTAAGTCGCGGGTAACAGCTACTTTGTATATAAATAAAATTTCAATAAATATTTACTTTTATTTCTGGCTTGTTTTACTCGTTTATTCAACTAATACGATCCATAATATTTTATTATAATACGACATACCTATCTAATACAAAAAATAAAGTGGCCAAGTGCGAGTTGGACTCGCCCATGAAGGGTTCCGTTGCAGCAAGTAACATAATATACATAGTACACATAGTTCTTGTAGTTCGTTGTAACTTTGATCGAAGTTTTAATAATAGTGTATTTATGACGTACTAAAAAAAACTACTCATCAGATCGAGTTCAAACCAATTTTCGTTAGTAGTTTTTATGGTAATGTATATCATATATTTTTTTTAGTTTTTTCATTCTCTTACTTTAGAAGTTAGAGGGGGGGGGACACACATTTTACCACTTTGGAAGTGTCTCTCGCGCAAACTATTCAGGGTAGACAAAAATTATGTTAGACACCTCAACATCATTTTTGAAGACCTATCAATAGACACCACACACGTGTAGGTTCGATGAAAAATTTTTTTTTGAGTTTCAGTTCTCAGTATGGGGGGCAACCCTAATTTTTCTTTTTTTATCTTTTTTTTGTAAAAATCTTGATGCGGTTCACAGAATACACCTACTTACCAAGTTTCAACAGTGTAGTTCTCATAGTTTCGGCAAAAAGTGGCTGTGACATACGGACGGACAGACAGACAGACAGACAGACATGACGAATCTATAAGGGTTCCGTTTTTAGGGTTCCGTAAAACGTAAAAACGGAACCCTTATAGATTCGTCATGTCTGTCTGTCTGTCTGTCTGTCTGTCTGTCTGTCTGTCCGTCCGTATGTCACAGCCACTTTTTGCCGAAACTATGAGAACTACACTGTTGAAACGTGGTAAGTAGATGTATTCTGTGAACCGCATTAAAATTTCAACAGAAAAATTAAAAAAAAAGAAAAATTAGGATTGCCCCCCATACTGAGAACTGAAACTCAAAATTTTTTTTTTCATCAAACCTACACTTGTGGGGTGTCTATCGATAGGTCTTCAAAAATGATATTGAGGTTTCTAAAATCATTTTCGTCTACACTGAATAATTTGCGCGAGAGACACTTCCAAAGTGGTAAAATGTGTGTCCCCCCCCCTCTAACTTCTAAAGTAAGAGAATGAAAAATCTAAAAAAAATATATGATGTACATTACCATGTAAACTACCAACGAAAATTAGTTTGAATTCGATCTGATGAGTAGTTTTTTTTTAGTACGTCATAAATACACTATTATTGAAACTTCGATCAAAGTTACAACGGACTACAAGAACTATGTGTACTATGTATGTAATGTTACTTGCTGCAACGGAACCCTTCGTGGGCGAGTCCAACTCGCACTTGGCCACTTAATTACGTTTTACGGAACCCTAAAAACAGCTAATGAAGTTTTCACTTCTGCCGTGTGGTCTTAAGCACACACCTTTTTTAGGGTTCCGTAAAACGTAAAAACGGAACCCTTATAGATTCGTCATGTCTGTCTGTCTGTCTGTCTGTCTGTCTGTCTGTCCGTCCGTATGTCACAGCCACTTTTTGCCGAAACTATGAGAATTACACTGTTGAAACTTGGTAAGTAGATGTATTCTGTGAACCGCATTAAGATTTGAACAAAAAAAATTAAAAAAAAAGATAAATTAGGGTTGCCCCCCATACTGAGAACTGAAACTCAAAAACTTTTTTTTCATCAAACCTACACGTGTGGGGTGTCTATCGATAGGTCTTCAAAAATGATATTGAGGTTTCTAAAATAATTTTAGTCTACACTGAACAATTTGCGCGAGAGACACTTCCAAAGTGGTAAAATGTGTGTCCCCCCCCCTCTAACTTCTAAAGTAAGAGAATAAAAAATCTAAAAAAAATATATGATGTACATTGCCATATAAACTACCAACGAAAATTAGTTTGAACTCGATCTGTTGAGTAGTTTTTTTTTAGTACGTCATAAATACACTATTATTGAAACTTCGATCAAAGTTACAACGAACTACAAGAACTATGTGTACTATGTATATTATGTTACTTGCTGCAACGGAACCCTTCATGGGCGAGTCCAACTTGCACTTGGCCACTTTTTAGGGTTCCGTAAAACGTAAAAACGGAACCCTTATAGATTCGTCATGTCTGTCTGTCTGTCTGTCTGTCCGTCCGTATGTCACAGCTACTTTTTGCCGAAACTATGAGAACTACACTGTTGAAACTTGGTAAGTAGATGTATTCTGTGAACCGCATTAAGATTTTTACAAAAGTTTTTTAAAAAAACAAAAATTAGGGGTGCCCCCCATACTGAGAACTGAAGCTCAAAATTTTTTTTTCATCAAACCTACACGTGTGGGGTGTCTATCGATAGGTCTTAAAATATGATGTTGAGGTTTCTAATATAATTTTTGTCTACACTGAATAACTTGCGCGAGAGACGCTTCCAAAGTGGTAAAATGTGTCTGTCCCCCCCCTCTAACTTCTAAAGTAAGAGAATGAAAAAACTAAAAAAAATATGTGATGTACATTACCATGAAAACTACCAACGAAAATTAGTTTGAACTCGATCTGATGAGTAGTTTTTTTTAGTACGTCATCTATTATACTATTATTAAAACTTCGATCAAAGTTACAACGAACTACAAGAACTATGTGTACTATGTATATTATGTTACTTGCTGGAACGGAACCCTTCATGAGCGAGTCCAACTCGCACTTGGCTACTTTATTTTTTTTGTAACTTTGCTTACTCCTTCAGTGCAATTTAAAGTGGTAATCTATCTATCTATCCCATATTCCCCAGGATGCGTCACGCTCGCAAATGGAACTCCCTGGTGGAAGGTCCTCGACTCCCGCGCTGGATGAAGAAGACAGACGCCATCATATCCGACGTGGAAACCAAGGACTGGCTGTTCAGGGAAGCCGTACGTTGTAACTTTATTTTTATAACCTAATTGTGATACGGCTGGGACAAAATATACCGTTCTAATTAGTCCATCAGGTAGATTATAGAAAAAAATGTGATATTATGTTTTTTTTTGTTTGATCAATCTATTAAAAATTCAAAGATATACCTATGCAGATCATCGAACTTCCGTAGTGGGAGGGTTGTGATGTCACGTCTTCGAGAAAATTGTACAGTGAAGTGACGTTTGCCGCTTCACTATGCACGCTGATAACAACAAATACTAAAAATAAAATAAAAATAATATTTAAGGGAGCCCCATACAACAAACTTGATTTTTTATTAGTCTGTCTCAAGCAAACTAGATGGCGCAACTAGTAATAATAAAACGCGATATCGAATTCATCGTCAGAATCATGAGCAAAAATTAAAATTTTTGAATAAACTTTTTGCCTATCTGCGGAAATTCCGATGTAAAAGGAATTCCGGATAAAGCCAAAGAAGTTTTCGCCGTTTATTTGCTAATGGTACGGAACCCTTCGTGTGGGAGTCCCACTCGCACTTGGCCGGTTTTATTTTGTTAGACAAACAAGAAAAAATTCTTGTAGTTACAATATTTTTTAATAATCTGAGTGACGGTTAATTAGTTTTGTTTACGTCATCATGCCTATTACATGTATATACATAATCACCATATAAAATGTGACCCAGGAAATAGACGAACTCCAAGACATACGACTCGAGCTGTTACACCGCATGCAAGCGGAGCAGCGAACGAAGCAGGACTCTCGCAGCAGCCGCAAGCTGGCCAAACTGTGGGACCTGAAGAAACAGGAGATGGGGCGGAAGATAGAGAACATCCGACACGCCAGGGACAGAGGTAAAATGAAATCTGTTACTATAGACACAGGAAAGACATTTCAATGGCAACCAGCTGACAAAAATACTTACGAAGACCAAACGTCGAGTTTTGAAGAAACAAAAGACGGGGCAGAAGTAATCGTCCAAACTGCAAAGGCTAAGGTATTGTATGCTTTATTGCTGTAAGAGTAGGGTAGGGTAGGGTACTACAATGGACACCCTCCATTGTAGCCACCAGTCGAAAGTGGAGCAGCAAACGAAGCAGAACTCTCGCAGCAGCCGCAAGCTGGCCAAACTGCGGGACCTGAAGAAACAAGAGATGGTATTGTAGACCATGTTACTATAAACAAAAGGAAGACATTTCAATATCAATAAGAGTTGCTAAGAGAAAATAGTTGCGAGGGCCACACCTCCGGCTTCGAAGAAAGAAAAGACGAGGTAGATACTACAACTCTTTGAAGTCACCAAGGCTAAAAATGCTGTATGAACTATTGATATAAAGGTAGGGTAGAGTTTCTATTGTTGCCAGCGATTGTAAATAGAGCAGTAAAGGAAGCAGAACTTCCGTAGCAGCCGCAAGCTGGCCAAACTGTGGGACCTGAAGAAACAAGATGGGGCGGAAGATAGAGTACATCCGACACGCCAGAGACAGAGGTACAATAAAATCTGTAACTATAGACATAGGAAAGACATTTCAATGGCAACCAGCTGACCGAAAATACTTGCGAAAATCAACCTCGAGTTTTGAAGAAACAAAAGACGGGGCCGAAGTAATTGCCCACTTGCTAAGGCTAAGAGGTATTGTATGCTTTATTGCTGTAAAAGTAGGGTAGGGTTTCCATTGTAGCCACCAGTCAAAAGTAGAGTAGTGTACGAAACAGAACTCACGCAGCAGCCGCTAACTGACGGAACTGTGGGACCTGAAGAAACAGGAGATGGGGCGGAAGATAAAGAACATGCGACACGCCAAGGACAGAGGTATAATATTGTAGACCATGTTACTATAGACATAGGAAAGACATTGTCAGAAAATACTTGCGAGCGTCAAGCTTCGACATTTCATAAAACATAGGGCAGGGCAGAAGTTAATGCACGTGTAACTCGCAAAAGCTAAAAGTATTGTACATTCTATTGCCACAACGGTAGGGTAGAGTTTCTATTGTTGCTGCTGGATGCAAGTGGAGCAACGAACGAAACAAAACAACTGTGGACCAAACTGTAGGACCTGAAGAAATAAGATATGGGACGGAAGATAGAGAGCATCCGACACCCCAGGTTCGAAAGTATTATAGACCTTATTAAATAGGAAAGATATTTCAATGAAATGGTAGAAACTTCTCGGGAAGTCAAGCCTTATAATTTTAAGAAACAAAAGATGGGGCCTAAGTTAAAACTCGCGTAGCTCGCAAAAGCATTGTGCAATTATGTAGTTTTTTTTTTTTTGTAATCACACAGAACTGCGTAAGCTAGCGGCGCTTCACAGCGGCGGCGGTCGCGCAGGTCAAGTTGCGCGCATGCGCGCCGCGCGCGGCCTCGGCTCGATGACCGCTGAGGCGCGCGACCCCACCTCCGACCTGTACGCGCCACTCGCGCGACACGGGTACCAGGCGCGCAGGAGACACGCGGAGATTACCTACGATCCTACCTTACTGTGTAAGTAGTTTTTAGCTCTGTCATCTAGCAAATAAGAGCGAAAACACCGCGGCCATGACAACACACGACCAAACTTCAGCCATGTACGCTTGTAAGCGCCGCTGGCGCGACACGGTTACCAGGCGGGCAGGAGACACGCGGCGATCACATACGATCCTAGCTTACTGTGTGAGTGATTTTAAGGTCTATGATATAGCAAATAAATAAAGTGGCCAAGTGCGAGTTGGACTCGCCCATGAAGGGTTCCGTTACAGCAAGTAACATTATATACATAGTACACATAGTTCTTGTAGTTCGTTGTAACTTTGATCGAAGTTTCAATAATAGTGTATTTATGACGTACTAAAAAAAAAACTACTCATCAGATCGAGTTCAAACTAATTTTCGTTGGTAGTTTATATGGTAATGTACATCATTATATATTTTTTTAGATTTTTCATTCTCTTACTTTAAAAGTTAGAGGGGGGGGGGGGACACACATTTACCACTTTGGAAGTGTCTCTCGCGCAAATTATTCAGTGTACCCGAGCGTGACGGTAGAATCCAATTTACCCCCCACGAAAAATTTGTCTAGGCGCGCCTAAAGAAGTTTTCACTTCAATAAATCTACTTACCAAGTTTCAACAGTGTAGTTCTCATAGTTTCGGCAAAAAGTGGCTGTGACATACGGACGGACAGACAGACAGACATGACGAATCTATAAGGGTTCCGTTTTTACGTTTTACGGAACCCTAAAAAGAGCGAAAACACCGTGGCCACGGAGTCATTACGACACACGACCAAACTTCTAGACGTGTACGCGTCGTTAGCGTGACTAGGCTACCAGGCGCGCAGGAGACACGCGGAAATTACCTACGATCCTAGCTTACTGTGTAAGTGGTTTTAAGGTCTATGATCTAGCAGATAAGAGCGAAAACGCCTCGGCCACGGCACAATGACGGCCGCGGTGCGTGATCGTACCTCCGACCTGTACGCACCGCTCGCGCGATACGTGTACCAGGCGCGATGGAGACATGCGGAGGATACGATCCTAGCTTATTGTGTGAGTGATTACCTAGGATCCTAACTTATTGTGTGAGTGATTTTAAGGTCTATGATCTAGCAAATAAGAGCGAAAACGCCTCGGTTACGGCGACATGATGGCCGTGGCGCGCGACACCACCTCTGACCTGTACTGACTACACCGCTCGCGTGACACGGGTACCAGGCGCGCAGAAGTCACGCGGAGATTACATACGATCCTAGTGTAAGTGTTACTGGTACTGGAGAGGAAATGAAACCACGTCACTGTATAAACTGCTGACTATATTGATCTTAAACTATACCAGTGACGCGGGCGAGAGACTGATCGCTCGACCGCTGTCATCTTCTTATATACTAGTTCTGACACGTACAAACGTGCCCCCCACACTAGCTTACTGTGCGAGTGTATTGGAAATCCATGATCTGGCAAATAAGAGCGAAAAAATAATGCAATCTTCCCCAGCTCTAGAAGACCACCGCGAGTGTGAGCAGCCTCCGCCCTGGCTGCACAGCTGCGGCCAGGACCTCACCAAGACCTGTTCCGGGCACCACCTGCCCCGGGACGAGAATAAATATGAAAAGAGATTGAGGCAGCAGCAGCTGCATATCTTTCTCACTCTGGCACGCTCGGCGGTTTTGAGTTCACCCGCACGTGTATTTCATTCCCAAGCGTGACGCTGAGCTTCATTCTTCAGACACGAAAAATCTGTGTGTAATTCAAAAAAATCGTGATAATAAGGCTTTCTCCACTAGAGGAACAAACCGTAACACATGCAGCCTTCCCCAGCTCTAGAAGATCAATCTTCCCCAGCTCTAGAAGACCACCGCGAGTGTGCGCAGCCTCCGCCCTGGCTGCACAGCTGCGGCCAGGACCTCACCAAGACCTGTTCCGGGCACCACCTGCCCCGGGACGAGACGCAGCTCTGCGAGCGGGAGACGAAGTGGAGCGAGGAGTTTCTGGAGAAGCTGCATAATGATCTTAAAAGTAAGGATTCATCTCTCACGCCGGAGTGACACGAGGGTAGGTTAGCAAGCTAGTTTTACTAAGGTAGCATGGGGGTGATGGATCCTGGTGGTGATGCTTCCGGAGGGTGTTGGATCCTGGAGGTGATGGATCCTGGCAGTGATGGATCTTAGAGGTGATGCTTCCGAGGGGTGATGATTCCTGGGGGTATTAGATCCTGGAGGTGATGGATCCTGTAGTTGATGGTTCCTGGGGTTGATGGATCCTGGAGGTGAGTATTTCTAACTTTGTGTAGACGAAACTGAGGTTGCGTAGCGTTGTCCACACGAAGCTAGAAGTAGTAGCTTGCTATCCTAGATAGAAAAACTAGCCTCGTATCGCTCGGGCAGTATTAGTTTCTGGAGAAGCTGCATAATGACCTTCGAAGTAAGGGTCTTTTTTTAAATAAGATAGGATGAGTCACTTCACTGTATTGTAATCTATTTTCAGTCTATTCCACTATATTCTACTCAATTCAACTCTAGCCTACTCTGCTCTACTCTTGCAGAGGCGCGACTAGGCGCTGCGCTGGTGTCAGCGGGTCCGCTCCGAGTCCTCAAACCCAGACATGTACCCCCTGAGCCCCGTCCGAGCACGCCCGAGGTAGACTCCATCTCCGACGAGCGGGAGACGGCGCACCAGGCGGCGCTGACGCTGCAACGACTGGTGCGAGGACGGGCCGTCCAGTCTCTGGTAATTTCAACTATTTATCTTTAAAAAAAATTGGCAGTCATAGGAACTGCCGATAGAAGTGATGTGATAGCTTGCTTACCTTGGAAACTACACGGGTGTAACCGGAGGGCGTGGCCTCGCCATCTTGGCATGGCCATCTAGAAATGCGTCAGCATTTCCCATTGGCTGATGCGTTTCTAGATGGCCATGCCATGATGGCCTGTCCACGCCCTTTCAGCATTTCCCATTGGCGGACGTATTTCTAGACGGCCAATAGCCATGGTCCCGAGTTTACCCGAAGCTTTCTTATCATACCCGAGCGTGACGAATGAATTCAATTCACAGCCCACGAAAAATCTGTCTAGGCGTGCCTAAAGAAGTTTTCACTTCAAAAATGACACAACCGGCTGCAATTGGGATGATGACTGGATCAAAAATGTACCATTCAAATTACTCCGTCAGGGTGATTGTGGAAAAAATTGAGCCACGATTTTTCGAGATCTTGCAAAATCATAATCAGCGTCATTGTCCCCACGCTGGCCTAGTGGGGGGTTGTGGATGAGAGCTGGGTCGTCCAGTCTCTAGTAAGCTGAACTAAAGGTGTGATGTCATGGGACATTAGGTGAGAACGAAGTTCGTCAACTATCTCAAACAATATCTCTGGGTGACGACCGCGGTGCAATGCTAGATCATGATTTTGAATGATTCTCTCCAAGCTTTTTTAATAGCATAGTGTGAACAGGACATGTGCCTGATGGTAAGCAACATGCCTGCCACATAACAGCGCAGAGACACGCAGCTATTGGGTACACGAAGAGTCCAAATCATTACCTAGCACTGCACTGCGTTCGTAACCCAGAGATCTAAGATGTTATATCTCTAAGCCCTGTAATTTCTCTGGAAGCATTGCCTTTCAAACTGGAATACAGTAATGTTAGCACATTACTGCTTGGCGGCAGAATAACTGGCAAAGGTGTGGTACTTCCCCAGGCGGGCTCTGCCAAGGTCATATCACTACTAGTTGCTTCTTGTTTCTGTGCTGTTTGGGCAGGCATGTTGCTTACCATCAGTTGCTTGTCTCGAGTCCTATACTATGCCGTAATACAACTTTTGACGTGACAACGTCTTATAATTCGATGAAGCCGGCTGCACGCCCGCAAAACATGACGTCATGTAACGTTACCGCCGTTACCTCGCCGCCGGCGTTACCTCGCTCTAAGGCGTAGTTGAAGTTGTCACGTTCAACTAACGTCAGTAACCCGACTTTACAGACAACCATTATTTTCCATTCTTTTCGAATTCTCGCCACTTTTTACTTTAAAAATAAACTCTTTTACTTCGACTCATGTTTAGATGTACGAGGGTCGCACCCGGGCCGGTGAACTGACCGAGGAGTTGAAGACGACCCACGGTCTGCAGAAGGAGGACCGCTGGAGGATCGCCAAGGAGGAGGCCAAGTCGAGGGAGTACACGTCTCTTAGGACCGAGGCTGAACAAAAGGTGAGATACAAGTAGGACGAGTATTAGTACGAGTGCGAGTATGAGTATGAGTACGAGTGAGAGTACGGAGTACGAGTCTCTCCTTGCGAGAAAAGGTCTCTAGTCCCAGTAATTATATTAATAATAATTCTTTATTTGTGTAAATGGATATTTCAAGATGTATAGATAGGAGGACCGCTGGAGGATCGCCAAGTCTAGGGAGTACAAGCAGTGTATCGTCACTCGCTCAAGGTCGCGCGGTTTTAGCCTACCGCTAGACCGTGCCTCCCAGGGGACAAGTGCCAGTCGGTTGTCGGACGCACGGCTGAGCGCTCGCGCAACACGTTTCCCGCGCATATTGTTATTAGATATGGCGACAACCCTCCGCGCTAGACAGGGACAGAGTTACGCGTTAGAAAGAGCGCAAATGTTTATTTGAAAATCGCGACAGGTATTGCGAGCTGAATTGAACTTTGTTGTGTCCCAGCAAGAGTCGCTATTTATATAATTGTTTTCGGTAAGTGAGGCTTCTGTACTAATATTTATTCTGTGGTACAAGGACCGAGCCTGAACAAAAAGTGAGATGCAAGTGGTACGAGTATAAGTACGAGTATGAGTATGAGTACGTGTATGAGTACGAGTAAGAAGCCGAGTAAGAGTTTACGAGTACGGATATGAGTACGAATTAATTGTACATTGAGATAGATAATAGAAATTTAAATAAAATCAGAGGGATAGGTATATAATAAGTACCGATTTTGAATAATATCAGAATGAAGAGTGAAACCGGAGGACGTGGCTATGAGCATGGCCATCTAAAAATGTGTCAGCATTTGCAATGGGAAATGCTGACGCATTTCTAGATTGGCAATGGCTATGGTCCCGAGTTTACCCGAAGATTTCATATCATTCCTGAGGATGACGCTAGAATTGAACTTATTATACTTAGCCTCATAATTTCTTTAATAAAGAGGGAACGAAGAAGTGTGGGAAAAAAGTACGAGTATTATTTAAGTCCACTGTTTTGTTGTCTACTTTTGTGATAAGAACGTCAAAGTTGTGGAATACGTTGCCTGAGTGGTTTTTTACCGATGGTTACAATCTTTGTGTCTTCAAATCGAGAGTGAATGGGTTTCTTCTAGGTAAACACGCTCCATCGTATAGTCGCTCAACATCAGGTGGGATAGCGGTCAAGCTTAAACCCATAAAAGTTTTAAAAAACACTCATTTTTGCACAGCCCACGAAAAATCAGTCTGAGACGCGCCAAAAGAAGTTTTCACTTCAAAATCTCCGTTGTTGTGTGACAGGTAGACGCGATCGCAGCTCTGGTGGACGAGCTATGCGGAGGAGCAGTCTCGGCAGCTCTGGACTTCCTCGAGAAAGAGCTGAAACGGCTGAAAGAGGAGCGGAGACAACACGCGTTCATACTTATAGCCAGTAAGTTGCATATAATACAGTTAGCCCAGGCGAGTTAGTTCAAAAATCAACGTCTTATAATTCGATGAAGCCGGCTGCACGCCCGCAAAACATGACGTCATGTGCCGTTAACGCCGTTACCTCGCCGCATGACGTCATGCGGCGTTACCTCGCTCTAAGGCGTAGTTGAAGTTGTCACGTTCAACTATCGTCAGTAAACCGACTTTACAGACAACCATTTTTTAACACGCTTTTAAATTAACTTCACTTGTAACTATGTACATATGTAAGAAAATCTTGGAATCTTAATTTAACCCACTTCCCGGTCTTCGATTAGGATGACATTTTGCACACGCTCTGAGTTCTGATGACAATACATGACTAAGAAACGTCATTACAAATCTAATATGGCTGCCTCCCCAAGATGGGGGACTGGCTGTTTGAAATCCACCCCCATGATCAAATGAAAGGGTTTGCTGTCAGGAATACGAAAAAATAGTCACGTGACTTAAATCCAATATGGCGGACGTCCAAGATGGCGGACAGGCTATTTGAAATGCAGCACCCCGGTGACATTTTTTTTTTTTTTGAAAAAAAAAATTACCCCCGTTTCAGGGGTATTAAATTAAAGGGTTGGCTGAATGGGGTACGAAAAACATAATATTTTGTCATTTTTAGTGCGTGCTAAAAGCGTGTTTTTAGTTTTTAGGGTTCCGTAAAACGTAAAAACGGAACCCTTATAGATTCGTCATGTCTGTCTGTCTGTCTGTCTTTCCGTCCGTATGTCACAGCCACTTTTTGCCGAAACTATGAGAACTACACTGTTGAAACTTGGTAAGTAGATGTATTCTGTGAACCGCATTAAGAGTTTTACAAAAGTTTAAAAAAAAAACAAAAACTAGGGGTGCCCCCCATACTGAGAACTGAAGCTCAAAATTTTTTTTTTCATCAAACCTACACGTGTGGGGTGTCTATCGATAGGTCTTTAAAAATGATGTTGAGGTTTCTAATATAATTTTTGTCTACACTGAATAACTTGCGCGAGAGACGCTTCCAAAGTGGTAAAATGTGTGTCCCCCCCCCCCCCCTCTAACTTCTAAAGTAAGAGAATGAAAAAACTAAAAAAAATATATGATGTACATTACCATGAAAACTACCAACGAAAATTAGTTTGAACTCGATCTGATGAGTAGCTTTTTTGTAGTACGTCATAAATACACTATTATTAAAATTTCGATCAAAGTTACAACGAACTACAAGAACTATGTGTACTATGTATATTATGTTACTTGCTGCAACGGAACCCTTCATGGGCGAGTCCAACTCGCACTTGGCTACTTTATTTAAACTATTTGTATAGTATTTATGCCAGAAATACCGACTTGGGGCCCATAGCAAGTCAAAACATTATTATTTTGCTTTTATACCGATTTTAATATTTACCCCCTAATTGCAAACAAGTTATCGAAAAGAAATCACTTACGTAGGGTTCCCGGCGTCGTCCAAAGCCCAGTTTGGTCGAGAGGAATAAGGAACGGGGTCAGAAAAGGGAATATGTGGACACCAAACCAGACGATATCGAGGCGACCTCCCGAATTCCCGTTCCAGCAGAAGCAACGGTCCGGCGTTGTAGAAGCGGCCAATCCAGCAGCCACTTCACAATTAATAGTCCAGCACTAATCCAGTAGTAATTAACACAGTTCACGCCAATAGTGTATTCCCGTAGCACTATAACACTTTTATCCCGAAAAACACCAGTCTTTCCCGCGAACAGAGACAATGTCACTTTTTTATCCCGAAAAGGCACCAGTTTTACAAAATACAAGGCGTCGCTCGAACGTACCGGCGAAACGAGACAACGTCACTTGACAGCCGGCTGTCAAAACATAGATCCGCTATATTTCGATGGCCGATATAATGTTGCCCGATTATACGGAACAAGACCCCCGACCAATTGAACTCCAGCTCAATTTTAGAAACCAGTATTTAGTAGTAGTATTTAGTAGTATCCGGACCCCAAATAAAACGAAATTCCCAACTTTGACCCGAAAGTGGAAATCAAACCAAAAAAAAACACTTTACCAAAAATAGTAATAAAATTAAATTAAATTTTAACCTTGAAAACACGTATATCTAATAAAGAGGCAAGCGGGCCAGAGAGGACACCGCGCGCTGAAGTCTGGAACCAGAAACCAGAATCTCCGCCACGCGGGGTGTGCCATCAGTACCAGATATCAATTTTAAAATACGTCCCCTACGCCAAAGTAGGGGGGCCAAATTTGCCTCCTTTAATAATACTAAGTCCCCTTCCCGAGGGGCCTCCGTCCTATCTGTCCATTTTACCCGCTGTTGCAACAGATGCAAGTACTCGGCCGACCAGCGCCTCCAGAAGTCTTGACTTATTTGCTGCAATAACTGAAAACGGGACAGGCGTCCGGGGCGCTCATCCTTCCAGGGATACTCCGGCAACGCGGTTAAAGGCTGACCGATCAAGAAGTGACCCGGCGTCAAGACTTCTAGATCGTTAGGGTCAGGCGAGATTGGACAGAGAGGACGGGAATTAAGCACTGCCTCCACGCGGCATAGTACCGTGACTAACTCTTCCCAAGTTAACACGGTCTCCCCGATGACACGGCGGAGATGGGTTTTAGCAGACTTCACCGCAGCCTCAAAAATTCCTCCCCAGTGAGGACAGGCCGGCACACTAAATTGCCAGCTGATTCCCCGCTGGGCGAGAGCCAGACTTAAACTATTATTACCAGAATTTAAAAAATTATTAACTTCGCGTAAATAATTCGCCGCCCCTCGATAATTTGTGCCATTGTCCGAACGTATTAAAGAGGGTACTCCTCTTCGCGCTACAAAGCGATCCAGCGCCGCGACAAAGGCCTCCGTAGACAGCGCAGAGACCAGCTCCAGGTGGACTGCTTTGGTGGCCAAACACACAAAGACGCACAGGTAGGCTTTAACGACCTTGGCGTTACGCAACGTCGATGACTTGACCGAGAAGGGCCCAGCAAAGTCCGTTCCGACCCCGTCGAACGGCCTCGAGGGAGAAATCCTATCCGGAGGAAGATCTCCCATCATGGGCTGCATGGTAGACGCCTTGAGCCTATAACAAGGGACACATCTAAACAGCACCTTTCGGACCGCCCTGCGAGCCGACAAGATCCAGAATTCACGCTGCAACACAGCGAGAAGCGCGCCACATCCAGCGTGCGCGTTACCGATATGCCGATCGGTGATCAGCAGGTCCACCAGAGGACCTCCTTTCGGTAGCAACAGGGGGTGCCTGCTGCCGTACGGCAGGTTGGCTTTCCGGAGCCGACCTCCTACGCGCAGAAGACCATCCTGATCTGTGAAAGGGTTCAACTTGGCGACCGCACCCTTCAAGCGAGCGCGTCCGCAGCGCAGCGCCTCAAGTTCCGTCGGAAACCTCTCACCCTGCACCAGCCGAATGAGGTGCAGCAAGGAACTCCGACGCTCCTCCACAGTGGCGATCTGGTCACTCCTCCTCTGACGAGGGTGACGACAGTTGTGGATGAAGCGTTTAATCCAGCTAGTTACCCCCAACAACTTATCCAGCTTGCTGTAACGACCCGTCAACCAGTCAGGGTCTGGGGGCACTTCCGCCACAATCGCATGCACGCGGACTCCGGGCAGCTCCGCTCGCTCCGAGTCTGCGCCGAGAGCTGGCCAGGAAGCTTCTGGCTCCCGCAGCCAGTCCGGACCCCACCATAAGGGGTGATCAACTAGCTCCGGCGCGGAACAGCCGCGCGAAGCACAGTCAGCGGGGTTCAACTCACCCGGGACATGTCTCCAAACCATGTCCAGTCCAATGTTTTGGATTTGGGAAACCCGATTTCCCACAAAAGTCTCCAAGGTATGAGGGGCTGCTCGTAACCAGGCAAGTACGACCTGACTGTCTGACCACGCATAGACCTTCCGGATGTCTATCGAGGTGGACAGTTCCTGATATACGTGCTTAAGCAGCCGAGCAAGTAATGTGGCTCCGCTCAATTCCAGTTTCGGAATAGTGAGTCGTGTCCTGATAGGAGCTACCTTGCTCTTCCCCAATAAGAGCGTGACATTGACGTGGCCTCCAGCGTCAACTGTACGCAAGTACACAGATGCGGCATAGCCCAGCTCGGACGCATCACAGAACCCGTGCAGGCTGATCCGGCTACAGCCTGGTGGCAGAATGCGCCGGGGCAACGCCACTCGATTAACTCGAACGCGACCGTTTCGAGGTCAGATATCAAACGAAGCCAAATGTTAAGCGAGTCTCCGACCAGGGGGTCGTCCCATGAGACCTTCAGAGTCCAAAGTCGCTGTAACAGACACTTGGCTGCGAACAAAACCGGACTAATCCAACCGTTTGGATCAAACATCCTGGCGCTGGTGGACAAAACCGTCCGTTTTGTCCACGCGCGTGTGGTTTCCAGTGCCACCCGAAAGGTGAAGATGTCAGCAACCGGTTGATACTGCATGCCCAGAACCGCAATCCCGTGCGGATCGTCACCTTCCTCAAAGAGCCCGGGATCCTGCTGGTGATCGTCCGGGATACCAGCCAGGACGTTAGGGTCGTTAGAGAGCCATTTCCGAAGCTCATAGCCTCCAGATGCGAGAAGCTCTGTAAGCTCATCCCGGAGCAACAGAGCTTCCTCCACCGTCTGCGCACCAGTGCAAACGTCGTCCACGTACAGGTCGCGTTCCAGAACTGCGGCTGCACGTGGGTACCGAGCCCGTTCTTGCTCCGCCAACTCCAGCAGTGAGCGGATCGCAATGAAGGGGCTTGATCTCAACCCATAGGTGTTGGTGTTCAACTCATACACCATCATAGGGTCCTGAGGACTTTCCCGCCAGAGGATCAACTGGAACCTCCTGTCCTCGGGGTGTATGACCGTTTGTCGGAACATCATACGGATGTCCGCTCCCAACACCACCTGATGCCTACGGAAATTCAGGATGATGTCTACAATATCCCGATGTAACTTCGGTCCAGCGTGGAGGCACTGGTTCAGTGACACTCCTGTCGAAGTCGGAGCGGATCCATCGAACACCGTCCTGAGTTTGCCTGTCGACGCTTTCAAAACAGCGTGATGAGGCAAAAAGTAGTGGTCCATGGTCGACCAGTCGTCGCGAGCCGGAGACATGTGGCCCAGTGCCTCATACTCCCTCATGAACTCGATGTACTTTTCCCGAAGTACAGGATCTCGAGCCATGCGTCGCTCCATGGACCTGAGCCTTTTCTCGGCCAATGATCGAGACTGGCCCAGACGCGGGGGGTTATCCCGGAAAGGCAGCCTAGTCTCCAATCGCCCAGAAACCATTCTCCGAGTGTGAGCCTGATAAAAGTTCTCACACTCCACGTGCTCGGGATCCAGCCGAGACACGGTAGGCGGCTCTTCGATCTCCCAGAACCTCTGCATGATCTGAGCGAGGGCCGTTCCCGTAAAAGAAGCCTGATTCGACTGCTGCCACTCATCCACCATTCCCAAAATGGCGTTCCCGTAGATGGTGGGCAGCGCCATCAGCGAAGACTGGTCCAACAGTCTAGGCTTCCCGTTCATGATGTAACCCAGTACATCAGAACCCAACAAAAGATCTACCGGACCCGCCATCCCGAAGCGGGGATCCGCCAACCTGAGACCCTTAGTACAGGACAAAAGATCCGGATCTATGTCCGCCTGAGGAAGCCAACCGACAACCGAATCCATGACGGTGGCCCTGACCGCAATCCTTTCCGAATAGGAATGTACGGACGAGAAGGAGAGGCGGGTCTGTCCAGCCGACCGCACCTCTGTGTTCCCGACTCCCCGCAACGGAGTCGGTGACGGAAACCTAGCCAGGCCCAGGCGATGAGCAACCCGGGTTGTTAAAATACACCCCTGGGACCCTGTGTCCAAGAGCGCTCGTATCCGGACGTAGTCGCCTCTTGGACCCCAAACCCTTAACCAGAGGGTGGGCAGCAGGACCACCGGTTGATCCTGTGCCAAGGGAACGGAGGCTAGTCAATCCCTCCGAGGCCCGTCCGAACCCGTCGGACTACCGGGCCCAGCCCAATATGGCTGCCGAGTCATAAGGGCCATCGGAGGGGGGGCATATCCAGCTGCCCTGCCATACTGAAAGTAGGGCGGGTGGTAGTCCAGCCTCGGATGCTCATGGAGGGGAGGCGTGTACGCCCTCCATTGCATTAATCGCGGATCCAGCGGCGGAGAAGGATAACGCTGGGGAGGTGGCCCCCGTGGTGACTCCGGTATCACCCCTCCACCTCTCCAGTTCGCCCGCGTCCGCGCGGGCTGTGAGGTCGGTGACCGAGCCACGTGTAGGACGCCCCTTGTTGGGCTGCCCGGTGCTGCCGTGGGTTGGGGTGGAGGGGGTGTGCTCCACGCTGTAGCCACTTCATTGTTGTACAATGCGTGGCTCTGCGTGGGAGCGCCCCCGCCCGTGGAGGGCCCCCTCCCTGAGGGCTGTCGACCAGCACCATCGCTCCTGGTGCACAAGAGCTGGTGGTGTGGTCCCCCACACCCAGGACACGGCCGTGCCGTGGGGCAGTCATTGTACAAATGACCCCCCAGGCACCCGTAGCACCGACGCAACTTCCGAACGATCCCTCGTCGGTCGGAATTCGTCCTCGCAAGCAGGGCTGGACACTGCACCAGCGCGTGAAGCTGGCCACAGTTCGGGCAATCCTGCTCCGACGCAGTCGTCACCGTCGCCGTCCGCTTTACCCCACCCAGAGTGCGGGGATTGGTAGGTCGCGGTCCTGTTCCGGCAGGGCCACGAGCTGACGCGGCGGGCTGCGCCTCCTGAGGCGCCGACTCTGCCATCCTCGCCTCCCACTCCAGGACCCGAAGTAGCTCCTCAAACGTGGGGAAGACCTTCGGGTCTGCGTGAAGGCCCCTTTCTCGCTCGAATCGGGCGCGCAACTCCAGCGGCACCTTGCCCAGCAGGATGTGGACCAGCAGAAACGACCAGTGTTCCACTGGCAGTCCCAAGCTGCGCAAGGCGTTGTACGCCACCTTCACGGGCGTGAGGATTAGCGGCCTCAACTGAGACCTCTCAGTCACCTTCGGCAGCCCCAGTATTTGGGACACGTGAGCGTCGGCGAGGAGCCGAGGGTTTTGGAACCTCGTCTCCAGCAACTCCATCGCCGTGCCGAAGTTGTCGTCGTCCAGCTCCAGGTGCTGGATTAGGGAGAGTGCCTCACCCTCCAGTGACGTGCGGAGATACGCCAGTTTCTCCGCCCTCGTCAAGTCGGTGCGTGAATCTACGAGAGAGGCGAACATACTCCGGAAGCCGCTCCACTCTCGCAGGTTACCTGTGAACCTGGGCAAGTCCAGGGTGGGAAGGCGTCCCACTACACCCGAACCCGCATCCCTGATGACGGGTCCCGAGCTCGCCCTTCCCTGACGAGACCTCTCCAGCTGGCGAACCCTTTCGGAGACCTCGTCCTACACATCCAGGATGCGCCGCATGTCCGCGTCAATCCTCTCCATCTGGTCCTCAGGTGGAGGCGGCCTTGCATCCCGCAGCGATCCTGTGCTCCTCTCAGCGATCTCCAGGCGCCTGTCGAGGTGTTCTGCCCTGTTTAATAGCGCCTCCTCCCGGTCTCTCCTGCCGACCAATCCTTGCAAGGATTCAAACCATCGGAGCTGGTTGGCCAAATCCGAAGCCATTTTAAATTTAAATTTAAATTTTAAATTAACCTAAAGTTCGGACAATGTCACAACAAATATATCCGCAACCTATTAAACCGGATACCACTTAATACTAATTTCCCGACAGTTTGGGGAGAAATTATAAACTGGGAACCCCCAAATATCTGGCCTACCCGATATATTTTCCCAGAAAACTAAAAACAAAACAGGGGTATTTACGGCTAACCGCGCTCTGTCTACCAGAAAATGTATAGTATTTATGCCAGAAATACCGACTTGGGGCCCATAGCAAGTCAAAACATTATTATTTTGCTTTTATACCGATTTTAATATTTACCCCCTAATTGCAAACAAGTTATCGAAAAGAAATCACTTACGTAGGGTTCCCGGCGTCGTCCAAAGCCCAGTTTGGTCGAGAGGAATAAGGAACGGGGTCAGAAAAGGGAATATGTGGACACCAAACCAGACGATATCGAGGCGACCTCCCGAATTCCCGTTCCAGCAGAAGCAACGGTCCGGCGTTGTAGAAGCGGCCAATCCAGCAGCCACTTCACAATTAATAGTCCAGCACTAATCCAGTAGTAATTAACACAGTTCACGCCAATAGTGTATTCCCGTAGCACTATAACACTTTTATCCCGAAAAACACCAGTCGTTCCCGCGAACAGAGACAATGTCACTTTTTTATCCCGAAAAGGCACCAGTTTTACAAAATACAAGGCGTCGCTCGAACGTACCGGCGAAACGAGACAACGTCACTTGACAGCCGGCTGTCAAAACATAGATCCGCTATATTTCGATGGCCGATATAATGTTGCCCGATTATACGGAACACTATTATTGTGTTTAAATTAGTATGTGTAAGTATATTTATGTTGTAAATAGAATGTTATTAATAAATCCCACTAATCCTACTAATATTATAAATGTCAATGTATGGATGTTTGGATGTTTGTTGCTCAATCACGTTCTAACGTATGAACGGATCGGGCTGAAATTTGGAACACAGATAGATTATAGTCTGGAAGAACACATAAGCTACTTTTTATCACGAAAAAACAACGGGAACTACGCGGGTAACACCGCGGGGCGCTGCTAGTATATTATAAATGTGAAAGTATGGATGTTTGTCGCTCAATCACGCCGTAACATATGAGCGGATCGGGCTGAAATTTGGAATACAGTTAGATTATAGCCTGGAAGAACATATAGGCTATACATCCCGGGAAAATAACGGGAACGACGGGAACGGGAACTACGCGGGTATAACCGCGGGGCACTGCTAGTAAACAAATAAATATTGGTGGACAGTTTACACACAACATCATCTGACCCCAAACTAAGCAAAGCTTGTAATATAGCGGCCAGATAGCTGATACCATACTTATATAGTTTTAAATACATACTTATTTACTTATTATTACACATAGAAACACCCAGACACAGTACAAATAATTGAATTCGTCACACAAATATTTGCACTGGGTGGGAATTGAACCCACGACCCTCGGCTTCGCAGGCAGAGTTACTACCCACTAAGCCACGAGGCCAGTCTATTTATTTATTTAATGTAGTGATTAGTACTCGTGATGTTGTTGATAAATGAAAACAAATGGATATGCCAAGGGCCATGTAACTTTTTTTAGTATCTAATCCGTGCACGGTTGCCTAGAAGAGATCGCTATAAGCGATAAGGCCGCCAATTGAAATGTTATGTTTTATATATTTAGTTAATTGTTTTTTGCATTGTGGCTTTTCATAAAGAGTTTTGTTATCTTATCTTACGTTTCAGTGCGCGAGAAGACGATGAGAGAGGCCGCCGAGGCTGGTCGGAGGCAGAAAGAGGCCCACAGACTGCGGGAACACGATGAAATGTTCAAACAGGTTCGTCAAACATACCATTAACATTTACAAATTAAATTAAAAAATAAAAATAATTTTCTAAAAAAAATTTTCGCCGAAAAAAACAAAAAGTGGCCAAGTGCGAGTTTGACTCGCCTATGAAGGGTTCCGTTGCAGCAAGGAACCTAATATACATAGTACACATAGTTTTTTTAGTTCGTTGTAACTTTGATCGAGATTTTAATAATAATGTATTTATGACGTACTAAAAAAAAACTACTCATCAGATCTAGTTCAAACCAATTTTCGTTGGTAGTTTACATGGTAATGTACATCATATATTTTTTTTAGATTTTTCATTCTCTTACTTTAGAAGTTAGAGGGGACACACATTTTACCACTTTGGAAGTGTCTCTCGCGCAAATTATTCAGTGTAGACGAAAATGATTTTAGAAACCTCAACATCATTAGGGTTCCGAAAAACGTAAAAACGGAACCCTTATAGATTCGTCATGTCTGTCTGTCTGTCTGTCTGTCTGTCCGTCCGTATGTCACAGCCACTTTTTGCCGAAACTATGAGAACTACAGTGTTGAAACTTGGTAAGTAGATGTATTCTGTGAACCGCATTAAGATTTTTACAAAAGTTTTTTAAAAAAACAAAAATTAGGGGTGCCCCCCATACTGAGAGCTGAAGCTCAAAAATTTTTTTTCATCTAACCTACACGTGTGGGGTGTCTATCGATAGGTCTTAAAAAATGATGTTGAGGTTTCTAATATAATTTTTGTCTACACTGAATAACTTGCGCGAGAGACGCTTCCAAATTGGTAAAATGTGTGTCCCCCCCCCCTCTAACTTCTAAAGTAAGAGAATGAAAAAACTAAAAAAAATATATGATGTACATTACCATGAAAACTACCAACGAAAATTAGTTTGAACTCGATCTGATGAGTAGTTTTTTTTTAGTACGTCATAAATACACTATTATCATAGAATAGATAATACAGATAGAACGGACACTCCCCACCCCCCGCCAATTTCAAGTTTCCTCCCCCTCGCGGACGCGAGGCGGATTCAACGAAGGGTTATATCGGACGATAATTTTCTATGAGAATACGACCATGATGCTGTATTATTTAACAAAATGGTACCAAATTTTTCGTCTATTATACGAAACAAGAATAAGAGATTTTTCATTTCATAAGAATTATTACAAAGATTGAATCATTTTTATAAACTGTGTTAAGCTATTCTGGTTAGAAGTACGCGCCAACACAGAAGTCCTGTGACGAAATTATTAAACTCGTTGTTTTTAAACTGCGGCTTTCGTTAATCGTTGTGAAATACGTCAGTGGCGCCAATAACGTATGGTAACGAGTGATGGCGCGGAATTTACGAAGTCACTAGTCACTAGTGTTGCCAATTTAGTGGATTTTTTTACTAAGATTGCTACTATTCAGATTTATTGGTAAGTGATTATTTCTTAGCATTCAACCGACTCAAATAAAAGAAAGAGGTTCTATATTAGACTATCTGTACTTTTATGTGCGTCCATGTATATATTATGTCGGTTAGTAGTGAACAATGAATATAGGATTTCATCTAGTAGTCACAGATTACAAAAATAAAACCAGATGGAGCACGCAGAACAGAGCTACTGAAGCAGACAAAAGAAATACAAACGCCGAAGCAAATACAAACTCCAGTCAGTATGAAACGGACTTCCGTGTTGTACGGAAGTCCCGTGTGATTTTAAGTTTTGTTTTAAAATATGCCGTCTTGTGTCTTAAAACATTGCAAACAATGTTCCCAAAAACAAAAAAAAGGAAATACGAATATAATTTCATAGTAAAATTTGAATATTTTTACTGTTATTTATATAATTTAGGCGATTTCATTTTGGTGATGAATGGAACACAACACCTCAACGAAAATAGGGTAGTGTGGCGATACTAAATGGAAATTATTTTCCCTGAATTTAGGGTAAAATATATATTATATATTTTTTTAGATACTCGTAGACCAAATTATTGATGGGCATTGTATTATTCAATTTTAATATAATTTCAAATTTAATTTTGGTAAATGTTAAATTTGTAAAATGTGTAATTTATGACATAAAAATGTACAAAAAACAAAATCGTTAATACATCATAAAATTTGTTTGTGTATTTATTTATTTCGTTAGTGGCACCACTGCCTAAAATAATACAAATTTTGTTGGATAATGAACGGAAAAAAATATGGAAGAGATCGCTTTTAGCGAAAAGATCGCCTTTTGTGCCCATTTTGTTTTGTTATTATATTTGTTACTTCTTGTCAACTTTGTTTATGGTGCCAATAAAGTGTTTTGTATTGTATTGTAATGTCATTCGATATATTATCTAAGTGAAACGGTGGCAATATAATTGTATATAAAATGATGGTTTATAAAATAAAACATTTGTTGAAGGAAGATATTTTTCAAGTTAATATTATGCATAACGTTGTTTGTAAAAATACATATTTTTATATTGTTAAGTTTTTTAATATTATACGGTTACTTGATTTTAAAGTCTTGTTTTGTCTAAAAAAGGTGAATAATAAGTGAACTGTTAAAATGATTATTTTGTTAGTTTTTTTTGTTTGTTGTTTGGACCTATAACATACAGGTAGCCTATATGCATTTTATCAAAAATAGTTTGGTGGTTTGGTTGTTTGTTTGAATTTAAATTTAAGATGGTTGTTTTAATTTTTGTTTAACCATCTAAGTGAGTAAATTACACTAATATTATTATTTGCGATTCAAGTTAATTTCTAGTTGCATGCAAAATCAAAATTCTTTTCTTCATAGAATGGAAATAGTAGTAACAATAACAAGAAATCCTTGCATAATCGGTGTAATAATATTAATATTTTAAAATATCAATTGATGTGTTTATTATACGTGAAGATTTCCCAAGCTAAGACAACAATAGTGGGACTTTTTTCTTAAGACTGACAACATTATACAAGTAATTTGGAACGTTGATTTGACAATTTTAAGTCAACATGACTAATTACGGGCTTCACAGTGTTGTTCACGAAGGTTCCATCTGTGTTTTATTTCTGTAATCTGTGCTAGTAGTATGCTTATTTAAGATTTCGCAACAACCGTTCATTAAAAGCAGTAAGAGGATACGAGTACATTGACTATTGGAATGGATAGTTCCAAAAAAAAAATTAACGATATTTTTAAACTATAACTTATTCAGTAATTAATGGCTTTGACATTGACTTATAAACTTTACCGGTTCTAGTACTACCGGTACTACTACGATTTAGTTTCATTTTTAACCAACTTCAAAAAAGGAGACGGATCTCAATTCGTTTATATGTTTGTTACGTGATAGTTCCATTTATTGTGAAACAAAGGGCATAAGCCCAAATCACATTGAAAAAACCCAGGTGCCACACCTGGGTTTTTTGATGTACCTCGGATTTTAAGTTATTAGTAATAATATTCTAAACTATCATCATCATCCGTTTGAGTGGCTAACCTGCGTTTTTTTGCCTGTAGAAGTTCGTGTCAAAAGCTCGTTTTATGGAACAAAATATATTGTATAATTTGGTGTTAATGATATAAAAATAATATATACCGGCTGAGTCATAAAGATATATATCAAACAATGCACAAATATGCTTAGGTTCTTTTCACGATGGGTGGCCTTGGAATTGAATTCAAATTTAACGAGTGTAAGTAAAATAATTCATGATAATACGCTTATTTTTTTTTATTTTTTTTTTTCGCGGGTAGGTGTGAATGTATTGACACATAATTTTGATAACTCTCTAAAATATATTTAATTAAAAACAGTTAAAGTTAATATTATTGTGAGATTTATGCATAGAAGCAATTTTTAATACCTATTACCTGCCACAGAGTGTCATCTTCGCTTTCAAATCACTGTGCTTTAAAATATTTGTCATTGTTTACATAACCTCTGTGCAACAATAACCAAATGGATGCCATCCAGCAGTCATTTCAACAGATGATGGCCACTTTTCATCAAAGGCTTGACACTATCGAAGTTCAGCTCCCTGGTACCAAGTCTCCATACAGCTCGGACACTTTGACAGTCGAGTTCCGAGCGCTACAAGAACAATTAGCTATGCTGGCACAGCAAATTGATCATCAAGAGATGAGGTCACGAAGGAAGATCTTGCTGTTACATGGGCTCCCTGAGGAACAAGAAGAGAAAACGGATGAATTGGTGTCCATAGTAGTGTCTGACAGATTGAAGTTGGCAAATTTTACATCATCAAATATCACAAGATGTCATCGGATGGGTCGTGCAGCAGAGGGCAAATCAAGGCCGGTATTGTTTAAATTACAGGATGTTAACCTTCGCGATAGAATATGGTCAGCTAAAAGTTCTCTTAGGAACTCAGGAGTCACATTATCTGAGTTCCTAACGAAGACGCGGCATGACTTGTTCATGGCGGCTCGTCGACGTTTCGGCATTACAAAATGTTGGACGAGGGAGGGGAGCATATTTGTTCTGGGGCCGGATGGTGTGCACCATCGCGTGAATAAGATGGATGACCTCGGCAGCATACAGGTGAAGGACCCAACTGCGGGTGCCGCTACCACTCCGACTGCGGGCGCTTCAACATCCACAGCCTCAAAGCCACTGGTTACAACGAGTCGAATAGTGGCTACCGGCGCCAACGCAAAGGAATCCAAAGGAGCAAGACCGAGACGTGACAATAAAGCCAAGTGATGAAATATCTTACTAACCTTATTAATACTATTAGTCTTTGGTAATATGTCCATATCTGGGAGTAGTCAGGAAACACTTTTTTTTTTAATTTATACTCTTGTTATCTCTTATACTATCCATGAACTAACTTATACTTGTTTACTAATTTACTTCTTGCAAAAATTCGAATGTATTTTTTTTATTTTTTTTAATCGAACGAATTGTAGTGTGGCATGACATTAATGAACTCCATGCCGAGGGTAAGGTCTTGAATCGAGTCGCCTGAATTTAGGGAGGGGAGGGGTGGAGGGGGGTGGGGGGGAGGGGAGGGGAACACCCCCCCACCATTTTCGCCTGCCGGAATCGCGTAGTTTTTTTTAAATTTAATATCAAAGATCATTTTATCTACTCTATTTAAACACTTTTACACCTAACCTTGGGGGAGGGGGAGTGGGTAGGAGGGGGGGTTAGGGGCAGGGAACCCCCCCCTGAAATTTTCCCCTGCCGGAACTGCATAGTTTTTTTTAAATTTAATATCAAAGATCATTTTGTCTACTCTACTAAAACACTTTTACACCTAAATTTAGGGCGGGGGAGAGGGGTAGAGGGTGGGGCTAGTTGTATCTGTCATCTGGACCTAACAGGTCAGAGTTGGATATGTCACTAATTTCGACCTAACCGGTCTAACTTGGACTCTGGGTGGGCTCCCGCCAGAAGCTCTTGCGGTCGCCCCTGAATGTTGCTTCGCCACACTCAGCCTTCGTTTCGCTACGGAGGTCGCCGGCTCGCTTCGCTCGCCACCTTCCCCCTTCGCTCAACTCGACTTCATGCGGCGAAGCAACATTCAGGACCTCCCTTGAGCTTCTGGCTCCCGCATTTTTTATAAACACTCTAGGGGTAGTAGCCACAAGACTAGGTGGAGTCGGGGTGCTCTGTGTCGGTTTTGTGACTAATTTCAACCTAACCGGTCTGAGTTGGTCTCTGGGTGGGTGGGTAATTTGTTAAGTATTGAAGGGAGGAAAACGATTTTAACAAAACTATGTACGAGTATTTATTTTAATTTATAAACATAGTTGATTACACTGATCATGATCAACATCAAAAAAAAAACTTTTTTTTTTTTTACTTTATTGTACCTCAAAAATCGCGATCAAAACGTTTCGTTTCACGAACTTAGACATAGCAGACATTCAAATTTATGCAATATTTCCTGATATTGCGTTCCATTTCACGCATCCGCGTGTTTTTCGTGTGAATTTACAGAAACTTTAAATATTAATTAAAAATATTTTCGCGTAACTCCGGCAGCTAAAATCGAATTGGGAGGGTCAAGACAAAGCCCCTTGACCATTCCACATTAGCAGTATCCTCAAATTCAGGCGACTCGATTCAAGACCCGACCCCATGCCGACGCTGATGTATTCAGAACATGCAAAACGCATTTAGTACTTCGTTAACACTTATTCTTGCTTATTTTCGGCATTCTCTTTTTGTAAAAGCACTGTATACTGTGCTTGTGTTATCGATATGAGTCTGATCACTTGATGGCATAACCCTTTGGTATAATCAAAGGCGCTTATGTAATCATTGTTTGTAGCTGCGTCCGCATGCATTGGCTCAAAATTAACTGAAATTTGTTTTGATTTTGTAATCTTTGTTTGTTTGTAAATGTTGGATGTTTTGTTTACAATACAGATCACTTTAAGTTTACAAGTTTACATTGCGCCCACAGATCGCACACCTTTGCGTCAGTGTCATTTGACAGTGACATAAATTCAAATTGTTTTTGGCTTGATCGGGGTAGTGACTCTAAATCCATTCGGTTGCATCCGACACGGAATCCCATATCTCGGTATTTGTCTTATCTGTTTAGCATGAAAGAGACAGGGATTGTCATTCCGATTTTGAACCATTCGGATTGCATTTGGAATCGCTACCCTAAGATCTCGCCACACTTGATAGTATAGCTTCGTCAGTGAGGCGTTTTCCGGATGCGAATCGACTTGTCGAGGTTGGTTCTAGATTTCGCCAGGCGTGGCGCCATTGTTTGTTTTTGTGAAATTTCTCTAGTAATATAGAACATTGGCGCCACCTATGGTGAGGTTAGGAGCTGACTTTGGCGGGTCTTTTTCTGTCTTGAGAGCGCCCCATTTGGATTGTTTTTTTTTTCTTTTTTTGTTTTTTTTCTCAGTCCCGTTTTAAATAAGCATTTTGAAATTTTATAATAAGAATAATTTAAAACACTTTTGGCAGGTAGATTTTCAAGTCTACGAACCTTAAACTTTTTATAACTTTATACTTTTTTTTTTGTTTTTGTATAAATTTATTTAATATCTATTTATTTATTTTTAATTGTAACTTTACACCGTACCTGTGTATTTTATTTTATTACATGTCGAACACTGACAGTGAAGATTTGAACTACTTATCTTGCCCTGTACTTGATGACAGTGCCGTCAGTTTGTGCAGTATTCCTGCTTTGTCGGACTCTATTGAATCAATAGTTTCTGATGTCTCGAAAAATTTCAATGTCCTACATGTAAATGCCCAGAGTATTACGGCTCATTACCCGGAAATGCTTGCGTCTTTCGTACATCCCAATATACACGCCATTTTAATTTCAGAAACGTGGCTAAAACCCGCTCTCCCATCTAATTCTGTAGTGCTGCCAGGCTTTCGACTCATTAGAAATGACCGTATCGGTAAGGGTGGCGGCGGCGTAGCTATTTACCTTCGTGCGCATATTCCTTTTACCACGGTTAGTATGTCAGCACAGCCGCCTCCATCTGATGCCGGGGAACATCTTTTTATTGAAGTCGTCCTGCATCACACTAAAGTTCTTCTTGGGGATTTTTATCCGCATTCCCGTGATGTCAATTATTTCTCTTCCTTCGAGAACCTCTTGATAAACATTTCTACTTCTTATGACCATATCATTATCATGGGGGATTTTAACACATGTCTGCTGAGGCAAGATCATCGGTCCCACAAACTAGAATCATTGGTCGCATCTATTAATTTGAATATTCTCCCACTGAATGCTACTCATAATCCTCCTAACTATACACCATCCCTTCTCGATCTAATTCTTGTATCTTCTCCTTCTCATGTTTCCAAACATGGTCAATGCCCAGCTGATGATCTTTCACATCATGACATGATCTTTCTGTCTTATAAAATTCGCCCCCCAAAAATTAAACCCAAAATTCTTTTGCAGCGCAGCTTTGGTACGATTAATCTTGACCACCTACGCAAGGATGCTTTGGAAACGGATTGGTCGGAAGTCTTTAGTGCCAGTACTATGGATGAAAAGATTGCTAAATTTAATAATGTTTTGACTAAAATTTATGACGCACATGCACCTGTCCATGCCGTCAAAATGAAATATGCACCAGCACCGTGGCTTACTGAAGAGATCCGTATTCTAATGCACAAAAAATTGTTGGCAAAGCATAAACTTAAAATTCACCATTGTGACGAAAACAAAGAAAAATATTTAAACTTTCGCAACGTTTGCAATAGAGCGTGTAGAGACGCACAACGCCGTCACATCCATAATTCAGTAGAAAACGAAGAACCGGCAAAGGTTTGGAAGTTTCTAAGATCATTGGGAGTTGGAAAATCTCAAAATGATGCCATTCCAAAAAGTCTTGACATTAATAAACTCAATCAACACTTTTCTTCTTCATCCAACTTTGAAGGACCGGTTAAAGCTGCTACGATTAAATCACTCTCTTCCGCTTCTACTCCTAGTTATGATCCTTTCTTATTCAGTCAATTTTCCGGATGTGATGTAAAGAAGAGCATTCAGTCCATTTCTTCTAACGCTGTTGGTAGCGACAGCATAAGTCGGAAGATGATAATGCCTATTCTCGATGAAATTCTCCCTATTCTACAACATCTCCTTAACTTTTCTGTCTCATCGGGTATCTTTCCACACACATGGAAAGATGCTCAAATAATTCCCCTTCCAAAAAAACCAAATCCAGAATCCTTTTCCGAGTACCGTCCTATTTCCATTCTTCCTTTTCTTTCTAAAGTGCTGGAACGGCTGGTACATCAGCAACTCTCCTCTTACCTCATCAAACACAATCTCCTTAACCCATTACAATCTGGATTTCGCACGGGACATAGCACTGCTACTGCTCTCACTCAAATCACAGATGACATACGAGATGGCATTGGACATTGTCGGCTAACTGTGCTGTCGCTATTAGATTTCAGCAATGCTTTCAACAATGTCGACTTCGACATTTTGCTAGCCCTCCTTCGCTCTCTGAACATATCTCCATCCGCAATTGACTGGTTTCATAGTTACCTGTTTGGACGCCGGCAGCGTATCCGCATTGACGACTCCTACTCCTCATGGTGTAGTGTATCTGCTGGTGTTCCTCAGGGCGGCGTGCTATCTCCACTTCTATTTGCAATTTTTATTAACTCTATTTCAAAGCACTTGACGTCCTCATATCACCTCTATGCAGACGATTTGCAAATTTATATTCAAGCACCGCTGGATTGCTTACATGATGCTATTGAAGCCACTAATACCAATCTAATGAGCATATTAAGCTGGAGTAGATCTTACGGCCTTTCAGTAAACCCCAATAAGACGCAGACAATTGTTATTGGGAGTTCCCGCATGATCTCTAAAGTAGACTGGTTCCGGCTTCCACAAGTAATCTTTGACGGAATCCCTATCTCTATAAGCGACAAGGTTAAAAATTTAGGTATAGTCATAGATAGACAATTTTCATGGGACCCTCAATTGGCAGAAGTTAGTCGCAGAGTTTTTGCTTCTGCAGCGTCTCTCAGGAGACTCCGTAATTTTCTTCCCATCGCTACCAAGACTGCGCTAGTAAAATCTCTAAAATCTCTTCTATTCCCAATATTGGACTACGCAGATGTTTGCTATTTGGATTTAACTGAAGAGCAATTAGACAAACTCGAACGCCTACAAAATTTTTTCATCCGGTGCATATTCGGTTTACGAAAATATGATCACGTTTCTCATTTTCGTCAAAAGCTCAAATGGTTACCAATTCGCCTTCGCCGTAATTCTCACATTTTGTATTTTCTTTATAAAATTCTATTCAATCCTACCACACCTTTTTACCTGAAGAAGCGGTTTAATTTCATTGAACCGAAATCCTGTCCCCTTCGTTCTACCCGATCTCTCAAATTAAACTTTCCTACCTCTACTCATTCTAATCTTTCCTTTTCTAAATCCTTCACTGTGCAAGCTGTCCTACTGTGGAATTCTCTCCCTCTGTCTGTCCGGCAAGCTAAGTCCCTTCAAATTTTCAAAAACCTTGTTTATAACCATTTTCTTACTTTCCCCTAATGGGTACGCTATGTAACTTCTAAATTGTACTTGTAAATATTTATGTATTTATTTTATATATTTATGTATAAGTATTTATGTTATGTTAGGATAGATATATTTTGTTTATTTTTATTTACTACTAGCGGCCCGCTCCGGCTTCGCTCGAATAATAACCTAGATATCAACTGCAGCGCCATCTGCCGTAGCCTATGTTACTCGGGAATAATGTAGCTTTCCAAAGGTGAAAGAATTTTTGAAATCGGTCCAGTAGTTTCGGAGCCTATTCATTACAAACAAACAAACAAACAAACAAATCTTTCCTCTTTATAATATTAGTATAGATGTATATATTTATATGTATTTTTTTTATAGTTGTTAGTACTTCTATACCAATACCACCTACACTTATACGATTTCTGTCGCAAGTTTTCCATACAAAGGTTGCCTGGAAGAAATTGCTTTAAGCAATAAGGCCGCCCTTTACACTGCCATTTACTATGTACAAATAATACTAGCTTAAAATAGACTAAATTAATAAATAGACTAATTTAAGTCTGTTACTTGTATAATTATTTATTATGATTTTATGTATACTTTTAGACTTAATGTATTTTTTCTTAATTAATTAGTTTTTGTTAAGGCTTTATGTATTTTTGGTGGGTGTAATAAAGCATTATATTATTATTATTATTATACACTCATTTATTTTTCTTCTTAATTTCTAAGTTTTTTACAATAGATATATAAAATAGACATTATAAAAAACTTAAAAACTAGGGTGCCGCCAGCAGCGGGGCAGGGCCCAAGCTACCGGTGGTTAGGGCTGCAGAGTGAGGAACCTCCTGACGATGCGCGCTGTGTCAAGGATGACTGCCTTCTGCATCTGGCCCTTAACCCAACCGTCTAGCGAAAGTCTCTTTAGATGTTGGTCGAGACTCTTCGCTATAAGGCCGTTTGCCGACACGACTATTGGGACTATGATCGTCGAGTCAACATCCCACATGGCGGTAACCTCATGAGCCAAGTCAAGGTACTTGCTCAGCTTGTCCTTCTCGGCTTTCACGAGGTTCTCGTCATGTGGTACGGTGATATCGACGATCACAGCCCGGCGCTGAGACCGGTCTACCAGCACGATATCAGGCTTATTGGCAACAATAGTCCTGTCCGTGATGATAGAGCGGTCCCAGTAGAGCAACGCACGACCATTCTCGAGAACTGGCAGAGGTGCGTACTTATAGTACGGCACCTCGGACTCGACAAGGCAATATCGAAGAGCAAGTTGCTGGTGGATGATCCTGGCTACTAGGTTATGTCTGTGCAAGTACTCGCCGTTAGCAAGATGCGAACAACCGGAAATAACATGACGAAGTGATTCTACTGGACGGCGGCATGCCCGACAAATGTCGACCGTACCGTCCTTCATTATGTATTTCCGGTAATTGTTCGTCTTGATAACTTCGTCTGCAATTGCACAGGCAAAACCCTCGGTTTCTCCGAAGAGGTCCCCGAAGCGCAGCCAGTTCACCGACGCGAGCGGATTCACATCGGGTCCCATAAGGGCCCGATAGAATCGCCCGTGTAGCTCCTTGCTCTTCCATACCTCCTTGCGATCATCAGTGCTGAGCACCGATGGTTTGCGCCAGTTCTCGTTTGCCAATGAAAGAGGCGTGAAGCTCCTGTCAACTGCCACAACATCGCGATGCATCCCGGACTCACTGTTGCGGAAATAATCCCTGAGACTGCATACTTCGCGGTTGTGAAGGTTCTTGGCATTTAAAAAGCCTCGACCCCCCCATTTCCGCGGAATATACAGTCTCATAACAGACGAGCGCGGGTGTAGCATGCGGTGTGTTGTGAGCAGTTGACGGACCTTTCTATCCAGGGCGTCGAGCTCAGTCTGAGTCCATCTCAGTATGCCAAAGGAGTATATCAGCAGAGGCATTACCCAACCGTTGAAGGCTCGCGCCTTGTTACCGCCTGACAAAAGACTTTTAAGTACTTTTGTCAGCCGGCAAAAGAAGCGCTCCTTCACCGATTTCTTAATGTCATCTGCTGATATACCCAACGACTGTGACATACCGAGATATTTGTAGGTCTCGTCTTCGGAGAGGGATCTGAGAGTTATAGTCTCGGAAAGTTGTAAATTCTCTGAATTTACTACTTTCCCTCGCTGTACATGCATGACCGCACACTTGTCGACACCGAACTCCATCTTGATGGCGTTACTAAAAACCTCTGTGGTTTTTAATAACTCCAACAAGTCTTGGCGTTTCGGTGCAAAGAGTTTGAGGTCGTCCATGTACAGCAAATGAGATATAACCTCACCTCCTCTACGAAGACGATAGCCTAACTCTGAATCCTTCAACAGAGTGCTGAGAGGATTCAGACTTAAGCACCAACATAGCGAACTCAGACTGTCGCCCTGAAATATGCCTCTTTCAATCCTTATCAAGTCCTCCGAATCAAACGAGCTGTCTACGCTACCTGGTTGACGAAGGACTGTGACCCACTGTCCCATGCATTTGCTTAGAAAAGATTTTAGAGTTGGGTTTATTTTGTACAACTCTAAAACCCTTTTCAGCCACGAATGGGGCACCGCGTCATAGGCCTTCTTATAGTCAATCCAAGCAGCGGAGAGGGCTCCTTTGTTACGTTTGACTTGTTGGCAAATGGTCGTGTCAATGAGGAGCAGCTCCTTAGTACCACGGGACCCAATCTTACATCCATTCTGAGAGGAGGCCAAAACGTTATTTGCGACTATATGCGCGTTAATTTTTGCTCTCAGAATGGATGTAAGCAGCTTATAGGTGGTAGGTAAGCACGTTATGGGTCTATAGTTCTTTGGTTCCGTGGTACTACCAGACTTATGGAGCAGGAAGGTGACTCCGGTGGTCATGAAACTTGGAAGAGAACCCGTCTCGAGAGCTTCTTGGAATTGTGTTGCTAAACGTCCATGTGAGCATCGAAACCATTTTATCCAGTAGTTGTGCAATCCGTCCGGCCCAGGACTTTTCCAGTTCTGAGCTGTCCGGATAGCACAACTAACGTCTTCGGAGTCTATCGAAACAGACTCCATGGGTTCGATGGGTTCACATGCACGTTCGACAACACGCATCCAAGCTCCCTCCGTGTGCTCGACAGGCACCGACCAGATGCTGCGCCAGAAGTTTTTCATAGCGCTGGCATCCGGTAGCTGCCCATCGTTCACACGTCGACTTGTTCCTTCCCAGTTTCGGTACACCTTCCTTTGATCACTCTGGAAGTCGCGATTTTGCCGATATCGATTCACACGCTCTCTGTAGCGACGAATACGGTTTGCCCACGCATAAACTTTCTGCTTCAGATAGTCAATACGTTCCGTAACATTGGCAAGATAGTGCTGGGGACTGATACCAGTCCCAGCGAATGCCTGTGTCACGAAACGCATGACTCGGGGACGACTGTTCCCCTGACTGAAGCAGATTAGCTTTGCTATAAGAGTCCTGAATGTGCTGATACGCCGTTCTATTCGCACTTGCCATGCGGGTGTATCTCCGGCGGTTCGCGTTGTACGGTCAGTGTCTGGGAACTTGACACGTGCAACGCGACACGCCGCGATAGCACCACAGTACAGAATAGAATGGGTATCAGTCAAATCTTTGCTAGTACCCAGGTAGGGCACTAGCAAATTATTCAGGGCTCCCATCAAAGCCAAATTCCGTTTATGGGTGGGTAAACGTGGTAAGCGCGGCCTAGAGTTTGGTGTGAGTCGATATTGGAAGATCGCGTCTTCCAAAGCACTCCTCAGTTGCCCTCTTACCTGGTCAGATACATTACTACTCGCCGAGTCTTCCTCCTCGATGTCGGGGTCGGCCGGCGCCGCAAGTGTCGCCACTGACGCTGGCACTGAGGCTAGTGTCAGAGTCGACGACGCGGCGGGCGGATCCCGGGACGAGGCAGAAGCTGGGCGAGTATGTTGTTCCTCCAGGCGTAGTCGATCAAGTACCGAGTCATCCAGCAGCTTGCACCGGCGAATGGCTCGAACTTGATCTGAAAGCCGTTGTGCGAACACGGCGACGGTCGGTTCGAGGGCCTGAAACAGAAGCAGCATCCTGGCACAGTACGCGGTCAGGTGGGTTCCTCCCTCTGTAGCCCTGTAATAGGCGCGCATGCAGTTCTCATTCATTTGCTGAGTCCATCGCATGCGACGCACTACACCACCGGTAGCGGGGGCCGGGCGCGAGGTAGAATGCCTCACAGGCCCCAAGCGTGCCGGCAGCGGCGGACGGCCTCGACGTCCTGCTCTTCTGGGCGGCGGGGTCCGCGTCGTGTCCTCGTCACTCGATGAAGCACTAGTGCCGCAGGGTGTCACAAAAACTTCGTCCCCCGACGACGAGTTCGATGATGACGGTGACGGGACACGAATTGGTGTTGGTCGTGCGTTTATGGTATCCGCTTCATTTTTTCGTCTTGACCGTGTTAACATTATTTACGTTGTTGTATCCATTTCTTGTCTTGATTTGTTTACAAAATATTGAAAAGTTTTTGATGAGTTTTGGTTGTCAAGCTGTTGTCAAAATGCATGGCGCAGTTTTCTATGGAAAATTAGGTCTATTATTATTATTATTATTTATTTGTTTATATTTTTTATTCTCTCGTTGAACGAGGTATCAATATTATTCACGGGCTTGCGGCCAAGCGAAAAATAGAGTAAACTTTATTGGTTGAGTGACAAAAATTTCCGAACAATACGGCAGGTGTTTAGTATGGTTGCTTTTTGTAATAGGATGAATATATTCCGGTGTATATGCAATGACTCTAAACTAGTAAAAAGTGTGTGAGGTATTACGCCTGTAGTGGAGAGTATAATTGGAACAGTTCTAACTGTGTCCACTTTCCACTGTGTTTTGAGTTCTATTGCTAGATCCGTATATTTAGTAATCTTTTCAGTTAGTTGTGTGAGTGTAGGTATGTCAACTGCACCGTCTGTATAGATTTTAGGCCGAGTGTCCGGGGTGTGCTATTATTAAAACTTCGGTCAAAGTTACAACGAACTACAAGAACTATGTGTACTATGTATATTATGTTACTTGCTGGAACGGAACCCTTCATGGGCGAGTCCAACTCGCACTTGGCTACTTTATTTTTAAAGACCTATCGATAAACACTCCACACGTGTAGGTTTGATGAAAAAAAAAATTTTGAGTTTCAGTTTTCAGTATCCCCATACTGGGGGGCAACCCTATTTTTTCTTTTTTTTTGTTCAGTTCTTAATGCGGTTCACAGAATACACTTTACTTTCTACTCTACCTACCAACTTCTACTTACCAAGTTTCAACAGTGTAGTTCTCATAGTTTCGGCAAAAAGTGGCTGTGACATACGGACGGACAGACAGACAGACATGACGAATCTATAAGGGTTCCGTTTTTACGTTTTACGGAACCCTAAAAACCGTCTTCAATACAAATTAAATTCACACATTCCACCGAATTCAAAAGGAAAGCAATCACTATGTCAACGACGTAACGAAAGTAAATTTTAGTTACTTTCGATCAAATTTACGAATATATATATACCTCAGAACATGATTCACGAAACAAAAACCGGCCAAGTGCGAGTGAGACTCCGGCACGAAGGGTTCCGTACCATTAGCAAATAAACGGCGAAAACCTCCTTTCTCTTTGGCTTTATTCCGGATTCCGTATAAGTACATAGACTATTGAAGTTTCCGTAGACAGGCTCTCAATCAAAATCTTTGTTAAAATTTTGATTTTACGTTATGATTCTAACGACGAAGTCGATAGCGCGTTTTAATCTTCTAGTGGCGCCGTCTAGTTTGCTTGGAACGGACTAATCGAACAAGAAACAGTAAAAAATCAAGTTTGTTGTATGAGAGCCCCCCTTAAATATTCATTATATTTTATTACGAGTATTTGTTGTTATAGCGGCAATAGAAATACATCATCTGTGAAAATTTCAAAAATGGCGGCGCTAAACAAAAAACTACTAAGATTTACTTTTCGTTACCTCGATGACATAGTGATTGCTTCATCTTGAAGTGCATGAATTAAATTTTAAATTGAAGTTGGGTTTTTAGTTTTTCGGAAAAAAAATTAGATTACAGCTGTGTCACAAGTCTCGGGATCTACTCGGGATTTCTCTCTCTGCTACACGATGGACCCGGCACCACCCACGCGGTGAATCCATGGAATGCTAAGAAGTTCGTCTCTTTCATATTCTGTTTAATATCTTTGTATTTGTACACACACAATTTACACAATAAAGACCAACGTCTCAAGAGCTCTGATAACCTTTATTCCAGATACTGGGTGTCACACAGGAAACTGTTGATGCGTATTTGAAGGAGATCATTGAGGAGGGCGTTGAGCTGGCGGCAGAGGAGGACGCCGTGAGGGCGGCGAGACTGCAAGCGGACAACTTTGACGCCTCTATACAGTCTTTCGGATCTTTGTGAGTCGTTTTTAAACTTCGACGCAAAAACGCGGTTGTGATAAGTATAATATGAGAGCTCTGCGAGTGTGTGTGTGTGTATATGTGAGTGAGTAAGGGCATGTGTGGAGGTGAATATGTGTATGTATTCGAGGGTGAGAAAGTGTAAGAGAGAGCGTACGTGAGCTAGTGAGTGTGTGTGAGAGAGAGGGTGAGTGTGTGTGAACGAGAGGGTGAGAAAATGTGAGACGGTGTGTAAGTTGTGTGTGTGAGAGAGTATTTGAAGAAGATCATAGAAGAGGGCGTTGAACTGGCCGCAGACGAGGACGCTGTGAGGGCGGCGAGACTGCAAGCGGACAACTTTGACGCTTCTATACAGTCTTTCTGATCTTTGTGAGTGGTTTTTTAAACCTCGTCGTAAAAACGGCAGGTGTTATGAGTCTAATGTGTGCGTTCTGCGAGTTTATGAGTGAGTAAGAGCATGGGTGAGGGTGAGTATGTGTGTGTGTATTCAAGAGTGAGAAAGTGTGAGAGAGAGTGTGTGTGAGTGCGAGGGTGAGTAAGTGTGTGTGATTCGAGGGTGAATATATGTGAAATGTGTTTTGTGAGAAAGTGTGAGAGGGTGCGTGTATAAGTTAAGGACTGTGTGTGTGAGAGAGTATCTGAAGGAGATCATTGATGAGGGCGTTGAACTGGCCGCAGAGGAGGACGCCGTGAGGGCGGCGAGACTGCAAGCGGACAACTTTGACGCTTCTATACAGTCTTTTGGATCTTTGTAAGCGGGGCTTTTTAGGGTTCCGTAAAACGTAAAAACGGAACCCTTATAGATTCGTCATGTCTGTCTGTCTGTCTGTCTGTCTGTCCGTCCGTATGTCACAGCCACTTTTTGCCGAAACTATGAGAACTACGCTGTTGAAACTTGGTAATTAGATGTATTCTGTGAACCGCATTAAGATTTAAATAGAAAAAATTAAAAAAAAGAAAAATTAGGGTTGCCCGCCATACTGAGAACTGAAACTCAAAATATTTTTTTTCATCAAACCTACACGTGTGGAATGTCTATCGATAGGTCTTCAAAAATGATGGTAAGCTTTCTAGAATCATTTTCGTCTACACTGAATACTTTGCGCGAGAGACACTTCCAAAGTGGTAAAGTGTGTGATGAACATTACTATGTAAACTACCAACGAAAATTAGTTTGAACTCGATCTGATGAGTAGTTTTTTTTAGTACGTCAAAAATACACCGTGGGGACCGTGTCACCTCCGTCCGTGGGGAAGCACCTGTACACAGAAACCCCCCACACGTGGTCCCTGGGTGGTGCAAATCGGGTGACAAACATACCGGTGGTAGGCTTTGGCCGTGGCTGGTGACCACCCGCCAGACTGAGTCGTGCCGCCAAGCGGCCTAGCCGTGTTCCGGCATGTAGTCTGGTGACGCCGTTAGGGAAAACGGGTCAGAACAGTTGCTGCATAACTGCAAGACCAGATAGTTGCACACCAATACTTTACATCGGGAAGCTAGTCATGGAGGGTAGCGGGATCCGAGGCACGGTTTTTTGCCGCTACCGACCGCAGATAGTTGGGGGCCCAAGTAGTGAGCTAGCCACTCATGAAAGGCTGCCCCGCCATCTAGCGAAAAATCCCGGGATGCGCTATCCTGCCGGTTGGCGACCGGATGACAAGGCCAGATAGACATCCCCGGGGGGGCTCGGGCGTCCCCGCAGTCTCCAGACTAGTTTCCCATTGGTGTATTTGTGTTGTGTGCTGTGACCGTTGGTTGGCAGTGTGCAGCCTCGTTCTACTTCCGTTTTCCCACCGACAATCACTCTCAAAAACTAATATGAAAAGTAAAAACAGAAACATAGTGAAACAGCGGCTGCACTCCTTGTCTCTCAAAGTGCACCTCACTAATATTCGAGGTCTGCACTCTAATATCACCCCAGTCCACCATCACCTCGAGACTGAGCAGCCGTCACTCTTGTTTCTTACGGAGACGCAGATAGGATGTCCGTCGGACGTGGCGTACCTAACCTATCCAGGGTATACCTTGGAGCACAACTTCAAGCCGCGTGCTGGAGTGTGCCTGTACGCCCGTGACGATATCTGCTGTCGGCGTCTCCGTAATCTTGAGGACACCAGGTTCTCTGTTCTATGGGCGCTGATAGACACAGGCATCGACAAAATTGTCTATGCCTGTGTCTATCGGTCGCACAGTGGAGATCAGGAGACAACTCGGCTCACCGATTATTTGAGTGAGGCAGCGGACGCGGCTCAGCAGAAGTACCCATCAGCCCAATTAGTGTTACTGGGGGATTTCAACGGCCACCATAAGGATTGGCTGTACCCATACCGGGACACTGACCATGCTGGGCTGGAAACGAGAAAGCTGGCTTTGTCGTTAGACCTAACCCAGCTGGTCCAAGAGGCGACACGGGTACCAGACGTTGAGTCGCATACTCCCTATTGCTTAGACCTTCTGCTGACAACTGATCCAGACCGATACTCCGTGGCGGTATATTCGCCGTTAGGCAGCTCCGACCACTGTCTGGTGAAATCAGTATCCGTTTACCATCCGCCCGATCTCAGCCCCAGAGGCAACCGGCGGCTATGGAAATACAAGTCAGCAGATTGGGACGAAATGCGTTCTTTCTTTGCATCTTACCAATGGCAGCCACTGTGCTTCTCTTCTGGTGACCCGTCAGCCTGCGCGGATGCTGTGACTGATGTAATACGTACGGCTATGGAATATTTCATTCCATACTCTGACGTTTCATTATCCAGCAAAGCTCGCCCATGGTTCGGTTCTCAATGTAAAAGTGCTGAAGCATCTAAACATGAGGCCTACCTAGCCTGGGTTGATGCTCGACAGCGTAAGGCAAGGGATACACACCGCAAAAAGAAAGCGTTTAACAGGGCTGCTAAGGCATGCAAAAGGGTTCTTCAGAGGGCTCGATTTGACCACATTAGTCGAATAGGGAACAAACTAGCTTCGTATCCTGCGGGTAGCAAGGCGTTTTGGTCCCTAGCTAAATCGGTCGAATCGAACTTCTGCCGCTCTTCACTGCCTCCAATGCTGAAACCTGATGGGGCGCTGGCTCACACCGCAATGGAGAAGGCAAACTTGTTTGCATCTCAGTTTGCGGAATCTTCGCGTCTAGATGCTGGTAGTGCGATTCCTCCTACTCCACCTGGCAGTCCGACTTTGATGCCGGAAATGCATATTCGCCAAATGGAGGTTCGTAAAGTGCTACGTAATCTGGACGTGAATAAAGCCAGCGGCCCGGACGGAATTCCTGCCCTAGTGTTGAAGGCTTGTGCACCTGAGTTGTCTCCTGTACTAACGCGCCTGTATAGACTCTCTCTCCAAACTGGGCAAGTACCGAAATCGTGGAAGCTTGCTAACGTGCAACCTGTGCCCAAAAAGGGTAGTCGTGCTGACCCTGCCAACTACAGGCCCATCTCGGTCACGTCCATACTCTGCAAGACTATGGAACGTGTCTTAAACCGCAGGCTCCTGGCATACCTAGAATCTAACGACCTCCTCAGTGACCGGCAATACGGGTTTCGCCGAAACCGGTCGACTGGGGATATTCTGGCGTATGTCACTCACATCTGGAGTGAAGCTATCGAGAAACACGGGGAAGCACTTGCAGTCTCCCTGGATATCTCGAAGGCTTTTGACAGGGTTTGGCATGATGGCCTTATTAGCAAGCTTTCTAGTTATGGTTTGTCTCCAGGTTTTATTGCGTGGATATCGGACTTCTTGAGAGATCGGTCCATACGAGTTGTCATTGATGGCTGCTCGTCGGACCAAATGGGTATCAATGCCGGAGTCCCTCAAGGGTCGGTACTCTCTGCGACGCTTTTTCTGCTACATATCAACGATCTGCTGAAGCCCGGTATCTTTGGGTACGCAGATGATAGCACCGTTGTGGAGAGTTACATGTCTAGCGCGAGAGCCAGCGGTCAACAAACTAAGGTATTGAGAGAGAGTATGGTCGAGCGTTTGAACTTGGCCCTTGAGGCAGTCTCTGAATGGGGCGAAACCAATCTGGCCAAGTTTAATGAAGGAAAGACGCAGGCGTGTCTGTTCTCCGCAAAAAGGAGTCAATTTCTACAGACTCCTACTTTTCGAGGTGTATCCGTGCCGGTTACTGATCATCTTGAGCTTTTGGGTGTTACCCTGACATCTACACTCAACTTTGGCTCATATATCGAGTCCAAGGCTAAATTAGCTGCAAAAAAACTAGGTGTCCTCTCAAAGGTGCGAAAGTACTTCAAGTCTGAACAATTGCTTTTATTATATAAAGCACAGATTCGCTCTTGTATGGAGTACTGTTCGCACCTTTGGGATGGATCGGCTAAGTATCAGCTTGAGGCTCTGGAATCGATCGAGAGGCGGGCTAAAAGGCTCATAGGCAATAATTCTCTTGTGCGAAAAAGACTGCAAACTCTTGAACATCGCCGGAAAATTGCTAGCTTATCGGTTTATTATCGGATACACTTCGGAGAGTGTGCATCTGATCTGCATGATCTAATACCACCTAGCCCTTTTTTCTATCGGACTTCTCGTAACTCGAAGAAGCGGCATCGTTTCATGGTTGATGTTCCAAAGACACGAACAAAGAGGTTTGACTCTACTTTTGTGATAAGAACGTCTCGACTGTGGAATGAGTTGCCTGAGTGGGTTTTTCCCGATGGTTATAATCTTGGTGTCTTCAAATCGAGAGTGAATCGGTTTCTTCTAGGTAAGCACGCTCCATCTTAGACCGCATCGTCGCTTAACATCAGGCGAGATGGTGGTCAAGTGTAAACCTATAAATGTTAAAAAAAAAAAAAAAAAAAACACTATTATTGAAACTTCGATCAAAGTTACAACGAACTACAAGAACTATGTGTACTATATATTTAATGTTACTTGCTGCAACGGAACCCTTCATGGGCGAGTTCAACTCGCACTTGGCTACTTTATTAATTTTAAAACTCGACGCAAAACGATTGTTTTGGGTCTAATATTTGAACTTGTGCCAGTGTGTGAGTTAATGAATGTGTGAGTAAGTGTGTGTGGGTGAGTGTCAGGGTTTGTATGAGTATGTGATTGTTTGGGAGTGGCGAGACTGCAAGCGGACAACTTTGACGCCTCTTCTTCCAGGTACAGTCTTTAGGATCTTTCTGAGTGGTCACTTGTAAACATCGATACAAGAACGACGGAGATGAGTCTTATGTATGCGTTCTGCGAGTATGTGTGAGTGAGTAAAGTCATGTCGAAGATGAGTGTGTGTGTGAGTGCGTAGGGGCTGCGAGGCTTCAGATGGACAACTTTGACGCCTCTATGTAGTCTTTCGGATCTTTGTGAGTTTTACTTTTAATGTATGAAAAATTTGATACTGTGTTCCTGTCTGAAGGGCAATGTTTCCAGAGAAATTACTAGGCTAAGAGATAAAACTTACATCACTGGGTGACGAGCGTAGTGCATTGCTAGGTAATGATTTGAACTTTTTCTGTTCTATCATCATCATTATCATTCCCGAGCGTGACGCTAGAATTCATTTCACAGCCCACGAAAAATCTGTCTGTGGTGCGCCAACAGAAGTTTTTACTTCAAAAACCTCGACGTAAAAACCGAGAAAATTAGGCTATCTATTTGTGTAGGTCGACGGCAGAACAACACGAGTCGGTCGCAGAGCTGGTGCAGCAGTTCCTGTTACCAGAGGTCCACCGACAGGCCTCCAGACACCGCGTCGCTAAGCTGCAGGTAACTGTTGTGTTAGCCAAGTCATCGATATAAATCAAAAGATGTGCCCTGAGCACCTTGAATTTGTTAACATACTGCGTCTGTGTGTGTAGCGTGAGTTGTTTCTACTACCAATCTACTTGACCCCTGGAATCGCTAGCGGCGAGGTATGTTGCGGTTCTACTTATTTTGGTTGTCGACAAGGAATGTTGATAGAGGCTTCCTACAACCGACTAGAACGGAAAGAGTCAGAGCGACTGAAGAGGACACTTTGGGATCGCTAAATCAACATCCGTTGATTTATAGCGATGAGCCAAGTCAAATATTCCGTACCTTAGGCTCGAAACTGCGTTAAGCGCCCGCGTCTGGTACCTACCCGTCGCTTGGAACCGCGTGTGTCTTTTTATTCTTCTTGTTATTTACGAAAGTACCGCACTTTAGAGCCGAAACTGCGTGTTGCGGTTGCCCGCGTGCGGTCCATACAATAAAGTGGCCAAGTGCGAGTTCGACTCACCCATGAAGGGTTCCGTTGCAACAAGTAACACAATACACATAGTTCTTGTAGTTCGTTGTAACTTTGATCGAAGTTTTAATAATAGTGTAGGTATTTATCTGTACTAAAAAAAAAAACTACTCATCAGATCGAGTTCAAACCAATTTTCGTTGGTAGTTTGCATAGTAATGTACTTTGTGTACAGTTAGACATATATTATGTTATGTTTACATACATAATGTACACTTAGAGGGGGGGGGGGGGGGGGGGGACACATTTTACCACTTTGGAAGTGTCTCTCGCGCAAATTATTCAGTGTAGACAAAAATTATGTTAGAAACTTCAACATCATTTTTGAAGACCTATCGATAGACACCCCACACGTGTAGATTTGATAAAAAAATATTTTTTGAGTTTCAGTTCTCGGTATGGGGGGCAACCCTAATTTTTATTTTTTTGTAAAAATCTCAATGCGGTTTACAGAATACATCTACTTACCAAGTTTCAGCAGTGTAGTTCTCATAGTTTCGGCATAAAGTGACTGTGACTTACGGACGGACAGACAGACAGACAGACATGACGAATCTATAAGGGTTCCGTTTTTACGTTTTACGGAACCCTAAAAACGACACGAGTTTTGTATGGAACCGCCGCGCCCGCTCCCGCGTCACACAATTACGGCTATAAGGTGTAGCACTATCAAAAAAAAAATTGGCAGTCATAGGAACTGCCATAGAACTTATAACTCAGAATTTGATAGCTCACTTTGGAAACTACGCGGGTGAAACCGGAGCCATGTCCATGGCCAACTAGAAATGCTGACGCATTTTTGGGATATGTACTGGGTTTTAACCAAAGTTGTTTAAAATATACAAAACATGCCTTTAAACAAATGCAGGCTAATTGCCAGTAATCCTGTTTAATTAATTTTAAGTATTGTTACATGAATGTTTGTTCGCAGGAAGCGAGGACTCGAGCCGCGCAGGGCGCCATCTTTGGTCTCATAGACGAAGCTGAAACCGCCGATAGTAAGATTTATAAGTTTTATTTATTTTGGGGTATAAACGGCTACGTAAACTGCTACCTACGTATTTTGTATCCCTTTTGACGAAAATGCGGCTGACAATGTTAAAACCCCGACCAAACCTACCTCGTCTGGCATACCTATTGAACTGAAAACTTATTTTGGAAACTCAACATGGATTTCAAATGAAATGGCTTGACTAGTAGAATACTATAGACTATAGCAGATTTAAAATCCAAGATGGCCGCCACCACAAAATGGTGAATTACATTTTTTTCACAACTTCCTTAGCGTGGGTATCAAATGAAAGGGCTTGACTAGTAGAATACTGTACAAATTTTAAATCAAAGGTAATCGAGAGTATATCGTTTTTAAAGTGAAAACTTCTTTTGGCGCATCACAGACAGATTTTTGCTGTGATTTGAATCCTAGCGTCACGCTCGGGAATGATAAGAAATTTTCGGGTAAGCTCGGGACCATTGCCATTAGCCATCTAGAAATGCGTCAGCCTTTCCCACTATCCATCTACAAATGCGTGAAATGCGTCAACATTTCTTGATGACTATGGTCACGGCCACGCCTGCCGGTTTCACCCGTGTAGTTTCCAAAGTAATCTATCATATTCTGAGTTACAAGTTTTCACTTCTATCGGCAGTTCCTATGACTGGCATTATTTTTATTGTTGTTTTTGTCAAACGTAATAAGTCTCTAAAACTGACTAATGTTTTCGTCTTCAGAATGGTGTATACAGTGCGGGGTGCCTCTGGGAGACAGCTGTCGCTGCGTGCGGTGTCCCGTGGAAGTGGAGCCCACGGCTACCAGCGCGCGGGACGACCCTCGCTGGAGACACGCTAGGAGTGAGTACCATCAGGGCCTGGTTAACCTTAAGGTGCATCCCCCAGCAAAGCGAGTTTTTGTCCAGTTTTCAGAGCTATCTACTCATTAGCCAAAACAAATATCAACTGGTAAAAAATACATTAAATTTCTACAACTTCTTGGCTTCAAAATGGTAGTTTTATTTTTTTATTAAGAACTTATTGTTTAAATAATCGGCTCACAACGAAACCATAAAAACATTAAATAATTGCAGTTGTCATGCATTTCCTCGAAAACCCTTCATTATTTTGATTTTGTACTTACACCAACGGATAGACAATTCCATTACGAACATTTTGGTAGAAATATTTTTTTCAAAAGACCAAAATCTGATTTTATAAAGAGTTTATTCTAAAATTTGAACGTAAAACAGCGACAAATCCTACTGTTTCTCTCTTGCTCTTTCTTGCGGTGTGCGATAAGGTAAGAAATACTCAAGGTCGTTTGCTCGGGGTACGCCCTAAATTAGGCTGGCCCTTGATGACCCTGGGGGCCTTCCTATGGCGCTGAAATCTTCTAGTCTAAGATCCCGCTATACAACAACCATCACCGAGCTGTTTATTGGATGTACAGTATTTAATATTCAATTTAATATGGCAACAAATACGCTCGTACGTCATATAAATATGAATCGACAATTTCTAGGAGTCATCCATACCATACCATATTGTTATTTTGTGGGCAAGAAGCACCTACCAATTTTAGCAAAATATCTTCTCAAGTGGCGACATCTCTATGAGTTTCATATAAATACTAGATTATAATGCTTCTAAATCAAGTTCAATCAAACAGTAACCCTGTATAATGGAAGTGACGCGAGTGGAGGAACATCGTTCCAATAGATATAAAATTGATGATGAATTAGTGCTTATATTAACCTTATTATTTTGATCATCAGGTCGTCCCAAGCCGCCGCTGAAGAGACCGGGAGCGCGGTTCCCGCCGGCGCATGACTTCCGGTGCATGCTGAACGTACTCGTAGACGAAGGTTGGTCGTTATAAACGTTTTTGAAATGAAAACTTCTCTTGGCGCGCCACAAACAGATTTTTCGTGGGATGTGAATAGAATTCTAGCGTCACGGTCGGGAATCTTCGGGTAAACTCGAGACCGTGGCCATTGGGCATCTAGAAATGCGTCAGCATTTCTGGATAGCCATGGCCACGCCCTCCGGTTTCACCCGCGTAGTTTCCAAAGTAACTTATCAAATTCTGAGTTATAAGTTTTCACTTCTATCAGCAGTTCCAATGACAGCCTTTTTAAAATGTTGTTCTTGTAAATTTTGTTTCAGCTGTGAAAACTTCCCGTGAAGAAACCACCACGCGTGAGCTGATACGCAACGAAATAGACCAAACAATGAAATCGAAACTCGACGAGGCGCTAGAAACCAAGGAGATACTGCAATTGAGTGAGTCACACATATACAAAATATTACATCTATAAATCTAAATATAGTAGGTATGTAAAAGCGAATTCACCAAATCTTAGAAACTACAAATGCTAGGACTCTGAAATTTTGCATAAAGGTCCCTTTTAGCATGTAGGCGCTAGCTAAGACGAAGTTTTGCGACGTCTGGTCTATTTCTACGAAAAACGTAATTTCAAAATAAACTCACGACTTTCCTGCTCCGGTTTGACTTCGTTTCATCCGATCGAACGTTTAAACGAACGATATTGGAGTGGAACCGGAGTAGAAAAGTCGCGAGTTTTTGAAGTAAATACTTCTTTAGGCGCGCTATAGACAGAATTTTCGTGGGCTGTGAAATGGATTCATCAATCGTCACGCTCGGATATGATAAGAGATCTTCGGGTAAACTCGGTAAAAACGGCCAGGTAGGTACCACGGCAACAGAAACAGTTTCGATTACCTAGTTACCTCCAACAGCCTAGCGTTTATCTCCAGATACCAGGACAACAGAAATATAAAAGAGTTGCGTTTGCCCCTAGGTACCAGTACCAGGGCAACAGAAACAGTAAAGAGTTGCAATATTTTGTACAACTTCGTTCCTTCAGAAAGTCCCTTGACACCTCCCAAGTATTTTGAAGTGAAAACTTCTTTTGGCGCGCAGACGCGCTTTTAGACAGATTTTTCGTGGGGTGTGAATTGAATTCTAGCGTCACGCTCGGGTATGATAAGAAATCTTCGGGTAAACTCGGGGCCACGGCCATTGGCCATCTAGAAATGCGTCAGCCAATGGGAAATGCTGAAAAGGCGTGGCCTAACCATCACGGCATGACCATCCAGAAATGCGTGAGCCAATGGGAAATTCTAACGCATTTCTAGATGGCCATGCCATGATGGTCAGGCCACGCCTTCCGGTACACCCGTGTAGTTTCCAAAGTAAGCTATCAAATCCTGAGTTATAAGTTTTCACTTCTATCGGCAGTTCCTATGACTGCCAATTTTTTTTTTTTCTAAATAATGTTTTTCGTAGAAAGAGAGTAGACGCCCTGAATCGAATACCGCGCGCACCACTGTCGTTTCGAACACCCTGTGCGTAATGTCGGTAACTTGAAAACGGTGTTGGAATCATCGTGAGGAAACTGACGCCTATCAGTCCTATAATCTTTTTAGGTAAACGTCATCCACCAACCCGCACTGTATAGGTATAAGAGTTTTCTGCACTATTATTTTTTCGTAGTAAAGTGTTTCGTAGTTTCGTCTTCTGTCTGTCTTGCGAGAGAACGTCCACAGTCCCAGAACATTTGGTCTGCTGCTTATTACAATTTAATTTACTTTAAGATTAACGATGTCTGCAAACTAGAGAAATACAGGGTTAACCGCCCGATAATTGTGCCTGTAGGTAAGTGTACTTCGATGATACGAACCTCCAGGCGAACCAGATGAACTTGTCACCGTGGTTCGACTATGGAGTCAAACCACGAGGTCCCAAGTATTAGTAGTTCACGTGGTTCGACTTTGGAGTCGAACCACGCGGTCCCAAGTATCAGTAGTTCACGTGGTGCGATTCTAAACTCGAACCAACGGGAAAAAAAGTGTCCGTGGTTCGATTGATCGAACTAAATTGTCGAACCACGTGGCCTGGAGGCTTATAACGTATGCATACTCTGATACCATATTTTCTGTCGCAGTAATCGATCGCGCGACCGGTGTGAGTTTCGCGCCGGTGAAGCAGCCTCACTACCACCACTTCATGAAGCGCGTCGTGGAAGACGCGCTAGAACGCACCGAGCCCAGTCCCAGAAGACCATGTGAGTTGAGCTCTGGCTTAAACAACCTATAAGTAGAAAGAGCCGAGACGAGAGACGGGGTTCCTTTAAAGGAAGGCCTCTTTCTACTTTTACTTAAGTGGGATTTTTGAAGTGATTACTCCTTTTGACGCGCCGCAGATAGATTTTTCGTGGGCTGTGAGTTGAATTCAAGCTTCACGATCTGGAATGATAAGAATTGAAACATTGCGCTTTCAACTCAACACAGTGATGTTTTCACATTGGCGGTAAAATAACTATAAAATATACAAGCAAAGGTGTGGTACTTCACCAGGCTGACTCTGCCAAGAGTCTTGTCTCTACAAAAGCCTATAAGCGGAAAGCAGCCTTTATTTAAAGGACTCTTTTAATTAGGATTTTTTATGGCGGTAGGTTTCTTTTACAGCTCCTTGACCGTCTTTCATATATTCTGCTCTCAAGCCACTGCTTGGACTCTGGACTCTGCCAAGAGTCCTACCACTACTGATTCACATGTTAACAACCCAGGTCCACTGGAGCTTCCCTCAGAGATCCGTCAGCGTGAGCTGGAAGAGATGCTCCGAGACGACGACACGTGCTACTGCGTGGAACGTCCACCTGCAGTCGAGAGCAAGACCCGTGTACAGTTCCTGGGGCCTGGAGAAGGTAACGTTGCTATAATTAATTGTAGGCGTTAAGGCGCCTGCCCGAACAAAACGCAGCATTAAAGCCGTGTACGCACGCGTACGAACAAATCTGTAAAAAAATGGCGATATAGTTAATTTATACGCTGTAGAAGTAGGAGCGAGAGGTATACCAGCAAAATCTCTCTATAACCTGCTTAAAGACCTTGGATTATCCAGAAGTGCAGTAAGTTCTATACTAGAACGAGTATCTAAAGCTGCACTAGTAGGATCATATCGGATTTGGTTGGGCAGGGAGAGAAATACGAGTAGTGAAGGTGAGTGTTGACGTACGTCAATATAAGGGGCCCCTTTTAAACTTACGCCCGAGTCACAAGTCTTGGGGTCTATTCGAGATTTCTCTCTCTGCCACACGATGGACCCGGCACCCGCACGGTGAATCCATGGAATGCTAAGAAGTACGTCTCTCTGATACGTAACAACTTGGTTCGCACATCGAACATCGAACACTCTGTTCGTCAAACATGTTTGCGGCGATCCTATTTGTACGTTTCGTATGGACGGTGTTCGAACAGTTTTAATCATCATCATCATCATCAGCCGCAAGACGTCCACGGCTGAACATAGGCTTCCCCCCTAGATTTCCACAACGAACGGCTTCAATAAATGTTACTTAACAAAACTGTTCGTATAGGACTTGGAGGGGTACTGCGGGGCGGCAGAGGGGTAACTCATCCTACATAATAGTGTTCACGACTGTTGTACGGAAACTCGATTCGAAATGTGTTCGCGTTCGTGTTCTAATATACCGTCCATACGTACAAACAAACCGTTCATGTCTGATATTTGTGTTCACTACGTTAGTGTTCGTACGTGCGTACACGGCTTTAAAGTATGATTCGGAACTCTGCATGCAACACTATCGCAGCAGTACATAATAAATACCCTCCAGTACTCAGGGATCACGTATTTATCCAACGGTGAAATATTTCTTGTAAATCGATCCAGTAGTTCCTGAGATTAGCGCGTTCAAACATACAAAACTCTTCAGCCTTATATGTATCAGCATAGATTACATTCCAAACTACGCAGCAATCAGCAATGTCGCGGCAGCCATACGGTGATTATAATTATGAGGACTGAGCATAAAATAGTAACAAATGCTACTGTTTCGCTTGGGTTGTGCGAAGAGGAAAGCAGTGCTCAAGGTCATTTGGTCAGGGTATGGCTGTACGATGAACATTTCAACCCTGAAAAGCTAGTTATCCTGAAAAGCGTTATTTATGAAATCGTTTCATGGTTGACGTTCCAATGACTCGAACAAAGAGATTTGACTCTACGTTTGTGATTGGTGTGACGATTCAACCTCATTGCTACAAGTAGCATGGATTGCATCCATCTTCACTAAAACAGTTGTGGAAGACACTTGATTTCAACACACGGCCTCCTAGGGGAGGTCCACACTAGGGTGTGGAATCCAAGACGCATGTAAACCAAGAACGTGTATGTTGCATTATAAGACCTAATCTCTGTGTTTATCAAATTTTTGGCTCAATTAAAGTTATCTTATCTCATACCTTTAAACGAGCAATTCTTGTATATATATAGAATCTGAATCACGGAAACGGTTTGATGGATTTTCATGAAATTATGTATGCAGTGGATTTCGGGGACGATAAATCGATCTAACTAGGAAAAAGCATATTATGCGCGTTTTTAGACAATAAAAAACTGTCACATTAGAATGCGAAGGTAAATTTCACCGCGTGACGCGACAGCATAATTAGCTCATAGCGGTCACGAATTAGTAGCTTCCGGGTTCGAATCCAGACGGGTTCTCTTTTTATTCAATTCGTTTTTTTTAAAGAAAATCTATTTCTTAGAGTCTTTTATCTGTAGGTATCTAAGTATATTTAGTTTTTAAACCGAGCAAAGCTCGGTCACCCAGGTACTTATTATATTATATAGCAACGTCTAGCCTGTGGCATGAGTCGCGGGAGCGTTAGTATCCCCGTATTTGGCTCTAGTGACGCGCCGTAAATCGGCAGCGCATCACCTCCTGGAAGGTCTTAAGTCAAAGTCAAAGTTCGTTATTGATAAATGTACAATTTACACGTCAATATTTCTCCAGGTGGGGCGTTGGACGGCGGAGCATGTTTACTGAGCTTGAATGGATTTTCCTCAATGGTTACAATCACGTTACAATCGTAGTGTCTTCAAATCGAGAGTCAAACGGGTTCTGATAGGGTAAGTAGGAGCACGTTTACTCTCGAATTGAAGACACTAGAATTGTAAACTAGAAACTAGAACTATCGGGAAACCCCCATTCAGGCTCAGTAAACATGCTCCGTCGTCCGACGCCCTAGGGAAAGGCTTTCGATGTGATTCGCTGCTGATTTGCGGCGCGTCATTAGAGCCAAATGCGGGGATAGGTACTAACGCCCCTGGCGAGTCGGGTCCACAATGCCAGTGGCAGGTGGGTCGGGGTCGTTGATGGGAGTGCGACCCTGTGACCCTGACTTTCTGTGGGGGATTAAGTCGGTAGACGCACCGTGCCTGTCGTCGTCATGGTGGCGAGCCCGACACATCTGTCGTATCCATTCACGGTGCGTAAAAGCCTTTCCCCCGCAAAAAAGGTAAAAATGCTCCATCGTAGACCGCGTCGTCGCTTAACAAACGGAGGCAACAACGGCGAAATGGCGGTCAAGTGTAAACCTATATTATGTCAACGGCAACAAGTGTAAATCTATAAATATGATGGTTAAAAAGTGTTAAGAGTAAGTTCGTTTGTTGCGCTTTCACGCGAAAACGACTTAACCGATCATGATGAAACTTTATAGACATATTTTTGGAGCTATTAAAAGTTTCGCAGGCTCAAGGGCGGCTCCAGGCTCCAGGGGGTCATGGGGGGTATGACTCTGTAGGTGTTACTGGTACTGGAGAGGAAATGAAACCACGTCACTGTATAAACTGCTGACTATATTGATCTTAACTATACAAGTGACGCGGGGCGAGAGACTAATCGCTCGACCGCTGTCATCCGCTTCTATACTAAATCTGACCAGATAAATACGTGCTCTTAGGCTCCCTACAACTCCTCCCCCCTTGGCTGGGTCCAGAACCTAGGGAGACCACTGATTAAAAAGCATGCATAATTATACATCGCACAGTTTTGCGACTTAACCATGACTTTGTGACACCCCTGGCGCGTAAGCTGAATCCGCCTAGACTGCTTTTTATCCCAGAAGATTTTTCTTTTTTTTATATTATACGAGTAGAGTGAAAAGACGAGCAGCAACATGTGCCTGATGGTAAGCAACATGTCTACCACATAACAGCACAGGGACACGCAGCTGTTGAAACACGAATGATCCAAATCATTACCTAGCACTGCACTGCGCTCGTCACTCAGAGATCTAAGATAATTTAAGCACTAATTTCTCCGGAAACATTGCCATTTAAACCAGAACACAGTATTGTCTGTACAGTACTTCTTTTTTTATACTTTTATAGGTTTACACTTGACCGCCATGTCGCCTAATGTTAAGCGACGATGTGGTCCACGATGGAGCGTGTTTACCTAGAAGAAACCTATTCACTCTCGATTTGAAGACACAAAGATTGTAACTATCGGGAAAAACCCACTCAGGCAACGTATTCCACAGCCTTGACGTTCTTATTACAAAAGTAGAGTCAAATCTCTCCGTTCGTGTCTTTGGAACATCAACCATGAAACGATGTCGCTTTTTCGAGCTGCGATAATTCTGATAGAAAATCGGGCATGGTAGTATTAGACTATTAGATCATGCAAATCAGTTGCACTCTCTACTTGGCGGTAGAATAACTGGCAAAGGTGTGGTGCTTCCTCAGGCGGGCTCTGCCAAGAGTCCTACCACTCCTAAAACTATAACGGGATTGAGTACCTAATACGTGGATGAAACCACGGGGCAGTGTGTGATACAAATTTAAGCCCTGAAAAACTAGATCTGTAGGTATTCGTATATAATTATATTTATTTTTAGTGTATGTAACTAAAATAGTTTTAGATACACACCCCGCTTTTAAAAATATTCTTAGTAACCATTTCCATCCGAAGGTTGCCTGGAAGAGATCGCTTTTAGGGATAAGGCCGCCGCTTGTAATGTTACAAGCGGCGGCCTTATCGCTGGTTTAGTTACCTAGTTTTATTGTTATTCTCTTCTGTATAAGTGTTTTTGAAGTGAAAACTTCTTTAGGCGCGCTATGGACAGAATTTTCGTGGGCTGTGAAATGAATTTATGATCACGTGATCATCACGCTCGGATATGATAAGAAATTTCGGGTAAGCTCGGGATGCTAGAGCGAGAAAGATAATGTGGTCAACAAACGTGCCAGACCGAGAAAGATAATTGTTAGAGGAGGACATGGGACAATAGATACTCTCTCTTTCTCTCTCGCTGCTCGCTACCGGTTACCAGTGTTGACACTTTAGCGACTTTGTCGCTGAAACTGGCGAATTTTTAAAACCTTTTTAGCGGATTTAGACGACGTGTTACCGACAAAGGGGAATATACTAGTGTAGTGTAGAAGGTTGGAGAAGGAAAAAGCTTATGTATTCTTCCAGACTGTTATTCCCTTAATAATTCAATCAAAACCGGCGACTTTGTTTCATAACTATTTGGCGACAATCTCAAAATCATAGTGGCAACACTGACGGCTACCAACTCCAAAAGACAAAAGACTTTTCTTTGGGCGGGAAAACACGACGGGTGCTTTAAAATTTTCACAATCAAATTAATTAGTTTTGCTGTGTAAATATTTCGTTTCTTTCGTGTAAATATTTAGTTTTGTATACATATAGTCAATAGTATAAATAAATATGAGCGTCGCTAGCGACGGGGGTGACCCCGTCGAACAGACCAGAAAAAGAAAACTTTATATAATATTTACTTTAATTTCTGGCTTGTTTTACTCGTTTATTCAACTAATACGATCCATAATATTTTATTATAATACGACATACCTACCTAATACAAAAATCAGCTAATGAAGTTTTCACTTCTGCCGTGTGGTCTTAAGCACACACTTTTTTTTGTTTGTGTATGGTGTGTACAATAAATATTTTCTAATCTAGCTATCTATTTATTTACTGTAAACTATTTCAGAACCAGAAGAACCCCAAGAACAGAGCAACCTGCCATCAGCTCTGCGCATTCTGGAGGAGATGCGACGCTGCAAGTGCGACACGGACGAAACCTCCAGCGGCCCACCAGGTAAATAAATATAAATAAACAAGCCTTTTATTTTTTGCTTTTCATAATTTACAAAGTTTAAGTAGGTACATTGTGGAAATATCTATACATAACTAGAACTATATATCAAACTATATATTGAAGTGAAAACTTCTTTAGGCGCGCCTAGACAGATATTTCGTGGGCTGTGAGTTGGATTCTAGCGTCAAGCTCGGATATGACAAGAAATCTTCGGGTAAACTCGGGACCATGGCTATTGGCCATTTAGAAATGCGTCAGCCAATGGGAAATACTGAAAGGGCGTGGCCTCGGCATCATGCCATGACCATCTAGAAATGCATCATGCCATGGCCATCTAGAAATGCATCAGCCAATAGGAAATGCTGACGCATTTCTAGATGGCCATGCCAAGATGGCGAGGCCACGCCCTCCGGTTACACAGGTGTAGTTTCCAAGGTAAGCTATCAAATTCTGAGTTATAAGTTTTCACTTCTATCGGCAGTTCCTATAACTGCCAATTTTTTTGCACACCGATTTCAATAAAATTTAAATGGGACCTCTAATTTATGATCTGCCTAACAAAAAAATAAACATTAAAATTGGTTCACAATTGGCGGAGCCATCGCGTAACATACATCCAAAACAAACAAAAATGGCAGTCATAGGAACTGCCGCTAGAAGTGAAAACTTATAACTCAGAATTTGATAGCTTATTTTGGAAACTACGCGGGCGACACCGGAGGGCGTGGCCATAAGCTAGATGTTTAGAAATGCTGAAGCATTTCAAGATGGCCACGACCATGGTGCCGAGTATACCCGAAGATTTCTTATCATACTTTATATTTTTGCAATTCTCTTATTTTAGAAGTTACAGGGGGGGGCACATTTATTTTACCACTTTGGAAACCACATTTTTTCACAGTTGGAAATCATCCTGAGTGTAACGCTAGCATTCAATTCACAGCCCACAAAAAAGTGCGCCAAAAGAAGTTTTCCCTTCAAAAAGAAACATACAATTGAGAACTTCCTCCTTCTTTGGAGTCAGTTAAAAAGATAACTGGTTTCGCAGGGGACACCACAGCGACAGAGTACAGCTCCGGCGTGGTGATGGACGGAGAGAACTTGGACGAGGAACAGCCGGAGCCTGATGATGGAACACCTCCTGAACGGGAGTAGAACGTTCCTGCTCTAGTTTGCTTTATTTTTTACTTTTATGTATAGTGGCCGGCAAACAAGTTGACCCAAAATTGACGTGGAAGGGGAAAGTTCGCGCATGTACACTTCCACCAAAGAGACATTGAAAACGTTTCTGCGCAGCCATGCGCAGCTAACTTCATTGGGTCAACTTGTTTGCCGGCACCTATTTAATGCGGATGATGACTGCGCCAAAATAATTCTAATAAATTAGTCCGTCAGGTAGATTATAGAAAAATATGGGACACGTAGTTTTGTTGTATCAAATTATTAAAATCAATGACTTCAAAGGAAGGACGTGGCTTACTGAATATTTTTTGGCATTTTAATGGCCAGCAAAAACTCGTTCACTCCCTCCCGTGCACTGACCGCTGTGAACTGAGTCACATGTCGAATAGCCCTAAAAATGCAATTCTACCCCCAACGCGTTTGTGCCATTTTGTTTCACCTTTGGCCATGTCCTTATATATAGAAGTATGTGATTAAAATCCACAAAGGTATAGATCATCAGCCATCCAGAGTGGGGAGTTGTGTAGTCACGTCTTCCTAAAAATCGTACATTGAAGGGAAATCACTCGAAACTTCTATGCGCTGTATCTTCTTAATTTTTTGTCACTGAAGCAAAAGAAAAAATACGTGTTTTTTAAAATAATTTAACTGACGGACTAATTAGTTGTTTTAAGTTATCACGGCTATTCCTTTATTGAAGTCATATTGACGTCTATAGGTGCGCTTGATGAAACGACATGAAGTCGGCTGACGACTGTCCTTTCAGAGTGATATTCTTACGATGCGCGCGCGCACCGATACCCTAAGACGACATACGAAAAACGTAATTTCGAAATAAACTCGCGATTTTCATACTCCGGTTCTACTTCGATCCGTCGTTTCGTCCGTTTAAATGTTCTAAGCTTTACTCAAATCGATCGGACGAAATGAAGTAGAATAGGAGTAAGAAAGTCGCGAGTTTATTTCGAAATTACGTTTTTCGTAGAAAGAGAGTAGACGTCCAGCTGTGACTTTAGATACAAATTGTGAAAATCGTCCTATATCTGTGGATGACTATCGTGGTGCAGTGCTAGGCGATCAAATCATATTTATCATACTTATTTTGTAGTGGTAGGGCTCTTTGCAAAATACAGCTGGGGAAGTAACACACCTTTGCCAAATATTCTACCGCCAAGCAGTAATGTGCAAACATTACTGTGTTCCGGTTTGAAGGGCAATGATTCCAGAGAAATTACAGGGCTTAGAGACAAAATATCTTAGATCTCTGGGTGACGAGCGCAGTGCAGTGCTAGGTAATGATTTGGACTATCATGTTCCAATAGCTGCGTGTTACTATGCTGTTATGTGGCAGGCATGTTGCTTACCATCAGGCACATGACCTGCTCGTCTCGTCACTCTACGCTATAAAAAAAAAAAAAAAAAAAACCTTTGCCAGTTATTCTGCCGCCAATCGCCAACATTAATGTGTTCCGGTTTGAAAGGCAATGTTTCCAGATAAATTATTGGGCTAAGGGATAAAACGCCTTATAACTCCAGGTGACGAGCACAGTGCGTTGTTAGGTAATGATTTGGACTCTTCATGTATTCCACTGTGCTGTTATGGGCAGGCATGTTGGTTACCATCAGGCACGTGTCCTGCTCGTCTTGTCATTCTATACTTAAAAGAATATATCAGCTTCCAAACGTTTAAAAACTTCATCTAAATTGGTCCAGTCGTTTTGAGTGATATCTAAGTTATAATAAAAATGTAATTCGCTTTTTTGCAGTGGGAACCATCTTGGATTTGATATGTGTCAAATGCTGTCAATACTCTAGTAGTCAAACTCCTTCATTTGATTCCCAATATTGATGGAGTTGTTAAACTTATGTGATCCGCCATCTTGTGGCGGCCATCTTGGACCGATTTACACATACAGACAACGTATTTTGTTACATTTCTATAATAAAATGAAACGTTGGCGCCATTATCTGGCTACTTGAGAAATGTATTTTTTGACAATATAATTTGTACTCTGGAAACACTTCATAACGGCACAGATTGTGTTATTGTTTAATTTTCGCATTTCAAAAGCGTACGTTAATGTCAGTCATTTGACATACCTACGTATATATAATTATTATCCTCTCATCTTACACTATCATATCTGCCGTTATGTTTTATTATGTCAACTTAGTGAAAATTATTATAACATAATATTCCTTTAAAAATTATGTTATTGTCTTCAATAAATTATCGTCAAAATACGTATTGTTTTTTTATTTTTTTATACTTAGGTACCTACCCCACCATATCCCAAACTATAGTTATAAAACAATAATGCAATACTTTATTAAATATAGTTCTAAATTTCTACTTAGATAGAGCTGAATTTAACTGAAATTTATGACAGATCATGATTTACAATCACGCAGACTTCTTTTTATCCCGAAAATGCAATATCAAGGAATAATTTGTTAGAAGTCGTTACGCCATCTACTTACGCGAACTAATTCGCCGTTAAATAGGTTGTAAACAGATTAATTAAGTAGACCATTAATTAAGAAATTTTAATTATGCGTTGTATGGTCTGGGTAGCGATTCTGAAACCATTCGGTTGCATCCGACACGGAATCTCATCTCTCGGTCTTTGTCATGCTAAACAGATAAGACAAAGACCGAGAGATGAGATTCCGTGTCGGATGCAACCGAATGGTTTCAGAATCGCTACCCTGAAATAGCAATAAAACAAATGAATCATATTTATGTATTTATTAAAAGATATGCATATTTTATTTACAGATGCACAGTGGCGTAGGTAATACGCTTATTGGCTAATACAATAGAAAAATCTTTGGTTAAACAATATATGTATGGATATAACAATTTTTAATATAGTTTTGTGTTATACCACAGTCTAACAAATCGTACAGTCGTTCGACGAAGAAGTCTAGACGGGGCAATCGTGCGGGGCGAGACGCGGGAAGGGCGGGAAGCGCGCTCCCAAGCTGTGAACACGAAATTATTAGCAAATTGGGATCGTGGTTCGGGGTTAATGTTTGACGCATGTTTTGGTATTATTTGATTTTGAATGAATAAAAAATAATGAAATTATGAATAAAAAAATTGGCAGTCATAGGAACTGCCGATAGAAGTGAAAACTTATAACTCAGAATTTAATAGCTTACTTTGGAAACTACACGTGAGTAACCGGAGGGCGTGGCCTGGGCATCATGGCATGGCCATCTAGTAATGCGTCAGCATTTCCTATTGGCTGATGCATTTCAAGATGCCCATGGCATGATGCCGAGGCCACGCCCTTTCAGCATTTGCCATTGGCTGACGCATTTCTAAATGGCCAATAGCCATGGTCCCGAGTTTACCCGAAGATATCTTATCATACCCGAGCGTGATGCTAGAATCCAATTCACAGCCCACGAAATATCTGTCTAGGGGCGCCTAAAGAAGTTTTCACTTCAAAAATCATTTTTTATTTGTCACAGCCTCTGTCCTCTGTATTGTCGGCATTTACCGCAAGTTCAAAGGCGTTGTCCTACAGGTTATACATTGTCTCACGATTTTATTAAAAACTGTTGACTGATATCATGTTTTTCCGTATTACACCTAAAAATATTATCTAATCTATATATATAAAAGCGAAAGGTCACTCATCAAGGAATCTCAGAAACTACAAATGCTAGGAATCTGAAATTTTGCATGGAGGTCCCTTTTAGTACGTAGGCGCTCGCTAAGACGGGGTTTTGCGAAATTCAACCCCTAAGAGGGTGAAACAAGGGATGAACGGTTGTATTAAAATTCGTCATTTTTTAAGTTATCAAATTTTGTATCTAGACAATTGACACGAAGCGATTAAATGTTTGTTCTATCAATTTCATAATTTCGAACTGCACGGGGGTGAAATTGGGGTTGAAATGGGGGATGAATGTCAACATGTTGACAATGAAGATCCCAACCGTTGAAGATAAAACCATAAAACTCAGAATATAGACACTTGACACGAAGCAAACAAATATTCGTTCTAGCAATTTTGTAGTTTTGAACTGTATAGGGATGAAATTGAGATTGAAATGGGGGATGAATGTCAATATGGAAGTTCCCAATCGTGGAAGATAAAACTATGAAACTCTTTATATAGGCACTTGGCACGAAGCCAATAAATGTTTGTTCTAGCAATTTTGTAATTTCGAACTGTATGGGGATGAAATTGGAGTTGAAATGGGGGACGAATGTTTCTTACGCTTTCACACCTAAATAACTAAACCGATTTTGATGAAATTGTTTTATTATAAGGTGTTTTTAGTAACCGTAAATGTGTCTGGGTATAAAAATAGGTACTGCCCGAGTTATCTTTTTATTTATTTTGCGCGGACGAAGTCGCGGGTAACAGCTAGTGTTATAATAAATTACCCACGCCACTGTAGCTGATGTATCTAACATCGATATTGTGCTTACAAAATTGACAATTCTATACAAATATAAAAAGTAACATAAGCGTGTATATTGTATATCGTACATGAAGAACTAGAAAGGAATCACAGCCAAGCGAAAGAAACGTCAGTTACGTCTAAGATAGGACTGATATTTGCAAAACATACCGACGCTACATTGTCATAAACTTTTTTGCAACAAAATGAGCAGTATTTTCAGAAGAAAAAATTGTGCCAATCTGCGTACTGGATGGCGGCAGTGTTGTTTTTTGATGAAAACTTTTTATGAGCATTTTTTAAAAACAATAGGGTACCAGACTGGGTCAAAAATACACCATCCTAATTAGTCCATCAGCTAGATCATGGAAAAATATTGGACACGTATTTTTTGTTTTTTCATAATATTAAAAATCGTCAAAGATATAGACCATCAAACTACGAGAGGGGGGGTCGCGACGTCACTCGTGAGTAAAAATCGTACTCACAAGTGACGTCACACGAAACTTTGAAGCGCTGTATCTTCGTCATCTTTTGTTTGTGAAACAAAAGAAAAAATACGTGTACAATATTTTTTGGCAATCAAACTAACGGGCTACTTAGTTTTTTGAGGATTGTACCCTATTGTACTCGCGACAGTTAATCATTACCGACCTTAGATGGTCTGATTAATCGAATAGGCGATGTTGGTGGCGATAATGAGCTCCTACTAGAAAAATTGGCAGTCTTAGGAACTGCTGATAGAAGTGAAAACTTATAACTCATAATTGGAAGGCTTACTTTGGAAACGACGCGAGTGAAACCGGACGGCGTGGCAATGACCCAATGGCCATGGTCCCGAGTTAACCCGAAGATTTCTTATCCGTTCCCGAGCGTGACGCTAGAACCCATGAAAAATCGGTCTGTGGTTCGCCAAAAGAAGTTTTCAGTTCAAAAAAACACTACTGCCATACTAAAGTATGTATTTCATGTTCTTAGTATGCAGATCGGGCCTTTTTTTTTATAAATGCGTCCTTACATCAAACATTCAAAGAAATAAAATTGCAAAAAACACTAGTATATTATAGAGCAAATTATTGTATACATTTTATAAAATTTTAGGCGTTTTAGGCGCATAGACTTAAACAAATGATCTACCTAATTAAACTATTCTATGATTATGTATCCATATTGCGTCACGAAGATTGCGTGTGAAGGGAACTTACTTCGTAAACTGAGCTCGACTGATTGTCACAATGAGTGACATTGACATATCCTGCGTAGCGATTCTGGACGTTCGATCGGACGAAACGAAGTAGAACCGGAGTAGGAGAGTCGCGAGTTCATTTCGAAATTACGCTTTTCGTAGAAAGAGAGTAGAAGTTCTGAACCCTATTGGATTGATCTCGAAAGGGAATCAATCTCTCGGTCTTTGTCTTATGCGTTCAGAATGACAAAGACAAGAATTGTCATTCCGAATTTGAGTCGCTCGGATTGGGTTAAGAATCAGTACCCTGAATAACTGATATATTATTTATATTTGCAATATCTTTGACGTGTAAAAATTGAAAACTTGTCATGAAATTTTGCTAAGACAAGAAAGACTTTATATTTTACACATTACATATTTGAAACATGTAAGAATTGGTCGGGTTATTTTGAGGGAATATGAATCACGTTGGTAATGTCGCTATGTATTTAAGCTGTCAAAATACAATCGATCGAGCTCAGTTTAAATTTAAAACAATGCAACATCATTCAAACAACTCAATCATATGTAGAGGCGAATTTGTAAATACTAATATAGTAACCGCACAAAAAGGCTGAATCTGAATGGTCTAACCCACGGCTTCGCACCCAGACACACTACCAAAGCCACCAGGCTAGCCATAGATAAATACAATGTGTGTACTTTTTGACGTGACAACGTCTTATAATGCGATGAAGCCGGCTGCACGCACGAAAAACCTGACGTCATGTACCGTTACCGCGTTACCGTCGGTCGTTACCTCGCCGCATGTTTGTTACAGTTGTATTAATTATTTCGACCAGTAGTTCAAGCGGGGATGTAGCTCAGTGGTAGAGCGTTCGCTTTGCATGTGAAATGCCCCGGGTTCGATCCCCGGCATCTAAAAGCTTTTTTGCATTGTTTTGATTGAAAATTACTAAATTCTACTGATTACTTTTTACATACAAATCTATTAAACAAATGAAATTAAAATTTTCTTTGGAAAAATGCTACCATTCCATCAGTATTTTCTTAAGACGTTGTCACGTTCTATCGTCAGTAAACCGACTTTACAGACAAACATTTTTTGCCAAACGGGGGGTCTACCGCCGAACGAAAAATGTCATCGCTTTGATGTTTCTCTCTCTTTCCTTTTCGCTTGAAATGATAGAGACAGCATTAGCAAAGCGATAGCCGATTTAGTTAGGCGGTAGAAGCGCTGCAGTAGTGTAACTTCGTCCTCATGTCTTCAACCTTCTTGTAGTTCGTCTACTCTTTCTGTTACGGTATCTGTGCGGTGTTTAAGATGTCAGATGATCGTGATGTTAGCTGGTGAGGCTGGTGATGAGACGGTACAGCAGTAAGGAAGGGAGGTATATCGACATGTGGTGTGTTGGGAGGGTTGCTGTGTTGCAAGCGTCGGCGTCGTTGCAACTCTGAAGGCAGCCGTGAACGTATCTGTAAAGAAGAGGGCAATCTTATGATTATTAAAATTGTCAGTTTTGATGTTTGCTACTCAATCACGTTGTAACGTATTTTTTGACGTGATAACGTCTTACAATTCGATAAAGCCGGCTGCACGCCCGCAAAACATGACGTCATGTAACGTTACCGTGTTACCTCGCCTTATTACTTTTCGCACCATCTATTGAGTGAAATGTGTATTACGTTCAAGGAGTCTGTCCATGTTTTAGAAAAGCGACGATATGAAGTTAAGAACTTGTGCTAGTACAATGATGTACCCAGAGATGGCGCTTTGAACAGCTTTTCAAAAAGCTTCAGAATGTTTTACCTAGATGGCGCTTAACACAAATTCCATCAGTATTTTCTTAAGACGTTGTCACGTTCAACTATCGTCAGTAAACCGACTTTACATACAACCATTTTTTTAACTTGAATAGGTTTACACTTGACCGCCATCTCGACTGATGTTAAGCGACGAGGCGGTCTACGATGGATGAAGCGTGCTTACCTAGAAGAAACCGATTCACTCTCGACTTGAAGACATCAAGATTATAACTATCGGGGAAAATCCTCGCGGGTAGCTCATTTCACAGCCTGGACGTTCTTATCACAAAAGTAGCGTCAAGCCTCTTTGTTCTGTCTTTGGAACAAACAAAGAGGATTGAACGTCTGAACGGATCGGGCTGACATCTGGATTTTTTTTTCAATAAAGTGTGACGAGACTAGAAGGACATGTGCCTTATGATTAGCAACATGCCTGCCACATAACATCACAGTGACACGCAGCTATTGGACGCTATTGGAACATGAAGAGTCCAAATCATTACCTAGCACTGCAGTGCTAGGTAATGATTGATTGAGGTGATGATGAATGATGTCTGGGTGACGAGCGCAGTGCACTGCGCTCGTCACCCAGACATCTAAGATGTTATATCTCTAAGCCCTGTAGTTTCTCTGGAAACATTGCCCTTTAAACCGGAACACAGTAATGTTTGGACATTACTGCTTGGCGGTAGAATAACTGGAAAAGGAGTGGTACTTCCCCAGGCGGACTCTGCCAAGAGTCCTATCACTACTGCTGTCTAGACATTATCGGCGTTTTTTCCAAGATCAAAGGCGATGTACTATTACATGTAGCATTTCTTTATTTTAATGTGGTAATAAATATCTTTCACTTATCCCGTCTTATTATTCTTCATTTCGCCTGTTCATTCCAGCGGTTGCCTGGAAGAGATCGCTTTTAACGATAAGGCAGCCAATTGTTACTTTATTTTATTACGTTTTTGTATAATTTTTCTTACTTTGTTTACTTTTTAAGTGCAATAAATAGTTAATCTATGTAATACTGACCGATCGTTGTAATAGAACCGGCCGCAATGCGACATGCGGATGATCTCTGTGTCAGTAGTGGCGGTCCCCGAGTCCAGACCGCAGCCTCGCACCGTGATGCTCTCGCCGTTGTCATCTGCAACAGGAATACTAACGGTTAGAGCCATTGGAGTAGGTACATGGGGGCACATTAAACGTTTTGCACTTCTAGCTAATCAGAACTATTTGTGTTTCGAACGTTATATTTTTTGAAACGTTGCAACCTTTTTAGTCATAAAAAAAACAATTGGCGGGAAATCATTTGTCAATTGTTTTTATCACACCTCAAAGTTACGTACGTACGCAACGAAAATGGAAATTACTCGAAAAGATTTTAGGGCGATTTTAAAAGTTCTCTCTCTCCGCAAGATTACGTACGTTTACGTATTTCGTAAGCAGTGTATGGGGTTGGGGAAGTCTATGCTCTAAAATTTAAAACAATGAGGCCCCTGCTTCTTGCATTAGGTGTGGAAAAATAAATCACGAAATTGGTGTGACATACTTAATTCAATTACCTCTATGCAAAAAAATGCAAAGACTCCAGCTATCTTGATGCAAGGAGTGGCGATAATGGTGTGGTACTTCTCTAGTTAGAGTCTGCAAATAGTCCTTCAAAATTTGCTAAGTGAAAGACGCTAAGTGGTACATCTCCTGGCGGACTCTGCAAAGAGTCCAACCACTGCTGTAGAGGTGTAGAGTATTTAGCAAAGTCGTGGTACTTCCCCGAGCGGACTCTTCGAAGTGTTCATCTGCAAAGTGTTATACAAAACTCACCGAAGACGCCAGCTCTTTTGATGAAAATCTGCATCAGGAGGGGTGAAATAAATCACGAAACTGGTGTCACATACTTCATGTGTGACATCTAAGCAAAGACGCCAAGTCGTACTTTTCCAAGTGGACTTAGCTAAAGTCTTACTTCTGAAGAATGACTGGCAATGTGAAACTTAACCAAGCCTACTTTTGGTAGGAATCTTTGCAGAGTACCAAGGTGTGGTACTTCCCCAGGAGTTCTACCACTACCATAGAATAACGAGCGAAGATGTGGTACTTCCCCAAGCGGACCCTTCCAAGTGTTCCTCTGCAAAATGACTTACAGAACTCACCAAAGACGCCAGCTATCTTGATACAAGAAGTAACAGGAAAGAGTCCATCGTGCCGCTTCCAACTGACACCGTGATGATTACACATTACTGCTTGACAGTAGGATAACTGGCGAAAGTACTTCTCCAGGTGGCTCTGCAAAGAGTCCCACAAAACTTACCAAAAACGCCAGCTTTGTTGATGCAAGAAGGAGAGGTAAATGACATCACGAAACTGGTGTGACATACTTTATGGCCTTTCAGCCACTTTCGTAACCGACTGTGGACGACCAAACAAAAACTCACCGAAGACACCAGCTATCTAGCAGCCAATGACACCAAAACTCACCGAAGACGCCAGCTATCTTGATACAAGTGGCAGGGAAGAGACCATCGCGCCCCTTCCGTCCGCCCATGCAGGGAGCCTCCAACATCTGCAGCGTGGTTGTTGTGGAACGGGTCATCGCACGCGGAGAACGAGACGCACTTGAAGCAGTCGATGGTACCAAAACTTACGAAAGACCTCAAGTGGTACTTTTCCTAACGGACGCTGCAAAGAGTCCTATCACTACTGTAGTATTACTGGCGCAGGTGTGGTACTTCCTCAGGCGGACTCTACAATGGTCCCTACTAAAGGTGTGATACTACTCCAGGTGGGCTCTGCAAAGGTTCCTACCAAAGGTGTAATACTTCCCCAAGCGGACTTTGCAAAGAGTTCTACCACTACTCTAGAATAAATGGTAATGTGATACTTCCCCAAGCAGACTCTGCAAAGAGTCCTACAAAACTTACCAAAAAACGCCAGCTTTGTTGATTAAAAGGAGATAGATGTAAACATCACGAAACTGGTGTGACATACTTTACGGACGACCAAACAAAAACTCACCGAAGACGCCAGCTATCTTGATACAAGAAGTGGCAGGGAAGAGTCCATCGCGCCCCTTCCGTCCGCCCATGCAGGGAGCCTCCAACATCTGCAGCGAGTGGTTGTTGTGGAACGGGTCATCGCACGCGGGGAACTTGCCGTTCATCGAGACGCACTTGAAGCAGTCGATGGCGGCACCTGGCAGAAGAAATTGAAGTCAACACTTCTGAAAACCCTTTGAGCACTTTTTGTAATGAAAACTTCTTTTGGCGCACCACAGCCAGATTTTTCGTGGGCTGTGAATTGAATTGTAGCGTCACGCTCGGAAATGATAAGAAGTGTTCATTTAAACTCGGGAACATGGTCCCAACCATGGCCATCTAGAAATGTGTGAGCATTTCCCATTAGCCAGCGTCAGTATTTCCAGATCCTCATGCTCATGGCCACGCCCTCCGGTTTCACCCGCGTAGTTTCCAAAGTGAGCTATCAAATTCGGAGTTATAAGTTTTCACTTCTAGCGGCAGTTCCTATGACTGCCAATTTTGTTATTTTTTACTTTTATAGGTTTACGCTTGACCACCATCTCTCCTGATATTAAACGACGATGCGATCTACGATAGAGCGTGTTTGCGTAGATAGGTATAAGAAACCGATTCTCTCTCGATTTGAAGACACCAAGATTGTGATCATAGAGAAAAACCCACTCAGGCAATGCATTCCACTGCTTAGATTACACAGGTTTATTTACAAAGCGGTTTTAGCATCATCATTAATCCTCATCCAACTAAGTAACAAAGACATTTTGCAGATAACACAGATTAATATGGCCTTTTAGATCATAAAAAAATTAAACGAAAATTTTCTGAAGATTTTACGTTGCACCCGTGTGAAGCTTGGCCGGGTCGCTAGTCAAATTAATAATCGTTTCATTTTGGTATTTCTTAAATGTCAAAGCTTAGAGAAAAGTATGGTTTTAATTTTTTGGAGACTATCAGTACATAGGTCCAATTTACCTCAGTTCTATTCCAATTTTTACTTAGCTTACTCAAAAGGACCTTGCCAATTTGAATATTGAGCCTACCTATTGAGATTGAGGTATTTGAGCTACTTGAGTGGATTTTCCCCGATAGTTATATAAGTTGTATAAGTTATAATCTTGGTGTCTTCAAGTCGAGAGTGAATCGGTTTCTTCTAGGTAAGCACGCTTCATCGTAGGCCGCATCGTCGCTTTACATCAGGCGAGATGGCGGTCAAGTGTAAACCTATTATAGTTAAAAAAAAATATATATAGACACTCAAGTTAATTGAGAAACATTACTGCTTAGTTATGTATTCAAGATGCACCAATCGAATTCTAACTAGAGTCTTGATGTATCAAACAAAACGTAATAAAACATATTTTCGGAACAATAGGTTCGTACTTCGTAAGCTGACCATAATCATGGTGTAATGGATATGTCGCAGTAATATTGTAATAAAACCGGCAAAGTGCGAGTGGGACTCCCGCACGAAGGGTTCCGTATCATTAGCAAATAAACGGCGAAAATCTCTTTGACTTTATACCGAATTCCGTATACATAGACTATCGCAGTTTTCGTTCCGCGTATAGGCTTTTAAAAAATGCATTACTAAAATTTTGATATTACCGTGTAGTTCTAACTTCTAACAACGAATTTTCGAAAGCGCGTCTTCTAGTGGCGCCATCTGGTTTGCTTGGGACGGATTAATCGAGCAAGAAACGATAAAAAATCAAGTTGTTGGACCCCCATTAAACATTAATGATATTTTATTATTAGTATTTGTTGTTATAGCTTATAGCGGCAATAAAGATACATCATGTGTGAAAATTTCAACTGTCTAGCTATCACCGTTCTTGAGATACAGCCTGGTGATAGACGGACGGACAGCTAAGGCTCAGTCATAGAATCCCATGTTTACCCTTTGGGTACGGAACCTTAAAAACGGCCAATTTATGACCTAACGACGTCACGTTAAATTGTACTCGTACTCTAACATATAGACCGGTGCAGAAGCGTTAGAAAATGGCGTAAAACGCAAAATTACTTAATTAATTAATCAAAAAAGGATAAAAAAATGAAAATACCCAACTTGTTCGGAATAGAATGACGTAACAATATATTTAACTAACTTGTAGAAAAGGGTAATGATAATTTTAAAGCCGAGGTGTGGCCACTTTTTGCAAAGTACCCGCGTTCCGTTTCAATCTGTTTATTTGTTCGGACCGCTCGAGACGGGATCGTCTAAATTTAACTTTACATTGAAATCGGTTTTTGTTTTTTGTTTTTAGAAAATAGATTATTATTACGATTAACGGTCTCTATACCTTACCGAGCAGGCATTCTACAGGTTCGATGAGATTGACAATCTGAAAGTTCTCTGAGCAACTAGTAATCAGTTGATTATTAGGGTTCGGTACCCAAAGGGTAAAAACGGAACCCTATTATAGAGACTGTCCGTCCGTCTCTCCGTCCGTCTATCTGGCACCACGCACCACGCTGTATCTCAAGAATGGATATAGATAGGTAGACAGTTGAAGTTTTCACAGATTATGTATTTCTATTGCCACTATAACAACAAATACTAAAAATAAAATAAAATAATATTTAAGGGGGGTCCCATGGAACAAACTTGAATTTTTACCGTTTCTTGCTAGATTACTCCGTCTCAAGCAAACTATATGGCCCCACTAGTAAAAATAATACGCGATATCGAATTCATCGTCAGAATCATGAGGTAAAAATCAAAATTTTAAAGAAACTTTTTGCCTGTCTGCGGAAATTGCGATGTATAAGGAATTCCGGATAAAGCCAGAGGTTTTCGCCGATTATTTGCTAATGGTACAGAACCCTTCGTGCGGGAGTCCCACTCGCACTGGGCCGGTTTCATATTTATTTGTTATTGTGAATGTATTTGCTTTATTTTTATTGTGTAATTTACATCATCATTTAATTGACAATTTATGTTTATGTAATTTATTTAATTCGATTGTTATTATGGACATATAACGATATAACTTATATTGTTATCAATAAAATACTATGACTATATGACAATATCCGAGCAAAGCCGTAACGGAACGCTAGTAGATACTTATATAGTTATGAATACATACTTATTATAAATCTACTATCAATCGAAATAAAAACCATCCTGCCTTTCAAGTTGGTTGTAAATTGTGTGCGAAAATTTGCACGGTGTGCAAATATTAAAATCGGTCAAGTAGTTTAGGAACCCATCTCGGACAAAGAACGTGACGCGTAATTTATATTTATAAATAAGAAAAGATAAGAAATTACTATGTAAAATAACACTAACCTGCTGATATCCATGATAAGACCACGAGAATGACCAGAGTGTGTCTCCGCGAGTGAGGGTCTATCTCCATCATTCAATGAGGCACCTGACGACATACAAAATAGATTAATTCAGATTGGATACGTCCGCTGTGTAGGGATACCAGTGGTGTTGTAAATTATACGCATAATATTGAAGGCTTATCTTACACTAAGCTAGATTTACTGGCCGAACTCAGAAGAAAAGTAAGTCGTCCTAATTCGGAAGCAAGTTTAGAAACAAGTTAGTCAAGCAATTCTCGCTTCTGAATTTAGTATGTCAGGACGTCTATCTACTACTTCAATCCGTCGTTTTGTCCGTTTAAATGTTCTAAGCCTACTCTAATTAGAGTATGCTTAGATGGTCCAGTCGGGGCAGACATTTAAATAGAAAAAAATCCGGGGAGCGATTTCTTTTTTTTAAACGTCGGGGAGTGTGGTTGGAAGTATAAATCTCGATTTTCTAACTAATCCCGGTAGAGGGTTCGCCACCATCTAGTTAAAGTTAATTTTTTTTCGTTTTTGTGATATACCTCGTTAATTTTCAACTATAGAGCAAATATGACTGTATCCAAAGTTGTTGGAACAAGTTTGGTCATCATAATTTTTACGCTAGGATCAATATTTGCAGAGTTATACTATCAAGTTTATCAAAAAAATCGTACCTAATGGGTGGAATTTTATTTTCTTCAACTTTGGTTCTCGCACTGAAAATGATGATGACCATACTTGTGAGAAATTAAATTTCCAACAACTTTGGATACGGTCATTTTTGCTCTAAAGTTGAAAATTAACGAGGTATTTCACAAAAACGAAAAAAATAACTTTAAAACAAGATGGCGGCGAACCCTCTACCGAGATTAGTTAGAAAATCGAGATTTATACTTCCAACCGGGTGGTTGGAAGTATAACCCGTAAGTGAATCCCTGACGTTTTAAAAAAAGAAATCGCTCTCCGGAATTGTTTCTTTTCAGGCTAGTTTTATGTCTGCCCCGACTGGACTAAGAACATTTAAACGTCAACCAATAATGTATCGGACGAAACGAAGTAGAACGAGAACAGGAAAGTCGCGACTTTTTTTTCAAAATTACGTTTTCGTAGAAATAGAGTAGACTTCCAGCTTTACTGACTGCTATGTATTATTATTATTTTTTTGTAACTTTTATAGGTTTACACTTGACCGCCATCTCGCCTGATGTTAAGCGACGATGCGGTCTACGATGGAGCGTGTTTACCTAGAAGAAACCGATTCACTCTCGATTGAAGACACAAAGATTGTAACCAACAGGGAAACCCTGCTCAGGCAACGTATTCCACAGCCTAGACGTTCTTATCACAAAAGTAGAGTCAAATCTCAGCACTTAATTCAGCAGAGACCAGATTCTAAATTTAGTCAAGAGTAATAAGCTAATAAGCCTTTTAAACTTTTAACCAATTTCTTACTAATATTATGAACGCAAAAGTTTGTTACATTTTCAAGGATGGGTTTCTACGAAACACTGAAGGAATTCGGATGAAATTTGTTACATAGATAGATAAAAGTGTGGAATAACATATAGGAATACTATTTTTTATCCCCAAAAATAACGATATCGGGAACTACGAGGGTGGAACGGCGAGGCGCTGCAGGTACCTAAATTATACAGTCACATGTTATCATTTTGACATGACATGATAAGGAGTGCCTTAAATAGCATTTTCTGCGCCTTCTGCGAACTTCTATTACTGCGCCTTTGTTTTTTTTTTTCAGATATTACATATCTTATACCTTTATACGAGCAATTCTTGTACCTATATATATATAGAATCTGAATCTCGAAAAACGGCTCGAACGAGTTTTATGAAATTATTTACGCAGGGGGTTTCGGGGACGATCAATCGATCTAACTACATTTTTACTTGTACTATTTTTAGACAATGAAAAACTGTCACATTAGACATTCGGGCGTTCATGGCGGTCACGAATTAGTAGCTCCGGGTTCGAATCCAGACGGCTTCTTTTTTGACGTGATAACGTCTTATAATTCGATGAAGCCGGCCGCAAAACATGACGTCATGTAACGTTACCGCCGTTACCTCGCCTTATTACTTTTCGCACCATCTAGTGAGTGAAATGTGTATTACGTTCAAGGAGTCTGTCCATGTTTTAGAAAAGCGACGATATGAAGTTAAGAACTTGTGCTAGTACAATGATGTACCCAGAGATGGCGCTTTGAACAGCTTTTCAAAAAGCTTCAGAATGTTTTACCTAGATGGCGCTTAACACAAATTACATCAGTATTTTCTTAAGACGTCGTCACGTTCAACTATCGTCAGTAAACCGACTTTACAGACAACCATTTTTTTTCACTCATTGTTTTAAGAAAATCTATTACTTGGATTCTTTTATCTGTAGGTATCTAAGTATATTTAGTATTTAAACCGAGCAAAGCTCGGTCACCCAGGTACTTTATATTATACATGTAGTTTGGTGGACATTTCACACACAGCACCATCTATTCTGACCTCAAACTAAGCAAAGCTTGTACTATTGCGGCCAGATAGCTAATATAATACTTATATAGTTTTAAATTAATACTTATTAAACACAAAAATGCCTAGACACAGTACAAATACTTGTATTCATCACACAAATCGACATCGTTTCATGGTTGATGTTCCAAAGACACGAACGAAGAGATTTGACGCTACTTTTGCTGTGGAATACGTTGCCTGAGTGGGTTTTCCCCGATGGTTACAATCTTTGTGTCTTCAAATCGAGAGTCATGACCCCCATGCCGCTGTATAAGGCTGAAAATATAAGTTGTATGTTTTCACTTCAATTGCCAGTCTCAATGACTGTCATTTGTTGATGTGAAAACTTATTTTGGCGCGCCTAGACAGATTTTTCGTGGGCTGTGAATTGAATTCATTCGTCACGCTCGGGTATGATAAGAAAGCTTCGGGTAAACTCGGGACCATGGCTATTAGCCATCTAGAAATACGTGCTGAAAGGGCGTGGACAGACCATCATGGCATGGCCATCTAGAAACGCATCAGCCAATGGGAAACACTGACGCATATCTAGATGGCCATGCCAAGATGGCGAGGCCACGCCCTCCTTTTACACTCGTGTAGTTTCCAAGGTATCAAATTCTGAGTTATAAGTTTTCACTTCTATCCTATGACTGTCATTTGTTTTTGTACTTTGTTGAGTTTGAATTAAACAATAAAGTGGCCAAGTGCGAGTTGGACTCGCCCATGAAGGGTTCCGTTGCAGCAAGTAACATAATAAATATACATAGTACATCTAGTTCTTGTAGTTCGTTGTAACTTTGATCGAAGTTTCAATAATAGTGTATTTATGGAGTACTAAAAAAAACTACTCATCAGATCGAGTTCAAATCAATTTTCATTGGTAGTTTGCATGGTAATGTACATCAAATATTTTTTTTAGTTTTTTCATTTTCTTATTTTAGAAGTTAGAGGGCGGGGGACACACATTTTACCACTTTGGAAGTGTCTCTCGCGCAAATTATTCAGTGTAGACAAAAACTATATTAGTAACCTCAATATCATTTTTGAAGACCTATCGATAGACATCCCACAAGTGTAGGTTTGATGAAAAAAAAAATTTTGAGTTTCAGTTCTAAGTATGGGGGGCAACCCTAATTTTTCCTTTTTTTTGTAAAAATCTTAATGCGGTTCACAGAATACATCTACTTACCAAGTTTCAATACCTACCTAGTGTAGTTCTCATAGTTTCGGCAAAAAGTGAATGTGACATACGGACGGACAGACAGACAGACAGACATGACGAATCTATAAGGGTTCCGTTTTTACGTTTTACGGAACCCTAAAAATGGTGGTCGGTTTGAAAACCTCCTCCTTTTTGGTAGTCGGTAAAAATGGAGTTTCTCTTGGAATATCCAAAGTAAATTTTCTGAGTAGAGAGCGGAAATTTACTTGGCGAGTTGCCGAATATCTTGTTTCTATTTTACAATATAACGTTTGAAATTATTGGAATGCCATACAACAAAACTTTCAACACAAACTATTACACTGTATCAAAAGACTTTGTTAGTTTTCATTCGGCCATTTTGTTTACTTTACAAAACAGTCTTCGTAAGCTTCACTGCTTTTGATCACTGTACATTTTCGCGGGAAAACGTAAACAATACAAAAGCATATTTGCTGATGTATTGAAGTAATTTAGACTCTATTCTTTAAGCAACAAGGCCATTATACGTAGAAAATGGAAATGTGTGGTCCGATTTATTAAAAAAAAACCTGTCAGTTCACAAACTTTTTAAAATCATTCATCAAAGAACTTTAAGCTTTAGAACTACGGTTTTACGGTTTTATTTTATTAAAATTGTAGTGTATCAACAAAAAATCAATTTCCGCAACATGAGTGTTGCTATCACGTAAGCACATTACCCGAAATGTAAGCAAATCTGAAGGTTGAAATTATGATTTATTCGTTTAGAAAATGATTTGTATGCGTTATATCGATGAACAGCTAAGTTTGTTATTATTAAATGTTTATTATTGGTTATTAAATTAACCTCTGTTTAGTTTATACAACAGTAAGTACGTATTCGTAAACAGGTTTACGTGGACGTACATTTAGTTATTGAATAGTATTTTATCTTTGCTTAGTTTGGGGTCAGATGGTGTTGTGTGTGAATTGTCCACTAATATTTATTATTATTATTTATTAAAGTGGACAGTACGACAGAACCAAGAACACTAATTTCATAATATTTATGTAAGGTCCCAATAGAGTCTGGAATAAGATATATAGGCTTTTTCTGGGAAAATAACGGGAATGGGAGTTCAGCGGGTACTAAGAAAGATATTCAAAAAATAGGTTTATACGTTGGATATGATATGATTTATGTGAAAATTCGTTTCAACGAAATTGAGCCAAAACCACATAAAACGATTTTATTTCGCCGCGAAAGATACCACAGACTATCCAAGGTTTTATTTAATAGTTCGTAAATAGCCAATCGCATTTGGACCGAAATAACCTGTACGAGATGGCTCGTAGACACAGGGAAGGCAGTGTCCATTAATTTAAGACATTGAACTGATGTTACAAAAAATAAAGTGGCCAAGTGCGAGTTGGACTCGCCCATGAACGTTTCCGTTACAGCAAGTAACATAATATACATAATTGCATAGTATATCTAGTTTTTGTAGTTCGTTGTAACTTTGATCGAAGTTTCAATAATAGTGTATTTATGACGTACTAAAAAAAAACTACTCATCAGATCGAGTTCAAACTAATTTTCGTTGGTAGTTTACATAGTAATGTACATCATATATTTTTTTTTGAAATTTCATTTTCTTACTTTAGAAGTTAGAGGGGGGGGGGGGACACACATTTTACCACTTTGGAAGTGTCTCTCGCGCAAATTATTCAGTGTAGACGAAAATAATTTTAGAAACGTCAACATCATTTTTGAAGACCTATCGATAGACATCCTACACGTGTAGGTTTGATGAAAAAAAAATTTTTGAGTTTCAGTTCTCAGTATGGGGGACAACCCTAAAATTCTTTTTTTTTTAATTTTTTTGTTCAAATCTTAATGCGGTTTACAGAATACATCTACTTACCAAGTTTCAACAGTGTAGTTCTCATAGTTTCGGCAAAAAGTGGCTGTGACATACGGACGGACAGACAGACAGACAGACAGACATGACGAATCTATAAGGGTTCCGTTTTTACGTTTTACGGAACCCTAAAAATAGCAGTCACGTCGCCTATTTTTTGAAACCACCATGAAATGATGTCGTTTTTTCGGGCTGCGAGCAGTCCGATACAACAATGGGTAAGGTGGTATCAGATCTTGCAGGTCGCTTGCACACTCTTCAAAGTACGTATCCGAAAAAAAAATGGTTGTTTGTAAAGTCGGTTTACAGACGATAGTATAACGTCACAATGTCATAACAAAACAGTGATGAAACAACTGCATACTTTTATGAATAAAATTGAATCAATTTTATTGAACTATCATTATTATGTATGAATACAAAGAAGGAGTGAATTGAAATCTATAATGTAATTGATAAAAAATATGTTTAAATTATTTTAATAAAGATAATGTACTTACTTCTTAAGACATTGTTAATCTAAATTCAATAACTTGTAACTAATTTTAAAAACCGGTGTTTAGCTATAAAGTTTTCATAGAAATAAATTGTCATTAAGTATTTATCATCAATTATAAGAATCACCATATTTTTTACTCAATTGTCATATTATTACCTATTTATTACTGCACTATATAATGAGCGTAACGGGACAATGAGCGTAACGGGACAATAAGCATAACGGGACAATGAGGGATCCTTTTTAGGGTTCCGTAAAACGTAATAAAGTAGCCAAGTGCGAGTTGGACTCGCCCATGAAGGGTTCCATTCCAGCAAGTAACATAATATACATAGTACACATAGTTCTTGTAGTTCGTTGTAACTTTGATCGAAGTTTTAATAATAGTGTATTTATGACGTACTAAAAAAAAACTACTCATCAGATCGAGTTCAAACTAATTTTCGTTGGTAGTTTTCATGGTAATGTACATCATATATTTTTTTTAGTTTTTTCATTCTCTTACTTTAGAAGTTAGAGGGGGGGGGGGGACACACATTTTACCACTTTGGAAGCGTCTCTCGCGCAAGTTATTCAGTGTAGACAAAAATTATATTAGAAACCTCAACATCATTTTTTAAGACCTATCGAAAAACACCCCACACGTGTAGGTTTGATGAAAAAAAAAATTTTGAGCTTCAGTTCTCAGTATGGGGGGCACCCCTAATTTTTGTTTTTTTTAAAAACTTTTGTAGAAATCTTAATGCGGTTCACAGAATACATCTACTTACCAAGTTTCAACAGTGTAGTTCTCATAGTTTCGGCAAAAAGTGGCTGTGACATACGGACGGACAGACAGACAGACAGACAGACAGACAGACATGACGAATCTATAAGGGTTCCGTTTTTACGTTTTACGGAACCCTAAAAACGGAACCCTTATAGATTCGTCATGTCTGTCTGTCTGTCTGTCTGTCCGTCCGTATGTCACAGCCACTTTTTGCCGAAACTATGAGAACTACACTGTTGAAACTTGGTAAGTAGATGTATTCTGTGAACCGCATTAAGATTTGAACAAAAAAAATAAAAAAAAATAAAAATTAGGGTTGCCCCCCATACTGAGAACTGAAACTCAAAAATTTTTTTTCATCAAACCTACACGTGTATCGATAGGTCTTCAAAAATGATGTTGAGGTTTCTAAAATCATTTTCGTATACACTGAATAGTTTGCGCGAGACACACTTCCAAAGTGGTAAAATGTGTGTGTGTCCCCCTCAAACTTCTAAAGTAAGAGAATGAAAAACCTAAAAAAAAATGTAATGTACATTACCATGTAAACTACCAACGAAAATTAGTTTGAACTCGATCTGATGAGTAGTTTTTTTGACGTGACAACGTCTTATAATTCGATGAAGCCGGCTGCACGCCCACAAAACATGACGTCATGTACCGTTACTGCGTTACCGTCGGTCGTTACCTCGCCGCATGTTTGTTACAGTTGCATTAATTATTTCGACCAGTAGTTCAAGCGGGGATGTAGCTCAGTGGTAGAACGTTCGCTTTGCATGTGAAATGCCCCGGGTTCGATCGCCGGCATCTAAAAGCTTTTTTGCATTGTTTTGATTGAAAATGACTAAATTCTACTGATTACTTTTTACATACAAATCTATTAAACAAATGAAATTAAAATTTTCTTTTGAAAAATGCTACCATTCCATCAGTATTTTCTTAAGACGTTGTCACGTTCTATCGTCAGTAAACCGACTTTACAGACAAACATTTTTTTAGTACGTCATAAATACACTATTATTGAAACTTCGATGAAAGTTACAACGAACTACAAGAACTATGTGTACTATATGTATATTATGTTACTTGCTGCAACGGAACCCTTCATGGGCGAGTCCAACTCGCACTTGGCCACTTTATTCGTGCATGCAGCCAGCGTTTATCGATTAATTAGACGTTGTCACGTCAATAACCGATAAGCTTGCAGTTTTGCGGCGATGTTGAAGGTCTTGAAGTATTTTTCGAGCAAATAGGTGTCATTGCTAGTGTGCATAGTGCCTATGAGCCGTTTGGCACGTGTCTCGATCGATTTCAAGCTAAGCCAAGCCATGGCTTTCAGCTGATACTTAACCGACCCATCTCTAAGTTGCGAACAGTATTCCATACAAGAGCGAATTTATGATTGGTATAACGAGAGCAACTGTTCAGATATGAAGTACTTTTGCACCTTTGGGAGGACACCTAGTTTTTTGGCAGCTAATTTAGCCTTGGACGAGTTGATCGAAGATGTCAAAGTAACGCCCAAAAGCTCGAGATGGCCATTTACCGGAACAGAATGTACATCTCAAAAAGTAGAAGTTACATTTTTGCAGAGAACAGACTTTGTCTTTCCATTGTAAAATTTTGACAGATTGGGATTGGTATAACCCATTCAGAGACTGCCTAGACCTTACATAATATTAGGTCCTTACATACTTATTTATGAAATTGGTGTTCTGGTGAAATTAGTTTTCCATTTTGTAAACTGAGTGACCAAAAAAAAAACGAATAGCGGAAAAAACAAATGAGTTGCGGATTTCAAAACACAAAAACATGAGTGTATAAGCTGTAGAAATTTAAAATTGGAATTCCTAACTAAAGAGGAGGTATTTAATATCAAAGCAGCCAGTACTTACGACAAAACATCAATTTCATAATGTAAGGATCTAATATAATATGTATGTAACCCAAAAAAAAAAAAGTTTTGTATTTAACTATTAATCAATACTGGAACGAGATTTGACTTCATTTTCATAAAATGAGCGAAAAGGCTATGGAATGCAATGCCTGAGCGGGTTTTTCTCAATTGGTACGATCTTGGTATCTTCAAGTCGAGAGGCAATCGGTTTCTTCTAGGTAAGCACACTTAGTCGTAGACCGCATCATCCTTTAACATTAGGCGAGATGGTGGTCAAGTAGGTATGTACAAATCAAAAAAATATTGAAAAAAGAAATCTATTCAGATTATCAGAATCGTATCAGGAGTTAAGGTAAAAAAGATAATTATATAAATAAATTAAGTGGCAACCTCTCTTTCAAGTCATTGAACCCGACTCGCACTTGACCATTTTAATTGTAAACGCTTTAATTAGGTATTGACTCAGAAGCACATTCCAAGTTTTGGAAAACTAATTCAATTATAGTACACTAGCTGACCCCGCCAACGTTGTTTTGCCATATAAATAAAGGTATGAAAAATAGCTAGTAGCCGATTCTCAGACCTACTGAATATGCATATAAATTTTGGTTAAAATCAGTAAAGCCGTTTCGGAGGAGTAAGGAAACAAACACTGTGACACGAGAATTTTATATATAAAATAACTAACCAACACATAACCAAACTCAAGAAATACCAAGAAATTAGTTTTAAAATAATATCGTGATTGCATAACATACCTGTCGTAAAAATTTCACGTTTCACGTAAGTATAATATTCGGAGTTATCACACGTCAATAAATCGATAGAATTCCCATAATTAGGCCAAACAGACGAAAACTTGGAAAATCGATAAGTTTTCCAATGAACACAGCAATTTTAGTCTTTGGAACAGAACCTCCTTTCACACAACAACGTAGGAACTTTATTGATAAAGTTCTAAAGCACTGGCCGTATTTTAAAAAAAATGTTGCTAACTGGCTGGAAAACGTGGATCGCGGCTTTCGCGAAAATATCGACTGAAAAGAAAACGGAACGGAAGCAAGCGGGCGTGAGTGTTGCCATGCGGGAGAGCTTTTCACTCCCTATAAGAATGGGTAGTTTTAGGACGATTAGGTTTATGGGAGAGATTTGAAATCCTGACTGCTTTAGTGTTAATATAAGAATTGTGCATTAACGAAAAACACCAAAAACAGAAAAAAAAATTAAGCTCGATTATTTTTATTGCAGGACAAACTGTAGCTGGCTGTAAAAGTTTTCCGCTTCCGAATGGATTTTCGCTTTAGATGCAACGATTCTCTTCTTCAAGCTCTTTAATTCAGAAAATCTGGTGGTAGCTTCTACCCAGTGTCTTGAAGAATAGTTTTGACTACGAATTTTCCTCAATTGATTTTTCAATTAAAATAGTGTTAGGTGATCATAGGTCGCGTCACACAAGTTTATTTAAGGTAAATAGGATAAGCATAGCAGTATTTTGTAGTATAGTAACGAGATGAGCAGAGCGTATGCCTGATGGTGATCATTTGTTTATTTATTTTGATCAATTAGTATCGGATAATATTAGTATTAGTACCGAATTACACTATGAGAATAACATTTCCAATATTAAAACTCTCTGTCTATAGTTATATGGTCACCCAATAAAACACTTCTTAGAAATGTGATCATGTTGATACTCTAATTACCATACCATCATTATCTTCGAACCATTTTCCCGTTTTTGCAAACATTCATTTATAAATTTCTCGTAAAAAATTGTTAAATTCAACTTCTTAAAAGCAGATTGGTCCAAATATCGACATCAACTATGTAATAATGTCCATCTTTACTCATATGTTTTTGAGAACAAGTATCAAATTGAGACTGCAGTCCAAAATTTATAACACTCAATTATTGAGACCAGAGACGAATGTGTCCCAACCACCGAAATCAAACCCAGCAGCCTTACCACGTTGCATCAAGTGGCTCATTCAGTTAAAAAACAGACTCCGTCGTTGTGCTGTTACAGAATCTAATACCTCAGCACGAGTTCTGCTGAAACAAAAAATTAAAAATCTACAAATAAAGCATAATAAAGCATAGTCGACAATCCCAACGCTGACCCATGGCGCATTATCAAAGCACTACGGTCTACTTTACACCCTATCCCTCCACTTGATACTAGAACTGGTGGTTTAACAACTAGTCAGCAGGAGCAATGTGAGACTCTTGCAGATTCGTTTCTAGATAACATGAAACTAACATGCGGTTGGACAAGCGACAAAGAAGTATCCGTCAACAACTCGATGACTGAGTTAAACAATGATAAGTCTGATGGTTTGGACGTTTCCCTTGTTCGACCTTCTGAGGTTAAAAATCATTATTGCTCTAAAAAGTCGCAAAGCTCCTGGTCCTGATGATATTTCAAACGTTCTCATCAAAAATCTACCTTATAAATGTATAGTAGGTACAGCTCACCGAAATATTCAACGCATGCCTACTGCACAATCACTTACTAGTCACTTACCTACTGCACAAGTCTGGAAGACCTGGGAAAAAAGTTACTGACCCCCTCATCCTATCGCCCCACTAGCCTTCTTCCGTGTCTGGGGAAGGTTTTTGAGAAGATTATCTCTGTTAGATTGACTCGGGCTACTGAACGCCTATTACTTGAAGAGTGTTTGATAATTTTATTATTTCTGTACTAAGAGTAAATATGTTTTTTATTGTATTACCTAATTCTTAATTTCGAATTTAATGTCGGTCTCAAATAATTACTCATATATTTTATTATTATATCCTGTTTGACTACAAAAAATTAACAGCTTGCATGCTGACAAAGCGGGAACTGGAGATCCCTATTATCATTGATCATCTATTTGTAACCCAGGACCACAAGCCAAATAAATGATTTGATGATTTGATTTGATGAGCAGTTCGGATTCAGAGAGAGCCATTCAATCGTACAACAATCAGCTAGAGTAGCTGAATACATATCTCAAAACCTTAACTTGAAGAAACCAACGTAATCTAATTGTCATCGAAAAAGCATTCGACTCAGTTTGGCACGATGCTTTGTTAGATAAATTAATAAGCTCCAATGTTCCCATGGCGTTGATAAAGCTGCTGAAATCATATCTCTCGGATCGTTCGTTTGTGTTCCTATGGATGATTTTTTTTTCAATCTTAGACCAGTACTGGCTGGAGTGCCTTAGGGATCTATTGTGGGACCTAAATATAATTGTTTGTTATCTTTATAAATGACATTCCTATCCAAACACGCAGAAGTATAGCGTGCTTCGCATATGACACTGCTGCTTATACTTCAGAAAACGTAGATTTGATCAAAAGTAGGCTTCAATTAACCATAGAAGAATTTGTCACCTATTTCCATAGCTGGAAACTAAAAATAACGCTTCGAAAACGGAATCTATAGTTTTTACAGGGCAGAGAGGTCTCCCAATTTGTAACTTGGTGATTGATGGTTACAAAATACCCTGGATCACTACGGTCATATCTGGGCACGATTTTGGACAGATAGCTCAATTGGACTGCTAATACATTGAAGTCTTAAAACACTAGTTTCATCAAAGTGCTAATACATCCCATTTATGCCTGAAATGTTTAAAACCTCTAAACGCACTGAGCCCCGTACTCAATAATAAACGGTCTTGTCTTGGTAAGCTCGGTATTTATCGCACTCTGGTCCGTATTACTTATGCATGCCCAGTCTGGAACAGTTCTTTATTACTCCTATGTACACTAATGTAATCCAAAAACACGAAGAAATTGGCTTCCCAAACATAGGTACATAAATACATATATAAACTATCTAAGAAATTCTATCTTGAAACAAACCCCAATAATTAAAATAAAAATTGGCAGTCAATAAATCAAAGTCAAAGGCAATATCAAATTCTGAGTTTTAAGTTTTCATAGAAGTGAAAACTTAAAACTCAGAATTTGATAGCTTACCTTGGAAACTACACGGGTGTAACCGGAGGGCGTGGCCTCGCCATCTTGGCATGGCCATCTAGAAATGCGTCAGCATTTTCCATTGACTGGTGCGTTTCTAGATGACCATGCCATGATGGCCTGTCCACGCCCTTTCAGCATTTCCCATTGGCTGACGTATTTCTAGATGGCCAATAGCCGTGGTCCCGAGTTTACCCGAAGCTTTCTTATCATACCCGAGCGTGACGAATGAATTCAATTCACAGCCCACGAAAAATCTGTCTAGGCGCGCCTAAATAAGTTTTCACTTCAAAAATATTTATGAATCTCAATTACTTGTTTAGATTCCTGTTAAGTTGTGGGAGGTTAAGTTGCTCGCGTCCGTAGGAATAACCATCTTTCCAAGACCCACCCTACACGTGCCCCCTGGGTGGTGCAAAAAGAGCAACAACGCCGAGCAGCAGGCGGCGGTCACATAACCTGTCCACTGGCATACCACAGGCCAAGAAGGATTAAATCCGTTCTAAAAGAGTGGCGATGAAGCCTTGGGGAAGCGACATTAGTATGTACGTACTTTTAAATAATGGAAATATGAGTGATACAAATGTTGAAATGTTGAGTTGATGAAATCATGCGATCCGGCTAACGCCCGGCGCTCGCAGGTACCCGGGCCTGCGGGTGATTAATATGTCACCGAAGAAAGCGCGGGAGCGGCTGACCAGGCCCCCGTGTCGGTAAATGCTACTGGCAGCACGAGTAAAAAATTAATTCAGCAGGCATTCCATCCAAGCCTGTTTAATACAAGACCAAGATCATCTTCTTTAAGAAACATAACAGTCGTTGATTCAAACGACTCGCCTACAACAACCAACACTACTGATGATGCTCACAATGTTTGTCCCCCACCATGGCAAAGAGTACCTACAGACCGCAATCCAAAATAAGTAAAATGTCTGACAGTCCACCATACTCACAAAAACATAACCATAAGACACAAGTGGAAACCAGTACGTCAAATACATTCACTGGATTACCAGTAGATATGACCGAGGAATCCCTAGAAGACTCGGTCCATAGTAAAATCTGAGGCTTTAGTATAAATGTAAAGTTATAAGAAAACAACAAATGTTAAGTTCTTACAAAATATTCTATGTGGCTTTAATCAATTGCAGGACTGCTCATTGAACTTGGCACCCATTAACATCTCACTTCTTTTGTTGTTGAAGTCAACAATCAAGCCATATATTATAGCATTGAACTTGGCTCTCATTTTACATTTATGTTTTTGATGGGATATCATTACTTTTTGTACTGGAATGATTAGTTATCATACTAAAATAAAAGTTTAGATGTTTAGGTGTCTGTTGCTCAATCACGTCGGATCAGTACTATAACAATAGAATGTAGAAATGCTAATACGTACGCAAATGACATTACTGAATCACTGATATCGTCCATATCGTGGTTGGATAACAATAATTTAAACATTAATTTGAACAAAACTAATATCATTCACTTCAAACAACGTGGACTAAACCAATCTAATGTTAAAGTAACGTATAATGATCAAATAATAAATGAAGTAGACTCAGCAAAATTTCTTGGTTTAATGATTGACAAACAATTGAATTGGAAAAAACAAATTGATAGTGTTTCGAATAGAGTCACTAGCTCGGCGTATGCATTACATAAACTATCTGCTGTGGTGAATACTGATGCGCTTCTTACTGCGTACTATGGGTTAGTTGAGTCTATTCTCAGATATGGAATCATATTTTGGGGTAACTCTACCGACAAAGAGGTTATTTTTAAAAGACAAAAGCGCTGTATCAGATCGATGTTTAAATTACAACAAATTGATAGCTGTGGACCTTATTTTACTAAATACAAAATTCTTACACTTCCGTCCTTGTATATTTTGGAAACAGCACTTTTTGTACGAGCAAACCCGGAATTATTCCCTTCAATATCATATTCAGTCCAAAGAAATCGTAGAGACCAGAATAGGCGTTGTAATCACTTGGCAAAGACTACTCTCATGGCTAAAAGTATAATATGTATGGGATCTCGGATTTACAATCATATTCCAAAAGATATTAGAGATCTGAGGACTTCCATGTTTAAGTCACAATTAAGGAAACTTCTAGTCAGAAAATGTTATTACAGAATTGAAAACTTTTTTAATGATAGATTTCATTAGGGATTATTTTAGATATTTGGTAATAAATATAGTTTATAATTTTGTTTCATTATTTTGATTTGATGACATGAATTTAATGAGTTTGTTTTAATGAGTGTAATTATTGTACACAATTAGTAATAAATTTATTTTTGTAATTTTGTGATTTAATTTGATTATTTTGATTTGATGAATTTGTAAAGTTTTCAATTATTTTTTTTGTATTTGTATGGTTGAAGGGTGATTTGACTTGTAAGCTGTCATCAATTTTATATGAATTGAAAAAATATTTGTATGCCTAGCATATCAGGCAAAACATGACGACCAGCTACTTTAAAATATTTGTGACCTGTTTTATATATCATGCATTATGTGTGTTTGAACTTACTCATGTTTTGAACAAATAAATTATCTTTTATCTTTATCTTTATCTTTATCTTTATCAGCTATATTATGACGAAGTTTCGGTTAGATTACAGTCAGAAATAGTACATACACACACACACACACACAGGCCACGAGCCTTTTTTTCTGTGAGGGAAATACATTGGCGTATCCCCACCATGCAGGGACACGGTGAGGTATGTCGGGCTCGACACCATGGCGACGACAGACATGGTACCCCTACCGACTAAAAAACCCCCATAGATTTCTCCTGCATGGTCAGGGGTCAGGGTCGAAGGGGTCACTTTTCGTATTCTCGTCAACGACCCTGACCCTTGCCACCGCCCTTACGGACCCACTTCGCGGGGGGCGTTAGCACCCTGCATTTAGCTCTAGTGACGCGCCGGAAATCAGCGGCGCGTCACCTCCTCGAATGCCTATCCCTAGGTGGGGTGCCGGACGACCCTAAACGTCCGACGCTCCAGACCTTCCAGTTGAGACGGGATGCGAGCCCATAGTCGCAATCTCAGGCTCGCCCCCGTGTCCGCTTCCGCCTCAGTGGAGGAGCGAGTGGCTTTCAACTCTCGCTCCTCCAACTCACACGACCTCTCACTGTCGAGCACCACAACGAAGATGGTCGGCAGCGAGAGGTCCGCCCTCACCGTCGCGGCTAGGTACCTATACCCGCGGTTCCGCCTCTATGGCCACACGGCGGCCCTTGCCCTTCCACTGAGCACTCTGCTAATCAGAGTGCTCGTGGAGGACCCTCATCTGGAAGACTTGGGAATTTTACTTGGGCGATATGTCAGCCGAGTAACTTTCCCAAGTCTTCCAGTCCCTCTCCCCAACCTCTACACACACTACTCAAGCGGATGAGGGGCGTGTGTGCTAAAAAAATCCCCACAGATTTCTCCTGCATGGTCAGGGATCAGGGTCCCGGGGCCACTTTTCGTATTCCCGTTAACGACCCTGACCTTTGCCACCGCCCTTACGGACCCGCCTCGTAGGGGGCGTTGGTACCCCTGCATTTAGCTCTAGTGACGCGCCGGAAATCAGTCTTCAGTGGAGACGGGATGCGAGCCCACAGTCGCAATCTCAAGGCTCGCCCCCGTGTCCGCTTCCGCCTCAGTGGCGGAGCGAGAGGCGCGAGTTGGAACTCTCGCTTCTCCAACTCACACGACCTCTCACTGTCGAGAACCACGGCGAAGATGGTCGGCAGCGAGAGCGGAGAGGTCCGCCCTCACCACCGCGGCTAGGGATAGCTGCGGTTCCGCCTCTGTGGCCGCACGGCGGCCCTTGTCCTTCCACTGAGCTAATCAGAGTGCTCGTGGAGGACCCTCATCTAGAAGACTTAGGAATTTTACTTGGCCGGTATGTCAGCCGAGTAACCTTCGCAAGTCTTCCAGTCCCTTTCCCCAACATCTACACGCACTGCTCAAGGGGGTGGGGAGCACGTGTAGAAGTTCCCAGCCCCGACCGGGATTCGCCATCACACAACAAGATGCCACAGAGGCAAGTTGTTGTGTGATGCCCAGGGTGCACCATGTGGAGGTTCTAGTTCGACGGTAGTTAACTTATTACTAACCAAATGCTAGCCACTTTTATTTGTAATCTATCTCTCTGTGTATTTTTAGTGAATAAATTATTTCTTTTATTTCATCTTCTCCTAAGAACAATTAGCTCAAAGAGCTAATATCAAGAAAAATGACCATACCCCAGAAATTTAATACCAAGATTGACACTGATGTTGCATGAGATTGACAATATTACTTAACAGTTCAGAAAAAAAATCTTGATCAACTTTAATTTATTATAATTTTTCTTACACTAAGCTATATTAGCGCTAGCCTTATACTTTTTAAAGATTTGCACAGGATTCATTACATAGGTATTTTGGATTTAACTTACAATATGCTTACATTCAAACTTGGTAACATTGATGACTAGTTTACAATCACTGCTCAACTGTAATGTCTTAAATGGCTCATACAATTTCAAAACCATCTCAGGAACAATATTATCTAAAACATAACAACCATTAATTGTAATAATACATTTTTTATCATATCCATCTACACATTCTACTAAGTAGCAGCCATATTTGAAGGTAACTTTTTGAATTCGGAACATTATGAATTGTCCTTTTGGTATTACAAAATTTGAGTTTGCCGCCAAAAATCTTTCATGTTGCCAGAGTGATAAACTTGCGTTTTGTTTTTTCAGGAGCTTATTCAACCTATATGCAAGGCCGTCCTTTCTGTATTTTAACTTTTTTGCATTTTTGTTATAGTCATATATTGAATTTTCTGAACTGTTTGATGTTTCTTGGATTATTTCAGCTTCCACATTACATTTCTGAGGCATAATTTGAGATTTGCATGTGAATATTTCTATTTCATCACTGGTTTTAGAGCTATTCTTTGGTGTTGAGACTTCACTTATCGAATTCTGACTACTTTGAGTAGAATTCTGCGTAGAGAAATGACTATCGAAGTATGATTTCACTCTTTCTGCAAGTTCTGATTTCGCATTAGAAATAGTCCTGCTTGAATTAAGGTTTTTACAGATTTCTCTCAGATCGATACTCTCAGCTATGATAATATCACTTTCCTTATCGCTCGGCTCCAATTTAATTGATAAATCACTGAGTATTTCTTGTTTTATACTCGCTATCTGGTTTTCACAGCTTGTATCAGCTTTGGTAACATTTCCAGCCACAAACAATTTCTTTTTAACTTTAATAGTCGTTTTTGATGAAGTTCTTTTGGGAACGAGTATAGGGCTCTTTGAAATTCCCGTTTTAGATTTAAGTATTGGAGAGGAGAGTGTAACACGTTTGCAGAATGATTCTGATGGTTTTAGGATAGGCGACGTTGAGTCTCTGTGGTGAAGTGAACTGCCCAGAATAGGAGAATTTTCCTCATAAACTAACCTCTTGTTCTCTTTAGGTGTATCTAATATTGTTATACTCAAGTTAGAAACATTTTTAGGCACTTTTTTCTTGCGTTTTCGCTTCATACTTCGCGTCCTGTGAACTTGGTTGATGGATGTCTCGTACATCAGATATTTTTTTTTGATTTTTCATTATCTTACTTTAGAATTTAGAGGGGGGGGACACACATTTTACCACTTTGGAAGTGTGTCTCGCGCAAATTATTATTCAGTGTAGACGAAAATGATTTTAGAAACCTCAACATCATTTATGAAGACCTATCGATAAACACCCCACACGTGTAGATATGATGGAAAAAAAATTTGAGTTTCAGTTTTCTGTATGGGGGGCAACCCTAATTTTTCTTTTTTTTTAATTTTTTTGTTCAAATCTTAATGCGGTTCACAGAATACATCTACTTACTTATTAAGTTTCAATAGTGTAGTTCCCATAGTTTCGGCAAAAAGTGGCTGTGACATACGGACGGACGGACAGACAGACAGACAGACATGACGAATCTATAAGGGTTCCGTTTTTACGTTTTACGGAACCCTAAAAATTGGCAGTCATAGGAACTGCCGATAGAAGTGAAAACTTAAAACTCAGAATTTGATAGCTTACCTTGGAAACTACACGGGTGTAACCGGAGGGCGTGGCCTCGCCATCTTGGCATGGCCATCTAGAAATGCGTCAGCATTTTCCATTGGCTGATGCGTTTCTAGATGACCATGCCATGATGGCCTGTCCACGCCCTTTCAGCATTTCCCATTGGCTGACGTATTTCTAGATGGCCAATAGCCATGGTCCCGAGTTTGCCCGAAGCTTTCTTATCATACCCGAGCGTGACGAATGAATTCAATTCACACCCCACGAAAAATCTGTCTAGGCGCGCCTAAAGAAGTTTTCACTTCAAAAATATTTATGAATCTCAATTACTTGTTTAGATTCCTGTTAAGTTGTGGGAGGTTAAGTTGCTCGCGTCCGTAGGAATTACCATCTTTCCAAGACCCACCCTACACGTGCCCCCTGGGTGGTGCAAAAAGAGCAACAACGCCGAGCAGCAGGCGGCGGTCACATAACCTGTCCACTGGCATACCACAGGCCAAGAAGGATTAAATCCCTTCTAAAAGAGTGGCGATGAAGCCTTGGGGAAGCGACATTAGTATGTACGTACTTTTTAATGGAAATATGAGTGATAGAAATGTTGATTTGTCACGCGATCCGGCTAACGCCCGGCGCTCGCAGGTACCCGGGCCTGCGGGTGATTAATATGTCACCGAAGAATGCGCGGGAGTGGCTGACCAGGCCCCCGTGTCGGTAAATGCTACTGGCAGCACGAGTAAAAAATTAATTCAGCAGGCATTCCATCAAAGCCTGTTTAATACAAGACCAAGATCATCTTCTTTAAGAAACATAACAGTCGTTGATTCACTCGACTCGCCTACAACAACCAACACTACTGATGATGCTCACAATGTTTGTCCCCCACCATGGCAAAGAGTACAATACAATACAATACAAACACTTTATTATACCACAAAACATTACAAAAAAAACAATGATTAAAGATAAGACAAAAACATTCTGGGCACAAAAGGCGATCTTATCGCTAATAGCGATCTCTTCCAGATAACCTTTTGGTTAATAGGACAAGGTAACAGATAAGGGCAGAGGTGTGGCATCTTTGGTACATAAACATGTAATAATTATATAAATAGAATTAATAATACTTACAAATACATACACTACATAAACTACGTGGTATTGAATACAGTACATAAATACCTAGGTATATATATAGAATAAATAAATATTTTAAAATAAACGTACATATGTAGGTAAATACACTTATAAAATACACTAATTGTAATGAACATAAGCAGCGATTTACGTAACAAGGCTGTTTAAGTAATGCTGCGAAATCTGAGCCCTAAATGAGTCCACGCTCTGAGCACGCCTGATGGTCACCGGAAGGGTATTCCAAAGCGCAACAAAGCCAAACACAACAAAACAAGCCAAAGAGTACCTACAGACCGCAATCCAAAAATGTCTGACAGTCCACCATACTTACAAAAACATAACCATAAGACACAAGTGGAAACCAGTACGTCAAATATATACACTGGATTACCAGTAGATATGACCGAGGAATCCCTAGAAGACTCGGTCCATAGTAAAATCTGAGGCTTTAGTATAAATGTAGTTATAAGAAAACAACAAATGTTAAGTTCTTACAAAATATTATATGTGGCTTTAATCAATTGCAGGACTGATCATTGAACTTGGCACCCATTAACATCTCACTTCTTTTGTTGTTGAAGTCAACAATCAAGCCATATAATATAGTATTGAACTTGGCTCTCATTTTACATTTATGTTTTGATGGGATATTGGGATATCATTACTTTTTGTACTGGAATGATTAGTTATCATACTAAAATAAAAGTTTAGATGTTTACCTAGGTGTCTGTTGCTCAATCACGTCGGATCAGCTATATTATGACGAAGTTTCGGTTAGATTACAGTCAGAAATAGTACATACATACACACACACACACAGGCCACGAGCCTTTTTTTTCTGTGGGGGAAATACATTGACGTATCCCCACCATGCAGGGACATGGTGAGGTATGTCGGGCTCGACACCATGGCGACGACAGACATGGTACCCCTACCGACTAAAAAACCCCCATAGATTTCTCCTGCATCGTCAGGGGTCATGGTCGAAGGGGTCACTTTTCGTATTCTCGTCAACGACCCTGACCCTTGCCACCGCCCTTACGGACCCACTTCGCGGGGGGCGTTAGTACCCTGCATTTAGCTCTAGTGACGCGCCGGAAATCAGCGGCGCGTCACCTCCTCGAAGGCCTATCCCTAGGTGGGGTGCCGGTTGCCGGACGACCCTAAACGTCCGACGCCCCAGACCTTCCAGTTGAGACGGGATGCGAGCCCATAGTCGCAATCTCCAGGCTCGCCCCCGTGTCCGCTTCCGCCTCAGTGGAGGAGCGAGTGGCTTTCAACTCTCGCTCCTCAAACTCACACGACCTCTCACTGTCGAGCACCACAACGCAGATGGTCGGCAGCGAGAGGTCCGCTCTCACCGTCGCGGCTAGGTATACCCGTGGTTCCGCCTCTATGGCCACACGGCGGCCCTTGCCCATCCACTGAGCACTCTGCTAATCAGAGTGCTCGTGGAGGACCCTCATCTGGAAGACTTAGGAATTTTACTTGGGCGATATGTCAGCCGAGTAACTTTCCCAAGTCTTCCAGTCCCTCTCCCCAACCTCTACACACACTACTCAAGCGGATGAGGGGCGTGTGTGCTAAAAAAATCCCCACAGATTTCTCCTGCATGGTCAGGGATCAGGGTCCCGGGGCCACTTTTCGTATTCCCGTTAACGACCCTGACCTTTGCCACCGCCCTTACGGACCCGCCTCGTAGGGGGCGTTGGTACCCCTGCATTTAGCTCTAGTGACGCGCCGGAAATCAGTCTTCAGTGGAGACGGGATGCGAGCCCACAGTCGCAATCTCCAGGCTCGCCCCCGTGTCCGCTTCCGCCTCAGTGGCGGAGCGAGAGGCGAGAGTTGGAACTCTCGCTTCTCCAACTCACACGACCTCTCACTGTCGAGAACCACGGCGAAGATGGTCGGCAGCGAGAGCGGAGCGGAGAGAGGAGAGGAGAGGATGGTCCGCCCTCACCACCGCGGCTAGGGATAGCTGCGGTTCCGCCTCTGTGGCCGCACGGCGGCCCTTGTCCTTCCACTGAGCTAATCAGAGTGCTCGTGAAGGACCCTCATCTGGAAGACTTAGGAATTTTACTTGGCCGGTATGTCAGCCGAGTAACCTTCGCAAGGCTTCCAGTCCCTCTCCCCAACATCTACACGCACTGCTCAAGGGGGTGGGGAGCACGTGTAGAAGTTCCCAGCCCCGACCGGGATTCGCCATTACACAACAAGATGCCACAGAGGCAAGTTGTTGTGTGATGCCCAGGGTGCACCATGTGGAGGTTCTAGTTCGACGGTAGTTAACTTATTACTAACCAAATGCTAGCCACTTTTATTTGTAATCTATCTCTCTGTATATTTTTAATGAATAAATTATTTCTTTTATTTCATCTTCTTCTAAGAACAATTAGTTCAAAGAGCTAATATCAAGATAAAGTGGCCAAGTACGAGTTGGACTCGCCCATGAAGGGTTCCGTTGCAGCAAGTAACATAATATACATAGTACACATAGTTCTTGTAGTTCATTGTAACTTTGATTGAAGTTTCAATAATAGTGTATTTATGACGTACTAAAAAAAAACTACCCATTAGATCGAGTTCAAACTAATTTTCGTTGGTAGTTTACATGGTAATGTACATCATATATTTTTTTTAGATTTTTCATTCCCTTACTTTAGAAGTTAGAGGGGGGGGGACACACATTTTACCACTTTGGAAGTGTGTCTCGCGCAAACTACTCAGTGTATACGAAAATGGTTTTAGAAACCTCAACATCATTTTGGAAGACCTATCGATAGACACCCCACACGTGTAGGTTTGATGAAAAATAAATTTTTGAGTTTCAGTTCTCAGTATGGGGGGCAACCCTAATTTTTCTTTTTTTTTAATTTTTTTGTTCAAATCTTAATGCGGTTCACAGAATACATCTACTTACCAAGTTTCAACAGTGTAGTTCTCATAGTTTCGGCAAAAAGTGGCTGTGACATACGGACGGACAGACAGACAGACAGACAGACAGACATGACGAATCTATAAGGGTTCCGTTTTTACGTTTTACGGAACCCTAAAAAATGACCATACCCCAGAAATTTAATACCAAGATTGACACTGATGTTGCATGAGATTGACAATATTACTTAACAGTTCAGAAAAAAAAACTTGATCAACTTTAATTTATTATAACTTTTCTTACACTAAGCTATATTAGCGCTAGCCTTATACTTTTTAAAGATTTGCACAGGATTCATTACATAGGTATTTTGGATTTAACTTACAATATGCTTACATTCAAACTTGGTAACATTGATGACTAGTTTACAATCACTGCTCAACTGTAATGTCTTAAATGGCTCATACAATTTCAAAACCATCTCAGGAACAATATTATCTAAAACATAACAACCATTAATTGTAATAATACATTTTTTATCATATCCATCTACACATTCTACTAAGTAGCAGCCATATTTGAAGGTAACTTTTTGAATTCGGAACATTATGAATTGTCCTTTTGGTATTACAAAATTTGAGTTTGCCGCCAAAAATCTTTCATGTTGCCAGAGTGATAAACTTGCGTTTTGTTTTTTCAGGAGCTTATTCAACCTATAAGCAAGGCCGTCCTTTCTGTATTTTAACTTTTTAGCATTTTTGTTATAGTCATATATTGAATTTTCTGAACTGTTTGATGTTTCTTGGATTATTTCAGCTTCCACATTACATTTCTGAGGCATAATTTGAGATTTGCATGTGAATATTTCTATTTCATCACTGGTTTTAGAGCTATTCTTTGGTGTTGAGACTTCACTTATCGAATTCTGACTACTTTGAGTAGAATTCTGCGTAGAGAAATGACTATCGAAGTATGATTTCACTCTTTCTGCAAGTTCTGATTTTGCATTAGAAATAGTCCTGCTTGATTTAAGGTTTTTACAGATTTCTCTCAGATCGATACTCTCAGCTATGATAATATCACTTTCCTTATCGCTCGGCTCCAATTTAATTGATAAATCACTGAGTATTTCTTGTTTTATACTCGCTATCTGGTTTTCACAGCTTGTATCAGCTTTGGTAACATTTCCAGCCACAAACAATTTCTTTTTAACTTTAATAGTCGTTTTTGATGAAGTTCTTTTGGGAACGAGTATAGGGCTCTTTGAAATTCCCGTTTTAGATTTAAGTATTGGAGAGGAGAGTGTAACACGTTTGCAGAATGATTCTGATGGTTTTAGGATAGGCGACGTTGAGTCTCTGTGGTGAAGTGAACTGCCCAGAATAGGAGAATTTTCCTCATAAACTAACCTCTTGTTCTCTTTAGGTGTATCTAATATTGTTATACTCAAGTTAGAAACATTTTTAGGCACTTTTTTCTTGCGTTTTCGCTTCATACTTCGCGTCCTGTGAACTTGGTTGATGGATGTCTCGTTTATAGTTGTATCTTCGTAATCGCTGGTGCAACTCGATGACCAATGTATTTCTTCAGAATTATCCTGTGAATTAAGTAAGCTGAATTTCTCTAGGAATTGATTTTCTTTTTGTTTTTGCATAGTTATGATTTATGATTTTTATTTTTTATAGTATTTAGTATTTACATTCCTTCTCTTTCTCTTTTATTTTTATTTTTAGATTGACGTGCAGTGTGACGCAGTGTTACCAACTCCTGAAAATGTTTAGCCCTAAAACTAAGTTAAAAACCCCTAAAATTGCCACTTTTACTTAAAAATCCCTCTAAATATTTTTTTTTGTAAAATAGATAATTATCACTTTTATTGAAAAATACACAACATTTGAAAATCACAACTAATATGAAAAACTACTTGGTTGTGTTCATTAATTTAAAAAAAAAATATATTTATTAATTTAAGTAATTTTATACAACAGGATTAATAAGAAATGTAATTTATTCAAAAATTATGCAATTAATCTTTCTAATTTATACATACCCATTCCAAACAATGCTTCAAAATTACTTCACCTTTCAATCTGGACCTGTTTATTCTTGTCCTTACATAACAAAATAATGAAATATATAAAAAACAATACAATTATTAAAGGAAATAAATCCCTAAAAATACCCCCAAAAATAAAATGCCCCTAAAAAAATCCCAACCCACTCATTTACCCCCTAAATTTGGGAGGAAAACCCCTAAGTTGGTAAGACTGGTGTGACGTGTGACCATTTCTAAATCACGTATGCTGCCATACCTACTCAAGCTAAACTGAGGCAGTGTTACCAACTCCTGAAAATGTTTACCCCTAAACTTAGGTTAAAAACCCCTAAAATTGGCACATTTACTTGAAAATCCCCCTAATTTTTTTTTTAGTTAAATAGAAAAATTATCCATTTTACTGAAAAAATATACACCATTTGAAAATTACAACAAATAGGGGTAACTAGATAGTTGTATTTCGAAATTGATAAAAATATGTTTATTTGTTATTTTAAGTAATTTTGTACAACAGGATTATTAAGACATTTAATTTATTCAAAAATTATGCAACTAATCTTTCTAATTTATACATACCCATTCCAAAAAATGCTACAAAATTACTTCACCTTTCAATCTCGACCTGTTTATTCTTGTCCTTACATAACAAAACAATGAAATATATAAAAAACAAAACAATATTATAAGAAAAAAAATCCCTAAAAATACCCCCAAAAATAAAATGGCCCTAAAAAAATCCCAACTCACTCATTTACCCCCTAAATTTGGGGGGAAACCCCCTAAGTTGGTAAGACTGAACTGAGGGTAAAATCCGTAAAATCTTACCAAATCCTGCCAACGCTTGGGGCAAAAAATTACAAAATTTTGTCATTTTTTGCATCGTCGTTTTTATCAAAGAAAAACCATAAAATTATGTCGTAAAAACAGCGGCCCGTGGTTTTACTCGCGCAGTTCCCGTTCCTGTTATTTTTCAGGGATAAAAGTACCTACCCTATATCTTATATATAAAATTCTCGTGTCACAGTGTTTGTTTCCTTACTCCTCCGAAACGGCTTTACTGATTTTAACCAAATTTTATATGCATATTCTGTAGGTATGAGAATCGGCTACTAGCTATTTTTCATACCCCTAAGTGACAAGGGTTGTTCACTAAGGCAAAACAACGTTTGCGGGGTCAGCTAGTCTTATATATAAAATTCTCGTGTCACAGTGTTTGTTTCCTTACTCCTCCGAAACGGCTTTACTGATTTTAACCAAAATTTATATGTATATTCAGTAGGTCTGAGAATCGGCTACTAGCTATTTTTCATACCTTTATTTATATGGCAAAACAACGTTTGCGGGGTCAGCTAGTTTTCATGTAAACTATTACATAACCGTTTTCCAAATTTCAACTAGATCCGCAAATACGTTACGACGTGAGCAACAAACATCTAAACATTGACATCCTACTAATATCATAATCTAGCAGTACCCCGCGGTTTTACTCAAGTATTTCCTGTTTCCGTTATTTTTCGGGATTAAAAGTAGTCTATGTGTTGTTCCAGACTATAATTATATCATCATCATCATCAGCCGCAAGACGTCCACTGCTGAACAAAGGCCTCCCCCCTAGATTTCCACTACGAACGGTCCCGCGCAACCTACAACCAGCGGCTTCCAGCGACCTTTGTGAGGTCATCTGTCCATCTAGTGGGAGGCCGTCCAACACTGCGTCTTCCGGTTCGTGGTCGCCACTCGAGAACCTTTCTTCTCCATCGGTTGTCAGTTCTGCGAGCGATGTGGCCTGCCCATTGCCACTTCAGCTTGCTTACTCTTTGAGCTATGTCGGCCATTTTCGTTCTTTTGCGAATATCCTCATTACGGATTCTGTCGCGCAAAGAGACTCCGAGCATAGCTCTCTCCATAGCTCGCTGCGTGACTTTGAGCTTTGTTATGAGGCCCACAGTTAAGGACCACGTCTCAGTTCCATAAGCCATCACTGGCAACACGCACTGGTTAAAGACTTTTGTCTTTAGGCATTGGGGTATTTTGGACTCAAAGATGTGCTGAAGTTTCCCGAACGCTGCCCATCGGAGTTGGATTCTTCGCTGGACCTCTTTGTCGAAGTTGGATCTACCTTATTGGATCTTTTGACCCAGGTAGATGATGTATTCGTCAACAACTTCGAGTGTGGTATTCCCAACATTAACCGGTACAGGTGAGACATGAACATTTGACATGACCTTCGTCTTGTCCATATTCATTCTAAAACCTACCAGTTGGGATACTCTACTGAGGTCCCTGAGCATAGCACCAAGGTCTTCCAGCGACTCCGCCACAATGACTATGTCGTCAGCAAAACGAAGGTGAGTAATGCATTCGCCGTTGATATTGATGCCGTATCCGTTCCAGTCCAGCAGCTTGAAAACAGCGCGGCACGGCTTCGGTAAAGTGTCGGGTCAGCTTGGCTCTGGGGTCTTTTACCATGCTAACGACAGGTTGTGCTTGCGTAGAGGTGTATAACTGTTCATAGAACCTCTCAATCTCCTCCAAAACCTCGGGCTTCGACGAGACAACGTTACCACTGTCGGTCTTCAGTTTGGTCAATTGACTTTGCCCAAGAGACAGATTTCTTGCGAACACTTTCGAGCCTTTGTTCCGCTTGATCGCTTCCTCAATACTCGAAGTATTGAAGCAGCGTATGCCGCGTCGCACACAAGTAGATATCTGTCTATTGAGCCGTCTGTATACCGTCATATCGACCGAAGACTGCAATCGCATATCTCGCCTAACCGCCATGAGATTTAGAGTATGACTGGAGAGCTTTTGGGCTCTATTTTGGCGTCGGCTCTTATAAAATTTCCTGCCAACTGCTTGAACAGTTTTCACCAGCCTGTCGTTTATTTCGTCCGCCGTTACGCATTCATCTAAGGATTCGAAGCGATTTTGAAGTTCGAGTTGAAAGTTATCGGGATCTTCGATTTGAGCATAATTTGGTCGGAGCTTGGACTTCATTAGACGTGATCTTTCGAACTTAATGTTTAGATTCAGCGTGCCTCTTACAATATGGTGATTGCTGCCGGTCTTAACCCTACTGATCACAGAGACATCGCTGAATATTTGCCGTTTAGTCGTCATAATGAAGTCGATCTCATTTTTGTGGAACCATCTGGGCTAATCAAGGTCCATTTTCTTTGTGCCTGTTTCTTGAACAAAAAAAGAGTTCATCATAAAGAGGCTCTCCCTTTCCAAAAAATCAGCTAGACGTTGCCCTCTTGGGTTCCGCTGCCCATATCCAAATTGTCCCACTCTCAACTCATCACCGCTACGTTTGCCTAGCTTCGCGTTGAAGTCTCCCATCACAACTGTGAAATGTGTTGGCGAGACATGCATGGCTTTGGAGATGTCCTCATACATGGTCTCAACCTCTTCGTCGGGATGTGTCGAGGTCGGTGCGTTCAGCTTTATGACCTTCAATGAATACCGGTCGGTTATTTTAAGTACAAGGTATACGACCCTGCTTGACACACTCTCGATCATTAATACGTAGTTGACAAGAGGCTTGCGGATGATAAACCCGACACCCCCTTGGGATTGTTGATCTCCCTCCCGGTAGTAGAACAAGTTGCCGGATTCGAGGGTTATCCTGTCCTCGCCCTGTCTACGGACTTCGGATAACCCTATGATATCCCAGCGCAACTTGTCCACTTCTTCTTCCAGCTCCACAATCTTTACGTCAGCTTTCAGCATCCGTGCGTTGTACGTTGCCAGGTCAAGTCGTTGGGTTTGGTGGCGGGGCGTCTGCCGGGGATTCTTAGCACCCCATGCTCTGCCGGAACCAAGGCTGCCACCAACGCCTGGAATAACAGAGCCGTCGGGGACCAGGGGCCCTTTCTTTTTTGTGACCATCATTAGGGGGGTTTGCCATAGTCACCAACTCACCACGCTTGGCAGGCGGGTTGGTGACCGCGGAGCCAGTCCTTTGCACCGATGACGCCGCTGCTCGTCACCGGCCAGGTCAATTTAGGACTGGCTTTTAAATGGATATACCGCCATTGGTTCGGTCGTCAGAGCCTCGTTAGTTGGCTGCAGGGTGTACCAAGCGCAGGAGAGATTGACATTTGGGGAAACTAGATGTTTAGCGTTTCCCCCTTATACCATTATTAATTAATATGTGCTCCAAATATCAACCCGATCCGTTCAGACATTGAGCTGAATGTTACGAAAGTTACAGTACAGGATATATATATATACATATATATATAGGTATAAAGGAACGAAGAGGTATGATTTAATTTATCGAAGAATTCCCTTCTAGTAACGCATTACTATAATCAACTGGGTTTACTAGGGATGTGCGAGAACATTGGTTCTCACAGGGTCACAGGGTGGAACAGTGGTTCATTGGTTGGTGCAACTAAATTGAAAGCGTTAGTCAATTTTGTCTATTTTTATGCTCCAATTTTCAACCCCGGGTGGTCATTATAGGGAATATGAGCCATGGTAACAAAAAATATTCCCGATCCACAAATACTGGCAAAAACAGGCAGTTTTCATAAAACATCAACCTATCATGCCAAAGGCTAAATCCTACCAAAGTGACAGGAACCTGCCACACATGGTCACACTGTGACTTGCTAATCTATAAAATAACTAGCCGTTACCTGCGACTTCGTCCGCGCGAAATAAATACTAAGGTAACACGGGCAGTACCTATTTGTATACCCAGACACATTATTTTACGGTTACTAAAAACAGCTTATAATAAAACAAATTTATACAATTTCATTAAAATCGGTTCAGTTGTTTAGGTGTGCAAGCGTCTCCCATTTTAACTCCAATTTCATCCCCATACAGTTCGAAATTACAAAATTGCTAGAACAAACATTTATTTGCTTCGTGTCAAGTGCCTATATACAGAGTTTCATGGTTTTATGTTCAACGGTTGGGTACTTTCATTTGACATTCATCCTCCATTTCAGCCCCAATTCACCCCCGTACAGTTCGAAATTACAAAACTGATAGAACAAACATTCGTTTGTTTCGTGTCAAGTGTCAGTATACAGAATTTCATCGTATTATCTTCAACTTTAGTAGTGGCAGAGTCCACCTGGGGAAGTACCACACCTTTGCCTGTTATTCTACCGCCAAGTAGTAATGTGCAAACATTACTATGTTCGCGTTTGAAGGGCAATGGTGCCAGAGAAATTACAGGGCTTAGAGCGCAGCGCAGTGCAGTGCTAGGTAATGATTTTGGCTCTTCATGTGCCTATATAATAACTGCGTGTCACTGTGCTGTTATGTGGTAGGCATGTTACTTACCATCAGACACATGTCCAGCTCGTCTCGTCAATCTTTATTTAAAAAAAAAGAAACCCCCATTTCAACCTCAATTTCACCCCCGTACAGTTGGAAATTACAAAATTGATAGAACAAACATTTAATTGCTTCGAGTCAAGTGTCTAAATACAAAATTTGATAACTTTGAAAATCACGAATTTTCATTTCCAACAACCGTTCATCCCTTGTTTCACCCTCTAAAGGTACAAGTTCGCGCGGAGACCGCGACAGGAGACCGAGACCGGAGACCGCGACAGGCACTTGACACTATGGAATTGTATGGACGCCAGTTCGCGCTGAGACCGCGACAGGAGACGAGGAGACCGAGACAGGTCGCGGTCGCGGTCGCGGCGCGAACTGGCGCCCATACAATTCCATAGTGTCAAGTGCCTGTCTTGGTCTCCGGTCTCGCGTCGCGGGCGCGGCGCGAACTTGTACCTTCAGGGGTTGAATTTCGCCAAACCCCGTCTTAGCAAGCGCCTACGTGCTAAGAGGGACCTTCATGCTAAATTTCAGATTCCTAGCATTTATTTTGTAGTTTCTGAGATTCCTTGATGAGTGACCTTTCGCTTTTATATTAAGATTATACCTACCTATGTGAATATGTGATCTTCTGAGTGTGAACACGGCCATACCACAGCATACTATTCTATAGTTTTTTTTTTTTTTAATATAGTGTGGCGAGACGAGCAGGTCATGTGCCTGATGGTAAGCAACATGCCTGCCACATAACAGCACAGTGACACGCAGTTATTGGAACATGAAGATTCCAAATCATTACCTAGCACTGCACTGCGCTCGTCACCCAGAGAACTAAGTTGTTATATCTCTAAGCCCTGTAATTTCTCTGGAAACATTGCCCTTCAGACCGGAACACAGTAATGTTTGCACATTACTGCTTGGCGGTAGAATATTTGTGTGTTTGTGAGCCAGTAGATGTGCAGTAGATCTGATGGTCTGGAAAATCAAGTTTCACTCACGAAGACAGAGACCTGTGCATAGTGATTCTGAAACCAGTCGGTTGCACCCGATACGACTCATTTTGTAGCGGTCCCGCTACCGAATTGTGCGGAATCTGCGATTCTCAACGCCAATCACACGCCAATCGGATTGGCGTAGTTGGCGTAGGAATGTCTTTTGGCCAGACCAAAGACAAGCTATCCCATCTACTTTTCGAATACAGATACAAATTTGGTAGAAAAGTTAACTCATGGTAGGAATATACAAATCGTCAAATAACTGTATTTCAGGTTTATTTTGTGGTTTTGAATGACTTTTTTACATAGAATTTGCATAATAAACGAGTAAATCGAACAATAACCTCTGGAAATTCGCATCTGCAACACAATAAATCATAGTTTACATTTTTCGTTTTACCTTCAATTTGTCAATCTGTTGATGTTGTCATTGTCAAAGTCAACGGAACCATTGTTTGTTTTGTTTGGAAATAACCAAATAACAATAAAAAGTAATAGTTTCATAGTGTTTGTCCATTACAGTTATAACTTATCTAAAAGTAACCACTAACAAATGTACTCCACCTATCATCTGAATCAATATCCTACATCTTCACTGCACATATGCCAGAAGTCTGTCATCAAACTGAAGACTACCTGCGTAGCGATTCTGAAACCATTCGGGTCGGGCTGATCCACGGAAACTGGCCTCTACCGACTGGTACGGGCAATTTGCGATTCTCAACGCCAATTCCGATTACTTTTGACGTTTGCAATCGACTACCAGCTGTTTTCTAATCGGATGGGATTCGGACAGCTTTTTTGTCGTGGATAGCTAAATACGATTTTCAGATTATTGTATTTACTTGATTTTTCTCTGTTTTTCTCAATATTTCTGTAAGATTATGGACAGTAAACGACTTTTTATTAACTTTAGTGTGTAATATGTGTTTAGTTTTTGGAAATTTGGGTTTTGAAATTTTCAAAGTTGGCAGTTTGTGCTCAAAAGAATTGCTAGAAATAGATTATTGCCACATTTGATTTGTTGATAGTTGATATTGTTTATTTTTTGAGATGAAAATATGAAACATGTTTGTTGTTTGAGCAAAAAGCCAAGAAACCACAAAGAAACATTGGAGATACGAGACGTCACGTCAAACAACGATATAACAGCAAGAGCGGAAACAACTTTGGCCCCAGTGGTCAGTGGTGGTCACAAACATAGTCGGAGCTAACTAAGTAAGAAGACCGTGTGATAAGTGCGTGCGTCTATAATATTACTTAGTGCCAGCCCAAAAGGGGTGACCCACGAACCCCTCTGGTCCTTGTATAACAAACAGTATTTTCGTACCTATCTATTCGACTTTAGTTCTATCTATAGATGAAGGAAAGGTTACTATGTACTTCTGCCAGAACTTATTGGCCCCCAATCCCTATAATGACAATGCAGACCCCGTAGGTGTATATAAAAGTAGCACCTTGCCGGTGTACGGCATGTGATTTAACAAACATTAAACTTACTTAGATATAGCTAGATATGTGGGACAAAATCCCCAAAGTTATAGGTACTATGACAATAGTCCTCTAAACAAGCACTTATTCAATATAGGTGTGACAGAAAGCCCTCTATGCAGGGTACAGGATGCATGGAGGAAGAAGTAATGCCACAGAATGTGGTTGTGGAGTGCAGGAGTGTGGCGGACAGAATTCTTCCACTTTCCAACAGCAGTCCCGGAGGCCTTCAACAACAATTCAGATGTATGAGCAACGTCCAATGGCCTAATTAAGAAGCTAAGCGTGGAAAAGACCCCGTCTAACTAACTATAGCAATATATTACTGTGTTGTTTTACAGATATATTATGGAAATAAAAGTTACATGTAGACCATAAATTATCCATTATTTTGTCCTACTCAATATGTAATGTAGGAACATTACATATTTCCTACATTAAATATTATTATATACCTATTTATAAAGCCGTGGTGGCATAGTGAGAGAATGTCAGACACAATTGTTTTATCATAGATTCTAATACCGCCTGTTGTACCAGAGTATCTATTTCTGCAAGTTTAAAACTTTGCTGCTGTAATTTGATTAAAGTTTCCTGGCTATTAACAAAAGAGCCAGTAATTTCTTCATTATTATTATACAAGGTGATTATTATAACTAAAAGATCAAATGAAAAAACATTTATTTCCGTAAGTATTTTAATATTCATTGAAGAATTTATTAATGCTTTATATTCTACATCATTTAGCAATAAAGTTGAAACAAAGAGATAGTGATTTCTTCATTATTACCATACAAGGTGATTGTTATAACTAAAAGATCATTTATTTCAGTAAGTATTTTAATAATCATTGAAGAATTTATTAATGCTTTATATTCTACATCATTTAGCAATAAAGTTGAAACAAAGAGATAGTGATTTCTTCATTATTACCATACAAGGTGATTGTTATAACCAAAAGATCATTTATTTCAGTAAGTATTTTAATAATAATTTAAGAATTTATTGATGCTTTAAATTCTGCATCATTTAGCAATAAAGTTGAAAAAAGAGATAGTGTACTAGACTAAAATAAGCAGTGCTTTTTTACCATTGAGGACAACTGTTAGTAAGAGACCAAACAAAAATTTGTAAAAAATTATAAAATGTTTTCCACACAAAAACATAATTCAGAGGCAATAAAACATTTAGACTTTTTATTCATACCACATTTTATTTTTTAATTATAGACATAATACAATCCTAACTAACTGCATAATAATACCTAATTGGTATTTTGTAATTTCTAAAGCTATTAAAATTACAACAATCCCAAGTTTTTACTAACTACAAGGATTTTTCAAATCAAATCAAATCATTTATTTCCTTGTGGGCCTAGGTTATACAGATTTTAATTAGGGTTAGTAACATTCTCCAGGTCCTGCTTGGTTAGCGTACAAGTCATAATTCAAAGTTACAATTACCAGGTACATCATAGATACATTGTTACAACTATAAGAATGTTTTCAAAGAAATATTAAGTTATTCTAACAATATCAAAATGCCTTAACAAATAAATATAAATTCAAATACATCAAATTAGGTAATTTAATGCGTGTCAAAGCAATATAAATATAATAAAAAATGTCGTCATGAGTTCAGTGAAACATACATGTCATTTATTTACAAGGAGATACTAATATTTCAGATGAATTTACTATTATTTTTTTAATTTATTTCATAAACACTATAATTGTTACATATATGAATAAATTCGCTCTTTAAACCTGCACAAGGTTTGTCTAGGACAAATAGTTCTCGGCATTTTTTAAAAAATAAATAAAAAAAGTGAACACTTGTCGACATAATACCTAACATTATCACAATATACATAACAGATAGATGTCAGCGCACGCGCACCTAAGCATTCTATAATCATAATATGCATTTATATACATTACTAAAAGCTGCAGTGTTTCTTCTACATAATTGATAGGATATTTAAATACCTAAATAGAGCAAAAACTGATTTAACTTATATCACAATTGATGTTAATATGTACGTACGTATTATTTTCTTACGAAATGAAATTGGACTTAAGATTAGCTTACTGATTAAATGTGTTACTACCTTATAGTACTTAAGCTAATGTTTTTACACTATAAGATGAGTTCAACAACAAAACGAAAACAGGCTGACTTCTTGTATCTGGCTTATAGTATTATAATTTCTTTTGTTCATCTCTTCTTGACAATTTTATGAATTTTCTATAAGCTTTGTTTAGTAGTTTCGAGTATAGCATCCTGTGTAGCTTCAAATGCCGAGTTGAGGTAAGCGGTACGCGCAACATCACTAAGTCGTTTTATATAATTTACAGGAACAGTAAAATTCATGTGTTGTTGAGTTTTTTACGAGTTAAAACTATGAAACTAACTTCAACTTTTTCGTATGGCTTCCATTCGGTAATTTCACCGGAATTTCGCCAGTATCTCTAGTCTATCCGTTTCTCCGTTAAGATAGTCTTCTGAACTTTTATTCACTGAAGAGGTAGGAGTCTTGCTTCAGATGATCGATCCACTTCAGCATAGTGATTCTGAAACCAGTCGGTTGCACCCGATACGACTCATTTTGTAGCGGTCCCGCTACCGAATTGTGCGGAATCTGCGATTCTCAACGCCAATCACACGCCAATCGGATTGGCGTAGTTGGCGTAGGAATGTCTTTTGGCCAGACCAAAGACAAGCTATCCCATCTACTTTTCGAATACAGATACAAATTTGGTAGAAAAGTTAACTCATGGTAGGAATATACAAATCGTCAAATAACTGTATTTCAGGTTTATTTTGTGGTTTTGAATGACTTTTTTACATAGAATTTGCATAATAAACGAGTAAATCGAACAATAACCTCTGGAAATTCGCATCTGCAACACAATAAATCATAGTTTACATTTTTCGTTTTACCTTCAATTTGTCAATCTGTTGATGTTGTCATTGTCAAAGTCAACGGAACCATTGTTTGTTTTGTTTGGAAATAACCAAATAACAATAAAAAGTAATAGTTTCATAGTGTTTGTCCATTACAGTTATAACTTATCTAAAAGTAACCACTAACAAATGTACTCCACCTATCATCTGAATCAATATCCTACATCTTCACTGCACATATGCCAGAAGTCTGTCATCAAACTGAAGACTACCTGAAGTGGATCGATCATCTGAAGCAAGACTCCTACCTCTTCAGTGAATAAAAGTTCAGAAGACTATCTTAACGGAGAAACGGATAGACTAGAGATACTGGCGAAATTCCGGTGAAATTACCGAATGGAAGCCATACGAAAAAGTTGAAGTTAGTTTCATAGTTTTAACTCGTAAAAAACTCAACAACACATGAATTTTACTGTTCCTGTAAATTATATAAAACGACTTAGTGATGTTGCGCGTACCGCTTACCTCAACTCGGCATTTGAAGCTACACAGGATGCTATACTCGAAACTACTAAACAAAGCTTATAGAAAATTCATAAAATTGTCAAGAAGAGATGAACAAAAGAAATTATAATACTATAAGCCAGATACAAGAAGTCAGCCTGTTTTCGTTTTGTTGTTGAACTCATCTTATAGTGTAAAAACATTAGCTTAAGTACTATAAGGTAGTAACACATTTAATCAGTAAGCTAATCTTAAGTCCAATTTCATTTCGTAAGAAAATAATACGTACGTACATATTAACATCAATTGTGATATAAGTTAAATCAGTTTTTGCTCTATTTAGGTATTTAAATATCCTATCAATTATGTAGAAGAAACACTGCAGCTTTTAGTAATGTATATAAATGCATATTATGATTATAGAATGCTTAGGTGCGCGTGCGCTGACATCTATCTGTTATGTATATTGTGATAATGTTAGGTATTATGTCGACAAGTGTTCACTTTTTTTATTTATTTTTTAAAAAATGCCGAGAACTATTTGTCCTAGACAAACCTTGTGCAGGTTTAAAGAGCGAATTTATTCATATATGTAACAATTATAGTGTTTATGAAATAAATTAAAAAAATAATAGTAAATTCATCTGAAATATTAGTATCTCCTTGTAAATAAATGACATGTATGTTTCACTGAACTCATGACGACATTTTTTATTATATTTATATTGCTTTGACACGCATTAAATTACCTAATTTGATGTATTTGAATTTATATTTATTTGTTAAGGCATTTTGATATTGTTAGAATAACTTAATATTTCTTTGAAAACATTCTTATAGTTGTAACAATGTATCTATGATGTACCTGGTAATTGTAACTTTGAATTATGACTTGTACGCTAACCAAGCAGGACCTGGAGAATGTTACTAACCCTAATTAAAATCTGTATAACCTAGGCCCACAAGGAAATAAATGATTTGATTTGATTTGAAAAATCCTTGTAGTTAGTAAAAACTTGGGATTGTTGTAATTTTAATAGCTTTAGAAATTACAAAATACCAATTAGGTATTATTATGCAGTTAGTTAGGATTGTATTATGTCTATAATTAAAAAATAAAATGTGGTATGAATAAAAAGTCTAAATGTTTTATTGCCTCTGAATTATGTTTTTGTGTGGAAAACATTTTATAATTTTTTACAAATTTTTGTTTGGTCTCTTACTAACAGTTGTCCTCAATGGTAAAAAAGCACTGCTTATTTTAGTCTAGTACACTATCTCTTTTTTCAACTTTATTGCTAAATGATGCAGAATTTAAAGCATCAATAAATTCTTAAATTATTATTAAAATACTTACTGAAATAAATGATCTTTTGGTTATAACAATCACCTTGTATGGTAATAATGAAGAAATCACTATCTCTTTGTTTCAACTTTATTGCTAAATGATGTAGAATATAAAGCATTAATAAATTCTTCAATGATTATTAAAATACTTACTGAAATAAATGATCTTTTAGTTATAACAATCACCTTGTATGGTAATAATGAAGAAATCACTATCTCTTTGTTTCAACTTTATTGCTAAATGATGTAGAATATAAAGCATTAATAAATTCTTCAATGAATATTAAAATACTTACGGAAATAAATGTTTTTTCATTTGATCTTTTAGTTATAATAATCACCTTGTATAATAATAATGAAGAAATTACTGGCTCTTTTGTTAATAGCCAGGAAACTTTAATCAAATTACAGCAGCAAAGTTTTAAACTTGCAGAAATAGATACTCTGGTACAACAGGCGGTATTAGAATCTATGATAAAACAATTGTGTCTGACATTCTCTCACTATGCCACCACGGCTTTATAAATAGGTATATAATAATATTTAATGTAGGAAATATGTAATGTTCCTACATTACATATTGAGTAGGACAAAATAATGGATAATTTATGGTCTACATGTAACTTTTATTTCCATAATATATCTGTAAAACAACACAGTAATATATTGCTATAGTTAGTTAGACGGGGTCTTTTCCACGCTTAGCTTCTTAATTAGGCCATTGGACGTTGCTCATACATCTGAATTGTTGTTGAAGGCCTCCGGGACTGCTGTTGGAAAGTGGAAGAATTCTGTCCGCCACACTCCTGCACTCCACAACCACATTCTGTGGCATTACTTCTTCCTCCATGCATCCTGTACCCTGCATAGAGGGCTTTCTGTCACACCTATATTGAATAAGTGCTTGTTTAGAGGACTATTGTCATAGTACCTATAACTTTGGGGATTTTGTCCCACATATCTAGCTATATCTAAGTAAGTTTAATGTTTGTTAAATCACATGCCGTACACCGGCAAGGTGCTACTTTTATATACACCTACGGGGTCTGCATTGTCATTATAGGGATTGGGGGCCAATAAGTTCTGGCAGAAGTACATAGTAACCTTTCCTTCATCTATAGATAGAACTAAAGTCGAATAGATAGGTACGAAAATACTGTTTGTTATACAAGGACCAGAGGGGTTCGTGGGTCACCCCTTTTGGGCTGGCACTAAGTAATATTATAGACGCACGCACTTATCACACGGTCTTCTTACTTAGTTAGCTCCGACTATGTTTGTGACCACCACTGACCACTGGGGCCAAAGTTGTTTCCGCTCTTGCTGTTATATCGTTGTTTGACGTGACGTCTCGTATCTCCAATGTTTCTTTGTGGTTTCTTGGCTTTTTGCTCAAACAACAAACATGTTTCATATTTTCATCTCAAAAAATAAACAATATCAACTATCAACAAATCAAATGTGGCAATAATCTATTTCTAGCAATTCTTTTGAGCACAAACTGCCAACTTTGAAAATTTCAAAACCCAAATTTCCAAAAACTAAACACATATTACACACTAAAGTTAATAAAAAGTCGTTTACTGTCCATAATCTTACAGAAATATTGAGAAAAACAGAGAAAAATCAAGTAAATACAATAATCTGAAAATCGTATTTAGCTATCCACGACAAAAAAGCTGTCCGAATCCCATCCGATTAGAAAACAGCTGGTAGTCGATTGCAAACGTCAAAAGTAATCGGAATTGGCGTTGAGAATCGCAAATTGCCCGTACCAGTCGGTAGAGGCCAGTTTCCGTGGATCAGCCCGACCCGAATGGTTTCAGAATCGCTACGCTCCTCGTTCGTCCGCAGTCGGGTCAAAAACAAAAATAACGCAACACGCAACGCCATTTTGTTTTGCTGAGTTGGTATTGCTGTCAACAACGTCCGCCGTTCGCCCGCCATGTTATTTTGCTAACTTCATGCCGGTGCGGTGCGGTGTGCTCTCAAAACAAATACTTGCGTCGTCGCGTTCGTTGTTTATTGTCGTTTCTGTCTAATTGGTTCTCATCAATTCTGTTTAGGAATCTAAGCTCTTGCTACCAATTTCTAAAAAAACTTATTGATATAGTTTCGATCTTTTTACCGCGGCTTCACCGGTCGATCCGTCGCCGCAATGGAAGTTGAGCGCATTGCTTCCGACTCCGAAAACGTGGCGGTCGACGGACTGGATGACGCGAAGCCGGTAGACCAAGGCGCCGGGGACGCCTCGGCGTCACATCCAGACCGCCTTCGTCGCAAGAACAAGAAATACGCTCGTACAAATAGCAAGGAGAAAGATGGCGTGGCTGCCGCGGTCACGCCGCTACCCAAGTACCGGAGCTGGAAGAACAGCCGTAGGCCTCGCAACGGGCACGGCAGGGGCCTTCCTAAGAAAGGTAAGCTACAAAATTCCATCACATTGTACCAGCCAAAACACCGGAGAAATTTCTAGATCTGCAACGTGAATGAAGCTGCATTTACGTAATATTTGTTTACTACGCATCAAATTCTAAACACGTTTTTTTTTCTTACTCGAATATTGCTCTAATACAATTTAGCGGTTCTAGGCGTCGATTGGTTCATTTATATGCAAATCGGAATAATATGAATTTGATAATCTAGATTCAGTGATAGACTATTGCGACCTCAAAGCACGATAATATTAGCTCAGTTGAATGACTTATTACGCAACAAATGCTTGTAAACAACTTTCATCATCCAAGGCTATTTTGAGAGTGTCGCGGCCGGCTGCTATATTAAATAAGATTTTAAGTAGGTTTGTATAAAACGGAGGGAAAATCGATTGGTACAGAATCCTGTTTTCTTTGTTTGTTGTGATTTTGCGTAGTGTGTCAAGGTCACGTATGTTTTGGGGTAACAGTGCTGCCAACATGATATAATCGATTTCCCAAGGAGGTTCGTCGTTCGTCGCTTGGCCGGGGTTGATGTATCGCGGTATGTACCTAGGTAGAAGTAGAACGTATACTAGATACACGTACCGGCTTTGCCTGCTATTTGTCGCTGTTAATCGTACGAAATGTTGTCGAGGGTTTCAGAACAATACTAATTCACAGTTGTTTAATTATAAAGAACTGCCGACATGTGCTAACAGCGTAGCCAACACGCACATACGGCCATAATACACAATAATTACAAAAAAATATTTTTAAACATAGGTAACAAGAAAAACAATAAAAAAAATTTTTAAAAATAATAATAAAACCCGACTCGAAAACAACAGATAAGAAAAACACTACAATGACCGAAAAGATTGACAAAATAAAGTATGTACTAAAACATTACCTACTACATTTTATAAGCTGAAAGTCTAAGTTAAATAAATTACATTATGTTTGGTGCCAGGCGGGACCCATGCATTTTCTAACTGTTAAAATGAATCTTTTTAGGGTTCCTTTCGGCAGTCTCCTATGAACGAAAGCGTGTAGTATTATTACCTTTGTAAATGTAGCAAAAACTGATTGGTAAGTACTTTTGATGGCGTGTCAAAAAAAAAAACAGATATGAAATTTCCGAGATTAATGTTTTAAATTTAATTTATTTTAAATTTTAGACATATAAATTCGAATGATCAAATTAAAATGCTTGTAATTATTTCAAATGGCATTCAACTACACAACATATGTACATATTTGTAAAGCTCTTTATATTCCCTTCATTTCGATACCCTACTTGGTATGCTTGAAGAACAAAAAGTAATACCAGATCACCAATTTGGCTTTCGTGCACACCATGGAACGACAGAGCAAATACACGAGTAGCCCACACAATTGACATTGCCCACAGACATTGGAGAAGAAAGAATATTGCTCGGCTGTATTCCTTATATAGAGTTGAACTATGGCTGAAAAAGTGGAGAACAAAGGCCAATCCCTCAAAATCAGTGCATGTAACCTTCACTCTGAAGAAAGGCGATTGCCCCCCTGATACACTAAATGGAGTTGTGTTGTCACAAAACTCTACAGTTAAATATCTGGGAATGCATCTGGATAGAAGACTTACCTGGCGAGATCATATAAAATCCAAAAGGGAACCGGCCAATAGAAAGTTCACAGATATGTACTGGCTACTGGGTAGACAATAGTCATTGAGCTTGGAGAACAAACTTCTTGTATACGTGGACGTATGGCATAGAGCTGTGGGGATCAACAAGTCACTCCAACACAGAAATCCTCCATCGCTTCCAAAACAAAGTGCTAAAGACTCTGATCAATGCCCCATGGTTTACTCGGAATACTGAGGTACAAGAGTATTTGCAAATTACTACAATCAAAGAGGAAACAGAGAGGTCTTCAATGACCTATAAACAGATACACAGAAACCATTTAGCTGCTACACTGCTAAATACAAATGACAGCATATTCCGGCTGAAAAGATCAAGATTAGCTTCAATCTAATCAGTTGAAAATAGGAGATGACGTTTCACAGGATGCGCAAATCTCGATAATCATACTAAATAATATTATAAACTATCTGGCCGCCATAGTACAAGCTTTGCTTAGTTTGGGGTCAGATGGTGTTGTGTGTGATGTCCACCAATATTTATTATTATTTATTATTATAGCCTCAGGACTGATTGCAAATGGATAAAAGAAATTATATTTTATTTATTATAATTACATTTTTGTTGGAAAATTTCATGATTTTCAGGGTAAATTTGGTCATTTGATTATGTACGGCATTGGTTTCATACAGTCTCAATACCTCTCTTCTAATTATTGCGCAATGCCATTCAAAAATCATGCGACACAGAGAAAGCATTGAGGGTAGGGTTTTACCGCCAATTGTTTGCACATTACTGTTTGGAGGTTGAATAACTGACAGAGGTGTGGTACTTCCTCAGGTGGACTCTGCCAACAGTCCTACCACTACTAACTACCTAGTCCTACCTTTGTGGTGCTCCGAAAGAAGTTGACACTATAAAAACATTACACACCAACATAAATACTGTATTTGACATAAATATCAGAATCAGAATCATTTATTGCTTAACTGTGTACATAGGAGTATGATGGTATTTAACATATTAAAGTAACAGTTTACCCATTTCGGGCGTCCAATTTTAAGTTTTACATATAAGCTATGAAAAAATACTATTTTACACACAAAAATTATTATAGGTATTTAAGTATTTACATTTAAAGTTGAAGTTAAAAATAAGTCAGTTAAACAAGTTATTGTATCATAAAATCTACACTAAAAGATAAAGCTATTTTCAAATAAATATACATGTTTGTATCTCTATAATCACAACATTTTATTAATAACCCGTATCAAATACTTAGCTACTGATAGTGGACACTTAAATTAATAAACTAAACAAACAAAGACATTTTAGATTGCTTTTTAACCGTACCTATTACAAACAAAACTTTAATTTTCCTCTATAGTTAATTAATTTTCAAAATATTCGCTTAACTTATAATAAACTTTTGATATAAGCCATTGTTTTAACGTTATTTTAAATTTTGTCATTTTTAGGGTTCCGTAAAACGTAAAAACGGAACCCTTATCGATTCGTCATGTCTGTCTGTCTGTCTGTCCGTCCGTATGTCACAGCCACTTTTTGCCGAAACTATGAGAACTACACTGTTGAAACTTGGTAAGTAGATGTATTCTGTGAACCGCATTAAGATTTTTACAAAAGTTTTTAAAAAAAACAAAAATTAGGGGTGCCCCCCATACTGCGAACTGAAGCTCAAAAATTTTTTTTTCATCAAACCTACACGTGTGGGGTGTCTATCGATAGGTCTTAAAAAATGATGTTGAGGTTTCTAATATAATTTTTGTCTACACTGAATAACTTGCGCGAGAGACGCTTCCAAAGTGGTAAAATGTGTGTCCCCCCCCCTCTAACTTCTAAAGTAAGAGAATGAAAAAACTAAAAAAAATATATGATGTACATTGCCATGAAAACTACCAACGAAAATTGGTTTGAACTCGATCTGATGAGTAGTTTTTTTTTATTACGTCATAAATACACTATTATTAAAACTTCGATCAAAGTTACAACGAACTACAAGAACTATGTGTACTATGTATATTATGTTACTTGCTGGAACGGAACCCTTCATGGGCGAGTCCAACTCGCACTTGGCTACTTTATTAATGATTTAAGTTCCACCGGTAAGTGGTTGTATACATATCTTGATAGCAGTGTAAAATAAACTATTGTAGAATATCGCATTGTTGACTTGTATAGGTACTCTTGTGTTGTTAAAATGTATTATATAATAGTTTGTAATGTATAAGCTAAATTTAGAATCTAATAAAACAAATATTATAAGGCTGAAGAGGGTTTTTTATGCGAAAACGCCAATCTAATGGACTACTGGACCGATTAAAAAAAAAAATGGTTGTCTGTATAGTTGGTTTACTGACGATAGTTGAACGTGACAACTTCAACTACGCCTTAGAGTGAGGTAACGCCGCATGACGTCATGCGGCGAGGTAACGGCGGTAACGGCGCATGACGTCATGGTTTTTCGTGCGTGCAGCCGGCTTCATCGAATTATAAGACGTTGTCATGTCAAAAAATCTTTCAGCACTGGATATGTTTGTGATCCCTGATTGCTATACCTATTATATATCACAGGTGAAGCCGGGGCGGATCACTACTAAATTAATAATGCTTTATGATTGAATTTCAATGACTTTATGACCAACCACTAGAAAAGTAAACATAAACGTATAAACACACCTTTTAACAAGCAGTCATCATGTAGATAAAACATGAATCATTGTTGTTTCTATATCGTGTACTACTGAGGTATTAACACATGCTTGTTACATAAACACCACCCAAGGTTATTTTATTATGAACTGGATAGATAGTTCCATTGGAATGTTGATATGCCTAAAAAGATAAATTTTTAGATTTATAAGGTGTTAATCATATTTAATTTATCATAATAATACCTTCTTAATAACATTGCTGAGTCAAGCAGTAGAATAAACGTATGTAGAGGTAATTCTTTTGTTTTTAGGGTTCCGTAAAACGTAAAAACGGAACCCTTATAGATTCGTCATGTCTGTCTGTCTGTCTGTCTGTCTGTCCGTCTGTCCGTCCGTATGTCACAGCCACTTTTTGCCGAAACTATGAGAACTACACTGTTGAAACTTGGTAAGTAGATGTATTCTGTGAACCGCATAAAGATTTGAACAAAAAAATTAAAAAAAAAGAAAAATTAGGGTTGCCCCCCATACTGAGAACTGAAACTCAAATTTTTTTTTTTCATCAATCCTACACGTGTGGGGTGTTTATCGATAGGTCTTTCAAAATGATGTTGAGGTTTCCTAAATCATTTTCGTATATACTGAATAGTTTGCGCGAGACACACTTCCAAAGTGGTAAAATGTGTCCCCCCCCCCCCCCCCCTCTAACTTCTAAAGTAAGGGAATGAAAAATCTAAAAAAAATATATGATGTACATTACCATGTAAACTACCAACGAAAATTAGTTTGAACTCGATCTGATGGGTAGTTTTTTTTTAGTACGTCATAAATACACTATTATTGAAACTTCGATCAAAGTTACAATGAACTACAAGAACTATGTGTACTATGTATATTATGTTACTTGCTGCAACGGAACCCTTCATGGGCGAGTCCAACTTGCACTTGGCCACTTTATTTAAAATTGGTTATTTGAATTATCTGATTTTTAGGGTTCCGTAAAACGTAAAAACGGAACCCTTATAGATTCGTCATGTCTGTCTGTCTGTCCGTCTGTCTGTCTGTCCGTCCGTATGTCACAGCTACTTTTTGCCGAAACTATGAAAACTACACTGTTGAAACTTGGTAAGTAGATGTATTCTGTGAACCGCATTAAGATTTTTACAAAAGTTTTTTAAAAAAAACAAAAATTAGGGGGGCCCCCATACTGAGAACTGAAACTCAAAAATTTTTTTTTCATCAAACCTTTACGTGTGGGGTGTCTATCGATAGGTCTTTAAAAATGATGTTGAGGTTTTTAATATAATTTTTGTCTACACTGAATAACTTGCGCGAGAGACGCTTCCAAAGTGGTAAAATGTGTGTCCCCCCTCCTCTAACTTCTAAAGTAAGAGAATGAAAAAACTAAAAAAAATATATGATGTACATTACCATAAAAACTACCAACGAAAATTAGTTTGAACTCGATCTGATGAGTAGTTTTTTTTTAGTACGTCATAAATACACTATTATTAAAACTTCGATCAAAGTTACAACGAACTACAAGAACTATGTGTACTATGTATATTATGTTACTTGCTGCAACGGAACCCTTCATGAGCGAGTCCAACTCGCACTTGGCTACTTTATTAGGTTTTGTAGCATCAGGGCTCTTTGCAGAGTTTGTCTAGGGAAGTACCATACTTTTGCAGGTTAAACTACCGCCAAGCAGTATTGTAAAGCACTATGTTCCAGTTTGAAGGCATGTTCCCAGTGAAATTATAGGGCATAGAGTTCAAATACTTATATCTCTGGGTGACAAGTGCTCGTCACCCAGTAGTGTTAGGTAATGATTTGGACTCTGTTCGACATGTTCCAATAGCTGGGTGTCACTGTGCAGTAATGGGCAGGCATGTTTCTTACCATCACACTCATGTCCTACTCGGCTAGTCACTATACTGTAAAAAAGTAATTGTGATCCTACTTAATGATATATGATGACAATATCTGAGCTACATATAAATGAGCTCTTATCATTCGAAACCTTATCACTTATCACACCAAAACAGGCTGTGTTTGTTTAAAAACTTGGCTCTTATCAGTTATATTGTTACAAGGTAATCATACCTACATTTGGATATATGGTCTTAATAGACTACAGGCCCCTAACATAATTTATGGGTCAAATGAACAACCAGGAGACCTATGTAGGATGATAGAAGGGTATAAAGTAATAAGATTCAGCACTATGCAGTCATTTGTAAGCTGTCCAACTGAGTGCAGTTGAAGAGGGGGGTTGCAACCCTCGATCATTTCTCCTTGTCGCATGATTTTTGTACAGCGAGGCGTTGCGGAATAATAGATACGAAGAAGTATTGAAACTATAAAAAATTATTAAATAAAATATTTTTTTTTTAGTTATTAGTTTGTCGGAAAAATTCATGATTTACATACACACACAGTACATTTGGTCATTTGATTGTACGATGTACGGCATTGGTGACTATGACTGACTATCTACCAAAGAAAAATATATCCATCAAAATCCATTCACAATTGGCGGCGCTATCACTTAGCATACATACAAAAAAAATTGGCAGTCATAGGAACTGCCGATAGAAGTGAAAACTTATAACTCAGAATTTTATAGCTCACTATGGAAACTACACGAGTGTAACCGGAGGGCGTGGCCTGGCCATAATGGCATGGCCAACTAGAAATGCTTCAGCATTTCCCATTGGCTCACGAATTTCTAGATGGCCAGGCCAGGCCCTTTCAGCATTTTTCATAGGCTGACCTGGCTGATGCATTTCTAGATGGTCAATGACCATGGTTCCGAGTTTACCCGAAGATTTCTTATCATACCCGAGCGTGACGCTAGAATTCAATTCACACCCCACAAAAATCTGTCTAGGCGCGCCTAAAGAAGTTTTCACTTCAAAAACTACACGCACCCGAATTGAAGTTGGTTAATTAGAAATTATTAGAATTGGTTCAATTTGGTATTACTTATTTGGTTACTTATTCCCTTGTCCCATGAAATTCGTTACAAAGAGCTTACACTAGTATTTATTTATATTTGACTGGCTTCGTGGCTTAGTTGGTAGTAGCTCTGCCTGCGAAGCCGAAGGTCGTGGGTTCGATTCCCACCCAGTGCAAATATTTGTGTGATGAATTCAAACGTTTGCACTGTGTCTGGGTGTTTCTATGTATAATAAGTATGTATTTAAAACTATATAAGTATTATTATCAGGTATCTGGCCGCCATCACACAAGCTTTGCTTAGTTTGGGGTCAGATGGTGTTGTGTGTGAATTGTCCACCAATATTTATTTATTTATATTTATTTCGTCGTCAGGTGGCGCCGGCGGCAAGGGCGTGTGGGGTCTCCCGGGGTCGGAACTGCTCGAGGAGTACGTGGAAGACATGAATGACCCCAACTACGACCCCGAGGCCGTCTCCAACGGGGACGTCGAGTTTAAACAGGTCATCGTGGAAGCGGAGCCGCAGGAGATCGTTGTGAGTATCCGTTACCTTACTCATCATCATCAGCAGCCTATTTTAGTGCACTGCTGGACATAGGCCTCTCCCATGGCTCGCCACTCAGCCCTATCCTCGGCTATACGTCTCCATCCACTGCCTACTGTCTTCAGTCTTCAGTATATCGTCACTCCTGGCTGACTGGCCTCGTGGCTTAGTTGGTAGTAGCTCTGCCTGCGAAGCCGAGGGTCGTGGGTTCGATTCCCACCCAGTGCAAATATTTGTGTGATGAATTCAAATGTTTGCACTGTGTCTGGGTGTTTCTATGTATAATAAGTATGTATTTAAAACTATTTAAGTATTATATCAGCTATCTGGCCGGCCATCATACAAGCTTTGCTTAGTTTGGGGTCATATGGTGTTGTGTGTGAATTGTCCACCATTATTTATTTATTTATTTATTTACTCCATCTAGTCTCAGGGTGTCCTACACTACGTTTACCGATTCGTGGTCTCCACTCGAGAACACCTTAACAAGTTACCTTACTACAGCATGGCCATCTAGAAATGCGACAGTGATAAAAACAAAAAAAAAATTGGCAGTCATAGGAAATGCCTATAGAAGTGAAAACTTATAACTCAGAATTTGATAGCTCACTTTGGAAACTACGCAGGTGAAACCGGAGGGCGTGAAATCATCTAGAAATGAGATAGCCAATCGCAAATACTGTCGCATTTCTAGATGGCCGATGGCCATGGTCCCGAGTTTTCTTATCATTCCCGAGCGTCATGCTAGAATTCAATTCACAGCCCACGAAAAATCTGTCTGTGACGCGCCAAAAGGTTTCACTTCAATAACATACAACGGAATTGAGAACCTCCTGATATTTGGAAGTCGGTTAAAAAGTGCTCAACGCACTCAAGAAGTTTTCAATAAAAAAAAAACATTAAGAATGTTTCATTTAAAAAAAAAATCGGCTCACAAAAGAGAGCGAAGTTAAAATGCGTAGAAACGAAACAGAACGATAACAATGGTTTTAAAAACGACTACAGATTAACACAGTAGTCGTTAAGTCGCCGTAGCTAAAAACAGATGTGAACCAAGGTCGCTCCGCGAACGGCCGGACGAAAACATGCCTGAAGCTAGCTACAGGTGATATTTACAATAAGGCGGCGAAATTATAATAACATTTTTTTTTAAATACATTGTATGCTAAACTAGCTGTTACCCGCGACTTCGTCCGCGCGAAATAAATACTTAGCTAACTCAGGGAGTACCTATTTTTATACCCAGACACCCGATTTACGGTTACTAAAAACAGCTTATAAAAAACACTTTCATACAATTTCATCAAAATCGCTTCAGTTGTTTAGGTGTGAAAGCGTAAGAGACATTCGTCCCCCATTTCAACTCCAATTTCATCCCTATACAGTTCGAAATTACAAAAATGCTAGAACAAAATTTTTTGTCGCTTCGTGCCAAGTGCCTATATAAAGAGTTTTTTTAGTTTTGTCTTCAACGACTGGGAACATCCATATTGACATTCATCCCCCATTTCAACCCCAATTTCATCCCCGTACTGTTCGAAATTACAAAATTGATATAACAAACATTTATTTGCTTCGTGTCAAGTGCCTGCTTTATTATATATTTATTTTAATTAATTTATTTTTTTAATTAAAAAATTAAAATTTAAATATTTATTTAATTTATATTTAAAATTTAATTTAAAAATAAAATTATAATTTATAAAAAATTTATTAAATTATATTTTTTAATATAAATTATATATTAAGATAGTATTTTTATCTTCAACGGTTGGGATCTTCCATGTTGACATTCATCCACCATTTTGATCCCAATTTCACCCCCGTAACAGTTCGAAAATATAAAATTGCTAGTATAAACATTCGTTTGCTTCGTGTCAAGTGTCTATTTACAGAGTTTCGTGGTTTTATCTTTAACGGTTAGGAACTATCATATTGACATTAATCTCCCATTCCAACCCCAATTTCACCCCCGTATAGTTCGAAATTATGAAATTGATAGAACAAACATTCGTTTACTTCGTGTCAAGTGTCTATATTCAGAGTTTCATGGTTTCATCCTCAACGTTTGCGATCTTCCATGTTGACATTCATCCCCCATTTCAACCCCAATTTCACCCCCGTACAATTCGAAACTACAAAATGAGGATCAGTAAAGTTATAGCAAATTCAATAGATCTATCATCCACGTTATTCTTTATGACATAAGGATCATATATCTTTTTGAATTATCCAAATCGGACCATTAATTACGAAGATATTAAATAATAAACATATACCGTTCCTGTCGCTAAAAGTCAATGCACGCGGGAGCGTGTGACGTCACTGTGACGGAACCGAGCGCGGCCGGCCGGTCGGCCGGTACATTCGACGTAGCAGCGGCGATGCGCGACTCTGTTGGTCCCTAATATTTGGCAATTTATTTACATAAAGTGTTGTTGGAGTGTATTTTGTGATACTTAAGTATAAAACGTACATAAGTAATATGAGTACTAATAAAGTAGAAGCGGGTTTTGTGCAAGCTCAGTCAGATAATCTTCCAAAAGTGGATTCTTTTATGGTATTTGATTATCTAGGTAATCATTCCAAGTTCACTAGCGTTGAAATCCGTGGTTGGAAACTACAAAGGTAAGGATGTTGCTTATTTATCTACGTACGTAGGTACTTATTAGTAATCTTTAATTTGTTAGTTAGTGGTTAAAAAATAATTCGCGAAATGATCTAATGATCTACATATATTATGAATGAACGAAAACAACTATTTCATTTACATTCGATAGAATATACACTACTCTTAAGTTCTGAATATGTCCCTGTACCTACACTTTACATTCATTTTATTACACCTGCCTATGTAATAAAGTGAATGTAAAGTGTAGGAGGTACAGGGACATATTCAGAACTTAAGAGTAGTGTTTATACTATCGAATGTAAATGAAATAATTGTTTTCCTTCATTCATGTGTAGATCATTTCGCGAATTATTTTTTAACCTACTTGCGCTTTATTTAGTGCATGGTTCTCTCACTTGCTGATCTAGGTATGACAGAATCCAATATAAGATGTCATGGCTGTTTTTTTTGCCATCTCGCGTTTTGTTACAAATCGTTCGTTCAGTATGTACTTAGGTAGGATGACTTGAATATAAAGCAAAAACATTTTTTATGCATATATTTTATTTCTGTTTTATTTTTATAACCCACGACGCAACGCAGACGGTCTATGCGTTTGGGGGGGGGGGGGATGTTTGTTTGTGCAATTCATGTCGCCATTTTTGTCCAAGACTACTTGTCTGATTTTGATGCAGTTTTCAGTTATGGGTTTGGGTTTGATTGGTGCATGTTCTTAGATAGGTGTTACGGTAACAACTAACCAGGAGCCGCTGAAGCAAACATTGTTTGTTCCATGTTGCCATTTTTCTCCAAAACTACTAGTTCTATATCTTGTCTTTTCTTATAACCTGGTCGGTCAATTTTCTTTTTTTGAGGCTTTTGACATTCAAACTTATGAGGCTAAACTCCTTTCTTCAGTTTAAGCTTTCCTCCAACCAACTTAAACTTTACGTAATTTTCCATATCTTCTTCCAACTGAAATATAAAAATACTAGTTAAGCCCCGCTGATGATGATGATTGAAACCTTGGTAATCGGTTATGTTCGACCAAGCGGACTGCGCTACGTGTGTTACAATTTATGCGAGTGTTATATTAGTAGGATATATGGATGTAGTTGCTTCTAACAGTAAGGCATAGCTGAGGCAGAAACATAAATGCACCGCTGTTGTGTAGATGATTAAAAAATAAATAATATATCATTCACTCTTTGATTTTTACCTAAGTACGTTTCTGTGCTTTAACCTTGGAATATTACATAGAAATAAGAACGGGCAAATATGTAGGTACGTAGGTTTATACACAATACTCAGAAAAAGTAAGAAGGTATGTTTCTATTAATACAGCAGCTTAAAATAAGATAAATAGAAAGGTACACTGCACTTAATACCTAGTAGGTACCACCTTATTTTAATAAATATCAACCAAATAATAGGTATAGTTATGTAGGTACTCACATCGAAATGATCTTCTCAGCAATGTCTTGTAGCCTGGGCAGAGGGTGGAGTTTTATGATCTCTTTTTACAACCGAATACCATTTTTTACGAAGTTTTGGGTCTTTCGGCACGTTAAAAAATAGTTTTTCTGGCGTTTTAATAGAATTATTTATACATTTTGGCACTATACAATATTTATACATAGTTTATAAAGTGAATTACATACAAATCGGACACTTAATTTGTTTTAAAGTCACAATTAAAGAAACAAAACACTGCGCGCCTTATCGCTGCCAACGGCTAACTGGCGGCGACCGTCACAGTGACGTCACAGCTATCGCGACGGCCACTCGGTGAACTTCGCTAGTAATTCGGTCATAACTTCATCAATTTTTGTCGTAGAACAAAAATTTTTACACTGTTTGTTAAGGATTTCTTAGCTCTATAAATCTGCATACTCAACTAAAAACGTTACGGATCCTCATTGCTAGAATAAACATTCGTTTGCTTCGTGTCATGTGTCTATATACAGAGTTTCATGGTTTTATCTTCAACGGTTGGGAACTTCCATATTGACATTCATCCCCCATTTCAACCCCAATTTCACCCCCATACAGATCGAAATTACAAAATTGATAGAACAAACATTTCATTGCTTCGTGTCAAGTGTCTAGATACAAACTTTGATAACTTTGAAAATCACGAATTTTCATACAACCGTTTATCCCTTGTTTCACCCTCTTAGGGGATGAATTTCGCCAAACCCCGTCTTAGCGAGTGCCTACGTGCTAAGAGGGACCTCCATGCAAAATTTCAGATTCCTAGCATTTGTAGTTTCTGAGATTCTTTGATGAGTGACCTTTCGCTTTTATATATTATATAGATTCGATAGTAGTGCCGCAGCGTGGTGGATTTATAATCTTGCCGTGTGCGAACGATTTTTAGGGTTCCGTACACAAAGGGTAAAAACGGTACCCTATTACTGAGACTGAGCTGTCCGTCCGTCCGTTTGTCACCAGGCTGTATCTCAAGAACGGTGATAGCTAGACAGTTGAAATTTTCACAGATGATGTATTTCTATTGCCGCTATAACAACAAATACTAAAAATAAAATAAAATGATTATTTAAGGAGGGCTCTCATACAACAAACTTGATTTTTTACCGTTTCTTGCTCGATTAGTCCGTCCCAAGCAAACTAGATGGTGCCACTAGAGGACTAAAACGCGGTATCGAATTCGTCGTTAGAAACAAGGTAAAATCAAAAGTTTAATAAAACCTTTTGGATGAAAGCCTGTCTGCGGAAACTGCGATAGTCGATGTATACGGAATTCGGAATAAAGCCAAAGAGGTTTACGCCGTTTTTTTGCTAATGGCACACCCCGGACACTCGGCCTAAAATCTATACAGACGGTGCAGTTGACATACCTACACTCACACAACTACGCATATGTCGTTCGAACACATTTACGCATGTGTGCGTGTCATCTAGGGTTACTAAATTATTTTAGTAAGTTAAGTACACTTACCCAAAGAGAAAACTTTATTCTGACAATATATTAATTAATCACTCCACATATTTCGCGTATTTCATTATAGACTAGTCACAGAACATTAGATTAGCTATAACTACGTTCATAAGATGCATTAAAAGGCGTTATCACAGTTTACTATATCAGAGTATTATACACTGCACAAACTACTTATTAATTATTAACACATCATGTCAGCGACCAGTAAAGAGAAAGCACATGATTTTTCAACTCAAAACTCCAAATTAAATGTTGTATACAAACATTTCGAATTGTTATCAACTATGGCCGATAATGTTGCTAGTTCCGGATTTAATTTATTACTAATGCTTAAAAGAATATTACATTTGTATGTTGATAAATAGTGATTTATTTATTCGCATTATAGTAAGGATCGCATAAAACTTTAAATATTGTGAATTTGCGCCGAATAAACAAAAATCGGTTTCAATTGTAAATTAAATTCAGAAACTTACTTGACCAAATTTCAACGACGATCATAAAAAACTTGAACAAAAATAAACGAAAGTAATTTTTAGTTCTGTTTTCATATTTCAAAACTATGATCTACCAAAAAAAAAGAAACATCATAGAAGACATGGCCCAAATCGTACCCTGACCTCGGCACAAAATAATTGTATCTAATCTCAAAAAAATCTAATAATTGTATGCAAATATATTTTAGGAAAAAAAATTACACCACTCCCATAACCCAAATTAGTGGCTAACATGTTTTTTTATCAGTGTAGTTTTGTAGGCGTTTTTTTTAAAGGTTCACCAATACTGTTTGCAATCCGATGTAATCATCATCATCATAACATCTTAGCATATACCTCTCTTCAAGTACGCCTCATATCCCAGGCCTATGCTAGTGCTGTGCTTGTGCTAGTACTTGTCCAGATTTGACCCGCGATGTAAGCATACTGATAATTGAATACAAAGTCCAAAGTACGTTACCAAAAATAAGCGTATTATCATGAATTATTTTACTTACACTCGTTAAATTTGAATTCAATTCCAAGGCCACCCATCGCGAAAAGAACTTAAGCATATTCGTGCATTGTTTGATATAAATCTTTATGACTCAGCCGGTATATATTATTTTTATATCATTAACACCAAATTATACAATATATTTTGTTCCATAAAACGAGCTTTTGACACGAACTTCTACAAAACTTCTACAGGCAAAGAAACGCAGGTTAGCCACTCAAACGGATGATGATGATAGTTTAGAATATTATTACTAATAACTTAAAATCCGAGGTACATCAAAAAACCCAGGTGTGACACCTGGGTTTTTTCAATGTGATTTGGGCTTATGTCCTTTGTTTCACAATAAATGGATCTATCACGTAACAAACATATAAACGAATTGAGATCCGTCTCCTTTTTTGAAGTTGGTTAAAAATGAAACTAAATCGTAGTAGTACCGGTAGTACTAGAACCGGTAAAGTTTATAAGTCAATGTCAAAGCCGTTAATTACTGAATAAGAACCGGTAAAGTTTATAAGTCAATGTCAAAGCCGTTAATTACTGAATAAGTTTTAGTTTAAAAATATCGTAATTTTTTTTTGGAACTATCCATTCCAATAGTCAATGTACTCGTATTCTCTTACTGGTTTTAATGAACGGTTGTTGCGAAATCTTAAATAAGCATACTACTTACTAGATGAAATCCTATATTCATTGTTCACTATTGACCGACATAATATATACATGGACGCACATAAAAGTACAGATAGTCTAATATAGAACCTGTTTCTTTTTTTTGAGTCGGTTGAATGCTAAGAAATAATCACTTATCAATAAATCTGAATAGTAGTAATCTTAGTAAAAAAATCCACTAAATTGGCAACACTAGTGACTAGAGACTTCGTGAATTGCGAACTATACCTACTCCGCGCCATCACTCGTTACCATACGTTATTGGCGCCACTGACGTATTTCACAACGATTAACGAAAGCCGCAGCTTAAAAACAACGAGTTTAATAATTTCGTCACAGGACTTCAGTGTTGGCGCGTACTTCTAACCAGAATAGTTTATAAAAATGATTCAATCTTTGTAGAAATTCTTATGAAATCAAAAATCTCTTATTCTTGTTTCGTATAATAGACGAAAAATTTGGTACCATTTTGTTAAATAATACAGCATCATGGTCGTATTCTCATAGAAAATTATCGTCCGATATAACCCTTCGTTGAGTGATTCTCGCGTCCTTGCGGGGTAGAAAGCTTGAAACTGGCGGGGGGTGGGGAGTGTCCATTCTATCTGTATTATCTATTCTATGCTAATGGTACGAAACCCTTCGTGCGGGAGTCTCACTCGCACTTGGCTGGTTTTTTACCGTTTATTGCTCGATACTTGTCGTTACAAGACAGGTAGACGCTTTAAATATTCACTGAATATTCAGTTTTATGTGTAGGTATTTTAAATCTATACTAATATTGTAAAGCTGAAGAGTTTGATTGTTTGTTTGTATGTTTGTTTGAACGCAAGGATCTATGGAACTACTGGTCCGAATTGAACGATTCTTTCTTTGTAGGATAGTCCATTTATCGAGGAAGGCTATAGGCTATTTAACATTACGCTACTATCAACAGGAGCCAAGCAGGAATGAAAAATGTAACAAAAACGGGAAAAAATATTGCTTTTTGAGAGCTTTCGTTGCGTGACAGCATATGTCTATTTTAAAGGTTGCGTCATTAGAACCTAAAGTAACCGAATTTGTTAAAAATTTGAATTGGTAGGTACGATCGATTTTCGATAGATGGTGTAGCAACGCGCGCGCGTTCAGCTAGTTTAATATAAAAATGAAGGGGCTCCCAAATAATATCGTACGGAACCCTTCGTGCGCGAGTCCCACTCGCACTTGGCCGTTTTTTTAAATAATTATCTTGGATTAGGAAAAGAATAGGAAAATAGGGAAGAGTACGGAACATGTTCAACATAATTCTAGAGATTTTAACATGCTTTTATTAGCGTCACTTGAACTATGTATGTATGTATGTAAGAAAATCTGGGAATCTTATTTGACCCACTTCCCGGTTTTCGATTAGGATGAAATTTTGCACACACTCTGAGTTCTGATGACAATATAATATGACTAACTAAGAAATGTCATTACAAATCCAATATGGCGGCCTCCCCAAGATGGCGGATTAGCTGTTTGGAATCCACCCCATGATATGGGTATCAAACGAAAGGGATTGCTGTCAGGAATACGAAAAAATAGTCACGTGACTTAAATCCAATATGGCGGAGAAGCTATTTGAAATGCACCCCCATGATATGGGTATTAAATGAAAGGGTTTGCTGAATGGGATACAAAAAATTTATGACGTAACCTAAATGGCGGCCGTTCCAAGGTGGCGGATTAGCTATTTGTAATGCAGCCCTATGATTTTAATGGTATAAAATGAAAGGGTTTGCCGAAAATAATGCGAAATGAAATTTTTTTACCAATTTTGTAATCTTTAGTGCGTGCTAAAACGTGTTTTTATTGTTTTTAGGGTTCCGTAAAACGTAAAAACGGAACCCTTATAGATTCGTCATGTCTGTATATCTGTCTGTCTGTCCGTCCGTATGTCACAGCCACTTTTTGCCGAAACTATGAGAACTACACTGTTGAAACTTGGTAAGTAGATGTATTCTGTGAACCGCTTTAAGATTTGAACAAATAAAAGTAAAATTAGGCCTGAGAACTGAAACTTAAAAATGTTTTTTTCATCAAACCTACACGTGTAGGGTGTTTATCGATAGGTCTTCAAAAATGATGTTGAGGTTTCTAAAATCATTTTCGTCTACACTGAATAATTTGCGCGAAAGCCACTTCCAAAGTGGTAAAATGTCCCCCCCCCCCCCCCTCTCTAACTTCTAAAGTAAGAGAATGAAAAAACTAAAAAAAATATATGATGTACATTACCACGCAAACTACCAACGAAAATTGGTTTGAACTCGATCTGATGTAGTTTTTTTAAGTACGTCATAAATACACTATTATAAAAACTTCTATCAAAGTTACAACGAACTACAATACTATGTGTACTATGTATATAATGTTACTTGCTGCTTGCTGCTCTAGTAATATTATGTTAGAACACTGCGTAGTTTCTTTTATAACCACAGACGCAGTCAGGAAACAATAAAGTGGCCAAGTGCGAGTTGGAGTCGCCCATGAAGGGTTCCGTTGCAGCAAGTAACATAATATACATAGTACACATAGTTCTTGTAGTTCGTTGTAACTTTGATCGAAGTTTCAATAATAGTGTATTTATGACGTACTAAAAAAAAAGTACTCATCAGATCGAGCTCAAACTAATTTTCGTTGGTAGATTACATGGTAATGTACATCATATATTTTTTTTAGATTTTTCATTCTCGTACTTTAGAAGTTAGAGGGGGGGGGGACACACATTTTACCACTTTGGAAGTGTCTCTCGCGCAAATTATTCAGTGTAGACGAAAATGATTTTAGAAACCTCAACATCATTTTTGAAGACCTATCGATAGAAAACCCACACGTGTAGGTTTGATGAAAAAAAAATTTTTGAGTTTCAGTTCTCAGTATGGGGGGCAACCCCAATTTTACTTTTTTTTTTTTTTTTATTCAAATCCTAATGCGGTTCACAGAATACATCTACTCACCAAGTTTCAACAGTGTAGTTCTCATAGTTTTGGCAAAAAGTGGCTGTGACATACGGACGGACAGACAGACAGACATGACGAATCTATAAGGGTTCCGTTTTTACGTTTTACGGAACCCTAAAAATGAGGTCGTTTATGAGCCGGGACGAGACGACGACGAGACGGAAAATAGCAAAATCAGACTAAATAATGGTTTAAATAAAGTGGCCAAGTGCGAGTTAAACTCGCCCATGAACTCTCATTTTTGTTTCCTGACTGCTTCTGTGGTTATAAAAGAAACTACGCAGTGTTCTAACATATTACTAGATATTTGTGTGTGTGTGACGCAATGAAACACAACCGGTACCGGCGGAGGCACGGCCGCCCACGCCTTCCGCGTGGCTAATGGATTGTTTACGTAAATAGATTACTGATTGTCCTCCACAATTTAACGTATTAACGTCTAGGCTGTGGAATGCGATGCCTGAGTGGGTTTTCCCGCTTACGTATCAGGAGCTAAAATCAAAATGGCCTACATTTTAAAACGACATAATATCTAAATGACCTAGTAGCAAAACGACCTATAAGCGAAATATCCTCTGTGTACAGTGAGATTTTTTTTTTATTATAAATTAGAATAACAATAAAGTGGCCAAGTGCGAGTTGGACTTGCCCATGAAGGTTTCCGTTGCAGCAAGTAACATAATATATTATACATATTACACATAGTTTTTGTAGTTCGTTGTAACTTTAATCGAAGTTTCAATAATAGTGTATTTATGACGTACTAAAAAAAACTACTAATCAGATCGAGTTCAAACCAATTTTCGTTGGTAGTTTGCATGGTAATGTACATCATATATTTTTTTTAGTTTTTTCATTCTCTTACTTTAGAAGTTAGAGGGGGGCCGAGCCGTTTCCGAGATTCAGATTCTATATATATATACATATTTATATAGGTACAAGAATTGCTCGTTTAAAGGTATAAGATTTATGACGTACTAAAAAAAAACTACTCATCAGATCGAGTTCAAACCAATTTTCGTTGGTAGTTTGCATGGTAATGTACATCATATATTTAGTTTTGTTTTTTCATTCTCTCATTTTAGAAGTTAGAGGGGGGGGGGGGGGGGGACACATTTTACCACTTTGGAAGTGTCTCTCGCGCAAATTATTCAGTGTAGACGAAAATGATTTTAGAAACCTCAACATCATTTTTGAAGACCTATCGATAGAAAACCCACACGTGTAGGTTTGATGAAAAAAAAATTTGAGTTGCAGTTCTCAGTATGGGGGGGCAACCCTATGGGGGGTCTTAAAAAATGATGTTGAGGTTTCTAATATAATTTTTGTCTACACTGAATAACTTGCGCGAGAGACGCTTCCAAAGTGGTAAAATGTGTGTCCCCCCCCCCTCTAACTTCTAAAGTAAGAGAATGAAAAAACTAAAAAAAATATATGATGTACATTACCATAAAAACTACCAACGAAAATTAGTTTGAACTCGATCTGATGAATAGTTTTTTTAGTACGTCATAAATACACTATTATTAAAACTACGATCAAAGTTACAACGAACTACAAGAACTATGTGTACTATGTATATTATGTTACTTGCTGGAACGGAACCCTTCATGGGCGAGTCCTACTCGCACTTGGCTACTTTATTTTTTTAAATTTTTTTTGTTCAAATCTTAATGCGGTTCACAGAATACATCTACTTACCAAGTTTCAACAGTGTAGTTCTCATAGTTTCGGCAAAAAGTGGCTGTGACATACGGACGGACAGACAGACAGACAGACATGACGAATCTATAAGGGTTCCGTTACGTTACGTTCCGTTACGGAACCCTAAAAACTATGAGCTAGTGAAATCAATTAATAGAGTTTGTCTTAAAATGAGTCACAACTTATGAAGAGAAATAATGATATTTATCCGTTCAGTTGACGCATTTATAGGCCTACACTTTACATTCATAAGGTCGTAAGTAACACTATCGAGCCGTGTCAACGAACCGTTTCTGTGCCAGATCGGCCTTGTTTACTGCTCGGCGCAACAGTGTTGCTATAAAAATAAATATAACCTAACACGTTAGGCACAGTCTATTAAATCATACAGTCGTTCGACGAAGCCGTCTAAACGGGGTAATCGTGCGGGTTGAGACGCGGGAAGCGCGCTCCTGCATTGCCTACATAACAATGTTAGTATTGCAGGAGCGCCGCTCAGGGCTGACGTCTTCTGTATGTTTTAATTTTATTTTTTTGCCGCGTTTTTTAAATTGCGCCAGCCATACTCGTGTTTAATATACCAAACATTTCGGCGTTTCCCCCAAGATCAAAGGCGATGGAAATGAGGAATGAAATTTTACTTGGATGTTAATCACTGTTGATGATAAAGTCGTTATTTTTAGGGTTACGTACCCAAAGGGTAAAACCGGGGCCCTATTACTTAGACTTCGCTGTCAGTCCGTCCGTCCGTCCGTCACCAGGCTGTATCTCGAGAACGGTGATAGCTAGACAGTTGAAATTTTCACAGATGATGTATTTCTATTGCCGCTATAACAACAAATACCAAAAATAAAATAAATATTTAAGAGGGGCTCTTATACAACAAACTTGTTTTTTACCGTTTCTTGCCAAGCAAACTAGATGGCGCCACTAGTAGAATAAAACGCGCTATTGAAGTTGCACGGTAGTTACTTCCACCTCGTTTGGACAATGTACTTGAACTTAGCAAAGATACACTTTTGTGCCGCCAGATGGCGGCAGACAGACATGACGAATCTATAAGGGTTCCGTTTTTACGTTTTACGGAACCCATATAGATTCGTCATGTCTGTCTGTCTGTCCGTCCGTCCGTATGTCACAGCCACTTTTTGCCGAAACTATGAGAACTACACTGTTGAAACTTGGTAAGTAGATGTATTCCGTGAACCGCATTAGGACTTTTACAAAAAAATTAAAAAAAAGAAAAATTAGGGTTGCCCCCTTACTGAGAACTGAAACTCAAAAAAAAAAAAATTCATCAAACCTACACGTGTGGGGTGTCTATCGATAGGTCTTCAAAAATGATGTTGAGGTTTCTAATATAGTTTTTGTCTACATTGAATAATTTGCGCGAGAGACACTTCCAAAGTGGTAAAATGTGTCCCCCCCCCCCCCCCTCTAACTTCTAAAATGAGAGAATGAAAAAACAAAACTAAATATATGATGTACATTACCATGCAAACTACCAACGAAAATTGGTTTGAACTCGATCTGATGAGTAGTTTTTTTTTAGTACGTCATAAATCTTATACCTTTAAACGAGCAATTCTTGTACCTATATAAATATGTATATATATATAGAATCTGAATCTCGGAAACGGCTCGACGGATTTTCATGAAATTATGTATGCAGGGGATTTCGGGAACGATAAATCGATCTAACTAGGTCTTATTAAAAAAAACGCATATTATGCGCGTTTTTAGACAATGAAACACTGTCACATTAGACATTAGAATGTGAGGGTAAATTTCGCCGCATAACGTGACAGCATAATTAGCTCAGACGGGAAGTCGGGCGCTCATAGCGGTCACGAATTAGTACAGTCTACACTGAATAATTTGCGCGAGAGACACTTCCAAATTGGTAAAATGTCCCCCCCCCCCCTCTAACTTCTAAAGTAAGAGAATGAAAAAACTAAAAGAAATATATGATGTACATTACCATGCAAACTACCAACGAAAATTGGTTTGAACTCGATCTGATGCGTAGTTTTTTTGACGTGACAAGTTCTTAGTTACTTGCTGCAACGGAACCCTTCATGGGCGAGTCCAACTCGCACTTGGACTCGCGCTGTTTATTGCTTATTCCTTTTGTTTTTGTTGGATTTTTCGGTTATAAAGCAGGCATATTAGTCGTAGTGGTAGGACTCTTAGCAGAGTCCGCCTGGGAAAGTACCACACCTTTGCCAGTTATTCTACCGCCAAGCAGTAAAGTGCAAACATTACTGTGTTCCGGTTTGAAGGGCAATGTGTCCAGAAAAAATACAGATCTTAGATCTCTGGGTGACGAGCGCAGCGCAGTGCTAGGTAATGATTTGAACTCTTCATGTTCCAATAGCTGAGTGTCACTGTGCTGTTATGTGGCAGGCATGTTGCTTACCATCAGGCACATGTCCTGATCGTCTCGTCACTCTTTATTTTAAAAAAAAAGCAGATTTTTATTGTTAGGTGGGATAATACTACAATGGCGGTCGGCGCGACGCAGTATGCATTTTAAAATACGGGGTCAATGACGAACGATGACATTTTGCTTTCGTAGTATAAACTTGGCGAAGAAGCGTGTTTTCAATGTTTTTATTGTCTCTTCGTCTTTATAATAAACTCTTTTTATACAAAAAATTAAACCGACTTCAAAACCACAAATCCTCAAACGCAAAAATAAGTTAATTTTATACCTTTAAACAAGCAATTGTATTTATATATACATGTATATAGAATCCGAATCTCGGGAACTACTGGAACGATTTTCATGAAATTATGTTTGCAGGGGGTTTCGGGGACGATAAATCGATCTAACTAGGTTTTATTAAAAAAAAACGTAATTTACTGTGCGTTTTTAGACAATGAAAATCTGTCACATTAGGCATTAGAATGCGGAGGTAAATTTCGCCGCGTGGCGCGACAGTATAATAGCTCAGGCGGGAATTAGTAGATCCGGTTTCGAATCCAGGCGGCTTCTCTTTTTTTTTCAAGTACCTTCTTTTATTTTTTTGAGTAAATCTATCCTTTTATCTGTGGGTATCGTAAGTATATTTAGTATTTAAAGCGAGCAAAGCTCGGTCGCCCAGGTACTGTAATTATTATAAGCGTTACTCACTCGTCTATTTGAAGCCGGTGCCGGTGAAGGAAAACAGTCGTGAGGAAACCGACATGTTCCTAGAATCTTTCGAAGTAATTTGTCATCCACCAACCCGCACTGGGCCAGCGTGGTGGATCATGGCCTTGACTCTCTCCTTGCGAGAGAAGGCCCCGAGTCCCAGCTGTGGGAACATTTAGTGGGCTGTTAATGTTCATGAACCGTCACTACCGCCGCGATGCTATCTTTGTATGTCTTGTAATGCTAATGATAGATAGATAGATAGAAAACTCTTTATTGTTCAAAATATACAACTTAAATAACAAAAAGACTTACCCTAGAACTAGTGATCAAGCGGCGACCTTATCCCTAAAAGCCTTATCTCTTCCAGGCAACCGAAGGATTGTGAGAAACATGAAGTAGAAATAGACGGGGTTAGGGTACAGTGTGACTAAAGATATTACATAAACATACATATCTTATACCTTTAAACGAGCAATTCTTGTACCTATATAAATATGTATATTTATAAATATAGAATCTGAATCTCGGAAACGGCTCGATGGATTTTCATGAAATTATGTATACAGGAGATTTCGGGGACGATAAATCGATCTAACTAGGTCTTATTTAAAAAAAAAACGCATATTATGCGCGTTTTTAGACAATGAAAAACTGTCACATTAGACATTAGAATGTGAAGGTAAATTTCGCCGCGTGACGCGACAGCATAAATAGCTCAGACGGGAAGTCGCCGCTCATAGCGGTCACGAATTAGTAGCTTCGGGTTCGAATCCAGACGGATTCTCTTATTTTTTCAATTCGTTTTTTTTAAGAAAATATATTTCTTGGAGTCTTTTATCTGTAGGTATCTAAGTATATTTAGTATTTAAACCGAGCAAAGCTCGGTCACCCAGGTACTCAATAATAATCATACATGCTAATACTTGGAATACCTATAAATATTTAACCTACAATAATAAACTAATATATTTATATATATATTTATATATTGATAATAATATACCTACTTAAATAAAATTAATAAATAAATATGAGTACTTGATAAGAGTAAATTCAGTGTGGTCTTATGTTGGATTTTCTTTGTCCCCAGCGCAAAGCTGAGCCCGTAATCTTGGAATACTTCGAAAATGGCGACACGAACGCCGCAGCTGAAGACTTCATGGAATTCGTTACTCCGAAGAGGACCCATTTGGTGAGGAATATTGTGTATTCATTATCTACTCGTATACTTATCGATACTAATATTATAAAGCTGAAGAGTTTGTTTGTTTGTTTGAACGCAAGGATCTCGGGAACTACTGGTCCGAATTGGAAGATTCTTTCTCTGTTGGATAGTCCATTTATCGAGGAAGGCTATATGCTATTTAACATTTTTTTTAACTATTATAGGTTCGCACTTGACCACCATCTCGCCTGATGTTAAGCGACGATGCGATCTACGATGGAGCGTGTTTACCTAGAAGAAACCGATTCACTGTCGATTTTGAAAACACCACGATTGTAACTATAGGGAAAAACCCACTCAGGCAACGCATTCCACAACCTAGACGTTCTTATCACAAATGTGGAGTCAAATCTCTTCGTTCGTGTTTTTAGAACATCAACCATGAAACGATGCCACTCTCCGAAGTGTATCCGATAAAAACCCGATAGCTAGCAATTTTGCTTCAACCGCCTCCTTTTTAGAAATCTGTTAAAAAAGTTACTCTTAATTAAAGCCGGGTCACACATAGGCGATCCGATAGCGATAGCGAGACGATATTTTTTGTAATGTTCGAATTTGTATGCAACCTGACACACAGCAAGCGGGCGCGATCCCATACTCGGTATCGGATCGCTATCGCTACCGGATCGCCTCTGTGTGACCCGGCCTTTACAAATGTCTCCCACTAAAATGATTGTCTTGTCCACAGATATGCGAGACTATATTGGAGATAGCATTGGACCACAAGCCCTCACACTGCGAGATGGCTTCGGTCCTCATCTCTGATCTCTATGGACGTATATTCTCGGCTCGGGATATTGGACAAGGTAAACTAAATTTAAAATATACCTTACTAGCGAGTCTAGCGACCCGCCCCGGCTTCGCACGGGTGCAATACTGATACTAAATATACTAATAAAAAAATGGGCAGTCATAGGAACTGCCGATAGAAGTGAAAACTTGCTGTTGCCCTGGTACTGGTACCTAGGGGCAAACGCAACTCTTTTATATTTCTGTTGTCCTGGTATCTGGAGATAAACGCTGGGCTGTTGGAGGTAGGTAATCGAAACTCTTTACTGTTTCTGTTGCCCTGGTACCTACCTGGCTGTTTTACCGAGTTTACCCGAAGATTTCATATCCGATCCGATCCATTATCATATCCAAGCGTGACGATTGATGAATCCATTTCACAACCCACGAAAATTCTGTCTATAGCGCGCCTAAGTAAGTTTTCACTTCAAAAATAGTGATTGTGGGTTATTCCTAAGATATAGACATTTACTATTGCCGACTTCTTTGTTGACTTCTAAAGAGGTACAATACTGCTATACATTATTTTGATCTAGCTCATTCAGCCAGCGTTTGCAGTGTAAGCTCAAAACATGTGTTTATTTATGACATTACATTAGAAATCTTTAAAATTTTATGTGTTTCTCTGCTATTTAATGCACGTATTATACATATAAACCTTCCTCTTGCATCGCTATCTATTACAAAACCCCACATCAAAATCTGTCTGGTGTTTTTGAAGATCTAAGCATATACATATATAGGGACGGACAGACGCGGGAAGTGACTTTGTTTTAATACTATGTAATGACAGTGATGATAAAGCAGTAATCGTCACTCACAAAGAAGAATGCACTCTGTGTCTGAGGTTTCGATCGACATAGAGTATGGATATTTCTTGGTTGTTAAATATTATAGAAAGAGGTTGGATTACTCATTAATTTTAAACTATTCTTTCAATTTGATGGGGGCACAGCATAAAAACTTGCTTTGCATGTTACTCTTGCTCAAAAAAAAATGTTTGAGCAAGAGTAACATGCGGCTGAATGACTTAGTATCCATGGCCAAGAATAAATTAAAAACAAACTTTTAGGCGGGTTAGAAAATTTAGAAATAGCGTTTGACTCGCAAATTTAGTATTTGCTTATTTATTTATTTTATAGGTACCATTTATAACCAACACTTTTTTGCAATAGATGTGAAATGCAAATTTAATATTTCGTGACAGGTTCAATTGATGTGGTTAGTACCCAGAAGTTAATGTCGCGATATAAAAAAACATAATTAAATATATGTACTAAACACAGGGCCACAAAACCGAAGAGCAGTCGACTATATTATCTTTCTCGCTCTGGCGCTCTTATAGGTATTATATTTCTCGCTCTAGCATCCCGAGTTCACCCGAAAATTTCTTATCATACCCGAGCGTGACGCTAGAATTCAATTCATAGCCCACGACAAATCTGTCTAGGCGCGCCAAAAAAAGTTTTCGCTTCAAAAACTTATATACTCTTTGATTAAAACTATATGTATAGATATAACTCTTTTTATATAGACACCTGCTGTCACGCAACGAAAGCTCTCAAAAAGCAATATTTTTCCCGTTTTTGTTACATTTTTCATTCATGCTCCGCTCCTGTTGATAGTAGCGTAATGTTAAATAGCCTATAGCCTTCCTCGATAAATGGACTATCCAACAGAGAAAGAATTTTTCAATTCGGACCAGTAGTTCCCGAGATCCTAGCCTTCCAACAAACTCTTCAGCTTTATAATATTAGTATAGATTTACTAAAAGTAACATTCCTTTCTCTTTCTAATAAAAGAAACATGTCTTACGCAGCGTTTGAAAGGATGCTGGACCAACTGCCCGACCTGATACTGGACACGCCGGACGCGGCCGTGCTCCTGTCTAACTTCATAGCGCGCTGCGTCGCCGACGACTGTCTGCCGCCCAAGTTCGTCCAGATACAGAGCGAGAAGGATCTCAACTCGTACGCCAGGTAATGTATTGTAATATCCCTTATGGCATCTTATTGTGGGGTAATTCACACATTCGTAAAACGATTGAGGAGCCTTTATCTCAACTCGTTCGCCAGGTAATGTAATATCCCTTATGGCATCTTATTGTGGGGTAATGCACAGATCAATTGAGGAGCGTTTATCTCAACTCGTACGCGCCAGGTAATGTAATATCCCTTATGGCATCTTATTGTGGAGTAATGCGCAAATCAATTGAGGACCGTTTATCTCAACTCGTACGCCAGGTAATGTAATATCCCTTATGGCATCTTATTGTGGGGTAATGCCGAAATCAATTGAGGAGCGTTTATCTGAACTCGTACGCCAGGTAATGTAATATGGCATCTTATTGTGGGGTAATGCACAAATCAATTGAGGAGCGTTTATCTCAACTCGTACGCCAGGTAATGTAATATCCTTTATGGCATCTTATTGTAGGGTAACTCACACATTAAAAAATCAATTGAGGAGCGTTTTAATTAATACCACAGCCCACTAAATGTACACCCGGCCATTTAGTGGGCAAGATTGCTGGACCAACTGCCCGACCTGATACTGGACACGCCGGACGCGGCCTTACTCCTGTCCAACTTCATAGCGCGCTGCGTCGCCGACGACTGTCTGCCGCCCAAGTTCGTCCAGATACAGAGCGAGAAGGATCTCAACTCGCACGCCAGGTAATAAATATACAGCGTGGCGCTTTGGCGCCGACATTAAATTAAACCACATATCACATACCATATTTTTAAACATTCTGTAAAATTAAATTTCTTGTATCGTTTTTATTGACTGAGTTATTTGCAATTTTCAAAAATTACAAATTAGAGCAACCTGTATCTAAAAATGTAAGTCAGAGGTCATTAGCTCGCAGGCCACAGATCCATATGTTTCATCAATGAAAATTAAAGCGAAAGGCAAATACAAAGAAAGAGATAAGACACAACACACTCGTTTGTGTGCGAAGTAATGCACTCAGAAAAAATGTGCTCTTCTAATTTCTTGTCCTAGTATCTCTACCAGTACACCAGTAGACCAGTACTAGTTCACTCGTTGACCTTGACACATCTCTCGCGCTAAAACTTTAACTGTAAATATCTACTTTTGTGTTGTGATTTTGTTGTGTGAGTTATTTAATTGGTGATGTCGAATAGTATGCAGATATGATTTTAGTTTACGCAGTAACCTATGAATTAGGTTCCCTTGCAATAACGATGTACCTATCGCGAAAGATATGGGAATACAAGCAAAGATCGCAGAATACAAGGCGGTGCCCTACACATCCGCGAACGATTGTACTTCCTTTTAGTAGCTCTTAGGTAGCACAGATCGGCCAAAGTCACGAGAAATTCAAACTTGAGGAAGTTCGACGAAAATGTCTTACAATATTTTGCGCGCTTAGCTACTCGCGAAACGAGGCGTTGCCGTTCCTCATCGCTGCGACACAGATGAGAAGTAGTTACCACGGCTTCGAGTCGAAAAGATGTAAGTACCTACCTAGAATCTTTAATACGCTATACTTAGTTTAGCTATTATGCGATAGGTAATTTGACTTAAAACAATATCTTTCATTTGAAAGAGATTATTGAATTTGAATTGAGTTTATTGGTTAAATTGTTTACGAAATTGAAACCGATTTGTGGGAAGATGTTTTTATTTTCATTTTAATAAATGTTGTAGGTACCTACTACCTAGTTCAGCAGCTTTCACGCTAGGTAATGTTTTGTGTTAGTACGAGTATTATGTGGCCTTGATGTAACGGAGAACGTCGAACAAGAAGTCATCATAATCATCAAAAGCCCACTAAATGTTCCCACTGCTGGGACTTGGGGCCTTCTCTCGCAAGGAGTTAAGGCCATAATCCACCACTGGCACCATCTGGCTCAATGCGGGTTGGTGGATGACACATGACTTTGAAAGATTCTAGGTACTTACATGTCGGTTTCCTCACGTTGTTGATGTTTTCCTTCAGCGTTTTAAGTTAGCGGCATTACGCGCATGACTTCGAAAAAACAGTGGTGCATGTGGGATTCGAACCCGGCCTCTCCGGATCGGCAGGCGCCGCGCCGTTCTACCGACTAGACCAGCCGTAACTTTTACTAGACCAGCCGTAAGCCGTAACTTTGGCAAAGTGCCATTCACCAACTTGCACTTTGCCAGGGTGGTGGATTATGGCTTTTACTCTCTTCTTGCGAGAGAAGGCCCTGAGTCCCAGCAGTGGGAACATTTGGTGAGATGTTTATGCGAAGTGTCCTTGATTCTGACTACACGCACCTAAATAATTTAATAAATCATTGCTTTGAATTACTTCAATTCAAATCAATTATTTAGTTTCGCCAAAGTTACAATAGACACCTACCTACCTAGGTACCTACGCATTTACCAATTTACTTTTTGTTTATCTCTTATCTTTATTATTTGGTAGGTATTCGGTTTATTAATGATGAATAAGTATTGAACATCGATATAAACCAAGTATTGATGCTTTTGGCGTGATGTAGGTACATACCTATTCTCTTCCCCGTTCTAAATTATCGCGCATTTGTAAGTAACCTACTCGTCTCGACCGGCGCCGGCGTGCACTAATATTTATTCTGTGACATAAGACACGCACACAACTAACGTATTTGAATGCATCTTGTACACAGGATAATTTTTGCGACGTTGCAGTTCTACGGAAACCGAATGCAACTCACGCACACAACTGACGTTGTTGAAAGAATCTGAGCACAGGATGATTTGGATTCAATTGCCTGATACAATTATTTAGTTTGTTAGAATTTTTTTTTTTTAAATATGCGAATATATTGTTTTTATACCTTTTGTATGATTACTGGCCAGGAACCCTACATGTGTGTTAATTTAATGTCGGGACCGAAGCGCCACGCTGTATATGTAGACATACATCATGGACTTGATCGAAAGATATATACTGATGATATGAATACTGAATGGATTTTATAACCTCCCCCCCCCACGTAAGGAACCTGTACAGATTGAAGGAAGACATAAGAAAGACAGTCAGCCTCTATAAGTCCCAGTTGTCCCACGCACCATCGCTGACAAACACTGCACGTCACATCCTCAGCAACAGAGTGGTTTACAACAGGAACAGGTTGCCTGAGGATATTATTTCGGCAAAATCATTGAACTCTTTCAAAAACAAACTTGACAAACGGATAGCGGTAGACAATATAAATATAAATAAATATAAATAAATATTGGTGGACAATTCACACACAACACCATCTGACCCCAAACTAAGCAAAGCTTGTGTGATGGCGGCCAGATAGCTGATATAATACTTATATAGTTTTAAATACATACTTATTATACATAGAAACACCCAGACACAGTGCAAACATTTGAATTCATCACACAAATATTTGCACTGGGTGGGGATCGAACCCACGACCCTCGGCTTCGCAGGCAGAGCTACTACCCACTAAGCCACAAGGCCAGTCTATTTTATATCATTTTAACAAGATAATTTACCTATTAGACTAGAGGCCCGTGAACAAAATTTACGGTTCAAATGAACCACCAGGAGACCTATGTAGGATGATAGAAGGGTATAAAGTAATAAGATTCAGCACTATGCCGTCACTTGTAAGCTGTCCAACTGAGTGCAATTGAAGAGGGGGGGGTTGCAATCCTCGATCATTTCTCCTTGTCGCATTATTTTTGTACGGCGTTGCGGAATAATTGATTAAAAGAGGTAGGTATTGAAACTATAAAAAATATAAATTTTAACTTTTTAATTATTAGTTTGCCGGAAAAATTTACAGAGCAAATTTGGTCATTTGATTAAGTACGGCATTGGTTCCATACAGTTTCAATACCTCATCTACTTCATTATTTCGCAATGCCGTACAAAAATCATGAGACAAGGAGAAATGGTAGAGAGTTGCAATCCCCCCTCTTCAATCACACTCAGTTGGACAGCTTACAAGTGATGGCATAGTGCTGAATCTTAATACTTTACACCCTTCTATCATCCTACATAGGTCTCCTGGTGGTTGGTTCATTTGACCCGTAAATTTTGTTCACGGGCCTGTAGTCTATAGTTTTGTTACAAATTTCAACACAGATATCAGCATCAGGCATATCAGCTAATGCTGCTCGCCTATTATTAATTAAATAAATAAATACTAGCTTTTGTCCGCGGCTTCGCTCGCGTTTTGTAAGTCGTTGGCCTAAGGTAGCTAAGCAATTCGAATATTTAAATAATAATAATAATACACAACAGATTGGGGACCCATAACCTTTACTGTAGCTGCCAGTGCTGCTGTCAGTGTCCTTGAATGCATCTGTTTTGTTTCAGGCAAGCGATCCACCGAGCAGATACACTCCTATCACTGAAGCAGGGATTGGTGAGGCTCGATAACATATGGGGAGTCGGTGGCGGCATCAGGTAAGATAACTATGATATTAAAATAACTACATAGGATACAAAAACAATATTTAAATGTTGTTTCACCCCCGACTACCTCGGATTTGAAATGTGTACGACATTCTACTTGTCAAGCCATTTGATACCCATATTGAAGTAGGTGGTCTAGTAAGTTACGGCTGGTCTAGTCGGGAGAACGGCGTCTGCCGATCCGCAGACCCCGGGTCAAACCCCACAAGCACCACTGTCTTTTCGAAGTCATGGGCGTAATGCCGCTAACTTAAAAAGGTGAAGGAAAACATCGTGAGGAAACCGACATGTACCTAGAATCTTTCGAAGTCATGTGTCATCCACCAACCCGCACTGGGCCAGCGTGGTGGATTATGGCCTTAACTCTCTCCTTGCGAGAGAAGGCCCCGAGTCCCAGCAATGGGAACGTTTAGTGGGCTGTTGATGATGATGATGATTGAAGTAGGTTGTGAAGAAATATTTTGTCCGCCATTTTGTAGAGACGGCCATCTTGAATCGATATTAACCAAACATAGCTTAGAACCACCGAACGGAAGTTAACCTTCGAATAAAAAAAACCGCATCGAAATCGGTCCTTTCGTTTGAGCTCTACAGTGCCACAGATAGACAGACATCGACCTTTATAACACCCCTTTTTTTGGTCAGGGGTTAAAAAGTTACGAAGATATAGATAGTGCAATCCACAAAGACGCGCCCCACCAATTTTTTTCTCCGCCAATCGCGTTTGCTCCGAGCGTCAGTCGCGAACCATTCACCAGTTATTGTAGTGTGCGTGTGCATTCATAGGTAATTAGTGTGTACCGATAACACTCAAACATTGACGGAAGCTTGCACACATATACTATAAACGGTTAGGAGGAATAGTGGGGCGCGTCTTCGTGGATTGCACTATCTGTACAGTGCTTCGAAGTTTCGAGTAACAATCACGGCTGTATACAATTTTTATGTAAATTATGTCCGCTCCGAAAGTTTGATAATCTATAGTATATTTGCCGATTATCATCTTTCGTTTGTCTATTTGCAGGCCAGTGAAGTCCCTGATCCGTCAAATACAATTGCTTCTGAAGGAATACTTGACGTCCGGAGAGCTGGGTGAGGCCATGCGCTGTGTCAAGGAGTTGGAGGTGCCCCACTTCCACCATGAGCTCGTCTATGAGGTGAGTGACCCAATAAGATCAACAGTCAGTGGGATCTATGGACCGTCAGTGTCCTTATGGTCGATCAGTAGGCTTTATATATAGTCAATAGATTTTCGATCAGTCAGTACAAGCTATGGACAATCAGTAGTATCTAGGGATGATCAGTAGAATTTAAAGATGTTGTTATAATTTACGGAAAGTCAGTAGAAATGAACAGTCAGTAGTAGCTATAGATAGTGGAATCTGCAGGTAGTTGGGTCTTTGGAAGAGGGTCTGGATAGTCGGTAGTATCTACAGTCAGTCAGCGGGATCTATGGGTAGTGGGCTGTACAGATAGTCAGCTTTGTAGATATGGATAATCAGTAAGTATAGGCTTTATGAGTAGTCAGTAGTATCTATGGACTGTATCTTCGTCATCTATACTAATATTATAAAGCTGAAGAGTTTGTTTGTTTGTATGTTTGTTTGTTTGAACGCAAGGATCTCTGGAACTACTGGTCCGAATTGAATGATTCTTTCTTTGTAGGATAGTCCATTTATCGAGGAAGGCTATAGGGTATTTAACATTACGCTACTATCAACAGGAGCCGAGCATGGATGAAAAATGTAACAAAAACGGGGGGGAAATATTGCTTTTAGAGAGCTTTCGTTGCGTGACAGCATTTGTCATTTATGTTAAAGGTTGCGTCATTAGAACCTAAAGTAACCGAATTTGAACAAAATTTGAATTGGTACGACCAATTTTCGATAGATGGCGTAGCAAAGCGCGCGCGTTCAGCTAGTTTTTTATAAAAATAAAGTACAATATTTTTAAGGGGGTAGAATTACAAATTTTCAAAAGTGCGGCCCACTTTTATCTACTTTTGTACCAGGTGTCCCATGACTCCCGAAACGTTGCCGACCCCTGATGTAACTGACGGACTAATTAGTTTTTTTCAGTCGTCTCGCCAATTCACCATGTCATGACTTGTTGCAGACGGTCCTGCTGGCCCTGGAGACGGTGAACTCCTCGGTGGAGGAGCAGCTGGTGACCTTCCTCGCAGAGCTGAGGCGCAGCGTCATCGTCACTCCAGACCAGATGGACCGGGTAAGTGGACTCATGCATGCGCGGTCCGAAGGGGGGGGGTTACAGGGGACATGACCCTCCCCCAAAATCGTAAAATTAAAAACCTACAAAAATTCTAAATATCTAAGTGTATATTGACTATTTTTTAAACGCGGGAAAACAACTGGAACGTCAACTACGCGGGTAAAATCGTGGAGCGATACTAGTAAAGTATTTTTGCCGACCACATACTGATTGGCTGTGTGTCATTGAGTTCAAGCGTGTCAAGAATTTGATTAATTAATTGATTGAAGATCACGCAATTTACACAACACACTCAATCCAATGAATTAAGTCTTCAGTAATTCATTCATCAGTCATCACATTCTCAATCAAATATCCTACTTCCTACTAATATTATAAATGTGAATGTATGGATGTTTGGATGTTTGTTGCTCAATCACGTCCTAACGTATGAACGGATCGGGCTGAAATTTGGAACACAGATAGATTATAGTCTGGAAGAACACATAGGCTACTTTTTATCCCGGAAAAACAACGGGAACGGGAACTTCGCAGGTAACACCGCGGGGCGCTGCTAGTGTTAAATAATTAATTCGTCAAATTCTCAATCAAATTAAAGAAATGAACTGAACTCAGTACCATGACCATTTCGGCATTTCTAGATGGCCCTGGATGGTCATGGCCGCGCCCTCCGGTATGACCAGCGTAGTTTCCAAAGTAAGCTATCAAATTCTAAGTTATAAGTTTCCACTTCTATTTGCAGTTCCTATGACTGTCAATATTTTTTTAAGTGAAAACTTCTTTAGACGCTCCTAGACAGATATTTCGTGGGCTGTGAATTGGATTCTAGCGTCACGCTCGGGTATAATAAGAAATCTTCGGGTAAAGTCGGGACCTTGGCGGTTGGGCATCTAAAAATGCGTCAACTAATGGGAAATGCTGAAAGGGTGTGGCCTCGCCATCATGGCGTGATCATCTAAAAATGCGTGAGCCAATGGGAAATGCTGACGCATTTCGAGATGATGATGCCCAGGCCACGCCCTCCGGCTACACACGTGTAGTTTCCAAAGTAAGCTATCAAATTCTGAGTTCTAAGTTTTCACTTCTATCGGCAGTTCCTATGACTGCCAATTTTTTTTACCTTGATTGTGTACGTCGCAGGGTTTCCTCCGCGTACTCGAAGACATGAGCGACATCGTCCTGGACGTGCCGCTCGCGTACATCATGCTGGACCGGTTCCTCGAACGGGCGCAGGCGCGGTTCCGGCTCGGAGACGGCGTGCTGCAGCGAGTGCCGACCAGGTGAGTCGCCGCTCCCCCCCCCCCCCCCTGTTCCGGATTGGAGGGCAACGGTAGATGGGGTTGTGTGCGAAATTACCGACTAATATTTATGGAATTTTGTCAAGGGGTTCAAGTATTCAACAGCCCACTAAACGTTCCCACTGCTGGGACTCGGGGCCTTCTCTCGCAAGGAGAGAGTTAAGGCCATAATCCACCACGCTGGCCCAGTGCGGGTTGGCGGATGACACATGACTTCGAAAGATTCTAGGTACATGTCGGTTTGCTCACGACGTTTTCCTTCACCGTTTTAAGTTAGCGGTATTACGCACTTGACTTCGAAAAGACAGTGGTGCGTGTGGGGTTTGAACCCGGGGTCTCCGGATCGGCAGCCGCCGTTCTCCCGACTAGTAACAAGTTACGGTGGTCTAACAAGTATTACGTAACGCAATATATTTATAAAGATTTTATCCCCCCCCGACTTATATTTTACCCCCCCTATATCTTACTGTTTTTCCCATATCATTGTAATAGTGTGAACAACAAAGAATTTTCATTCATTCAATGTCCAAAGAAATTACTGGGCAAGATTACAAGATTGTATCCAACGTGGAAAGTCCCGTTATTGTAAAGTAGTTGTAGAATTAGGGCTCTTTGCAGAGTCCGTCTGGGGAAGTAACAACACTACACCTTTGCCTGTTGTTCTATCGGCAAGCAGTGATGTGAGAACTTCACTGTTTTCTATCTTGAAGGGTAATCTTTCCAGTGAAGGCCGATTTACATCAGACGAGCGAATGTTCATTCTATCCCAACTGTATCAAATTCATTTGGTGTAAACAAACGTAGAGCATTCTTTCGTTGTTTTGTTTGCGTTCGCAAAGATTCTATGGAATATATAATATGGAAAACGCTAAGAACGATCTTCCGTTTACACTAAAAGATGGAGAAAGAATGCTCTTGTTCCAGCTCTAGCTCTATGTTCGGTCAGTTTAAATCGGCCTTGAGGTGACAGGGTATAGAGATAAAACATCTTCTATCTAATTAAAGCCTCCGATTTAAACGTTTCGGAACCGGAGGTGTAAAAATGATCGGAACTTCCGACTTAACGGAGTCGGAGTCGAAGCTCCGTAACTTCCCTGCTCTGGACGGGGACTAATCCAAAAACACAAAACTATTCGATTCACACTCCTAATTATAACACAATTATTCAAAAATTCGTTAGTTCTTTGGAAATCTAGGGCCAAAGTTGAGCAGTGAACGTCTTGCGGCTGATAATGACGAATTCAAAAATGTTGTTCATTACACGTCTACTTTCGTATTAAATTACGTTTTTCGTTCACAGAGGGCGTAAGAGGTTCGTGTCGGAGGGCGACGGTGGCGCCATCAAAGACCACGCTCTCAAACTGCGCGAGTAAACATCTCCGATGCGCCCAGCACACCGCTTGCCATATATATCCGACGGCCAGAGTGTCGTAACAGGCCAACAACAGAGCAACAGTGACAAGAAAGCAGCAACATTGTCAAAAAAGTAGCGACATGCTGTCAAATTAGCAAAAGAATGCCTTATAAGTCTAGCAACCCAGCAACAAACGTCAAAACTGCAGCAATTTGTTACAAATTAGCAAAAGAATGCCCTAAAGGACTAGTAACCAACCAAAAAGAGATTAAACGCAGCATCATGTTGACAACTTCGCAATACCCTAAAGGATCAGCAACCCAGAGCAATATGAGTAAAAAATGCAAACATTTGTTGTAAAATTAGCAGAAGAATGCCCTTTGCTGGTCAGCAAAACGAGAGTCAAAAATGCAACATGTTGTCAAATTTGCAAAACCCTATAGAACTAGCGACCGAGCAATATAGCAATGTGTTGAAAATATAGCAATGTGTTGTCAAATTAGCAAAAGAATGTCATAAAGCAGCAAATGAAATATGGATCTCAAAAATGCAGTAAACTTTTGACAAATTAGCAACAGAATGTCATTAAAGAATTACTACTGAACGACATAACTGAACAGTGACTGAGGAAGTGTCTGAAAACCTGCAACATGTTGATGTAATAGCTTCAGTGTGTTATGGTTCGCAATTGTCAACAGTTACATAATTGACCTGTGATATGCTAAAACTGAGTTTGTCGTAATGCAGCAGCAACATGTTGGTATGGCAGCAACGAAATGTCATTACTAATCAGCATTAAACTGTCATAATTGACAGAAATATGCATGGAACTTGGTGTATAAAATAGTAACATGTTGACTGATAAATTACCCAGCAAATTATCAACAGTCTCAACAAAACGGCAACATACATGTTGACTCGGCAATGGAGTGTCATAACTCATGGACAACAAACCAATATCTGAGCAACAGATTGTTATAATTGACAAGTAACTGGGCAATTGACTGTCTTAAACAAAGAAATTAAGCAAAATAATGTCCTAACTGAAGTACAGCTTTGCAAATATCCCAGCTACAGTAACATTAAAGAGTAGCATACATGACAAATTGCCAAACAACAGTACCCAACATGTAAACAGCAACAGAGTGTCATAATCAGGAATTGTGCAACAGAATGTCATACCTAAGCAACGACTTCGCAGTATCTCAGCAACGGAATGTAACAACAGCAACAACAGCAGAATGGAACAGCAACCACATAATATATTATGGGTGTCTTCGAGTCGTGAGTGAATCTAGTTTCGACGAGTAAGCGCAGTATGTAAATATACCACAGGCAGTATCATCGCCTATCATCAGGCGTGGCGGTCAAGCGCGAACCTAAAAGAATTAGAAGGACGGTAATCATGTGATGAGAAGTATAACAAATTGGGATGATGACTGTTTCAAAAATATACCATTCTTAGTCAGTCAGTTAGATTATTTAATAATATGAGAAACAAATTTTTGTTTAACAAATTATTCAAAATCGACAAAGATATCATCAAACTACCTAAGTGGGTGTTGTGACGTCACGTCTTAGTAAACAATCGTACAATGAAGTGACGTCACTCGAAATGTTTAAGTACTACTGTGCCTTTGTAATTGTTTTTTGTGAAAAAAAAAAGTGTAACATATTTTTTAATAATCTAACTGACGTACTCATTAGTTTTTGTTAGTCGTTTCGCCTATTGTATCATAGTGTAAAAAAAAATCGGGACTGCAGTTCACAAAATGTTTGTTGGATAGCGGCAATGTTGTTTAAGTGGGGTAACTCTTAAGTCTCCGAAATTAGAAAAAAAAAGAATTTTTCTCGTATTTGTATATTGAATGTATTTTATAGCCTAATTAGCAATAGTGGAAATTTGTCGCCTATTTTTACTACGTGTTTTTAGGGTGTTCCGGATCGGGTCCATAGAGGCAATGAACACAAAACTTACTGTGTAATGTGTATACTAATATTATTAATAGAGAATGCTGGTTTTTCCAGTTGTGTTTGAACGTTTGAGGTAATATAAGGAACCACTTTACGAATCAATCAAATATGTAAGGCAAAAGTTTTGTATATGATTTCTATAGAAACAGTATGAAATCATACACGTCCCTGCCAAACGTTACAGAACACAGCAAATACGGTGTGCAACAAATAGTATGTTTGTGCAGCGCATAAGGTTATTAAATAAAAATAGTTTTTTTTTTGTTCTGTGTTAATTATGCTAAAAATTTATCATTAATAGCTTCTATGTAACAATTGTTAAAATGTTTGCGTTTATATGACTCCAAAGAGAGTTTTTAAACGGTAAAAGCTCCTGATATTGTACAAAAAACCCTAAAAAATAAGGTTTAAATTTATTTTTCAAATTTTTTTTTTCAACGTTTAAAAAGTCTGTAGAAAAATACTTTCTTTTCGTTTAAACCCAACTGGCAATACGGTGTTCAACTTCTATAGTATTAGTATAGATTTAAATCTATACTAATATTATAGAATGAATTGTAAATTAAATATCTTCAAATTCTTACGATTCGATGAGTTGTGATTGGTGCTTTCGTTGCCGCTGTTGACTTGATTCGGCGTTTTTTAACCAATCATATAGAGCTTTATAGATGTTACATATGCTGCAAAAATATATATAAATAAAAATATTTTTTTTCGTATTTTGGCAGTACGGTGTGCTAGGGTGCACAGTTTTAAAAATTCTACGGTTTTTGAATTCTATGCCTCAGATATTAGACACATTAGGTATATATATATATAAGCAGATATATTACAGAGCGCTTAGACCGTCAGAACGGTCTCAATGACAAGTCTATGTGTGCGTGGAACTTAAGAGTATATTTAGTGAATATTAGAAATTTTATCCGTCTAGTTTAGAGTAAGTGATAGGCGCGCGAAATTTTTTGAGCCCTCGGGATTAAGGTTTGTGTGTATGGGATGGTATGACATCGCATTAGTAGGGGAAATACCCTTCTGTAACTATGTGACATCATTCATCAATTATTACTGAGCCAGTGTGGTCGATTATGGACTTTGACTCGCCTTGTAAGAGAAGGAACCGAGTCCCAGCTGTGGAAACATTTCTTGGCTGATTATGATGTCACAACAATATGTGAATAGATTTCTTCTGGGCAATCGTACCACCGATTAGGTGAGTTTAAATCCAACCTTTTTGTTTTTTTTTTTCAAATAGGTACACACCAAAATAACAATAATTCACAAATGGAAACACTTCAAGTTGGTGCGACAGATTATCCTTATCGCTAGTAGTGAACTCTTCCAGGAAAACTTAGGGTGGAAAAGTAGGATATTAACATGCGGGGTGTGCAGATGACAAATTAGCATTCTATGGAAACGGGGTTCTGTGACCACATTTAAGTTCTTTATTTTAGGTGTCATTGATTTTTAGGAGATAAATAGGAAAATATGAGAGGGAGTATAGAACTTATTTCTAAGGTCATACTTTAACTAAAGACCTGAAATTAAAAAAAAACAATATTTAAAAAGTGAGTTAACTACTCTAGCGTGAAGATATCAAATCTAGCTTCCGAGAAGAGACCCGCAGAGCGTTAGGCAGAGAGAGAGCCAAACATATTTTCCTTTTCTGCCCTAATCCAAGATATGTATATGTTTTAAAAATGACCTAAATGACAAAGGTCTGGCCCCCGGACCCCGGAATTTGTAAAGTGGCTGATTTTTAAATAAAAAAAAAACAAACAAGCCTTTTTCTTAAATAACTATGCAGCTGCTTGTCCTTATTTATACCCGAGGGATCATAAAGTTTCGCGCGATTTATACTAAGGCTGTATCATTTTTGATGTTAGTACATTCTCGCCATATTGAGGTACGTAGATCCAAAAACCTGTGAATTAATTATAAACTACAAATTTTACATAATATTAATAAAAGAGATATTGATAAGTCATGTATAATCATCTGTACTATGAAACCTAAGGACTGCGGTAATTGATGGAAAATCGACTGAGAGAAACATTTCAAATAACCGAATCCTACTAATATTATAAATGTCAAAATTTGGATGTTTGCTGCTCAATCACGTCGGGACAAATGAAAAATTCCAATTGAAATTTGTAACACAGATTTATAGTCTGGAATAGCATGTAGACTACTTTTAATAGTGGGAAAGTGCGAGATAATTAATCGAGGTACAAATTTATCAAGAATCATAACAACTATGGACTATAAACAATCATGTCTAGTATGGAAAGCAAATGTATTTTTTTCTTACCCGCTTACTTCCAGTTATTTTCCCCCGGTAAAAAGTAGCCTATGTGTGTATTCCGCACTATAATCGTATGTTACAAATTTTAACCCGAGCCGTTCCGGCGATCTGACGTGATTGCGCAAAAAACATACGAACTTTCGCATTTATAATACAGGATTTATGCACTGAATTAGGTACATGTATTAGTATGACAAAAGTTTGATCCAAGAAATGTGTTTTCCTCTCGGGTTGGGACTTTTAGTCAATTAACGTGGTACCTTATTATCGAGTGTTGATATTTTTTTAATAATGCGATGTCTAGTGACGTCATAGTTTAGGTGTATTTTTTTTCATATATTTTTTAAAATTACGTAGTGTTAAGCGCGACTGTTGCCAGTTAAATGGAATTCTACCTTTTTTTAGCTGACTTCAATAAGGTGGACGTTTCATGTGCAGTTGTTTGTTTTTATAAAATATTATATGAAATCTTGATTCGAGAATTGAGTACAATTATGAATTTAAATAGCATTTAAAAATAATTAACACTTTTTCCTAACATAAAGGGACCTTTAAAATTTGAAATAATATACGGGTTGGTATTACAAAAGCACCGCGGTTTCCTCACAATGTTTTCTTCGTCAAAGCTAGTGGCGACAGTGTAGGAAAACATCGTGACGAAGCGAGGTGCATGTGGCGTCCGAACCTACCTACACCTTTGTAGCAATCATGTTAATTTCTATAATAAAGAACAATGTATCTTAACTGGCAACATTGTGTATGTTTGTATGAGAGAATGTGATGGCCATCGTAGAGGAATTGCAGATTACAGAGATGCAGGCCGGATTGAATCCGTGACCCACTTATGGAATGGGATGTTCTGGCCAGCTAGGATATTTGAAATTTAACTTTTTCAACACTATCTTGCATATAAATTTAATTCAAATTCTTACAATTATAAGAACACTAAAATTTACTCTAAGAAATTAAAAAAAAAACATTAATTCATTGAAATAGACAAAAAGATTTTTTTTGTATCATTACTGTTCTATAGTAAATTCTGGTTAGTTGACGCCACGGCTGTCGACTGCCGGAAGCTGAAAACTTTCATGCGTATATTAATATAATGCATTTGACAAACTACTCGTGTGTATGGTGCCTGCATGTCGTATGAATTAAGCAATTTTTACTAATAATTTTAAAAGACTGTCCCCAAATTATATTGGCTGATTTTTTGTTTTCATTTTGTGTTTTATTTTTAACTGTATTACTGCAAGATTGTGTTTTAAATGTCGCACTGGTATTGTAAATGGGATAATGTCGTCTAATTGAGGGGCACTGATGTAGATATTTCGAAATGTTTATGAGCGCTCTTCAACGGACGAAAAAATTAACATATTTCTCATATAAGGGCGCTGAATTAATATTCTTAAACATGTGCTCTGTGCTTGTAGTGGACGTAAATAGAAAAACATAATATATATTATACGTCATGCAGGGGCGCTGAACTAATCCTCTGGAATATGCTGGACCTTAGTGGTCGTAATATTTAAGTTTTGCGTTTGCAATGGGCGCTGAGCTAGTTCAGAGGTTCAAAGAAATAAAATTAGTGCCCTCTAAGCGGATGTTAAAAAGAACGTACAGTTTACGTCTCGTTTGGGGTGTGCTTTACAAATTTTCAGATATTTTATGTCAACGCCAGTGGATGTAAAAGAACATACATTCTACGACCGTTAGGGGTGCTGAACTAATTTCTATGAAAAAAATATTAAGCATCCCATCTTCGATCTTAACGGACATGTAGTTTGGAAAATATTTCCGTACCGTATTGAAATGTTCCAAATTGATCTCAAATAAAGTATTTAACTAAGATACGTACACCTTGGCTACCTACTTGAAAAAAATAATGGCATTTACAATATCAGTTTGATAAATTGGTAATTTCTACCATATCTAGTAAGAATACTGGCTTTGGTAGAAATTTTAAAAGTTTTCTGACAAAATAGATTTGTATTAAATAATGAAATTAATTTGTATAAATGTCTTCGTCACCGATGTGTATACGATTTTGACAGAAAACTGCCAAATAAGAAAAAAACAAATGACAATTAATTATGTATTTCTTGTGGGTATGGTTTAGTGTTTGCCAAATTTGATTTGAATTGTATTTCTTGGATATATGACGATTTTGATGAAATACTTGTTTGTTCTTCTTATTTTCTATTTTCTTAATTATTATAGGTACCTTATAAGTAAGTAAATAAAATCCAGTGGAAATACTATCTTCGTCTGTCGGTTTTGATATTGTAACTATCCATCAAATGAAAATATACCTTATGACGAAGGAAATAGAATCTAGCAGGAATATGTATTTTTAGACATCAAGTATGTTCAATAATATAAAAGTAATCAAGGTAGCGATTTTAAATCCATTTGGTTGCATCCGACACGGAATCTCATCCTTCGGTCTTTGTCTTAATCTGTTTAGCATGACAGAGACGGGGAGTGTCATTCCGACTCCGAACCATTCGGAATCGCATTTAGATCGCTACCCTGAAGACAATTCTTTACCGTCTCAGTGTCATGGCAAACTCTACTCTATTCCTGCAACTAAAGTGCATTTTGGTAACGTTTTTTTAAATTAATGATTAACTAGTGTACGTTATATTTTTGAAGTGCTCTTCTACAACTTATTTGACCTGACTTTGATGTGTATGATGAAAGTTGTATGGAATTATCGATAGTGCTGCTTTAGTAAAATGGCAGTACTTAAAGCAGGACTCTCGCAACTCATCCATTAGATATTTCCTTTGGTTAACTGTAAAAATACTAAGACTAGCCGCCGTAGATATGTCGCCGTAAAATTGTAAAAGATTATACATTAATTAATGTAAAATTATAATGTCACGTTTTTTTATTGTATACTGACAGTGTTTGCAAGTTTACAGTGCATTAAAATATAATAACACTATACTGGTAGAAGTGACAATGTATCTTAATTTGTATGGAGGGCAGAGCTAAGGAGTATCATCTCGTAAGGTAGAAGGGTAGAACATTTCAAAGAGTGGCTAGCTGTTAGATATGAATAACAGATCCAAAACCTTCCACAATGGCACTGGTGTAGACAAAGGGCATGATAGTGTGAAAGTAGTAATCATATAAGAATTGAGTACAGTTTAAAAAATAATTAGTCGACTAAAATATTTATATAAAATCTCAACTACTTGCATAGTACAAAATAATGTGGTAAATGTAACGTTAAATAATTATTATGAGAAAACGTGTAGCTTGAGTGATTTTATTTCGTGGACTGTGAATAAAATGTTTTTTGATTTCCTCTAAAATGTACCCTGATGCTAATATGGCGCCACCCTAATTTAATGCATTTGGATGGGCACTTTTCATGTACACAGATGACACTCCTTACCTCGACCCTCCATGGTTTCAATATGTCTTATTTGGTTTTATGCAGATGTGTCATATATTATGTCAAAGCTAATATAGAATCTTTGACAGGTCAATGAGTTTGTTGGATGAGCACAAATCCCCCCCTAGGTTACTAGATTGTTATGGGAGATGTAAATAAAGAAAGCAGACATTATGTTAGAATGTTTCAAATTGTTTTGGTGTTTTATTTGACTCCTAAATCTGTAGTGAAAACTGAGGCTAAAGTTGTAGGTTTGATTCCCAAGGTGATGAATATGGGTGTTTGTACCTTTGTACTTGTCTGGGTGATCCTATGTATCGTCATAATGTGTAAAAATCTAGTGTCATGTTTGTTCCCTGTGAAGAAGCGACATCGTTAATTATTGATATTCCGAAGATGCGGACGAAGAGGTTTGACTCTTGTGTGATAAGAACATTTAAAGGTATGGAATGCTTTGCCTGAGTGTGCCGAGAACACAGATCACCAATTCCGAGAAGGATGTAGATGATGGTGAATGAGAGTGGTACCTAGTTTGTTATTGACTATCCGATAAAAAAAAAAACACTTTGTAGTTAAATTAATTTATTTAAAAAGACCCAAAATCAATTTACCAACATTAAAATAACTGCATTAAAACTATAAAAAAATAAATGAGATTTATTATAATGAAATAAAAAATTATAATTGTTGAATATACTAATATCAAAGATTTTTTACACCAATATATAACAATATTATGTATAATCTTAAGTTTTTTTTCAGAATTACAGATAAGTGAAAAGAATTGACAAATTAATTGATATTGCCATAATATGCTTTTAAAGTTTATTGAAATTACTAAACATCACCTGTGACGTAATTTAAAATTATTATGACAGGTCTTTTTACTTAATATTCTGTCATTCTGTAAACTTTTCATACGTAGCGAGTTTTTTTTTGACGTGGTAACTGGTTTTAAATCGATTAGCGTCGGCTGCACGCACGAAAAATAGTGTAATATTTCATCAATGTTTTCTTATGACGTTATTACATAAAATTATCGTACTTAAAACCGACTTCAATTCAGACATTCGATTGACAATCATTTTTGTTGGACAGACAACGCTAAAGAAATCAAACGTAAAGTAAATTAAAAATAAATCTTTGTCTGGATCGCATCTTGTTTCACTTCACCTAGCAAAGAAACGTTTTCATAATAACAGGTACTATATTAAAATTATCATTGGTTTTAAAAAGACTCAAGTGAAATATTGTGTACTTGCGATGATGATGCGTTTATATTATGCAAATTCATAGTATGTCAAAGCTTGGTCTCAATTTGAAAAAAGATGGCGCCAGTGTTAAGTCATATTGTTTGGCAAATTTTACAAAATAAATTAATGGTGCCACATTTGTCGAAATTGTGAAGTCTTTGGTAGTTAAATTCATTACTAAATCTATTTAATTATACCTACTGTAATAGCAAACTAATAATCAAATTATTGTCTAATCTCAAATCACAGTAATATAATACGTTAAGTAAAGATTGTGTTTTCTGAAACATTTTGTAATCCCTCCTTGTAGTATGTACCTACCTCTAAACACTAGGTCAACGCTAAAGTCAATCATAAGTTCAGAGTATTCCAAGAAAATATCAGGAGTAGGTACCTAAGTATTTCCTCTACGGAAATTGACTAAATCTATGAAAATGTCAACTTCTACACTCAGCTTTGTGCAAATGATTGTGTTAGGCAACACACTTACATACCTACCTAATATTTCAAACTTGTTACAAAAAAATTGGCAGTCATAGGGACTGCCCATAGAAGTGAAAACTAATAACTCATTTAATAGCTCACTTTGGAAACTACGCGGGTGAAACTGGAGGGCATGACCATGGCCATCTAGATCATTCGAATTTGCCCGAAGATTTCTTGCATTTATGAACGTGATGCTTGAGCTCAATTCACAGCCAAAAAAGTAGAAGCCAGACCAAAGTGCTCCGAAAGAAGTTTTCAGAAGAAGTAGGCATCATGCTATGGCCATCTAGAAATGCATCAGCCAACAGGAAATGCTGACGCATTTTTAGATGGCCATGCCATGATGCCGAGGTCACGCCCTCCGGTTACACACGTGTAGTTTCCAAAGTAAGCTATCAAATTCTGAGTTATACGTTTTCACTTCTATCGGCAGTTAAGTATATGACTGGCAATTTTTTTTTGGCATATTGGAAACGGCTTCTATCATCGACGACCGACGACTATCCCGTAATAATGTCAATAAAAGTACCAACAGTGAACACTATTCAACTAACAACGTAAGATCACATATATATTTCTACCATCGCTGTGTTTCTCTTTTCAGAGAATTACAAGAGTATTTTTAGTACCTACCTAATATTAAAATCAATTCCTAAATGATGACGTAAAATATCCCTAGTGTACATACAAAACCTTGATAACACAGAAAAAAAATTGTCAGTCATAAGAACTGCCGATAGAAGTGAAAAGTTATAGGTAACTCAGAATTTGATAATTTACTTTGGAAACTACGCGGGTGAAACCGGAAAGCGTGGCCATGAGTATGGTCATGGCCCCAAGTTTACCCGCAGACTTCTATCATTGCCGAGCGTGACGCTAGAATTCAATTCACAGCCCACGAAAAATCTGTCTATACCAAAATAAATTTTCACTTCAATTACTACTCTTTTGGACCATCTCGGATTTGTCCCTAGACAAAAACAAATTGATTACAGTGTAGGTAGTATTCTATTAGTCAAGGTCTTGAATTTGAAACCCACATTGCGGGAGATTGTGAAAAAATCTGTCTTTTTGTGGCGGTGGCCACCCCGAATTGATTATCATCACTACGAACACTCTCGACTAATTTTTCAGACTAAACAAAATAACAATTTCAAAATCGTGTCAACCGTTTCGAAGCTACGACGTGACGCCTCAAAAGTTTTGAGGCGTCACGTCGTCGGAAGCTTCGAAAAAACAAGAGCTTCGAAAAAACAAAGACACTAATACGCTAAAAACTAGAAGCTAGTCAAAACAGACACACGCGTACACAGACACGTCAAACTTTTAACTAAACATGTTTAAGAATTCAATGTTCTTGATTTCTGTTGCGCCTTTGACCGTATGTTTCGTAAGAGGACGGTATATTGCGACAATTCCACCACTCCATAGCGACCGTCACCACAGCGACCACCACTGCAGCTCCTATCAGCACGCCATGCACTACAGCTTCTTTCATTTTCTGGAAATAATATTTATTTATATTTTAATACGAAAACTCCCGTCAGTTAAAAAAAAATTGACAGTCATAGCAGGGGCGTAGCTACCGCCGTATACGCCGTATCAATTATACGGGGCCCCCGAGTCACGGGGGCCCCCGACGTGCGTAAGCAAAATCAAAAAAACTTACCAATTTTTAATTTTTTCTAATTTTAAACTTACAAAAAGTTACCTAAGAACTTCAAAGGGACATGATCGCCTGTCAGACCTGTCACTATTGCCCATAGAAGCAGAAATTTTAGAAAAACTGAAGTTATCATCAGCTATTAAAAAGGCCAGATTGGTACCTAAAATATTTAATATGAATTGTTTCTAAAAAAAATTGAAAACAGAGACAGATAGATAACTTCGACATTATTTTTTTAATTTTATGTAAGTAAACATTTTTTTTTCTTTTGTGAGTAATCATTACCCTTCATAATCTTTACCCCCAAAAATTTATATTTTATACGGGGCCCCGCCAAGGCACGCTACGCCACTGAGTCATAGGGACTGCCGATAGAAGTGAAAACTTATGGCTCAGAATTGGATAGGTCACATTGGAAACTACGCGGGTAGACCGGAGGGCGTGGCCATGCGCAATGGCCGTGGTCTCGAGTGTATCTGAAGATTTCTTATCATTCCCGAGCGTGACGCCAGAATTCAATTCACAACCCGCGAAAAATCTGTCTGTGACGCGCCAAAAGAAGTTATCACTTCAAAAAAAAATAAGAAAAGGCGCTATTTTCCACTCCCACTTTACGTACGGTGTTAAACCACAAGTTTTGGGGATGACGAACAGTGCGAAAAAAGGCAAGCTGATATAACGAGTAAATCATGCAGATCACAGAATATATAAGATATCAAGCACGACTAAGTATTCGGAAGTGGGCGTACTCTCTAAGTATGCAGAGATTGCGCTTACTTAGTACTACGATTGCCCCGCCTACTTGCTACTTCTTCTTGATATCTGTTCTGTGATGCAGATCAGCGATCAGTATGTATCCTAAAACAAAACAGTTAGGTTTACAAGTTTATAGCGATGTTCTTGCTTTTCCTTAAAGATATTTTAAAAGCATAACTACAGCATTGGTAATAATCTGAAATATATTTTCGGTAATCTATCGCCTCAGATAATTAAACTAATCGGTCTGAGCCTATCGCTAATTTATCATTTTGAAAACTCCTTAATATCCGTAGTAATCGTATTATGCTTATTGTTCTAGCGTCCAGCTAAATAATAACACAGAAAAACTACTATGATATTAAAGAGTGTGTGTAAAATGCATGATGTAGAATCTACTCACATTACTGAAATGGGCAATCCCTCTGACGATGCGTAGATGTACTATTTTTATGAAACAACTTTGTATTTTTATATGTTCACGAAAGTAACTAATGGTTGAAAATCTCTGGCACCACGATTTTGCATCTAACGATAATAAATAATCTTATGGCGGGGCAATCCGTAAATATTACTTCGATATTCTGTAATTCCCCTTGACTACCAACTTACACGTAAAAAGCTAAAAAGTAAAAATAAACAATAAGAACCAAGGTCATTTAGAAGTACTTACGTACGTTCCGTTTTACGGATTTAATTAAAGAGAATGTAAATACTACGGATTTAATTTTGATAAATCGATCGATTGTAGGTGAATTTGCTCGCATCACTGTATTAACGTCTTTGTAAGCAATGGCCCCAGTAACCCAGTTTAAACCTTTCAACCTGTGAGTATACACTTGTGTAGAAAAGTGTATAATTAAAGCGTTCAACATGGGGGCGTTGTTATGCCCCCTATATATACTGGCCGAGCGCTGGCGAGTAAAGGCAGTTTTACACAGGGTCAGTAACTGTCGCCAGTGCTGGCGCCGTAAACTTACTCGTGTTATTCAGACGCAGTTAGTATTTCGTCAGTAGTCGAGGATATTTCTTTCAGTGTACACACGTTTGTAAAGTTAGTGCGGAAAAATGAATTCTCGAAATCAACATAAAATAAAACTAAATAATTTGTTGAGAAAAGGAGACGGCTCATTTCTGCCCCAAATCGTTTCAAGTTTAGGTACTTAATTAGCCCCGGAGACCTAAACAAGTTATTTAATTAAAATAACATATAATTAAATTATTCAAACTGTACATTCAATACTAACCTGCCAAGCGGGGATTGCAAATTGGTGATTTCAAAGTACCTAAATGACTATGTATAAGTAATTTTGTATTAAGGTATTGTAGTTCCATAAAACCAAACTAGATGGCGTTGTATGGCGCTAAAACACGCTTGCGAAATTTTTGTGAATTTAAATAAGCCTGTTAGGGTGTTAGGGTTTAGTTCGTAATTTGTCTTCGTACGGTCAGTAGGATAGTACCCAATTTGAACATTCTTATTATTTGTACCTATATGTACAGATTATAGTCAAAGTCAGCCATGTTTTTCTCTTTTATTGTTTAGTTGAAGTATACGTACAGTAAGAATTCGAAAATCGATTCGCTCGAAACTCATTAACTCACACAACACATGGAACATGGAATGGAATGTCTTTAATTTTCCAAAGGTTTCGTATTGTTTTTGTGGTTTGGCCGAATCTCCGGTCCTTCTCTGTGTTGAGTCGACATTAATTTGAGCACAGTACCTAAGTCGCAAAGTAATGAATTTACTACCTTCTTTTAGTAGTAAGTACATAATCACGTTCTTGATTACCTACTTGCGGCGTTATTTTTTTCAATGTTTTAGTTGATATCTTTCAAACCCCGCTATGCAGGATAAAAACATAAACGGTTCCTCAATATATAATAAAAATCCTATACAATGATCCAATTTTGGTCAAGTCTCTTGCACTTTTTCTGTGGGGCAAATGCCCATGGAAAATGGGCCGTCTCCTTTACGTTTGTCATGATGCAAGAAGTAACTGATATGTTAGAAGAATTATCCAAACAGAAAAGAATTTGGGTGAGAAAATTGATAGATGACACAGATAAAAAGGGAGGTTCTACTATGTTGCTAAACCAGTTGAGAATTGAAGATCCCCGGGAATTTATATATCGGGATACATTTCTTATAAAAGCGTCCATTTCTTCGAACCATTTTACTTTTGGGATATACACATTTCCATCAGTGCCTGATTTTGAGGACTTTTTAATTTCATCCAGTTCCAAGTAGTAAGTTCCCTCAAGTTTTTAATTTTATTTTTGACCTCGGTAGGGCTAAACCCTTCTAAATTCAATAATCGTGCAATATTATGTAATGATAATGCACGCATTTCTTTATTTCTATAATTTTGTAATTTATTATCCCACAGGCATTCATTATCGAGGTTTATTTGAATAAGCTTCAAGTTTTCCGTGTCGCTCAGTTTTCGCGTCATTTTGTGATGCAGTGCGAGTCGCAGCGTGGTCCCCATACGATATAGTGGCCGCGACTGACCTCGACAATTCACACGGCGTCAGTTACGCTGGCGCGGGTGGCGGGGGGAGCGGACTGGCGCCGAAAATATGAAGCGGGAATATTGAAGCCAGTGGTGACGCGACAGTACTGTACTGTCTTGAAATCGATTTATACGATGACAGTGTCAAGTCAGGACTGACTCGACAGTCGACTGACGACAGTTACTGACCCTGTATAAAACTGCCTTTAGCCTTGACCTGTGATCACTCGCCGTCGCTCGCCTAGTGACGGCAAGTGGCCAGTGTGTATGGGCCATGGGGGCTCATTTACTTTGACTCGTCTCCGCTTGCCGTCGCTCGTGACCACTTGCCGCGATTCGGACCGGTGTCGGTTGCACAAAACAAAGGCGCTCGTATTGGCCTGCGCTCGGCCAGTGTGTGAATGCTACCACTCGCCATGTACCGTTTTGTAAACGCTCGCGTTGGTCTCCACTCGGCCAGTGTGTATAGAGGGCTTTATTATCAGCTGTCGCGGCCGGACGGATTTGATAAAACCACTTGGGAACTTGACCAAGATAAACTGTGTTAATTTTGCTCTAGCGTATTAAGTTTTTTAGCGTAACAGGAAGAAACGGGGCTCAACTTTTTAGATTTTTTAAAATGTCATTCGGTTGTGTTTCGGTCTTGCGCCCCCGCGTCGCTTGCGCTGTTTCGCTGCTGATGTCAAGTCAATGCTGTCAATGTCAAAATCACCTGTGATGTGTTTAGGGCTTTTGCGTTTTTGCCAAACGCAAACGGAAAAAGAGTGCGAACGTAACGCGAAGAAAGAAGAAAATTGATAGTAAGCTATTTTTGGAAAGCTTCTAACGCTGCGTAAATAGTTCAAAATGAGCGTACGTGAACAAGATAGGCAAAGGAACTGCCCAAGCCGCGGCCTCGGCATCGCAGCCGCGGCTATAGGAGTTGGCGTTGGTGCAGCGCTTTACTACTTCTTCAACAAACGAACGGAAAATCCTGACGCTTCAGGGTCTACCACTAACTGGACCTACGAAGAACCCCAGGCTTTGTAAGTACGACCCAATTTCTTTCCCGCTTTCGATACATAGATTGCAAAGCAAATAAAGATTAGGTCTTGATTCGTTGCTGAAAAAACATTGAAAGCCATTTTTAAACTTGCTGAACGGGATATTTCATCATTAGTTAGTAATTATCGATTCAATTAGTTACGTTTTTAGAACACTTATGTGTTGAAATCACATAGGTACTCTATTTTAATGGGTTTTCTCTTATAGTAGGTATCTAGATAAATGTTTCTGCATTTTGTAATTAATACAATTAATGTTCAGGCATGAATATGGCAAACAAAACAGACATACTAAGTAGCATAAATATTATGTATTGCATTGCATGCTCTTGCCAATTATACAAAAGTAACAAGAAGTGAGAAAATTTATGAATTTTAAATTGTATATTCAATTTTTAAAGTCATGTCATATTACATCTAAAACTGACCATGCACTGACATCCTGCTTTAGAATTGTTACTAAAATATTATGAAATACAAATAATCATTCAAGTAATTAACCACATCGGTAGATGAATAAAACAAAATTTTCACATTTCAATACTAAAAGTTATATTAACATACAAATAAATAATTATAATTCACGCAACATATTGGCACTCACACTCAAAACTACCATGACTATGAGAGATGTGTGGATTGTTCTTTTGAATTTTGCCTGTTCTTCCCTCGGGAAGTATCAAATCTTTGCCAGTTATTCTACCATCATGCAGTAATGTGCTAGCTAGCTGTGTTCCGGTTTGAAGGGCGCAATGTTTCCAGTGAAGTTACAGGGCATAGAGCTAAAATATCTTAATATATTTAGCTCACAAGCGCAGTTCAGTGCTATGTTATGATTTGATGCTGTTATGAGTATGCACGCTGCTTACCATCAGACACATATCTTGCTCCTCTTGTCACTATAAAAAATAGTAGTAAAAGTATACTATAAAAAAAAAAGATTTGCCTCAACACCTTATTTCAAGGAAAGTGTGACCGAGTTGACTTGCTGTGATCATATTGTGCCAGGAATAGGTACAGACCAGTGATAAGCACATCCTGTCAGATCACTGCAAAACAAAACATGACGCATCAAGTACAATAATCCTACTATTAATATTATTGTAATAAATGCAAATGTTTGGATACTTGTTCCTCTATCATGTTGTAACGTATGAATGGATTGGGTTGGAATTCGGGACTATGGGATTATGGTCTGAAAAAACACGGATTCTTTTATCCCAGGGAAATAACGGCCATTGACATTTGACATTTATAATGTTAGTAGAATTATGGGTGTAGGTAACGCGAGCTCACAAGATTTTTCCTGACCAAAAAGCGTCTTATGCGTATAGTTCCACTTAGCTGCTTTGACACTACGTCACATTACCAACGGTAGAAGAAATTTCCTCATACCTATTTACCTATGGAGCTAAATACTTGTATTTTGGCTTTCATAGCTCTCATCTCGTACATTGAAACCTTCCCTAGGATGAGATATTCCAACCAGAAACCAGATATTCATTGAACTCTTTCAAGAACAAATTAAAGAAATGTTCAGGTGGACTCGGAAAAAGCTTTTGCATGTGTGTTTCTAGATGACCATGCGTAAAAGACTCATCTAGACGACCATGCTTTGAAGATTTATTCCAGACTAGCAGCGCCTTCCGCTTTCACCCGTGTAGTTTCCAAAGTGAGCCATCAAATCCTGTTCCATCCGGTGCCAGTTCGTGCCACGACCGCCACGTGTCTCGGTCTCGTCTTGAACTGGCGCGCAAACAATATTCCATAATGTCAAGTGTCTGTCGCGGTCTCGTGCCACGGTCTCCGCGCGTACCGATACCTTTTGACCGACATAACTCAAGTTGACCACAATTTTCAAATTAATTATACGTACTGTTATCCGGGTAACCGAAAACCAAGTTTAAAAAAAGATTTTGTTAATTTCACTGGTTTATTGGTAAGATAAAGAATTAGTATAGAACTAGTACATTTAATTAGTCTAGAACTAGTATATGTTTGTTGGGGCGAGTGGTCGCGGCGGATGATGGATAGAGACTGACTGCCAGGAGCGAGGAGGGATGCATGGAAGTAGGGAAATGATGATCTAGTAAAACAAGGGAAAGGTAAGGGAAAACACTAGGAAATGCCGGGTATAACAGGACGCACGCGCGTCTTGTGACTAGGTGTAAAAACACGCTAAGTATGTGTGCGTGCAAATACCGTTAACACGTGATTCACTCACGTCTCGTGTACTGGGTACTAGCGGTACTGGGAGTGTCCGCGGCACACATTCACAGCGCGTTTGTGGACGTCGTTACCACAAGCAAAGCTCCCGTCTCTTCGTGAGATTAAAGTTCTATATGATCTTAAGACGTAAGTTCGTGCTGATACTGCGACACGAGACCGCGATAGGATACCGCGGCCGTAGACCGCGACAGGCACTTGACACTATAGAATTCTATGGGTGGCACTTCGCAACGCGACAGGAGACCGAGACACTTGTCGCGAGACACGAATCCGTCTTGGCGTGCACGCGACGCCACTGTCTACTTGCGTCTTGCTTCATTGCAACTGTTTTGTGTTATCCACGCTTTATCTTCGCTTACTCACTGCCGTATTACAAAATCTGAAGCTTAATTATACCTGTTTAAGTACGTTTGAGGTCACAAAGGCAACAAAGGTCTAAATTTCCACACCGATTGACATAAATTTGACTGGTTTTTAGCTCTGGCTTCAATTTTTGCAATACGGCGGCTTAGGGAACGTACCCATACTATGTAACCCGTTTTAAGGGGCTTCGAAATACTTGGCTTGGTCGCGTGGGCTTAAGTGTTAAATTACGTTATATCTTCTAGAAAAATCTTCTGCTTTTAGGTCATCCATAAAGCACGTCGAACTAATTACGTCATATTTTGATCCCTCCCCCGTCCTTGACACAGTTTTTCACATAAATATGTGATGCCTGCTCTAAATATTGTGATGTCTTATATTTTGTAATTGTACATTTAGAAATTAGTAAATTAACAAAGGAAGTTCCGAAATTAGTTTTATCAAATTATTTATTAGTGAAACTTAGGGTTCCTACACAAAACTGCGATGCGATGCGACGCCGCATCTGAGGAATGGCTGCCACATAAAACTGCGATGCAATTCGATGCAAACTGCTCCGATGCAGCGTCGCATAGCATCGCATCGTAGTTTTGTGTGGGAGCAATTCCTCCGATGCGGCGTCGCATCGCAGTTTTGTGTGGAAGCCCTTAGATGCGTAAGATTTTGAAATGTGTCATCACGAATCTGTCCTACGTCTTATTACTCAATGTCACATCTCATCTCGCCTCATTTACTTGTGATGTATTTTATGGATGATCTATTTATAGATCTGTATTCAAATATGTAACACAGTATTCTAAACTTAATTTAAACTTACTACGTGCAACCAAAAAATATTTTAAAACCAAATATTTTGAGTAGAGTGTATTTTTTTAACGGGTCACATAGTATGGTCACATTCCTTTATCATGCTATGTCCATCTTCATTTCACCCAGGCGCAATAGCTTAGAAGATTCCAATTCAAGCATGCCTGACTCAAGCATGTCCTCCGACATCTACCCAGACACTGAAACCGATGAAGCATCTCCAGACACTACCGACTCTGCTGAAGAATCACATGACCCTGACACCAGTGAGACAGACACAAGCACATCTGACGTGAGCATTGTGAGCGTGTCAAACACAAGCAATAATGACTCTTATGATGCAACAAATGGAGAAGATTCGTATACGACAGTATCAGAACATAGTACAACAGATACGAGTATGCATGATCTGTTTGTTAATACTTTGGGGAATATCTTTAATGATCGCAATGACTTGAGGGCTTCCGACACAAGCTTGGACGAAGAATGGGAATCGATCGATCATGTAGATGAGCCAATGAATTTGCCTCGTAGATCGAAAATAGAGTAAGGGTTTTTTATGATTTAATTTCTATATCAATGTATGTATGTACTCAAATATGTTATATATTTCATCATATAATTGTAAACACCCTCAATTTATAATAACGGGTGAGATTATAAAGCCGTGGCAGTTATCAACATTATCACTAGCTCGATATAGGCCCTCTGCGTTTAAGTGCGCAAACTTAGAGTGACCCGTCGCGTTTCCTGTCGCCCGCTCCTATATGGATTGTATTATTTTTCTATGGAAAACGAAACAACTTCATTTTAAAAATTATACTCACACAGTTAACTAATTTTGATAGAATTAATATTAACTAATATAATATATAACCCTGAGACTAGATGAAGTGACGTTATACGGAAGACAGCAGGCAGTGGATGGAGAGGTACAGCCGAGTATAGGGCTAAGTGGCGAGCCGTGGGAGAGGCCTATGTCAAGGAGTGGACTAAGATAGGCTGATAATGATGATGAATATATTATTGACGTACGATTTCGATAAACTGTATATGGGTTCATTCCGGCAGTGATCCCTTTCGGCCTTAAAAAGAATTATCAAGATCGGTTCAATAAGTCAAAAATTCTGAGGTAATGTACATAAGATACCGAAAATAACAGTTGAATTGAGAACCTCCTCCTGTTTAAAGTCGGTTAAAAACTGTTGTACGAAGTGTGCGGTAACCATGTTTTATATTCTGACATTTTATTTTTCAGGACTGCAGAAATAAAACGAATGGCAAAGATTAGAGAGCAAGCCTTGTAAGAGATTTTGTGCAAAAACTAACATTTGTATTATAGCATGACTTGCGTTTTAAATAGAATGTTTGTTAAATAGAATAAATGTATTAGTTTATTAATATAATTAAATGTAGGTCACTTTCATTAATGTCTAAATGTTGTATTGTTAGATTTTAAAATGTTGCGCAATAACATATCTTCATAAACATTAGATTTAGACAATATTTTGTACGTTTTAATTTGGATAGGTACTAATTTATGTTTACCGGCAAACATTTCGAACGTTCGATACAGATCGGCCATCCTGTCCTCGTGTATCCTCGCGCGGTAACCCTTTTTTATAATTCGACTACTTCATATGTTCAAGGTGTTTGCCGACTATTAGATGTACATAAAATAAACTAGAAAATTAGTAAAAAAGTATCGTCGCATGATTTAGTTGGTTTTGGAAAGTCGAATAATGGTTGTTAATTTTATTATATTTTGAATTCTTATCATTAATACAAAAATAATCGACTAACTCTTGCTCGTAGTGCAGACGGTCTCGATTTTCGTCTTCCACGATCACTGAATATCTAAAACAAACTAATTGTAAAACGACGATCTGTTATTCTGTCAGTACTGCCAGTGAACAGTCTAAACATACCATTCCATAGCGCAGAGGAGTGAGTCAGGGGGATGTTATGACTCCGACATTATTCGCTATTGAAACATATGTTTGATCTGGAGTAAAGGTTTTGGCTTTAGCTTACGTCAAATGTATGCCTCGTTTTATTGTTCTGTGTCTGGATGTTTTTATGTGTGTGTTTTACAAGTATAATATCAGAGCTATCTGGCTCCCATAGTGCAAGCTTTGCTTAATTTGGGGGTCAGTGTGTGAAATGTGCGGCCAATATTTACTGTTGTTTTCTCGTTATTGCAGCCGTGAACGCTCCTGGGCTCTGGAAGAGTGCTCGATCTGTTTCGAGAGCATGCAGCGCACGCACGAGGTGATGGCTCTCCCTTGCACGCACCGCTTCCACCAGGAGTGCATCATCCCGTGGCTTCAGGAGCGACAGACGTGCCCTATGTGCCGTAAGGACGCTTAAATTAGGTAAGTTCGTGAAAAAGTTTCAGCAAGGTCAACTCGCTCCAACGTTAACCGCATCATCGAGATAGCGCTCCACCGCCAACCTACCAGTGCCTGCAAATATTGCCCTTCAAACCGGAACATCGTGAGCCATTACAGCTTGGTGGTGGAATAGGCACAGGTGTGGTACTTCCCGAGGCAGACTCTGCGAAGAGTTTACCACTACCAGTTATGCGGTAGACCCCCTGTCTGCCAACATTATAAACTCTGTTGGTTGATATGATATCGAAATGTTACCATTGTAAAAACCGTCAGATAATACCTCACGCGTTATATTATTGTAAACTAAGGCCAATTGTCCACGTAGCTGCACGACATCCGCACGATTTCGACAATTGTCGGATGCAAGACGAATTCTTGCATCTTGCGTACAAATAATGAAGTCTGTGTCCACGAAACGACAACGATACGACAGCCGCACGTCTTGCGTTTGTTCGTAGGATGCATGCATTCGACAAAAGACGCGTGCGTGGACAGTAGGCCTAACAGTGATTGCAATTTTACGGTGGCAGAAATAAAGCATACGTTTTTTTTTTTCTAGAATCTGGAGCAGATGACACACAGAGGTACGATATCGCGTCGAAGCTGCAGGCAGCTATATCGACAGTGGCGCCATCTGTAACTAATCTTGACTTAACTTAAATCAATCACAGTAGACACATTCTGAATTACAGATACGTAATGGTTGCCAGGGATGTTATGGAGGTCATTTTATCGGAACCGAAGGCGGAGTCGGAGTTTTGAAATTTGATTTAGCGGAGTCGGAACCAAAGTCGGAGGCATAGGCAGGATCAGAAGTAGTGGCAGGAGAGTCATTTTTGTTAGGGATATTTTTTTTGTCAAACACGTGGACACGATAAGGGCTCCCACACAAAACTGCGATGCGATTCGATGCCATGCCACGCCGCATCGGAGCAATTCGACATAGCAAATTCCTCTGATGCGGCGTCGCATCGCAGTTTTGTGTAGGAGCCCTAAAAATTGACGGGCTATTGATTTAAGGGATTGGGATTTTGTATTCCCATTTACTTTCCACCACAATAAGGGATTATCTCAAATATTACCTCCGATTAAAACCTCTGTTTTAAAAAAATCGGACACAAAGTCGGAACTGAAGTTGTAATAATAATCAGAAGTTCCGACTTATCGGAGTCGGAGTCGAAGCTCCGTAACATCCCCGAGTCTGAATATATGCTTTTAGCTGTTCACGTGTTGCTAGATAGCGGACAAGTAATTCAGAATCTGTCTGTAATAACATTAGTCAATTTTGCACTGAATTAGGTAGGTACTTTTGAAATGTTTAGCAATAATCATATATATTAGTAATTGTGTCTTCAATTAATCCGAGAGCGAATCGATTTCTTCTAGGCGAAAGCCCAATTACGTTTGGAAAATTTTGTGAGTGAAGTCAAATGTAGCAACAAGAACCAAGGTTAGTCGATTGAAATCAGAATCAAGTTCAAAAGCAAGACATCGTCGAGAATGAATTTAGTACGATTGCTTACTGAATATTATTACCTACACTTCACTGAATTCAGTACCGCCGAAATTCAGTCGCCTAGCCAAGTCTAATAAGCCTTTAAATCTGTAAATGTTTCTTTCAGCTGATGTTAATGATAACATCAGGAAAGATAACTGTCAGGCGTAAACCTATATCATGGAAACTAAACGACACGGACCCCAGAGTCTGTGGAGTGGCTTTTTGAGTTTGAATTAAAAAAAAAAAAACTAGTTAAAATGTATTCGAACGCATATTATTACAATGTATATTGTCTATGGTATTTGTTTCGTTTTTACTGATATTGTTATCCAACAGTAATCTGGAAGAAATCGATTTTAGCGCTAAAACTTATTTCTGCACTGGTATTATTGCTTCCTATCTCGTGTACATAATAAGGCGATTGTAGAATACAAATTATCTGAATAAGTAGTTCTTCTTTGCGTTGTTTATTTCATATTTATTTTATTGACATTTTCGAAAACATACGCTAGATTACATATTTATATTCATGTTTTTACAAAAAATATGTCAATTGCTTGATATTGACGAAAAAATATATCAAACTATTCTTGACAAAACTTATCTATCAATACTTTTTAACAAAATCAAACTTTGACGGACCTTTTATAGGCCAAAAAAGGTGTTGAGGCGATTTCAGAATGCGAATATAGCCTTCTCAGATTTCTCAATTGCGCCGATGTTTAATTTTGATAAACTTATCAAGTTATCTTTTTGACAGATTTTATGTGTTCTAAAACGCCTACTTAATTAACTAGTCTGACTACGTCACACGTACCTAACCTGATAAACTAAAAAAAAAGTCAAAATATGTCGAAACTACCGTCATAGGAGAAATATCTTTATTATTTTTTTTCGAAGATCGGTTCGATACATATTCGGAATCAGCAAAATAATCTGTAATCTTCTGGAGTTTAAACTTACTTTTCAAGAAAAATGTGTGTGTGTAGTGTCTACTCTCTTTCTACGAAGGTAGGTAAATTCGAAATAAACTCGCGACTTTCCTACTCCGCTCCGGGGGGTCTACCGCCTAACGAAAAACGCTTTGACGCTTTGGCATTGCCGTCTCTTTCATTTCAAGCGAGAAGAAAAGAGACAGCAACGTCTAAGCGTCAAAGCGTTTTTCGTTAGGCGGTAGAGGTCCCGGTTCTACTTCGATCCGTCGTTTCGTCAAACAATGTTCGATCGGACGAAACGAAGTAGAACCAGAGTAGGTGATTCACGAGTTTATTTCGAAACTACATACGTTTTTTGTAGAAAGAGAGTAGACGTCCCGCTCTTCTACCGCCTAACTAAATCGGCTATGGCTTTTCTATTGCTGTCTCTATCATTTCAAGCGAAAAGAAAAGAGATAGCAAATTTCAAAGCTAAGACAGTTTTAGCCAGGCGGTAGACCCTCGGGTGTGCAAGAAGTTTACTTGTTTTACGCTAACTTCCTCTTCGCTAGTTGGTTTGTTGACTGGTTGACTAGTCAACTAACTAGACAAGTAGGGGACCCTTGAGCCCAACTCACGTTGGTCTCTAAAAATACGTGCAAGTAACTACAGTGTATCAAATTTGGCGTTAGTAAGCGCGCGCAGCATCGAAACAATAAACTCTGAAGAGACAATAGGCGAGATGACTGAAAAAAAAACTAATTAGTCCGCCAGTTAGATTATTAAAAAATATTGTACACGTATTTTTTTTTATGTTTCACAAACAAAAAATGACGAAGATACAGTATAATACTATAGAGTGACGTCACCACCCTCCACTCCGGAAGTTTGATGATCTATATACGTGATACAAAAAATACGTGTCCCATATTTTTTAATAATCTACCTGATGAACTAAATTGAATGGTGTATTTTTGACTCTGTCGTCATCCCTATTGTCAACCAACTTTATCATCTCAGTTTTTGGCCGTCGATGTGCGCGCGCATCGTGAAAAAAAAATACGCTCATCATTTTTTCCAAGCGCGCTAAAAGCATAACTACAAAAATGTAACATTTGTCTTTTTTCCTATGACGGTAGGTCCTATGTGTCGATTGTTAGTAGCAAAATTTAATATAGGTAACGAAACAAAGAAAAACCTATCGTATAATATTTTTTAATTTAAATTTACACTTTGCCTGTTTTATATTGCCGTCTATGTAAAAGTATGGAGGGTAGAAGTAAGGAGAACCATCTCTGTGTATGAAGTGTCCGTTGGGAAGAGTCTAATTGTGGTGTCGCTCCTTTAACTAGATGAATTTTAAATATAACAGAAAAATTTTAATTAAATCGCTCCACTTTTTCACACACTAGCATCTTTCGAGAACATTTGAGACCCACCAACCCGCACTGGGCCAATCTGGTGGAGTATGTCCTTGACGATGTCCTTGTGTGAGATGGCCCCGAGTCCCAGCAGTGGAAACATTTAGCGGGCTGCGCTAGCTGCGGCTAGCATAGCATAATGCTAAACTGCACTAGTCACCAAATATATTAAATCTTTCAACTCTATCACATTTCACTTGCTTATAACTGCTACTGTCCGCCTAAAATGCAAATCATTATCTCTTAGCTAGCGATGTTGTGGTGAGTTTTCTAGTTTTCATTTTCTGCTTGAAACTTTTCCAACTAGTCCTCCATATGAGACTGTTCTCCTTGGGTACATCTACCCTCCATTGTAAAAAAAGAAGTCATTGTCTCTTTTTTTGAGAAAGCTCTCATTTTACTGTTGCCGATGCTTAACGTTATGTATAAAATATCAAATAAAGAGGTGAAAAAGTAGTGTAGTAAAATGTATTTTATAAGAATTTTCGAATAATAAAAATGTGATATTACTTGTTGGGATTGGATTTTGTGATAATAAATGATTTTAATTTTGGCCTGTTGTTTTATTAAACCCGCATTGTTCGAATTTCGATATGAATTTTGTATTTTTAATATAGGTAATATGCTTTTACAGACTCATGCCAGATACCTGATAGACACATAGTTTCCAGTTCTCGGTTTACAAACCGAACACTTTGGTCGTCGATGAGTTTTCGTGTCTGACTGGAAATAAACCACATTGCAATCGGTCCATCTGTTCGGTGCCTTAATTAAGATTTTTACAATCCATACTAATATTATAAATGCGAAAGTAACTCTGTCTGTCTGCACGTCTGGCTTTTTACCACCTAAACCACTGAACCGATTTTGATGAAATTTGGTACTTAGAACAGATCCCGAGAAAGGTATGTACCCTAGGTATGTACCTAGGGTACTTTTTATCGCGGAAAAAGGGTTGAAATGAGGGATGAAAGTTTAAATGGAAATTCGCCATTTATATCCATAATAGCTTTTCGAACGAACGGTCATGATCCCCCATCGCTCGAAAATGTGGCAGTGCTGAAGCCTCCTGTGACACTAACTATCGCCCGTACGGCGCGTTTCTGCATTTTGAAGACGCGCTCCCCAGTCGGCAACTCGTCCCCATAGCTCGATACCGTACTGAAGAATCGAGTGCACAGAGGCAAAGTAGCATTGTCGTACCATTTCATACGGCGAGATCGAGGATACCATCCACAGCGCAAAACAAGCCCGCCCTATTTTATCGCATACTTTATCAATGTGTTCCCATTTTAAACTACTATCTATGTGGAAGAAGAGAAAAGTGTCAAAAAAGGGAAAACATTATATTTGAAATCGAAGAACCCTGCGCTACATCGATCACTGTCTTTCGTGGGACAGATTTTTCCCTCCCTCCGTCCCCTACTATGATCTGGCTACGGTCCGTCATGAAATCAGTTAAAAGGCTCAGCGCGGGCCCAGCAATTCCATAGCGCTTTAGTTTAACCGCTAAAACGCCATGGTCCGCCACGTCGAAGGCCTTTGATAGGTCGCAGAAAATCACTGCGAACTCATTTCCTTCTTCACGAGCGTTGAAGATCCGCCGAACCATCTCCGTAGTCACAAACGTTGTGGATCTGCCCTTTCGGTAGGCGTACCTACCTACTGCCTATCACTCAGGGCCTCATTGTCATTCAAGTATTCATCTATTAGTCTATTAGTCAAGCCGTATTCAAATATTTCAGCAATACCCGGAATGATCGATACCAGTCGGTAACTATTAATATCATCTTGTTTTCCTTTCCCTTTGTATTTGGGCATCACCTTAACGTTCTTAAGTTCAGACGGATACGTCCCTTCTTTAGCGCATTTGTTGTACAAAGTTGCTAAGATATGCGATATAACCTGCGCTACGCTATGGAGAAACACACGCGTCTTTAGATCTTTGTCGCGCTACCCCGCGGTTCAATAGCTGATATATCTCCATCGATGGAATGGTCGCACCCCGAGCTAGCAATCACATCCTTCTTGGCTGCAAATCTGGACCCGTCAGGTCGCGTCAGTAATTCAGTGTACACAGTGTACAGCGCGCTTCTACCGCCTAACGAAAAACGCTTTGATGCTTTGACATTGCTGTCTCTTTTCTTCTCGCTTGAAATGAAAGAGACGGCAATGCCAAAGCATCAAAGCGTTTTTCGTTAGGCGGTAGACCCCCAGGCCCGTCTTCGCAATGACAACCTCCCGCAAGTGTAGAACTAAAGTTGATGTAGGTATTTAATGTACTTAACACAAAAAAGAATGCAGGCTGATTACCTATACCCCTGTATATTACATACCACAGGCGAAGCCGGGATGGACGGCTAGTCATCAATCAGCTGACTTCAGTTAATAAGGCAAATACAAAATACAATAAAGTAGCCAAGTGCGAGTTGGACTCGCCCATGAAGGGTTCCGTTGCAGCAAGTAACATAATATACATAGTACACATAGTTCTTGTAGTTCGTTGTAACTTTGATCGAAGTTTTAATAATAGTGTATTTAAGTATGACGCACTAAAAAAAACTACTCATCAGATCGAGTTCAAACTAATTTTCGTTGGTAGTTTTTATAGTAATGTACATCATATATTTTTTTTAGATTTTTCATTCTCTTACTTTAGAAGTTAGAGGGGGGGGGGGGGACACATTTTACCACTTTGGAAGCGTCTCTCGCGCAAGTTATTCAGTGTAGACAAAAATTATATTAGAAACCTCAACATCATTTTTGAAGACCTATCGATAGACACCCCACACGTGTAGGTTTGATGAAAAAAAAAATTTTGAGCTTCAGTTCTCAGTATGGGGGGCACCCCTAATTTTTGTTTTTTTACAAAACTTTTGTAAAAATCTTAATGCGGTTCACAGAATACATCTACTTACCAAGTTTCAACAGTGTAGTTCTTATAGTTTCGGCAAAAAGTGGCTGTGACATACGGACGGACAGACAGACAGACAGACAGACATGACGAATCTATAAGGGTTCCGTTTTTACGTTTTACGGAACCCTAAAAATTGGTGCTACGAGGGTCAAACTGAAAGTTCTTAGAAAACCAAAAACTGATTACATTAGCCAGTTATTAGTTTTATTATATCTTTTCAAAATATTGTCCATTCACGTCAATACATCGCTGCATGCGATGGAACCACTGGGAAAAGCACTTTGCCCACTCGTCCTTAGGGGTCTCTTCAATGGCATCGCGATACGCAGCCACCGCTTCTTCAGCATTCATAAACCGCTTTCCTTTAAGTTTTTCTTAAATTTTTGAAAATAAATAAAAATCACAAGGCGCGAGGTCGGGGCTATACGGCGGGTGACCCAGTAATTCAACGTTTGATGTCGCCAAATAGTCGATCGTTCGCTTGGCGGTGTGCGATGAGGCGTTGTCGTGGTGAAGGAGGACCCTACTGCGAGGTCGTTTCTCTCGAACTTTTTCCAAGACAAGTGGCAAACAATTGGTAGTGTACCATTCTGCAGAAACTGTTTTTTGATCCTCTAACACAATTGTTGCGAAATGACCTATCCTTCCAAAGAACGAGGCCACCATTTTTTTCCCCGCACTTCGATCTCGCTTCACTTTAGTTGGCAACTCCTCGAAAGGAAACACCCACTGAGCAGATTGTCTTTTGGTTTCAGGATCATAACAGTAAATCCAGCTTTCGTCACCTGTTAGTATGTCGAACACAGCATTTGAGTCACCTCCGTTAAATCTTTCAATCATTTTACGGCACCAATCCACACGATGGAGTTTTTGAGCCTCAGTCAAATTATGAGGTATCCACCGGGCGCAAAGCTTCCTGACCGCTAAATGTTCGTGTAGGATTTTGTGCACTTGCCTAAGCTTGTCCGAATCTGCTGATAGGTCACTCTTTTGTCAGTCTCTATCATACGCCGCACAACACAGATGTTATCTTCAGTCGTCGCCGTAGAAGGCCGTCCCTCACGTAAATCATCAGTGAGATTAGTGCGACCACGTTTAAACTCATTAAACCAGTTGTAAACAGTCGCACGAGATGGGGCTTCATCGTGAAAGGCCAATCGTAGTCTATCATAACTTTCTTGTTGACTTAAATGACATCGAAAGTCATAAAAAATCATTGCACGAAAATTTTCTCGTGTTAAATTCATGTTGACGTGACACAGACAATTTTCAATTTGCCGCCAAATCGTAAAACAAATGACAAATGAATGAAGTATATACTCAGTAATATTGGCAAAGAGTTCTATTTTCAAATTATAGAATTATTTTTTTATTATATTGTTTATAAGTGGCCAGTTCTAAGAACTTTCAGTTTGACCCTCGTAAAAGAAGAGTCCTAACTACAATGTGAAATTACTAAAGAAATGTTATTAAAATAAAAAATGGTTGTCTGTAAAGTCGGGTTACTGACGTTAGTTGAACGTGACAACTTCAACTACGCCTTAGAGCGAGGGAACGCCGGCGGCGAGGTAACGGCGTTAACGGTACATGACATCATGTTTTGCGGGCGTGCAGCCGGCTTCATCGAATTATAAGACGTTGTCACGTCAAAAACATTTATTCTTGCAAAATAATGTTAAACTTAACAATCTATTCAGTGTAAAAATAAAGATTTAATTGAAATAAACTTAATATATCGCCATGTTGTGGTCGACGCGGATGTGATGCGTCCACGCGTCGAGGTCTTGGAAGTCCTGGAAGAAATTAATTATGATAGTGTATACGTCATCATCATCATAAATATCATGCAACAACCGGAAGGATTTGAGAAACCGAGGTTTTTGGGCTTTTTTAAACAGGATAAACCGATTTTTCGGGATTTCGAAAAAAAAACTGAAATAATCGAAAATAAATAAATACTATGTATTTATTTATCTTACCCTGTCCTACTAATATTATAAATATCAATGTTTGGAGGTTTGGATATTTGGACGTTTGTTGCTCAATGGCGTCGTATCGTCCGAACGGATCGGGATGAGATTTGGAACATAGATAATAAATAAAAATAGTCTAGAAGAACACACTGCTATTTTTTATCTCGGAAAAAATGCCGGGAAGTACGCAGGGCGGTGGTTGTAATTTTTTTATAGCATAGTGACGAGACGAGCAGGACATGTGTCTGATGGTAAGCAACATGCCTGCCACATAACAGCACAGTGACATTCAGCTATTGGAACATGAAGAGTTCAAATCATTACCTAGCACTGCACTGCGTTAGTCACCCTGAGATCTAAGATATTATATCTCGAAGTCCTGTAATTTCTCTGGAAACATTGTCCTTCAAACCGGAACACAGTAATGTTTGCACGTTACAGCTCGGGGGTAGAATAACTGGCAAAGGTGTGGTACTTCCCCAGCCGGACTCTGCTAAGAGTCCTACTACCTACTACTAAACTTTAGGGGTCACGTATTTTCAATTCAATTCTCTATTTGCGTATACCTATGGGTATATGGCTATATAGATGTATATGCATAAAACAGAGCTCCTTATTCTGCTTTTCAACATGCAAAAACACGAAAACAAAACTTTAAAAAATGTTACATGATTATAAAATAGGCACAAATTTATATCAACGTTTAAATTGATTTTAACGTTTTAATAAATTAATTTATGTAGATTGGTCGATGTAAACCACGCACGCTACACACATAGACGCAGTTTGTTAACAATTTGAAGGTGCTCAGGCAGTGAGTGCACCTTCACTCGCTCAAGGTCGCGCGGTTTTAGCCTACAGCTAGACAGTTCCTTCCAGGAAACAAGGGACTAGCCATGTGTCGTTACGGGTTTTTCAGATAACGGAACGCAACTGTTACGCATATCCAAATAGACGGTATCAAAACTATTTATTTTTCAAAACTATTTATTTTCGTATTTCACCATAACAAGATAAGATTCATTTTTCAATAACAGAATGCGTCAAATAGATCTATGCTCCTTTCTTCCTCACACTTATACCACTACATATGTATCTCACTCGCTCTAACCGGTACGATACAGTTATGGCAATAACTAAAAATCGGTACCGATTGCGTTGCACGCAAAGAGTTATACATTTCGTTGCGCGATAAAGCAAGCAATGGTTGTTGTGTAGTTTTAAAAGTGCATACCGGTACTTGAAATATAAGCAGTTATGAGATTTTCACATAACGTGTTTTCGGTATAAAGTCTTATAAATAGTTATACAACACTTTATGCTAAATAACGACCATAGCTAGATAGCTATAAGTGACAGTCGGTTGTCGGACGCACGGCTGAGCGCTCGCGCAAAACGTTTCCCGCGCATATTGTTATTAGACACGTCGTAAACCCTCCGCGCTAGACAGGGACAGAGTTACGCGTTAGAAAGACCGCAAATGTTTATTTGAAAATCGCGACAGGTATTGCGAGCTGAATTGAACTTTGTTGTGTCCCAGCAAGTGTCGCTATTTATATAATTGTTTTTGGTAAGTGTGGCTTCTGTACTAATATTTATCCTGTGGCTCAGGGCACATTCGTTGATTTAGTTTATATAGATGTATGTGTGTGTGTGTGTGTGGTGTACTCACGTGCCGGCAGTACTGGCACGGGATGCAGTCGGCGGCGTGCGCGGCGCGGTGCGCGCGGAACCGCGCCGCGTCCGCGCAGACGAGCCCGCACAGGTCGCAGATGGCCGCCTCCTGCGACACACAGCACAGACACTGCTATATACTACGCCCGTGGCAGAGACAGTGGACGAATATAGGTTCATGATATAATGCTTTTCTTTTTGAAGTGAAAACTTCTTTAGGCGCCCTATAGACAGAATTTTCGTGGGCTGTGAAATGGATTCATCAATCGTCACGCTCGGATTTGATAAGAAATCTTCGGGTAAACTCGGTAAAAACGGCCAGGTAGGTACCAGGGCAACAGAAACAGTAAAGAGTTTCGATTACCTACCTCCAACAGCCCAGCGTTTATCTCCAGATACCAGGACAACAGAAATATAAAAGAGTTGCGTTTGCCCCTAGGTACCAGTACCAGGGCAACAGAAACGGTAGCCTGCCACATAACAGCACAGTGACACGCAGCTATTGGAACATGAACAGTCCAAATCATTACCTAGCACTGCATTGCGCTCGTCACCCAGAGATCTAAGATGTTAAATCTCTAAGCCATGTAATTTCTCTGGAAACATTGCCCTTCAAACCGGAACACAGTAATGTTTGTTGTCAGTAATGTTTGGCGGTAGAATAACTGGTAAGGGTGTGGTACTTCCCCAGACGGACTCTGCTAAGAGTCCTACCACTACTAAAATGCTACAGCTATAGTGCTATTCGTTAGGGTACAGTTATTGAAGTGAAAACCTCTTTTGCCACAGACAGATTTTTCATGGGATGTGAATTGAATTCTAGCGCTCACGCTCGGGAATGATAAGAAATCTTCGGGTAAACTCGGCGCCCCGATCGGCCCGATCCGATCGATCCCGAACGGCGCATGCCGATTCGGAGACCCCGGGTTCAAAACCACGCGCACCACTGTCTTTTCGAAGTCATGAGCGTAATGCCGCTAACTTAAACAGGTGAAGGAAAGAATACCTCTCATGTTGACATTTTATAATTTGACTTTGTATAATTTTGATATTTTAATCAACTTCATAAATTGACCTAACTTGAATATTAGATGGAATTAGATTATTATTTTTTAAGAATTTTTGTCTGTAGTATATCTTACGAGGTGAAAATTAGAGAACATTTATTTTATTAGGGTTCCGTAAAACGTAAAAACGGAACCCTTATAGATTCGTCATGTCTGTCTGTCTGTCTGTCCGTCCGTATGTCCCAGCCACTTTTTGCCGAAACTATGAGAACTACTTTTCATCAAACCTACACGTGTGGGGTGTCTATCGATAGGTCTTCAAAAATGATATTGAGGTTTCTAAAATCATTTTCATCTATACTGAATAATTTGCGCGAGAGACACTTCCAAAGTGATAAAATGTGTGTCCCCCCCCCCCTCTAACTTCTAAAGTAAGAGAATGAAAAATCTAAAAAAAATATATGATATACATTACCATGTAAACTACCAACGAAAATTAGTTTGAACTCGATCTGATGAGTACTTTTTTTAGTACGTCATAAATACACTATTATTGAAACTTCGATCAAAGTTACAACGAACAACAAGAATTATGTGTACTATGTATATTATGTTACTTGCTGCAACGGAACCCTTCATGGTCGACTCCAACTCGCACTTGGCCACTTTTTTTAAGACCTATGTGTACACTTATACCTAATTTTACAGACCAATAAAGAATAGGATACAATACTCAAAAAAACTAAGTAGCCCGTTAGTTATATTGCCAAAAAATATTGTACACGTATTTTTTCTTTTGTTTCACAAACAAAAAATTACGAAGATACAGCACTTCGAAGTTTCGTGTGACGTCACTTGCGAGTACGATTTTTACTCACGAGTGACGTCGCGACCCCCCACTCTCGAAGTTTGATGGTCTATATCTTTGTCGATTTTTAATATTATGAAAAAACAAAAAATACGTGTCCAATATTTTTCCATGATCTAGCTGACGGAGTAATTAGAATGGTGTATTTTTGACCCAGTCCGGTACCCTACTGAATTGAAAACATCGTGGGGAAAGCGACATATACCTAGAGTATTTCAAAATCATGTGTCATCCACCAACCCGCACTGGGCCAGCGTGATGGATTATGGCCTTGACTATCTCCTTGCGAGAGAAGGCCCCGAGTCCCAGCTGTGGGAACATTTAGTGGGCTGTTTATGAAACAATAGGGGCCAGTTCAACTCTGGTTTGTTTGCAAGACTGGCGCCAGCATTACTGGGTTTCGTATAAACTTTTTTAACTTTTATAGGTTTACACTTGACCGTCATCTCGCCTGATGTTAAGCGACGATGCGGTCTACGATCGAGCCACTCCGGACTCACGTCTCCCCTAGCTGGTTCCCCTGGGGGGGACGTTAGGATTTCCTAGTACTAGTATCTCCCCTCGGTAACGTGTTTACCTAGAAAAAAAAAACCGATTCACTCTCCATTCGAAGACACACAAATTGTAACCATCGGGGAAAACCCACTCAGGCAAAGTATTCTACAGCCTGGACGTTTACAAAAGTAGAGTCAAATCTCTTCGTTCGTGTCTTAGGAACATCAACCATGAAACGATGTCGCTTTTTCGAGCTACGAGCATTCCTATAGAAAATCTCTTTTTGCATCAATTTTCTGTCAGTCTCCATAGTACTACCTCGACGGTGCCGCCGTCCAGTGTCTCTTCCATGTCCCCCGGCAGTATGTAGGAAGCTGAAGGCTGCTCCACTTTCGGCTTCTTGGGTTCGCGGGGCTCGAAGTATGGACACGCTGGAGAAAGGGAACAAGAAGTTGATTAATCATAAAAAAAACTAAAAAACACGCTTCGGCCGCCATGTTGGATTTAGGTTACGTGATTATTTTTTTCGTATCCCATTCAGCAAACCCTTTCATTTATTACCCACATCATTGGGATGTATTTCAAATAGCCAATCCGCCATGTTGGATTTAAGCCACGTGACTATGTTTTTTCGTATTCCTGACAGCAAACCCTTTCATTTGATACCCATATCATGGGGGTGGATTTCAAACAGCCAGTCCGCCATCTTGGATGACTTTTCTTAGCTAGTCATGTATTGTCATCAGAACTCAGAGCGTGTACAAAATTTAATCCTAATCGAAGACCGGGAAGTGGGTCAAATTAAGATTCCAAGATTTTCTTACATACATAGTTAGTTACAAGTGAAGCTAATATAAGCGTGTTAAAAGATAATAATTATGTGTGACCGCATATTTAGATCGCACGACAAAAGTGAAAACTTAATTTTATATTATGCCACAGATTACAGAAATAAAACACAGATGGAACCTTCGTGAACAACACTGTGAAGCCCGTAATTAGTCATGTTGACTTAAAATTGTCAAATCAACGTTCCAAATTACTTGTATAATGTTGTCAGTCTTAAGAAAAAAGTCCCACTATTGTTGTCTTAGCTTGGGAAATCTTCACGTTTAATAAACACATCAATTGATATTTTAAAATGTTAATATTATTACACCGATTATGCAAGGATTTCTTGTTACTACTATTTCCATTCTATGAAGAAAAGAATTTTGATTTTGCATGCAACTAGAAATTAACTTGAATCGCAAATAATAATATTAATGTAGTTTACTCGCTTAGATGGTTAAACAAAAATTAAAACAACCATCTTTACCACCAAACTATTTTCGATAAAATGCATATAGGCTACCTGTATGTTATAGGTCCAAACAACAAACAAAAAAAAACTAACAAAATAATTATTTTAACAGTTCACTTATTATTCACCTTTTTTTGACAAAACAAGACTTTAAAATTAAGTAACCATATAATATTAAAAAACTTAACAATTTAAAAATATTTAATTTTACAAACAACGTTATGCATAATATTAACTTCAAAAATATCTTCCTTCAACAAATGTTTTATTTAATAAACCATCATTTTATAACCAATTATATTGCCACTGTTTCACTTAGATAATATATCGAATGACATTACAATACTATACAAAACACTTTATTGGCACCATAAACAAAGTTGACAAGAAGTAACAAAAAAATATAATAATAAAACAAAATGGACACAAAAGGCGATCTTGTCGCTAAAAGCGATCTCTTCCATATAACCTTTTAATTCATGAGGAAACAAAATTTGTATTATTTTAGGCAGTGGTGCCACTAACGAAATAAATAAATACACAAACAAATTTTATGATTTATTAATGATTTTGTTTTTTGTACATTTTTATGTCATAAATTACACATTTAAAAAATTTAACATTTACCAAAATTAAATTTGAAATAACATTAAATTGAATAATACAATGCCCATCAATAATTTGGTCTACGAGTATCTAAAAAAATATGTAATCTATATTTTACCCTAAATTCAGGGAAAATAATGTCCATTTAGTATCGCCACACTAACCTATTTTCGTTGAGGTGTTGTGTTCCATTCATCACCAAAATGAAATCGCCTAAATTATATAAATAACAGTAAAAATATTCAAATTTTCCTATGAAATTATATTCGTCTTTCCTTTTTTTTGTTTTTGGGAACATTGTTTGCAATGTTTTAAGACACAAGACGGCATATTTTAAAACAAAACTTAAAATCACACGGGACTCCCGTACAACACGGAAGTCCGTTTCATACTGACTGGAGTTTGTATTTGCCTCGGCGTTTGTATTTCCTTTGTCTGCTTCAGTAGCTCTGTTCTGCGCGCTCCATCTGGTTTTATTTCTGTAATCTGTGTATTATGCTATTTGTACCAACGGTCCGTGCTTCTCCCGTAGTGACAAATGTGACATGTCAAACGTGGTGGCATGACAACGAGGTGATAGTTACTCTCGGATATTGAACTCTAAGTTACGGCTGATCTAGTCGGGAGAACGGCGGCTGCCGATCCGGAGACCCCGGGTTCAAACCCCACACGCACCACTGTCTCTTCGAAGTCATGTGCGTAATGCCGCTACTTAAAACGGCGAAGGAAAACATCGTGAGGAAACCGACATGTACCTAGAATCTTTCGAAGTCATGTGTCATCCGCCAACCCGCACTGGGCCAGCGTGGTGGATTATGGCCTTAACTCTCTCCTTGCGAGAGAAAGCCCCGAGTCTCAGCAGTGGGATCGTTAAGTGGGCTGTTGATGATGATGATGATTTAACTCTGTGTTCTTAGGCAAAAGACGATGTCGAGTCGATTACTATCGGAATCCCAACCGGTAGTGATCGGCTCAACAGACGAAATCGGACTGACTAGGACTAGAATTACGTTTAAAATGTTCACCACCCCCCTACTCCCCCCCCCCCCCTTATTTTCCTCTTCTTCTCCTAATCCAAGAACTATGTAAATAAAAAAAGGTTATAGTAATAACAAAAGTCACGGACCCCGGAGTCTGTGGAGTGTTTAAATTAAATTTAAAAAAAAAAACTGTGTTGTGAACACAGTTTTTTTTTCCACGAACAATCTATATGTGGTACACCAAAAAAACAAATTTTTCACTGGCAATAGAATGAAACTCACGCGGGTGTCCGACGTGCGTCTTGTAGAACGTGACGAGCACGTTGTCCATGGTCTCGGTGACGATCATGTGCGCGGGACACGCCTTGCCCGTCTTGTAGATCTGGCGCTCGGGCGCCGGCCGCTTGCCTTTACCCTGCGAGATGGGAGGAAACAACATGATACATTATTTTTTAAATTTAATTTACGTACTAGTTTACTTACTAGTTTACTTACTTACTAGGAGCGAGAGGTATACCAGCAAAATCTCTCTATAACCTGCTTAAAGACCTTGGCTTGTCCAGAAGTGCAGTAAGTTCTATACTAGAACGAGTATCTAAAGCTGCACTAGTAGGATCATATCGGATTTGGCTGGGCAGGGAGAGAAATACGAGTAGTGAAGGTGAGTGTTGACGTACGTCAATATAAGGGGCCCCTTTTAAACCTACGCCCGAGTCACTAGTCTTGGGGTCTATTCGAGATTTCTCTCTCTCTCACACGATGGACCCGGCACCCGCACGGTGAATCCATGGAATGCTAAGAAGTTCGTCTCTCTATTTATTATCCATTTTAAGCTACCAAGTTTGTGGCGATTTTCAAGACTTTCTTTTCAAGACTGTCTTTTTTGCACTATAGTGTCTTTGCCTATGTACCCCTATTACCCTGTTATAATACTTCTATTGGCACATCTTTAGAGTCCAAAATACCCCAATGCCTAAAGACGAAAGTCTTTGCATGTTGCCAGTGATGGCTTATGGAACCGAGACGTGGTTCTTAACTGTGGGCCTCATAACAAAGCTCAAAGTCACACAGCGAGCTATGGAGAGTTATGCTCGGAGTCTCTTTGCGCGACAGAATCCGTAATGAGGATATTCGCAAAAGAACTAAAGTGGCCGACATAGCTCAAAGAGTAAGCAATCTGAAGTGGCAATGGGCAGGCCACATCGCTCGCAGAACTGACAAGCGATGGGGAAGAAAGGTTTTCGAGTGGCGACCACGAACCGGAAGACGCAGTGTTGGACGGCCTTCCCAGATGGACTAGGACAGCAACCGAAACAAGAAAGGAAACCGCTGGTTGCAGGTTGCGCGGGACCGTTCGTTGTGGAAATCTAGGGGGGAGGCCTATGTTCACCAGTGGACGTCTTGCGGCTGATGATGATGATGATGAATACACCTATTACCTATTGCCCAGCCAAATCCGATATGATCCTACTAGACTTGTTCTAGTATAGAACTTACTGCACTTCTGGAGAATCCAAGGTCTTTAAGCAGGTTATAGAGAGATTTTGCTGGTATACCTCTCGCTCCTACTTCTACAGCGTATAAATTAACTACATAGCCATTTTTAATATTAGTTTAGAATGTTAGTATTTTAGTATAGATGTGTACCAACCTGGTATACGTAGACGCCGGACTGGCTGCACATGTAGTGTGATCGGACCCCCTCTATCGTCTGCTTGCTGGCCGTGGTTTTACGGAAGCGGTACTTCGTTTCTTCCTGGATCGCACTCTTGAATAGCAGGAAATCTGGATGAAAAAAAATAGGTTTTATTTTTCATGTGTAACAATATCAAACAGAAATAAAATTAATACAAAAACAAATATTTTTAAAAACAAGCTTTTATTTATGTCAGCTGGCTTCAAGTAACACAAGAATGCACGTCAAGACTATTCAAACGAGTTGAAATTCGATGGATTTATCTTGTTTAAGGCGGAATTACATTACGAAATTAGTGGCATGAAATTAATTTCGCGACATTAGTTTTAACAACAGTTTCACATGTAATTTAATACTTTCGTAATGCATGCATTAATTTCACGAATGCAAATGAGTTTCGTGCCCTGCGCGATTTTTAGGTGAAATTAGTGTCATGCAACTAATTTCATAGTGTAGATGCGACGTGAAACTAGTGTCGCGAAAGCACCTGTTCTGTGCGGACGTGTGTAGTTTTATCATTGCGCGCGCTTTAAGCGTTAAAAATGGCAAACCAAACATGGAGTACAGATAAAAATATACAATTCATCAATGAATATCAGCGACAAGAGTGTCCCTGGGACCCGAAATAGTTTTTATAGCTCTCAGGATCTTCACCTGCTAATTCAGAGACTAACTTCATTGCACCCAAATGCTTTCTTGTTAACCATCCTCGAATCCACCAACGTCTTTTTTTCTTGATAGTCTTTTTTTAAGTTTATATAGAAGCATTTCTTTAACTACATTGAATATAGCTTTGATGCTGATGGCGCCATGGTTATTGCGATACTGTGGGTTTCACGACACTTTTTATTTCACGAAATTACTTTCGCATATATCGAAACTACTTTCGTGAAACTGATTTCAACATGCATGACACTAATTTCGTAATGTAATTCCGCCTTTAGTTTGCAAAAATGGTCCCAAGTTCACCCGAAGGTTCCTTTCATTTACGAGAAAAATCAGTGTGGTGCGCCAAATTAAGTTTTCAATTCAAACATATGTGTGTTTGTAACCCACCGTCTGCAACCGCTCGACATGCTCCCGCACTCGGTGCGCGTGCAACAGATGTGTGTATGTTCCCCGGCATCACCCACCGTCCATGCTGTGGAACTGCAACCGCTCGACGTGCTCCCTCACTCGGTGCGCGTGCAACAGATGTGTGTATGTTCCCCGGCATCACCCACCGTCCATGCTGTGGAACTGCAACCGCTCGACATGCTCCCTCACTCGGTGCGCGTGCAACAGATGTGTGTATGTTCCCCGGCATCACCCACCGTCCATGCTGTGGAACTGCAACCGCTCGACATGTTCCCGCACTCGGTGCGCGTGCAACAGATGTGTGTATGTTCCCCGGCATCACCCACCGTCCATGCTATGGAACTGCAACCGCTCGACATGCTCCCGCACTCAGTGCGCGTGCAACAGATGTGTGTATGTTCCCCGGCATCACCCACCGTCCATGCTGTGGAACTGCAACCGCTCGACATGCTCCCGCACTCAGTGCGCGTGCAACAGATGTGTGTATGTTCCCCGGCATCACCCACCGTCCATGCTGTGGTACTGCAACCGCTCGACATGCTCCCGCACTCGGTGCGCGTGCAACAGATGTGTGTATGTTCCCCGGCATCACCCACCGTCCATGCTGTGAAACTGCAACCACTCGACGTGCTCTCTCACTCGATGCGCGTGCAACAGATGCGTGTATGTTCCCCGGCATCACCCACCGTCCATGCTGTGGAACTGCAACCGCTCGACATGCTCCCGCACTCGGTGCGCGTGCAACAGATGTGTGTATGTTCCCCGGCATCACCCACCGTCCATGCTGTGAAACTGCAACCGCTCGACGTGCTCCCTCACTCGGTGCGCGTGCAACAGATGTGTGTATGTTCCCCGGCATCACCCGCCGTCCATGCTGTGAAACTGCAACCGCTCGACGTGCTCCCTCACTCGGTGCGCGTGCAACAGATGCGTGTATGTTCCCCGGCATCACCCACCGTCCATGCTGTGAAACTGCAACCGCTCGACGTGCTCCCTCACTCGGTGCGCGTGCAACATATGTGTGTATGTTCCCCGGCATCACCCACCGTCCATGCTGTGAAACTGCAACCGCTCGACGTGCTCCCTCACTCGGTGCGCGTGCAACAGATGCGCGCTGAAGTTAGCCCCGTACGAGACGCGCTCCGAACACAGCGGACAGATAAACGCCTTCCGCTTCTCCACCTGTATGTATTCATTGAGAATGTACACTAATTTTGAATGTTAGCTTTTTGTATACTCCGTTAAAAACAAAGAACGAAAATTAAAATTTTGATTTACCTCCGACTACCTCGGATTTGTAATTTGTACTATGTTCTACTAGTCAAGCCCTTCCATTTGATACCCATATTGAGAGAGTAGTGAAAAAAGAAAATAAATGTGATTCGCCATTTTATGCTGGCGGCCATCTTGGATTTGAAATGTTTCATTGTGGATAGTATTCTACTAGTCAAGCGCTTTCATTTGGTAACCATATTGAAGGAGTGGTGAAAAAAAAAATTTATTCCCCATTTTGTAGTAGCGGCCATCTTGGATTTAAAATTGGTCACAGTGTATACATATAAAGATATCCGAGCGAAACCGGAACGGGCTGTTAGTCTTTTGTAATTCAGATCACCTGCCAGGTTTTTCCACGAATTCTTAGGTAGGTAGATATGGGTTTATAAGTGGTAACATAACTGAACTTAAGACTTTGACTTTGAAAAGCAGACTGTACTAATGCTGGGGCCACACTAACGAGAAATGGCATTAATTATCGGGATAATAGCAGCGTTTTACCTGAAATAAAACGCATATTAAAATACTTACCTAACTGGAAGCTTTATATTGAGATAGCATTTCCGTTTCCGTCGAATTTGTACCCAAATTAGTACTTTTTTAGTGTTTTGTTTCCGGTCCAGTGGCGCCACCTGGTGATTGCGAGTTACTAGCTTTGTGCCTCGCTATCTTAAATCATTGGCTCAATATCGCCAGGCAGAAATTAAAGTGAAAGCTTCCAGTTAGGTAAGTATTTTAATATGCGTTTTATTTCAGGTAAAACGCTGCTATTAAATCACTTGACCGTAACTGGAAGCTTTATATTGAGACCTGTTTGTTTTCGCCTGGTGACGGCACTTAATTTGTATAAAAAAGTATGTCATAATGTTTTGTATGTAGACGTGATGTAGACGCCAATGTGACTTATATAAAATAAAAGTAAACTTAGTAGGACCAAAAATCATTTTTATTAATAATAATGTTTCCTCTGTGTAGCCATTTTATAGCGTAATAATATTATGATCAATGTAACATTATATATATTTTTATATTATAGTAAAAAATTTATAATGATGTTAAGGATTGCAGTAATCAGTCTAATCATTAACAGGTACAAATGATTGAGTAACATTTAGGTGTGATTCGCTTCTGATTATTTCACGTTTATAGAACTTCTGGAATGTACGGATTGCCAATTACCACGCGCCAAGATGTCGTCAATCGAATTATTTTCCAGACAACTTTTGGAGGCTACTGCTGAACGAATGCTCCCTGGGGCATCAACAATACCGGCATCTTTAAGAACCGTTTTCACCCAACCTGCTATCACAGTGCGTGAAGCTGGCTTTACAGTACCCCTGATCGTGATAAAAAGACTATTTGAATTTGCATGTGTACGCCTTTCATTCATCAGCGATATTGTTCTTTCTAACCAAAATATTGCATCAAGGTTTTTATGGTCTCGGTTTTGTAGAAGTTTCCATCCCGATTGCCTATAATTACTATTGTCAGTCTTAGAACCAAACAGAGGCCAAAATATAATATTGTCATTGGATCTCAAACAATGCTCAGAATCATCACATAGCAGTGTAAGATCATGGATCCGTCTCCCAGAACAGAGTTGCAGTATGCCGACATGTTTGGAAAATATTATTAGGGTCTATTACAGAATTAGCCAGAAATGAGCACAACTTGCTTACATCCCAAATCGGTGCTTTGGGTCTAGTTACATTTTTTAAACTAATTGATTTTAGTATGTGCTTTACGAGTACATGTGAGCTTAAAGAACTGGATGTCTCAGCATTACATAAGGTGGAAATAACAGATTTATGCAAGAGTATTGTGTTATATGACAGTTTATAAACTAGGAATAAATCTGACAGAAACTGAGCCAGCTGTGAGCCTGTAGGATTTTCTGGGTTAAAGTGCTTGCTCGTAGCCCAAGCAATCCATCTCTTCCAGGCAACTTCGTAAGTTCTTAAAGTAGAGTTACGCCATGAGTTTTTGAGTAAGGATACTTGATCGGGATTCCAACCTTCTATCGCTTTGGACCACCCCCACACGACATTTCCTCGACTTTCGGCGTATTTAGTCCCGTTGACGTGTCTGTCAGATGCTTCCGGAGTTTGTTCCGTATTATTAGTGTTTTGAACACTCGGGCTTTGTTCTTCTGCGGCATATGGTGGTACAGGGAATATGGCTGTGCTCGGAGTGCATAAAGTATGGCAAGCATCTGCTCTTGGTTGTAGTGCAGGTGTTTCTCCTGCGCTGACCACTTGCTCGAATAATATTGGTCGTTCAATTGTGCTCCCCACGTTAGAGTGGAAGCGACTGTCGCTAGGTAATTCTGCACTGGAGAGTAATGTATTGGTATGGCTTACAGGCAGTTCAGAGGCCACTAATCCAGTTCTTTGAGAACATCTTGTTGCAGAAATTACGTTTTTAGTGACTGGTCTGGTAATGAATTCATGAACATCAGTAAATGACGAAGATTGAGGCACTCTCGAAACACCACAGAATTTGCGAAATTCAGATTCCCAACTATTTTCCGTAGATCCTTCAGAGTTAGCTTTTCTTGGCAAAGAGCTCGAATGATTTTCCATATTAGGAGGGTAGACTTTTCCATTGGTAAAGTTTTGACATTTGGTATGCGGTACATGTCTAATAAGTGGAAAGGTTCGTTCTTCGCGTATTTGTTTAGCATTTTCTGAATGAATAATGAACGGGCTGATCCGTTGCTTTTTGCTACAAGACACTAGGGGAAGGCAAACCGCGGTGACAGTAGCGCCGTTATTAGAATGCCTTGCATTTGCATATTTTGGGTGACAACAGACGTTTCCTCTGAGCGAGGAGTCGGTGTCTGGCTTTTGGCTACCTTTGACCATACAAGTGGAGGTTTTCGATAAAAGAGTATGCGATCCCCTTGAATAAGTTTTAAAAAGACTGTAAGTGCTCCCATGTCTTGTCTTTGATAATAAATAAGCGCTATTTGACCGGCTTGGAATCGATTCTAGTCATTGTTTATGTGGATAGCGTTTGCCTTTAGCATTGTTTGAACCATTTGCTGATCCTTGATAATATCCACGTTTTGGCCGCGAGCCTCTGTGGTGACAAGAACCTCTCTGATTGGTTTGGTTGGACTGAAAGCTTGACCGCCGAGGGCTTGGAAGGTAGTTTGCATGGTTATGTCCACCCTGCGAGGGTGAGTAGTCTTGGGCATGCATTTGCATTTGTAACCCTGGTTCCGTACCATGATATTGAGTTCCATGCGATGGAAATACTGGTCTTTGTGAGCATTGTCCCCGCGAAGGACCTTTATTTGTCCGAGTTTGATTTACTCGACCATGATCGTCAACTTTTGGGGGCCAAAAAGCTTTGCGGACCCCACCGGCTCTTTCTAATGTGGCAGTGAATTTGTCAGAGTCAAACAGATGAGTCGCTGATGGAGGTATTTTATTTAACGTCGCTTTTACCAAAGGATCACGAACACGACTTGTAATGGATTCGCGTCGCATCTCAATACTCTCTGCTCTATGTCCGCAAGCTAATTGTAATAGGTCTGATGAAATCTTATGAAAATTCCCCTTTAGAAATAATTCTTCAATCTTACCACTAATACTATCAAAATCTACCTCATTATTTTTGACCCAGTTAAGAAATTTACTAATACCCTCCTCCAGAGACTCTTTTTGTTTTAATATACAGTATGTAATGGCCGCATAAGATTTGTCCGCGTAAGCAAGATGACGTAAGGTGTCATACATTTTCACCTCTTCGTTTGTTTCCAAGTCTATAAAACCTGGAGTATGATTATATAGCTTTTGTGTTTCAGCATATCTAACTTCTGACCAGGAAGTGTTGCTGAATTGTTGAATATTGTTCAACAACTTTAAATAGTTATCGGGAGTTCTAGGAATAGATGACTCCTTTAACTTTGTACTAATATCAAAGCTTAAATTTGGATTATGATATTCACTACCAGAATTGTTCGACTTCGCGTCACAAATTTCATCATTTGCAAAAAGTGATAATGTATCATGGCAGTCATCATTCTGAGGATTAACAGTAAAAATATGTTTGCGGAGCTCACCCATTTCCTTGACTAACTTGTCAATAGCCTGATCATAATGCCTCGGGCGCTTGTTCCGCTTGTGACGCCGTGAGCTGCGATGCTTTTGGTCTGAACCAGACGAGCTGGATGAGCTACTCGAGCTGGTACTGGAACTGCTAAGGCTGCGCTTACGCGTTCTCTCACTCGGCCCCGGCATATTTAGCTCTTTCAAAGTATTATCATTCATTGCTAGAAACAGACACTATATTAATAACACATAATAAATAGATGTTACCCCGGAAGGTACGAATCTATAAACGAACGGCAAAGCCGTTAAAAACAGTCCAAACTATTCAATAAATGTGGGTACTCACGTGTTAAAGATGTCTTTACCACACTTTATTCGCAGTAACTTTATTTTACTTGCTATATAGGGGCTAAGAGCACGTACTTATGTGGTAAGATTTAGTATATAAGCAGATGACAGCGGTAGAGCGATCAGTCTCTCGCCCAGCGTCACTTGTGTATAATTAACATCAATATAGTCAGCAGTTTATACAGTGACGTGGTTTCATTTCCTCTCCAGTACCAGTAACACCTACAGTGGTGACCCCGACGTGATCTAGCCCGACGTGATCCAGCCCGACGTGATCCAGCCCGACGTGATCCAGCCCGACGTGATCCAGCCCGATGTTTGATCAGTGAGTCAAAGAGAAGATTCAGAAGATTTTGTTGGTGTTACTGCGTTAGTAAATTGTTTTTGAACAATGTTTCCGCACGCTGCACCAGTAAGTGGGCAAGTGGGTCAGCAGGGCATGAAAGACGAGCGAACGAATTCCGCTGATTGTGCCCTGGCCGCTATAGGTGTGTCAACGAGACTTCCAGATTTTTGGGTTGACATGCCGCGGTTATGGTTGGCCCAGTTTGAAGCAGTGATGGCATCGCAGAAACAAGGGGATGGAGGAAAGTTCAACATGGTTATATCAAAATTGGGGAGAGACTCATTCCAGACGCCGGTGAACAACAAGTATACGGCGCTGAAGGACCGACTGCTGCAGGTCTATGATGATAGTGCTGAGCGACAAGAACTTAGCAACAAGAACAAAATTATAGAGAACACCACGTGCTACGACATCGCTGCTGTGTCCGGGAGTAACGAACAGGTACCCCATTTACCTCTCACGGAGCTAGTCAAGCAGATCAGGAAGCTGGAGTTAGAAGTAGCTTCACTACGCAGTAAGGTTCAAGGCAAAGAACGCGGAAGAAGCCGAAGCAGCCAAAAATGGAGCGAAAATAGGACTGGTTCGCGGAAAAAAAGGGCACCAGGTGATCCAGAGTGGCTGTGCAGATCCCATTTCCGGTTTAAGAAAATTGCTATGCGATGTTAAACAGCCGATAATTGGAGCCGATTGTTCAAGGAATTTTAAGCTGACGGTAGAAAATTAGTACAGAGGATATAGAAAAATAGCAATTATTACGCGTTTGGTATTTTAGAAATTACGAGATTGACCTTTGGGTTATGAAATGCAGCGCAGACGTTTCAAAGATTTATAAACACGAACGTTTTAGCTGGCATAGAACAAATACATAATGGGGTCAATGGCAGCGGTAATAATGCCGAGCAATCAGTTTTGCTTGGATACTTAGATAACATAATAAATTGGCTCGAGAAATGCAACCTGGCGTAAAGAGCATTTGCGTAGGTTATTTGAGCGTTTACAGATATATTACATGGAAGTTGAAATAGGTAAATGTATGTTGAGAAAAGTAAAATAGATTTTTTATGTTACGAAGTCTCGGAAAATGGAATAAGTCCTTTGCCTGACAAAGTCAAGGTTATTCAGGACTATCTCAAACCGGAGACAGTAGAGTAGTTACGCAGGTTTTTGGGTATGTTTAATTTTTATAGAGCATGCATACCAAACGCTGCAAGAGTATAGAGAATTTTTGATAGATATTGACAGACAATGTGCAAAGAAAAGGGACAATATGGGCTAAAGAGGCAATTAGAGCGTTGGAAAAATGCTGCCAAGTAATCGGACCCGGGTCCAGGGGCAAGGTTAACCCTTATGACAGACGCGTCAGACATTAGTATAGGCGCGGTATTGCACAGAAGGAAAAGAGTCTTTGGAGAACCCTCGATTATTTTTGCAAAGAATCCCTCGGAATCCCAGGAAAAGTACTGTGTATACGACAAGGAACTTCTGGTGATTTATTCGGGTATTGCAAAGATAGATGTGTATTGTTTATTTAAGAGATTGTATTGTGAGTGACATACGTCACGTAATATAAATCAATAGTCATTAGTGCAAACTAGAACGCTGAGTTAGCAAAGCGGTTCGAAGTCAATATGCCAAGGTTAGCACGGAATTAAAAATGTGCCGAACAAGCGGAAGAGACATGACTGTGACAAGTTGAACGTAATTTTATAGTGTAAACAATTTGTGATATAAGTAGATATGTTTTTTTTTTGGGTTGTTATCTTATGTTATTAGCTTATGTTTTTCTCCTTTTTTAAGAAAGGGGTGTATATAGGGGCTAAGAGCACGTACTTATGTGGTAAGATTTAGTATATAAGCAGATGACAGCGGTAGAGCGATCAGTCTCTCGCCCAGCGTCACTTGTGTATAATTAACATCAATATAGTCAGCAGTTTATACAGTGACGTGGTTTCATTTCCTCTCCAGTACCAGTAACACCTACATATTCTATTATTAATATATTTACAATAGAAAATGACTATAGAGATACATAATATGCACATATAATATGATACATAAGACATATAATATGCAACTTGAGCAGAAGAGGAATAGCTGCGCACAAGTTGCTTCGACGAAAATTTTAACGCCAATGATTTAAGATAGCGAGGCACAAAGCTAGTAACTCGCAATCACCAGGTGGCGCCACTGGACCGGAAACAAAACACTAAAAAAGTACTAATTTGGGTACAAATTCGACGGAAACGGAAATGCTATCTCAATATAAAGCTTCCAGTTACGGTCAAGTGATTTAATGGACGTTAACCGTAGGTATAAAATACACCTAATAGATATAAACCGTAGGTGTAAAAATACACCTACGGTTAACGTCCATTATCGCGATAATTAATGCCATTTCTCGTTAGTGTGGCCCCAGCATAAGAAATATAGTGCACTTTTTGACTTTGGGTGAGCTCCCCGCCAGAAACTCTGAGGTCAGCCCTGAGTGTCGCTTCTCCATCTCGCTCCACTCAGGACATCCCTTGAGCTTCTGGTTCCAGCATTTTTTTATACACTCTAGGGGCAGTAGCGACAAGATTAGGTGGAGTCGGCGAGTCGGGGTGCTTCGAGTCGGATCTAGGTCCTATGTAATCTGAATCTATATTTAGTAGCACAACAAATAAATAAAAATGCCTAAAGACTATTACGCGTCTCATCAATATGCCTAAAGACTATTATGCGTCTCATCAATAGTCGAATTGAATGTAGTACATTAATTATTATGCTTAAAACACATTATGCCAAAAAACTATTATGCAAAAGTTACATTATGACACTATATTATGCTACATTCATTATGACAAAGTAAATTAGGAAAAAAATATGCGTTTTAAATGCCACCTGATAGATTTACCCAAAATTTGGTGCCAGATCTGAGAATAGTGTTACCTCTAGTCCGTGCGCTTTCCACAAGTGTTTGTTGAGGATCTGTTTCTGGCTAAAGTCCCTGCTACACATGTGGCACTTTTTGCGTTCGCGCTGCACGAACTTCGGCGTCTGTTCCGTGCACAGCTTCACTGTGGAAACAACATTTATCTGTACTACCACATTGTTACAACTCAAATGTTGCGTCGAGGTGCCCTTTAGCTTTCTTTCATTTACGAACGTGACGTTTGAGCTCAATTCACAGCCTACGAAAAATCTGTCTGAAATGCGCCAAAAGAAGTTATCACTTTAAACAACAACATTAAAAAAACGATTTACCTCCCACTTATTTGATTCCCATATTGACGGAGTACTGAAAAAAATAAATGTATTTCGCTAATTTGTGGTGGCAGCCATCTTGGATTTGAAATTTTCATTCTTTCTTTCTTTTTCATTTGATACCCTTATTGAGGAAGGTTGTGAAAAAATATTTTGCCCGACATTTTGTGGAGGCGGTCATTTTGAATCGATATTAACCAAACATAGCCAAGAACCACCGCACGGAAATCAATCTTAAAAAAAAACCCCGCATCGAAATCGGTCCATCTGTTTGAGCTCTACGGTGCCATAGACAGACATTGCCGTCAAACTTACAACACCCCTTTTTTTGGACGGGGTTTAAAAAATAACCATCAAAATCGATTAAACAATTAGCGGCGCTATCGCGTAACACATAACACACACAAAAAAAAAAAAAATTGGCAGTCATAGGAACTGCCGAAAGAAGTGAAAACGTATAACTCAGGATTTGATAGCTTACTTTGGAAACTACACGGGTGTAACCGGAGGGTGTGGCCTGGGCATCATGGCATGACTATCTAGAAATGCGTCAGCATTTCCCACTGGTTGACGCATTTCTATATGGCCATGCCATGATGGGCAGGTCACGCCCTTTTGGCATTTCCTATTGGCTGACGCATTTCTACTTGGCCAATGGCTATGGTCCCGAGTTTACCCGAAGATTTCTTTTATCATACCCGAGCGTGACAGCAGAATTCAATTCACAGCCCACGAAAAATCTGTCTAGGCGCGCGCCAAAAGAAGTTTTCACTTCAAAAATACAACCAAATTGAGAACCTCCTTTTGTGAAGCCGGTTAAAAAATAAATCTAGTACTCACATCCATGTTTCATCCGTAGATGCGTGAAGCATGCCTTCTTGCTGACATAGACGTTGTCGCAGAAATGGCACTGGTACTTGCGGTTGTCTGCTTCGGGCTTGGCTGAGTGACACCTAAGATGGAGGGGGAGTAGGTTAGGAGGGGGGATGATCTAGAGGAGGTTGGATAGGGCAAACAAGTATGTATTAAATAAAATAATATATTACAGAAAAAAATTTTTTTTGAAGATTAACTTTCGAGTCATAATTTATTGAAAACCAAATTCGAAATAGCCGATTTCTCTTCTAGAATATAGACTTGTAAGTTATAAATAAAGCTCTTAGTTGAGAAGCAAAACGTGATATAATATTTTAGATATCCGGGCGATGAGCGCAGTGCAGTGCTAATGATTTGGACTCTTCATGTTCCAATAGCTGCGTGTCACTGTGTTGTTATGTGGCAGGTATGTTGCTTACCATCAGGCATATTATGTCCTGCTCGTCTAGTCACTCTATACTATGAAAAAAAAACTTGCAAGTAGAGGTCATAATTGAGGAGCAAAATGTGATTTCACCGATTCCTCATCTACAAGATGTATGTAAATATCATATCTTATCATTTTCAAATTTTTTTTTTTTATTTTGTGACATAATAACTTGACATTTTAATCATTTTCTAATAAACAATTCTAATTTACTATGATGAACTGAATGTTAAGTGTAATCGGCATTGTAACGGTACTTATTGTGACAATTTAACATTAACCTCGGATTTGTAATCTGTACGACATTCTACTAGTCAAACCCTTTCATTTGATACCCATATTGAGGTAATACTGAAAAAAGAAATGTATTTCGCCATTTTATGGTGGTGGCCATCTTGGATTTGAAATTTGTCATCCAGACGGGTTCTCTATTTTTTTCAATTCTTTTTTTTTATATCTATTTCTTGAAGTTTTTTATCTGTAGGTATCTAATTATATTTAGTATTTAAACCGAGCAAAGCTCGGTCACCCAGGTACTAGTATATAATATTTTACAAGTCAAGCCTTTTCGTTTGAAACCCATATTGAGGTAGTAGTGAAAAAAATAATGTAATTCGCCATTTGTGGTGGCGGTCATCTTGAATCGATATTAACCAAACATAGCTAAAAACCACCGCACGGAATTAAACTTCAGATAAAAAAAAACAATCGAAATCGGTCCATCCGCTCTACGGTGCCACAGACAGACATCGACTTCAAACTTATAACACCCCACACACACCACCACAAATATACTATACCACAATTTTTTGGTTGGGGTTAAAAATACAAATATTTGAGGAACAAGATATGATTTAGCCGATTTCTCTTATAGAAGATGAACTTGTAAGTAAAGGTCATACCGGTCTATGTGTTGGTCGAGATGTTCCACAGAGAGACCACAGACGTGGCATTCTTGCATCCGGGGAGGATCAATGAGCGGCTCTTCCGGCTCCTCTTCTGGAATATACAATACGAAAACACTTTATGGTGAAACATTGATTTAATAAATATATATATGTAGTGTCTTAATTTCAATTAATTTTGTAGTAAAGAGTTGATTAATGAATCTGTTAGAGGATCACGAATATCATTTAGAGTAATTAACACAAATCATTGTACTTTTACTTTGGCCAGGAATTAAGGGAATATTTACTATCAATAAATAATTTATTAAAATAATAATTTGTGGGTTCTGGGGAACATTCCCAATTGCCCTATGCCACCCACCGCGTCGCAGGTTGCGGATAGCGAAACGGCCTTCAGATATGTAGGCTAGCTGCTTTTGCAGTCGCGGACAGCAGGGCGGTCCATCTGGAGGGGTGCTGGTAAATACTCATGGCGGAGATTTCTCTATAAAATAGCACTAAACCCAATGAAAGTGGACGACAGTGGCGAGTATGAGCCGCCACTCTAATGAAAGCTCGGACCCGGGGAGACCAGCCTCGTCAGCAATGGACTGCAACTGGACTAGGAGACACTTACTCCGAAATTAAAAGTAGCTGCTGCCTTGCGGTTAGATGTTGGATCATCAAAGGCTAGGGCATCAACCCAAAATCATGATGTGTGGTGCCTTGGGGAAGCGGTGCACTATTCACCCAACCATCGTAATGAAATGAGTGTTAATATTGAGAAAGTTTTGCCTTGCGATCCGGCTAGCCCCCGGCGCTTACAGGTTACCGGGCCTGTAAGTGAGAAATTGATTACCGAAGACTGTAAGAGGGTGGGTACCCAGGCCCCCTTACCAGTAAATGTTACTGGTCTTAAAGAAAGTAATAAAAAGCTGATGCAACAAGCCTTCCACCCAGGTCTATTTCTGGTTAGACCCAGAAGTGCTTCATTAAGCTCCGTAGCAGATACCAGAATTCAACATCTCCAGGACCCCAATACAATGAGTATAGACTTGGACAGTGACAAAGAAACAGTCAATCCACCCGCTTGGCAGAGAGCACCTACACTTCGAAAAGCTAAAAGGAAGAAGCCGTCATCTCCATCCCCAGATAGAATCATGGCTACAAACCGATTCAACGGACTCCCTGTTGATCAGGAAGAAGATACAATGAGAGATGATGCTCCCAAAAAAGTCCCTAAACCACCAGCTATATTCCTATATGGAGTGGAAGACATAACAAAGCTGACTGATATACTTGTAACCGTTGTCGATGAAAGCGAATTCACATACAAAGTCGTAAATAAAACTCAGCTGCGTATAAACTGTTCCAAGGTAGAGTCGTATAAGACTGTCATGGAGACCATCAGGAAAATGGACTTATTGGAAACACTTTTAACAGAAAGGATAAAAGACCATACAGAGTAGTGATTAAAAACCTTCATTACTCAACTCCTATAAGCGAATTTAAACATGCCATTGAGGATACAGGAAATACAGTCATAGGGGAAATAATAAATGCAAAGTATGGCCCAGAAAAAAAACCCACATCTACATTCTTTGCAACAGTGCAACAAGGTCCAAACAATAAAAATGTGAAGGGCATCAGGTACATAAACCACCAATCGATCACCATAGAAGAACCAAGAAAGCGCAACTCCATTGTCCAATGCCAAAGGTGCCAGCAATATGGTCACTCTAAAAATTACTGCATGAGACCTTATCGCTGTGTGAAATGTGCTGAAGCTCACAAAACATCAGAGTGTCCAAAAACTGATCGGAGCACACCCGCCAAATGCGCATTGTGCCTTGGTGCCCATCCTGCGAACTTCAAAGGATGTGAAGTCTATAGAGAAATTGCGGCCAGAAAAAATAATAAAAAAACACACCTTAGAGGTAGAGGGAACACCAGACAAGCTGCTGACAATAATGACCATCAGTTGCCACAACCGCTCAATATGGTAGTCGAAACAAAGGAGCAACCACCTCATAAGTCAACTACTGACAAAGAAAGACCAAACCAACATGCTAAAAAGAGAGCAGGATATGCTGATGTCACTAAAGGAAATGCAAACTCAGAAAATTCACAGCTTCCAAGGCTAAATACAACAGCAGAAGATATGCTTCTCAAACAAGCTGAAAAGTTTGATTTAATACTACAACAAATGAGTATACTGATAAATCTCATAACAACCCTAGTTACCAAAATGACAAAATGACTTCCCTCAAGATAGTGACGTGGAACCTAGACGGCCTATCACCCAATCTAGGAGAGGTAGAACTACTATTAAACACTCACAACATAGACATATTACTTGTGTCTGAATCTCATCTTACTGATAATAAAACTCTTACTATACGTAATTATAATATTTACACCGTCAACCACCCAGACGGCACTGCACATGCAGGTGCAGCCCTAATAATAAAGTCAAGTGTTAAACATTATGAACAGCCGCAGTTTAAGAAAGCCCACATACAAGCTGCAACTGTCGCAATAGAAGATCGGAATGGTATGTATAATGTATCCGCAATATACTGCCCTCCAAAGCACAGTATAAAACAGGAACATTACGAAGAGCTATTTAATACACTCGGGAAGCGCTTTATAGTTGGGGGTGACTGGAATGCCAAACACGTCCACTGGGCTTCTAGACTAACCAACACAAGAGGAAGAGAGCTCAAGAAAGCCATCGACAGAAATAACCTCACTACTTTATCAACGACAGACCCGACCAACTGGCCTACGGACCCCAAGCGACTCCCGGACGTCATAGACTTCTTCATAACTAAGGGACTCTCCAGACTTTCGTATGACATACAAACATGTTTAGATTCGGACACCAATCATGTTCCAGTAATACTAACCATCGGTGCTACTGCTCTGAAAATGGAAAGCAATTCCAAACTATACAATAAGCACACTGACTGGAACGCATATCGGGAACTTGTGCACGATAAAATTAAGCTAAAGATTGGTCTCAAGACTGAGACAGACATCGATGATGCGGTACGACATTTAACTTCAGTCATCCAAGAAAGCTGCTGGATGACCACACCTGAAGCTATCAACCGTCCCCCACAAAGTAAAACGTATTCCGAAACCATACGTCAAAAAATATGTGAAAAAAGGAGACTCCGCAGAATTTGGCACACAAGTAGACACACTAGTGACAAAACGCTATTGAATAAGGCGGCTCGAGAACTGAAGGAACTCATCTCTGAAGCAAATAATACTGCCTTAGATACGTACCTGGAAGGATTAACAGCCACAAAGGCAACCAACTACTCACTGTGGAAAGCCTGTAAAAATTTTGATCGCCCCTTGTATCAAAAGCCACCTCTGCGCACTTCTAACGGCAATTGGATAAGAACCAGTCAGGAAAAATCTGAGGCCTTTGCGAAACATCTAAGCCATGTGTTCAAACCAAATGAACCTGGACCAGATGCAGATGAATCACAGATAGACACAAGGCTCAATCAAGACCTTCAACTCGACCTACCTCTAAAACTTGTAAAGTCCAAAGAGATCCACAAATACATTAAAGGCTTGCAGAATAACAAAGCACCAGGGTATGATCTCATAGACAAGAAGGTACTTGAAGAGTCACCTCGGAAAGTGATCGTGCTTCTTACCATGATATTCAATGCTGTCCTAAGGGTTGGATACTTCCCCGATCTCTGGAAAGTATCACAAGTTATCATGATACACAAGCCTGGTAAATCCATACATGATATCACATCATACAGACCTATAAGCCTTCTGCCGATAATGTCCAAGTTGCTAGAAAAAACTTTGCTGCACAGAATGTTGCATGCATTAAATGAAGAGTCGATTATACCAGACCACCAATTTGGATTCAGGAAAGAACATGCTACCATAGAACAGGTTCATAGAGTGTGCAAGACAATAAGAAAATCTTTCGAAAAAAAAGAATACTGCTCAGCTGTGTTCCTTGATATACAACAAGCCTTCGACAAAGTTTGGCACAAGGGCTTGCTGTACAAAATAAAGTCTAAACTACCCCACACATTCTATAGTGTCTTAAAGTCATACATATCCGACAGAGTATTCCAAGTGAGAGAAGGTGATTGTACATCAGCATTTTTTGAAATCTCTGCAGGAGTGCCACAGGGCTCTGTACTTGGACCAATCCTGTACATACTCTTCACATATGACCTACCGCAGAGCCCGGAAGTTACAGTTGCTACATTCGCAGACGACACGGCTATTCTCGCCTCAGACAAATGTGCAATGCAAGCTTCCCTGATACTACAAAAAATTCTGAAAGAAATCGAAGAATGGTTAGTGAAATGGAGAATTTCTGCTAGTGTAACCAAGTCAGTGCACGCAACATTCACGCTCCGGAAGGAAGATTGTGCTCCAGTAACCCTAAATGGCACTCAACTACCCCACCAAAAAGTATTTGGGCATGCACCTAGACCGTCGCCTTACTTGGAAGAAACACATCGAAACAAAAAGAGATGAAGTAAACCTAAGATACAAAAGCCTTTATTGGCTGCTGGGAAAGCACTCCAAACTGCCTCTCGAAAGCAAGATACATGTGTACAGTACAGTGCTAAAACCAATTTGGACATATGGCATTCAACTGTGGGGAACGGCAAGCGCCTCAAACGTATTGAAAATCCAACGGGCACAAAACAGCATTCTAAGGCAAACGACGAACGCGCCTTGGTTTCTTAGAACAACAGAGGTCCATGAAGTATTAAATGTGCCTATGGTTAAACAAGAGATAGAACGCCATAGTGCTAACTATAACCTGCGACTGCAAAAGCACCCGAATAAACTTGCGGGTCGACTTACTGTCCCTGAAACCATTCGTCGACTCAAAAAGCGACGGGACATGTATGATTGTTAACACAATAGAGTAAAAGAAAGGGCAAACTCCACTGGGAGTGGGACCCTCAACGCCACGAAACAATCACCTAATCTGTTTATAGTAAAAAAAAAAAATATTAAAAAAAAAAAAAAAAAATTAAAATTATAAAAAAAAAAAAAAAAAATTATTTTCTTCGAAAAACAAACAACTGGCTTTAGTTTAAAATTAAATTCAAACACTTTTGAATTTACTGAATTTCATCAGCAGCCATCACTGTAATCATCATGAAAGTAATTTTAGTTTTTTGTTAATATTTCAAAAAGCACCACACCAATTTTGATAAAATTTAATAGGACCACCTCTGAACCATAATCCAAACAAAAACAAAAAGAGCAATTGAAAGTGCGCAATGTGGGCTATCATGTAACAACATTAAAAAAACATACAACTCAATATAAGATTAAATCCTTTATCGAAATTGTTTAAAAAGCTTGGACTTGATAGATTTAATCAAATGGATATGTACCTTCATTTTCATTCTCTTCAAATTCAGCTTCGGACTCTTTCTTGTCAACCTTTTCTTGTTTTTCATCTGGTACTTCGCCCTTGGTGATGGCATCTTCTTCTTCTAAAATCTTTTCATCCAGGTACTCTTCATCTGAAAGGAAGAAAGAATACTCTTTCATCATCATCATCAGCCGAAAGACGTCCACTGCCGAACATAGGCCCCTAGGTTTCTAGACACTACCTAGAATACTCTTTACTGCACTTATAGACTACAGGCCCGTGAACAAAATGTATGGGTCCTAGGTACCACCAGGAGACGTTATGTAGGATGACAGAATAACAGATTAATATGGTATGCTATTGAAACTTTTTCTAATCCATTATTCCGCAGTATCATACAAAAATAATGCATAATAATAATTGCAACTCTCCCTCTTCACCTGCCCTCAGTTGGGACAGCTTACAAATGCCTGAATCTTGTTATTTTATACCCTTCAATCATCCTACATACATTTTATTCACGGGCCTGTAGTCTACTAGCATAAAGTAGCAATTTGCAACCCAAGATTATTCGACATAAACTTTTTCACCAGTAACAGTCGAGTGTCGTCGAAATCGAATTCGTGGAAATAACGGAATTTTACTCCATTAAGGAGATTAATGAGGTAGAAGAGTACAGATATTCTAGAACAGACGCCTCATAAGATATCACTCAGCCAAAAACGCGCAAGTATCACTCCGACGCTACGTTGCTAGATCAGCAGGTCGAGGCGCACGCAATCATGTCAACGTTGGGAAGAGTGAGCTCACTCTTTCCGTTCTAGTCGGTTGCAGGACGCGGTGGTCGCCGGACGTTTTTACCAGTCATTATTCGTTGTCAAACCAAAATAAGTAGAACCACAGCAAATCTAGCCACTAGCGATTATATGCGTCAAGTAGATTGGTTGTTTGTAAACCACTTACGATACACAGAGACGCAGTTTATTAATAATAAACTGTTATTACCAATTACAAGGTGCTCAGGACACATCTCTTGATTTATATTGATGATTGTGTGCACTAAAGTTTAGGTACTTAAATAAGTTTTCACTTCAAAGAAATTAATACCGTTGTACATGCCTCACACAACACTATAAAGCCCGAAACCACCGAAACTAAGAATCTATAAGCGAATAAAAGTATCTATTTATATATAAAAGCGAAAGGTAACTCATCAAGGAATCTCAGAAACTACAAATGCTAGGAATCTGAAATTTTACATGAAGGTTTCTTTTAGCACGTGGGCACTCGATAAGACGGGATTTTGCGAAATTCAACCCCTTAGAGGGTGAAACGAGGGATGAACGGTTGTATGAACATTCGTATATTACAAAGTTATCAAATTTTGTATCTAGACACTTGACACGAAGCAATTAAATGTTTGTTTTATCAATTTTGTAATTTCGAACTGTACGGGTTAAATTGGGGTTGAAATGGGGGATAAACGTCAATATGGAAGTTCCCAACCTTTGAAGATAAAACCATGAAACTCTATATAACGGGCCTTTACACGAAGCAAATAAATGATTGTTCTAGCAATTTTGTAATCTCAAACTGTATGGGGATGAAATTGAGAGTTGAAATAAGGGACAAATATCTCTTACGCTTTCACACCTAAACAACTGAACCGATTTTGTTGAAATTGTATAAAATTGTTTCATTAAAAGCTGTTTTTAGTAACCGTAAATGTGTCTGGGTATACAGATAGGTACTGCCTGAGTTACCTTAGCATTTATTTCGCGCGGACGAAGTCGCGGGTTACCGCTAGTATCTTATATTATGGATATCAGATAGTTGAAACAATCCTTATATAACTATGAACACGCACTTACCCTACAGTATATCAAAACTCATCATAGTTGTCTTGGGAGAGAATTGAACTGAAATCAAACGACTTATGGCTTCGTAGCCTAGACTCAATTTATAATTCGGACATACAAAATTTATTGTGAATTTTGACATTAATTTAAAAACACCTTGACAAATATGCCTATTTTTATTGTATAATATTTATTAAAATAATTTTAAGTTCTTGTATGCAAATTAATGTAATTAATGTTTTTGCATGCCGAAAGGCAGAATGTGGAGCTCTTGTGTCTGTACCTGTAAATATACATATGCGCAAATAAAGAAATTTTTAGTTTATTTATTTCTTTACTCAATGCCAACTAAACCAAGAGGTCAATCAGAAAATGCACTAGGTCATTTTTTAAATCCGATAAATTAAATTTGATACACATGGACTATTCCAGTCTATAATCTGTGTTTCATATTTAAGCCCAATCTGTTCATATGTTATGATGTGATTGAGCCACAAATGTTCATACATTGTCATTTATAATGTCAGTAAAATAGTGTTGCGAGATGAGACTAGCAGGACATGTGCCTGATGGTAAGGACCACACCTCCTCATAGCAGCACAGTTCCGCAGCTATTGGAACAAGTAGAGTCCAAATAATTACCGCAGTGCGGGGTACTTGTCACCCAAAGGTAGGATGATTTATTTCTGTCTGTAATTTTCCAGGAAACACAGCCATTCAAACCGGAACACATGTTTGCATGTGTGCAATGTTTGCGCATTCCTGCTTGGTGGTAGAATAACTGGCAAAGATGTCGTCCTACTACTACAATTAGTTTTTTTTTTTAACTTAATTTACACGGTCCACAAACTCCGGGGTCCGTGACCTTTATCATTATAATGTACCTTTTTTTAACTACAATTAGTACAACATGTGTAAATAATAATTCTACTTTATCAAATAACCTGTTCCATCTGTACTAATATATTAAAAAGTTATAGTTTGTGAAAACAGTTTAGACAAATGGTTAAAGACGGATGTAATACGACATAGGTATAGATCCCAAGTAAAAACGCTTTAATGCTATCTTAGTGGACGTATCCGCTAATGAAACTGTTTTCATAAAGAAATCTATAAGAAAACCTGAGATATATTTACAAACTTTAATAAGTTTAATAGTTACCTTGTGACAATGCCTCCTTGAGCATTTTAATGCTCTTGCCAGTTCGTTCTTTGAAGGCAACAGCTTTCTCCAGCTGTTCCGCACATTCCGAGCACAGGTATTTCACGTTTGTTGGTACCTAAAACAATCAGGACTTTCCCTAAAATACTCATAATACCAATATATTGCTTATTACCAACCTGTCAAATGTATTTTATTTTATAGTATGAAAACTGTCAAAAATGTAGTTGAAGTAAAATGTCTACAAATTTATATAAATAAGTGATACCTTTAAGGAAAGTCACAAGAGGAAAATCAATTTTAAAACTCGTCTTTTTGGTAAGCTAATTAAGCCAAAGGCAAATAATACTCCTTTGCCTTGGCCAAATGGAGAGAAAGTACGGAAATTATGATGATCGAAGTGATAAGAAATAGTAATAAAATAATTTAATTTACAAATATAATTGTTTCGTATAGTAAAAAAGTAGCTTCAGAGAATTTAAAGAGTCGATCACCAAACTTTTGAGTAATTCCTTTTTGCCATAAGTAACATTTTCATTACCTTGATACCCAAGCAGGTTTCAAACATGTTGGCGTAGGCTTCTCCATTTTCTTCGTATAAAGCAAATAGGTCGTACAAATCTGTAGCGCTCATGCAGCTGATACAACCTAGAAATTTATCCTCCTCCATCATTTTCAAAGCAAATAGTTTGATTCCCGTTTCTCACTTTACGAAAGAGGCAAGGCCATTTTAGATTTTTCAAATTTTGTTTTGACAATAGACGATCGCGCTTATTTTCACTTTTTCGGTAACTTCCGGTATTACCATCCACAAAAAAAATGACAGTTATAGGAACTGCCGATAGACGGAAAAACTCAGAATTTGATAGCTTACCTTGGAAACCACACGGGTGATATAAGCGATGCGCGATGGCGAGAGGTTTTTTTCGATTGTTTCGATTGTCGAGTGCCTCGATGGTTCTCGATTGTTTCGACTTGGACTCAAGTCAGACTCGGTCTGTTATTGCGACGGCCGCATGAAGCGTTCATTCGATAGTTGTTTCGACTTGGACTCGAGTCCAAGTCTAATTCGGTCTGTTATTGCGACTGGCGCATGGAGCGTTCATTTCATTCGCTAATTGTTCCGCGATGGTTTGACTTGCGTTGTGATTGTGAAACCAAACTAATCCTTTCAATAAGATCAATCGAAAATAATCAATCCGTGACGAGAAAATGCAAAATTGCTAGAATAAACATTTATTTGCTTCGTTTCAAGTGTCTAGATACGAAGTTTCATGGTTTTATCTTCAACAATTACGAACTTCCATATTTTATAAACTTTTGTCCCCCATTTCAACCCTCATTTCATCCCCGTGCAGTTAGAAATTACAAAATTGATAGAAAAACATTCGTTTGCTTCGTGTGAAGTGTCTATAAACAGCCTTTCAAGGTTTTATCTTCCAACGGTTGGGAACTTTCATGTTGACATTCATCTCTCATTTCAACCCCAATTTTACACCCATACAGTTCGAAATTGCGAAACTGATCGAACAAACATTCGTTTGCTTCGTGTCAAGTGTCTATATATTTATAGAGTTTCATGGGTTAATCTTCAACTGTTGGGAACTTTCATGTTGACATTCATCCCCCGTTTCAACCCCAATTTCACCCCCGTACAGTTCGAAATTACAAAATTGATAGAACAAACATTTAATTGCTTCATGTCAAGTGTCTAGATACGAAATTTGATAACTTTGAAAATGACGAATTTTCATACAATCGTTCATCCCTTGTTTCACCCTCTTACGGGTTGAATTTCGCAAAACCCCGTCTTAGCGAGCGTCTACGTACTAAAAAGGACTTCCATGCAAAATTTCAGATCCCTAGTATTTGTAGTTTCTGAGATTCCTTGATGAGTGACCTTTCGCTTTTATATATGTAGATTAATACAAAATAAACATGAACCTTAAGTCTAAACCGTTAAAGTTGTTCTTAAAATATATTTTGCCAATGGGTGCGTGAAGGTGTGGTGACAGGCAAAATTCACACTTGTTTTTCTTGTGTCGAAAGTGAAAGAACTTAATATGGCAATATTATTTATAGTGATGCTCGTTTCCGGTGCCAAAATCGATTGAATGCACGAATAAAAAAAAAACAAAATTCTATTCATGTCACGTAACACGACACGACACTTTTAACTTCAACGTCATATTACGGGTTATGTCACCTTCATTTACAGGCTATCTATTTTTGCTTTCTCTTTCTTTCCTGTGCCGAACGAGTGAGACAGCTTACAAACAAAATCATCTGTTCAAAGTACAAAAGGGATTTTTCTCTCACTTTGTTTTGTTAGTTTTGCTGTTGTCATCGCTCGTGTAAATAAAAATAAAGCAATTTATATCCCGCGATCGCTAAGATTGCATTTAGTGTGCGGAAAGATCACAAATGGCTGGGGTTTTCGCCTGGGGGCAATGAACTTTCAATGTACAAATTACGTACGATGTAAGAGCATAAGTTTCCTTTCACGCAGTGTTAATTATTTAATAAATTAATTAAAATGAAGTTTAAAATAAACAAAGAACTTCTTCCGATCAAGGCGCATTTCTTCTTCTTCTTTGCCGGTAAGTGTATTTTACCTATGTATAAGTGTTCATATATAATTGAATTAAGAACATTTGTTTTGAAATGTCTTAACTGCTTATTTTTTTATTTAAATTTATTGACCTAGATACCTACTTGCATAAAATACAGATTTATCCTTTCTCTTGTGACATTTACTGTTACAATTGATTTCCGCTGTAGATAATTATCGTGTCCGTTATCAAGTACCTAGGTATGAACATAAATTCTAAAATATTATTAAGTTTCCCTAATTTCATTTGAAATGGGAACATATTTTTGAAATTTAGCTGCTAGGTGAAAAGGAATGTAAGTAAAACTTTATTTAGATATAACTAAGTGTTTTATGAGTTCAATGCTATTAGGTAACTAACTATTTAAAATCAACAACACTAATTATTGACATTCTTACAATGTTATAAAGAAGGTCAAGTCCTAGTGATAACTATTTTAAACACGAAAGTTTATAATACCTATCTACATGATGCATGTTTGTATACATCTGTGTTTGTAGGTAAGTAGGTATGTTTGTTTTTACTATTTCATGCTAAAACTATTTTTAGTAGAAAAAAGAGATTTGGTAGAGATAGATAAATAGTAGTCTTAAGTTACGGAAGGTCTAGTCGGGAGAACGGCGCCTATCGATCATGCTCACCACTGTGTTTTCGAAGTCATATGCGTAATACCGTTAACTTAAAAACGATAAAGGAAAACATATTGAGGAAACCGACATGTACCGTTGTTTTATGACTTATAACCGGAAGATTTTATAGGCACAGGAACTACGCGGGTAAAACCGTGAGGCAATAGTAGTAGTAAAACAACTTTCATCTCAAAATCATATCAATAACTCATTAGTTAAATAAGAGTTTAATCATGAAAGTCAAGATAAATAAAAATATTTAAAGAATGATTCACTATGGACAGAACAACGTATATTCTATTAAACAATAATTTATTTATGAGTCTGAGATAACCCTTCCATCTCCTGTAGGCACGTATGTATATAAATGCTATTATTTTTATGGACTCGACATCACGAGAGGTGTTCATGCGTTCAACCTCCATGGCGTTCCACCTTTGGTCTATGATGCATATTATGGCGGTTATGGCGGGAACGCTTTCGCATTCTTCCGCAAACCTGCCGCGGCCTGCCCGTTTTTGGTCCCACCTCAGTGGTAACGCCCCGTCACTGGTGGACCTGGGTACTGATTCTGAACGGCTCAAATTCGGAATGACAGTGCTTGTCTCAGTCATTCTAAACGGCAGGTCTACCTAACTTTAAATTTTTCTGCTGCTCAGACCAACAGAATCCTAAAAGTTCTGCGATGCTTTCATTTGTAAAGTCATCAAAGCAAACAACTACGACTGCTTTCCGTATGAAACGGACAAAGGGACTGAAAGCAGTTGTACTTGTCTGCTTTCGTCAGCGAAAGCCGAAAGCAGAAAGCAGGAGAGTAGGCGGTAGTCCTGCGGATAATACAAACACGGAAGGCTTTGATTCCGGGTCGACATCAATCCGACTGGGTTCAGAATCATTACGCTGAACCCAAGGCACGCTATGATCAACTCTGTGGCTAGCCCATTGGGTGCCAGAAATCCTTAGACATCTGGATATCCTTGGTACCCCGCAACGGGTCAGATGGACGCTGTCGTCGCCAACCACCATCCGGCTGCAAAAGGAGAGTAGCGAATTTATATACCTGCACTCTTCCCCTTGCTCTCGTATGTTGGAGACTACGCAAGGCACTGGCAGGGAGAACGGCGTATCGTAATTTACGGTTGTTAGCCGTGCAGAGTCGCGGAGTATAGCGGGCTCGACGCCACGTGGGGTGGCACTGGCAACCAGCGGCGTGTCACCTCCTTGGGGGCTCCTATCCTTAGACAGGGTGCCGGAAGGCCCTAAACGTCGGAAACCCCAGGCCTTCCAGTGGAGACGGGATGCGAGCCAGACAGCCAGAGCAGCTCGCCCCCGTGTCCGCTTTCGCGTCCATAGATGAGCGAATCTTCTGTTCCTCTTGCTCCTTCGCCACTGACGACCTCTCACTGTTGAGCATCTTGGCTAAAGATGGTCGGCAGTGAGAGTTTCGCCGCGATTTACGAAAATTACGCGGACGGATGAGTATGAATTTTCTCACAATTGTAGCTGTTATAGAGAATGAGTGCATAATGCTAATATTTTTTTAATTATCAATAAAAATATCATTAAATAAAATAAAGTGGTCAAGTGCGAGTTGGACTCGCCCATGAAGGGTTCCGTTGCAGCAAGTAACATAATATACATATTACACATAGTTCTTGTAGTTCGTTGTAACTTTGATCGAAGTTTTAATCTTATACCTTTAAACGAGCAATTCTTGTACCTATATAAATATGTATATATATATAGAATCTGAATCTCGGAAACGGCTCGACGGATTTTCATGAAATTTTGTATGCAGGGGATTTCGGGGACGATAAATCGATCTAACTAGGTCTTATTTAAAAAAAATGGTTGTCTGTAAAGTCGGGTTACTGACGTTAGTTGAAAGTGACAACTTCAACTACGCCTTAGAGCGAGGAAACGCCGGCGGCGAGGTAACGGCGGTAACGTTTCATGACGTCATGTTTTGCGGGTGTGCAGCCGGCTTCATCGAATTATAAGACGTTGTCACGTCAAAAAAAACGCATATTATGCGCGTTTTTAGACAATGAAAAACTGTCACATTAGACATTAGAATGTGAAGGTAAATGTCGCCGCGTGACGTGACAGCATAATTAGCTCAGACGGGAAGTTAGGCGCTCATAGCGGTCACGAATTAGTAGCTCCGGGTTCGAATCCAGACGGCTTCTCTTTTTTTCAATTCGTTTTTTTAAGAAAATCTATTTCTTGGAGTCTTTTATCTGTAGGTATCTAAGTATATTTAGTATTTAAACCGAGCAAAGCTCGGTCACCCAGGTACTAATAGTTAATAGTGTATTTATGACGTACTAAAAAAAACTACTCATCAGATCGAGTTCAAACCTAGTTTGCATGGTAATGTACATCGTATATTTTTTTTAGTTTTTTCATTCAATTACTTTAGAAGTTAGAGGGGATATGTCACAGCCACTTTTTGCCGAAACTATGAAAACTACACTGTTGAAACTTGGTAAGTAGGTGTATTCTGTGAACCGCATTAAGTATTTTACAAAAAAAAAGAAAAAAAGAAAAATTAGGGTTGCCTCCCATACTGAGAACTGAAACTCAATTTTTTTTTTCTTCAAACCTACACGTGTGGGGTGTCTATCGATAGGTCTTCAAAAATGATGTTGAGGTTTCTAATATCATTTTTGTCTACACTGAATAATTTGCGCGAGAGACACTTCCAAAGTGGTAAAATGTGTGTTCCCCCCCCCCCCCCCCCCCTCTAACTCCTAAAGTAACGAAATGAAAAAACTAAAAAAAATATATGATGCACATTACCATGCAAACTACCAACGAAAATTGGTTTGAACGCGATCTGATGAGTAGTTTTTTTTAGTACGTCATAAATACACTATTACCATAGAATAGATATTACTAAAACTTCGATCAAAGTTACAACGGACTACAAAAAGAACTATGTGTACTATGTATATTATGTTACTTGCTGCAACGGAACCCTTCATGGGCGAGTCCAAATCGCACTTGGCCACTTTATTTTTTTTTCAAATTCTTTCTTGGTTTTTTTTGGAGAAAAATTATTATTGGGGGCCTTTTATCTGTAGGTACCTCAGTGCTTAAAGCTTAAACCGAGCAAAGCTCGGTCACCCAGGTAGTTATACTTTTACATTTACGTAAATCTGCATATAAGTTGTTAATAATACTAATATTAATTACATAGTTGCTTACTGATAACGATGTAAGTAATGCATCAAACAAAAGTAATGCAACAGCATCAGATAATTGTGACATCATTCGAGAGAAAATTTACCAAAGACAAAATTACCTATGTCATATTTGTAACTGAGACAGCGAAATACACTGGCTTTGTCGCGTCTATACGTTTATTGACTCGTTATCTGGGTTGATAAGCCAGATAAATTATTACAGGGTGGAGATACGGGTTATTGTTTTACGACTACATAGAGTTATGTTTATCTCTGCTTGTTTTATTTAGCCTGAATGTGTAACCTACTCGCAATACCAGTATGCGCAGAATGTGCCATTTTCTAACCTAGGTAGTAGGTACCTACTCTTTAGGGTTCTGTAAAACGTAAAAACGGAACCTTTATAGATTCGTCAGGTCTGTCTGTCTGTCTGTCGGTCCGTCCGTATGTCACAGCCACTTTTTACCGAAACTATAAGAACTATACTGTTGAAACTTGTTAAGTAGATGTATTCTGTGAACAGCATTAAGATTTTTACACAAAAATATACTGAACTTAAAACCGAAACTCAAAAAAATTGTTTTCATCAAACCCATTACATACGTGTGGGGTGGCTATGGAGAAGTCTTCAATTTTTTTTCTAAAATATTTTTTTTCTACACTGAATAACTAGCGCGAGAGACACTTCCAAAGTGTAAAATGCGTCCCGCCCTGTAACTTCTAAAATAAGAGAATGATAAAACTAAAAAAATATATGATGTACATTAATTACTATGTAAACTTCGAACGAAAATTGGTTTGAACTCGATCTGGCAATACGTCATAAATACACTGTTATTAAAACATCGATCAAACTTACAACGAACTACAAAAAAATATGTGTTATGTTACTTGCTGCTTCGGAACCCTTCATGGGCCAGTTCGACTCGCACTTGGCCGCTTTATTTCTAATGTCATCGAACCTTACTTAGTTCTAAAGTTTTCTAAGTTGGATGAAAATGTATCTTATGTATCAAATTTTATTTATTAAATATATCCAAAATGACCGCCGCCACAAAATGGCGAGTTTAATTTTTTTTCATAATTCCCTCATATAAATAAAATAATTTAATATACACTATGATAAATTTCTAATCTATTGCCGCCATCACAAAATGGCGAATTACTTTTTTCATCTCACCACCTCGGAAAGAGTATTTTTGCTCTTCGATATCAGATTGCCAAAGTTTTTATCCTCTAGACTAGACCTGTCTGTCCAAACTGCATACTGTCGCGGCGTAATTAAATTTACTACAACAGCTGAAAGGCCGCAGAAAAAAAAGTTCAGTTTCCAATAAAAAAAATTGGCAGTCATAGGAACTGCCGATAGAAGTGAAAACTTATAAATCAGAATTTGAAGCCTACTTTGGAAACTACATGGGTGTACCGGATGGCGTGGCCTGACCATCATGGCATGGCCATATTTCTGTTGTCCTGGTATCTGGAGATAAACGCTGGACTGTTGGAGGTAGGTAATCGAAACTCTTTACTGTTTCTGTTACCCTGGTACCTACCTGGCCGTTTTTACCGAGTTTACCCGAAGATTTCATATCCGATCCATTATCATATCCAAGCGTGACGATTGATGAATCCATTTCACAGCCCACGAAAATTCTGTCTATAGCGCGCCTAAAGAAGTTTTCACTTCAAAAAAAATAGGGTTATATAATCATTTCTTCACACTTATATTGGTTCTTCGATAATTTGTCTTTAACAATCATATCAACACTAATCAGACGCATTGCATGTAGAAGTGATTTATCGGTCATTATTTTCTGATTGAAACATGCATCGGGGGGCGAATGAAAATAAGGCGCAGGACGCATGCCGCCCGACAATAAAATAAATTTGAATTTAGAAAATCGTGTAAATAGTAGCATTTAGGAAAAATGTCACCTTGCCTAACCATGTATGTAGGCGTCGCTTGGAGCGATCTCGCTCTAAGCAATAAGGCCGCCATTTGTGATGCTAGTTCGTAAGTGTTTTACTGTAATATTGCTGTTTTTGTGTCGCAATAAAGAGTTATCTATCTATCGTGTGTATAGATTCTATATGTAAACTCTTTGGCACTAAGTTTGTGAATTCAAAACCTCATTAAACCTATTTACCTCCATGGTATCGAATTTATCATACAACGTTTTTAGGGTTTCATACCTAAAGGGTAAAAACGGAACCCTATTACGAGACTTGGCTGTCCGTCCATCCGTCCGTCTATCACCAGGCTGTATCTCAAGAACGGTGATAGCTAGACAGTTGAAATTTTCACAGATGATGTATTTTTATCGCCGCTATAACATCAAATAAAAATAAAATAAAAGCATTATTTAAGGGGACATACAACAAATTCTATACCCATACAACAAATCCCATACAACAAACTCGATTTTTGCTCGATTAGTCTGTCCCAAATAAACTAGATGGCGCCACTAGTAAAAATAGAACGCGATATCGAATTCATAGTCAGAAGCATGAGCCAAAAATCAATATTTTAATGAAACTTTTTGCCTGTCTGCGGAAATAGTGATGTATAAGAAATTTCAAATAAAGCCAAATAAAGGTTTTCGCCGTTTATTTGCTTATGGTACAGAACCCTTCGTGCGGGAGTCCCACTCGCACTTGGTCGGTTTTTTAATTTGTTAAAACCGCATACTTAGCACCTCCTTGGTGTTCTTATTTTCAATTTGTTTTGCGCGCAATTTTCTTTTCACGTATAGTATGGAGGATAGAGGTAAGGAGTGTTATCTCATATGGTTGAAAAATTAAAAAAGTGTCCAGCTGTATGATATTTCGATAGTTCGTGTTTAGGCGGTAATATTAAGTTACGGCTAAGTAACGGCTGGTCTAGTCGGGAGAACAGCGACTGCCGATCCGGAGACCCCGGGTTCAAAACCACGTGCACCACTGTCTTTTCGAAGTCAAGTGCGTAATGCCGCTAACTTAACGGTGAAGAAAAATATCGTGAGAAAACCGACGTGTACCTAGATTCTTTCGAAATCCAAATCATGATGTGTCATCCACCAACCCGCACTGGGCCGGCGTGGTGGATTATGGTCTTGACTCTCTCCTTGCGACCCTGAGTCCCACCATTGGGAACATTTAGTGGGCTGTTTATGTTAGGCGGTAATATCCCCGAGCAATGTTTGTTTTGTGCTACTGCCAAATAAAGCGTGGTGTCGCCACGTTTCAATTAATGTCACTCAGTCAGGTTCAAATCAGGACATGAGTCAGGATGCAATCTGTGTGGGGTCCTTGACAGTGAACTGTCACGAATGTTATTGATCGTCGCGAGTGCCCCGGTACTGTGAAGAGTTCACATTGTAATGTTCACATATCGCTAAATTGGAGCGAAGTTATTTATTTTCTTCGAAAAAATAAAAAACCGTCTTTAATTTCAATAAAAGAAACTACGTTAAATAATTTAATTTGGCTTTAATTTAATTAAATTAAATAAATGGCTCACGCATTTCTAGATGGTCATGCCATGATGGCCAGGCCACGCCCTTTCAGCATTTCCCATTGGCTGACGCATTTCTAGATGGCCAATGGCTGTGGTCCCGAGTTTACCCGAAGATTTCTTATCATACCCGAGCGTGACGCTAGAATTCAATTCACACCCCACGAAAAATCTGTCTAGGCGCGCCAAAATAAGTTTTCACTTCAAAAACCCGACTACACAAATTTAACAGATAAAAATACATAACGTAGTACAATATCTAAGTAGTTTGTGGTGTCTAAGGACACTTTGGTGGTTAAGACGAATCTAACAATATCTTAATTGTAAAAATTCATCCAGACGTTTGGAAAGATACGTGGGAATAAAGAAATTTACAAACATACAAGATACGCGCGAAAAACGTAACTCTTCTTTCAATCGGGTAAAAAACCGTCATTTGGTAGCAAAATATATTGTTTATCAGGAGTTCCAACCCGAGATAAGCTAACATATAACTGCCCATGGGAAAAACACGGCTTTCCCAGGTCAATGCCCACCAGAGAGAATGTTTTAGGACCTTGGGACTTGTTAATGGTGAGGGCAAAAGAGATCTTCACTGGAAACTGTAGCCTTTTAAACGGTATTGGTAAATCAGTGGGAATCATGGGTATCCGCGGAATATAAGCCAGTTGTCCCACTGCTGGCCCTGTGAGAATGGTCGCCACGATTATATTGTCCCGTAACTCTTTTGTAAGCAACCTTGTCCCATTACACAATACACATGTTGGGGGGGGGGGGGCTCAAGTTTCTTATTAGCATGATAGGAATGCCAACTTTTAACACAAGGTCGTGAGGAGGTAAGCCAGAAGGGTTCAAAGAATAAAAATTCTTGGGGATAGTGCACTGTATCCTCAATATTACACACCGTATCAATAGACTTATAGTATTTGACCTGACCGGGAATGTTCTCTAAAATGAGTTTATTTATTTCATTCACTGTATCGTTTCTGGGGACACTATTGCCCTAGAACAAAGCCAATGATAATCTCTCTCCAATAAATTTTCAAGACCGGGATATATTGCGGCAATAAGATGTTCCAACCTGTGCAATATGTGTCCTAATGTCTCGTAAAGTTTAATGTCATTGCTGCTGGTGTTAGGAGAGACAATTTTTCCTTCGCCAAGATTGAGTAAGTAGTTGACGCGGAAAGTCGTCATCGTAGTTGTCGCTCAAATGGGCTCTCAAATGTTTTTCGTAAATTGAGAGATGCAACCGAACTCCATAAGTGAGATGATTTTAAGCATGCTCTGATGACATCGGCGCGTGTTCCTTTTGTTACTACAGGCAGTGTTTGCCGAAAATCGCATATGACCTAACGATTTAAATTATTTTATTAATATTAAAACTTTATTATCTGTACTAATATTAAAACAAAACTACTTTTTGTATCTTAAATATAAATGTTAGACATAATTATGCTGTCGTTGACTTTTTTGTAGGCATTTTCAAGCTCCACATCTTTTCTCTAGAACTCAAAAATAAATCTTTCATAGTTAAGGCAGCGTTCGTAAGAAACGCTTTCATTCGACCGTTTTTTCTCCGATTCACTTTGCAAAACGGACTACCACGTAAAAGCCTTTTTATTTTTCGGTTTTTTATATAGCCTATGACACTCAGCAATAATGTGGCTTTCTATTGGTGAAAGAATTTTTAAAATCGGTTCAGTAGATCCCGAGATTACCCCTTGCATGAAATTGCGTATGCAGGGGATTTCGGGGACGATAAATCGATCTAACTAGGTTTCATTAAATAAAGTGGCCAAGTGCGAGTTGGACTCGCCCATGAAGGGTTCCGTTGCAGCAAGTATCATAATATACATAGTACACATAGTTCTTGTAGTTCGTTGTAACTTTGATCGAAGTTTCAATAATAATGTATTTATGACGTACTAAAAAAAAACTACTCATCAGATCGAGTTCAAACTAATTTTCGTTGGTAGTTTTCATGGTAATGTACATCATATATTTTTTTTTGTTTTTTCATTCTCTTACTTTAGAAGTTAGAGGGGGGACACACACATTTTACCACTTTGGAAGTGTTTCTCGCGCAAATTATTCAGTGTAGACAAAAATTATATTAGAAACCTCAACATCATTTTTGAAGACCTATCGATAGACACCCAACACGTGTAGGTTTGATGAAAAAAAATATTTTGAGTTTCAGTTTTCAGTATGGGGAGCAACCCTAATTTTTATTTTTTTTGTAATAATCTTAATGCGGTTCACAGAATACATCTACTTACCAAGTTTCAACAGTGTAGTTCTCATAGTTTCGGCAAAAAGTGGCTGTGACATACGGACGGACAGACAGACAGACATGACGAATCTATAAGGGTTCCGTTTTTACGTTTTACGGAACCCTAAAAAACGCATATTATGCGCTTTTTTAGCCAATGAATAAGTGGCCAAGTGCGAGTTGGACTCGCCCATGAAGGGTTCCGTTGCAGCAAGTAACATAATATACATAGTACACATAGTTTTTAGGGTTCCGTAAAACGGAACCCTTATAGATTCGTCATGTCTGTCTGTCTGTCTGTCTGTCTGTCTCTCTGTCCGTCCGTATGTCACAGCCACTTTTTGCCGAAACTATGAGAACTACACTATTGAAACTTGGTAAGTAGATGTATTCTGTGAACCGCATTAAGATTTTTACAAAAGTTTAAAAAAAAAAAAAAAATTAGGGGTGCCCCCCATACCGAGAAATGACTCAAAAAATTTTTTTTCATCAAACCTACTCGTGTGGGGTGTCTATCGATAGGTCTTCAAAAATGATGTTGAGGTTTTTAATATAATTTTTGTCTACACTGAATAACTTGCGCGAGAGACGCTTCCAAAGTGGTAAAATGTGTCCCCCCCCCCTCTAACTTCTAAAGTAAGAGAATGAAAAAACTAAAAAAAATATATGATGTACATTACCATGAAAACTACCAACGAAAATTAGTTTGAACTCGATCTGATGAGTAGTTTTTTTTAGTACGTAATAAATACACTATTATTAAAACTTCGATCAAAGTTACAACGAACTACAAGAACTATGTGTACTATGTATTGTGTGTATGTTACTTGCTGGAACGGAACCCTTCATGGGCGAGTCCAACTCGCACTTGGCTACTGTATTTTAGTTCGTTGTGACTTTGATCGAAGTTTTAATAATAATGTTTTTACGACGTACTAAAAAAAAACTACTCATCAGATCGAGTTCAAACCAATTTTCGTTGGTAGTTTGCATGGTAATGTACATCATATATTTTTTTTAGTTTTTTCATTCTCTTATTTTAGAAGTTAGAGGGGGGCTGTGGCTGTGACATACGGACGGACAGACATGACGAATCTATAAGGGTTCCGTTTTTACGTTTTACGGAACCCTAAAAACTGTCACATTAGACATTAGAATGCGAAGGTAAATTTCGCCGCGTGACGCGACAGCATAATTAGCTCAGACGGGAAGTCGGGCGGTCATGGCGTTCACGAATTAGTAGCTCCGGGTTCGAATCCAGACGGCTTCTCTTTTTTTTTCAATTCTTTTTTTTCTTGGTGTCTTGTCCCTGTAGGTATCTAAGTATTTTAGTATTTAAGCCGAGCAAAGCTCGGTCACCCAGTTACTAATTATTGTAAGCGTCACCCACTCATCTATTCTCTGAAAAAAACCCTAAAGCACATCACAAAAACTTATTAGACATTCCTAAATGTAGGCTACAAAAAACACACAATTCTTTTATAGGAAACTGTGTTCGCTTCTATAATATCATACCTACCGGAGCAGTTGGCTGGTCTTAATGAAAAAAAGTTCAAAAATGTTGTAAAGGCCTATTTAATGGATAAAGCGTATTACAATGTTGATGACTTCATTAAAGATAAGAATGTATGGAAAAAGAGTATATCACAAAAAATATTATAATTACCGAATTTTACATGACAATTTAATTTTTTATTCATATTGTATCCAAACACTTTTATTTTTATTGTATCTTTGACAAAGCCCTTTTACAGCTGCTTAATATGGACAAGGCCTCTTTACAGCCGCTTACTTTAAATGTTGACATTTTTGATAATTGTGTATTTAAACTGTTTTATTATTTGATTTTTTGTCATTGACGTTACCAAGTTTTTCTTGTAAAATAATGGTTCGAAGAAATAAATTGAAATTGAAATTGAAATTGAAGTCGGTGCCAACCAACGAACATAGTAGATAGATACTATCTAGAATTATTTATGTGCCTGCTTACTGCGTACATAATGTAACTACATAAATATGTACATACACGTTTGCCTTATGGAATAAGCTAGTCCGTCAGTTGCGATACATTATAAGACAAATTCTATTAAGTGTCGCCATTCAACGTGGCAACCTGGCAACGGGGCAACGTGTATTTTGAGCACGATTCCCACTGGCACTCGTCTTCTAGATTAAGTTCGTGTACATGTATACTAATATTATAAAGAGGAAAGATTTGTTTGTTTGTTTGTTTGTTTGTTTGTAATGAATAGGCTCCGAAACTACTGGACCGATTTCAAAAATTCTTTCACCTTTGGAAAGCTACATTATTCCCGAGTAACATAGGCTACGGCAGATGGCGCTGCAGTTGATGTCTAGGTTATTATTCGAGCGAAGCCGGAGCGGGCCGCTAGTTTTGTAAATATATATATATGTATACATATATATAATTGATACTTTTTAATCTTACGTTATTTTTAATATTATTTTGTAAATCCAAAACTTTATGCCAATAAATATCGTTTAGATAAGTTAAATGAATAAAATAACTATTTTAGCGTTGCCCTCATAGCTCATACTTAGAACTGAAACACAATTTTTTTTAGTCAAACTTATACGTGAGGCCGCGGCCGCGTCCTGGACGTCTACTCTGTTTCTACGAAAACGAAATTTCGAAAAAAAACTCGCGACTTTCCTACTCTCGTGTTACTACGTTTCGTCCGATACAACATTGTTTGACGTTTAAATGTTCTAAGCATACTCTAATTAGAGTAGGCTTAGAACATTTAAACGGACAAAACGACGGATCGAAGTAGAATCGGAGTTGGAAAATCGCGAGTTTATTTCGAAATTACGTTTTCGTTGAATTAGAGTAGACGTCCTGTCTCGGTCTCCTGTTGCGGTCTCGTCGCGAACTGGCGCCTATTTCTATAGACGTGACGTCAATCGAAAATTCTAAGCACTATATCTTCGTCATGTTTTAGGGTTTCGTAAAACGTTAAAACAATACCCTTATAGATTCGCCATGTCTGTCTGTATGTCTGTCCGTCCGTATGTCACAGCCACTTTTTGACGAAACTTTATAGTTTCGTTTCGCATATTTCCGCCGTTTGAGTCGCTCAGCTGAATTAGCTCACTCAATACATCCTACTAGTATTGTTATATTGGCCTGGTGTCTTAGTTGGTGGCAAGTCTGCCTGCGAAGCCGTGGGTCGTGGGTTCGATCCCCGCTCAGTGCCAATATTTGTGTATGAAAATTCGTGATTTTCAAAGAAAGGACAATGCCCACGTCCCTTACATTTAAAAACCTGTCAAACTTTTTTTGATACTGAAAGTGCGTAGAGATGAATAGTGTCTAATTAGGATTGTTAATGCTTCTAAAAACGTCTGCTGTTGGTGTTTTTCATTTCCTAAATACCAAAAATGAGTTACAATTAAACCAAAAGTATGTTTACTGTCAAAATACATTAAAAGACTATGGTATTATCTTTCAAAATATATTTCTTATCAGAATAAATAGGAATAATAGTACTTCTCACTACAACTGATTACTATAAAATAGTTCTCGGATGGAATTATCATAGGCTACACAGGGCTTAAACTAACTAAGTGCAGGGCTAGGTCTGATGATTTGGCCTTGTCTTCATGTTCCAATAATTTATGACACTACACTGTCTTGTTATAGGCAAACATGTTTTCTTGCTTACCATCAGGCACAAGTATCGCTCATCCTATCAATTGTTTACTAAAAAATTACTTAAATCAGTGAAGATAAAAGAATCCGTTTGTGGAATGTTTTGCCGGCCTCTTTGAGACAGTCACATAGTCACAGCACTGAATCACATAATTCTCAGTTATGTTAAAACCAATATAAATTCCGTCATTGAAACATTTGATCTGGTAATCGGAGTTTGTTGTGGTGAATAATGAATAAATATTACACCTCTTAGAAAACAAGAAGAAAACCATTGATTTTGCTTGTTTACTTTTTTTTTGATTTGACATTGATCTTTGACCTATTTGGATTTGGTGAAAAGGTTTCGTTTCACAATTGCATGCCAACTTCTTCCTCGTTTACATTGCTATAAAAAGCTTTGATAGTTTCTTTGTCGCCGTATTTATACATATCGTTATTTAAATATGTAAAAGTAGTAAATAAACGACATTGTGAAAGGAATAAATACATAACATCCATATTCAATTTCAATCTAACGCGGATCACTAAAACGAAACGCATGTACCGTTTCGTTATTGCAATATTTTCCAAGTCAGCTTTGTTGGTAAATGGTAGGTTTAATTTAAACAAATGCAAATTATTTTATTTTGCAATGTTAGAAAGTTATATAACTTCGCACACGAGTACAACAAAAAATCACCGATTTTTAAATATATAACTCATATGTCTGCACGACTATTTTGGCGGGTCAAAAATGGACATTGTCCTTTTGTATCTAGGCACTTGACAGCTTGACACGAAGTAATTAAATGTTTGTTCTATCAATTTTGTAATTCTAACTGTACGGGGGTGAAATAGGGGATGAATGTCAATATGGAAGTTCCCAATCCCAACCGTTGAAGATAAAACCATGAAACTCTATATATTATACACACTTGACACGAAGCAAACGAATCTTCTTTGTATCAATTTCGTAATTTTGAACTGTACGGGGGTGAAATTGGGGTTGAAAGGGGGGATGAATAACAATATGAAAATTCCCAACCGTAGAAGATAAAACCATGAAACTCTGTATATAGACACTTGACACGCAGCAAACGAATTTGTTCTAGCAATTTTGTAATTTCGAACTGTAGGAGGTGAAATTAGGGTTGAAATGGGGGATGACTGTGAGCATGGAAGATCCCAACCGTTGAAGATAGAACCATGAAACTCGGAATATAGACACTTGACACGAAGCAAACGAATATTTGTTCTAGCAATTTTGTAATTTCGAACTGTATAGGGATGAAATTGGGATTGATATGGGGGATGAAAGTTGAAAGCTTCCAATCGTTGAAGATATAACCATGAAACTCTGTACCTACCTATATAGGCACTTGACACGAAGCAAATAAATGTTTGTTCTAGCAATTTTGTAACAAACTGAACGGGGATGAAATTAGAGTTGAAATGGGGGATGAATGTCAATATGGATGTTCTCAATCATTGAAGACAAAACTATGAAACTCTGAAAATAGGCACTTGGCACGAAGCCAATAAATGTTTGTTCTAGCAATTTTGTACTTTCAAACTGTATAGGGATGAAATTGTAGTTGAAATGGGGGACGAATGTTTCTTACGCTTTCACTTTCACACCTAAACAACTGAACCGATTTTGATGAAATTGTTTTATTATAAGCTGTTTTACTAACCGTAAATGTGTCTGGGTATAAAAATAGGTACTGCCTGAGTTATCTTGAGGATTTATTTCGCGTAGACGAAGTCGCGGGTAACAGCTAGTCTATATATATAAAAATCAATGCCACTTTTCTTTGTTATTGAACTCCTCCTAAACGGCTGGACCGATTTGAATGTTTTTTTTTGTATACGTTTTGGTAGGGCCCTGGAAGGTTTAGATTCACAAATCAGCCCGGCAGATGGCGCTGCAGTTGATATCTAGGTTATTATTCGAGCGAAGCCGGAGCGGGCCGCTAGTTATATATATAAGCAATCTAATTGCATCGTAGAGTTATATTTAGAACAGATCTTATCTGTTCTCGATAAGCTTCTGTATTTCTGGGCTTCATATCACGTACATCGTTATCAACTAATTAATATTAAGTAGTATTAGTAATAGCTATGCAGGTTTACGTAAATTTATTTATACCTACTTTTTTATAGCGGTAGGGCTCTTTGCAGAGTCCGCCTGGGTAAGTATAACACCTTTGCCAGTTATTCTACCGTCAAGCAGCAGTGTGCAAACATTACTGTGTTCCGGTTTGAAGGTCAACGTTTCCAGAGAAATTAGTGGGTTAAGAGATAAAACACCTTATATCTCCGAGTGACGAGCACAGTGCAGTGCCAGATCATGATTTGGAGTCTTCGTGTTTCAATAGCTGCTTCTCACTGTGTTGTCATGGCACACCTGAATAGATATCCATAGACCAATGAAGGTCTACAGATAATCAAGATGTTCACTACTAGTCGGAAGCGTGCTCACCATGCTGGCGGCATTACCACGCTGAATGGCAATGCTTATGAGTTAGTCCAAATAAACAGCAGCAATAGGGTAAGTTACGGCTGGTCTAGTCGGGAGAACGGCGCCTGCCGATCCGGAGACCCCGGGTTCAAACCCCACACGCACACTGTCTTTTCGAAGTAATGTGCGTAATGCCGCTAACTTAAAACGGCGAAGGAAAACATCGTGAGGAAACCGACATGAACCTACCTAGAATCTTTCGAAGTCATGTCTCATCCACCAACCCGCACTGGGCCAGCGTGGTGGATTAAGGCCTTAACTCTCTCCTTGAGTGGGAACATAGTAGGCTGTTAATGATGAATAGGGTACAATTTAAAGAACTATCGATAGATCGACCCCACACGTATAGATTTGATGTTTTTTTTTTTGGAAAATTTTTAATGCGGTTTACAATACCTACTTACCAAGTTTCAACAGTGTAGTTCTCATAGTTTCGCCAAAAAGTGTCTATGACATACGAACGGACAGACAGACAGACTTGACGAATCTATAAGGGTTCCGTTTTTTCGTTTTACGGAACCCTAAAAATGACGAAGATGCAGTGCTTCGAAGTTTCGCGTGACGTCACTCAATACTCAATCATTTATTGCATCATTATGTTACAGATAAAAGTAATTACAAGGAAACAAGTAATCAAATTTAGGACAAAATTAAGTCGTAACACAACGTACCCCAACCGGGCATTGCAATTTATGTGACATTATGGAGCGAAGCGTTTTATTTCACAGTCAAATAGGTATTTAATTTTAGTCGTGGGTTATTTTATTTTTTAACGTGATAACGTCTTATAATTCGATGAAGCCGGCTGCACGCCCACAAAACATGACGTCATGTAACGTTACCGTCGGTCGTTACCTCGCCGCATGTTTGTTACAGTTGTATTAATTATTTCGACCAGCAGTTCAAGCGGGGATGTAGCTCAGTGGTAGAGCGTTCGCGTTGCATGTGAAATGCCCCGGGTTCGATCCCCGGCATCCAAAAGCTTTTTTGCATTGTTTCTTGCATTGTTTTGATTGAAAATGACTCAATTCTACTGATTACTTTTTACATACAAATCTATTAAACAAATGAAATTAAAATTTTCTTTTGAAAAATGCTACCATTCCATCAGTATTTTCTAAAAGACGTCACGTTCTATCGTCAGTAAAACGACTTTACAGACAAACATTTTTTAGGTTTGTATTTTTGACGTGATAACGTCTTATAATTCGATGAAGCCGGCTGCACGCCCGCAAAACATGACGTCATGTAACGTTACCGCCATAGAATAGATAATATTTACCACCGTTCCCTCGCCTTATTACTTTTCGCACCATCTAGTGAGTGAAATGTGTATTACGTTCAAGGAGTCTGTCCATGTTTTAGAAAAGCGACGATATGAAGATAAGAACTTGTGCTAGTACAATGATGTACCCAGAGATGGCGCTTTGAACAGCTTTTCTTAAGACGTTGTCACGTTCAACTATCGTCAGTAAACCGACTTTACAGACAACCATTTTTTTAGGTTTTATTTTTACTCGTGGGTAGAAATCATACCTTCTACGCACGAGTGACGACGCGAACCCCCACTCTCGAAATTTGATGATGCAAATCTTTGTCGATTTTTAATATTTTGAAAAAAAACGTGTCCTATATTTTTCCATGATCTAGCTGACGGAATAATTAGGATGGTGTATCCCAGTCCGATACCCGATTGAAGGCCTGTTCACACCGCGTGTGTAAGCGGTAATATTACTGTTCACACCAAAAAAATACCGCCTACCCAGGCGGTACGTACAAAATACCGCGCGAAACCCGCGCGGTATTTACCTACCCACCTACCAGCTACCCACAGCGGTAGCGAATACTGCTCCGGGGTATACCGCCGAACGAAAAATGTCATCGGTTTGATGTTTCTCTCTCTTTTCTTTTCGCTTGAAATGATAGAGACATCATTAGTAAAGCGATAGCCGATTTAGTTAAGCAGTAGAAGCGCCGGTGTGAACAGGCCTTGAGCTACAGATTTCGAATTTATCTATACTAATATTATAAAGCTGAAGATTTTGTTTGTTTGAACGCAAGGATCTCGGGAACTACTGGTCCGAATTTAAAGATTCTTTCTCTGTTGGATAGTCCATTTATCGAGGAAGGCTATAGGCTATTTAACATTACGCTACTATCAACAGGAGCGGAGAATGAATGAAAAATGTAACAAAAACGGGAAAAAATATTGCTTTTTGGGAGCTTTCGTTGCGTGACAGCATGTGTCTCCTATCTTTTAAAAGGTTGCGTTATTAGAATCTAAGGTAACCAAATTTGTTCTAGATTTGAATTGCTACGACCAATTTTCGATAGTTGGCGTAGCAACGCGCGGACGGATCAGCTAGTAATATTATAATATTACTAGCGATCCGCCCCGGCTTCACCCGTTAAACATCTAGGCCGTTCTTCCCCAGGTAGACTCGGTAACGAGTCCTAGGTACCACCGCAAATATAATGAAACTGATATCTAAAATGTACCATGTTGCATGATGCATCGCAGAGTTATTTTTAGAACAAATCAATACATTTAACCGATATCATTTTAGAATTCCTCAGTCTCGCGTCAGGAATGCTGTTATCTTTTGCAGTACTTACAATAACTTCACGTTAATACCTATTTCTTGAGTAGGTACGTACGCAAAAGTCGTTTTTACCCTCTAGAGATTTAGAACATCGTGTGCAATAAGATGTTGAATTCAAAACATAGTTAAACCTATTTATTTCTACCTCCTTGGTGCCGAATTCATTTTTAGGGTTCCGTAAAACGTAAAAACGGAACCCTTATAGATTCGTCATGTCTGTCTGTCTGTCTGTCTGTCTGTCCGTCTGTCTGTCTGTCTGTCTGTCCGTCCGTATGTCACAGCCACTTTTTGCCGAAACTATGAGAATTACACTGTTGAAACTTGGTAAGTAGATGTATTCTGGGAACCGCATTAAGATTTTTACAAAAGTTTAAAAAAAAAAAAAAAATTAGGGGTGCCCCCCATACTGAGAACTGCAACTCAAAAATTTTTTTTTCATCAAACCTACACGTGTGGGATGTCTATCGATAGGTCTTCAAAAATGATGTTGAGGTTTCTAATATAATTTTTGTCTACACTGAATAATTTGCGCGAGAGACGCTTCCAAAGTGGTAAAATGTGTGTCCCCTCCCCTCTAACTTCTAAAGTAAGAGAATGAAAAAACTAAAAAAAAAATATGATGTACATTACCATAAAAACTACCAACGAAAATTAGTTTGAACTCGATCTGATGAGTAGTTTTTTTTAGTACGTCATAAATACACTATTATTAAAACTTCGATCAAAGTTACAACGAACTACAAGAAATATGTGTACTATGTATATTATGTTACTTGCTGCAACGGAACCCTTCATGGGCGAGTCCAGCTCGCACTTGGCTACTTTATTTTTTTAAACTCAGACTCGGAACTCGGAACCTCCTTGGTGTGCTTTTTTTTAAATCCTTTGCGCGCAATTAAAGAAGAAGGAAGACGCAATTTTATTTTCACTCGTGCGCGCGTTGCTACGCCATCTATCGAAAATTGGTCGTATCAACTCAAATCTAGAACAAATTTGGTTACCTTAGATTCTAATGACGCAACCTTTTAAAAGATATACACATGCTGTCACGCAACGAAAGCTCTCAAAAATCAATATTTTTGTTACATTTTTCATTCATACACAGAGTAAGTAATCACTACGTATTCATACTCCATTCCTGTTGATTGTAGCGTAATGTTAAATATCCTTCCTCGATAAATGGACTATCATAATTCATACCAGTAGTTCCCGAGATCCTAGCGTTCAAACAAATAAACAAACTCTTCAGCTTTATAATATTGGTATAGATATGGTGGATAGAGGTAAGGAAGATTATTTCAAATGGCGGATTATTTAAAAATGCTATGAATGAATCAATTGTGAACGAATTGAAGTATGCCGAGTTAAATAATTTAACATTATTGTCGACTAAAATAGTTACTGCTAGAAAATTTCAACTACTTGCGTAAGTAGGTAGGTACTACAAAATAATGTAGTAAATATCAAATAATTACTATTTTGAGTAAACATGAGTTCTACATAGTACGTTTATTTATTTCCTATAAAATTTACCCTGATGCTAATTTAGCGCTACCATAATTCAATGCATTTGGCCACTTTTTCATATACACAGATGACACTCCTTACATCAATCTGTCAACTCTCCATATTTTCACGTGATATTGTTATTGTTATCGATACTAATATTATAAAGCTGAAGAGTTTGTTTGTTTGTTTGTATGTTTGAACGCAAGGATCTCTGGAACTACTGGTTCGAATTGAAAGATTATTTCTTTGTAGGATAGTCCATTTATCGAGGAAGGCTATAGGCTATTTAACATTACACTACTATCAACAGGAGCCGAGCATGAATGAAAAATGTAACAAAAACGGGAAAAAATATTGGTTTTTGAGAACTTTCGTTGCGTGACAGCATAATGTCATATTTGGAAGGTTGCGTCATTAGAACCTAAACTAAACGAATTTGTTCAAAATTTGAATTGGTTTGCCCAATTTTCGATAGATGGCGTAGCAACGCGCGCGCTTTCAGCTAGTGGCTAAATAAACTCAAAGTTAAAACCTTAGCCTAAAGACAGGAAATTTGAATACAAGTGAAAACCCGAAATAAGTGATTCTAGCGACAAAGAAGTTTATTTGACGGAATAACGAAGAATTCACTGAAAATGTTAATAATGCGTAAAACATTTAGTAATTTCCTCGCTAAGGTGGGATGAAAAATTACGTGTTGCACTCGAGTGCAAAGATTTTTCACCTTGTGCCCTTTTGATTCCCTCGCTACGCTCAGGATTCTAATTTTTGCTGTGCTAGTGTTTCAAGTTTAGAGTCCTTCGCTACCTCGGTCATCAAAATTGAGCACGCGGTTAAAAAGCAACTTTGCACTCTTGTACAACAAATAACTATTGGCGCATCACACACAGATTTTTCGTGGGCTGTGAATGAAGCACAGCGTCACACTCAAAGTCAAAGTCAAAGTAGTACTTGTACATGACCATGATTAGATGGCTATTATAGATGGTCATGGTTGTAATGCTAATCGAGATGGCCATGCTTAGAAGACTTATCTTGACGACAATGCTTTGAAGATTTATTCCACACTAGCTGTGCCCCGCGGTTTCACCCGCGTCTATTTGAGGAAAATCCATACTAAAATATCCATTGCTGGCCACTTTATTACGTTTTACGGACCCCTAAAAATACGTAAAAAATGTTTGTCTGTAAAGTCGGTTTACTGACGATAGAACGTGACAACGTCTTAAGAAAATATTGATGAAATGGTAGCATTTTTCAAAAGAAAATTTTAATTTCATTTGTTTAATAGATTTGTATGTAAAAAGTAATCCGTAGAATTTAGTCATTTTCAATCAAAACAATGCAAAAAAGCTTTAAGATGCCGGGGATCGAAGCCGGGGCATTTCACATGCAAAGCGAACGCTCTACCACTGAGCTACATCCCCGCTTGAACTACTGGTCGAAATAATTAATACAACTGTAACAAACATGCGGCGAGGTAACGACCGACGGTAACTACCGACGGTAACGGTACATGACGTCATATTTTGTGGGCGTGCAGCCAGCCGGCTTCATCGAATTATAAGACGTTATCACGTCAATAAGCAACAATGCATTGTTGTAGAACAAATTTAATTACTTCAAATGACACAAACTTCAAATGTAGACACGCGCCGTCACAGACTTCAACGACCAAAGAGAATTTAAATTCACGGAACTAAAGCTCTCGAAGACAAATATTTTTCCCCGTTTTCTTTACATTCTTCACTCATACTCCGTACCTATTGATAGTAGCGTAATGTTATATACCCTATAGCCTTCCTCAATAAATGGAGTATCCAACAAAAAAAGAATCTTTCCTATCGGTCCAGTAGTTTCCGAGATCCTAGCGTTCAAACAAACAAACTCTTCAGCTTTATAATATTAGTATAGATTACCAGCACCCTCCAGTTTCACCCGCGTAGTTTCCCAAGTGAGCTATCAAATTCTGAGTTAAGTAATAAGTATGTTTTCACTTCTATCGGCGGTCCCAATGACTGTTAATTGTTTTATTTCTTGTAGAAAACGTTTGACTAACACTACCAGTAGTGCAGCTTGGTAGTGCCGTGGGGAATAAACCTGATTATCGCACAGATAAATTAGAATATTTGCCAACGAGTGACGTCATCAACCATGTTATCAGTTTGAAATTACCTAATTAGCAAATTGCCTATTCATAAATCGCATTGTTTTGGCTAATCCTGCGTATATTTAGACTAGTTATCTCGTGCATATCATATCTCGATGTTATATTTGTGAAATGTTGTGTGTACCTACCAGATCTACCTATAAATAAATTATTATTATTATTAAGAGCCCATTGTGTCCCAGTATTGAGTAAAGGCCTCCCTACCCTCCTTCCATTTGTTATCATAACTGAGTAAAAGTAAAGCAATTAAATGAATGTAAGAGTTTATATCGACAACTGTTAGATCTTTCTCATATAAAATTTCAAAAAGGAATGCTCTTCAACGGCTTAGCTCCATCTACTTATAGCGCCAACCCCTCTAAAACTCTTTTGAGATAGGCGGGTAGAAGTGAATGGTATCCCACCGGCGCCCTCTACTCTAAATTTTATCAGCCATCACTTTAAATAATCAGATACTTGTTCTTTTATATGACACATATTTAGACTCAAATCCCAGTATTAAATATAATACTATAATGAAATGTACTACAAATAAAATACAGGTGACAACACATTTTTGTCTGTCTTGAGTCAAAGTAGTCCAGTCTTCAAGGTGTTTGTCGAGATCGTCCCGCCATCGCCTTTTGGGTCTCCCGTCGTTTCCCATTTGGCTGCCACTGGGTGGTGATCTTAGCCCAGCGAAGAAATGAATAACTTTAATAAGCATAAAGTACTAGCAGCACAACGAACACACGGCTGCGGTACAGTGAAGTTACGGCTGGTCTAGTCGGGAGAACGGCGACTGCCGATCCGGAGACCCCGGGTTCAAACCCCACACCCACCACTGTCTTTTCGAAGTCATGTGCGTAATGCCGCTAACTTAAAACGGTGAAGGAAAACATCGCGAGGAAACCGACATGTACCTAGAATCTTTCGAAGTCATGTGTCATCCACCAACCCGCACTGGGCCAGCGTGGTGGATTATGGCCTTAACTCTCTCCTTGCGAGAGAAGGCCCCGAGTCCCAGCAGTGGGAACGTTTATTGGGCTGTTGATGTTGACTAGCGGCACGATTTCACTCGTGTAGTTCCCGTTGTTTTTTCGGGATAAAAAGTAGCATATGTGTTCTTCCAGATTATAATCTAACTGTGTTCCAAATTTCATTTCTATCTGTTCCTACGTTACGACTTGATTGAGTAACGAACATCCTAACATTGACATTTATAATATTGGTAGGATTTTTGTTTCAATTTAATAGAAACGTATAGATAGCGCGCGAATTGAATGCAGAGCTTAGGAATGCGGAGTGCTGTGACCGCGACAGTGACAGCACTATACACTGCAGGTTCGTGAGGTGGGGCGTGCGGATAGCGGGGGGAGATGCTCCCGCTCTTTACCTCAGACCCCGACTGCATTCAACTCGCGCGCTATCTGTAGTTATCATTTATTGTTCAATGTTGTGATGTTGGTATATATGTTTGTACGTTGTTGGCGCACAAAGTTGGTGGACGAAATAAATAAATTCGCCCATTTGCCTCAACTTCAAGGTCTTACTATTGTAAGACCTGAGAGTCTACCGCTAAAACTGTCATAGCTTTGATATTGCGATCTCTTTTCTTTTCGTTTGAAATGATAGAGACAGCAATAGCAAAGCCATAGCCGATTTAGTTAGGCGGGTAGAAGGGCGGGGTTTCAAACTGCATACTCGTAACTCCAAAACAACGGCCTGCTGAAACGCAAGACGTTGTCGTACCTAATTGTGCTCACAATACATATCTCACTTATTATATAGCACAACCGAATAGAAGCCAGAAATTAACAGAACATGAAGAATCAGATGACATCTATCTATACTAATATTATAAAGCTGAAGAGTTTGCTTGTATGTTTGTTTGTTTGTTTGAACGCAAGGATCTCCGGAACTACTGGTTATAATTGAAAGATTATTTCTTTGTAGGATAGTCCATTTATCGAGGAAGGCTATAGGGTATTTAACATTACGCTACTATCAACAGGAGCCGAGCATGAATGAAAAATGTAACAAAAACGGGGGAAAAATATTGCTTTAAAGAGCTTTCGTTGCGTGACAGCATTTGTCATATGTTAAAGGTTGCGTCATTAGGACCTAAAGTAACCGAATTTGAACAAAATTTGAATTGGTACGACAATTTTCGATAGATGGCGTAGCAACGCGCGCGCGTTCAGCTAGTATATATATATATATATAAAAGCGAAAGGTCACCTATCACGAAATCTCAGAAACCATAAATGCTACGAGCCTGAAATTTTGCATGGAGGTTTCATTTAGCACGTAGGCGCTCGCCTTAGCGACGGGGTTTTGCGAAATTCAACCCCTAAGAGGGTGAAACAAGGGATGGACGGTTGTATGAAGATATTGTAATTTTGAAAGTTGTAAGCATGAAATCCATAGAACCGATTTGAATAAAATTTGGTACATAGTCTAGATCCCAAGAAAGGAGATAAGTTACTTTTTATTACGAAAAAGAGTTGAAGGGTTTGAATGAGGGATGAAGGTTAATATGGAAGTTCGTAATTGTTGGAAGATAAAACCATGGAACTGCGTATCTAGACACTTGACGCATAAATCTAAGGATGTGCACTAAGCACTTTGAAATTGTTATTTTTTTATAACAAACTGCATCTCTGTGTGTAGCGTGAGTGGTTTACAACTACCAATATACTTGACCCCTAGAATCGCTAGCGGCGAGGTATGTTGCGGTTGTACTTATTTTGGTTGTTGACAACGAATAGCGCTAGGCATAACCGTCCCGCGTTCACCGCTTCCTACAATCGACTAAAACGGAAAGAGTGCTCACTCTTCCCAACATAATTCCGTGCGCCTTAAATTTGGGAGGGCACATCTTTCTATCTATACTAATATTATAATGCTGAAGAGTTTGTTTGTTTGACCGCAAGGATCTCGAGAACTACTGGTCCGAATTGAAAGATTCTTTCTCTGTTGGATAGTCCATTTATCGAGGAAGGCTATAAGGCTATTACGCAACTATCAACAGGAGCGGAGCATGAATGACAAATGTAACAAAAACGGGGGAAAATATTGCTTTTTGAGACAAGCTTTCCTTGCGTGACAGCATGTGTCTATATTATAAAGGTTGCGTCATTAGAACCTAATAGACTACAGCCCCAACAAAATTTACGTATCAAATGAACCACCAGGAGACCTATGTAGGATGATAAAAGTAATAAGATTCAGCACTATGCCGTCACTTGTAAGCTGTCCAACTGAGTACAGTCGAAGACGGGGGGTTACAAGTTATAACCCTAGATCATTTCTCCTTGTCGCATGATTTGATTTGAATTGGTACAACCAATTTTCGATAGACGGCGTAGCAACGCGCGCACGGATCAGCTAGTTGATTTATGTCGATGCCATCGATGCTCGAAAAGGCCAGTTTGTATGAGCCAACTTTTGAAATGTTTTGTAATATCGTACGAGCATATTACCTGCAAACAGCAATAAAGACAATAAGGTATTTGATTTGTTCCACAGTTTTGCAGTTCGTAAACTAGAGGTGGATTTGTAATCGAGTAAAATATAAATCCTTTCATGACTTGCAATAACCGTAATGATAAAATTAACGACGTATTGTCTGGTTTACGTGGAGCTGTTTATTGCCGTGTTTGCGATGTACCGTATGTAGGAAGACAAACAAACTCACGTGAGGATTTTGTGTTTTAACGCAATTATTTGTTTTGACTAAGCCGAACTAAACAGACAGTTCGGCTTATCCAAAGCAACAATGTAGGTAATTATCCATTATAAAGAAACCTATATCTATATTATAGAGCTCAAGACTTTGTTTGAACGCTAGGATCTTGTGGAAAACTACTGGTCCGAATTGAAAGATTATTTTTCTGATGGATAGTCTATTCGAGGAAGCATATAGGCTATATAACGTTACGCTTCTATCAATAGGAGCGGAGCATTAATGAAGAAGTTGAAAATGGGAAATAAAATCCTTTTTGAGAGCTTTCGTTGCGTGCGTTTTGTGCGTTGACGTCCTTGACAGCATGTGTCTATCTTTTAAGATTGCGCCAAACTAAAAAAAAATGTTCTAAATCTGAGTTGGTACGACCAATTTCCGACAGATGGCGTAGTTCAACTTCGTTAAGTTCTACTCAAGGAACTCAACTCGGAGTGAGTTGAGTTCCTTGAGTAAATTATTATTTCACTTGTTTATCATCATCATCATCATCATTCCAGCTCTCGGGCCGGTGCTCCCGCAGCTGAATGTCTTCGGACGGCAGCTGGGCGTCTCCCCGTCCGCCATGGGGATGGTGACGGCCGTGCTTCCGCTCCTCTGGGCGCTGGCCAAGCCCATGTTCGGATACGTCGTCGATTTTTGGCCGGTGAGTTTTTGAAGTGAAAACTGTTTTCGGCGCACCACTGACATATTTTTCGTGGGCGTGGAATCGTCCTCAGCGTCACGCTCGGGAATGGTACGAAATTTTCGGGTGAACTCTGGACCATGGCCATGGTCGGGGACAACCTCCTGTTTCACCCGCGTAGTTCCCAAAGTGAGCAATCAAATTCTGAGTTAGAAGTTTTCACTTCTATCGGCAGTTCTTATGACTGCCAATTTTTTTGATAAGTTACGATTGGTCTACTCGGATTAAAACTACACCTAGAATTAAGACTACACCTATATAATCAAAATTGTTTTTTTTTCAGGCACACAGGAAACTAGTCTTTATGCTTCTGATAACAATAATGACAGGGTCTTACTGTTGTCTATGGTTTTTACCAATGCCGGAAGCACCAGACCTTAACAATGAACCCAACATTATAGAATACGTGTACAAACTTAATGATACCATATATTTAAGAAAAATCGACGACCCGTCCTCAAAAGACGTCGAAAAGTTCGCGTGCCATTGGAATTGTACCAACGATGCCAAATTTGACATATATTTAACAAATTCCACATATATAAATACGATTTACGTAGATGTAGACGTTAAGAACGATACGTGCTCGCTCTTTCACATGGATTTGGATGATGTGATAGAGGGAGAGATAGTGTGCGTACCGAAAGATGGTTGTAATCTGTTGTGCTACGAAGACGAAGCTATGACTTTGAATCGAAGTAAAAGAGCGACTGATACGAAAACGAATACGAACGCCAATCGGATAGACGAAGACGTAAACAAAACGAAAGAAGATGAGAAGGCTAAAACGGAAACAAAAGACGATCTCGTAGCCAAAGAACCATCCAAAGCGAATGTTACAAGAAATGAATCCAAAGATACTGAATCTAATAAAACATATGACAGTCAGAGCATAACGAACAAAACAGTAGACGATCAACGTGTAAGCGTTAAAAGTGAGACGACGAAAACAAATGAATCGCAGAAAGTATTAGACGATCATATAGCAGTAGATGTGACCAAAGTGAATATAACAGCGAACGATATTCGTAATAAAGTAAAATTGCCGCCTCGCACCGCGGAAGACGCCCCGGTCGAAGAGGGTAGCTTCTATATGACGGCTCCGTTCTGGGGGTTTGTCATTCTGATGTGCATCGGTACTGTAGCGTTTAATGTCGCCAATTGTATCGGTGATGCTGTCTGCTTTGATGTACTTGGTAAGTTAATATTGATATCTGAATTGAGATGATGAATATTTCCAAACAGCCCACTAAATGTTCCCACTGCCGAGAATCAGGGCTTACTCTCGCAAGGAGAGAGTCAAGGCCATAATCCACCACGCTGGCCAAATGCGGATTGGTGGATGTCACATGCCCTCGAAAGATTCTAGATACATTGTCGGTTTCCTCGCGATCTTTTCCTTCACCGTTTTAAATTAGCGGTATTACACACGTGACTACGAAAAGACAGTGGTGCGCGTGGGATTTGAACCCGGTGCTTCCGGATCGGCAGTCGCCGTTCTCCTGCCGACTAGACCATTCGTACCTGGTACCTAATCTAATTAGGATGATGTCTGGGGAAAAAATATACCATTCTATTACTTCGTCAGCTTGATTAGAGAATAATATTATAAAACACGTATATTTTGTTTTATCAAATTATTAATAAAGTAGCCAAGTGCGAGTTGGACTCGCCCATGAAGGGTTCCGTTCCAGCAAGTAACATAATATACATAGTACACATAGTTCTTGTAGTTCGTTGTAACTTTGATCGAAGTTTTCATAATAGTGTATTTACGACGTACTAAAAAAAAACTACTCATCAGATCGAGTTCAAACTAATTTTCGTTGGTAGTTTTCATGGTAATGTACATCATATATTTTTTTTAGTTTTTTCATTCTCTTACTTTAGAAGTTAGAGGGGGGGGGGACACACATTTTACCACTTTGGAAGCGTCTCTCGCGCAAGTTATTCAGTGTAGACAAAAATTATATTAGAAACCTCAACATCATTTTTTAAGACCTATCGATTGACACCCCACACGTGTAGGTTTGATGAAAAAAAATTTTTTGAGCTTCAGTTCTCAGTATGGGGGGCACCCCTAATTTTTGTTTTTTTAAAAAACTTTTGTAAAAATCTTAATGCGGTTTACAGAATACATCTACTTACCAAGTTTCAACAGTGTAGTTCTCATAGTTTCGGCAAAAAGTGGCTGTGACATACGGACGGACAGACAGACAGACAGACAGACAGACAGACAGACATGACGAATCTATAAGGGTTCCGTTTTTACGTTTTACGGAACCCTAAAATCAACAAAAATATAGATCATCAAACTTTCGGAGTGGGGGGAACTTTGTGACGTCATGGCGTGGCTTCCGAACGGATGTACTGATATTGATTATGTTTCTTTAGTTTGCAAGGAAAATTAGTCCAGAATGTGATGAAGTTCTATTCAGAATTTGCCGCTGCTACAAAATGGTGGATTACATATTTTTCACAATCCCTTTCAATATGGATATCAAATAAAAGGGCTTAACTACTAGAATACTACACATTATGACAAATTTCAAATACAATATGGCTGCTACCACAAAATGTCGGGGTTTTTCCCGTACAACACGAAGCGACCCACGGGGATCACAGACCAAGTGGCATTTGGTGCCGCTCTGTTCCGGTTGACTTTAGACCTTATTTTCAGGGACTTACAAACGATTTTAGTATGAACGGCTACCGATGAGTCACACAGAATATGGAGGCGCCCGGTCGCCGCTTGGTGCGATTGGGAAGACTGGTTTTTTTACCCCCGACCAAAAAAAGGGTGTTATAAGTTTGACGTCGATGTCTGTCTGTCTGTCTGTGGCACCGTAGCTCCAATGGATTTCAATGCGTTTTTTTATGGGAAGGTTAATTTCCGTACGGTGCGGTAGTTCTTAGCTATGTTTGGTTAATATCGATTTAAGATGGCCGCCTCTACAAAATGGCGGACAAAATATTTCTTCACAACCTACCTCAATATGGGTACCTATCAAAAGAAAGGCTAGTAGAATACTATACACTATGAGAAATTTCAAATAGAAGATGGCCGCCACCACATAATGGCGAATTAGATATTTTTTTCACTACTACCTCAATATGGGTATCAAATGAAAGGGCTTGACTAGTAGAATGTTGTACGGATTACAAAACCGAGGTAGATTGGGGTAAATATATTTTTTTAATTTTGTTTTTGTAATGATCTTCTTTGTGATGTCTGCTATGATTTCAGGTCCGGAAGGTGGTTCGAAGTACGGTGCCCAGCGCGCGTGGGGTACGGCCGGATATGGTCTGACGGCGCTGGCTGGCGGGTGGCTCATAGACGCCGTCTCCACGAGCGTCTACAAAGACTTCACGCCCGCGTTCGTGATAGCGCTCGTAGCAACTGTTATAGACCTGTACAGCTGTAGGGCGCTCACTGTAAGTATCAGTATTATCAGCATAAACTTATTAAACTTCTTGGGTCATTTTTGAAGCGAAAACTTCTTTTGGCGGGCCACTGACAGATTTTTCATGGGCTGTGAATTGAATTCTAGCGTGGGAATGATAAGAAATCTTCGGGTGAACTCGGAACCATGGCCATCTAGAAATACGCCAGCATTTCCCATTGGCTATCTAGAAACGCGTCAGCATTTCTAGATGGCCATGCTCAAAGCCGCGCCCTCCGGTTTCACCCGCGTAGTTTCCAAAGTATGCAATCAAATTCTAAGTTATAGGTTTTCACTTCTATCGGCAGTTCCAATTTTATTTTGCAAATCGTCTTACTTTTTTATTATCCGAAGTCCTCCGCTACTCCGCTAGTCTATGACACCATATCTTTTATTTTTAATTTTAACGTATTTTTGTTTAATATTCCAGCTGCCTCCCCTCTCGAGCCCCGACGACTCCGGCAAGGCCCTGCGCGAGGTCCTGAAGATACCCCGGGTCCTTCTGTTCATTACCTTTGCCGTGGTCGCGGGCACTTTCGATAGCTTCATCATCTACTACATGTTCTGGTGAGTTTTATAACATACTAGCTGAACCGTGCGTGCGTTGCTACGACATCTATCGAAAATTTGTCGTACCAATTCAAATTTTAAACAAATTCGGTTACCTTAGGTTCTAATGACGCAACCTTTAAAAGATAGACGCATGCTGTCACGCAACGAAAGCTCTCAAAAAGCAATATTTTTTCCGTTTTTGTCATTCATGCTCCGCTCCTGTTGATAGTAGTTATGTTAAATAGCCTTCATCGATAAATGGAGTATACAATAGAGAAAGAATCTTTCAATTCGGACCCGTAGTTGCCGAGATCCTGGCTTAGTTCAAACAAACAAACTCTTCAGCTTTATAATCTATACTAATATTATAAAGCTGAAGAGATTGTTTGTTTGTTTGTTTGAACGCAATGATCTCTGAAACTACTGGTCTGAATTGAAAGATTATTTCTTTGTAGAATAGTCCATTTATCGAGGAAGGCTATAGGCTATTTAACATTACGCTACTACCAACAGGAGCCGAGCATGAATGAGAAATGTAACAAAAACGGGAAAAAATATTGCTTTTTGAGAGTTTTCGTTGCGTGACAGCATATAATTATGTGATATTTTAAAGGTTGCGTCATTACAACCAAAAGTAACCGAGTTTGTTCAAAATTTGAATTGGTATGACCAATTTTCGATAGATGGCGTAGCAACGCGCGCGCGTTTAGCTAGTTTTAGTATATATCACCAAACTAAGTAACAAAGATTTATTTGTCTAACATAATACATCTATACTAATAAATAAAATGTATGTATCTTTTTGTAATATTAAAAAAAATGGCTGTCTTAGGGACTGCCGATAGATGTGAAAACTTATAAAACAAAATTTGATAGCTTACTTTGAAACTTATACCATACTAACTAGAAACAGATAGAGGGCGTGGCCATGAGCATTGCCATCTTGAAATGCTGACGCATTTCTAGATGACCAATGGCCACGATTCCGAGTTTACCCGAATAATTCTCATAATTCCCGAGAATGACGCTAGAATTCAATTCATAGCCCACGAAGAATTTGTCTGTGTGAAAAACATACGACCGAATAGGGTTCCCCAAAAAAACTAATTAGTCCGTCAGTTAGATTGCTAAAAAATATTGTACACGTATTTTTTCTATTCTTTTACAAACAAATAAAGTAGCCAAGTGCGAGTTGGACTCGCCCATGAAGGGTTCCGTTCCAGTAAGTAACATAATATACATAGTACACATAGTTCTTGTAGTTCGTTGTAACTTTGATCGAAGTTTTAATAATAGTGTATTTATGACGTACTAAAAAAAAACTATTAATCAGATCGAGTTCAAACTAATTTTCGTTGGTAGTTTTCATGGTAATGTACATCATATATTTTTTTTAGATTTTTCATTCTCTTACTTTAGAAGTTAGAGGGGGGGAGGGACACACATTTTACCACTTTGGAAGCGTCTCTCGCGCAAGTTATTCAGTGTAGACAAAAATTATATTACAAACCTCAACATCATTTTTGAAGACCTATCGATAGATACCCCACACGTGTAGGTTTGATGAAAAAAAAATTTTTGAGCTTCAGTTCTCAGTATGGGGAGCACCCCTAATTTTTGTTTTTTTTAAAAACTTTTGTAAAAATCTTAATGCGGTTCACAGAATACATCTACTCACCAAGTTTCAACAGTACTAGTTCTTATAGTTTCGGCAAAAAGTGGCTGTGACATACGGACGGACAGACAGACAGACAGACAGACAGACAGACAGACAGACAGACAGACATGACGAATCTATAAGGGTTCCGTTTTTACGTTTTACGGAACCCTAAAAATGACAAAGATATACTCGTGGATACGACGTAACCACGTGATGTTGCGACCCCCACTCTCGAAGTTTGATGTTCCATAACTTTATCGATTTTTAATATTTTGAAAAAACAAAAAATACGTGTCCCATTTTTTTCCATGATCTAGCTGACGGACTAATTAGAATGGTGTTTTTTGACCCAGTGCGATACCGTCCTCCTATCCTCCTAATTCTAATTCTGATTCAGGGTGCCTGCACTGACGTCCCGCTAGGGGTGTATTGTGCACTTCCCCCCGGCCAGCCTACCCAAACCAGCCTAGCTCTTTAGAATAGCGAAGCACTGCCTTGGGGCGCTGGCATACTAGTTCCACTCACATTTCGTCAGATGTTATTTCTCTACAAACTTTATTTGGAGTTCCTTCAAAGAGTCCCGATTCTAATCTAATACTTTTTGTGGCCTCACAGCGTAGCAGCATGTGCTCCACAGTTTCATTCTCTAGCAAACAGCCCCTGCATAGGGTACTGTCAGTAGATCCTATTTTGAGAAGATGGTTTAGCACAGGTCACTGTGAACCTGTGATCAAACCTATCATCAGACGAAGATCTGATCTTGACAGATTTAGGAGTTTATTAGTAACTTTTCTATCTATCAGTGGGAACACCGGTTTTGTGTGTTTACACTTTATGGAGTTATCCCAAAGTTTTTGTTGTTCTTTTTACCCGACTGAAAGAAGGGTTATGTTTTTCGCGCGTATCTTGTATGTTTGTAAATTTCTTTATTCCCACGTATCTTCCAAACGGCTGGACGGATTTTGACGATTCAGATATCGTTACATTTGTCTCAATTACCCAAGTGCCCTTAGATAGGTATTAAATAAAAAAAAAACAATATAGCCGATTTTTGAGGCAAAATTGTGAGTAGTTGAAAAAAAAAATGTTATCTAGCATATCGAGTAGGGTATCAAAATACAGAGAATTTAAAGAACATTACAAATATGTAAATATGTTGTGTAGTTAAATGCCATTTGGAATAATTTCAAGCATTTTAATTCAATCAACAGTGTTTTTCTTACGTGTTGTTTTTTAGTCGGGTTTTATAATTTTTTTAATTGTTCTTGTTCTATGTATAGACATAGCAGGTCCTGCTATGTCATATACTCCTAGGAACCTCTACCAATTTTGCAGTCGATTGACCTTGATATCTTATAATGTTTGGTGTTAACCAGGTTCCTGGAAGAGTTGGCGGAGGTGACGGGGCACACGGCTCGCATCAAGTTCATAGAGGGCGTGGTGGTCGCCGGACAGAGCTTCGTCGGGGAGCTGCTCTTCTTCTTCTTCTCTGGTAAGTCCCATATGCAAATTGAGCCTTTCAAGTTTGATTTTTAATGTAGTTTGCCTTTTAATGTAGTAAATATAACATCAAATAAATAATTACAATTTTGAGAAAACATGTAGCTACAATATATTTTGAAGTGTGAAACTTCCTTTGGCGCACCAGAAACAGATTTTTCGTGGTCTGTGAATTGAATTCCAGCGACAGGCTCGGGAATGATACGAAATTTTCGATTGAACTCGGGAGCATGGCCATAGGCAGTCTAGAAATGCGTCAGTATTTACCATTGGCCATCTAGAAATGTGTCAGCATTTGTAGATGGCTAAGCTCTCGGTTTTCACCCGCGTAGTTTCCAAAGTAAGCTATCAAATGCTGAGTTATAAGTCTTCCATCGGCAGTTCCTATGACTGCCAATTTTTTATCGGACATGTTTGACTACCAAATCGTTTGATGGTATGCGACGGTGTGGTCGAAGATGACGCACACTGATCTAGAGAATGCCTATTCACTCCGAACTTGAAAAGTTCTAGAGTGTATCAGTTAGGGAACAATGAGGAACAATATAATATAGTCGTAATTTGGATTACCAAGCCCAAGAGCTTAGTGACCGATTGTGGGGTGAGGCACAAGGAGATTTCAGGTAGCCCAAGTTTTTTGACATTAAAATTGCTTCCACTGATAGGTAAGTTGGCAGCAATTAGTGTAGCCATGAGCAAATGCTGACGCATTTCCAGATAACCAATGGAAAATGCTTGCGCATTTTGACGGGTTTTCTGCAATAATGCGCATAAAAGTGGCTTCTTTGGTTCATAGAAAACGGGGGTAGTGACAACAACATACTAAAAATGGTAGCACAGAACACTTTCTCGCCTCTGATGAAGCATTTTGCACAAGTTGCTCTCAGTGGAAACAAAAAAGACTGCGAATTTATGTGTGCAAAATGTTCCTAATATATAATTTAAATGTAATTTTTAATTTTTGTTTATAATTTTGATATGTGTTTAGTAGTTTTAATTTAAATTTGGTATAAAATAATCGAAAAATTATAATAGAATTAAGGTAATGTACCTACCTAAATGATATTTTTGTAATAGGTATGTAAATCGATCTAAGATATCTGAAATAAAAAGATTTTGATTGATTTCTAGATGAACCAATGCTAACGCATTTCTAGATGGTCAATGGCCATGGTCCCGAGTTCACCCGAAAAAAAATATCATTCCCGAGCGTGACGCTAGAATTCAATTCACAGCCCACGAAAAATCTGTCTCTGGTGCGCCAAAAGAAGTTTTCACTTCAAAAACAAAAGTTTCCAGTTAGAATTCAAAGTATTTTTGATAAGGATATCATAAAAGTATACCTCCTAATGTGTTTTCAGGTAAAATAATAAAGCGCTGGGGCTTCGGAACGACGTTGACATTCTCGCTCTTCTGTTACGGGATTCGGATGGCGCTCATCTCTTGCATCACCAATCCCTGGCATCTGGTCGCCATTGAGGTAAGGTATTCCACATTCACTCTATTCTTCTTTTGCTCACGTTTCCCGCTAATGTCTTTTTTTTTATTATCCACTCCACAGACTCCGGGGTCCGTGATCTTTGTCAATACATTTTTTACACATTTCTTGGATTAGGAGAAGAAAAGGAAAATGGGGGGGGGGGGTACATTTCAAACATAATTCTAGTGCTCGTCTGTAGAGCCGATCACAATCGGTTGGGATTCCGCTAGTAATCGACTCGATATCGAGTCTTTGCCTAATTGCCATTTGCCTATATCTTATGGTTGCTTGGAACTAATTAGGGATCCGTAATACGTAAAAAGTCCGAAGTCCGAAGAGAGGGAGAGGACACCGTAACCTTGGAATCAGGCCATCTTATGTACTACCGTGAAGGTCACCAGCTGTCGCAAGGTGGTGTTGGGTTTTTGGTCCACAAAACTCTCCGTAACAACGTTTTAGAAATCGCAAGTGTGTCGTCAAGGGTTGCGTACCTGTTACTTAAGTTAACCAAGAGGTATACTCTCAAGGTGGTTATGGCGTACGCACCCTGGGAGGCATACCCAGATACAGAGGTTGAGGCTTTGTATGAGGATATATCAAAAGCACTGCACCATACCTCCAAAGCCCACTTCAACGTTGTTATGGAGGATTTTAACGCCAAAGTGGGAGTACAGACCTGCAGGGAATCGGTAGTAGGACCACACGGTTTAGGACGAAAGAATGACAGGGGACAAATGCTGGTCGACTTCCTTGAAAAAGAAAGGCTGTTTCTGATGAATTCGTTCTACAAGAAGCAGCCGCAGAGGAGGTGGACTTGGCGAAGCCCCGATGGACGGACGAAAAATGAGATTGATTTCATCATTGCGGACAAAAAGCGTATATTTAGGGATGTCTCAGTCATCCCTCGGTTTGCTACCGGCAGTGACCACAGGCTTGTTCGAGGCACCCTGAATATTGATTACAAGCTTGAACGCGTCCGCTTGATGAAGTCAACACTCCGTCCGAACCTTCTCCAAACCGTGGTTGGGTCTGAAACGTTCCAGTTAAAACTGGAGAACCGATTTGCTGCCTTGGAAACCACAGAAAGCATTGACCAAAAGCTCGACAGTAGGCGTCCTGCGAGATGAAGGCACAAAATTTTGTGAAATGCGACACAAAGGCAGAAAGTCGAAGCTTTCGAAGGAAACTCTGCAACTCATGGAGGAACGACGAAATCCCTTGGTAACTTTGTCAGAACAAGGGGCTCTGAATAAGAAAATCACCAAACTTGTACGACGTGACCTCCGGTTAGCAAACGCGCTCCTGATTGAAAAATCAATCGAGCAAAATCGGGGGTCAAAAGTTTTCGTCAAGCCATTGGGTAGAAGTTACCTAACAAAGTTAATCTCCACCACGGGTAGAGTAGTTGTATCTAAAGCAGAGATTCTTTCGGAAGTGGAAAACTTTTATGGCCAGCTGTACGCTTCACATGCTCCTCATCTCACGCAGGAGGAAGACAGAAGAGCCACTCTGACTCGCCACTATACAGAAGTCGAGATCGAGTCGATCTTGGGCAACTTAAAAATGGAAAAGCCGCGGGTGAGGACGGAATTACTACAGAACTCTTAAAGGCTGGTGGAGCCCCACTTATAAAAGAGCTCCAAGTGCTGTTTAATGACGTCCTCTTCACCGGGAGAACTCCAGAGGCATGGCACAGAAGCGTGGTCGTCCTCTTCTTCAAAAAAGGTGACAAAACCCTTTTGAAGAATTATCGCCCCATATCTCTTCTGAGCCATGTCTATAAGTTGTTTTTGAGAGTTATCACGAACCGTCTCGCCCGAAGACTCGACGAGTTTCAGCCCCCGGAACAGGCCGGGTTTCGAAGTGGTTATAGCACCATAGACCACATCCACACGGTGCGGCAGATTGTACAGAAGACAAAGGAGTACAATCGGCCCTTTGTTTAGCGTTTGTGGACTATGAAAAGGCATTTGACTCCGTCGAGACCTGGGCTGTTCTGGAGTCTTTGCAGCGATGCCAAGTTGACTGGCGATACATCGAGGTGATGAGGTGTATATATGACGCCACTACGATGACAGTCCAAGTTCAAAACCAGCAGACGAAACATATCCCTCTCCATCGAGGCGTGAGACAAGGGGATGTAATTTCCCCGAAATTGTTCTCCAACGCACTAGAGGATATGTTTAAGACGCTGGATTGGGCTGGACGTGGTATCAACATTAATGGCGAATGCATCTCTCACCTAAGATTTGCAGACGATATCGTCACGATGGCTGAATCGCTGGAAGACTTGCAACGGATGCTGGACAGCTTGGCCAACTCTTCTCAACGCATCGGTCTCCGGATGAACTTGGACAAAACCAAAGTCATGTGCAACGAGTTCGTTGCTCCGGGACCGATTGCCGTAAATGGAACCACTCTAGAGATTGTTTGAAGATATGTTTACCTAGGACAGACGCTCGAACTGGGTAAAAATAGCTTTGAGAGTGAAGCCATGAGGAGAATTCAGCTAGGTTGGGCAGCGTTCGGAAAACTTCGTCGAGTCTTCTCGTCACCCATCCCACGATGTTTGAAGACAAAAGTGTATAATCAGTGCGTCCTACCTGTTATGACCTACGGTGGTGAAACGTGGACACTAACAGTAAAAGCAGTCCGAAAATTCAAAGTCGCTCAGCGAGCTATGGAAAGAGCTATGCTTGGAGTTTCTCTGAGGGATTGTATTCGTAATGAAGTCATCCGTCAGAGAACTAAAGTCACCGACATAGCTCAGCGAAGCATAGCAAGCTGAAGTGGCAGTGGGCTGGTCATATCTGTCGCAGAACCGACAACCGTTGGGGTAGACGAGTTCTGGAGTGGAGACCGCGAATCGGCAAACGTAGTGTAGGACGCCCTGAAACTAGGTGGAGTGACGATTTACGGAAGGCAGCTGGTGGCAGTTGGAAACGTAAAGCCGAGGATCGGGCTGAGTGGCGTATCATTGGAGAGGCCTATGTCCAGCAGTGGATGAATGTTGGCTGATTATGATGATGATGAATACGTAAAAACTTAACCCTTATAGATTCGTCATGTCTGTCTGTCTGTCTGTCCGTCCGTATGTCACAGCCACTTTTTGCCGAAACTATGAAAACTACACTATTGAAACTTGGTAAGTAGATGTATTCTGGGAACCGCATTAAGATTTTTACAAAAAAATAAAGTAGCCAAGTGCGAGTTGGACTCGCCCATGAAGGGTTCCGTTCCAGCATGTAACATAATATACATAGTACACATAGTTCTTGTAGTTCGTTGTAACTTTGATCGATGTTTTAATAATAGTGTATTTATGACGTACTAAAAAAAAACTACTCATCAGATCGAGTTCAAACTAATTTTCGTTGGTAGTTTTCATGGTAATGTACATCATATATTTTTTTTAGATTTTTCATTTTCTTACTTTAGAAATTAGAGGGGGGGGGGACACACATTTTACCACTTTGGAAGCGTCTCTCGCGCAAGCTATTCAGTGTAGACAAAAACTATATTAGAAACCTCAACATCATTTTTTAAGACCTGTCGATAGACACCCCACACGTGTAGGTTTGATGAAAAAAAAATTTTTGAGCTTCAGTTCTCAGTATGGGGGGCACCCCTAATTTTTGTTTTTTTAAACAACTTTTTGTGAAAATCTTAATGCGGTTCACAGAATACATCTACTTACCAAGTTTCAACAGTGTAGTTCTCATAGTTTTGGCAAAAAGTGGCTGTGACATACGGACGGACAGACAGACAGACAGACAGACAGACAGACAGACAGACAGACATGACGAATCTATAAGGGTTCCGTTTTTACGTTTTACGGAACCCTAAAAAGAAAAATTAACTTAATTAAATTTTTTTTTTCTTCAAACCTACACGTGTGTGGGTATCTATCGATAGGGCGGGTTTAAAGGTATAAGATGTATTCGACACACTAAATAAGTACACTTTTATTGTTTCAGAGCGTGATGCAGGGTCCAACGTACGCTCTCTGCTACTCCAGTATCGTGGGGTACGCGGCTCACGTCGCACCCCCTGGGTACTCGGCCACCGTCCAGGGGGTAGTGGCCGGCATGGATGATGGACTGGGTCAGTATGTGTGCTTCAGAGTGTGATTTAGGGTATGATGCTCCAGTATCGTGGGCTACACGGCTCATGTTGCACCCCCTGGGTACTCGGCTACCATCCAGGGGGTGGTAGCCGGCATGGATGATGGACTGTGTCAGTATGTGTGATTCAGAGGATCAGGGTCTGATGCTCTCTAATACTCCAGTATCGTGGGGTACGCGGCTCATGTCGCACCCCCTGGGTACTCGGCTACCGTCCAGGGGGTAGTGACAGGTATGGATGACGGACTGGGTCAGTATAGATCAACTTTTTGAAGTGAAAACTTCTTTTGGCGCACTGCAACCAGGTTTTTTCGTAGGCTGTGAATGAAGCTCATCGTCACGGTCGGAAATTTTGAGTTATAAGCAAAGAGTTTACATTTACTACGTATAGAGTGAGTACAAACGCTTTACACAGAAAGCACGGGTCTGATCGCTCTTGCCTTGTAGCTCTTGTGGAAAAGTCATAGGTACTTTTGTCGCGACACATCACTATGTCGCCATAGCTAACATACACCTTATCTGCTTACGATTGGTACAAAGGAACCGTGCGAAAAAACCTGATCTATTTACTTATTCTTTATCTAATGTTATAAGTGTTCACTTCTGTCGGCAGTCCCTATGGCTGCCGTTCTTGCAAATGTTTTGCTTCTGTATTATCCCAAGGAACTTTCCTACCTAGTGTCCGATGACACCACGCCTTTCTTTTCTACCCGACTGAAAGAAGGGTTATGTTTTTCGCGCGTATCTTGTATGTTTGTAAATTTCTGTATTTCCACGTATCTTCCAAACGGCTGGACGGATTTTGATAACTAAGATATCGTTAGATTCGTCTCAATCATCAAAGTGTCCTTAGATAGTATATTTCAATGTTTCCAGAGAAAATACAGGGCTTTGAGATTGATGAGCGCAGTGCGGTGCTAGGTAATGATTTAGACTTTGCATGTTCCAATAGCTGTGTGTCACTGTGCTGTTATGTGGCAGGCTTGTTACTTACCATCAGGCCTATGCCCTGTTCGTCTCGTCACTTTTTACAAAAAAAAAATATTTTTTTGTGTTGATTTTTTGCAGTCGGATATTTTAAATTAAAATGATTACCATGTATTTGCAGGTTTCGCACTGGGTTCGCTAGTAGGCGGCCAGCTATACACTCGTATGGGCGGTCGCGGCGCCTTCCGTCTGTTCGCCGGCATCGCCCTGGGGGGGTCCGTGCTACACGCGGCGTTGTACGCACTCGTCACTCGGAAGACCGGTGAGTTATCAGTAGACGAAAACTGTCTTAGCTTTGATGTTTCTCTCAAAGTCAAAGTACTTTATTCATATATGTACAATTTACACGTCAATAAATAAATAAAACCGGCCAAGTGCGAGTGGGACTACCGCACGAAGGGTTCCGTACCATAGCGACGGTAAAAGGTAGGTGGGCAAATTTTAGGTTAGAAAGTAAATTGACTTGAAAACACACTTTTTCTTTTACAGACTCAGTTTTATTGATACCAATGTAAAATAGAAATATGGGAGTTAATAGTGGAATATGATATCGGGAAAATGTCGATCTCTAGAAAGTCGAGTACCTAGTGGTAGGACTCTTAGTAGAGTCCGCCTGGGGAAGTACCACACCTATGCCAGTTATTCTACCGCCAAGAAGTAATGTGCAAACATTACTGTGTTCCGGTTCGAAGGGCAATGTTTCCAGAGAAATTACTGGGCTTAGAGATATAGCATCTTAGATCTCTGGGTGACGAGCGCATTGCAGTGCTAGGTAATGATTTGAACTCTTCATGTTCCAATAGCTGCGTGTCATTGTGCTGTTATGTGGCAGGCATGGTTCTTACCATCAGGCACACGACCTGGACGTCTACTCTATTTCTACGAAAACGTAATTGCGAAAAAAAAAAATGGTTGTCTGTAAAGTCGGTTTACTGACGATAGTTGAACGTGACAACTTCAACTACGCCTTAGAGCGAGGTAACGCCGCATGACGTCATGCGGCGAGGTAACGGCGTTAACGGCACATGACGTCATGTTTTGCGGGCATGCAGCCGACTTCATCGAATTATTAGACGTTGTCACGTCAAAACTATCTTGTGAGTAATATTAATGAAAAAGTCACAGTTTTCTTATAGGTGTCATTACATGCCTGATTGCAGTGAAATTATGCCACTTTATCAGCAAGTGTGTTGAAATATATATAATAACCGCTATGTAGTACCTACCTTCCGCTTATAACTTCTCTCGTCTTACAGACAAGAAACAAGAGACATCGATAGTTCTGGAAGAAGACGAGAAGATGTTACCACAGCTGCACACTACCGCCATCTACCGCGACACTGTGGAGCCGTTGAAAGAGGGAGAGAGGTAACGAGGGTGAGAGGGCGAGAGGTATAGTGAGGGCTCTGACGGTGGGGTTATGCGGAGTAGCTGTACTAAGGCAAAAGAGTCCGTTGTCAATCATCATAGGCTACAGGCCCGTGAACAAAATTTACGGGTCAAATGAACCACCAGGAGACCTATGTAGGATGATAGAAGGAAATAAAGTAATAAAATTCAGCACTATGCCGTCACTTGTAAGCTGTCCAACTGAGTAGAGTTGAAGAGGAGGGGTTCCAATCGTCGATCATTTCTCCTTATCACATGATTTTTGTACGGCGTACCACTACTAAATCAAGGTCATGCTTAGAAGACTTATTTAGACGACACTGATTTGAAGATTGATTGCTTAGATTATAATATAGGGATTTAGCTGCGCGACCGAACTGAAAACTAAGGTGAGACTAAAACACTACGAAAAAAAAATTGGCAGTCATAGGCCGATAGAAGTGAAAACTTATAACTCAGAATTTGGTAGCTTACTTTGGAAAATACTACACCCGTGTAGCCTAGTCATCATAGCATGACCATCTAGAAATGCGCCAGCATTTCCCATTGGCTGACGCATTTCTAGATGGCCATGCCATGATGGGCAGACCACGCCCTTATAGCATTTCCCATTGGCTGACGCACGTCTAGATGACCAATGGCTATGGTTTAGTCGAGTTTACCCGAAGATTTCTTATCATACCCGAGCGTGACGCTAGATTTCAATTCACAGGCCACGAAAAATCTGTCTAGGTGCGCCAAAAGAAGTTTTCTCTTCAAAATATTTAACGGAAGTGACGCGTAATACTCTAAAAAATGTGCGTAACTTGTGTGGCCATCTTTATTTTTTGAGATGAACGTACCATAAATGATAAAATTAGGGATTTTTTTTTGCTAATGGTGTTGCTTCTTTATATCCGAAGGAATTTCGTTCAAAATGTTTTGTTTTTTTGAAGTGAAAACTTCACCGCACGAAGGGTTCCGTACCGTAAGCAAATAAACGGCGAAAACCTCTTTGGTTTTATTCGAAATTTCTAATACATCGCAATATCTCATTATACAATACATTGCAAAGTCTCAGTAATAGGGTTCCGTTTTTACCCTTTGGGTACGGAACCCTAAAAATAAAAACCAAAGAAAAGAAAAGAGCATACAAATTGTATATATTTTCAAAGTTTGAAATTACTACTTTACTGTATTATAATAATTATTGTACAGAAAACTGTCAAGCATTATATGAGTATAATATGTTTTTATTACAATTGTACTGACCCATGTCAAATTTTTGTATACATTTTTTATAGGACTTTGCCATCACTCTCTAAAAATTCGGTGTAAAACATACTAAACTGCTCTAAAAAAAATTCTCTTTTCTTTTCCCTTGAAATGATAGAGACAGACATAGCATAGCCATTGAGTTATCAGTAAACCAGGGTGTCTATCGACGAACGAAAACTGTCTTAGCTTTGATGTTACTCTCTCTTTTCTTTTCGTTTGAAATGATAGAGACGGCAATAGCGAAGGCATAGACGATTTAGTCAGACGGTAAAAGGTAGGTATAGGGTGGGCAAATTTGAGGTTAGGAAGTAAATTGACTTGAAAACACATTTTTTGAAGTGAAAACTTCTTTAGGCGCGCTATAGACAGAATTTTCGTGGGCTGTGAAATGGATTCATCAATCGTCACGCTTGGATATGATAATGGATCGGATCGGATATGAAATCTTCGGGTAAACTCGGTAAAAACGGCCAGGTAGGTACCAGGGCAACAGAAACAGTAAAGAGTTTCGATTACCTACCTCCAACAGCCCAGCGTTTATCTCCAGATACCAGGACAACATAAATATAAAAGAGTTGCGTTTGCCCCTAGGTACCAGTACCAGGGCAACAGCAAGTTTTCACTTCTATCGGCAGTTCCTATGACTGCCAATTTTTTTTTTTTAATTTTTGGTTCTTTTTATTCTTATTTCTTGGATTTAGATAATCTTTTTAGGTACTCCGCTACTGGACTCCGCTAGTAATCGACTCGACATCATCGTTTGCTATTTTCCAAATTAAGTCCAAATTCTATGTTTATTTATCGATAAAAAAAGTAAAACGCGTCTCTTTTGTCCTAGTACCCATTATGCATAGCCCCAACATATTTAAGGACACTGGTGTAAAAAACGACAAAGTAATCACATAAGGGCGGGTATAATTTTGTTTTTCAAATTGTGTACATATTTTTAATATGTTTTTGTATTTATTTATTTTTATTCGTTTTTTTTTAGTTTTACAACTACGAAAAAATATACTATATATGTACTACTGTTTAAAGCTATCAATGTCATTCAATAACTAATGCTAATTAGTCAGGTGGTTTTGTCGAGATTTACGTATCAACTACCAGCAGGGCCGGATTTAGGGGAGAGCAAACGGGGCATACGCCCCGGGGCCTCCACAACAGACACTTCGTGAAAAAAAAATTTGTTGTCTGTAAAGTCGGTTTACTGACGATAGTTGAACGTGACAACGTCTTAAGAAAATACTGATGGAATGGTACTGACTAGTATTTGTGTAAAGCGCCATCTAGGTAAAACATTCTGAAGCTTTTTGAAAAGCTGTTCAAAGCGCCATCTCTGGGTACATCATTGTACTAGCACAAGTTCTTAACTTCATATCGTCGCTTTTCTAAAACATGGACAGACTCCTTGAACGTAATACACATTTCACTCACTAGATGGTGCGAAAAGTAATAAGGCGAGGTAACGGCGGTAACGGCACATGACGTCATGTTTTGCGGGCGTGCAGCCGGCTTCATCGAATCATAAGACGTTATCACGTCAAAAAAACAAATTTCGACAGTAAACAGCATTTATTTGGTTGAGAAAATTTTGTATTTCAACGTCCCCAACAAGCTCCGCCCCGGGGCCTCCACACCTCTAAATCCGGCCCTGACTAGCAGTAGTAATCGTTCCAAAGGACTGAGAAGTCAAACTACGAATCTAAATAGTTTGATATTTAACTGCCCGTGAGTAAAAACTTTTGTTTTGTCAGAGTATCCGTTAACGCGGCGCATAAAACTGGATTGAAAAGTCGTTTACTGTGCCAATAACAAAATAACGTGGCCAAGTGCGAGTTGGACTCGCCCATGAAGGGTTCCGTTGCAGCAAGTAACATGATATACATAGTACACATAGTTCTTGTAGTTCGTTGTAACTTTGATCGAATTTTTAATAATATATATATTTATGACGTACTAAAAAAAACTACTCATCAGATCGAGTTCAAACCAATTTTCGTTGGTAGTTTTCATGGTAATGTACAACATATATTTTACACATTTTACCACTTTGGAGGTGTCTTTCGCGCAAATTGTTCAGTGAAGACAAAAATTATATTAGAAACCTCAACATCATTTTTGAAGACCTATCGATAGACATCCCAAAAATTTCAATCAAAAATTTTTTGAGTTTCAGTTCTCAGTATGGGGGCAACCCTAATTTTTCTTTTTTTTATTTTTTTTTTGTACAAAACTTAATGCGGTTCACAGAATACATCTACTTACCAAGTTTCAACAATGTGGTTCTCATAGTGTCTGCAAAAAGTGGCTGTGACATACGGATGGACAGATAAACAGACAGACATGACGAATCTATAAGGGTTCCGTTTTTACGTTTTAAGGAACCCTAAAAACATTCATAAAAATAACTTTAATTTAAAAAAACCCGACTGCAAAAATCAACACGTAAAAAAACACTATCTAAGGACATTTTGGTGATTGAGATTAATCTAACGATGTGTTAATTATCAAAATCGATCCAGCCGTTTGGAAGATACGTGGGAATAAAGAAATTTATAATACGCGCGAAAAACATAACCCTTCTTTCCGTCGGGTAGTAAAAAGTCAAGAATAAGACATGCGACTAAAAAACTATAGAACGAATACATATTATTGAGTTCTGGACTGACTGGACTGGACTGGACTCCACACTAGGGTGACCTGTGTCAAAGGAATCCAGGAATCCAGCCAGACTGGCCTCGTGGCTTAGTTGGTAGTAGCTCTACCTGCGAAGCCGAGGGTCGTGGGTTCGATCCCCACCCAGTGCAAATATTTGTGTGATGAATTCAAATGTTTGCACTGTGTCTGGGTGTTTCTATGTATAATAAGTATGTATTTAAAACTATATAAGTATTATATCAGCTATCTCGCCGCCATCACACAAGCTTTGCTTAGTTTGGGGTCAGATGGTGTTGTGTGTGAATTGTCCACCAATATTTATTTATTTCTATTACTTTTCTTAGACCTAGTATTATAAAAAAATTGGCAGTCATAGGAACTGCCGATAGAAGTGAAAATTTATAACTCAGAATTTGATAGCTTACTTTGGAAACTACATGTGTGTAACCGGAGGGCGTGGCCTGGGCATCGTGGCATGGCCATCTAGAAATGCGACAGCATTTCCCATTGGCTCACGCATTTCTAGATGGCCATGTCATGATGGCGAGGCCACGCCCTTTCAGCATTTCCCATTGGCTGACGCATTTCCAAATGGCCAATAGCCATGGTCCCGAGTTTACCCGAAGATTTCTTATCATACCCGAGCGTGACGCTACAATCCAATGCACAGCCCACAAAATATCTGTATAGGCGCGCCTAAAGAAGTTTTCACTTCAAAAAAAATTGGCAGTCATAGGAACTGCCGATAGAAGTGAAAACTTATAACTCAGAATTTGATACCTTACCTTGGAAACTACACGGGTGTAACCGTAGGGCGTGGGCTAGCCATCATGGCATGGCCATCTAGAAATGCGAAAGCATTTCCCATTGGCTCACGCATTCCTAGATGGCCATGTCATGATGGCGAGGCCACGCCCTTTCAGCATTTCCCATTGGCTGACGCATTTCTAGATGCCCAATCGCCAAGGTCCCGAGTTTACCCGAAGATTTCTTATCATACCCGAGCGCGACGGTAGAATTCAATTTACACCCCACGAAAAATTTGTCTAGGCGCGTCCAAAGAAGTTTTCACTTCAAAACACCTTTACTGCATTGAAATATCGGGGGTCTACCGCCGAACGAAAAATGTCATCGCTTTGATGTTTCTCTCTCTTTTCTTTTCGCTTGAAATGATAGAGACAGCATTAGCAAAGCGATAGCCGATTTAGTTAGGCGGTAGAAGCGCCCGAATCGCTCCAACATTTAATGACAAAGTCGTATCGGTGAAGTTGGAACTGTTTCCGGTGAAAATATCGAATAAGTAGATTTTTCAGTTTTTCTGGACTAGCTTTTGAGAATATTTTTGCTGGATTGTATTATTCTGTAGTATATTTTTTCGTAGATTTAACCGCCATATATGTTAGATGTATTGAATTTTTCAGCAAAGGCCAAATCGTTATATATAAATTACATTTTACATCACATCAACTAAGGCTAAAAATAACTTGTATTGCCAGACAAATTGAATGCCTCTCGCAGGTCTACTACGAAGTCCGATAAACGATATATCGGCCGAACTTATGGAAGTTTCCTACCTCGGTAGATAATCGGTCGGTTGATCGAATCGGCCGTTTCGTTCCATCCGACTAAAAGTCTATAACTTCCGAGCGAGATGTATCGATCCGAATGTTTTTCGTGGTAGGCTACAGATCCGATTCAGGACGTCTACTCTAATGCTACGAAAACGTAATTTCGAAAAAAAGCTCGCGACTTTCCTGCTTTTTTCTACTTCGTTTCGTCCGATACAACTTTGTTTGCCGTTTAAATGTTCTAAGCATACTCAAATTAGAGTAGGCATAGAATATTTAAACGGAAAAAAGGACGGATCGAAGTAGAACCGGAGTTGAAAAGTCGCGAGTTTATTTCGAAATTACGTTTTCGTAGAAAGAGAGTAGACGTCCAGCTGTCGGTCGGATCCGATCATTCGGAGTTTGTTTTCGTAGTAGACCTACAGTTTGTGTACAACTTTTAAAACGTTTTGTAATATCTTATCTTACTTGGAAACAGCAATAAAGATTTTTGTATTCGTAAAATTGTCAGATTATAATCTAACGCATAAGATTATAATCTTACGGACAGGTTAGTTTTTTGACGGCGTTAGTTCGCTATAATTTTGACGGTTTTTACAATTTAACGGACGTATTATATGTATATTATATATACCTAGTTCATAGTGTACCTATTATCAAGTTTCTGTAAAAATATCCCTGTATATACACCGAAACAAACCATTCGATTTTTTTTAATATACAGGGTTATTGGTAATCAGCCTGCATCCGTTTAAGGGCATGTTCTGTATATTTAAACAAACAACTTTTGTTCTACAACTTTCGTTAAAACTCAATAGACAACCCAAAAAAAAATAGTGTTTGTTGCCCTTTTTTGTACTGTTTAGCGACTTTTTAGTGTTTATTCACTTCGGCACATCATTTTTTGCGCGTTAAAGAGCGTACGCGCTCTTGTTACGAACTGTTACGAAGAGTTCGATGCTTTTAGACCGCGCAAATATTTTTTTTATTTTTTTTGTAAAAGAAAAAAAAACTCATTTTTTTTTAAACTGTAGAACAAAAGTTGACGTATTGAATGTACCTAACATCCCCTTAAAAGGATGCAGGCTGATTACCAATAACCCTGTAGAGTGACGAGACGAGCAGGACATGTGCCTGATGGTAAGCAACATGCCTGCCACATAACAGCACAGTGACACGCAGCTATTGGAACATGAAGAGTCCAAATTGTTACCTAGCACTGCACTGCGCTCGTCACCCAGTGATCTAAGATGTTAAATCTCTAAGCCATGTAATTTCTCTGGGAACATTGCCTTTCAAACCGGAACACAGTAATATTTGCACATTACTGCTTGGCGGTAGAATAACTGGCAAAGGTGTGGTACTTCCCCAGGTGGACTCTGCCAAGAGTCCTACCACTACATATGCCCTCAAAAACTTCAGGCGTACGGAATTATGTCATCCGGAAGAGTGAGCTCACTCTTTCCGTTCTAGTCGGTTGTAGGAAGCGGTGAACGCTGGACGTTTTTACCTATCACTGTTCGTGGTCAACAACCAAAATAAGTAGAACCACAACATAAGGTCGCCGCTAGCTATTCTAGGGGTCAAGTAGATTGGTGGTGTGTAAACCTCTTACGCTGCACACACGGATGCAGTTTATTACCAATTTCAAGGTGCTCAGGGCACATCTAATGGCTTATATCGGTGTTTACTGATTTGTTAATAAGAAATTGTATATAAAAAATATGTGCCAAAATAATGAGACTTGATGGAAAGCAACGTTTTGGTGAAATATATGTTAATTCTGTTATATATTTCCTATTCTTTAGGATATGTTGACTTACCTACTTACAGTTGGACTTAGATTGAAAAGTATACCAAAGAAACTTTAACTTTATTGCAATTTGCATAAAGTAGTTTTTTGCGAGGCATCATATGGCCTTTACTGCCTACCGAACTTTGGGCTAGCCCAAATAATTATCTAATCCATAGTTTGGTAGTCAGTAGAAACCATAGGTAAGCTGAAAAATTACTTTTGAAGTTGAAATAAGGTTGATATTCCTTTGGTCTACTTTTACACATTTTGCATGAGATGATCATTAAAGGGGCCTTTCTTAGATATACTAGTCTTTTTTTGTATATTGTATAGCTATAGACATATTAAAATGTATTGGTTAAGCAGGAAGTCTGTACTAAGTCTAAACCGTCGGTTCGGACCGAACTGAGAGATCGCCAAAACCAATTGTTATCAACCATGGACGTATAAAAAAAGTCGGACGTAGTCTCGCTAAAACAAAAACTGTGTCTATAGAGTCGGTCACATATGCACGTGTGCGTTGTCAGGTTGTCACTGATAGGCTGACACGCACTCATTCACACAAGTTTGCGCGTGTAATGACCCACTGATGTGTGTATCTTGCGTGTCAGCCTGTATGTGACAGCGCACACGTGCATATTACGTGGCCGACTCTATAGACACAGTTTTTGCTTTAGCGAGATTACGTCCGACTTTTTTTTTATACGTTCATGTTATTAACATGCATTATTTTAAAGCTATCAAAGTTGTTTCCACTAGTAGGTACCTATATTAACTACCAGTTCTCCGGGGTTTTACGCATGTAGTTCCCGTTATTTTATCGGGATAAAAAGTAGCCTATGTATGTATTATACAGACTGTTAACTACCATTTTTCGTTTTCGAGCCTTTTTGAAAAAGGACGCCGTATTTGGGTGATACCTACTTCTAGAACTGGACAGAGCATTTCACATGTGAGTGAATTAATGAGAAATGTGGCACAACTACGATTGTTTTCAAAGTAGGATTATAAATAAGAAATGTATTTTTTTTTTTGATAGTAATAAATTACATTGTAAGTAAAATAGAAAGCTTTACACTGTACCTACGTAATGGATTTTTATTTTATATTGTTAATTATTGATATATTTTTATTGAAATAAAACTATTTGTAAAAATTTTAATTTTGTTTTATTTTCGTTTCATTGTGTTCATTCCACGAGTTTCTAGAAAAAATCTGAGGTAGAGTTGCCATCACTTCATATTTTCCCAGATTTTCAGTAGTTTGCGATGCGTCCATAACATTTATGCTCTTAACCGTCATAACAAGGTATAAAAGTAGTTACACAATTTATATGTATCACAACTTTGTACACATATTTTTTTTACAAATAATCCATATTTAACCTTTTGACCGCCAGAGTCACCTATACTTGACAAGCGTTAGCGAGCCCTTTGCGCCAACGACGTCTATAGTTGACAAAAAAACGGACTATACCAAAATATTGTGTGTTAGATATCAAATGGTGACAAAACATTTTTTTTTAAATTTTGAGCTGTTTCGTACGCTTGGCGTACAGGGCACGGAAATGCAATTTAGTCCTGGCGGTCAAAAGGTTAAAAATAAACGTTTATCGGTTTTTTATAACCCCTAAATGTTATTTTTTATTTCAAACATGGTTTAACTTCATCATATAAAACACTTAAAATATACAACATAAATTGAATATAAAAATACAGAAATAAAATGTTTATAAAACTAAAATTGCACATACGTAAGTAACATAAATGAATGTCGGCGAACCTTAAATTAAGCAAAAGAATAAAAAATAAATGTAGATGAAACTAAAATTAAATATAATAATAATACGTTTATAAATGATGATGAAACTTATAATAAACGAGTCGATGAGTATTACAAGTAGGTACAATAGGGTACAATCCTCAAAAAAACTAAGTAGCCCGTTAGTTAGATTGCCAAAAAATATTGTACCTACACGTATTTTTTCTTTTGTTTCACAAACAAAAAATGACGAAGATACAGCGCTTCGAAGTTTCGTGTGACGTCACTTGTGAGTACGATTTTTACTCACGAGTGACGTCGCGACCCCCCACTCTCGAAGTTCGATGGTCTATATCTTTGACGATTTTTAATATTATGAAAAAACAAAAAATACGTGTCCAATATTTTTCCATGATCTAGCTGACGGACTAATTAGGATGGTGTATTTTTGATCCAGTCCGGTACCCTATTATTCAAGAAAAAAATTGCTGCGGGTGTTTTTACAATTCCCTTTTTAGGGTTCCGTGCCCGGGATCCTATTACTAAGATTTCGCTATCCATCCGTCTGTCAATAGGCTGATTAATTAATTGCTGACGAACTAAATTGAATGGTGTATTTTTGACCTTGTTGTAATCCCAGTTGATGGTAGTTTCGAACGGACTGAGCCAATATGGCTCACTATGATTTGCCTCACTTTTCTTGCGATGACCCAGTTTCTAGACGTTATTATTCTAGGCTGGGAACAAACATCATGACATTGAATTTTTGACGTGATAACGTCTTATAATTCGATGAAGCCGGCTACACGCCCACAAAACATGACGTCATGTAGCGTTACCGTCGGTCGTTACCTCGCCGCATGTTTGTTACAGTTGTATTAATTATTTCGACCAGTAGTTCAAGCGGGGATGTAACTCAGTGGTAGAGCGTTCGCTTTGCATGTGAAATGCCCCGGGTTCGATCCCCGGCATCTAAAAGCTTTTTTGCATTGTTTTGATTGAAAATTACTAAATACTACTGATTACTTTTTACATACAAATCTATTAAACAAATGAAATTAAAATTTTCTTAAGACGTTGTCACGTTCTATCGTCAGTAAACCGACTTTACAGACGAACATTATTTTTTTACAATTAAGATAAAGATTTGAGTCACGTTTTTTGCCGTCATAAATATGAAGATTTCGTGGTGGGTACTGTTACGGCTGGTCTAGTCAGGTAAACGACTATTGCTGATCTGGAGCCCCTGATTAGAAGAATAGCACGGGTACCGTAGCTATGTAGCCTTTCTCGATAAACGGACTATCCAACAACAAAAATAATCTTTCAATTCGAACCAGCAGTTGCTGAGGTTTTCACGTTCAAACAAAGTCTTCAGCTTTATTATTAGTATAGAAGAGAATATTTCTAAGGTGGTATCTTTAGTAGGTAGTCGTATGGTGAGTCCGTCTTGGGCCGAGTAGCGAGGTAGTCCAACGCTCGCTGTAAAACAATCTTTCAATTTGAACTAACAGTTCCTGAGATTATCGAATACAAACTTTTCAGCTTTCTACTATTAGACTAGTTGAACGCGTTGCTACGCCACCTATCGAAAATTGGTCGTACCAACTCAGATTTAGAACAAATTTGGTTAGCTTAGGTTGTGATGACGCAACCTTAAAAGATAGACACATGCTGTCACGGACTTTGAAAAGTCGAAGTCGGCAAAAATTGATATTTTTCCCGGATTTGGTTACATTCTTGAGTCATACTCCGCTCCGATCATACTCCTATTGATAGTGACATAATGTTACATAGCCTTTGTCGATAAACGGACTATCCAACAAGAAACACAATCTTTGAATTTGAACCGGCAGTTCCTGAGATTATCGCAGTCAAATTCTTCAGCTTTATTATTAGTATAGGAGAGAAGATATCTAAGGTGGTATCTTTAGTAGTCGTACGGTGATTCCGTCGTGGGCAGTGTGGCGAGGTAGTCCAAGGCTCGCTGTATAGCTGCCGGGACCGGAGGCGGGGTCGGAAGGTGAGCTCCCTCCGCGTGGAACCCCGTCTCGTCGGCTCGGTATATCACATTGATTATCTGGAATACATAAAGAATTTTGTAATAAAAACTTTAGTGAAAACTTCTTCTTTTTAGAGTTCCGTAAAACGTAAAAACGGAACCCTTATAGATTCGTCATGTCTGTTTGTCTGTCTGTCTGTCTGTCCGTCCGTCCGTATGTCACAGCCACTTTTTGCCGAAACTATGAGAACTACACTGCTGAAACTTGGTAAGTAGATGTATTCTGTGAACCGCAGTAAGATTTAAAAAAAAATTGAAAAAAGAAAACTTAACCATGCAAATTACCAACGAAAATAGGTTTGAACTCGATCTGATGAGCAGTTTTTTTTAGTACGTCATAAATACACTACTATTAAAACTTCGATCAAAGTTACAACGAACTACAAGAACTAAGTGTACTATGTATATTATGTTACTTGCTGCAACGGAACCTTTCACGGGCGAGTGCAACTCGCACTTGGCCACTTTATTTCTTTCTTCTTTTCTTCTTCCAAATACAGATATTCCGTGGGCTGTGAATTGAGCTCAAGCGTCACGCTCGGGAATGATAGAAATCTTCGGGTAAACTCGGGACCATGGTCAAAGCTACGCCCTCTGGTTTCATACGCGCGTAGTTTCCAAAGGGAGCTATCAAATTCTGAGTTATTAGTTTTCTTTTCTAGCATCAGTCCCTATATGACTGCCAGTTTTTTTTAATGTAACGAGCGGAGCAGAACATGTGCCTGATGGTAAGCAACATACCTGCCACATAACAGCAGTGACACGCAGCTATTGGAACATGAACGAGTCCAAATCATTACCTAGCACTGCTCCGCGCTCGTCACCCATAGATATATTTTAGTCCAGATAGCATTTTATATCTCTTAGCCCAGTAATTTCCCTGGACAGATTTCCCTTCAAAACGGAACACAGTAATGTTTGCACACTACTGCTTGGCGACAGAAAGAGACGCGACAGACGCATTAATTCGCAAACTCGAGCTCTATTGCCTCGTATTGAACACGTATTTAGAAGAACAGTTCGCGCTGCAAACCCTTGCGAGATTGATGATATAATGATATTGGTCGACAATTCACACACAACACCATCTGACCCCAAACTAAGTAAAGCTTGTAATATGGCGGCCAAATAGCTATTTCAACGTCCCCAAAGTAAAGTGTCCTTTAGAGCGCCTGAGGCATGGCTCGCCCGGGGCTCCTAGATGGATAAGGCCGGCCCTGCATAACACAAATATTTGCACTGGGTGGGAATCGAACTCACAACCAGACTGGAGGCAGCTTGCCTCGTATTGAACACGGGTTCGGAAAGAGAATTCGTGCGCGTTTAGAGGCAATCCTGCCTCCTACTCTACACGAGAAAAGAAATAAGCTACCCCTGCACGCGTTGCTACGCACCTATCGAAAAGTGGTTGTAACCAACTCAGATTTAGAACAAATTTGGTTAGCTTAGGTTATAATGACGCAACTTTTTGTAGTGGTAGGACTCTTGGCAGAGTCCGCCTGGGGAAGGAAATTTGCTTTGCTACACCTTTGCCAGTTATTCAACCGCCAAGCAGTAATATGCAAACATTACTGTGTCCCGGTTTGAAGGGCAATGTTTCCAGATAAATTACAGGGCTTAGAGATATAACACCTTAGATCTCTGGGTGGCGAGCGCAGTGCAGTCCTTGGTAATGATTTGGACTCTTCACATTCCAATAGCTCCGTGTCACTGTGCTGTTATGTGGCAGGCATGTTGCTTACCATTAGGCACATGTCCTGCTCGTCTTGTCACTCGTTATTTAAAAAAAAAACTTTAAAACTTAAAATATAGACATGTTGTCATGGACTTACAAAAGCTCTCAAAAAGGAAGATTTCTCCCGTTTTTCTTACATTTTTCATTCATGCTCCGCTCTTATTGATATTAGTGTAATGTCATAAAGCCTTCCTCGATAAATGGACTATCCAATAGAAAAATAATCTTTCAATTCGGATCAGTAGTTCCCAAGATCCTAGAGTTCAAACCAGGGATGTAACGGAGGTGATCTTATCGGAACCGAAGTCGGAGTCGGAGTTTTTAAATTTGATTTATCGGAGTCGGAGTCGGAGTCGGAACCGGAGTCGGAGGTAGGGTCAGAAGTAGTGGTAGGAGAGATTTTTATTTTAGGACAAATAAAACATTCATTAAAACTTTTCATTGTTTTGTTTCATGAAATATCACAAAAAATGAAAAAAAAATGGAATATTCAAAAATAAACAAAAAAATCAATTAATTGAATCCCAAAGTGCCATATAAAGTATGTTAAATGAACAAAAGCTTTCAAACAAATTAAATTAAATACATTGACACCAAAAGTGTGTATATGTACTTCATGAACATAAGCTTTGAAGCTGTCTCAGTCTAAGATATGTCTTAAGAGTGCGCCTAATGCCAGGAAAAAATCTGATTTCACCCGCGCGAGGCCCTTCTTAAATATGATATGCATAAAGTCGAGAATAGCATGACACAGTTTGGAGGGGAAATCAATATTAAATCAGGAGTCAATTTTTGACCAAGTTTTATTTAATTACTCAATAATTAAACATAAATTTAAAAAGTGTTCGGTCAGTGCATCATCACTCGCTCAAGGTCGCGCGGTTTTCGCCTACAACTAGACCGTGCCTCCCAGGGGACAAGTGCCAGTCGGTTGTCGGACGCACGGCTGAGCGCTCGCGCAAAGTTTCTTAACATCAGTGAGCGGCGTCGAAAATGTCCTTTTTTCATTTTCTGGCACTAGGCGCTCCCTTGTAGATTAAATCGATGCCACCAAAAAGGTATTCGCTCGCTACAGAGCCTGGTGGACACGATAATATTGGCGGAAATTTAATATAAGGTGCTGGAATTTTGCGTTTTTCTATGCTGTGCTCATTTAGTATACTTTTCATTACACTCGTGCGCGGGAGATTCCCTGCGCGACATGTTCCTGCGAAACTGTTCGTTACTGTCGGCGCAACGCGCCGCCGCTAAGTTATGCTTCGACATCCGATTAAAACCTCCGATTCAAAAGTTTCGGAACCGGAGTCGGAACCGGAGGTGTAAAACTAATCGGAACTTCCGACATAACGGAGTCGGAGTCGAAGCTCCGTAACATCCCTGGTTCAAACATAGAAACTCTTCAATTTCATAATATAAGTACAGAGTTTTACTTAAAAAAAAAATTGGCAGTCATAGGAACTGCTGATAGAAGTGAAAACTTGCTGTTGCCCTGGTACTGGTACCTAGGGGCAAACGCAACTCTTTTATATTTCTGTTGTCCTGGTATCTGGAGATAAACGCTAGGCTGTTGGAGGTAGGTAATCGAAACTTTACTGTTTCTGTTGCCCTGGTACCTACCTGGCCGTTTTTACCGAGTTTACCCGAAGATTTCATATCCGATCCAATCCATTATCATATCCAAGCGTGACGATTGATGAATCCATTTCACAGCCCACGAAAATTCTGTCTATAGCGCGCCTAAAGAAGTTTACACTTCAAAAAGACGGTGATCATTACCTGTCCATCTGGAGCTGTGTACTGGTACTGTCCCTCTACTACGAGAGAGGGTTGAGAGGACCGAGCTCCGCTCGCCAAAGAGCCCCGCTGCTCGTGGTAAATACCTCCTTCTGGAATTGTAAAACATAATATTGAATCCTTACGTATGAAATTGGTGTTTTGTAAAGGGGGAAACATCAAGTTGATTTTTGAAGTGAGAACTTCTTTTTGCGCACCACACATAAATTTTCTGTGGGCTGTGAATTGAACTCAAGTGTCGCGTTTGTATAATGAAAGAAATCTTCAGGTAAACGCGGATGATCTGGCCACAGTCATGGCCACGCCCTCCGGTTTCACCCACATAGTTTCCAAAGTGAGGTTTCAAATTTTGAGTTATTAGTTTTCACTTCTATCGGCAGTCCTTGTGTCAGCCAATTTTTTTATAAATTCTACTAATAGACTACAGGCCCGTGAACAAAATTTACGGGTCAAATGAACCACCAGGAGACCTATGTAGGATGATAGAAGGGTATAAAGTAATAAGATTCAGCACTATGCCGTCACTTGTAAGCTGTCCAACTGAGTGCAATTGAAGAGGGGGTTTGCAATCCTCGATCATTTCTCCTTGTCGCATTATTTTTGTGCGGTGTTGCGGAATAATAGATAAGAAGAGGTATTGAAACCATAAAAAATAAACATTTTAACTTTTTAATTATCAGTTTGCCGGAAAAATTTACAGAGTAAATTTGGTCATTTGATTAGGTACGGCATTGGTTCCATACAGTTTCAATACCTCTTCTAATCCATTATTTCACAATGCCGTACAAAAATCATGCGACAAGGAGAAATGGTAGAGGGTTGCAACCCCCCCTCTTCAATCACACTCAGTTGGACAGCTTACAAGTGACGGCATAGTGCTGAATCTTAATACTTTACACCCTTCTATCATCCTGCATGGGTCTCCTGGTGGTTCATTTGACCCGTAAATTTTGTTCACGGGCCTGTAGTCTATAATATTATGAACGTAAAAGTTTGTAAGTAAGGATAGGTGATTGGCATTGGCCTTGAGCGATTGACCAGGCTCAGTTATTTAGGAGCTAGCTTTCTCATCATTGTTTGCAGTTGCTGATAATAGACATCTGCCATAATCATCTGGCGAAATTTAAAAAAGCTGTAGTGAACGACACCGGCACTAGTCCACCAAACACTCTCAAGTTATTTTTTTGTCAATTTTCCCTTGGGACTGGATTTAGCTGGTTCACCAGGGTTCAGCCATTAGAATGAGCGTTACCGGGGAACCCCCCCCCCCCCACCATTTTTCCCTGCCGGAACCGCGTAGTTTTTTTTAAATTTAGCAAAGATAATTTTGTCTACTCTACTAAAACACTTTGACACCTAAATTTAGGGGGGAGAGGGGGGGGTAGGGGGTGGGGCTAGTTGTATCTGTCATTAATCTGGACCTAACAGGTCAGAGTTTGGATTTGTCACTAATTTCGACCTGACCGGTCTGACTTGGACTCCGGGTGGGCTCCCGCCAGAAGCTCTAGCGGTCGCCCCCGAACGTTGCTTCGCCGCATGAAGTCGAGTTGAGCGAAGGGGGGAGGGGGAGGTGGCGAGCGAAGCGAGTTGGCGACCTCCGTAGCGAAAGAGCGAAACGAAGGGCCTCCCTTGAGATTCTGGCTCCCGCATTATTTATACAATTATACATTTATAAACACTCTAGGGGTAGTAAGTAGCCACAAGACTAAGTGGAGTCGGGGTGCTCTGTGTCGGTTTTGTGACTAATTTCAACCTAACCGGTCTGAGTTGGTCTCTGGGTGGATAACTTATGTATTGAAGGGAGGAAAATTATTTTCACAAAACTATGTACGAGTATTTATTTTAATATATAAACATAATTGATTACACTGATCATGACCAAAGCCAAACACAACAGTCAGTTTGTGCAGTATCTTTTTTCCTTATTGTTTGCTAGAAAATACTTAGATTTAAATTAAATGCGTTGATAAGAGGGATCCTTTACAAAAACTATTATTCTCAGGAAAAAAAGAACAAAAAGAGTGTTGAGAGAAGAAAAGAACAAAAAGAGTATAGCGGTAAGTACCGGGATTCGAACCGGGGGTACCTAACTTCTCTTAGGTGACCCCTTAGGTACTTATCATTTGCGCCAATCGGTCGTTGTTCAAAATGGCGAAATTTGTTATCGTATTCTAATTGTATCACGCCACAAGGCACAAAACTTTACAACTTTTTCGTGAGAATTTTTTCCCTCTAGTTCCCTTTCATAACGCGCGATAAGGAACTTCGTTCTAAACTACAGGTCTATATTATCTATTATCTACAGGCCCGTGAACAAAAAATACGGGTCAAATGAACCACTAGGAGACCTATATAGGATGATAGAAGGGTATAAAGTAATAATATTCAGCACTATGCCGTCACTTGTAAGCTGTCAAACTGAGTACAGTCGAAGAGGGGGGGTTGCAACCCTTGATAATTTCGCTTTGTCGCATGATTTTTGTACGGCGCACATAGGAGTATTAACATGATCTAGCCGGCCAAAATTACATTTCTCAGAATTACGCTCAGATAAAAAAAATGCATTCCTAGAAGAGCCAGGTAGTTGGGCGACCCAACCCTATTGTTGTTTTTTTTACCCACCCCAAATTTAACAAGATATAGTCAGTTGAAACTGAGACATTGCTCGAAGCGGTTGTTTATTTTCAATTTTCGTGCTTTAAAAATCAATTTTAACAATTTTTTATTTTATGTTGTGTTGTGAATAATCCAAAATTGGCTATGGATTCTGAAACTGCTGGTAAGTGACTTATTTTACATATTTCAAATATTTAATTTTGTGACGGGATTATATTATTTTTCGTCATTTGAAAAAATACCGGTTTAATTCCCTAATTTTTTCAAGAAAATTTAGTTTTACGAGGCTTTTTGTTTTAGTGCCCGGCATTACCCGGCTATAATTTTTATATATTCGTAATATATAGACTTTCTACTTTTAAAAAAGGAAAAAATTGGTTCCTACTAATTCCTACTCCGTCATCTGGAGCGATTTTAGATATCGTACTTAAAAATGTAAAAAAAAAATTAAATTTTGATTTAATTTAGTTTTTATTATTTCAGGACCATCTGGAAGTACTTTAATGACTCGCAAGGAGATATTTGGTCTAATGAGATCACAAAATGGTCTCAATTTTAACGACCAATTAGAATATGTTGAAAATTATTTGATTTCACATAAGTCGTAATTTTGCACGCATGAAATCAGAAATGAAGCATCGATGGGTAGCAGCAAAATATAGAAGTGATCTATTTGAAAGTTATACACTTGTATTTAAGGTTTTATGAGATACTGAACCATTTCTAATTGATTAAGAGCGATAAATAATTTTGGCCAGCTAGATGTCTCAAATACCCCTCTGTGCGGCGTTACGAAATAATGGATTAGAAGAGGTATTGAAACAGTATGGAACCAATGCCGTACATAATCGAATGACTAAATTTACTCTGTAAATCGTCGGCACATCACAATTTTTTCCGACAAACTATTAATTAAAAATCAAAAATTTATAATTATTATAGTTTCCAAACCTCTTATAATCTATTATTCCGCAACGCCGTACAAAAATCATGCGATAAGGAGAAATGATCGAGAGGATTGGAACCCCCCCCCCCTTCAACTGTACTCAGTTGGACAGCTTACAAGTGACGGGTCACTCATCACGAAATCTCAGAACCTACAAGTGCTAGGAGTCTGAAATTTTGCATGAAGGTTCCTTTTAGCACGTAGGCGCTCGCTAAGACGGGGTTTTGCGAAATTCAACCCCTAAGAGGGTGAAACAAGGGATGAACGGTTCTATGAAAATTCGTAATTTTAAAGTTATAAGCTTGAAATTTTATGTTCACGTTTTTGGTTCAAAGGAAGTAAAAATGAGTATTGTGTTTCATGTGTTTAGAAAACCACCTCTCTCGAAGGTGAAATATAAGGGTTGAAGTTCAATATGCGAAGTCCGTTATTTTTGAAAATAAAACCATGATACTTTGGATCTAGGCACTTATCACGAAGGGAATAAATGTTGGTTCTGACAAATTTCAAAATTCAAACTGTACGGGGATGAAATGGAGGTGAAATATGGGATGAAAGTTTATATGGAAGTTTGCTATTGTTAAAGATAAAACCATGGAACTTTGTATCTAGACACTTTACTCGAAGCCAATAATGTTTGTTCTAGCAATTTTGTATTTAAAAACTGTATATATGAAATACGGTTTGAAATGGGGGATGAAATTGTTCATTGTTCAAGATAAAGCCATGAAACTTTGTATCTAGACACTTGACACGAATCAAATAAATTTTTGTTCTATCAATTTTGCAATTCAGAACCGTACGGGGATGAAATGGGAGGTAACAGTTCATATGTTATTCTTAGTTATTGTTGAAGATAAAACCATTGAACCCATTTCAAAACCATTAAACTTTTTTATCTAGACATGAAGCAGAGAGACGTACTTCTTAGCATTCCATGGATTCACCGTGCGGGTGCCGGGTCCATCGTGTGGCAGAGAGAGAAATCTCGAATAGACCCCAAGACTTGTGACTCGGGCGTAGGTTTAAAAGGGACAAACTATTAATATGAAAATAGCTCTGTCTGTTTATCTCTTACGCTTTCACACCTAAACAACTGAACAGATTTTTAACCGATAAGCTGTTTTTAGTAAACATACAATTGTATGGGTATACAAATACTGCCTGACTTACCATAATATTTATTTCACGCGGACGAAGTCGCGGGTAACAGCTAGTTACTTTATACTTTATACCCTTCTATCATCGATAGGTCACCTGGTGGTCACCGGCGCTTCTACCGCCTAACGAAAAACGCTTTGACGCTTTGATGCTTTGACATTGCTGTCTCTTTTCTTCTCGCTTGAAATGAAAGAGACGGCAATGCCAAAGCGTCAAAGCATCAAAGCGTTTTTCGTTAGGCGGTAGACCCCCCGGCCTGTAGTCTATTCCAAAAAAAACACTAACTTCAAAAAGCGCTCAAAACGTTTCGTTTCACGAACTTAGACATAGCAGACGTTCAAATTTATGCAATATTTCCTGATATTGCGTTCCATTTCACGCATCCGCGTGTGTTTCGTGTGAATTTACAGAAACATTAAATATTAATTTAAAATATTTTCGCGTAACTCCGGCAGCTAAAATCGAATTGGGAGGGTCAAGACAAAGCCCCTTGACCACTCCACAGTAGCAGAATCCTCAAATTCAGGCGACTCGATTCAAGACCCAACCCCAACACAATAACAGCCCCTACTCCTGCCTGTTTCGCCTTTCACCTGTTCCTGTTCCATACTTCCACAGGCACAGGTTGCACAAATTATTCAAACAGTGCAAACACCAAACACGGACGAAACACCTAATAACAACCCAAACCTAAATGTAAACAAATCAAATGTCACTCTCAATATGACAGAAGGACAGAACAGCATCTCTCAATCAACCCATATGGGTCATAGTCATATGGGTGGGTTCCTTGCCACTTTACGGGATATATCGATACTATAGATGCATCGATATTATTGCTCATAAACAATTAGGTACTGGTGTTCGATACTATCGATACAATTGAAGCTAATAGCTATTCTATGCTAAAAGTTTCAATACTAGAGGCACAGATCAGAAAATAGTTACTTCGCTAGAGGTAGTATTTCTGTTTATGAATACACTATGAATAAAATGGATACCATCGATGGTATCGATAGGATATCGATACTATTGAAATGACGTCACCCAGCGCTATTTATATCGAGTATTTGTTCTAGGTGTAGATCACAGAACACTTATAATACTCTGTGTAGATACCTAGTTTAGCGAAAGTCCACTATCGTACTATCGGTATCGATGTCAACAGGCAACACTAGTAGTGATAACTTTCCAATTTCCAACTTCCACTTCCAACTTTCTTTGTGTGTGAGACTGTGAGATACAAAGAGTACCTACCTATGTACCTACCTATATAACCACTACGCTACGGTGAGATAAGACAAAGATTGAAAACACACTGGTTCCATTCCATTTACATTCTCATTGACTGGTTCATTGCCTACTCAAGCACAACGGCTGAACAGCTGTTTTCAAGACAAAAAGTAATATCGAATCCATTTATTTATTACTCGAGGTAGAACTTCAAGATTAAATTTATCAAGAATGGTCTCTGTGCTACCTTAAAAATACAGGTTAACCGTAAACTTATAAGTAGAACAACCGACAACCGCTATATTCTACGCAACGCTGCATGAAGAAGACTGTGCCACTAACCCACATACGTGATCTGTGCTCTCTGCTCTGTGCTACACACAAGACACCGCCGAAGTTACTGCAAAATGATTTACAGAAGGCAAATGTAAAAGTTGAAGTTCCTATGTGTTGTATAATAAGTGTTAGTGAGACCGTACAAGTGCTTTAGTCCCATCCAATACAACAAAGTGTAAGAGAGTAAGTGTAAGGAGTCTCTCAATGTTAATGAATGTGAAACAGTGGGAAAAAAGACTAGCTTCAGTACGACAACACATTTGAAGTAACATTGTATTGGCTACATCTTTCTCAAGTCACATTCTAACTAACACTGATATTATGTATGCATGTCGAAGAAATTAAGTTATTTTAACCACATTTTATGGGCGCATGGCATGTGCATATCATATTTAAAATGTACTTGTAATAAGAGAATAAATGATGATTCAGCTATCACAGCTTCGCTGCTCGAAATCAATGTCTTTTAAAGAGCACAGGTGCTGGTTTGTGAAGAATTGGACATTACACCTAGAGAAGAAAGTCAGAGCAAACTTACTTACCCCCAACTTGAAATAGATTTACATTTTTACAACTGTCTATGAGTAACAGGCAAGATTATGACCCTTAGATGATACAAACTAATAAATAAACCTGACATAATGGACTCTGAAAACAAACAAACAGTACTACTGATTACAAATGACCTTGCATACTTTGAAAACTCAACATCTGAGACTAGTCTGCTGACTTTAGAACAGGAGAGAGAATACTCAATGTACCACATACCAACATCTACAGATGGCAACGGAGATATCCAACACAACTATAATGAAGCAGACAAGAACACATTGTGTGATCTTAAAGCATGCAGTCCGGACATTACACACTTGGCACAAGAACAAGAAGAAATGCCAAATGAAAATGACAACTCTAAAACACTTGTAAATCAGGAGGATAACATACCACACACTGAAGAATCACAATATAAATGTCACTTATGTGGTTTTACAACAACTAATTTAGACAATTTCAAACAACACTTATGTAACCCTGCAAAAAAGCTTTTAAAATGTGAAATGTGTGACTATAAAACATCCTTACCAAGTAATTTAAAGGTTCATATGATAAAACATATTGGGCAAAAACGATTTAACTGTGAGTGGTGTGAATTCAAAACATCACGAGCATATAGTCTTAAAAAACACTATTATCGACACACTGGTGAAAAACCATTTCAATGTGACATCTGTGAGTACAGAACTACTGACCAAGGTGTTTTAAAACGACATAAATTAACACATACAGACACAAAACCATACAAATGTGATATGTGTAATTATCAATCAAATGATGGAAGTACATTAAAAAGACACAAACTAAGGCATACCACAAGCAAACCATATGAGTGTGACATGTGTGATTTTAAAGCATCCCAAAAAAGACATATAACGCAACATAAAACTATCCATACAGGAGAAAAGCAATATATGTGTGATATGTGTGATTATAGAGCATCACGAGCAGGCCACTTGAAGCAACATCAATTGACACATTCAGAAATAAAAGCATTTGAATGTGATATTTGTGGGCATAAAACAAGTGCAAGAGGTTCATTAATAAAGCACATGGTAAGGCACATCGGGAAAAAACTTACATGTGGTGTATGCAATTTTAAAACAATTAATCCTGATTATTTAAATAGACACAAATTAATACATAATGGAGAACCAAAACAGAAACCATATGAATGTGATACATGTGATTATAAAGCATCTGCACTAAATATTTTAAAGCATCATAAACTAAAACACACAGATGAAAAACGACATGTGTGTGATATATGTGATTATAAAACACATTATAAAGAAAGACTGAAAAGACACAAAATAAGTCACACTAGTATCAAGACACATAAATGTAATATATGTGATTTTACAACATCACAATACAGCTCCTTAAATAGACACTTAAAGACACATACAGGTGTAAAGCGACATAAGTGTGATATGTGTAATTATAAAGCATACAGATCAGATAATTTACAGAGGCATAAATTGCAACATATTACACAATGAATTTTGTGCTAAATAAATACAACATGAATATGTATATGTGAGATATAACATATGTGAAAAACTACACAAATTTAAATTTAATCCGAATTTAATTTTTATATGAATTTTATTTTTAAACTGTTTTGTTAGTTTTTAGAAGAAAATAAATTATTGTCAAGTCTATTAGTCCATTTGCAATTTTTTTTTATTCTTTTGCAGTTTGAACACATTATTTATACATTTATATTATAGGACTGAATTATGAACAAAAACAAGGTAAGAGTAGTTTTAGTTGTTGTTTGTTTTAGTTAATACACAATAATATAGGTCTATTTGCATCCTGAAACCGTCAGAAATTTTTTGGACAGACATTTTGTTTTCCGAAACCGCCTTACTTATTTTATTAAGTCTAATAAAGATTATTTATGGCGGAGGAAGAAACGCCACAGCATGTGATTGTGGAATGCAGGAGCGTGGCGGATCAACGGGCAGAATTCCTCCACTCCCCAGCAGCAGTCCCGGAGGCCTTCAACAACCTGAATAGGTTGCTTGCCTTCTGAGATAGCCTGGGATGGTTGGAGTAGAAGGGTAGTATGAGCCACGCACAATGGCCCAATTTGAGAGGCTAAGTGCGGAAACGGCCCTGTCAAACTAAACTAAAAGATTATTTATCTAATTTAGTATTTTAATCAAGTCCATGTACGTATAAAAAAAGTCTGACGTAGTCTCGCTAAAACAAAAACTGTGTCCATCGAGTCGGCCATGTAATATGCACGTGTACGCGTCACATACAGCCTGACACGGTCACATCAGTGGGTCATTACACGCGCAACTTGCGTATACTTGCCAGCCTATCAGTGACAACCTGACAACGCACACGTGCAAATGTGGCCGACTCTAGTGACACAGTTTTTGTTTTAGCGAGACTACGTCTGACTTTTTTATCCGTCCATGATCAAGCATCATAATTTTTGACTCTCAATGCCAAAACGACGGGGGTTTTTGTTGTAAGTTTGACCGTGTAACTCTTTGTATGTGTGTGTTTGTCGTAGGTCTCGACCGGATGAACCGATTTTGATTTTTGAAGTGAAAACGGAAAATCTGTAGTTATGTGATTTTCCGTGGGCTGAGAATTGACCTCAAGCGTCACGTTCGGAAATGAAATAGATCATCGGATAAACTCTTTATTCCCAGACTAGCAGCACCCTCCTGTTTCACCCGCACACTTCAGTTTCCAAAGTGAGCTATCAAATATCAAATGAGGCATTTTCCAGATGCAAGTTGACTTGTCAAAGACATGAATGTATAAGAAAGTAGGGCATAGTCTCGCTAGAACAGAAACTATGTCACTAGAGTCGGCCACATTTGCACGCGTGCGTTTGCGTTGTCACTGATAGGCTGACAGGCACACATATTTTCGTAGTGGTAGGAAGGACTCTTGGCAGAGTCTACCTGGGGAAGTACCACACCTTTGCCAGTTATTCTACCGCCAAGCAGTAATGGGCACACATTACTGTGTTCCGGTTTGAAGGGCAATGTTTCCAGAGAAATTACAGGGCTTAGAGATATAACATCTTAGACCTCTGGGTGACGAGCGTAGTGCAGTGCTAGGTATTGGTTTGGACTCTTCATTTTCCAATAGCTGTGTGTTACTGTGCTGTTATGTGGCAGGCATGTTGCTTACCATAAGGCACATGTCCTACTCGTCTCGTCAGTCTTTATATAAAAAATAAAAATTACCCACTGATGTGTGTATGAGTGCGTGTCAGCCTGAATGTGACAGCGCAGGTGTGTGCATATTATGTGACCGACTCTATGGACACAGTTTTTGTTTTAGCGAGACTACGTCCAACTTTTTTTATATGTCCATGGTCAAAGATAGTTCTTTTTGCCAAATGTGGCAAAATGTATTACTGTTTGTTTTTGTGAAATTTCTCTTACAAAATAATACATGGGCGCCCCATGATACGATACATGGTGAAATTGGGGACTGTCTTCGACAGATCTTATTAACCGACTTCAAAAAAAAGGAGGTTCTCAATTCGACTGTATTTGTTTCATGTTTGTTACCTCAGAACTTTCGCCTTTGGATGTTTTTTTTATTATTTGAAAGCTGGTGCTTCCTGTTTGGTTCCATAGCAATTTGGTCCAGTTCTGACAGTGGCATCCATGAAAAAACTGAATAAGTCGGTTTTTTTTTGTTAAAATTTTATTGCATTTTGAAACTGCCCCATTCTGAGTCATAAGTTTCCATATCTATTGGCACTTCCTATGACTGCCAATTTTTTTGAAGTGAAAACTTCTTTAGGCGCGCCTAGACAATTTTTTTGTGGGGTGTACATTGATTTCTAGCGTCACGATCGGGTATGATAAGAAGTCTTCGGGTAAACTCGGGACCATGGCTATTGGCCATCTAGAAATTCGCCAGCCAATGGGAAATGCTGAAAGGCCGTGGACAGGCCATCATGGCATAGCCATCTAGAAATGCGTGAGCCAATGGGAAATACTGACGCATTTCTAGATGGCCATGCCAAGATGGCGAGGCCACGCCCTCCGGTTACACCCGTGTAGTTTCCAAGGTAAGCTATCAAATTCTGAGTTATTAGTTTTCACTTCTATCGGCAGTTCCTATGACTGCCAATTTTTAGTGTTCCGTAAAACGTAAAAACGGAACCCTTATAGATTCGTCATGTCTGTCTGTCTGTCTGTCCGTCCGTATGTCACAGCCACTTTTTGCCGAAACTATGAGAACTACACTGTTGAAACTTGGTAACTAGATGTATTCAGTGAACCGCATTAGGATTTGAACAGAAAAAATTAAAAAAAAAGAAAAATTAGGGTTGCCCCCCATACTGAGAACTGAAACTCAAAATATTTTTTTTCATCAAACCTACACGTGTCTATCGATAGGTCTGCAAAAATGATGGTAAGGTTTCTAAAATCATTTTCGTCTACACTGAATACTTTGCGCGAGAGACACTTCCAAAGTGGTAAAATGTGTGTCCCCCCCCTCTAACTTCTAAAGTAGGTACGAGAATGAAAAATCTAAAAAAAATATATGATGTACATTACCAACGAAAATTAGTTTGAACTCGATCTGATGAGTAGTTTTTTTTAGTACGTCATAAATACACTATTATTGAAACTTCGATCAAAGTTACAACGAACTACAAGAACTATGTGTACTATGTATATAATGTTACTTGCTGTAACGGAACCCTTCATGGGCGAGTCCAACTCGCACTGGAGGTCTAAAAACGCACCTAAGCATTTTTGGCCAGTGTCTATGTATTTTGATGTCAAAGTTGTTAACTTGAGTACTGCGTCATCAGTAGACCTACTATGACGAAATCCATACTGGTTATCGGCTAAGATGTTGTTCTTCTCAAGGTAAGACATCAATCTCTTATTTGCGATTTTTTCTATGACTTTGGCTAGAGTTGGTAAAAGACAAATAGGTCTATAATTGGAAGCAATTTCTCTCTGTCCGGAGAATACATCTACTTACCAAGTTTCAACAGTGTAGTTCTCATAGTTTCGGCAAAAAGTGACTGTGACATACGGACGGACAGACAGACAGACAGACATGACGAATCTATAAGGGTTCCGTTTTTACGTTTTACGGAACCCTAAAAAAGATACTTAGGTCATAGAATAGATAATATAGATAGAACGGACACTCCCCACCCCCCGCCAATTTCAAGCTTCCTCCCCCTCGCGGACGCGAGGCGGACTCAACGAAGGGTTATTATATCGGACGATAATTTTCTATGAGAATACGACCATGATGCTGTATTATTTAACAAAATGGTACCAAATTTTTCGTCTATTATACGAAACAAGAATAAGAGATTTTTAATTTCATAAGAATTTCTACAAAGATTGAATCATTTTTATAAACTGTGTTAAGCTATTCTGGTTAGAAGTACGCGCCAACACTGAAGTCCTGTGACGAAATTATTAAACTCGTTGTTTTTAAACTGCAGCTTTCGTTAATCTCTTTGGGTAAGTGTACTTAACTAAAAATCAATTCGTACATGGTACCTTTATTATCTCCTATTTTGTTTTAAATCTTCTCCCTTCTGATTGTTGATGAAAGTTATATTTACTCGTACCTACATTAAAGATCGAACACTAACTAGGTAAGATTGTAAGCCACTTAACACAGGCAGGTGAACTCACGGGTCACAGCTATTCCATAAAATAATTTAGTAACCCTAGATGACACGCACACATGCGTAAATGTGTTCGAACGACATATGCGTAGTTGTGTGAGTGTAGGTATGTCGACTTCACCGTTTGTTTGGAGTTTAGGCCGAGTGTCCGGGGTGTGCTTAGGTAGTGAATGTTGGTAAAAATAGAGTTTTTCAACTCTTATCTTTTTCGGTCTGAAGTGCATAATAGGCTACTTTTTTGCAGGAAAATTACATCAACTGGAACTACTCAGGCAAAACCGCGGGGCTGTGCTACTTTTTATAATATTGAGTAACACCTCTGTTACTAACAGTACAGCGCCACGCAGCCTATGTAACATGAAGAGTCCAAATCATTGCCGAGCACTGCACTCACAGAACACTTATACTCTTGCACTGCTCTCACACCATTAGGAAATATAAAACGATTACCTTTTTGCCTTGTAATTTCTCTGGACACAACCGTAATACCTGCACATTACTTACTGCTTGATGGTAGAATAATTGACAAACGTGTGGCTTCAAAATAATCTCTGATACTATGACATAGAATAGATAATACAACTATGAGCAGCAGGACTTCTCTCTTTCTACGAAAACGTAATTTCGAAATAAACTCGCGACTTTCCTACTTCGGCTTCTTCTACTTCGTTTCGTTCGGTCGAACATTGTTTACCGGTTTAAAATGTTCTAATTGGAGTATGTTTAGAACATTTAAACGTCAAACAATGATGTATCGAACGAAACAAAGTAGAACGAGAGACGAGAAAAGGAAATTCGCGAGTTTTTTTTTCTAAATTACGTTTTCGTGGAAATAGAGTAGACATCCAGATTCAGAACAAAACGAAAATTTCACTCGACAATATTATAAAAGATGGCACCACTAAACTGGATATGAACACAAACTTTTTGTTTCATGTGCTGGATGCACTGGTAGAACTAGGACACTTAGCCGAGCCCGCCGGGGAAGTACCCCATCTTAGCCAGTTATTGTTCCGGTTTGAAGGGAAATCTTACCGGAGAAATTACAGGGCATTGAGATGAATTCTTCTAATATTTTATGGAACTTTATAATAATATGGATTATAATACATCAGAACCACACAATTTCCTATTAATATTATAAATATCAGCGTTTGGATGTCTGTTGCTTGTTCATGTTGTCACATATAAATAGAGCTGAAATTTTGAACACATCTATAAAACAATTAAAAAGAAAAAAACAAAACACCAACATCATTCTAAAACATGTTTTAATTTATGTCTTTTTAAATTATGTAGTCTGGATGCTTTAAAATTACACATATCACACTTATGCCGCTTTACACTTGTATGTGTCTTTAAGTGTCTTTTTAAATAGCTGGATTGTGATGTTGTATGATCACATAAATTACATTTATATGGCTTCACTCCACTGTGACATAACTTGTGTCTTTTCAGACTACGTTCATATAGTGTTTTAAAGTCACACATATCACACTCGTATTGTTTTTCACTTGTGTGTTTTAGTGTATGAAGCTTTACAATACTCAGCTTAGATGCTTTATAATCACATATATCACATTCATATTGTTTTTCACTTGTGTGTATTAGTTTATGATGCTTTAAAATACTCGGCTTAGATGCTTTATAATCACATATATCACATTCATATGGTTTTTGTTTCGTTTCTCCAGTATGTATTAACTTGTGTCTATTTAAATAATTCCAATCAGATGTTTTAAAATCGCACATATCACATTTAAGTTTCTTCCTGTTATGCTTAAATTTTTCCATATGTATTAATATGTGTCTTGATAAACAACCTTTCTCTAATGTTTTATAACCACAAATATCACATTCAAATAGTTTTAGGCCTAAATGCCTTAATTTATGTTGCTTTAAGTGACCTGGTTGTGATCCTGCGTAATCACACAAATCACACTTATATCTCTTTTGGCCTGTATGAATAATCTTATGTTGCGTTATATGCCTTTTTTGAGATGCTTTAAAATCGCACAAATCACACTCATATGGTTTGTTTGTGGTATGTGTTATTTTGTGTCTTTTTAATGAACTTCCATCATTTGTTTGATAATTACACAAATCACATTTGTATGGTTTTGTGTTTGTATGTATTAATTTATGTCGATTCAAAACACCTTTTCTAGTAGTTCTGTATTCACAGGTATCACATTTAAATGGCTTTTCACCAGTGTGTAGAAATTTGTGTACCTTTAGACCGTCCAGTCGTGATGTTTTAAAATCACACAGGTTGCACTTAAAGTTTCTTTGTCCAGTGTGTTTTATCACATGTAATTTAAAAGTGCACTTAACGTCTGTTGCATAGTCACACATTTCACATTTATAACGCTTTGTCAGAGCACAACATAAGTGCTGTTTTAAATTGGCTAAATCAGTTGATGTAAAATTGCATAAATCACATTTGTATTGTATTTCTTTCATTTGTGGTATGTTATCCTGCTGATTTAGAGTATAAAGTGTTTTAAAGTTGTCATTTTCATTTGGCATTTCTTTTTCTTGTGCTACTTGTGTAATGTTACCATTGCATGCTTTAAAATCACACATTGTATTTTTGACTGCTTCATTATCGTTGTGTTGGATATCTCCATTGCCATCTGTAGATGTTGGTATGAGGTACACAAAGCATTCTTTCCCATGTTCTAAAGTCGACAGACTTGTCTCAGATATTGAGTTATCAAAGTATGCAGGGTCATTTGTAATCAGTAGTACCGTTTGTTTGTCAGAGTCCATGATTTCAGGATCATACAGCATTTTGAATTGTGTATAAGTATTAATTCTGCTTGCGATTTGTGCAGTTGTAAACACTGCAGCTTGTAAATGTAGTTCAAGTCAGGGGTAACCCTGTTTTGACTTTCTACTTTAGGTATAATAATGCGCAAATGTTCTTCCCTTAAAATATGACGTACATACATAGATATGCTCAAGGCAAACTATAAAATTTGCAAAAAACATGTATAGTAACTCTCGTTCTTCCACATGCATAGACATTAGTGTTGATTAGAACTCGCAACTTTTATCTTTGGCTTCTGTACGCCGCATAACCACAACTTCGTCACTGTCTTGTGTGTTGTTGACGGGTCACTGTTTGGTTAGAACATGAGGAAGAATTTGTGGACAATACAATGTCAAACTTTAAAATAAGGTGAGTCGTACTGAAGGTAGTGCATCGTTCCTTCTCGCGCTCGCCCTGAAGTTTACTGATGCAGACCGGAGTATAAAGTGAATTCTCGATTTTAAATACACAGTAAGTTTGTAATCGTGTAGATACGCCCTCACGCTTTGTCGTCTTGCACGGCACCAATGCACTTATATGTCTCAACTAATAAGTGGAGGTGACGACTCCAATCTTGACAAATCTCAATCAAACTAGTTTTTAAATGGATTCGATTCTCAGGATATCATTTCATATCTTGATTAAAGCTGTAGATTTTGAGTAAGTACCTATGGGGTTGGGGATATTATATGTTAAACCACTACAGCACTACACCAGTAAGTATTTCGGTTCAGTGTTTACGTGGTATCGTGGTGTTTACCACTTTTACCAGTTAGCCAGTTACCAGTTCACAACACACAGATTGTCATATTTGACATTTGTCAGTTGTCACAGACTCACAGGCACAGATTAATAATTACGTTTCCCATCTGGACGTGCAAACTTGCAAAGCAAAGATCAGTGCTGCCAATAAGATTTTAAAAAATGCGCCAAGTTACAAGTTAGTTCTGAATTTCCATCCAAAAACCGTTAAATTTTAATCGTCAAAACTAAATTATCGGTTCAGAAATATTTTATTTCCTTATATACTTAGTTTACGAGAGTAAAATTATAAACGAGAAGAATCGATCCGGAAATATTCCATTTCCACATCGAATAATTTCGCAACGTCACTATTTAGTACTTGTCATAACGTTGCAACACTGAAATTGTCAAATCTGGAATCGAAAATTCCGAGTATAGCATTAACCCGTTGGCCGTTAGAAAGTCATATTCCGATTCTCAATGTACCCAAATGCGCTAGATTTGACGCTAAATCCGTTAAGTTGGCAACACTACTAAGAGAATGACATGCACAGACTAGAGTATGCCAATTTGCCAATGACAATTTTATTAGACCAGCACAGACTAGGTAGAGAGGTCCTCTCAGAGGACTACAGAGCTACAGCTACAGATACAGAGAGATATAATAGCGAGGGACATGTAAACTCGAGTTGGTTTTCATTCGAGCTAGGCAGTTGTCCCACCGCCGACAAGAAAACGAGTACCTAACTATTTTCTCGCTCAAGAAACGTACAATGGATACAAATTCCGTGTTTAAATAAATGAGATGCTTAAACAAATAGTTCATCGCTGACTGTTCACACTGCCGGCGAGCACTCGCTTCACTAGTTTGTCGCTGAGCGACAAGAGGTATGAAAGATAACACTCGCTCAGCGATACTTGCTTAGCGATAGAAGATTACTCGCCGAGAGAGCAACCAGTAGGGCGATTCTGTAACTCGCTATGGGCTCATAACGACAAGTTTCGTTATGTTACCGACGCGACGGTGTCGCTATTATAACGACAAGTGCGATTTTGTACACTATTCTTAACGAGTTTTGTCGTTATTGGTACCGGAAAGTGACGTTATGATGTCGCTATGGTACGAGTGGATAGCGAGGCTCAGAGACCCCTCGGTACGCTATACCGACCATTATAACGACGCTTCGTACGAGAGCGTGCACGTTTCTTATATTTTTCTCAACTCCAAAACTTGCTCCGAAAGTGAAAAATAATTAGGTCGTTTGAAATAACAAGTAAGTAAGTTGAATTTTGTAGTAATTAAGAATTATTAATGGAGATTTATTGTAGAAAAAAATGTGGAATAGATTTTATTATTTTCCGAGTAAAAAGAAAATAACCTATAAATTGTATTATTGCTCCCAAGAACCCACAAAGTTGCTTAGATATAATTATTGGGCGTGTTTAGTAGAACTCAACGTTAAGCAGCGTTGAGAAAAATTTCCTCTACCGGCTCTACCTACGCTCCAAGGCTATATGCCGACGAACATTTGTGTTAAGTTTCGTTGCTCAACCCGGAGTGGGACTGCTCGCCAGGGCTATGAGGGGCTCCAAGCCTAGCGGTCCAAGCGACGCGGTCAGTTTCGCTAGGGAGTTGCGCGGCGCAGACGGTGCCGGCACGATTGAGACGTGCCGTGTTGCTTGGTGGTAAGCACTGTGCCTGTAGAGGAGAAACTTCGGCTGGAGAGGAATACCGGTATTACGGTGCGCCGTACTTCCTGCCCACTGCAGTATGATGGCGGATGTGGTTTGGCTGTAGGAGAAAAGGAGTGCCGGTATATCGGTGAGGTGCTGTCCTCGTCCTCTTCAGCTGGATGGTGATAGGTAATGAGGTCCCGCGTCAGGTTCGCAAAAGCGTGTGAGAGCATACACGTATTCTCGCCTTGTGTGGCAAAGGTGAAATACTGCGGAGGTTTTAGTTGGTAGGGTACCACTCATGATGTCGAATCCGACACAAATCACACGTTCCCTTCAAGCGGAAGGGTATGTTAATGCATTACCTCTACATAAAATGGTACCATTTGCCTTTTAATTTCAAAATTGTAATACAACTTCCCGTTAAGGATTCGTTTGCTGTAAATTATAAAAGCACAGGGGCGGCAAACATTTAAGCACCATGCAAGGAATCAATTCACGGCGAGACTGATTTTCATACGGACAACTTGGTATATATTGCACTATTATGAGCATCAGGTCACAGAGGTAACCAATTTGTTCTTCTGTCGCAAGAAAAAAAACCTGAAAATAACGTATACACAGTACTTTTAAGTACTTTAAAATACCTGGACTATACACATTTTAGTAGATCCCAGTACTTTTACCAGCGTTCCTTTATTGTTTTTCTACAGTTCTCTTAGAGCATCAGGTCACAGAGGTAACCAATTTGTTCTTCTGTCGCAAGAAAAAAAAACTAAAAATAACGTATACACAGTACTTTAAAATACCTGTACTATACGCATCTTAGTAGATCCCAGTACTTTTACCTAGCGTTCCTATATTGTTTTTCTACAGTTCTCTTACGGATCATAGATTTTTAAAGCAATAGATATTTTAGTAGGGATTTTGCTCAAATAGACGCGGGTGAAACCGCGGGCACTGCTAGTCGTTGAATATACTTACTTCACAATCGAAGCCATGGTAACGATGGAAAAGAAGCAAAAATACACTACACTAGTACCTGGGTCACCGAGCTTTGCTCGGTTTTAATACTAAAAATACTTAGATACTCTTAGATTTTCTTTAAAAAAAAAAACTTGAAAAAAAAAGAGAAGCCGTCTGGATTCGAACCCGCAGCTACTAATTCGCGACCGCTACGAACGCCCGACTAACCGTCTGAGCCAGTTATGCTGTCGCGTCACGCGGCGAAATTTACCTTCGCATTCTAATGTCTAATGTGATAGTTTTTCGTTGTCTAAAAACGCGCATAATATGCGTTTTTAGGGTTCCGTAAAACGTAAAAACGGAACCCTTATAGATTCGTCATGTCTGTCTGTCTGTCTGTCTGTCTGTCCGTCCGTATGTCACAGCCACTTTTTGCCGAAACTATGAGAACTACACTGTTGAAACTTGGTAAGTAGATGTATTCTGTGAACCGCATAAAAATTTTTACAAATGTTTTTAAAAAAAAACAAAAATTAGGGGTGCCCCCCATACTGAGAACTGAAGCTCAAAAATTTTTTTTTCATCAAACCTACACCTATGCGGTGTCTATCGATAGGTCTTAAAAAATGATTTTGAGGTTTCTAATATTATTTTTGTCTACACTGAATAACTTGCGCGAGAGACGCTTCCAAAGTGGTAAAATGTGTGTCCCCCCCCCTCTAACTTCTAAAGTAAGAGAATGAAAAAACTAAAAAAAATGTATGATGTACATTACCATGAAAACTACCAACGAAAATTAGTTTGAACTCGATCTGATGAGTAGTTTTTTTTTAGTAAGTCATAAATACACTATTATTAAAACTTCGATCAAAGTTACAACGAACTACAAGAACTATGTGTACTATGTATATTATGTTACTTGCTGGAACGGAACCCTTCATGGGCGAGTCCAACTCGCACTTGGCTACTTTATTTAAAAATGAAACCTAGTTAGATCGATTTATCGTCCCCCAAACCCCCTCCATACACAATTTCATGAAAATCGTTCGAACCGTTTCCGAGATTCAGATTCTATATATACATACATATTTATATAGGTACAAGAATTGCTCGTTTAAAGGTATAAGATTAACGATGGTTTTGCACAAGACTAATTGTAAGCCCCTCGATTTGAAATTTGAACCGCCATCCGCACCACGGCGGTACGAATTTAAACTATAAGGGCAAGTTTCGATAAAATTCTAGTAATTTACTAAATATTTGTGCAAATACATCACATCCTGTCAGTATCCATAACGACGTTTCGTTATCCTATTCTGTAACGTCGAGGTGTCGCTATTCGTAGTTACAGAAGCATACCGTCGTTATAAAACTGTCGTTATAGCTAGTGTAATCCACGAAGACGCGCCCCACCAATTTTCGTTTCCACCAATCGCGTTTGTTCCGAGCGTCAGTCGCGAACCATTCACCAGTCATTGTAGTGTGCGTGTGCATTCATAGGTAATTAGTGTGTACCGATAACACTCAAACATTGACGGAAGCTTGCACATATATATATACTATAAACGGTTAGGAGGAATAGTGGGGCGCGTCTTCGTGGATTGCACTATTTGTACACGCGGTGAAATTCGTTATGACTACGATACCGTCCCCGAATCGTTATGCCCATACCTAGCGAGTTACAGAATCGCCGTACAGCGGTCATTTCTCTACAGTGCGGATCTCGAAGATGCGATTTCGAGTGATTACTCGCATCACTTGAAAACGCCCCATTTGACAACGCCGATGAAAGCTAACAACTGCATCTGCTTTCTGCTTTCTGTATGCAGCGGAACTGAAAACAGACGTAGTTGTCTGCTTTCATCGGTGAATCGTTATCAAATTGGGCGATGAACCGATGACGATACAAATGAACGCATAGCAGAAAGATTTAAAAGTTAGGCAGTTTTGACGTGACAACGTCTTATAATTCGATGAAGCCGGCTGCACGCCCGCAAAACATGACGTCATGTGCCGTTAACACCGTTACCTCGCCGCATGACGTCATGCGGCGTTACCTCGCTCTAAGGCGTAGTTGAAGTTGTCACGTTCAACTATCATCAGTAAACCGACTTTACAGACAACCATTTTTTTTAATGACCTTCTGGTCATTAACTAAAATCTGCATTATGGTGACATACTTAGTTAAAGTGAATACTACTCAACGCATCGGTCTCCGGATGAATTTGGACAAAATCAAAGTCATGGGGAACGAGTTTGTTGCTCCGGGCCCGATTGCCGTAAATGGAACCACTCTCGAAATTGTTCAGAGATACGTTTACCTTGGGCAGACGCTCGAACTAGGTAGATGTAGCTTTGAGACTAGGGACATGAGAAGAATCCATGGGCTCGGCAGCATTCGGTAAACTTCGTCGTCCTACCCGCGCTTTTACCGCCTAACTAAATCGGCTATCGCTTTGATAATGCTGTCTCTATCATTTCAAGCGAAAAGAAGAGAGAGAAACATCAAAGCTATGACATTTTTCGTTCAGCGGTAGACCCCCGTTATGACCTACGGTGCTGAAACGTGGAGACTGAGGTGGAAAAAAATCCCAACGAGTCACACTGTGACTCGTTGGGATTTTTTTCCCAACGAGTCACACTAGCGTAACAGTGTGACTCGCTGGGAATATTCAAAATAGTCCGAAAGCTCAAAGTCGCTCAGCGAGCTATAGAAAGAGCTATGCTTGGGGTTTCTCTGACGGATTGCATACGCAATGCAGTAATTCATTGTATTTTACATCAGGAGAAAATGTGGTCGTGTAAACCTATAACAGTTAAAAAGAAAAAAACAAAACACCAACTTTATTACCGATTTAATAAACATGTGTCAATTTATGTCTCTTTAAATTATCTGATCTGTATGCTTTATAATTACACATATCACACTTATGTCGCTTTACACCTGTATGCATCTTTGAGTGTCTATTTAAGGAGCTGGATTGTGATGTTGTAAAATCACATATATTACATTTATGTGTCTTAATACCAGTGCGACTTATTTTGTGTTTTTCCATTATTTCTTTATAAGGTGCTTTATAATCACACATATCGCACACATTTCGTTTAATACCGGTGTGACGTAATTTATGTCTTTTCAGACTATTTGTATCACACACATATAGTTTTTCATCTGTGTGTTTTAGTTTATGTAGCTTTAAATAGTTGACCACATATGCTTTATAATCACATATATCACATTCATATGGTTTATTAGTATGTATTAATTTGTGTTTATTTAAAGAATTACGATCAGTTGTTTTATAATAGCACATATCACATTTAAATTTTATTCCGATGTGGTTTAATATGTGTCTTGATAAACAGCCTTTCTCAAATGTTTTATAACCACACATATCACATTCAAACTTTTTTATTCCTGAATGTTTTGATTGGTGTAGTTTCAAGTTGTCTATTCGTGATGCTTTATAATCACACATATCACACTCATATGGTTTGTTTGTTGTATGTGTTATTTTGTGTCTTTTTAATGTACTTCCGTCGTTTGATTCATAATTACACATATCACATTTGTATGGTTTTGTGTTTGTATGTGTTAATTTATGTCGGTTCAAAATTCCTTTTCTAGTAGTTCTGTATTCGCAGGAATCACATTTAAATGGCTTTTCACCGGTGTGTAGAAATGTATGTATCTTTAGATTGCCCGCTCGTGATGTTTTAAAATCACACAAGTTGCACTTAAAGCCTCTTTGCCCAGTATGTTTTATCACATGTAATTTAAAAGTACACTTAATGTCTGTTGCATAGTCACACATTACACATTTATAACGCTTTTTCGCAGCACAACATAAGTGTTGTTTGAAATTGGCTAAATCAGTTGATGTAAAATCACAGAAATTACATTTATGTTGTGTTTCTTTAGTTTGTTGTATTTCACCCTGCTGATTTAGAGTGTCAAGTGTATTAATATTGTCACTTGGCATTTCTTCTTCTTGTGCTAAATGTGTTATGTCCGGAGTGCATGCTTTAGAATCAGACATTATTCTTTTCTCTGCTTTATTATTATTGTGGGCTTGGATTTCTCTGTTTCTATCTGTGGACATTGTTGTGAGATACATCAAGTTTTCTTTCTCGTGTTCTTAAGTCAGCGGAGATATCTCAGATGTGCTGTTACTAAAGAATGGATCAAATAATTAGAACATACAACATTAGACATTACAACTGTAGTATTGACAGTACTACAGGTTTTTTGAGTCTATCTTAAGTTTATTTTGTATTGTGTATTGCTAGTGAATTATGCAGAGGTGAAAAAACAACAGCATATCTACTAATTCAAGTTAAAATTAGGCCTATACTGATATTCTACTTTTTTTTCTGTGGCAGCATTTCCCCTTTATGCACGCTTTTCAAATCAGACGTGCTCCTTAAAAGTTGGTGATAGCTAGCAGCCACAACGCGAGACCTGAATCAAAATGTAAATAAATAAATATTGCTGGACAATTCACACACAACACCCTAGCCCTTATTTACAATTCCATCTTCAATATGATGATGCAAATGCTAATAAAATCTTCTCATACAATTTACTAAAATCATGTACCTATAATTTAATCTTTTACTTTTACAGACATTAGTGTTATGCAAGAAGTTACCTACTCTAGAAAACATTTGTAAATATAAGTAGCTTCTTTATTGTACTTTGTATTAATAGTATCTGTTCTGGGTAGCAATTCTAAATCCATTCGGTTGCATTCGACACGGTAGCTTCTTTATTGTACTTTGTATTAATAGTATCTATTGTTAGCAATATTAGTAATGTATGTAAGTTCTTATTGAAAGAATAGTAAGAATATCGAAATGCACTCTATGGCAACCCTACAATTCCGGGTATGGTTGGTATATAGTCTGTGGCTTGATCGTTTTGGCGGGAAACAATCAAGCTCTTGTTTTTTGCTCGTAAAACAGGTTAATAAGAAAATATTATGCAGCAGCAAGTCCAAGCGAAAGGTTTAAATTAAAAGTACTAGTAAACCGATAAACATCTAAATAAAAGTGATAATTGTACATCTGTTACTGAATTTAAGGTACTGTAAAGCGTTTTCTTCAATTTTGTAATATTTTACAAAATTTACTACTTCAGCTGCACAAGGCAGCTGTGAATAAGTTGGTATGATGAAGGATTGATTTCGAAATATAATGCTGTATACTGATCATAGCTGTTTTATTTATGGACTAATTGTCTTCTTAATGTAGAGTAAATTAGGTACTTAACAATTCAGAAGTGGGATCGGCGGACAAGAAGACTATAATATATTATAATCAATAATAGAAAATTATATAATTGTCCGTTGATCCCGCCCATGATATATATTTTTTTCTTTTCAATGTTTTTTTTCTCTCCACACTTATCATGTGCTAGTTAATGTCACTCAATACGAAAAATCTATGATCAGTATTTAATTTGTTATAAAATGTACGGTTTAATGAAACGATCTAATTTGGTTTACTGAGTTGCAGAGTGAACCATCGATATAAACCAACAGATGTACCCTGAGCACCTTGAAATTGGTAATAAACTGCGTCTCTATGTGTTTGGTAAGTAGTTTACACACAACCAATCTACTTGACCCTAGAATCGCTAGCGGCGCGATATGCTGTGGTTCTACTTATTGTGGTTGTTGACAACGAATAGTGACAAACGACTAGAACGGAAGGAGTGAGCTCACTCTTCCCAACGAAGACATGATTCCGTGCGCCCTGAAGTTTGGGAGGGCACATTTGTGTATTGAGATCGTTGGAGTGAACAATATCACTTAAGTGGATTTTGTCCGTATAGGTACTTACCATTTTTGAATTTTTCACGCAATGCGGTCCTCACTATCTCTATTACTAGAATAAGTCAAGTAGACTGCAACCTATACCGCATTATCGAGATGTTCAAAATACAAACATAGTCTGGCTATAATTGTGCAAACAGCCAAGCCAGTTATTTGTTATTATTTTCATATAAAAAAACAAAATATATCCGTCTAATTGTGCACACAATATTACACATAATAATTAATGTGTAAATGACGGCTATTCATATTTTCTATGCAATTTAAAAAGGGTATGCCATTTTACAAAGATTCTCTTTCATAATTACAGTTTTCGAAAATCATATAAATATGTATGTAACACCAATAACCGCAATGTCAGTAATTCTGGACAAACCATTATTACTTTGAGGTTTATTAAAGCGTTATTTTTGAAACTCTGGTCGCCTAGTTGTGAGAACGTTCGATTTACACGAGGTTCGAATTCCGACCGCATGTTTGAGTATTTTTCCATGTTCTGTTAGCGAAACTTTGTCATGACCACTAAAGTCATATTATGATGATGCCTGATGACACATGTCCTGTAAGTCACAAGGGACCGGTATGGACCTAGAACGATATCTTTCAGGGAATCGTTATCCGTCCAGCGGCACTTTGCTATGTGTTTGCTGTGTGCACAGTGATGGATAATGACGTTTGTCTTCTTTTAAGAGAAGTACCTTTTTAGTCCCAGCCGTGGGAATAAAAATAGTGACTCAATAGACATGCATGTCAGATCATGGGTCAGACGTTGAAGCTGTATGTACAAACCGTATCACACATCATAATAAAATATCCTCAGATTACTATGAAATATAATATGTCATTCGCTTTTGCCTTCTTGGTACTATGTTTACAACTTACATGGAGATCCGGACAGAGTAAAGATTGTCTTTGTCTAGTCGTTTTAGCGATTAATTCAATTTGAGAGATAATCTTTTGCACGTAGAATATTTTAAAGAAACTGTATTTAACTGCTGAGTCAGATAACCATGGGCATGTGACGTATATTAAATTAAACTCCACTTTTCTACCAATAGCTATGAACTAAATTGACATTGCCAGTAATTTGATCTTAAGTCACAGCATGTACCATTCTTTGAGAATGGGGTTGAGCTGTGAACTGCGACTGAGGTGGCTATTGTTCAGCCAAGATGTAACTCAATGTGTGTATGTACAAAATGTAAAGAGTTAAACTTTTATAGATTGTACATTTGTTGTTGATTGTACAAACGGGTTGAAACTAGAGTCACACGTGCCTAGTATTATCAAGGTAAAGAAAGAAGAAAGTAGGTACCAGAGCTTCTCATTGCAGTTTAGCAGTGTTCTAAACTAAAGTGATCTGATGAAAGTACTTGCTCATATATGAGAAAGATGGAGTTAAAAGTAGGTTGAGCAATTATTAATGACTTTATTGGAAGTTCCAGATTATGGTTAGACTGTGCCAAGGCCGCAAAGATTAGAAGAAAGTTGCGACATGGAAAGTGAACCTGAAGTCGAGCGCTGCAAAGGGCGCGCTCAGATAACGAGTATTCCACCGATTGACAAGGACCGGAACGAGGGAGTGGAAGGGAGTCTGAATGACAGGCAAATCCACAAGCGTTCTAATTTAAATTTGTTCAGTAATGTGTAAATTGATACTGAAATCCGCAGCCAGGAAGTGGAAGGGAGTCTGGATAACAGGCAAGTCCACAAGCGCTCTAATTTGAATTCGTTTAAGTAATGGTGTAAATTGACACGGTTTAGAACCAAGGCGAGGATGTGAAAGGTAGTCTGGATTTTAACAGGCAAGTCCACAGCCGCACATAAATATATAGATTCGATTTACGGTGTAAATTTGACGTGGTTTAACGAAGAGTTATTTAGCGACGCATTAAGTTATTTAAAGTGTGAAAAAACTATCGAACACGTACACGTTCAACAACAGCTCCGCAAAAAAAAAATCAAAACGAGTGGTTTTTTTTGAGCTGCGTGCATCTCAATAGAATCAGTGTAACTAGTAACAGTCTACCGACCCCGGAGCGGTGTTGACAGCCCCAAGGACCTCAGGAACAACGAGATATCTCCAAAAATATCGGAAATCAACAGAAAACAAAGGTTAGTTCGGAAGTAACATCAGGAGACCGCATAACTAAGAATCGAGCAAAAGTCACGTTCGACGACATATCTAATACCGATAGAGCTATCACCGATATAGAGATATCCGCCGCACGTTCGTTTCGCTGTACAGACCAATCCGAAGCACGTCATCGGCCATCGGCAGGCGCCTACGACACCTCCCCCCGCAAACTGTGACGTCACCCTCTGCACTCTACACCGATCTCAGAGGCGAACTTAGGAGACAACAACATCATCGTCGGCCCCTGCGGAAAAACCGACTGCTGTTTACTGGACTATTGGACAGCCCGAAGAACATCTACGTTGAGTGTGTACGTGAATATATTGACAAATCCAAGCTTGGAATAGAAGAAGAAGAGGAATACCCGTGAGTAGGATAAGAACCTAAAAGTGAAATCTAACCGCGTAAATAAAGCCTAATTAAGTAAATTTGCCTAACATCATAAACAACCTAATTTAGAAAATTGTATAAAATGTCTGACACAACTAAAAAAGCCGCCCCTTCCACTTCTGCCTGCCCCGCTTCTGTCCCTGCCAACGCACCCAGACGACCAAGGGTGCTTTCTGTTAGGTCAGTAGCATCTAACTTACACAAGCGCATTTTAAAAAAAAATGTTAAAAGCAGCGCGTCAGACGTGGTGCCGCCGACGCAACATCGGGAAGCGTACCCTGATGTGCCTGTGGATGCCACCAAGGTGGGGTCCAGCCGCGCTCCATTGCTCGACAAAGTACCATCGCCACCGTGCTCACGAACAGCAAGCGAAACCTCTGTGCCGTTAACATCAGCGCCAGAGTCGAGCCCAGAACACTTGGCTGTGATGGACAGAGTCGAGAACTGGAAACAGTGTGGAATATCACCTCCGAAAGAGTTGACGATGTATGAAGAAACGGACAGCGTGTCAGAATCGTCATTCCCGACCTCCGCCCGCTCCAAAAGAACCAGTATGCTGATCGCACACTGCTCAAAGCGGACGGGGGTCGAGATGGACAGCGCCACGAAAGTGGCAAATGACGCCTTACTCCGGGGGAAGGATGCTCTCGAACAATCCACTAATCAAAGGCGGGATTTAAAACAAACTGCGATCGAGAGCCTCCAGACCCTCTTCGAGATTGTCCTTTCCCTGGCAGAGTCCAGGCACCGACACATCGCCTCACTCGAACAGGAGCGGACTCGACACGCCATGGAGCTGCTCTCGGTGGAAAGGGCCCACACCAAGTCAGTACAAAATAATAATAATAATATAACAAAGGAGGTAGCTCTGGCCAGGGAAACACTGAACGAACTCCAAAAAGAGATAAAAGCCGTTAGAGACTGGCAGAGCTTTGAAACGAGAGAGCCCCACCAACAAATCAAAACAACGGCCGAAGTGGTGACGGACATCAGTGGTTATCTCAAGTCAACTGCGCCAAGTCGAAACGCCTCCGTCGATCTGACTCCACTGCAGAACGAATATCTCGGTCTAAAAACCGGGATTGAAATTCTTCGGAGGCAGGTCGACGAGCTTCGGAGAGACTCAGCCGTAGAAAGGGCGGAAGCCATTGAGATCCTTCACCAAAATGCTAAAATTCTGAAAGAGCTCGCGTCGACTCCTCCACCTCCTACGCCCCCAAATTACTCGGACAGACTAAGTACAATCGAAAAAATACTGACGAAACCAACGCCACCCCCATCCACAGCCCCAATAAAAATAAACATTGACGAGCACGTGCTGCCCATCACAGAGCGACTAGAAGCTGTATCGTCAGAACTCCGGACGATGCGGCAGGAAAAACTAATTCTTCCCCCCCCAGGCCTAAGCATCGAGGCTGAAATCTGCCAAGCGGAGACGGGCAAGCCATCTAAGCCCAACTACGCAAAAATAGCGGCTAAGCCAATCGTGCCAAAACCGAACCATACTCTCATCGTGACTACGGCAAATTCCACATCTCCCACGACTGCCGAAAATTTAATAGAAAGGATAGCCGTAGCACTGGACACGAAGAAGACTGGAGCAAGGGTTGACCGAGTGCGAAAAGGTCGAAACAGGAAAGTTATCCTGAGCTGCAGCACAGAGGAAGACCTTGGTCTGGTTAGAAATCGTGTGCAGCAGGACAAGTCTCTAAAGGTGGAGACCGCGAAAGCGGGTAATCCACTGATCATCATTCGAGATGTCCTGTCTTACCACAAAGACAACGAGATAGTGGAAAACCTTTTGGCGCAGAATAAACATCTGCTACAGGGGGTTGATTTGAAAGAGAGCGCGATTAGAGTGCGGTACAGGAAAAAAGCGCGAAACCCGCATGAGTGCCATCCAGTGATCGAGGTCTCACCTCGCATTCACAGAGCGTTTTTGGACGCCGAAAAGGTCTACATTGGACTCCAGAGGAGACCAGTGGCAGACCACTCGCCATTGGTGCAGTGCACCAGGTGCCTAGGTTTCGGTCATACAAAGGCAATCTGCCGGGAAAGGGATGAATCCTGCAGTCATTGCGGAAAAGCCCACTCCTGGACCCAATGCAAGGCAAGAAAAGAATACCTGCCACCCAAATGCAAAAACTGCGCGAATACTCATCCAAACAGCCCCAACAGAGAACTCGCTCATAATGCCTTTAGTAGCGAGTGCCCTGAAAGGGTAAAATGGGATGGTATAGCGCGGTCCCGAATATCTTATTGCTAAGGGCACTCATGAGGGACGTGGCTCAGTCTCCCGAAGAGTAGGCGAACCAGGTTTGCGTTTCATCCAAGCAAACCTGCAACGCTCCCAGAATGCAACGACAGAACTCCTGAAGGTCGCGAGAGAAAGGGGGGTTTCGGTTGCCCTTGTTCAAGAACCCTATGTGGGAAACAAAGGCGTGATGAAACAATATCCTGGAACTCGCATTATTCAGTGCAGTTTAAATAGGCAAAAACCAGTTAAGGCAGCCATAATAGTTTTCGGCGACAGGTTGGAGGTAATCCATGACCCCCAAATTGTCACCGAGACGGAAGCAGCTGTCTTACTGGGCGGTACAGGCCTAAAACTGGGAGTAATTTCCGTCTACTTAGAAGGAGACCAACAAGTCGACCCCTACCTCAGCAGGATCAAAGATTTCAGCGAAAAACTAGCTACAAAACATCTTATTGTTGCTGGTGACGTGAATGCATGGTCCCACTGGTGGGGAAGCACATCTCAAAATGAGAGAGGAGAAGCCGTAAACTCTTTCTTCAATGAAATGGATTTGTACATTCTCAACTCCGGCGATACACCAACCTTCGAAATCGTCAGGGAAGGCAAACTCTGCACAAGCATAGTAGATGTAACAACGTGCAGCAAGTCTCTCCTGGGAAAAATCGAGGGATGGGAGGTTGACAAAAGTATTACAACATCGGATCACAATGCAATCACCTTCAGTTTGCGTCTAGTTAAAGCTCTTGAACAACAGAGGCCAATAACAACACGCAGATACAACACCAAGAAGGCAAAGTGGTCAGACTTTATGTCACAGTTAAAATCTTCCCTTGAAGATAGAGACATTTCGCCGGAGTCAGTTGGGAAATGTAAAAGTCCACTAGAACTCGAGTCGATGATTACGAGCTACACTGCTAGTATACATGAAGCCTGCGAACACACCATTCCACTGGTAAACTCGCCAAAGGGAAATCCGACACCCCCATGGTATACTAAAAAGCTCGAAAATCTGAAGAAAGAAGTTCTTAGACGAAAGAGAAGGATCAGGAATGCCGCCCCTGACAGAGTTGAACTTGTAGTCGAACAGTACCAAATTGCTCGGCAAGACTACAAGGAAAAAGTCAAACAAGCTCAGACGGAGAGTTGGAAGGAGTTCTGCACGAACCAGGAAAAAGAAAGTATGTGGGACAAGATCTACAGAGTGATGAGAAAAACCTCGACAAGACAGGAAGAAATACTCCTAAGAGACATCGAAGGTAACACTCTATCCCCACAGCTATCAGCAGAACTACTTGCCAAAACCTTCTATCCCGACGACTCTGAGAGCACAGACCAACCGTGTCATACAGAGCTACGGGAGAAAACGACAGAAACGCCTATGGACTTACCGGAAAATGATCCACCATTCACATCAGCGGAACTGGAATCAGTATTGAGAACTTTGAATCCAAAAAAAGCTCCCGGTACAGACGGGCTAACCGCTGATATATGCGCCGCAGCCATACGTTGCGAATGGAAGATTTTCTTGGCGATAGCAAACAAATGTTTGTCCTTGAAACACTTCCCCAAGCAATGGAAAGAGGCGCACGTGGTCATATTACGCAAACCCGGTAAGACAGATTACACACACCCAAAATCTTACCGCCCCATAGGTCTTCTGTCCGTTCCCGGAAAAATCGTCGAAAAGCTTCTGGCAAACCGACTCCAATGGCATCTCCTCCCAACCATAAGTAGGAAACAGTACGGCTTCATGCCCCAAAGAGGCACCGAAGACGCCCTCTATGACCTGGTAGAGCACATCAAAAAAGGAGTAGACAGTAAAAACACCGTACTCCTAATCTCCCTGGATATAGAAGGCGCCTTCGACAATGCATGGTGGCCCGCCCTCAAAAATCAATTAGCGAAAAAGAGGTGCCCATCAAACCTCTACAACATGGTAAACTCTTACCTCAGCGACCGTAAAATCAAGGTCAACTATGCAAGAGCAGTCTTTGAGAAGGAAACAACCAAAGGATGCGTCCAAGGGTCCATCTGTGGACCAACCTTTTGGAATGTGATCCTAGACTCGTTACTGCGAATGCTAGAAGCCGAGAGAGTATACTGTCAAGCATTCGCGGACGACGTCGTTCTCGTATTTACAGGCAGCCCGACCATCATCGAACAGCAAGCGAGCAGGGCGCTGAGCATGACAGTGGAATGGGGTAAAATTAACAAACTCAACTTTGCAGCGCATAAAACCAACGCAATGCTTTTTACCAAAAAGTTGAAGTACGAACCTCCAAACATTGTCATGTCCGGCGTGCGGCTCGATCTGGTCGAGGAAGTCAAACTGCTAGGCCTACTGATCGACCGACGGCTCAACTTTAAAGCACATGTGACCGCCCAATGTAAAAAGGTGGCGAACATTTATAGACAGCTAGCATGTGCAGCGAAGGTGACCTGGGGATTAAATGGCGAAATCACGAGAACTATCTACGTCGCGGTGGTGGAACCTATCATCATGTATGCCTCAAGTGTATGGGCGCAAGCGGCAGACTTCGAGGAAAACAAGTCTCATTTGAACGCAATCCAAAGAGGTTTTGCCCAGAAAATCTGTAAGTCGTACCGTACTGTTTCTCTAAAATCAGCACTTGCCCTTTCCGGTCTGCTCCCCTTGGATCTGAGGATACAGGAAGCAGCAAATTTGTACAGAGTAAAAAAAAACCTCTCCCAAGACTACCTCCCACCAGAAGTGGAACTCGAACGGAACATTAACTACCTGGATCAACCCCATCCGTCCACACAGGTATCCGTAGAGTACGAGCTCATAGAAGACACCTCCAATCTTCCAGAAGGACCTCAAATTTATACTGATGGCAGTAAGGTTGAGGGTAAAGTTGGAGCTGCTCTAACATGGTGGGAGAATGGCAAAGAGGTCAAGAACTTGACCTTCAAGCTCCACTCCGAATGCACAGTCTTTCAATCGGAACTTTATGCTCTTTACCGGGCAACTCAAATGGCGTTAACGAGCAAGGACCCAGAAGTTAATGTCCTGAGTGACTCTCGATCTTCACTCGAACTGCTAAGTAACCCAAAAACGAGTCACCCCTTGGTAAAGTGTGTAAAGGAAAACATTGGACAGATAAATGCTGAAGGGCGATCTCTTCGTCTTTTCTGGGTGAGAGCGCATGTTGGCACCATTGGCAACGAAAGAGCTGACGAACTGGCCAAATTGGCGGCGCTCACCGAATCACCCAGGGACTACGAGGGGATCCCCTTGTCCTACGTCAAACGGAAAATCCGCGAAGAATCGGTCAAAACATGGCAGGATCGATATGAAACCTCGGACACTGGAAAAGTCACCCAGACGTTCCTCCCCGACATAGCAAACGCATATCGGGTGATTAGAACCACGAAACTGACTCCCTTCCAAGTACAAGCGTTGACGGGACACGGAGGAATAGCAGAATACCTGTACAGATTTAAGCTCAAGAGTAGTCCTGCATGCGAGTGTGACCCCGACCAACCCGAAACGGTCTGGCACGTGCTAGTCGATTGTCCCCGATTCATGGCCGCAAGACATGAGCTCGAATGTATGATCGACGGAAGGCTGGTTGTCTCGGATCTCCACAACATCTTAGCAGATCCAGATAACAGAACACGGCTTCTGTCCTTCATGGAGACCTCATTCCGCATAGCGGCCAAGAGAAACTCCACTATTTCAAATACGCACCCCCCTTCGCCACCACACCCTGCCCCGCTGTCCGTGGACGCCGCGAGGAATGCGGTTCCCGCCCAAGATAACTCCTCGAAGAGCATCTCCATCCAACAACTACTGGAGAACGCAGATCGAGGAGAGGCTGGGATCCGTATCCGTGGAGTGGCTCTCTTCATGGACAGCAACAAAGAAAGATTCGGAATAAGCTTTTGCTTCGCCTGGGAACGGAAACGAGCCCGTTTGTCGCCTGGATTGTCTTGCCTGCTTAATGGGAGTACCGCAAAAGTCACTATGAAGCGGAAAACCTACGACGCTATGCCGGTGTGCGAGGTAGACGGCCACCGATTTCGGTTGGTGCGATCGAAAAACAAAACGATTGCACTAATAGAATACTCGGAAGGTCGGACGCCTTTCACACAGGCAAGTGCGCTGCTCGCACATCTGAGCAGAAATGCAGGTGAAGCACCCCGGGTGATAAGCGTGGATGCGATGGCAATCGAATACTCAAGAGCGAGAGTCGCAGACCGGCTGGGTTGCATTGAGGCCTCTAAGCATCATGAGGTTGTCGTATACGAAGACAGGGGAGAAAATCTGAGTTTCCTCAGAGCCCCTTCGCACGACCAAACAAATGCAACTGACAGCTGGGGACATCCTGTTCCTAGTTCGACCATCCAAACCGGCTCCGAAAGAGCACAGCAGAGGGCAGCCGCGGAAAAAGCTTCAGCCAATCAAAGTGTCAGCCGAGGCACCAAGACGGCCTTCATGACTGCCTTCAACGCAGCAGCAAGGAGCGTACTCCGAATTTCATCCCATTCATCACCCCCCTCGACGTCAAAGACCCCCAAAGCAGCTTCACAACAACAGATGAGCCGAACGAGAGCCGACATGGGACAGGTTGAACCGCCCCGCTATGTCACGGCTTCGGAGCCACGGAGCCATGCACGAAACGCCTTCATCGAATTCATAGCCACACTGAGCGCGACACGACTAGTCAACCTCAAGACCTGTGAAAACATCATGCAGTTCTATAGGCTAGGAAGTGAAAGCCTCTTAAAGGCGAAACTCGAGGAGGCCGAAGCAGCCATTTACAATAATGTCACTTCCCGGGTCATCAAGGGAACCATGACAGGGCAGTATATGGCAGCTTACAGTGCTGAAAATGGCTTCGTGACACTGAACGAGAAAGAGACAGAGCGCGCGGGAAGGCCTGTTTATGCGACAACACCAAACGACCCAATTGTAGTTACCGCCCGATGCACCAAGATTATGCTGGACGATAAGATCCTAGAGATGGCCAAGACCATCGAAGGGAACTCGAACGTCAAAGCGAATTGGGAAAATTGGGAGATACCGAGAATACAGTGGGTCAACGGAGTTCCGGGATGTGGAAAGACAACATGGGTGATTAGACACTTCGACGTGGACAAGGACGCCATCATCACCACAACAACTGAGGCAGCAAAAGATCTCAGAGAAAAGCTATCGCACCGAATCGGAAATCTGGTCAAAACCAGAGTGCGAACCATGGCTTCTGCTCTGGTAAATGGTTTCGGAAGAGAAAGTTTCAGTCGCCTCATGGTGGACGAAGCTCTCATGAACCATTTTGGAGCCATTGTGATGGCTTCAAGGCTGTCTGGTGTTGGTGAAATTGTCCTCATCGGAGACGTCAATCAGTTGCCTTACATCGACAGGGAAAATCTCTTCGAAATGAGGTATCACCGCCCAAACCTGGTAACAAAGATCAGCCAGGAGTTGCTCTGCACACATCGCAACCCGATGGATGTCGCATATGCGCTGAGGGAAATATACTCCGGTATGTACTCCTCAGCGTCCCGTATAAAGTCCCTAGAGCAGAGAAGGTATAAGGGAGCGCAAATACCCAACACCCTACCAAACACCCTCTTTTTAGTTCACACTCAAGAAGAGAAGGAGACCCTGACAAACCAGGGTTATGGGTCAGGCACCGGGTCACGTATCCTTACCATCCATGAAGCTCAGGGACTAACATACGAGTCGGTGATCGCAATCAAAATCAAGGCAAACATGAAGCTGCACGAGAGCGTGCCCCATGCGGTTGTTGCAATCTCGCGGCACACAGGGACCTTCACATACTACGCTGACGACACCGACGACGCCATCGGCCGGTTCGTGCGGCGAGCGTCGGCTGCATCACCGAAGACCATCCGAGACTTCAACCTGCAGATGGCCATCAGGGACAGAAATGCGGCCGTTGTGGAGGCTCTGGGCCGGGAGAAGGCGGCTTGGGCAAATGACAGTTAGGCAAAGAATCGATGTTGAGTCGATTACTAGCGGAATCCCAACCGGTAGTGATCGGCTCAACAGACGAGCACTAGAATTAGGTGTAAAATGTTCCCAACTCCCCCCTATTTTCCTCTTGTTCTCCAAATCCAAGACACATGTAAAAAAAAAAAAGAATTGTAATGACAAAGATCACGGACCCCGGCGTCTGTGGAGTGGTTAATTTAAATAAAAAAAAAAAAAAAAAGTTATTTAAAAAAAGTTTGTTTTACTCTTTGCAATATCACTTCTATTCATCGCATTTTGAACCAAAATGATTTGAGTTACAAAGTAATGTGTCAAAATTTACGAATGGGACGAAAAGGAAATAGTCCACTTTGCTTTACACAATAACCAGGCATTGCAAAATCTCAGAAACGTTACTCTAATAGCTGGGCCGAATGGATAACAAAGCTTAGCTAGCCATTCTCCCGCGGCTGCTGAGACAACCATGCCGGATTACTATTATTATTAGGCTTTAAAGCTTGCGAAACTTGAAAGACATGGTCTCATGAAGGCAATATTGTTACTTAAAAGCATACACAAGAAGAATATCGCCGATGTAGAGAGAGATACGGAAGGTAGCAGACTGTTAATTACACAAAATTGACGATCGATTAAGAGCATCAAATTGCAAACCATTAGACCCATTGCTCAAAGTGAACGTAGACATAAAAGCTTGTATCAGAAAATGTCGACATATATATTGTCGAGGATCAGTTTTGAATGGATTAGTTGATCACGGTTTAACTGAACAAAAACTAGAACTCGCTATTCCTAATAATGTTAATGTTACTTTGTGTTTTATAAAATAGCTTATAATATAATACTCTGGTATTATCGAATGATGGTGTAAAATTGGCATGTACTAGTTGTATTAAGAATTTAATATGGAAATAACAAATACACCAGATGACCTCTTTTCGAAAATACTTAGGTCTGAACCAAGAGTTTTTCTTAAGTTGAATAATGAAGTTGTTATTGGTCCGGAGCGAGCAATACATACTGTTCCAATAAAATCACAAGTATAAAGAGGCAATCTAAACAAACCGTTCAATTCATAAATGTAGCTCTAAAATAAATCTTGACATACACAAATTAAGTGTTACGTTGTTTGTCCGCGACGGACTCCGCGATTGTAGTCTGGTTTGCGCATCGTGTAAGGCTTGATCCAATTTGAAAGTTTGTCTTTGTATGGAGGTTTCCGAGCGAAGTTGAAGCGGGCCCCTAGTATCTATATCATTATATTACTGCATTGATGCCTTCCTAATTCACACTTGATGATGGTCAGGGAAATGTTATCCGAAATCTCGTTGAAGCGAAGATTCGGTTTAGAACAGTACTTTAGTAAATCGAGTTATACCTACAAGTTATATTTAGTCCCTTGGCATTTGATAATAAATGGCACTTCTTCAATTGTGACTAGCAGCCAAAATTAAAAAAATAAATATCGTAACTACATAATTTGCTCGTTGAATAAAGCGATTGCTTCTTGTCGGAAAAATAAAAAGATTTAGGAGTTTGCCACAATTGATGACATGAAGGATATGAAGCCAGCAATATACGAGTACAAGACGTATCGTATGTCTCATGACAAAAAAAACGGGTAAAGCCGAAGTAAAGTATCGAAGTGGCATTTCTTTCACGCTACAACTTAACAGACTCCCCCTGGGGTTTGGCGTCAGTATTACCGGTTTAAAGCCTGGACTTGAAGGCGGTTTCGAAGTAGGTACTCTAAGTACATCGAAGAACCAACTGGGCTTAAACAGTTTTCCATGATTGCGGGCCGTTTGGCCGGTCCACACAGATTCAACTAAGTACGGCGTGGCAAGTATTCTTGGGTCCTTAGGACAGTCTCTTTTAACAGTAAAAAGACAAAGAGGAGCAAAAGCTCCACTCGTTCGAACCTGAAACCCTCTCATTATCATCCTCTTTTGGTAAATTTAGAGTTAACCTTCAGAGTATGCAACTTAAAATATTGTCAGACCGCAATGCGCCGAGAACCAGATCTCACTAACAGAGATCTAGTACCGTGTATTGCTCGTTGAAGGGTGTAGTTCCAAGAATTCAATTGCGACATCGAATATCGAGCTGTCAACCCACGTTTGGATGCTTTAGAATAGGAGTCCCAAGGAGAAGTTATGGATTCATATCCTAGACTTTATTAGAGTATTCTTAAGATTGTATAGAAAACAATACAATGTAATACAAAATACTTTATTGTATCACGAAACAATACAAAAAAGTGAGTAAACTTGTGATTAAAATGTCGTACACAAAAGTCTATCCTATCGCTAATAGAGATCTCTTCTAGATGACCTTTTGGTTGCTAGGACAAGGTAACAAGTAAAGGTATGGGTGTGGTATCCATGATATAGGTACTTACGTACATAAATAATTACACAAATAGAATACATATCATTTAAAAGTAAATGCGTTAAACAGATATGGTACATATTATATATTGCTATACCTACTTTATACTAATATTATAAAGATATAGATTTTGTTTGTTGAACGCACTAATCTCTGGAACCACCAGGCTGATTTTAGTTATTACACCGTTGGATATGTGCGTGGCCTTCGAGGGATTTAGGCTATAAATATACCTACCGCAAGCGAAGCTGGGGTGGCTAATAAATAATATAATGCATGAACATAATATATTAAAATATACTTACATATAAGCACACTTCATAACATAGAATACCTACGCGTAAAGGACAATACGCACATGTTTATGAAACGAGGCTGAAAAGATATCTACTGTTCAGAAAATAATCCGAAAGTAGTAATAATTGAATGTTGTATAAATAATAAATATAGTGTAAGAAGTATATATCGTCGAAATTAAGATATCATCTATAGAGTAATGAATGACAATGATCAGATCCGAAACATACGTGCATACTTCATCAATAAGGTTCAACGACTAGGGTTTAGTGAGAATGTAAGGCGCGGAACGCCAAGTAATAATACAATTAGCTATTAAATTTCAAGGTCTGTAAATAAACTTTGACAAATATTAAAAATCTGATTGATGATATGCCTTTAATAGCCGCGGTTGATATGAAGACGTGGTAGCCGCAGATAAACTCAAGTCATCGATGATGTTGATGATTCAATAGAGATTATCAGATTGTTGATCACGAAACAATCAAGAATTCCGTATAAGTACCTATAAGTAAAAATTATTTAATCGCCCATATGAAACAGGTTATAATGCTAAATGATTAGATACGCTAAAATAATTACATTGCCTAGTAGAGAAATCATTGACGTGATTCATCATCATTAATTTGTGAGTAAATTATTACTTTGGTTTATGTTCAACGACTAAAACTTTAAGTAAAGTTATTACAACTAAGACCAAAAACTGTTGTAAACAATTGTTACGTTACTTAATTATTGAAATGAAATGAAATGAAATTTGAAATGAAATGAAATTTGAAATGAAATTTGAAATGAAATGAAATTTGAAATGAAATGAAATTTGAAATGAAATGAAATTTGAAATGAAATGAAATTTGAAATTTGAAATGAAATGAAATGAAATTTGAAATGAAATGAAATTTGAAATGAAATTTGAAATGAAATTTGAAATGAAATGAAATTTGAAATGAAATGAAATTTGAAATGAAATGAAATTTGAAATGAAATGAAATTTGAAATGAAATGAAATTTGAAATGAAATGAAATTTGAAATTAAATGAAATTTGAAATGAAATGAAATTTGAAATTAAATGAAATTTGAAATGAAATGAAATTTATAAGGCATTAACAAACATTTGAAGTTCACAAATTAGTACAGATTATCTATCCTCGATTGGTAATGCAGATTGAGAAGCATTGTTACCCAAGCTAGGGTTAAACTTGTGTTATGGCGTAACAATATTATATATTAGGTATAAAATATGAATAATTCGGTTATAATTGTTTTGTTTCTTATGAAATGCAGGTTATTTTTTGACTGCAAAGTATGGATAAATAAATAAATATTGGTGGACAATTCACACACAACACTATATGTTAAATAAATAAAGTAGATATGTTATCGTATATGACTGAAATTAGAGATATGTATATTTCTAATTATAATTTTAATGTGATAATTGTCAGAAATTAAAACATAATAATATATCAAGGTTGTTCCTACCGTTGATTCGCTGATTCGGTATTTTGAATGGAATACTATTGTTAAATAAAGCTAGCCCATATTTTTGTAGTACAATTATTTCACAAAATGGACACATGGTAAACAGGTGACTAGATAAAGGCTTAGGTCTAGTTTGAGATTTATTGACAGAAGCTTAATTTATTATGCAACAATAATACCTACTATGTTCTTGTCGTACAATCTTATTATTGTGAACTGTAAATATAAATATAATAAACATGGTTAAACTGTGTGTGTCAATAAAGCATGATTTGATTTGATAATGTAACCACGAAAATATTTTCCTTGTTAAGTATAGTGACACATTTAAAGAAACTTATAGTGACTGATGATGCCATGTGCTCAATTTTATTTGTTTTCTTTCGAACATTACTAATAAATTATGTTCCTTAATTTGAAACACAAATTGTAACTACTTGTAACGTACATATTATTTAAAATATAGATAGAAACTAAATGATAATGGATACGGGCTATAACGTACTTATTACATTATGGCTGTCAAACCTGAGCGACCAACAATACCCACATAAGAAAATTAAAAACATCTCAAAATGCCATGGAAAAGTGTATGATGGGAAAAAGGCTATCTGATAAAATAAGAACAACAACTTTAAGAGCAAAATCAAAAAGAAATGATGTTACAATAACTGTTAGAAAGCTTAAATGGAAATGAATACATAATAATTAGATGAAAAGAAATCGTGGCAGACCACTCAGAAGATGGGTCGATGACATAGAAGCGATAGCAGGTGCTACATGGACCACAAAAGCTTACGTTTGGGATGAAGTTGGAAGAAGTTTGATGGCAAGTTGGAGGAGGCCTTTGTCAATAAGTAAACAGACGGTGCGATGACAATCTAAATTTAAGAATTTTAAATTGTATTAACAATGAAAAATTGTAAGCATTACCTGAATAGAGGCTATTATTATTATTATTACTATAGAAATAGAACAGAAGTACTCGTATAATTTAGTCAAGATATGTGAAATAAACTTAAAATCCTTCAACATGTATACAATTAACAATATATTATTAAAGCGCGAGGACTCGCTTCTGCAGGATGGCCGAGCTGTTAGCAATATTAGTAATGTATGTAAGTTCTTATTGAAAGAATAGTAAGAATATCGAAATGCACTCTATGGCAACCCTACAATTCCGGGTATGGTTGGTATATAGTCTGTGGCTTGATCGTTTTGGCGGGAAACAATCAAGCTCTTGTTTTTTGCTCGTAAAACAGGTTAATAAGAAAATATTATGCAGCAGCAAGTCCAAGCGAAAGGTTTAAATTAAAAGTACTAGTAAACCGATAAACATCTAAATAAAAGTGATAATTGTACATCTGTTACTGAATTTAAGGTACTGTAAAGCGTTTTCTTCAATTTTGTAATATTTTACAAAATTTACTACTTCAGCTGCACAAGGCAGCTGTGAATAAGTTGGTATGATGAAGGATTGATTTCGAAATATAATGCTGTATACTGATCATAGCTGTTTTATTTATGGACTAATTGTCTTCTTAATGTAGAGTAAATTAGGTACTTAACACTATGTTTCTATGTTTAATAAGTATGTATTTAAAACTATATAAGTATTATATCAGCTATCTGGCTGCCATCATACAAGCTTTGCTTAGTTTGGGGTCAGATGGTGTTGTGTGTGAATTGTCCACCAATATTTATATTTATTTATTAATTTATTTAATCTGTTCTGGGTAGCGATTCTAAATCCAGTCGCTTGCATCCGACACGGAATCTTATCTCTCGGTCTTTGTCTTATCTGTTTAGCACAGCGAGCAACACGGAAGGGAGTAGGCATACACAGCGTTTCCCCTCTGTCAAAGTACAAGTCCGCGTGGACCATGGAGTTTGATAATATACTGTGCCGTGAGGGCGGGGCTAGATTTGTGAATGGTGCTTTATTTTTTATGTGTTAGTGATTTGGTTGTGTGAGTATGATCGGCAATGGATCGGTACAGGTACCTATGTTTTGTATGTAATAGTGCGGCTTTGCGCTAGTGTGCAACTTCCCCTCCCGCAAGAAAAGACAGAAAGATTTGGACAATATTTTTTAGCTAAGGCTACTCCCTTCCGTGTTGCTCGCTGGTTTAGCATGACAGAGACAGAGATTGTCTTTCCGATTCCGAACCATTCGGAATTTAGAATCGCTACCCTGAACCTTGTGACACGTTCTATTAAATAGTTTTTTCGTGGTGTACTTACCAGAGACGAGTAATGCGACGCCGGAATAAAACTGTTAAGTAAGTAACTGTATTTACTAGAACACAGAGCAACCTTCAGATCCCTCAATAGACGAGTTATCTAGTAGGTACAATATACAGGATAGGTTTGTTTCGTGCCTTGAATACATTTGCTCTTGTTTCAGTATTTATATGCGTCGTAAGTGTTTCCATTTATTTAATATACCTACCTATTTCATCAGTTTCAAAACATCACATTTGGTGTAATTTGACTTTACTGATTTAAACATTCTCTTTGATCTGAATTTTCCAAATTGAAATTCTATTTTAATCTACTGTTTTATTTTTAGCAACTTTGTTATTGTTTAGTATGAAGGTTATATTTACTTTTACTACGAAGGATAGTAGGATGTGGATTTGTAGATACGATAGCTACATTGCCAGTATGGGCCTGGTCTAGTGGTCTACAAACTCATATAAACCCATGTTTGATAATTTTAACTCCAAAACTATACCTACTTAAGATAAATTGTCTGAGCTCAAGAATGACTATGAGCAATGGAGCAATGAGCCAAAGAAAGCAAATCAAATAAAAGCGGCCAAGAGTGAGTCGGACTCGCCTATGAAGGGTTCCCTAGCAGCAACAATATAATAAATAACTTCTTGTAGCTCGGTGTAACTTTGACCGATGTTTAATAATAGTGAATTTATGACGTACCTACTAAAACAACTACATCTAATCTACATCTACTACATTTATATTTTTTAGTTTTATCATTCTCTTATTTTAGAAGTTAGGGGGGGGGGGGGGCGGGGGACACATTTTACTACTTTGCAAGTGTCTCTCGCGCAAATTATTCAGTGTAGACAAAAAAATGGTTGTCTGTAAAGTCGGTTTACTGACGATAGTTAAACGTGACAACGTCTTAAGAAATCAGTACGCTGATAGCGCGAGTAGTGATACCGCTCGACTCGGCGGGTGGCGCCCTCAACGCTCAGCTTCGTCCGCATGGCACGGACGACGAACTAACGGTAACGGTAACGTTACATGACGTCATGTTTTGCGGGCGTGCAGCCGGCTTCACCGAATTATAAGACGTTATCACGTCAAAATGATATTAGAAACCGGCACCTTATAAATGTAAACCGGCACTGGAAAGGATTGGCACTGGATTGATGCTTTCCAGTGCCGGTTTCCACTTTTCTAGTAAGCAATCCAGCGCTGGATTCGGTCACTGGACTGGAATAATGTAAACCGTGTATAGTCCCGTTTCAGCTCATAATTTAAGTGTCTATCAAATTTCAGCAGTCCCACAAACATCCAAACATTTTAACTTTCGCATTTATAGTATACTTAGGTATTAGTGATTTTATATGGTATTCCTACAGAAACTGTATTTTACAAATAAATTGTTTGCTAAGCTTTGGAAAAAGATTTTAATATGTAGGTAGCACTGACAATTGTGACCTGAGTTTATCAAATGTCAAAGTCTGAACTCCAAATGTCACTGAAATGTCAGCGTATTGTTTTATTTTGCCAGTGACTATTAAATTGTATGTTTAGAACTTATTTTAGATTGTTATATTTATGATGTGCTTGTTACTGACTCCAATATAGTTAGAAGGAGTTCTAAGTGGGATGCGTGACGGTTAATAAAACAATGTATGAGTTTTAAGTACGTGCGCTGTAATTGCGCTCCGACAAGTGACTGTCCGGCGTAGTATCAAAAACTTAATTATAAATACATGTGATCTATCTACACAGTGGTAGGGATGTGGGCGAACACGTGAGCCCTACATCTACATCCCCTTTTTTTTTTTTATTATCTAACCTCAATCTAGAGTTACAATAGGTATGAAAAAAATGTAACAGTGTAAAATAAACGAAATCGAAATTGTATAAATATGTGACCTTGCGTATAGAAAAAAATATACAAATGTCTTTGAATTATTAGTTTTTCTTTTTTTTTTTTTTTTTTTCTCTTTCGGCACTTTTATATTTTGCGCACCGCACGCGCCACTGCACACTATTGTTTTTGATTAAACCGAATATACGCCTGGTTGATGAAGCGTTGCCGCGGGCGCGGTGTGGACCGCCGCAACCCGTTGCGCGATGACGCTTGATACCCGCTGGTCGATCGCCGTCTTGATGCGCTGCTTGAGGTACCTCCAGGCGACGTATAGAACGCCGAGAGATATCGCTGCGCTGACGATGATGACTGCAGCCAGCGACATTTTGTGTGTGTCGGCGACTTTGCTGTCGCTAACCGTTGCCGCTTGCGGTGCGGCGCCGGCGGCGTTCTGCACCACCACCGTTTCCTTCACTTGTGGCTGACCCATGCTGTTGAGCTGTAGTAGATCGGTGGTGAGATGTGTTCGGACTCGGTGAGCTGGCGTGTGCACGACGAGTGTGCTGCTCGTTGTCTACCAAGTTGTTGTGTGGTGATCAAGATAGACTGTACATTTTTATAAGTCGAATCGCACGGTTCTCTTGACCATGCGTCCCGATCGTGTTACCACCGGTGCTGGCGACGGATGTGGCCGGTTCGCCGAATCGCCATTACCGCCTTGGCTGGATGTCGGTGTCCGGTTGCTAATGACGGCTGGCTCTGTGGGAAGCTGTTCGTGCGAACGTATCACGTTGCTAGTGTTATATGAGTCCCTATCAGCTATAACATAAGCAGGCTTAAGACGGTCGAGCGAGATAACGACTTCCCTAGAACCCATAGCGATTGTGTAATGTTTGTGGCTTTTACTGAGAACCTTAAAAGGCCCCTCGTACGGCGTTGCTAGGGCGCGGCGAGCTTCTTGTCGTACGAACACGAATTCCGCGTCTTGAAGATCCTTGTGTATGAAGACTTTACGATCAGCCGGATGTGCGCGCGATGTCGGTTGTAGGGAACTTAAGGTGTCTATCAATCTTATTGTAAACTCTGTGTCATTTATCTGTGGGCATGTGGGAACAAAAAAATCTCCGGGCAGCCGAAGTGATCTCCCAAAAGTTAGCTGCGCGGGGCTAAATCTACTGTCTTTTTTGACGGCACATCTGAGGCCTAAAAGTACCAGTGGGAGCTCTTTTGTCCATTGGCTATTATCTTTGCAGCGGGCCATGATTGCTGCCTTTAATGTTCGGTGCATGCGCTCTACTTGCCCATTTGCCTTAGGGTTGTACGCACACGTGTGAATCTTTTTGATGCCCAGCTTTCTCGTCATTTGTGTGAATAGTTGACTTTCGAAATTTCTCCCTTGGTCGGTAGTGATCTTGACCGGTGAGCCGTACCGTGAGATCCAATTTTCAATGAACTTTGTTGCTATCGTGTCTGCAGAAATGTCCTTCGTGGGAACGACCTCGATCCATTTCGTTACTCGATCGATCATTGTTAGGCAATATCGATAATCATTGGACGGTGGTAGCGGTCCAATGATGTCGATGTGGCAGTGAGAAAATCTTTCCGATTTTTCAAACTCTCCCAGCGGTGTAATTGTGTGTCTCTGTATTTTTGATCTCTGGCATGGTATGCAGCTTTTAACGTAGCGAGCTACGTCCGCGTTCATATTAGGCCAAAAATACCTGTGCGTAATTAGGCGTCGAGTTGCGGTTACGCCGGGATGGCTTAGCGCGTGACTGGTTGCAATAGCGTGGGTTCGAAACTCTGATGGTAAATATAGTCGAGCTACATTTGTAGATGTTTCAAAAATAAGTTCGTTTTCGGCGTAAGGCACCTTAAGTGATTTAAATTCGAGATTCTGGTTTTGTTGTAATTTTTCTAACTCTTCGTCTTCTTTTTGACTTTTGCTTAATTTTTCGTAGTCGAAAATACTTGGTAAATGTATTTCTTGAATTCTTGATAAGAAGTCTGCCGCGCTATTCATCTCGCCTTGTATGTACTCAATTTCCGTACAAAATTGTGCAATAAAATCCAGTTGGCGTAGTCGTCGTGGTGAGTCGACTTTTGATTCTTTTTTGGATAAAGCGTAAGTGAGTGGCTTATGATCGGTTAAGACTTTTAGTTCCCTTCCTTCTATTAGGTATCTAAAATGCCTTATTGCCAAGAATATGGCTAGTAATTCTTTGTCAAAAACACTAAATTTTATTTGACTATCAGTCATTTTTTTTGAAAAAAATGCAAGTGGTTGCAATTTATTGTTTACCAATTGATGTAGAGCGGCCCCAACACATACATTGGATGCGTCCGTTATTAAAATTAATTTGGCAGTCGGATCCGGGTGAGCGAGTAGTATAGCTTCGCTTAACATTTGTTTACATTTACGGAATGCGGCGACGGCTTGGTCTGTCCAAACAATCTTAGTCTTATCGCGCTTTTTAGAGTTGTGCAAATATGAATCTAATATAGATAGAGTTTCGGCTGCTTTCGGAATGCTGCTACGGTAAAAGTTAATACACCCTATGAATCTTCGTAGCTCCTCGACTGTTTCGGGTTGTGAGTAGTCTGTAATGGCTTTGACCTTGTCTTCGTCTGGCCTTATACCTTGACATGTGACGTGGTAGCCCAGAAACTTGAGCTCTGTTTTGCCGAATTCACACTTACTCGTATTGATAGTGATACCAAATTCGTTTAACTTTTCGAAAAGTGCATCTAGGTCCTGCATATGCTGCATTTCCGATTGTGATGCAATGAGTATGTCGTCTAGGAATGAGAAGGTGTTATTAGTACCTTTGAGTACTTCATTAATAAAGCGTTGGAAACTTTGCGCTGCGTTGCGTAAACCGAAATTTAGCTTTAAAAATTCGAAACTTCCAAATGGTGTGACAATTGCTGTTTTGGGTATGTCCTCGGGGGCTACAGCGATGTGATGGCAAGCCTTCCGGATATCAATTTTTGAGAGTATAACTTTCCCTTTTAGAATATAAGTGAAGTCCAGTAGCCTTGGTATCGGATAACGGTCGGGTTCCGTTACCGCGTTTAGCCGGCGGTAATCGCCACACGGCCGTAACTCTCCGTTTTTCTTAGTAACGACGTGAAGTGGATTCGCCCAAGGACTTGTCGATGGTCTGCAAATGCCTAAATCCATCATTTTGTCAAACTCTTGTTTGGCGGCTTTATACTTTTGTGGGTTGAGAGGACGTGGTTTTTCAAACACTGGTGGCCCACGTGTGCAAATGTAGTGTTGTACGTTGTGTTTGGGAATATCCTTGAATGCTTCCGGTTTCACGATGTCCGGGTATTTGGCAAGCATTGCATGATACGGGTCGTTGAGATTGATGGTCTTAATTGTGTCCTGCTCGGTCTCATTTGTTATTTTTACGCGTGTGGATAGCTGCGTTATTTTATCGACTAATTTTCTGCCGTGCAGATCAACTAACAGTTGATTTTTAGCTAAGAAATCAGCACCGATGATTGAACGCTGAACGTCGGCCAAGATGAAGGTCCAGCGCAGTGGTCGCCGGAGACCTAAATTTAAAGTTAGTGTCTTTTCCCCAAACGTTTTGATAGGGGTGCCGTTGGCTGCGTAAAGTGTGTAGTCACTTGTAGTTTTGTTGCCATTTTTGCAGGCTAACACTGACACGTCTGCACCTGTGTCGATTAAAAAGCGATGCAGGGTGCCCTCATCCGTTACACATAAACGATAAGAAGTAGTGCCACCAACGCTTGTCACCATTGGTGGCGGAGCTAGTTTCCCGACTTCATGGTGCATTGGTCGTCTCCACATCTGGTCGCATCTTGACCATATGTAAAGTGGTAAAAGCATTTAAAATTAGCGTCTCCTGGCCGCGCTTTTTGTGAACGATATTTTTCTGAGTTCATTCTAGACCTCGATTTTGAGCGAGCCCGATTATGTGTCGTGTTGAAGCGTTGTTGTGGTCGCCTCGTGAGTAACGGTTCAAACCGACGGTTCATGGCAGCGATCTCTTGTGTTAACTGTTTGACTCGATCCTCCATTGTATTAGAGGTAGCGACGACACTGCACACAGATGCGCGCGTCGTCTCCACAATTTTGTCGGCGATCTGTGCTAATTCCTCTAAATCTACTTTCGTGGTCGCTGCGACGACGGCTCTCGCGGTTTGTGGTAGTCTTTTCATCCAAAGTAATTTTATAGTATCTTGTGGTATCCTATTTCTGCCAAGTTCTTTCATGTGGCGCAGTAGTTGTGAGGGACGCTGATCGCCTAGTTCAACCTCCGTAAGTAATTTTTGTAGCTGCATGGTTTCTGACTCCTCGTACGAACTAATGAGCCTATTTTTCAAAGTCTCATACTTGTCGCTCTCAGGTGGGTTCTCGAGAATGTCGCTGACCTGGCTTAACTCGTCTCTACCTAGCTTAGCTATAACTAATTGGAACTTACATAAATCTCCAGCCTTTTGAGGAGCGATGATGGCCTCGAACTGATGAAACCACAGCCTCGTCCAGGGTTTTCACAGGGTTGTCCAGAAGTCTGCCAGGCGCGTCTGGATGGTGACGGCGCTCGCCGCGTGCTCAGCGTGTGTGGTGGCGTGGCTGGAACCGATGCTGGTACTGGTGGTGGGCGGCTGCGGCAGCGCCGTGTTAGCGCCCGCCGCGGCTTGCCCAAACATCAGCTTCAACTGCTCTTCCGGTAGTTGCTTGTTGGTGGCCATTGTTTAGTTCACTTTTGAGTCACTCGGTCTTTATGATCACGTCGGGGTCACCACTTTAGAACTTATTTTAGATTGTTATATTTATGATGTGCTTGTTACTGACTCCAATATAGTTAGAAGGAGTTCTAAGTGGGATGCGTGACGGTTAATAAAACAATGTATGAGTTTTAAGTACGTGCGCTGTAATTGCGCTCCGACAAGTGACTGTCCGGCGTAGTATCAAAAACTTAATTATAAATACATGTGATCTATCTACACAGTGGTAGGGATGTGGGCGAACACGTGAGCCCTACATATGTATTTGCTAAAAGTATCGTGGACCAGCGGGTTTGCGTATTTCCATTCTACGAGTATACAACGCCAGAACGCAGCCATAGGAAACTGCTGGTGTATATATTGTAATGTCGTTTTAAAATCTGTTATTACAAACCATACAAGAGTTTTGCGTACTGATCGTGTATAGTTTGTAACGTGGATGCTCGCGTCGCATCTTTCCATTAAATACAACGCCAGAACGCAGCCATAGGAAACTGTTCGCGTTCGAGTATATTATATTGTAATGTTGTTTTAAATCTGTTATTACAATGCATACAAGATTTTTCCGTACCGATTGTGTATGTTGTCGATCCGATGAGGGGCTATCACTGAGATTTGACTCTAGGTAGGCTCCCGCCAGAAGCTCTGCGGTTAGCCTTGGGTGTCGCTTCTCCATACTCGGCCTGAGCTCCACTACGGAGGTCGCCTGCTCGCTTCGCTCGCCACCTCCCCCCTACGCTTCGCTAGGCCTCGTATGGCTCGCTCCACTCAAGACCTCCCTTGAGCTTCTGGCTCCCGCATTTTTTATATACACTCTAGGGGTAGTAGCGACAAGACTAGGTGGAGTCGGGGTGCTCCGAGTCGGATCTGGGAAACCACCATCTACAATAAATCAATTAAGAGCTAGGTCAATAAATCAAAATGGCGAGCATGCAACTGCTCACGTACAAATTGTAATTTTAGAGTTTTGCGCGCCTATTCCAAAACATACACGATTAGTCCGTATGCGTACTGGCGCTGTATATTTTGGAACAACATAATACTTCTACGTTACTACAAAGTATACGCGAGTATTTGCGTACTGGTCTTGTATGGTTTGGAAAAATTTAGTAAAAAACGTATTTCCAATCTATACGTGATTAGTTTCATACCCTTGCGTTCTGGCCTTGTATAGAATGGAAAGACGCAGCGGGTTTACCCGCGCAATGTTAGTATAGCCTATTTGACTTGACATATTGTATTTCTGGTAGAGTGCTCGCAATATAACTCTGCGCGTAGCAAAATATGGAACTAATTGACAGGCCGTCAACTTCTTAATAACGTCAGTTGACAAAAGTTTGTTTACGTTTGGTTTATATAATATTATTATGTAATGTATTTATGTATAATGTATTTATGTAATAAATATTATTAATTTCCAAAGTAATTAATAGCTTTTATTATGCCGAAAGTGATTAAAAGTGCTGGCCGTGGCTGGTTCTTGAAAATCAATCGTGGTTGTGAAGAAGAACGATACAATAACGGGCCAAAAGTGCAGTTTTCCAAACGCAGAGCTATTTGACAACTAATATGTGGGGATACCATAGCAATCAAATCTCCACTTATTATCGGCATATTTTAAAGCTGAGGCTTTAGGTTGAGCTGTGGCTTAGGGTTTGATTGTTTTATCGCCAATTTACCCGTGGGAAAAAATGTGCTTAAGACCAAATGTGAGAAACTAGTATAAATGTTTTTTTTTTGTCGCAGTGAAGATCAGCTGATTGTATCTTTCTCGCTCGGGTACACTCGGCGGTTCCATGTTCACCCGATCGACCCTTTCACCTAACAGCGTCAGCTTTATTTACCACTAAAGGAAAATTTGTGGGCGGTGCGCCAAAAGAATTTTTTTTTCAACGTTATTTTGGATGATCTTTGATCCTTAACTCTGTATTAATTACTGTATTATTATTATAGGCATTTCAGAACGTACTGTCACGTGGTAATGGACAACGCATTATACCACTGCACTCAAATAAATCAAGCGGCTACAATGGGCAATGTAAAAGAAGAAAGCCAAAAGTGACTTAAGAAAAATGAAATAGATTTCGACGATTGTAGGACAAATCCGCAGTTACTCGAATAAAGAGGCACAAAGAAGACCCACAATACCAAGTAGAATAACTGTTAAAGGAACATGGACAGGAACTTTTGCGGTTACCGCCGTGATTCATCGTGATTTTAACCCCTATTGAAAAAAGAAGATGATTCTATGGAAGCCAATGACTCATTAAAAGAACATTCATGCGCCAATTTTTCAAATAGTGTTATCTATGGTCTCAATAAAAGATTTACAAGTTTAAATTAAATTCTTGTTTTTTCTTTTGTTAATAAACTATAACAACGTTTTCTTGGTGGTAAGAGACTCAGACAGCCTATACCAATTACCAATGATACTTGGTCATACTGAACCAAACCAGCACTGCAAAGGCGTTCATCACTTCGAGACATTCGTTCTTGAGTCTCAGTTGTCGTGTAGTTACTTAAATAGCTTCCCTGAAAAATCCCTTCCCGTACCTGTTTTATGAAGTTCTACGTCCCCAATGAACGGGAAGGGAACCTATTAGCTTGATCTGGCAACATTGAGTACGCCACCAGTCGCGCGCAGACTTATACTGCAAGCACTATACTATAGTAGATCCAACCGTTTATTTTCTTTTTGACAGCACCAATAGAACGTAACTGCGTCATGTTACGCAAAAGTTCACTTTTAAATGCGAGGTTTTAAAAATATTACAACTGCTTAAATTTGCTCCTTGATCCCGTATAATAATCATCTTTGACAAATTGAGTCCATAGGTGCAGTAGTTTTTTTTATAAATTACATAAAACAACAAACGTTTTTAAAAATTTACGTTCTATGGCTATCAACATCACCCATAGAACGTAAAATTTTTAAAAACGTTTGTTATTTTATGTAATTTGTAAAAAAACTACTGCACTTATGGACTCAATTTGTCAAAGATGATTGATGATGACCCGGTTTCAAGGCGTTATTATTCTATCCCTGTAAGAAAAATCGAACTGGCTAAGAGAGAAGTACCTTACCAGTGTGTATCGCCCATTTGTAGGAGCCATCAGGCGCAGGCGGATCGAAGTCGTCTCGTATGATGTCGTCTTTTTGGCACGAGCACACCGCAACCAACACCTGGAGATAATGACAGCTAATATAAATATGACATAAGCATACAGGGTTATTGGTAATCAGCCTGCATCCGTTTAAGGGCATGTTCTGTATATTTAAACAAACAATAATAAATTTTCCCGTTTTTGTTACATTTTTAGGGGTCCGTAAAACGTAAAAACGGAACCCTTATAGATTCGTCATGTCTGTCTGTCTGTCTGTCTGTCTGTCCGTCCGTATGTCACAGCCACTTTTTGCCGAAACTATGAGGACTACACTGTTGAAACTTGGTAAGTAGATGTATTCTGTGAACCGCATTAAGATTTGAACAAAAAAAATTAAAAAAAAGATAAATTAGGGTTGCCCCCCATACTAAGAACTGAAACTCAAATTTTTTTTTTCATCAAACCTACACGTGTGGGGTATCTATCGATAGGTCTTCAAAAATTATGTTGAGGTTTCTAAAATCATTTTCGTCTACACTGAATAATTTGCGCGAGAGACACTTCCAAAGTGGTAAAATGTGTGTCCCCCTCTAACTTCTAAAGTAAGAGAATGAAAAATCTAAAAAAAATATATGATGTACATTACCGTGTAAACTACCAACGAAAATTAGTTTGAACTCGATCTGATGAGTAGTTTTTTTTTAACACGTCATAAATACACTATTATTGAAACTTCGATCAAAGTTACAACGAGCTACAAGAACTATGTGTACTATGTATATTATGTTACATGCTGCAACAGAACCCTTCATGGGCGAGTCCAACTCGCACTTGGCCACTTTATTTTTTATTCATAATCCACTCCTGTTGATAGTAGCGTAATGTTAAATAGCCTATAGCCTTCCTCGATAAATGTACTATCCAACAGAGAAAGAACCTTTCCATTCGGACCAGTAGTTCCCGAGATCCTTGCGTTCAAACAAACAAACTCTTCTTTCAAACAAAAAGTTTTATAATTTTAGTATAAATAGTAGGTATAGATTTCTATACGATCCGTTCTGCCGTTACGATGTGATTGTGTGTGACGGTCAAATCTTGTGAGCTCGTGCGACCGACATGCGGAACAGCAGTAGGTACATCAAGCTATACAGATTACGAATTGTGAAACATTAGTGCTGTATAATACTATATTTTTAAGTTATACTATATTATACTATATATTTATATTATAGGTATATATTATGTATGATATTATAAAGTAGTATTTTTATTTATTTACTTATTTAGCTAGCATAAGTTTAATGACGACATTAGTATTGTTTTCTTCGTGCTGTTACTTTCACACCATATCCTCAGTTTGTTTTTCACTTTATCTTATTTTGGCTATTAATGGTTGCCTGGAAGAAATCGCTATAAGCGATAAGGCCGCCATTTATGGCTCTAGTTATAAGTTATTTTATTTTCTATTGTTTTTTATTGTATGTTTTTCTGGTGTGCATAATAAAGTGTTTCTGTCTGTCTGTCTGTATATTTATAAGTGCAAACTTCTTTTGGCGCTCTACAGACAGATTATTTGTAGGCTGTGAATTGAATTTTAGCGTCATGCTTTTTTTTTAAGTTTAATAGGTTTACACTTGACCGCCACCTCACCTGATGGTGAGCGACGATGCGGTCTACAATGAAGCGTGTTTACCTAGAAGATACCGATTCATTCTCGATTTGAAGACACAAAGATTGTAACCAACAGGGAAAACCCACTCAGGCGACACATTCCAAAGCCTAGGCGTTATTATCACAAAAGTAGAGTCAAATCTCTTCGTTCATGTCCTTTGAACATCAACCATGAAACGATGTCGCTTTTTCGAGTTACGAGCATTACGATAGAAAAAAGGGCAAAGTGGTATTAGGTCATGTAAATGCTCTGGAATGATGAGAAATCTTCGGGTAAACTTGGGAGCATGGCCAATGGCCGCCTAGATGGCCATGCTCATGGCCACGCCCTCCGGTTTTCCCCACGTAGTTTCTACAGTAAGCTATCCAATTCTGAGTTATAAGTTTTCACTCCTATCGCCAGTTCCTATGACTGCCAATTTTGATTTCTAGACAAATACCTATTCGAATAGCCAATATACCTAATAAACTAAATACTCGACCGAATTAGCTTAAAATGTCGGCCGTGTATAATTTTCTTCACCTTTTATTGATTTATAATTGCAACATTTCAAATGATTAATATCATAATTCTTACACAAAAGCGTTTTTATGAATTGATTGGCATTTTAAACATTGGATAAGTCGAACGAGGTGACAAATTTGTGAAGAGATCTGAGTGAGGGCACTACATTCTTATTTTTTGCTGAACTTACATACTTAATACAATCATTTATTTTCGGAAATGAATTGGTCTCATTTAGGTAAGTTTACTAAAGTTTGAATTAATAAAAGCGGCCAAGCGCGAGTCGAACTCGCCCATGAAGAGTTCCGTAGCAGCAAGTAATATAATAAATAGGTAAGTTCTTGTAGTTCGGTGTAAAGGTAGCGGTTCGCGCCTCGACCGCGACGCGAGACCGCGACAGGAGGCGGTCTCGTGTCGCGGTCTTGCGTCGCGGTCTCAGCGCCAACTTGTACCTTTACTTTTATCGATGTTTTAATAATAGTGTATTTATGACGTACCAAAAAGAAACTACTCATCAGATCAAGTTCAAACCAATTTTCGTTTGATTTGCGATTGGCGGTAAAATAACTGGCAAAGGTGTGGTTCTTCCCCAGGCGAACGCTGCCAAAAGTCCTACTACTGCCTACTATTATTTAAGAACTTTGACTTTGCCGTTCCGACTAGACCAGTCGTAAAAACTGCCTTATCACCATGGAGTAACTAAGTACATAATGTTTCAAAATGATTTAATCAACCTCCAAGATTAAATTGGTTTGCGGTGAATGTGCCGCTTACGTAAATATGGTTTGCTATTCAATAAATTTGACATTTTAATATACGTTGTCCAAACAAGCGGACATGATTTATTAAGGAACCTTTGCGATATAGTACCTAACATCAAGAATAAATAAATATTAGGAGACTATTTTCTTACAACACTGTCTGAGCATAAACCAAGCAAAACTTGAATTACGGAAGCTAGACAGCTGACCCCGACTGCAAAAACCAACACATAAAAAAATATTTTGTCATACAATATATCAGGGATGTTACGGAGCTTCGACTCCGACTCCGTTAAGTCGGAACTTCCGATTGTTATTATTAAACCTTCGGTTCCGACTTCGGCTCCGAAACCTTTATATCGGAGGTTCTAATGAGAGGTAAGGTGTTTAAATATCTATATATATAAAAGCAAAAGGTCACTCATCAAAGAATCTCAGAAACTACAAATGCTAGGAATCTGAAAATTTGCATGGAGGTCCCTTTTAGCACGTAGGCGCTCGCAAAGACGGGGTTTTGCGAAATTCAACCCCTAAGCGGGTGAAACAAGGGATGAAAGGTTGTATGAAAATTCGTGATTTTCAAAGTTATTAAATTTTGTATCTAGACTCTTGACACGAAGCAATTAATTGTTAGTTCTATCAATTTTGTTATTTCGAACTGTACGGGGGTGAAATTGGGGTTGAAGTGGGGGATGAATGTCAATATGAAAGTTCCCAACCGTTGAAGATAAAACCATGAAACTCTGTATATAGACACTTGACACGAAGCAAACGAATGTTTTTTCTAGCAATTTTGTAATTTCAAACTGTACGGGGGTGAAACTGGGGTTGAAATGGGGGATGCATGTCAATATGGAAGTTCCCAACCGTTGAACATAAAAGCATGAAACTCTGTTTATAGACACTTGACACGAAGCAAACGAATGTTTGTTCGAATCAACTGATCTAAACAACTGAACCGATTTTGATGAAATTGTTTACAATTGTTTTATTATAAGCTGTTAACCGTTAATGTGTCTGGGTATACAAATAGGTACTGCCTGAGTTACCTTAGTATTTATTTCGCGGGGACGAAGTCGCGGGTAACAGCTAGTTTGAGATAATTGTGGTGGAAAGTAAATAGATATACAAAATCCCAACCCCTTAAATCAATTGCCCGGCAATGTTCATCTTGTCCACGTGTTTGACAAAATAATGTTTTATTTGTCCCCAATAAAAATATCTCTTGCAAAAATATCACTTATGATCCAGGACGTTTACTCTATTTCTACGAAAACGAAATTTCGACAAAAAACTCGCGACTTTCCTACTCTCGTTCTACTTCTTTTCGTCCGATACAACATTGTTTGGTGTTTAAATGTTCTAAGCATTCTCTAATTAGGGTAGGATTAGAACATTTAAACGGTCAAAACGACGGATCGAAGTAGAATCAGCGTTGGAAAGTCGCGAGTTTATTTCGAAATTACGTTTTCGTAGAAAGAGAGTAGACGTCCTGCCTAGGCCTCCGACTTCGGCTCTGACTCCGGTTCCGACTCCGATAAATCTAATTTAAAAACTCTGATCCCGACTTCGGTTCCGATAATATGACCTCCGTTACATCCCTGCAATATACATAAGGACACTTGAGTGATTGAGACAAATCTAATGATATCTTAATTGTCAAAATCCATCCAGCCGTTTGGAGATACATGGAAATACTCTTACAGACTTGGACTCTTAGCAGAGTCGGCCTGGGGAAGTACCACACCTTTGCCAAATATTCTACCGCCAAGCAGTAATGTGCAAACATTACTGCGTTCCGGTTTGAAGGGCAATGATTCCAGAGAAATTACAGGGCTTAGAGACATAATACCTTAGATCTCTAGGTGACGAGCGCAGTGCAGTGCTAGGTAATGATTTGGACTATCATGTTCCAATAGCTGCGTGTTACTGTGCTGTTATGTGGCAGGCATGTTGCTTACCACCAGGCACATGACCTGCTCGTCTCGTCACTCTATGCTATAAAAAAAAAAAAAATTACAAACACACAAGATACGCACGAAAAACATAACCCTTCTTGCAGTCGGGTAATAAATAGATACAAAGTTAAATCATTAAATTTACTTAAAAAAACAAACACCGACTTTAAATTTTGAATTAAACTCGGCATAAGCAGTACCACTAAGTATACCCACAGTTGGGACTCGGGATCTTCTCTCGCAAGGAGAGAGTTGAGGCTATAACCCTCACGCTGATTCACTTTTTTATTGTTATAGGTAGTTTGTAAGTTGACGTTTATTATACCAGCCAGCAGCAAGCCACGGTTTTACCCACGTAAATACACTTAATTTCCTCCTATAAAAAGTAGCCTAAGATGTGTTACTCCAGTCTATAGTTTATCCGTGTTCCAAATTTTAACTCGATCCGTTTAGACCAAGGGGTCGGCAACGCGTGGCCCGCGACGGTTTTGAATATTTAATAAATTCATAATCATCAATGTATTGATTCACTAGCTAGGAAGCCCCCCCCCCCCTTCCTAGGAAGTGCAAATGAATCACAAACTTAGAAGAGCGGCCCGTAATTATCTACTTTTTTGTCCAAATAGCCCATGGCTCCCAAAACGTTTCCGATCCCTGGTTTAAACGTTCCGATGTGATTGAGCTACACACATCTAAACTTTCGCATTTCTTTGGTTGACTATTATTTGACTTTAGATGGTGTAAAAATTAGTTTTTTGATGATATTAGCTTTTTGAAGCTTAAAACATAGGTAGGTAGTCCATCTTAATCTTCACCATAATCTAAATTGCTTTATTGAAGTTTAAAACGTTAAAATATAGTTTATCTTAATTTTAACCGTCGGATTAAAATTGAAGACATGTCAAGTAATCCGTTTACAATTTACGTAACAGTTCATACAAGATCTGTGAGGTGTAAATGCAATCATCGATCATACGGCCATTAGTGACCTGTGCCAAAGTGAACGGTGCTATGACCTCTCGCAGAATAATATAAAACAGATACCTAAGTCACTCCAACCAACGCCAGCCTTGCAAACGGTTGTATAATATTAAACTAGCTGTTACCCGCGACTTCGTCCGCGCGAAATAAATACTAAGGTAACTCAGGCAGTACCTATTTGTATACCCATACACAATTACGGTTACTAAAACAGCTTATAATAATAAAACAATTTTATACAATTTCATCAAAATCGGTCCAGTTGTTCAAGTGTGAAAGCGAAAGAGACATTTTTGTCCCCCATTTCAACTCGCTAGAACAAACATTTAGTGCTTCGTGTCAAGTGCCTATACACAGAGTTTCATGGTTTTATCTTCAAGGGTTGCGAACTTCCATATTGACATTCATCCCCCATTTCAACCCCAATTTCACCCCCGTACAGTTTGAAATTACAAAATTGATGGAACAAACATTTAATTGCTTTGCGTCAAGTGTCTAGATACAAAATTTAATAACTTTTAAAATGACGAATTTTCACACAGCTGTTCATCCCTTGTTTCCCCCTCTTAGGGGTTGAGTTTCGCAAAACCGTCTTAGCGAGCGCCTACGTGCTAAAAGGAACCTCCATGCAAAATTTCAGATTCCTAGCATTTGTAGTTTCTGAGATTCCTTGATGAGTGACCTTTCGCTTTTATATATATAGATTACTTGTAAAAGCTTACTATACGTACAATAGACGAATACCTTGCCGAAAAATCAACCATAGACTTTGTCGATCCGTACCGCAAAACATGAATTATTTTGCTATACCCATAAACAGCAAAACAGCTTACTAAATGTTCCCACTGCTGAGACAACCGTGTCTCAGTAATCCGTTTACAATATACGTAACAGTTCATACAAGATCTGTGAGGTGTAAATGCAATCATCGATCATACGGCCATTAGTGACCTGTGCCAAAGTGAACGGTGCTATGACCTCTCGCAGAATAATATAAAACAGATACCTAAGTCACTCCAACCAACGCCAGCCTTGCAAACGGTTGTATAATATTAAACTAGCTGTTACCCGCGACTTCGTCCGCGCGAAATAAATAATTGGTGCCTTCTCTGGCAAGGAGAGAGTCAAGGCCATAATCCACCACGCTGGCCCAGTACGGATTGGTGGATGTCATTACCCAATCAGGGTAATTATGGAAACCTATTGCATGTATAAATAAGACTGAATTAGTCGGGATTCATTCGTAAGATAATCGCCGCTTTGTGGTCTAAATCGACCGTAAAACAATAATCCATTCTCAATTTGACCACAGGCTTTGACAAATAATAAAATAGTATTTTATGTACGTGTGTGGCAAACATATTGGCATTCTGCACTCTTTTTCAGTACAATTTATAATTGGGAAAAATTTAATTCTACTCCGTCCACGCAATTTTCGTAAAAAGGAGTTTATATTTATTGCTGTGTTTTTTATACTTACATCTCAGACCAACTATTCTTAGGGGACGAGCCTATTTCTAACATACCCCTTTCGTGCACATTCAGCTCATATTAGTGTCAAAGTACCTGGATGACCGAGCTTTGCTTGGTTTAAATACTAAATATACTTAGATACCTACAGATAAAAGACTCCAAGAAAAAGATTTTCTTAAAAAAAACGAATTGAAAAAAAAGAGAACCCGTCTGGATTCGAACCCGCAGCTACTAATTCGTGACCGCTATGAGCGCCCAACTTCCCGTCTGAGCTAATTATGCTGTCGCGTCACGCGGCGACATTTACCTTCACATTCTAATGTCTAATGTGACAGTTTTTCATTGTCTAAAAACGCGCATAATATGCGTTTTTTTTAATAAAACCTAGTTAGATCGATTTATCGTCCCTGAAATCCCCTGCATACATAATTTCATGCAAATCCGTAGATCCGTTTCCGAGATTCAGATTCTATATATATATATACTAGCCGAACGCGCGTGCGTTGCTACGCCATCTATCGAAAATCGATCGTAACAATTCAAATTTTGAACAAATTCGGTTACTTTAGGTTCTAATGACGCAACCTTTGAAATATGACATATGCCGTCACGCAACGAAAGCTCTCGAAAAGCAATATTTTTTCCCGTTTTTGTTACATTTTTCATTCCTGTTGATCGTAGCGTAATGTTAAATAGCCTATAGCCTTCCTCGATAAATGGACTATCCTACAAAGAAAGAATCGTTCAATTCGGATCAGTAGTTCCAGAGATCCTTGCGTTCAAACAAACAAACAAACATACAAACAAACAAACTCTTCAGCTTTATAATATTAGTATAGATATACATATTTATATAGGTTCAAGAATTGCTCGTTTATTACTGTCACATGAGCTTTATTGTCAAAAATGGTCAACCGCGTTTTATAAAGCGTTTCGTAGATGTGTGCATGTTTTGTTTATGTGTGTAGCATTTGTCTTAGTACAGAGCTCTTGTGTTAGTTCAAGTTTACAAATGTGTGTACATTCCCCCCGCGCCCACAAAAATGTGAAAAAGTTTGTTAGCATGCCCAATGTCATACTCCTATGGTAAATACTCAAAGGCTTACTTACATAGATTAATTATCAAAGCAAAAATGTCGATGTTTGTAGCTTAGTTTCATCGGAACAGTTTAATGGACCGGGTTGAATTTTGGAATAGAGTTAGATTATGTTTTCAGATTGCATTAGTGCTACTTTTTATCATGAATTAATCAGAACAGAGACTAAACGGGATAAGCCGTGGGGCGCTTCTACCAATATTTTAAATATAAAAACTTGGTTGTTTGTTTCTAAAAATTTCGCATTTGTAACCGTTCTCTACACTGGCGGAATCTATACTTATACTAATATTATAAAGCTGAAGAGTTTGTTTGTTTGTTTGTTTGTATGTTTGTTTGTTTGTTTGAACGCAAGGATCTCTGGAACTACTGGTTCGAATTGAAAGATTATTTCTTTGTAGGATAGTCCATTTATCGAGGAAGGCTATAGACTATTTAACATTCCGCTACTATCAACAGGAGCCGAGCATGAATGAAAAATATAACAAAAACGGGAAAAAATATTGGTTTTTGAGAGCTTTCGTTGCGTGACAGCATAATGTCATATTTTAAAGGTTGCGTCATTAGAACCTAAACTAACCGAATTTGTTCAAAATTTGAATTGGTACGCCCGATTTTCGATAGATGGCGTTGCAACGCGCGCGCGTTCAGCTAGTTATTAATAGAATTCACAGTTAAACAATAGGTAGCCTTATTTCCAAAATCTTGAAACTAAACCATCTGTCCCTTTTCTATTCTGTGAATACGCAAGGTGTGAATGTAATCCATACTATTATATCGATTCGGCACTTGATGTGTTTATTCTGCCGTTGCGAAGAATTTAAATTATCATTGAATCATCAATCATGCGTTATATAACTACTGGGTTGAGTGCAAATGTCTGCATCTCCGTAACCGTCGCGATTATTAATAACTAGGTAGATGTATATAGGTTTTCTCCGAAAAACACCGAATTCAATTTAAAATTAAACTCAGACTCGACTAAATTTCCCAATTTTTAGGGTTCCGTAAAACGTAAAAACGGAACCCTTATAGATTCGTCATGTCTGTCTGTCTGTCTGTCTGTCTGTCTGTCTGTCTGTCTGTCCGTCCGTATGTCACAGCCACTTTTTGCCGAAACTATGAGAACTACACTGTTGAAACTTGGTAAGTAGATGTATTCTGTGAACCGCATTAAGATTTGAACAAAAAAATTAAAACAAAAGATAAATTAGGGTTGCCCCCCATACTGAGAACTGAAACTCAACAAATTTTTTTTTCATCAAACCTACACGTGTGGGGTGTCTATCGATAGGTCTTCAAAAATGATGTTGAGGTTTCTAAAATCATTTTCGTCTACACTGAATGATTTGCGCGAGAGACACTTCCAAAGGGGTAAAATGTGTGTCCCCCCCCCTCTAACTTCTAAAGTAAGAGAATGAAAAATCTAAAAAAAATATATGATGTACATTACCATGTAAACTACCAACGAAAATTAGTTTGAACTCAATCTGATGAGTAGTTTTTTTTTAGTACGTCATAAATACATTATTATTGAAACTTCGATCAAAGTTACAACGAACTACAAGAACTATGTGTACTATGTATATTATCTTACATGCTGCAACGGAACCCTTCATGGGCGAGTCCAACTCGCACTTGGCCACTTTATTATGAAATCTACGATGATTTCATTCAGATAATGGTAAGCAAATTTTAGTTTTTTGTTTACAGACCTATATTTCAAAAACTAGATCAACAATTTCGATAAAATTTGTATGGGACCACCATGACCTAACAAACAAACAAAAAAGAACCGATCGATTCACAATGAGGCATTTTCCAGATGCAAATTAGCTTGTCAACATCGTGAGGAAACCGAGATGTATCTAGAATCTTCCGAGGTCAGGTGTCATCGCGCTGGTGGGTTGGCCCAGCGTGGTGGGTTGTGTCTCTCATTGCCATTCACGGAGTCCCAGCAATGTTAACAGTTGGCTTATTATGTACTTTTTGAAACATGCTGATACCCTCGCGATGTTTTCCTTCCCAATTAAAGTCAGTACTGGTCAAAGTGGGGTTAAAAATTGTATTAAAAAAAAAATTGGCAGTCATAGGAACTGCTGATAGAAGTGAAATCTTATAACTCAGAATTTGATAGCTCACTTTGGAAACTACGCGGGTGCAACTGGAGTGTGGCCATGACCATGACCATGGCCATCTAGAATTACTGACGCAGTTTACCCGAAGATTTCTTATCATTCCCGACGCTACGCCGTGACGCTAGAATTAAATTCACAGCCAACGGAAAATCTGTTTCTGGCGCGCCAAAACAAGTTTTCACTACAATAAAGTGGCCAAGTGCGAGTTGGAATCGCCCATGAAGGGTTCCGTTGCAGCAAGTAACATTATATACATAGTACACATAGTTCTTGTAGTTCGTTGTAACTTTAACTGTACTCATCAGATCGAGTTCAAACTAATTTTCGTTGGTAGTTTACACGGTAATGTACATCATATTTTTTTTTTAGATTTTTCATTCTCTTACTTTAGAAGTTAGAGGGGGGGGGACACACATTTTACCACTTTGGAAGTGTCTCTCGCGCAAATTATTCAGTGTAGACGAAAATGATTTTAGAAACCTCAACATCATTTTTGAAGACCTATCGATAGACACCCCACACGTGTAGGTTTGATGAAAAAAAAGTTTTTGAGTTTCAGTTCTCAGTATGGGGGGGGGGCAACCCTAATTTTTCTTTTTTTTTAATTTTTCTGTTCAAACCTTAATGCGGTTCACAGAATACATCTACTTACCAAGTTTCAACAGTGTAGTTCTCATAGTTTCGGCAAAAAGTGGCTGTGACATACGGACGGACAGACAGACAGACAGACAGACAGACAGACATGACGAAACTATAAGGGTTCCGTTTTTACGTTTTACGGAACCCTAAAAATCGTAGTGAACTAAAGGCAAAATCGTTCGATTTCAAAATCATGAGGTCATGGGTTCGAATCCCACCAGCACCTCCAAAGCTTCTAATCTGTGGAACCCTGCCTTTTATTGAAACATCAATATGAACAAGTTATGAAAGGAATCACTTATACTATTCATAGAGTCAGAGGTCAGGTCAGGGTCTATATTCTATAACTGCTAAATCTAACTTGCAAAAATGCTAAATTTAAGTTGAAAACTGGTTAAAGGCCTGTTTTCATTTATTTAGTGCGAGTGCGAGTGAGTAGTACAGGTGTTGTGTGATTAGTAGCAAACACGTGTGGACACCGATTGATTAATGCGAGTACATAGTACAGTACTCGTACTCGCACTAATCAAAATGCAAACCGGTCTTAACTCTCGTGGTTACCGGAAATCAATATATTTTGGACATTAAGACATATAAATAGGTAAATTCTCCTGATTCAGTTGATTGTCAAGTGTTACAAAAAATAGTAAAAAAACTAAAAACGACATGTTTTTCGTTCGGTATACAGAATGACTTAAAAATTACATTAATTCAGTTCTAAATCTCTAAATTGCTCTTCGTTTATACATGCATGTACATATTTTTTGTAGTGTTAGGACTCTTGGCAAAGTCCGCCTGGGGAAGTGCCACACCTTTGCCAGTTATTCTACCGCCAAGCAGTAATGTGCAAACATTACTGTGGTTTGAAGGGCAATGTTTCCAGAGAAATTACAGGGCTTAGAGATATAACATCTTAGATCTCTGGGTGACGAGCGCAGTGCCGTGCTAGGTAATGATTTGAACTCTTCATGTTCCAATAACTGCATGTCACTGGTCTGTTATGTGCCAGGCATGTTGCTTACTATCAGGCACATGTCCTGCTCGTCTCGTCACTCTTTATTTAAAAAAAAAACTCCTCCAGGCTCAAAGTCTCTATCGCCTCCGCGTTTCGATATTCGTGTTCTGTGTTATGAAGTTAGCTGTTACAGAATAACGTCGATGTAGGTCAATGGCGTAACATCAATGCTTCTCAATCAATCTCGAGTGTTGACTTGCCACTTAATATTGAGACGCTACATCTTTTTAGAGGTTTTCTAAACTATTTGCCTAATTGTTTACCTAAAAGGTTAAAATGTATTTGGAAATATCGGCTTTTATTGCACGGGGTCTAATGGCCGTGGCGGAATAATGGTGAGATTTCAAATTTCAGTTTGTTATCACAACTGGTTTTACCGGTGACACACCCCGGACACTCGGCCTAAAATCTATACAGACGGTGCAGTTGACATACCTACACTCACACAACTACGCATATGTCGTTCGAATACATTTACGCATGTGTGCGTGTCATCTAGGGTTACTAAATTATTTTATGGAATAGCTGTGACCCGTGAGTTCACCTGCCTGTATTAAGTGGCCTATAATCTTACCTAGTTAGTGTTCGATCTTTAATGTAGGTAAATATAACTTTCATCAACAACCAGAAGGGAGAAGATTTAAAACAAAATAGGAGATAATAAAGGTACCATGGACGAATTGATTTTTAGTTAAGTACACTTACCCAAAGAGAAAACTTTATTCTGACAATAATATATTAATTAATCACTCCACATATCGCGTATTTCATTATAGGTAGGTAGGCTAGTCACAGAACGTTAGATTAGGTACAACAACGCTCATAAGTTGCAAGGCGTCATCACAGTTCACTAGGTATATCAGAGTATCATACACTGCACAAACTAATTATTTACATCTCATGTCAGCACAGTAAAGAAAAACAAGATGATTTTTCAACTCAAAACTCACAATTCAATTTTGTAAACAAATTCGAACAGGCCGGAAAGATAATGTTGCTAGTTCCGGATTTAATTTATTCCTAATTGCTTATAAAATATTACTTTTGTATATTGATAAATAGTGATTTATTTATTCGCATTATAGTAAGGATCGCATAAAACTTTAAATAAGTATTGTGAGAATAGTAAGTGAGTCTATTATACTCAAATCACAATCATATTTGCGCCGAATAAACAAAAATCAGTTTTAATTTCAAATTAAATTCAGAAACTTAATTGACCAAATTTCAACGACGATCATAAAAAACTTGAACAAAAATAAACGAAAGTAATTTTTAGTTTTGTTTTCATCTGACCTCGGCACAAAATAATTGTATCTAATCTCAAAAAAAACTAATAATTGTATGTAAATATATTTTAGGAAAAAAAAATACACCACTCCCATAACTCAAATTAGTGGCTAACATGTTTTTTTATCAGTGTAGTTTTGTAGGCGTTTTTTTTAAAGTTCACCAATACTGTTTGCAATCCGATGTAATCATCATCATCATCTTCATAACATCTTAGCATATACCTCTCTTCAAGTACCTACGCCTCATATCCCAGGCCTATGCTAGTGCTGTGCTTGTGCTAGTACGTGTCCAGATTTGACCCGCGATGTAAGCATACTGACAATTGAATACAAAGTCCAAAGTACATTACCAAAAATAAGCGTATTATCATGAATTATTTTACTTACACTCGTTAAATTTGAATTCCAAGGCCACCCATTGCGAAAAGAACCTAAGCATATTCGTGCATTGTTTGATATATCTCTTTATGACTCAGCCGGTAGTATATATTATTTTTCTATCATTAACAGCAAATTATACAATATATTTTGTTCCATAAAACGAGCTTTTGACACGAACTTCTACAAAACTTCTATAGGCAAAAAAACGCAGGTTAGCCACTCAAACGGATGATGATGATAGTTTAGAATATTATTACTAATAACTTAAAATCCGAGGTACATCAAAAAACCCAGATGTGGCACCTGGGTTTTTTCAATGTGATTTGGGCTTATGTCCTTTGTTTCACAATAAATGGAGCTATCACGTAACAAACATATAAACGAATTGAGATCCGTCTCCTTTTTTGAAGTTGGTTAAAAATGAAACTAAATCGTAGTAGTACCGGTAGTACTAGAACCATTAAAGTTTATAAGTCAATGTCAAAGCCGTTAATTACTGAATAAGTTTTAGTTTAAAAATATCGTTAATTTTTTTTGGAACTATCCATTCCAATAGTCAATGTACTCGTATCCTCTTACTGCTTTTAATGAACGGTTGTTGCGAAATCTTAAATAAGCATACTACTAGATGAAATCCTATATTCATTGTTCACTATTGACCGACATAATATATACATGGACGCACATTAAAGTACAGATAGTCTAATATAGAACCTCTTTCTTTTTTTTGAGTCGGTTGAATGCTAAGAAATAATCACTTACCAATAAATCTGAATAGTAGCAATCTTAGTTAAAAAATCCACTAAATTGGCAACACTAGTGACTAAGCGAACTATACTCCGCGCCATCACTCGTTACCATACGTTATTGGCGCCACTGACGTATTTCACAACGATTAACGCAAGCCGCAGTTTAAAAACAAGTAGTTTAATAATTTCGTCACAGGACTTCAGTGTTGGCGCGTACTTCTAACCTTTCTGATTCAATCTTTGTAGAAATTCTTATGAAATCAAAAATCTCTTATTCTTAACTTAAAATTGTGAACTTATCAAAACACAGTAGAAAAACGATTCAATCCTAGTATATTATAGAAATTCTTATGAAATTAAAAATCTGTTATTCTTGTTTCGTTGAACAGATGAAAAAATTGGTACCTAAATTTAAATAACACAGCAACACAGCGTCATGGTCGTATTCTCATAGAAAATTGTCGTCCGATATAACCCTTCGTTGAATGCTTCTCGCGTCCTTGCGGGGTAGGAAGCTTGAAACTGGCGGGGGGTGGGGAGTGTCCGTTCTATCTGTATTATCTATTCTATGCCGGTGATGAAAACATTGTGAGGAAACCAACGCCTTCCAAAAAAAATGTTTGTCTGTAAAGTCGGTTTACTGACGATAGAACGTGACAACGTCTTAAGAAAATACTGATGGAATGGTAGCATTTTTCAAAAGAAAATTTTAATTTCATTTGTTTAATAGATTTGTATGTAAAAAGTAATCAGTAGAATTTAGTCATTTTCAATCAAAACAATGCAAAAAACAATGCAAAAAAGCTTTTAGATGCCGGGGATCGAACCCGGGGCATTTCACATGCAAAGCGAACGCTCTACCACTGAGCTACATCCCCGCTTGAACTACTGGTCGAAATAATTAATACAAACATGCGGCGAGGTAACGACCAACGGTAACGGTACATGACGTCATGTTTTGCGGGCGTGCAGCCGGCTTCATCGAATTATAAGACGTTATCACGTCAAAAGTTAATTTTGTAGGACATATAATTTTGTGTTGTCTACTCCCACACTTTGCTTGAACAAGACTCTATATCTATGAGAGAAAGAATCGTAGAGATGAGTTTGGGATTATTAGATACGTTAACGTTTTATTAAAAAATTCTAGTAGCACCCGCGGTTTTACCCGCATATGCCCCGTGCCAGTTATTTTACTGTGTTGAAAAGTAGCCTATGTCATATTGCAGATTATGATCTAACTATGTTCCAAATTTCAACCAGTTCCGACGTGATAGAGCAACAAAGATCCAAACTTTGACATTTATATTAGTACGATTATGTCAAAATACTTAGTCCCGTTCTTTTTAATTGACATTTGCTTTTTTTCCATAACGCCATCAGACATCATAAAACACAAGCATTTTATTTTATCATAAAATTCTTTATTAATTTTCTTTCAGATCATTAAAATTTGATGTTGACACAAACTTAATGCTAATTAATTCAGTTAGTAACTGCTTAATTACGGAGAAACCATAACAAAACGAAGGTACCTAAAATAATTAATGCAAATTAGTATATTTAACAATTCGTAAAAACTTTCCGGGCGGTTTGATCGATGCGACTCGTGACAAAAATGTTGTTTTTTTTTATTTTGTCCGACTTAATAAATTTAATAAGCATTGCCATTCAGTAAGGTAAGTACCTAAAATGAAATAGACTCAAGCTCTTAAAATATAATAGACATGACCATTTCCCATTGGCTGACGCATTTCTAGATGGCCAATGGCTATGGTCCCGAGTTTGCCCGAAGATTTCTTATCATTCCCGAGCGTAACGCTAGAATTAAATTCACAGCCAACGAAAAATCTGTCTATAGCGCGCCAAAAGAAGTTTTCACTTCAAAAATATTGATTTATTTTATTATTTATGGTACGATCATCGAAAAATAAATATTGACTCTCTGGTCACGGGCAGTTTTTAGGCGTCACTTCTGTCATACATAATTATATTTTTCTTACGGTTTTAGTCTCACATTGTTTTCAGTTCGGTCCCGCTGCAAAATCGCCATCTCCTCAGAGCCTGCCCTAACGAACTTCGCTCCAAAAATGTACCTACACACATTTTTCATTGAAATTGTAGATGTAATAAAGAATATTATTTTTATTTTTTCTTTTGTTTAACAATGAAAATGTTACGAAGACACACATACAGTGCTCAAAAAATTAGAGTGACGTCACTTCACAGTAAGTTTTTTGACGTGATAACGTCTTATAATTCGGTGAAGCCGGCTGCACGCCCGCAAAACATGACGTCATGTAACGTTACCGTTACCGTTAGTTCGTCGTCCGTGCCATGCGGACGAAGCTGAGCGCTGAGGGCGCCACCCGCCGAGTCGAGCGGTATCACTACTCGCGCTATCAGCGTACTGATTTCTTAAGACGTTGTCACGTTTAACTATCGTCAGTACACCGACTTTACAGACAACCATTTTTTTTATATAGAATAGAGTGATCAGACGAGCAGGACATGTGCCTGATGGTAAGCGACATGGCAGCCACATAACAGCACAGTGACACGCAGCTATTGTAACACAAAGAGTCCAAATAATTACCTAGCACTGCACTGCGCTCATCACCCAGAGATTTAAGATGTTTTGTCTCTATGCCCTGTAATTTTACTGGATACATTGCCCTTCAAACCAGAACACAGTAATGTTTGCACATTACTGCTTGGCGGTAGAATACCTGACAAAGGTGTGGTACTTCCCCAGATTTTTACGATAAAGTGCCGTCGCAACTCCCTCAGCGGAAGTTTAATCTACTCACGTCCCACTCTGGCAACTCCCACAAGCTGCACAAGCTACGCCGCCCAGCATTAAGGTGCGTCCCCCAGCAAAACGAGTTTTTGTCCAGTTTTCAGAGCTATCTACTCATTAGCCAAAACAAATATATCAACTGGTAAAAATACATTAAATTTCTACAATTTCTTGACTTTAAAATGGTAGTTTTATTTTTTTGTTAATGAACTTAATAAGTACTGTTTAAATAATCGCCTCACAACGAAACCATAAAAAAAATTGTACTTATCATGCATCTCCTCGAAAAACCTCCACTATTTTGATTTGTACTTACACCAACGGATAGACAATTCCATTTCGAACATTTTAGTAGAAATATATTTTTCAAAAGACCACTATCTGATTTTATAAAGAGTTTATTGTAACATTTGAGCGTAGAACAGCGACAAATCCTATTGTTTCTCTCTTGCTCTTTCTTGCGGTGTGCGATAAGGTAAGAAATACTCGAGGTCATTTGCTCGGGGTACGGCCTTAACATGTTGATGACGCCAACCCATAACTTTTTCCTCGTCTAAAGAAGTGTTCTCTTCAAAAACTTTTGCTTAGATGGTATTGTGTGAAAAGGGACCATCATTAATGTAACATAATTGTTATTATCCCAAATTTGGCAAATAAAAAGCGTATTAATTAATTAACTAAAAGAACAACCAAAGATCAAGCAAGATACGTATAAAAATACTAACATTCTTGGTTTAATTAACATAAAATTTAATATTAAAATCCATTTTACATTGACCTCTGACCCTGGGCGACCTAAACGACAAACTTGGATATACCTACTATGACTAGTTTTTGTAATTTCGACATTAAATACGAAACAAGTGAGAAATATATTTACGCACCGAGTTCCGTAGATATACATTTTTTCAACACACTTGCTCATAAAGTGGCTCTAATTTCACCGCTATCACGCATGTAATGACCTATAAGCAAACTGTGATTTTTCATTACTATTACCGAATTTAAATACATGAGTGAGTAGTGGTTATAATAATTTCCTATATTAATTTATTTTTAGCTTTTGACGCCTATTTGTGGTGTTGAAAAACTTATAACTCAGAATTTGATAGCACACTTTGGAAACTACGCGGGTGAAACCGGAGGGTGCTGTTAGTCTGGAATAAATCTTCAAAACATTGTCGTCTAAATAAGATTTCGAAGCATGACCATCTAGACTAGATACCAAAATAACGCAAAAATAAGTTTTCCCTTTAGAAAAATGTGCGAAATCATGTAATATACCCATATTACATGATTTCGCACACTAGCCTACCCAGGCTAGATGCAGTGTTCCAATTTCCAATGAGATGGCGAAGCTTCAAAGTTAACAAAAAATATCAGCGATATGAATAAATTTTGTAATGACCTTTAGTTTTCAAAAACCTCGAAACCCATTTCGAAGAAAAATTAATAAGGCAAATTAATAATCAAGTTTGTTGTATGCATGGGAGCCACCCATTGGGAGGATTAAATATTTATTTTTAGTATTTGTTGTTCTACGGCAATAGAAATACATCATTTGTGAAAATTTCAACTGTCTAGCTATCGCTGTTCTTGAGATACAGTCTGGTGACAGACGGACGGACGGACAGCTAAGTCTCAGTAATAGGGTCCCGTTTTTACCCTTTGGGTACCGAACCCTAAAAATGATTGATTGTTTTATTGATTTAATACCCCGTTTACATTATTCCAGTAGAGCGAACGAATCCAGCGCTGGATTGCTTACTGGAATAATAATGGAAACCGGCACTGGAAAGCATCAATCCAGTGCCAATGCATTCCAGTGCCGGTTTACATTATTCCAGAAATCAATCCAGCGCTGAATTCGACCGCTGGACTGGAATAATGTAACCCGAATATTATACTTCTTCATATACCTACAGTACCCGGCGATAAGTATTGCACATCGGCCTTTGGAGGGAGACAGTCGGCTGATTTCGGCTTCGTAGAGCATTATCTCTGTCGCACACTACCTATGTGACGTTTTGTCAGTCGTTGTTCAAGTGCGATAGAGTGCGGGCGCGTCCAGTTAAAAAAAAATATATAGAGTTGTTAACACCCCCAAATTTAAATAATTTAAAGTTGTACTATGGCATCTTTAGGTAAAAGAGGAAATCCTTTACGAGGTCAGTCACGCCAAATTATCTACAATGTTTATAAATATTTTCTAACCTTTTAATATTTTTAAGCTGACAGATTTTTAAAAAATGAAGATGAAACTGTAAGTTGTTATTTTAAGAAGGTTCAAGCGCGAGTTGCAAATGCCACTGGAATTTCAAGAAGAACTTTGAACAATATATTAAACGAAGTCAGTACTGAAACACATTCTACTGAAATTAAGTTTAGCACTCCCAAAAAAGGGAGACCAAAAAAGCAATTTCGTTTGGATATGGACGATTTTGATTATGATGTTGTTCGAAGAATGGTGTATGATTTTCACTTACGATTTAATGAACTGCCAACAATAAAGTCATTAAAAGCTAAATTATGTGAAGCTATTAATTACAATGGGTCTGAAAAGACGTTGAGAAAAATACTTCACGAGATGGGATTTCGGTTCACTAAAATGGAAGACAATCGAAAAGTTTTAATGGAAAAGCACGATGTAAGTCTCAAACGAATGGAATATATCGATAAAATGCGCATATTTCGCGAAAGAGGAAAAAATATCGTCTACATGGATGAGTCTTACATACATACATCCCACACTAAAGGTAAATCTTGGAGTGATAATAAGAAAAAAGGAGTAAAAAAGCCAATTTCAAAAGTGCAACGTTTGATAATAGTTCATGCGGGAAATGAAAAATGCTTTGTACCCGGTGCCTTTTTAACGTATAAATCCACGGATACTACAGGTGACTATCACAATGAAATGAATAACGATAACTACGAGAAATGGCTGGTTAATCAATTAATCCCAAATATACCCAGTGATTCCGTTCTAGTTATCGACAACGCACCCTATCACAACAATAAATATGTTGAAAGACCCCCCAACTCAAACATCATTAAACAGGAAATGATCAACTGGTTAAACAGACACGAAATTCCAGTTGATCCAAAATTAACAAAAACCCAGATTTATGCCATTATAATTATGTCAGCACAAGGAGAGGTATACAGAGTTTTCCGTGGACAAAGTACTTGCCGGACATGGGCACACTGTGTTGCGATTGCTACCGTATCATCCGGATTTTAGTCCAATTGAAAATATATGGTCTCAACTAAAAAGCTATGTAGCCTGTAGAAATGTGGGTATGAATTTAACTAAAGTAAAAACGTTATTGACTGAAAAAGTAAACATGATCGGGACTGAAGAGTGGAAAAAGGTTTGTGATCACACAATCAAATGTGAGAATGAATATAAAAGCATTAAACACGGTTTAGACAATTACACTGATAGACTAGTGATAAATACGGCTGATAGTGACAGTGATATTGACCTCTTTGAGAGCACAGGTAGTGAAATGGAAGTAATTGAGAATAAGAATTATAATTATTTTTATTACAATGTCTCACTTTAACAATAGGTACGATGGTGTTTAGTACACTACAGCTGTAATTTTCCAAAATAATTAAATACGTAAACATAATGTGAACATATTTTTAGGGTTCCGTAAAACGTAAAAACGGAACCCTTATAGATTCGTCGTGTCTGTCTGTCTGTCCGTATGTCACAGCCACTTTTTGCCGAAACTATGAGAACTACACTGTTGAAACTTTGTAAGTAGATGTATTCTGTGAACCGCATTACGATTTTTTCAAAAAAAAAGAAAAAAAAGTAAAATTACGGTTGCCCCTCATACTGAGAACTGAAACTCAATTTTTTTTCCATAAAACCTAAACGTGTGGGTGTCTATCGATAGGTCTTCAAAAATGATGTTGATGTTTCTAATAGAATTTTTGTCTACACTGAATAATTTGCGCGAGAGACACTTCCAAAGTGGTAAATTGTGTGTCCCCCCCCCCCCCCCCCTTCTAACTTCTAAAGTAAGAGAATGAAAAAACTAAAAAAAATGTATAATGTACATTACCATGCAAACTACCAACGAAAATTGGTTTGAACTCGATCTGATGAGTAGTTTTTTTTAGTACGTCATAAATACACTATTATTAAAACTTCAATCAAAGTTACAACGAACTACAAGAACTATGTGTACTATGTATATTATGTTACTTGCTGCAACGGAACCCTTCATGGGCGAGTCCAACTCGCACTTGGCTACTTTTTTATTTTATTTTACTCGAACCTAAAGCCATCACTTATAGAACACTTATTGGTGTATTTTATACAAAGAATAAAAAGAATTATTAAAAGAAGCAAATTAAAATTGTTTTAACAGCTCCTAATAGATACCGCACTGTTTGTATTTCGTGCTACAGAGATGACGCTCTACGAAGCCGAAGTTGGCCGATTGTCTCTTTCCAGGTGTCGATGTGCAATATTTATCGCCGGGTACTGTACCTACTTAGTTAACGACTTTTCATAATTTTGTAGCACGGAACTCTGATAAACACAGGCATAACAAAGACACTCCTAATGATTTGAAATAAAGGTATTAAGCATATAGGTGTAATGTTTTTGAATAATTTTATGAGTTGATCATAAAATTTGCTATAAATTGGTTTCTACGAGGATTTGGCAAGTATTTGTTAAATCTAATGGTAAGAAAAAAAGTACTTACTGATTTCCTTCAATGTACTTACTATAGTAAAATAAGTAGTACAGCAGGTCTACTACGAAAACAAACTCCGAATGATCGGATCCGACCGACAGCTGAATCGGATTGTAGCCTACCACGAAAAACATTCGGATCGATACATCTCGGTCGGAATTTATAGACTTAGGTCGATAGTCGTCTATAGTGATAGGTAAAAACGTCCGGCGTTCACCGTTTCCTGCTAGAACGGAAGGAGTGAGCTCACTCTCCCCAACGATGACAGACATTCCGTGCGCCTGAAGTTTGGGAGGGCACTTCGAATGGTTTATTATATCGATGTAAATATTGTATTGAGTAGTTTCTTAACATTTCATGGTAGCTATAAAAATTTATTTAATACCAAACTGTGACCTATTACTGCATATTTATTAATACTGCTTTAGATTACAAGGATAAAATTAAATCTTATGAATGACCCTCGATAAGGAGCCAAATCTTCTGAGATAGCGAGGAACAATCTCAATCACGTCTGCAGGCCTACTACGAAGTCCGATAAACGATATATCGGCCAAACTTATGGACGTTTCCTACCACGAAAGACAATCTGTCGGTTGATCGAATCGGCAGCTTCGTTCGATCCGACCCTCATCCGACCTAAGCCTATAACTTCCGACCGAGATGTACAGTACAGAGTCTCAGATTTGGGGGGGGGTCACTAGTAGAAATACAATAAATCGAGTAAAGACTACTAGAAGCGCCCTATTTTGATGTAAAATATACGATTTGGGGGGAGGGGTCATGTCACAGAATAAATATTAGTACGTCATGTCCCCTGTGACACCCCCCCCCCCTCGAACCGCGCATGGTGGGACGTATGTCGTAACTCGTAAGAAAACGTGTTGCGTTAGAATCATACTAGTACTAATAACTTAACATGCGCATGTTATATACGGGATATGTACGCCCATATGTTGTACTCGCAATGTTTACAAGTACTAAGGGCTCGCCTCTTTCTCTGGATTGAACAATGAACAATCCGACTATTTTTAACCGACTACAGATTGGGAGGTTTCCAATTCGGTTGCAAGTTTTTGAAGTGACATTTTAGAGGAGTGTAAACACAATATGACACAAAAATTGTATGTACACAATTTATGTAAATTGTAATATTTTTTTAAGCAAATACAGACCTTGATAACATGTTTTTGAAGTGAAAACTTCTTTTGGCATCACAGACAGATTTTCGTAGGCTGTGAATTTAATTCTCGCGTCACGCTCGGTAATGATAAGACATTTTCGGTTGAACTCGGGACCATGGCCATTGACCATCTAGAAATGCATCAGCATTTTAGTCAGTATTTCTAGATAGCCATGCTCATGGTTACGCCCTCCGGTTTCACCAGCGTAGCTTTCAAAGTGAGCTATTCACTAGTCACTTTCGTACCGTTTTCGTATCGTTTCGGGTAAACTCGGAAGATCTGGATGGCCATGGTCATGGCCACGCCAATTTTTGAAGTGAAAACTTCTTTAGGCGCGCCTAGACAGATTTTACGTGGGCTGTGGATTGAATTCTAGCGTCACGCTCGGGTATGATAAGAAATCGTCGGGTAAACTCGGGACCATAGCCATTGGCTATCCAGAAATGCGTCAGCCAATAGGAAATGCTGAAACGGCGTGCCATGGGCATCTAGAAATGCGTAAGCCAATGGGAAATGCTGACACATTTCTAGATGGCCATGCCATGATGGCCCGGCCACGCCCTCCGGTTACACCCGCGTAGTTTCCAAAGTGAGCTATCAAATTCTGAGTTATAAGTTTTCACTTTTATCGGCAGTACCTATGACTGACATTTTATTTCATTCATGCTCCGCTCCTGTTGATAGTAGCGTAATGTTAAATAGCCCATAGCCTTTCTCGATAAATGGACTATCCAACAGAGAAAGAATCTTTTCAATTCGGACCAGTAGGTTCCAAAGATCCTAGCGTTTAAACGAACAAACAAACAAACTCTTCAGCTTTACAATATTAGTATAGATTTATAGCAGCACTATTGTAAATGATTCCTCTATAGAATTTATCAATACTAAGCACTATTCTTCAAAGTCAACAAAAATTTACATCAAATCCAACATGAAATCAACGAGGAATAATAATACGATACATTTGACATAATTATGAATAAATTATCTTTTTATGGGACCGCAACATGTCGTAAGAAAAAAATCTAAGTTTTTCATTTAAAATGGCGTAAGTGACACGCCTTTCTAAGGCGTTTACGACATTCTTAGTGTAATTATGGTTGATATATTTTATGGAACACTAATTGGGTGTTAGAATTTGAACAAGAATGTTATGATTTCATTATCATCACCATTATCCAATTCAACAGTCGTCCAATTCCAGATATAGCCCTCTCTAGTACCTAATAGGTAGTTAGTACATAGCCCGATCCTCGACTTTTGGTAAATCGTCACTCAATAATTTATTGCTTCATTATACATTACTAGCAGCGCCCCGCGGTGTTACCCGCGAAGTTCCCGTTCCTGTGTTGTTTTTCCGGGATAAAAAGTAGCCTATGTGTTCTTTCAGACTATAATCTATCTGTGTTCCAAATTTCAGCCCGATCCGTTCATACGTTAGGACGTGATTGAGCAACAAACATCCAAACATCCAAATATCCAAACATCCATACATTGACATTTATAATATTACTGAACGCGCGCGCGTTGCTACGCCATCTATCGAAAATCGATCGTACCAATTCAAATTTGGAACAAATTCGGTTACTTTAGGTTCTAATGACGCAACCTTTAAAATATGACATATGCTGTCACGCAACGAAAGCTCTCAAAAAGCAATATTTTCCCCCGTTTTTGTTACATTTTTCATTCCTGCTCAGCTCCTGTTGATAGTAGCGTAATGTTAAATAGCCTATAGCCTTCCTCGATAAATGGACTATCCTACAAAGAAAGAATCGTTCAATTCGGACCAGTAGTTCCAGAGATCCTTGCGTTCAAACAAACAAACAAACAAACATACAAACAAACAAACAAACTCTTCAGCTTTATAATATTATATAGTAATATAGTAATAGTATAGGTATTATACAGTAGGATTGAAGTGAAAACTTCTTTAGGCGCGCTATAGACAGATTTTTCGTGGGCTGTGAAATGAATTCTATCGTCACGCTCGGATATGATAAGAAATCTTCGGGTGAACTCGGGACCATAGCCATTGGATATCTAGAAATGCGTCAGCCAATGGGAAATGCTGGTGCATTTCTAGATGGTCATGCCATGATGACTAGGCCACACCCTCCGGTTACACCCGTGTAGTTTCCAAAGTAAGCTATCATCTGCCGAGTTATAAGTTTTCACTTCTATCGGCAGTTTCTATTACTGCCAATTTTTTTTTTTATAGTATTTTGACGAGACGAGCAGGACATGTGCCTGGTAGTAAGCAACATGCTTGCCACATAACAGCACAGTGACACACAGCTATTGAATCATGAAGAGTCCAAATCGTTACCTACCACTGCTCTGCGCTCGTCACCCAGAGATCTAAGATATTATTATCTCTAAGCCCTGTAATTTCTCTGGAAACATTGCTCTTTAAACCGGAATGTAAGCACATTACTGCTTGGCGGTAGAATAACTGGCAAAAGTGTGATACTTCCCCAGGCGGACTCTGCTAAGAGTCCTATAACTGCTAAATATGACATAGATAGAATAGGTTACAAGGATTGATATCATATCATGATATTAAGTCGTAACACAACGTACCGACTTAAGTACCCCGATCGAGCATTATAAATTAAGTACAATGTACTATTTAGTACCTGGGTGACGAGCTTTGCTCGGTTTAAACACTGAGGAGTGAGGAATACTTATACTTAGATACAAATAAAAAAATTGGCAGTCATAGGAACTGCCGATAGAAGTGAAAACTTATAACTCAGAATTTGAAGCCTACTTTGGAAACTACACGGGTGTACCGGATGGCGTGGCCTGACCATCATGGCATGGCCATCTAGAAATGCGTCACCGTTTCCCATTGCCTGACACATTTCTAGATGGCCATGCCATGATGCCAAGGCCACGCCCTTTCAGCATTTCCCATTGGCTGACGCATTTCTAGATGACCAATGGGCATGGTCCCGAGTTTACCCGAAAATGTCTTATCATACCCGAGCGTGACGATAGAATTCCATTCACAGCCCACAAAAATTTGTCCGGGCGCGCCTATAGAAGTTTTCACTTCAAAAGTATCGCAGTAATAGATATTCTCAAAAAAAGAAGTAACTTGAAAAACAAGAGGAGTTGTCTGGACACGAACCCGGATCTATTAGTTCGTGACTCGTGACCGCCCAACTTCCCGCTTGAGCTAATACCTAATACATAAATATCCTATCGCGCAACGTTTCGAAGTTTACCTTTGCATTTTAATGTTAATAATGTAACAGTTTTTCATCGTCTAAAAACGCGCATAAAACGGCGTTTTCTATAAATGAAACCTAGCTAGATCGATGTATCGCCCCCGAAACCAGTACATAGGTAAATCTAGACAACATTAATGCTATAAACGTAAGACCGTGGTTCGGGCTGAGTGGCGTATGATACAAAAAATTGAATCCTGAGCGTAGCAAGGGAATCAAAAGAGCACAAGGTGAAAAATATTTGCACTAGAGTGCAACACGTAATTTTTCATCCCACCTAAGAGAGGAAATGACTAAATGCTTTGCGCATTATTATCAGTTTCAGACAATTCTGTTGGCGTCATATAAATAAAGTTCCTTGTCGTTAGAATCACTTATTTCGGTTTTTCACTTGTACCTATTCAATTTTCTTGTGTTTAACCTAAGGTTTAAACTTTGAGTTTATTTAGCCATGGTTTTAACAATAATTATAACAATTCGCATCAGGATACATTTTAAAGGAAATAATTCAACATACTTACTGTTAGGAATTCATGAAAAAAAAATCTAACTAATAAGTACATGTTTTCTAAAAATAATAATTATTTGACATTATATTTACTACATTATTTTGTACTACGCAAGTAGGTAGTTGAAATTTTCTATGAGTTACTATTTAGTCGTCAATAATATTAAAGTACCTGGGTGACCGAGCTTTGCTCGGTTTAAATACTAAAGTACCTGGGTGACCGAGCTTTGCTCGGTTTAAATACTAAATATACCTAAGTATACATAAGTATATAAAGTATGTAAATACCTACAGATAAAAGACTCCAAGAAATAGATTTTCTTAAAAAAACAAATTGAAAAAAAAAGAGAACCCGTCTCTGGTTTCGAACCCGGAGCTTCTAATTCGTGACCGCTATGAGCGCCCGACTTCCCGTCTGAACTAATTATGCTGTCACGTCACGCGGCGAAATTTACCTTCACATTCTAATGTCTAATGTGACAGTTTTTCATTGTCTAAAAACGCGCATAATATGCGTTTTTTTTTAAATAAGACCTAGTTAGATCGATTTATCGTCCCCGAAATCCCCTGCATACATAATTTCATGAAAATCCGTCGAGCCGTTTCCGAGGTTCAGATTCTATATATATATACATATTTATATAGGTACAAGAATTGCTCGTTTAAAGGTATAAGATATACTTAGATTACCTACAGATTAAAGACTCCAAGAAATAGATTTTCTTAAAAAAAACGAATTGAAAAAAAAAAAAAGATAACCCGTCTGGATTCGAACCCGGAGCTACTAATTCGTGACCGCTATGAGCGCCCGACTTTCCGTCTGAGCTAATTATGCTGTCGCGTCACGCGGCGAAATTTACCTTCACATTCTAATGTCTAATGTGACAGTTTTTCATTGTCTAAAAACGCGCATAATATGCGTTTTTTTTTAAATAAGACCTAATTAGATCGATTTATCGTCCCCGAAATCCCCTGCCTACATAATTTCATGAAAATCCGTCAAGCCGTTTCCGAGATTCAGATTCTATATATAAGTATATTTAGTATTTAAACCGAGGAAAGCTCGGTCACCCAGGTACTACATATTTATATAGGTACAAGAATTGCTCGTTTAAAGGTATAAGAATATTTAACTTGGCATACTTCAATTCGTTCACAATTGATTAATTCATAGCATTTTTAAACGTTCTGTTTCTTTCCCAATTCCAAATTTCATCTGAAAAATTAATTTCAGACTGTTCATCTGAAAAAATAATTTCAGATTAATTTTCAACACTGGTCAGTATATTAGCCACGTTCCACTTAAATATATTTTTTTACGGTTTAAGTCACATTTTTTTTAGTTCGATCGCACAGCTAAATCCCTATCGCCTGCCGTAAGGGACTTCGTTATTAAAATGACTGAAAACTGCCTCAAAATCGGATTACTTGTCCGACTACGGACTTTGGAGAACTTTTGGAGAAAAATGGCAATGTTATGTTTGCACAAACATCCTCTCATCCCAAACGAATATACCATCTCCATTCCGTCACGGGTAAATATTGAATGATAAGATTTCTATTTCGAAATAAGAACTTCAGATTAACGCCCGATTTTTTTAAAGTCGGATTCGAACCAATTCCGATAACTTTGAGTCGGATATTTTCGCCAATAAGTCTTGACAAACTGGTCCAGTCATTTTAGGTTTCATCTGGGGAAAAATTCCTAGTGGGCTGAATTTTTGTATGTACCTACACCTTTGTAATATATTACGATGATATTATGAAGATGTGAAAAATCGACATGGATATCGTGCCGGCTAAAAAAGTTACATGTCGAGTGTCCCGACACCCACCACCCACCACGACAGCACCCGATGATGAACACAAGCTTTTGTAATTGCACAAAAGGTTGTGGTGGCAAATGTGGATGCAAAAAATATTGGGTTGAGGTGTTCAAAAGCTTGTGGGCCGTGGCCAGTCATACTTAAACGAAGAGTCAACAAATGATGAAAATGATGAAGATTTAGATTTACCTAGGTAAATCAGGAAGTAGTTCCACTCGATGTTTTGTCAACATCTAATAACGATAGTGACACTGAAAATATTGACAACGAATAAAAAAAAAATTATACTACGCTGTAATTTATTTTTCAAAATTTTAATATAAAATTATTTACTCTTGAATAAAAAAACCTTTTATTACTTACATATCGTAAATTATGCCTATAAGAGAAACTTTAAAAACTCAACTTCACTTCACATTTTACCTCGACGGTGACAGGTGAGTAAACGTGTGCATCGTCATAATGTAGCCCCTTTCTCAGCGCTTTAATCCAAAAACCGTTAATTTTACATAAAAACTATATGAGACATATTTTGTAGATAATTTTATGAGGAACAATTTTTACACTGACCTCTATTGACCTCCGAGCAATAGGTTGCGAAATATTTGCAAAAAACTGATTTTCGAGACCTTTTGACCTTTGTAACTTTTTTAGCCGGCACGATATCGATGTCGATTTTTCACATCTTCATAGTATCACCGTAATAAAGGTGTATACAACAATTCAGCCCACTAGGAATTTTTCCCCAGATTGGGGTTTAAAATGCCTAAAATGACTGGACTAAACCAAATTATCAGCGTTGAACTTAGAGCAGAATAATTTGTCTGAGGCGTTGAATCATGTACCTAAATAAGAACTTATAAAGTAAGTACTCACCGTGAATAATAATGTGGATTTCATTCTGCAAATTAGTTCAGAGCACGTTCCAATAACAATTATCCGGAGTTTAACCTTTAATAAATGTCTTCTTTAAGATTTTTCTAAAAGTTACACAATTTATTTCATTAACGAACTTTTTATTCACAAATGTTTTGATAGAAACTCTTTTCTCGTCTAACTTTTTTTGGTGCCGAATTCCCGCCAAATATCGAAAAAGGCGCGAAAGTGCCAACGAGGTTTCACGACGGAGGTTGTATTACGACTGTACGTACTGGCATTAGGTGACATTCGACCTAAGTATTTTAACCTCTTCGGTCCTGCGACCAAGATATTTGTGAAATGTGTATATTTCTCTTTAGCTCTAGGTAGGTAATATGTCTGTAGCATTGCGATTTGTTACGGTCATAAGGAAAAAGATAAAAGGTACTATGTATTATGCAAAATATTTTCAACAGTTATTAGTGACGCATCCTTTTTTTCGTAATAAGGTAAAGGTAAAAGATAGTACCTAGTACTTTTATAATAGACTTCAAAAACGGAAAACCTTCTAAATTACATTGTATGTTTTTTTTGATTTATGCGTTAGTACCTAAGTAGTAAGTATTCTATGGGCGTAACATACTATAAAAATAAAAATATTATCCCATAACTCTTCGTCTTTTGTCAATCGATTTTGACGATTCATTTTTGTTTGGTAGTAGGTAGAGTATCTTCATACTACAGAGGTGGCCCCACATAAGGTACATTTCATCGAAATCGGCGAGGGAGTTTTTGAAATAGGTATCAACAAAAAACTAAAATTTTCTTCCTTTACCTGGATGACGTATTCGTAGATGTCACAAAATGTTGTCCGAATGTCTGAGGCTAGCTTTTCCCGTTTTAAGGGTTTCATTTTTTTTCTCGGAACCCTAATTATTTATTTTCCTCAAGCCTATGTCAATATAATAATTAATTAATTAAAATAACTTATTGTTTTCTCCCAGAAAATAAAAACAGACTTTAATCTTTACAAAGAAATAAATAATGTAATCATTTGATTATAGTAATATTAAATTACGTAACAGATTTTTACTAAGTTCAAATGAAAGTAAATATACCTACCTGAAAACGATTTTGAATTTTTTGGAGTGGAACACACAGACAGATTTTTCGAGGGCTCTGAATTCTAGCGTCACGCTCAGGAATAATAAGAAATCTTCGGATACACTCAGGATCATGGCTATGGCCACGTCCTCCCGTTTCACCCGCGTAGTTTCCAAAGTGAAACCTATCAAATTCTGAATTATAAGTTTTTACTTCTGTCGGCAGTTCCTGAAACTGCCAATTATTTTTTTATTTATTTCAATTGGCATTGACTTCGTCTCAAAATTTCCCAACTATGATTCTGCTAATGGTCACCCTATCATTGCCACATTTGTCTAACAAGTGTACGAATGTATAAAATATGCATTTATTTAATGCTAAAAATTGCGAATGTAAAACAAAGATACGAAACATATTATTTCTAATCGTGAATGCAATTAGTATTCTGCAATCGACTTTAAAATACTGCTAAAATGTATTTTTACCAAATAAAGTAGCCAAGTGCGAGTTGGACTCGCCCATGAAGGGTTCCGTTCCAGCAAGTAACATAATATACATAGTACACATAGTTCTTGTAGTTCGTTGTAACTTTGATCGAAGTTTTAATAATAGTGTATTTATGACGTACTAAAAAAAAACTACTAATCAGATCGAGTTCAAACTAATTTTCGTTGGTAGTTTTTATGGTAATGTACATCATATATTTTTTTTAGTTTTTTCATTCTTTTACTTTAGAAGTTAGAGGGGGGGGGACACACATTTTACCACTTTGGAAGCGTCTCTCGCGCAAGTTATTCAGTGTAGACAAAAACTATATTAAAAACCTCAACATCATTTTGTAAGACCTATCGATAGACACCCAACACGTGTAGGTTTGATGAAAAAAAAATTTTTGAGCTTCAGTTCTCAGTATGGGGGGCACCCCTAATTTTTGTTTTTTTAAAAAACTTTTGTAAAAATCTTAATGCGGTTCACAGAATACATCTACTTACCAAGTTTCAACAGTGTAGTTCTCATAGTTTCGGCAAAAAGTGGCTGTGACATACGGACGGACAGACAGACAGACAGACAGACAGACAGACAGACAGACATGACGAATCTATAAGGGTTCCGTTTTTACGTTTTACGGAACCCTAAAAACCAAGAAGGGTGTTTTTAGTTAGATCGAAGCTTTCTGTCTCTGCGTATGTCTGTCTATGGCTTCGTAGCTATCAAACGGGTAGACCGATTTCGATGCGATTTTTTCATTTGAAAGCCAGTTTCTTTGCGCTGGTTCTTAGTTTTTAGCTGTGTTTAGTTTATAACGATTCTGAAATATGTTCTCTCAATATAGGTGTCACAAAGGGCTTGAATAGTAATACCCTATAAGAAATTTCAAATTCACGATGGCCGCCACCACAAAATATCGAATCACATTTTTAGGGTTCCGTAAAACGTAAAAACGGAACCCTTATAGATTCGTCATGTCTGTCTGTCTGTCTGTCTGTCTGTCCATCCGTATGTCACAGCCACTTTTTGCCGAAACTATGAGAACTACACTGTTGAAACTTGGTGAGTAGATGTATTCTGTGAACCGCTTTAAGATTTAAACAAAAAAAATTAAAAAAAAGTAAAATTAGGGTTGCCCCCCATACTGAGAACTGAAACTCAAAAATGTTTTTTTTCATCAAACCTACACGTGTAGGGTGTCTATCGATAGGTCTTCAAAAATGATGTTGAGGTTTCTAAAATCATTTTCGTCTACACTGAATAATTTGCGCGAGAGACACTTCCAAAGTGGTAAAATGTGTGTCATACATGGTTGTTCATAGTGCATAGTAGTCTACTAGTCAAGCCCTTTCATTTGATACCCATATTAAGGCATTAGTAAAAAAAAAAGATGTGTGGCACTCGGGGACTGCCGCGGTAAAGCTATTGCATGTTGCATGCATTTTTATCAACATAAGCAATAGGGATGTTAACAATTTTTCGGAATTGCTTTTATTTTGAAGAGTGACATTTGTTTACCATAATTTATCAACTTATGCAATTATATTTTTTTAAATTTGATTTCTACAGTATTTTTGGGATAATGTTGAGTCTGAGTCACATTTGTTTTTATCATAATCAATCTATTCTATGTCATAATGCTGGAAAGGTTGAGTACAAAATAATATAGGTAAAATAATCATTAAGGTAAAATTTCTACAAAAGATTTAATACAAAATGCTACTTATTTACATTAAGGTTAAAGTTATACAAAGAGATTAAGTACAAAATATCACTTATTTACAGCAACTATTCAAAACAATCTCAAAATCAAATGAGTCGAACAAACTCTCTTACATCATCATACTGTCATATACTTCTCTTAAAATTAATCACACTAACTAAATAAATATTGGTGGACTATTCACACACATGAAAATCTGACCCCAAACTAAGCAAAGCTTGTACTATGGCGGCCAGATAGCTGATATAATACTTATACAGTTTTAAATACATACTTGCTACTAGCTTTACCCGCAACTTCGTCTGTGCAAAATAAATATTAAGGTAATAATACAATTTCATCAAAATCGGTTCTGTTGTTTAGATGTGAAAGCGTAAGATACAATCGTCGCCCATTTCAACTCCAATTTCATCCCCATACAGGTCGAAATTACAAAATTGCTAGAACAAACATTTATTTGTTTCGTGTCAAGTGTCTATATATTATACAGAGTTTCATGGTTTTATCTTCAACGGTTGGGAATTTTCATATTGACATTCATCCCCTATTTCACCCCATACAGTTCGAAATCACAAAATTGATAAAACAAACATTTAAGTGCTTCGTATCAGGTATCTAGAGACAAAATTTGATAACTTTGAAAATCACGAATTTTCATACAACAGTTCATCCTTGTTTCAGTCTCTTAGGGGTTGAATTTCGCAAAACCCCGTCTTAGTGAACGCCTACGTGCTAAAAGGGACCTCCATACAAAATTTCAGATTCCTAGCATTTGTAGTTTCTGAGATTCCTTGATGAGTGACCTTTCGCTTTTGTATTTATAGAAGACTAGCGGCCCGCTCCGGCTTCGCTCGAATAATAACCTAGATATCAACTGCAGCGCCATCTGCCGAGCTGATTTGTGAATCTAAACCTTCCAGGGTCCTACCCAAATATATACAAAAAAAACATTCAAATCGGTCCAACCATTTAGAAGGAGTTTAGGTACTAACAATGAAAAGTGGCATTGATTTATATTTATATAGATAGATAAAATATGAAGAAACACCCAGCCACAGTGCAAACATATTTTTTTTATAATGTGACTCATCACTCTATATTATAAACGAGCAGGACATGTGCCTGATGGTAAGCAACATGCCTGCCACATAACAGCACAGTGACACGCTGCTTTTGGAACATGAAGAGTCCAAATTATTACCTGCAGCACTGCACTGCGCTCGTCACCCAGAGATATAAGATGTATTATCTGTATGCCCTGTAATTTCACTGGAAACATTGCCCTTCAAACCGGAACACAGTAATGTTTGCACATTACTGCACTAGGTGGGAATCGAACCCACAACCCTCAGCTTCGCAGGCAGAGCTACTATACCCACTAAGCTCATGGCTTCTAATTCGCTTGCCAGTCTAATTCACTAACATAAGATTATTTCTATTAGTTTATTATTACTTCATTATACAACTGTTAATGTTTAATTTTTTTTATTTTCCTGTTCAATTCAATTCATTTATTCGAACCATAAATCCATAAGAACATGTGGTAACGTCATTCACAAAAAATCAAAGAATCTGTGTACATAATAAGATAAAATAACTAAGGTAAAAATTAATATAAGCAGCTGTAAAGGAGCCTCAGCAATTTAAAGCAGTGAATTGTGTGTGAATTGTCCACCAACATTTATACAGTATACTAAGTACATGATTGAGTACAAACAATGTTACACCAAAAGTTTTATAAATCTACTATTTTACCTTACTACAAGATTCCAATTTCAACACATTTCTCTTCCGTATGTTATCTTTAACTTTGACTAACACTTGACTTTGTTGCTTTGCTCAATAGGTTTTTATTTCATTTTTAAACTTGATTTCATTGAGAGCTTGTGCAGGGATTGCAAAAATATAGAAGCGTAGGAAATACAATTTTGTGTTTATGGTGTGGTTCAGGATTCAGATTTAATTTCTGCCATTGACTTTGATATTTTCTTACATACATTATACATTGATAAATATATGTACAATGATCCCTTCATTGCTATCATACTAAAGTTGTTATGTGGTGAAAATCTCCCGTACTGATTCTCTAGCTGATAAATTATATAAACCATGGATTGCTTTCTTTTGCAATATGAAAACATAGTTCCTGTCCGCAGCCTTTGGCTGTAGCTTCTTCCACAGATTTATCATAGGCACAGGTATTTTCAGATGAAGCTGCTCCTTATCCCATATCCAAGGCTGTTTCATATTTTATTGTGTTCAGGACATACGCGACACTTGACAGTACACACATTTAGATCTCTTTTTATTTGGACATATCCAAACAACATCATCGCATAAGATAATCTTGAAGATCTGAAACAAGCAAACAAACGCTTATTATATTTTACGCACATAACCTAACTTTGTAAACAGTGTTAAAGATGAAGTTCTAAGCCGAAAATCATCTATTACATATTTATGTACTAGACTGCTTTATGTAGTATACATAGGTAAATAGTATTAAACGTAAAACTGTACTTACAAAGATGTTTTCACGTTCATGAATTATTCTGAACTAAGTACAAAAGTCTTTGTTTCTTGATTGCAAAAAAGTTTGCCTTCTTTGGTAAATTTGAACTACCTATTCCCTTTAGTAAATCCAGATTCCATATTGTTAAGCCAAAACATCTCAATTATAGCACGCTTCTTGGAACATGAAGATTTTCAGCCTTTTCACTATATTTTGCTTTTATGTTTTATGGCACTTTGTTTTTTGTTTATTCATGTTTAGTGACATTGACATTCATGTACATCCAAAAATTTTAAACGTCGCGAAATCAGTGTACCATCTACTCAAAATATTTATCCCTAAACTTAAGTTAAATTAAAAATCCCTAAAATTGATTAAATAGTGAGCTAGTGAGCTTTTACGCTGACATTATTGCTTCATTGATATACCTATTCCAAAATATGCTATGATAATAGCCGTTAGAAAGTTATTTTCCCGTTCTCTACGTACTCAAATCCACTACGTATCACGGGAAATCCGTTAAGTTGGCAACACTGCTAAGAGCATTTAGTCTGTAAATGTAAAACCATAAGATTGAAAGTCGAATGACCGAGTGGGGAGGACGGCGTGACAGTCTTCCCTCCCTCTTTTTTGTGAACATAAGAAAGAGATGCACCATTAGTAACAATCGGTCTCCAGGCCCGCGATAAAAGCTATGCAATAGCTTAAAAATTTATGGAGTTCGCCATTTTTTTATTTGAAATTTGTTATACTGTATAGTACTCTACTAGTCAAGCCCTTTCATTTGATACCCATATTGAGGTAGATTGTGATGAAATGTTTGGTCTGCCATTTGGTGGAGGCGGCCATCTTGAATCGATATTAACCAAAAATAGCTCAAAACATCAATACAAAAATGTATCTTCAAATAAAAAAAACCGCATCGAAATCGGCCCATCCGTTTGAGCTCTACGGTGTTATAGACAGATACAAACACAGGCAGATACACATAGAGACAGACCTGTATGTGTGTCTGTCTGATAGACAGACAGACTTCGACGTCAAATTTATAACACCTCTTTTTTTGGTCGGGGGTTGAAAACCCCCGTAACTGTGCCACAAAGTGGTCAAGTAGGAGTTAAAATATTGCTAAAAATTGCGAAGTACGAAAAAAATTATAAACTTTGAAAGACTTATTCTCAGAAACTATTGAGTGTACAGAGATAATTCTAGTATCATATTGTAGCAAATTTAGTCTACTTTATAAACGCCATAAGAATTTTTTTACAAAAACTAGTCGTTTAGAGTTATAATCGCCAAAATTTGAAAAATAAACGATTTTTTCGCGGTTTTTTCGATTTTTGACAAAGTTGCGTTCGTCGCTCGAGGTCACAAACTTGGGACAATCATTAGGCCAACATCATAAACCAGTCTGCAAAAAATCAGATCTACCGGATTTAACGCCTCCTACTCCATACATTCAGGCGACAAAGTTACTGGACTATAAGAGGGTGAAACAAGGGATGAACGGTTGTATGAAAATTCGTCATTTTCAATTCAAATTATTATCAGTTATTAAATTTTGTATCTAAATAAATATATACATATAATACCTGACACGAAGCAATTAAATGTTTGTTCCATCAATTTTGTAATTAAATTTCGAACTGTACATGAGTAAAATTGGGGTTGAAATGGGGGATGAATGTCAATATGGAAGTTGCCAACCGTTGAAGATAAAACAATGAAACTTTGTATTATAGACATTTGACATGAAGCAAACGAATGTTTGTTCTGGCAATTTTATAATTTTGAACTGTATGAAAATGAAATAGAGATTAAAATGGAAGATGAAAGTATGTTTCTAAACTCTCAATCGTTGAAGATAAAACCATGAAACTCTGTATATAGGCACTTGATACGAAGCAAATAAATGTTTGTTTTAGCAATTTTGTAATTTCGAACTGTATGGGGATGAAATTGGAGTTGAAATGGGGGACAAATGTCTCTTAGGATTTCAAACCTAAACAAATGAACCGATTTTGATGAAATTGTTTTATTATAAGCTGTTTTTAGTAACCGTAAATGTGTCTGGGTATACAAATAAGTACTGCATGTGTTACCTTAGTATTTAAGTATTTATTTCGCGCGGACGAAGTCGCGGGTAAAAGCTAGTCTATACTAATATTATAAAGAGGAAAGATTTGTATTTTTGTATTTTTGTATGTATGTAATAAACTCAAAAACTACTGAACCGATTTCAAAAATTATTTTGCCAAGAGAAAGCTACATTATCACTGAGTAACATAGGCTATTTTTATTACAAGAAAAAAATAGTGATCTTTGGAATTTTTTACTAAAACCAACGCAAGGTATAGAAAAAACAGCCATAAAATGGCTTTCATCGCATACGCTGCGGAAAGTACCAATGATAGAACCAAACAATGTTCTACAATATTATAGAACGTATTAAAATCTACAAAAAACCTCGCGAGAGCATATGTCTAACTACAGTAATTACGGCGCTACAACTGCTTTTTTACATTTTAAAAGAAGATAAAAATGCCGATCAACTTAAGACCATGCTATTCATACATTTGTTTTAATTCTTATCAAAATAAATTATTTCTCAATCAAGACTGCTTTATTACCTATTGATTCCTTTTTGAATTATTAAAATCGGACATTCCATTCAAAATATATTACGAAATTAAAAATATCCATCCTAAATATTTGCAACGACGCGACGGCCGGCAGAATTATGAAGAGTGTACATACAGTACAGCGTTCATCCCAGTCAGAGTGATTTTATCTCAGAATACTTCTTTATAATGTACCACGTAGGTACATCGTTCCAAGACTACTCAAAATCAAAGAAATCACTTTGAGAGAAGCTTTAATTTCTCGGTGTCCGTTGAGGCTGAGAGAGTTGTTTGTGGTAATATTATTATTTTGTTTTCCCTCGGCATTATGGCACATTTTTGAAGACAATTTGTGTCAAGACATCAAACATACAGCCCAACAACGAGATCCGGATTATGATGTATATGTCGCAGCCGGATTGTATAGTTCGCCGTATTACGGCTAGCCGTTTTGAAAAACGAGGCCGTTTTGTAATGCGGCGGTTCAACGATTAGCCGCATTGTCATTGCAATACGTTCTTCAATAAGGCGGTCCACGTTCAGCCGCATTGTATTACTGCTTATGTTGTAGGAAGACCATATTTAAAAAAATAACAACACAAAATCTAAATTAATTTCATTTATCTGAATAAATTGATCGATTATTTCGTACGATATTCCGTACTTTTTTTTTACAACATTTTACCTCTCACATAAAGTTTGAAAGCCCATAACTTGATATCGGTGACGGTACACCTAAGAAGCATGGTGAACTTCCATAGACAAGGGTCTATTATCGAAACATGTTCCATCGTAGATAGCATCATCGCTTAGCATCAGGTGAGAGGGTGGTCAAGTGTGAACCTATTATAGTTTTAAAACTACTTGCATGGCTCGCTCCACTCAGGACCTCCCTTGAGCTTCTGGCTCCCGCATTCTTTTAAATATACTCTAGGGGTAGTAGCGCCAAGACTAGGTGGAGTCGGGGTGCTCCGGGTCGGATCTGGGTCTCATGTAACCTACCCGGTCCGATTTAGTCTTAACAAGGTGGACGGTGGAAACGAAATAGTATCCAAGTAACACCCAGGGTGATAAGTGCCACCCTAATAATATTGTGTACGATTCCTCCAAACTCCAGAATCCACTGTCACTTTAGCAATTTAGGAACACACAGTATTCAACGCCATGGTTGTTGTTATGTCAGGCAGCGCCATGAGTGTTAAGAATCGGAACTAAAAATTGTCAAAGAAGCGGCTAATCTCTCGCTTTATTACATTACATTACAGTGTTGAATAACGTATGGCGTTGAATACATTCCAGTGGTAAATTAAATTAGCTGTATTCAATCCGGCTGATCGTTAAACCGCCGCTTTACAAAACGGCCTTTAACCAACTAAGCCACCAGGCCAGGCAGTTTAATGTTTTTGAACTTTAAAGTTTTGGTTTTTAATTTTGATCTTTTGGAAAAATTTGGTCATGTATATTTCATTTAGCATACCTACTTAACAAAAAATTTGACCCCGTGCGAAGCCGGGACGGGCCGCTAGTATTATATAAAAACGAAAAGTCACTCATCAAGGAATCTCAGAAACTACTAATGCTAGAAATCTGAAATTTTGCATGGAGGTCCCTTTTAGCACGTAGGCGCTCGCTAAGACGGGGTTTTGCGAAAATCAACCCCTAAGAGGGCGAAACAAGGGATGAACGGTTGTATGAAAATTCGTCATTTTGAAAGTTATCATATTTTGTATCTAGACACTTGACACGAAGCAATTAAATATTTATTCAATATTTTTTGTAATTTAGAACTGTACGGGGGTGAAATTGGGGTTGAAATGGGGGATGAATGTCAATATGAAAGTACCCAACCGTTGAAGATAAAACCATGAAACTCAGTATATAGACACTTGACACGAAGCAAACGAATATTTGTTCTAGCAATTTCGTAATTTCGAACTGTACGGGGGTTAAATTGGGGTTGAAACGGGGGAGGAATGTCAATATGGAAGTTCCTAACTGTTGATGATAAAACCATGAAATTCGCATAGCGAAATCAGCACTGATGCGTAGAAGTATATTTTGCATGGCTCCCATCATATTTAGCAAAATACCTAAAGAAGTCTTAAATGTTAACCAGTTTAAATATAAACTTAAAAAGTGGTTAAAAAATAAATGTTACTATGACATAGCTGACTTTCTTAGCGATAATATTCATAATTTTACAGAAAATCATAATGACAACATGCAGGTATCTCAAACAACAAGTATTTGACGTTTTTATGACTTATCAAATGACATTTGACAATTTGAATTGTCTTACAATCTCAAACTCAACGATACATAAACTAAATATCGAAGCTGTGTGCAACGAATTTATATAAGTTTGTAAGTTTATAAACAAGTACTTTATTATGACTTTGTGTAAGAGATATGGCAGTAACGTTTCGGTAGGTACCTACTTGAGGCAAGCTGAAATCTTGTCACATGTCTTCCATTATACCCCAATTACATGCATACATAAACAGCCCACTAAATGTTCCCACAGCTGGGACTCGGAGCGAGTCAAGGCCATAATCCACCACGCTGGCCCAGTGCGGGTTGGTGGATGACACATGACTTCGAAAGATTCTAGGTACATGTGGGTTTCCTTACAATTTTTTTGACGTGATAACGTCTTATAATTCGATGAAGCCGGCTGCACGCCCACAAAACATGACGACATGTAACGTTACCGTCGGTCGTTACCGTCGGTCGTTACCTCGCTGCATGTTTGTTACATTTGTATTAATTATTTCGACCAGTAGTTCAAGCGGGGATGTAGTTCAGTGGTAGAGCGTTCGCTTTGCATGTGAAATGCCCCGGGTTCGATCCCCGGCATCTAAAAGCTTGTTTTGATTGAAAATGACTAAATTCTACTGATTACTTTTTACATACAAATCTATTAAACAAATGAAATTAAAATTTTCTTTTGAAAAATGCTACCATTCCATCAGTATTTTCTTAAGACGAAGAAGTTAAGAAGTTGTCACGTTCTATCGTCAGTAAACCGACTTTACAGACAAACATTTTTTTCTTCACCGTTTTAAGTTAGCGGCATTACGCACATGACTTCGAAAATACAGTGGTGCGCGTGATTTGAACCCGGGGTCTCCGGATTGACAGTGGCCGTTCTCTCGACTAGACGAGTCTTAACTTATACCCCAACACGGAGGGGTACCTAAACATGGCTGGTGAGTAGCGGAATAAAATAAATCTAATGGCAAATACATATTTAGCTAAACATTTTGCGCGCGGCTGGCAATGTTAAAATTCCGAGTAAAACGTCTGGCTTTATATTTCGGTATTCTTTAAACATCAATTTACATCTTATACCTTTAAACGGGCAATTCTTGTATATAGGTATATATATCAAATCTGAATCTCGGAAACGGCTCGAACGATTTTCATGAAATTATGTATTCAGGTGGTTTCGGGGACGATAAATGGATCTAGCTAGATTGTATAATTAATAAATGTCATTTTATGTACTTAACAATGAAAAACTTCTATAATATAATTTGAATACGATAGCAAAATTTCGCCAGTGATGTTATCGGCTGAATTAGCTCAAGCGGTAGAGGGCCGCCCTCGGTGGCGAGTGATCCCGGTTCGAATCCTGATGATTACTTTCTCGGTCTATTTTTTTTGTTTTTTTTTTAATGAAAGTAATATTTTTAGAAGTTTTATACTATGTGATATTTCATGGGAACGTAATTTATATCTGCCTAAATGTAATAAAAAGAAACCGAGCAAAGCTCGGTCAACCAGCTACTGATATTTATAAAACTTGCATATTGCCAAAAACGTAGATATTAATTTAAGAGAAAAAAAATACAAACAAAATTATAGCTTTCATTTAATTTCTCCGAAAAAACGAAACAGAAATACCGACTTCAAGTTAAAATTAAATTCAGGCATACCACCAAATTCAATAGGAAGCAATCACTAAGTCATCGAAGTAACGAAATTTTAGTTATTTTTTGTTCATATTTATAAAACCGCTACACCGATTTCTATAAACCTTTGTACCAGGGATGTTACGGAGCTCCGACTCCGAATCCGTTAAGTCGGAACTTCCGATTATTATTACACCTTCGGTTCCGACGCCGGTTCCGAAACTTTTATATCGGAGGTTTTAATCGGAGGTAATGTGTTTAAATATTTAAGATAATTGTGGCGGAACGTAAATAGATTTACAAAATCCCAACAAATTTGACCGGCAATGTTTGTCGTCTCCACGTGTTTGACAAAATAATGTTTTATTTGTCTCCAATAAAATATCTCTCTTGCAAAAATATAACTATATAACTATTCGGAACCGAAGTCGGAGGCATAGGCCATCCGGCCTCCGACTTCGGTTCCGACTCCGATAAATCAAATTTAAAAACTCCGACTCCGACTTCGGTTCCGATAAGATGACCTCCGTTACATCGCTGCTTTGAACTATAATCTACCAAACTATAAAATAATCATGTAAATTGATTCACAATTGGCGGTGCTATCGAGTAACAAACATAAAAAAATGGCAGTCATAGGAACTGCCGATAGAAGTGAAAACTGATAACTCAGAATTTGATAGCTCACTTTGGAAACTACGCGGGTGAAACTGGAGGACGCTGGAGAGTCTGGAATTAAACTTGAAAGCATTGTCGTTTCAATAAATCTAAACTGCAATATGGCCATGTTTTTTTTTAAGGGACAGAGCTTTTATTAACAAAACTAAAATACAATGAGAACTACACTACGCTACATACCTAACTAATTACTTACACTAAGCACACCTGAATTATCCATAGACCAATGTAGGTCTACAGATAATCAAGATGTTCAAGCCCACTACCTACCAATGGAAAGCGTACCCATTCTGCTGGCGGCATTACCAATCTGAATGGCAATGCTTATGCGTTGGGCCAAATAAACGCCAGCATTTTGGTCACGCGTCGCGTCGACCAAGCGCTCGGAAAAGCTTTTGAAGATAAAATGAGCTGGGTGAGTTAGATGCGTAGGTAAATGTGTAATGGTAACCATGGTAACACGCCATGGCTATCTATAAGTAATAATGATGGGGGGCATGATCTCCATGAGCCGTCTGGATCCGCGCTTGCTCACATCCACCCCTCAAACCAAAACTGAGTTGTGTTGATTGCAAAAAGGAGCTCAAAATATCAATATTTTACTTACAGCCACCTTGACAGCAAGCTGTTATTGTGCTAACAGCGATTGATCCGGCCTGACTATCTTTTCTGGCTAGTGCGAATAAATTATCGCCGTACTTATACCTACATAACTTCGCAGACACCACTACTTTTTATCGACACCACAAGATAACATGAGGTTAATGTCTCGTATTGACCTGACCAGATAAATAATGCAGTTCATCTTTCATCTCATGAGTCCCTCTCATCTACCTCACCAGAGCTAAATAATAGAATACCTTTTAGATGTTGTAGAGTAAGGCCATTTAGGCCTCCGGGTGAACCACTCAAAGATGTAACTGCGATCTCCTGGGATGTGTCTTCAATAGATAGATCTTACATACTGTTTGTTGTACACACCTTACAAAAACAATAACTTAAATTTTCTCAAATTAAAAATCCCCAAACCTGCTTAAAGAACTTGGTTACAATAACAACACAAAATGTGTGGTATCCATCCGCCAATCAAACTCGGAAAATGTGTAGGATAATGCCCTTGATCATCGATATAAATGAAACGATGTGCCCTGAGCACCTTGAAATTGTTAACAAACTAAGTATCTGTGTGTAGCGTGAGTGGTTTACAACCATTCTACTAGACCCCTAGAATCGCTAGCGGCGAGGTATGTTGCGGTTCTACTTATTTTGGTTGTTGACAACGAATAGCGATAGGTGTAAACGTCCGGCGTTCACCGATGCCTACAACCGATTAGAACGGAAAGAGTGAGCTACCAACGAGAACATAATTCCGTGTGCCTGAAGTTTGGCACATTCGTTGATTTATATAGATTGACTAGCTGAACGCGCGCGCGTTGCTACGCCATCTATCGAAAATCGATCGTACCAATTCAAATTTTGAACATATTTGCTTTGCTTATTTCGGTTACTTTAGGTTCTAATGACGCAACCTTTAAAATTTGACATATGCTGTCACGCAACGAAAGCTCTCAAAAAGCAATATTTTTTCCCGTTTTTGTTACATTTTTCATTCATGCTTGGCTCCTGTTAATAGTAGCGTAATGTTAAATAGCCTATAGCCTTCCTCGATAAATGGACTATCCAACAGAGAAAGAACCTATCAATTCGGACCAGTAGTTCCCGAGATCCTTGCGTTCAAACAAACAAACAAACAAACTCTTCAGCTTTATAATATTATAGTATAGATTCTTTTCATGTCAAAGAAAGCTTCCAGTCCAAGTTGTGGGAAAACAAAGTACCTACTTAGTTAAAGTGTTGACTTACCTAATTACTCATTCTACATTCCTTCTAGTAATCTTCAAACAATTTTTTCCTCCAATAATTAGCCTTTAACATATTTAAGTAAACATTTACTATCAGCTTCCTAAGTTCTCGAGGCCAAAGGTATTTGCTTAAATATCAGATTAGTAGTTCGTACACTCTGCGAGGTTATTCATAACTGATTATTTTACAAAGTAGTGGTCGCCAAATCGTCAAATATTAATCGTTTTGTAATGTCATTTAGGCTGGCGAAAGCGTTGTGGGTCCTGAGTGGGTTTTCCCCGATGGTTACAATCTTGGTGTCTTTTTGTTATATGTTAGTACCATAGCTGGGCACCGTTAATCAATTGGTTAACTTCGTTAATCGTTAATCCGTTACAAAAAAAGTTAACTTCGTTAAACGTTAAAGCGTTACATTTCGTAAAAATTAACGGAAGTTAACGTTAATCGTTAATCCGTTAATATGCGTATTGGATTTTTATATCGTTGCGTTAGGGAACTTATAAAACCTGTTGGTTTAGGTTCTGGAAGTTAACAGGTTAGGAAAAAACCAAATACTTGTAGAGTTTAATTTTATTATTGAAGTGAAAACTTCTTTAGGCGCGCCGAGACAGATTTTTCGTGGGCTTATGAATTGAATTCTAGCGTCACGCTCGGGTATGATAAAAAATCTTCGGGTAAACTCGGGACCATGGCTATTGGCCATCTAGAAATGCGTCAGCCAATGGGAAATGCTGAAAGGGCGTGGTCTGGCCATCATGGCATGGCCATCTATAAATGCATCAGCCAATAGGAAATGCTGCTGCTTTTCTAGATGGTCATGCCATGATGACCAGGCCACGCCCTCCGGTTGCACCCGTGTAGTTTCCAAGGTAAGCTATCAAATTCTGAGTTATAAGTTTTCACTTCTATCGGTAGTTTCCATGACTGCCAATTTTTTTTATTTAATTTAATTTAATGTGTAATTTAATCGTCGGGCATAATGCGCATAGGTAAATAATAAATAAATATTGGTGGACAATTCACACACAGCACCATCTGACCCCAAACTAAGCAAAGCTTGTAATATGGCGGCCAGATAGCTGATATAATACTTATATAGTTTTAAATACATACTTATTATACATAGACACACCCAGACACAGTGCAAACATTTGAATTCATCACACAAATATTTGCACTGGGTGGGAATCGAACCCACGACCCTCGGCTTTGCAGGCAGAGCTACTACCCACTAAGCCACGAGGCCTGTCGATATCCCCTCATGAGGTATCTATTTCCCCTCATGAACATTAACATGTCGAAGTTCTCGTCTGAAAGCGAGGCTCGCTTTGGTGTTAAAATGTCTTTACCCGTGGATAGCAGACGTTCAACTGCAGCGTTTGAGGACTGTTTTCCAAATTTCAACCCAATCCTTTCCTGTTCCCAGACGTTCTGACATGATGAAATAACAAACATTACAACATCCAAAAATTGCCATTTATAATACCTATTAGTAAGATGTTAAACACTGGAATTTTCATTGTATACCTCCATTTCTTCATTCTTATACATTGATTTGTTCATTTTATTTAACTTTTCTTTGGTTAGTTGAAATGAACTACCACCGATTTTATTAAAAGAAAGTTACAATACAGATAAACGATCGAAAAAGTATGATTGAATTTATCGGGGAGTTCCCCACTAGCTATGGATTACTATTCTACTTGGTTTACTATGGATGTGTGAAATATTCAACTAAATTGTAAACGTCAGTCAAATTCGAGTATGTCTATGCTCAAATACTGTGAATGGAATTAGTGGCAATGAAACAAATTTTCAGCCAAAAAGAACTCGAGATTATCGGAAATGTGACTTATGATAACAAAATTATATTTGTTTTCATATAACATCAACCGATCATGCCACAGGCTAAAATGACACCTCAATCCTGCCAAAATTGCAGGAACCCACCACATATGGTCACACTGCGCCCAGCACATTTCGTTTCATACTTGCCTGAACCTGTTTTTGCGCCGCGCCGAGGTGCCGTGCGGTAAATAGTAAGCATTGGATTAACGATTAACGGACTTCTGCATAATTAACGGAAGTTAACATGTCCGTTAACATTTTTAAAAGTTAACTTAAAAGTTCATCCGTTAATCAAAATGTTAACTTCGTTAATTAACGATTAACGGATTAACGAGTTAATGCCCAGCTATGGTTAGTACCTGGGTGACCGAGCTTTGCTCGCTTTAAATACTAAACATACTTAGATACCTACAGATAAAAGACTCCAAGAAATAGATTTTCTTTTAAAAATCGAATTGAAAAAAAAGGGAACCCGTCTGGATTCGAACCCGGAGCTACTAATTCGTGACCGCTATGAGCGCCCGATTTCCCGTCTGAGCTAAATTATGCTGTCGCGTCACGCGGCGAAATTTACCTTCACATTCTAATGTCTAATGTTTTTGACAGTTCTTCATTGTCTAAAAACGCGCATAATATGCGTTTTTTTTTAAATAAGACCTAGTTAGATCGATTTATCGTCCCCGAAATCCCCTGCATACATAATTTCATGAAGATCCGTCGAGCCGTTTCCGAGATTCAGATTCTATATATATATATACATATTTATATAGGTACAAGAATTGCTCGTATAAAGATATAAGATGTAGTGTGCATCGATTTCTTCTAGCTAAGCATGTTCCATCATAGATCCCATTGCTGCTTAACATCTGGCAAACGTAGTGGTAGTGTAAACCTGTAACAGTAAAAAAAATGGCATTCAATTTCGCCACAGCTAGCGGTGGCGAAATTGAAAACGATCCTTAACAGGTAGGTCATGGACGTGTAAAAAAAGTCGGACTTAGTCTCGTTATAACAAAAACTGTGTCAATCGAGTCGGCCACATTATATGTACGTGTGCGCTGTCACATACAGGCCGATACGCACATATCAGTGGGTCATTACACGCGCTACTTGTATAGGTATATGTGTGCGTGTCAGCCTATCAGTGACAAACTGACAACGCATACTTGCAAATGTGGCCGACTCTAGTGACACAGTTTTTGTTTTAGCGAAACTATATCCTACTTTCTTATATGTCCATGAGGTAAGTACATAACTACATTTACTTTCTCAAAACCAATAACATATCACATGTACACAATACACAACGTCTCAAAAAAAGTTAGAAATAAAATCTCATTTCATCTATACCTACGTAATTAGTTACTTATACGTCCGGTGCAGCGCTCGGTCAAATAACGTGCCATAAAGGAGTGCTACAGTTCTTGTTTTGACACTGTTCTGGTGAGGACGTTTTTAAACGCCAACGTGAAATCCTTAGTTTTCACATCAATGGTCTAAACGCATACTTTCGCATCGCTTTCGATAAAGTATACGTGTTCCGCGTAGCCTTGTTGAATATACATATATACATAATACAATAATATGTTTAAGATGTTCAGTCTTGTTTAAGTTGAGGTCACCTCATTCAATCGACATATTTTTAGGGTTCCGTAAAACGTAAAAACGGAACCCTTATAGATTCGTCATGTCTGTCTGTCTGTCTGTCTGTCTGTCTGTCCGTCCGTATGTCACAGCCACTTTTTGCCGAAACTATGAGAACTACACTGTTGAAACTTGGTAAGTAGATGAATTCTGTGAACCGCATTAAGATTTTTACAAAAGTTTTTTAAAAAAACAAAAATTAGGGGTGCCCCCCATAGCGAGAACTGAAGCTCAAAAATTTTTTTTTCATCAAACCTACACGTGTTGGATGTCTATCAATAGGTCTTAAAAAATGATGTTGAGGTTTCTAATATAATTTTTGTCTACACTGAATAACTTGCGCGAGAGACGCTTCCAAAGTGGTAAAATGTGTGTCCCCCCCCCTCTAACTTCTAAAGTAAGAGAATGAAAAAACTAAAAAAAATATATGATGTACATTACCATGAAAACTACCAACGAAAATTAGTTTGAACTCGATCTGATGAGTAGTTTTTTTTTCGTACGTCATAAATACACTATTATTAAAACTTCGATCAAAGTTACAACGAACTACAAGAACTATGTGTACTATGTATATTATGTTACTTGCTGGAACGGAACCCTTCATGGGCGAGTCCAACTCGCACTTGGCTACTTTATTTAAAATAAATATAATACAGCGATTTGTTGAAGTTTGATTGTCATTATCGTGTTTATTTTTATCAAATTCTTAGTAGTCCATTGAAGTGTTACATGAGCTTTGCAATTCTTAGAGATCACTATTTTTGGAACATGTGTCAATAGAAGATTTTTGGGGTTGCCACCTTTGTCCCCCGGCCGCCATATTGCAAAACGCCTTTATCGATATAAATCAAATTCTTTCACTTAGTGACTTGTGAATGTAATAACGTAAACACATTAATGTTTAACCCCAAATAAATTATCCTAAATGAAGCTGTGCATAAGTGTTAGAATACTGAAATGTGAAATTTACTTAAGCACTTAAATTAATGTTTATAATGTTGATATTGAGTTAAAAATTGCGTATCCAGCGCGTTATCTATATGCTACTCTTATTTATTTGACCAAGAAGTCATGCATGTCGATAGGGTGGGTCAAGCTGGTCGGGTCGATAATCTCGATAGTTTGGGTTCCGGGGAGGTCATTCGACCGTTAAAGGTCGATTCACACATATCAGTGACGGCTCAGTGTCCGCTCAGTTCAGTATCAGTGCTTCAGTGTTGCGTCAGTGGTTCAATTCACACATCAGTACTCAGTTCACGGAGCTTCAGTGAAAACGTGCCCGTCGTCAACTATCGTGATTGCTGTTGTGGTTATCTGTTCAATACTGCGGAACTGGATAATATAATACAACAAATACATACATAAATAAAGTATTAATTAAAACTATGTGATGGTATTTACAATCTAACTTTATTTGCGCTCCTATTTTGTTCCACAAATTGTTTTTTTACGTCGAATCCATGTACTTAGCATAAGACGAATCATACAAAACCCGTATGAAAACAATATGAAATAATATTTTGCACTGTGCCGGTACTGTGCCGGCACTGTGACTTTACTGAAATGTGTGAATCAACCTTCCGTCCGTGATTGCCGGTGTCGGTATTGACACTGAGAGCACTGTGTCGTCACTGACACTGACAAGTGTAGATGCGTTCATAGAGAATGTATGAAATAATATTTCGCACTGTGCCGGTACTGTGTCGGCACTGCGCCGTCACTGATGTGTGTGAATCGACCTTAACGCTGCAAGTCTCGTCTGTGATGTGGTGTGCTCCAGCGGCAGGGTGTTGTTGGTGGTGTCGTAAAACATAGCCAATACGATTCTTTTTTGACGTGATAACGTCTTATAATTCGATTAAGCCGGCTGCACGCCCGCAAAACATGACGTCATGTAACGTTACCGCCATAGAATAGATAATATTTACCACCGTTACCTCGCCTTATTACTTTTCGCACCATCTAGTGAGTGAAATGTGTATTACGTTCAAGGAGTCTGTCCATGTTTTAGAAAAGCGACGATATGAAGTTAAGAACTTGTGCTAGTACAATGATGTACCCAGAGATGACGCTTTGAACAGCTTTTCAAAAAGCTTCAGAATGTTTTACCTAGATGGCGCTTAACACAATCAGTATTTCCTTAAGACGTTGTCACGTTCAACTATCGTCAGTAAACCGACTTTACAGACAACCATTTTTTTTTAAATAATGAAAATCTAGACACGACGACCCGCGCTTCTACAGCCTAACTAAATCGGCTATCGCTTTGCTAATGCTGTCTCTATCATTTCAAGCGACAAGAAAATAAAGAGAAACATCAAAGCAATTACATTTTTCGTTCGGCGGTAGACCCCCAGGACGTGTGCCTGATCGTAAGCAACATGCCTGCCACATAACAGCACAATGACACGCAGCTATTGGAACATGAAGAGTCCAAATCATTACGTCGCTGTGCACTGCGCTCGTCACCCAGATTTATATGTTCTATCTCTATGCCTTGTAATTTCACTGGATACATTAATACATTACTGTGTTCCCTTCAAACCGGAACACAGTAATGTTTGTACATTACTGCTTGGCGGTAGAATAACTTGCAAAGGTGTGGTGCTTCCCCAGGCGGACTCTGCAAAGAGTCCTACCACTGCTAAGCATTCCCTCGAGGTGGCGACTGTGGCCTCTGCGTGGCGGCCGTTGTGTCCGGGATCAGAAGGTTGGGTCTAGAAAGTTGGCGTTTCAAAATGTCGGAGGCTATCTTCTGCTTCCACAGTTTCGGATGAGCGTCGTCTACAGACGCCATCATTGTGGTCATCCCACCAGTCACCATCCCAGTCAAGCTGATAATAAAATAACGGTGTCGTGCTTGACAGCAAATCGAAGAGGACACATCTTCGTCACCTCATAGTGATGCAGACATCGTCGGCATTGGGTCTGCTCCTGCCTAATACAGTAGGCGGTGGCAGGCGGTACCGCTACCTTTGCATGGCAGTGGTGCAGTCCATGGTTCTGTATCGTGCTTCCAGGGTCTCCTTGGATCCTTGGGTCAGATGGTCCGCGCGGAAGAGGCCTTCCTCTCCAGAGCCCAGAGGGTGATGGCTATGAGATCGTATCGGAGATACTGCATACTCTAGGGCGATCCGGCCAATGTTCAATAAAATTTTAAATTGAGTCAAAGTTTATCAAATTGTAGTCGGTTTTGTTTATTTGGAGAAAAAAAAATATTTTTTCGTGATGTTTGACTGGCTGTTGCTATATTAATATTGTTACAGTGTCATTCTTAAGCTTCGTATCCACTAGGCAACATTTGGCGCGCGACACGTGATGGTCAACAAGTACGGCAACGCTGCACAACAGCGGGCGACGTAGCCAGCTGGCGCGCGACATGACGCACGGCTTCTTGTTTGTTTAGATTTAGAGAGCATCGTTAGTTGTTTTTTTTAAGAGTGACGAGGCGAGCAGGTCATTTGCCTGATGGTAAGCAACAAAAAAGCACAGTGACACGCAGCTATTGGAACATGAAGAGCCCAAATCATTACCTAGCATTGCACAGCGCTCGTCACCCAGACATCTAAGATGTGATATCTCTAAGCTCTGTAATTTCTCTGGAAACGTTGCCCTTCAAACCGGAACAAAGTAATGTTTGCACATTACTGCTTATACATAGAACATAATTAGGTGAGCATAATTTGTTGTCGAGTGGAGACGTGACGCGCAACAATGTCCGTAGTATGGTGAAACGAACGAGTGCTCAAATTAATCGAACTGTACCAAAACTACGAGTGTTTACTTTATATATTAGTAACTAGCTTTTGCCCGCGGCTTCGCTCGCGTTTTGTAATTCGTTGGCCTAAGTGTTTGTATAAGTATATAAAGTTTTCATCCCCTATATGTAGAACGAATAAAAAGTTTACAGACTTTTATTCCCTATTTCACCCCCTTGGGGATTTAAATTTGACAAATCCTTCATTAGTAGATGCCTACGTTACAGGAGGAATACGTTTGCGAAATTTTAAGTTTCTAGCCCTAAGGGTTCGCACCTTCGCACTGTGCGTTTACGTAAAACTTTCATCCCCTATTTTACCTTCTTAGGGGTTGAATTTCGCAAAACCCCGTCTTAGCGAGCGCCTACGTGCTAAAAGGCAACTCCATGCAAAATTTCAGACTCCTAACATGTGTAGTTTCTGAGATTTCGTGATGAGTGACCTTTCGCTTTTATATATATAGATTTCTATTTCTAACCCGCCAACGTGGTTTTTGAAGTGAAAACTTCTTTTGGCACGCCGCAGGTAGACTTTTCGTGGGCCGTGAATTGAATTCTAGCGTCACGCTCGGGAATGATAAGAAATCTTCGGGTAAACTCGGGACCATGGCCATGCTCATAGCCATGCCGTCCGGTTTCACACGCGTAGTTTCCAAGTGAGCTATCAAATATATAAGTTTTCACTTCTACCGGCAATTCCAATGATTGCCAATTTTTGAAGTGAAAACTTCTTTAGGCGCGTTATAGACAGAATTTTCGTGGGCTGTGAAATGGATTCATCAATCGTCACGCTTGGATATGATAATGGATCGGATCGGATATGAAATCTTCGGGTAAACTCGGTAAAAACGGCCAGGTAGGTACCAGGGCAACAGAAACAGTAAAGAGTTTCGATTACCTACCTCCAACAGCCCAGCGTTTATCTCCAGATACCAGGACAACAGAAATATAAAAGAATTGCGTTTGCCCCTAGGTACAAGTACCTACCAGGGCAACAGCAAGTTTTCACTTCTATCGACAGTTCCTATGACTGCCAATTTTTTTTTCTTTCTTTTTAATTCTATTGTAGACAAAATTATAACCACTGCCGCTGAAATCAACACTAGTTCCTCTGTCAGCATGTTGTCTACGACTAATAGATGCGTGGACATACAACGTTGTTCAACAAAAAGTTCACTCTTGGGCAACTTGTTGTGCAACATGTCGTGCGCCAAATGTTGCCTAGTGCATACGCGGATTTAGCCGTAGACTCGCGTTTTGGTGATAATATAACTTATCTAATTAATAATATAAATGTTATGAAAACATAATTATTTTTGTTTCGAATCATTCGTGTAAGATAACTAACGGCACGAGTACATCCACTTGATATTTCAAGTTACTTACAATTACTTAATTTAAAACATCTTTACCAGAGTACCTACTGAAATAAAACGTGATAAGTTTTTGAAATATTATTTTAACAATATTGGTTTGTTACATAACTTGAAAATTTAATTATTCTTGCTGCAAAATTAAATAATGAATAAGATTAAACAACATTTAAAATATGAGTATACTTTAAGATGGTGTTGTGTTAGAGTATCTCTCTATCTAGTCTGTGGTTGTGTTGTGTGGTTTTCGCGCCCAAAATGCGGACCTCATTGCGAAGGTCGCAATAGTAATGTGCTGAATCAATCAAACATTTCATTTTCTACGAAAATACAACAACCGACAACAATTGAACCACTCAAATCCCAAGAACCTTTTCAAGTGTTTTTTCGTTTTTGTTTTAGGGGTTCACAATGAGAAGTGTGTTAGTGTTTATTGTCTTGCTGTACGTTTGTTTCGGTAAGTTTTTATTATGTTTGGTACCAAAGTTTTATTTTTCGTAAGGCGTTAGGCAACGATGATGCAACTCCCATGATTTTTATGTGCTTAAAGCGCCTACATTTTTTTTAACACCAAAAGAATTGGCGCTGATTCTCTCCTTGCAAGAGAAGGCGTCGAGTCCCAGCAGTGGACAGGACGAAACAGGGATGCATGATCAGCGCACTAAATCTTTCCACGTCAAAATTGTCGTGTAAATTGTACCTACATTTATGAATATATAACTCTGACTTTGACAATTGGGGTTCGGGTTCGGGGCCTTCTTCCGCAAGAAGAGAGTCAAGTTCATAATCCACCACGCCGGCCCAGTGAGGGTTGGTGGATTACGCAAGACCTTGAAAGATTCTACGTACCTACATGTCGGTTTCCTCACGATGTTTTCGTTCTTAAGTTAGCGGTATTAGGCACATGACTTCGAAAAGACAACGGCGCGCGTGGGATTCGAACCTAACAACTTGAACAGGACGTCTACTTACTCACTTTCTACGAAAAATTTAATTTCGAAATGTTCTTAAGCCTACTCTAATTAGAGTTCCTAGGCTTAGAACATTTATACGTCAAACAATGTTCGATCGGTCGAAACGAAGTAGGAAAGTCTCGAGTTTATTTCGAAATTACGTTTTTCGTTGAAAGAGAGTAGACGTCCAGGGTCGCGGTTACTAGATAGTAAATAAAAAAAATTGGCAGTTATAGGAACTGCCTATAGAAGTTTTTTTTTCAATACCTAAGTGTTTTTTCAAAATATGTTTTTTTCAATAATCAAATTCTGAGTTATAAGTGAAAACTTATAACTGAGAATTTGATAGCTCAATTTGGAAACTCCGCGAGTGAAACCGGAGTGCGTGGGCCATGAGCATGGCCATCTAGAAATGCGTCAGCATTTGACGAATTTAAGAATGCTGACGCTTTTTTAGATGGCTAATTGATATGACTCTCTCCTTGCGAGAGAAGGCCCCGAGTCCCAGCAGTGGGAACGTTTAGTGGGCTGTTGATGATGATGATGAATTGATATGATCCCGAGTTTACCCGAAGATTTCATATCATTCCCGAGCGTGACGTTAGAATTCAATTCGCGGCCCACGAAAAATCTGCCTGTGGCGCGCCAAAAGAAGTTTTCACTCAAAAAAAGATGTGGTGTCACGGGAAACTACTTATATAGGAACAAAGTTCCTTCGGATAATATAGGTAGAAGCAGCAATTGGCAAAGCAATATTGCTAATAAAAGTCTCATATTTTGTACTTATTTGTCTCATATCTCATATAATAATAAAGTCTCATATTTTGTACCTATTTGTCTCATATCTCATATAATAATAAAGTCTCATATTTTGTACCTATTTGTCTCATATCTCATATAATAATAAAGTCTCATATTTTGTATCTATTTGTCTCATATCTCATATAATAATAAAGTCTCATAATTTGTACTTATTTGTCTCACATCTCATATAATAATAAAGTCTCATATTTTGTACTTATTTGTCTCATATCTCATATAATAATAAAGTCTCATATTTTGTTCAGTTCGGTTGCACAGCAAAATCCCTGGACGTCTACTCTTTTTTTACGAAAAACGTAATTTCGAAATAAATTTCGCTTCTTTCCTACTCCGGTTCTACTTCCATCCGTCGTTTCGTCCAATCGAACATTGTTTGACGTTTAAATGTTCTGAGCCTACTCTAATTAGTGTAGGCTAGAACAACAACGGAGAAAAGACAAATAGAAAATTTAAACGAAGGATCGGTTCTACACCAGAGTAGGAAAGTCGCAAAATGTATTTTGAAATTACGTTTTTCGTAGAACGAGAGTATAGTAGACGTCCTGTATCCTCCAACCCTACCTTAAGGAATAAATTAGATTACCGTATATCCTAAATTTGATGGCCTCCCACTTGATGGACAGATGACCTCACAAAGGTCGCTGGAAACCGCTGGTTGTAGGTTTCACAGGACCGTTCGTTGTGGAAATATACGGGGGAGGCCTATGTTCAGCAGTGGACGTCTTGCGGCGTTGCGGCTGATGTCGATGATATCCTCAATGTCAATTCAAATGTTTCAGGGTTACCTCTTGGAGAAGAGAGCGAGAAAAGCATGGTTCCGTCAGTTGAGACGCATAAACTCCGAAACTCAGGACCCAATAACGAAGACGAACAAGGGATAACGAGGTTTAACGAACGACAGAAACAGGGCATAGAAATGAAAAAAGATCCTTTTATGAACCAGACTACAATGCAAGACAAATTCAACAACCGTTTAAACAAAAGTAATACGCCTGAAATCAAATCAAAGCCACATCAAATATAATACTTATTTAAAATATTTTTTGCGATATTCTCAATACAATGTTTTAGTAGTTTTTATTCCTTGTTGAGGACGACAAGCCCGTCGGCGGCAGACGACGGCGGGGCGAGGCGCGGGGCGAGGCGCGGGGCGAGGCGCGGGGCGAGGCGCGGGGCGAGCAGCGGGGTGAGGAGCGGGACAAGGAGGGGGAGCGGCCGTGCGGGCGCGCGTCGGCGGCGACTGAGCGCTGCGCATCGCGCTACTCGCGCCATTAGTAACTAAGTCCCGTAGTTGTAAATAGAATAAGACTCGCCCATATTTTGAAATAAAGTCAGTACTCAGTCATCACTCGACAACCGAACAAGTCTGTTCTTCACCTGCCTACTTCAACAACCAAGCACCCTGAATGCAAACCATCATCACTACAGTCCACCACATTCCTTACTCAAATATTTTAAGATATTATTAGCATCTATAAAGCTAGATAAATTATTGTAGTTAGAGTGCTACCAGGGTGGTTTGGCTCATGGTCAGAATTGGTAACTAGCACCGCCAATCTATATATATATATAAAAGCGAAAGGTCACTCATCAAGGAATCTCAGAAACTACAAATGCTAGGAATCTGAAATTTTGCATGGAGATACCTTTTAGCACGTAGGCGCCCGCTAAGACGGGGTTTTGCGACCCCTAAGAGGGTGAAACAAGGGATGAACGGTTGTATGAAAATTCGTCATTTTCAAAGTTATCAAATTTTATATTTAGACACTTGACACGAAGAAATTAAATGTTTCTTCTATCTATTTTGTAATTTCGAACTGCTCGGTGGTGAAATTGGGGTGGAAATGGGGGATGAATGTCAATATGGAAGTTCTCAACCATTGAAGACAAAACCATGAAACTTTGTATAAAGACACTTGACATGAAGCAAACGAATGTTTGTTCTGGCAATTTTGTAATTTCGAACTGTATAGGGATGAAATTGGGATTGAAATGAAGGAAGAAAGTATACATGGAAGCTCTCAATCGTTGAAGATAAAACCATGAAACTCAGTATATAGGCACTTGACACGAAGCAAATAAATGTTTGTTCTAGCAATTTTGTAATTACAAACTGTACGAGGTTGAAATTGTGGTTGAAATGGGGAATGCATGTCATTATGGAAGTTCCCAGTCATTGAAGATACAACCATGAAACTCTATTATAGGCACTTAACACGAAGCAAATAAATGTTTGTGCAAGCAATTTTGTAATTTCGAACTGTATGGGGATGAAATTGGAGTTGAAATGGGGGACGAATATCTCTTACCTACGCTTTCAAACCTTAACAACTGAACCGATTTTGATGAAATTGTATAAAATTGTTTTATTGTAAGCTGTTTTAGAAACCGTAAACGTGTCTGGGTATACAAATAGGTAGTGGCTGAGTTACCTTAGTATTTATTTCGCGCGGACGAAGTCGCGGGTAACAGCTAGTAACCAATATAAGCACATAATTCAACAATCGAGTAACTTAAAAAAAATAACAGGGCGATGTTTTTAGGGTTCCGTAAAACGTAAAAACGGAACCCTTATAGATTCGTCATGTCTGTCTGTCTGTCTGTCTGTCTGTCCGTCCGTATGTCACAGCCACTTTTTGCCGAAACTATGAGAACTACACTGTTGAAACTTGGTAAGTAGATGTATTCTGTGAACCGCATTAAGATTTTTACAAAAGTTTAAAAAAAAACAAAAATTAGGGGTGCCCCCCATACTGAGAACTGAAACTCAAATATATTTTTTTCATCAAACCTACACGTGTGCGATGTTTATCGATAGGTCTTTAAAAATGATGTTGAGGTTTCTAATTTAATTTTTGTCTACACTGAATAATTTGCGCGAGAGACGCTTCCAAAGTGGTAAAATGTGTGTCCCCCCCCTCTAACTTCTAAAGTAAGAGAATGAAAAAACTAAAAAATATATATGATGTACATTACCATGAAAACTACCAACGAAAATTAGTTTGAACTCGATCTGATGTTACAACGAACTACAAGAACTATGTGTACTATGTATATTATGTTACTTGCTGCAACGGAACCCTTCATGGGCGAGTCGAACTCGCACTTGGCTACTTTATTAGTGACTGGAATAACAAAATTTGTATAATATGTATGTTCGTTTGTTTTTGTAAATTTTTACAACCTAAGTTTGAGATAAATGTTTTCGCCAGAATCAGTAAACTGTTGCCAAAGACTCCGCCAAGACAAAAATACCTAGATAAAAGATGCAAGATCAAATCAGCTATTCTTACAAAGGATGAAATAGCTGCCATAGAAGGCAGTAGAAAATTTTAAATGTGTTTAAAGCATGTTTAAAATGAAGAAAAGATGAAATTGAAAAAAGCCAAGAAGCGGGCTAACAAGAAAAGTGCAGAATATGCCAAAAAAGATGCAAAAATGCTTGTGCTGCCTTGAATTCTATAGCTGACCAAATAAGAAGTGGGTTCACTGCTTGGAATGTAAAGGCAGGTCTCATGAAGATTGCACTGGGGGCGAGCTATAATTTTATTCATCTGTTATAACTGTTTGTCAGATTAGATTATGAAGTTTGATTCTTTTGATTTGATTTTGGTCTCATTAAGTAACCATTTTTTTATGGTATATAGTGATGAGACGAGCAGGACATGTGCCTGATGGCAAGCAACATGCCTGCCACATAACAGCACAGTGACACGTAGCTATTGGATGAAGAGTCCAAATCATTACCTAGCACTGCACTGCGCTCGTCACCCAGAGATCTAAGATATTATATCTCTAAGCCCTGTAATTTCTCCGGAAGCATTGTCCTTCAAACCGGAACACAGCAACGTTTGCTCATTACTGCTTGTCAGTAGAATAACTGGATAAATGTGTGGTATTCCCTAGGCGGACTCTACCAAGACTCCTACCACTACTAAATACTGATAAAATAATTAATACTTGTTATTTTATGTTTAATACTTCATGTTCTTACTATTATTTTGAAAATTAAAGTAATTTTATGCAAAAAAACGTGTTTTGTTTATTACAAAAATATATTTATCTGTCATGTGTAGTCTAAGTACATAACTGTCACATCTAACCTTGGTACCTGTTATACAACTTACCTCGGTGTTAGGAGAGTTGTGACAATAGGAGTAATTTCAGTTTTTGTAGATTTTCTCAGTCACCATATAATTTTAATTGCCTTTAATTACTGTTCAAAAGAGTTATAATTGGAATACAATTTGGCATAACGTTTGTACAATTGTGGTATGTTTCAATATTGAGATATGTCGCTTTAAGTAAAAATTATCACAACACTCCTCGGTCTCCCCTAATTATGAAAATGGAAACTACCTGAAAATCTTACATAGGTACCTACTCTGTGTTTACTTAAACTTACTACAAAAAATATCAATTATTATCAAGCAGTAATGTGCAAACATTCCCGTATACCAGTTTTAAGGGCAATGTTTTCAGTAATATTAGGTACATGGTATAGAAATTAAACATCTTACGTCTCTGGATGACGAGTGCAGTAGGTACTGTATTAGTTTATGATTTGGTCTCTTAATGTTCCAATAGCTGCTTGTCACTGTGCTGTTATGGGCACACATGTCGCTTGCCATCAGGCACATTTCCTGCTCGTCTTGCAACTTGTTTGCATTTCGTGATCAGTAATGTATTTACTGCTCGACTGTAGCCACTATAGTGACATCCAGTCGTGCGGATTAAACACTTGAATAGCAGTTTTAAGGGTTCCGTAAAACGTAAAAACGGAACCCTTATAGAACCGTATGTCTGTCTGTCTGTATGTATGTCTGTCTGTCCGTCCGTATGTCACAGCCACTTTTTGCCGAAACTATGAGAACTACACTATAGAAACTTGGTACCTAAGTAGATGTATTCTGTGAACCGCATTAAGATTTTTACAAAAAAAAGAAAAATTAGGGTTGCCCCCCATACTGAGAACTGAAACTCAACATTATTTTTTCTTCAAACCTGCACGTGTGGGGTATCTATCGATAGGTCTTCAAAAATGATGTTGAGGTTTCTAATATAATTTTAATATATTTTCTACACTGAATAATTTGCGCGAGAGACACTTCCAAAGTGGTAAAATGTGTGTCCCCCCCCCCCTCTAACTTCTAAAGCAAGAGAGTGAAAAAACTAAAAAAAATATATGATGTACATTACCATGCAAACTACCAATGAAAATTGGTTTGAACTCGATCTGATGAGTAGTTTTTTTTGGTACGTCATAAATACACAATTATTTAAACTTCGATCAAAGTTACAACGAACTATATGTACTATGTATATTATGTTACTTGCTGCAACGGAACCCTTCATGGGCGAGTCCAACTCGCACTTGGCCACTTTATTTTTCTTTTCAATAATTGCATGATCTAAATCCACTTCCATAATTATAATCATTTATTCATTACGCTAGTTATAATTCACATAAACAAGAAATCAATTTAAAAGTTTAAAACACTAGGCACTACATACAGAAACAAATAATTTTATGAACACATAAAATAATTCTGGGTTGGCAATAAAAGATACATATGAAATTCCATATGAGTCTGACCTGGTACCGTAATCTATGGTGAATTTTTGGAAAGACGGTTCCAGTGTCATTTTGTAAGTAAATATTGCGGCCACGTGGGTATTCTGACTGCCGCAAGTATCAGAGTACAAAATAGCTTTGGAAATTTTCTGAGGCAGTCCTTTGAGGTGGATGAATAAACGAGACGCTGTTTGATTAGCACTTCCACTCGAGATACCGTCATGCCACAAATGTAATGTGTAGAGAATCCCGTGGCATTATCGTGCACAGCAAGATCAAATGTCCAAAGTTGCCTTTTATAAAAAGCTAGGGATTAGCCGCCAAAAAACTAGGTGTCCTCTAAAGGTGCGAAGATAATTCAATTCTGAACAGTTGCCCACGTTATACCAAGCACCAGGGCCGTCTTTACCAGGGATTGCAAGGGGTTCGGTGCACCCGGGGGCGCCCTTCGAGCACTGAATTTTTGGTTGTGAATATTTCATTAAACTTAACGCTATTGCACAGTATCGCAGACAAATATGTATGCGCAAGCAAAAAAAAAATAGCCATCAACAATAATATATTTTTAACCGACTTTAAAAAAAAAGTAGGTTTCTCAATTCGACCGTATATTTTTTTTTTTTTACTTTTATTACGCTTTCGACGCTTGTCATACCGCATTACTACACTACACAAATTAATAACAATTAACACAACACGCGCGTAGCAAAATCTCTAATCCAAAGAGAGCGTATTTATGTACGTTTGACACGTTGCCGCCCGCTCGCCCGCACTTGAAGCAAAATTATCTCTAAGTCAATAGAGTGTAAGTTCATTTGAAATTGGCGCGAAATTTGAATAAAAAGAGTTTATTATCATACAGTTCCTACAAACCGCTATGCTTCACTGGAAATCCACTCAAGCTGTACAACGGTAACTCTTGTTTAGAAACTGACGTGTTACTGTGCTGTTATGTGGCAGGCATGTTGCTTACCATCAGGCACATGACCTGCTCGTCTCGTCACTCTATGCTATAAAAAAAAAAAAAAATATCAATCCGAAGGGGAATCTTCCAAGGTGATGTATTTAGTCTCATTTGGTTCTGCTTAGCGCTCAACCCACTATCTAACTATGATTTGGATTCTTCATCGTCCAATGGCTGTGTGTCATTGTGCTGTTATGTGGCAGGCATGTTGTTTACCACCAGGCCCATGGCTGACAAAACAAACTGAAACATTTTCTACCGACATTGGAACAGAATTTGCTATTGATAAGTGTAGGGTACAGTCTATACGCAGAGCCAAGGTAGTAAGTAACAAATACTCGCTGCCAATCCAGGGAAAGTATAGAACCTGGTGATCAACGAAAACTGTCTTAGCTTTGATATTATTGCTGTCTCATTTCTTCCCGCCTGAAATGAAAGAGACGGCAATAGCAAAGCGATAGCCGATTTAGTTAGGCGGTAGAAGGGCTGGACTTCTACTCTATTTCTACGAAGAAGTAGGTAATTTCGAAGAAAAACTCGCGACTTTCCTACTCTCGTTCTACTTCGTTTCGTCCGATACAACATTGTTTGACGTTTAAATGTTCTAAGCATACCTACTCTAATTAGAGTAGGCTTAGAACATTTACGGACAAAATGTCGGATCGAAGTAGTATCGGAGTTGGAAAGTCGCGAGTTTATTACGAAATTACGTCTTCGTAGAAAGAGAGTAGACGTCCTGGACGTCTAGGTAGGTACTATCTTTCTTCCAAAAAAATGTTTGTATTAAAGTCGGTTTACTGACTATAGAACGTGAGTACGTCTTAAGAAAATACTGATGGAATGGTAGCATTTTTCAAAAGAAAATTTTAATTTCATTTGTTTAATAGATTTGTATGTAAAAAGTAATCAGTAGAATTTAGTCATTTTCAATCAAAACAATGCAACAAAGCTTTTAGATGCCGGGGATCGAACCCGGGACATGTCACATGCAAAGCGCACGCTCTACCACTGAGCTACATCCCCGCTTGAACTTCTGGTCGAAATAATTAATACAACTGTAACAAACATGCGGCGAGGTAACGACCGACGGTAATGCGGTAACGGTACATGACGTCATGTTTTGCGGGCGTGCAGCCGGCTTCATCGAATTATAAGACGTTGTCACGTCAAAACGTAATTACGAAATAAACTTGCGAATTTCCTACTCCGGATCTACTTCGTTTCGTTCAATCGAACATTGTTTGACGTTTAAATGTTAGAACATTTGAACGGACATATAATGGGCATATAATTTGTCGAGCGTTCAAAAGCGCACGCGCTCTTGTTACGAAGAGTTCGACGGTTTTAGACCTGGCAAATACATTTTTTTTTGTATGGGATAAAATATATGACTTTTTACAAACTGGAAAACAATGACCTATTAATTTTGTAAACGGGCCTATAGTCTGTCATGGTTTCTTTCAGATATTAATAAATTACCATTCCGTGTGTATTCTCTCCATTACTTACCATCATCACCCAGAGACGAACTTCTTAGCATTCGATGGATTCACCGTGCGGGTCCATCGTGTGGCAGAGAGAAATCTCGAGTAGACCCCAAGACTGGTGACTCGGGCGTAGGTTTTAGAGACGATTCACACGGCGCGGCTGCCAACCGCGCCCGCGCGCGGGCGCGGCAGATTTCCATATAAAATTGAATTCAATTCACACGACGCGGTTTACGGCCGCGGCGGCTGCGGCAGCCGCGCGGCGCCCGCGTGGCTGCGCGCGATTCTTGCGCAGTAGCTTTCCGCAACAGAAACCGCGAAAACCTGCGGTCTCGTGAGTATTGAAACAAAACCGTCGCGCGGCGCGGCGCCGCGCCCGCGCGCGGGCGCGGTTGGCAGCCGCGTCGTGTGAACCGGGCCTTAAGGGTCTTAACTATAAATAAGACACGGAATCTTTTCATGTTCGTATAATATAATATTTACAACACTATTTACAATCGTACAAAAATATGAATATCATCCTTAATTATTATCCCTATACCCTATACTTAATATCTATATACAAATTTATTCCATTTTAGACCTAATGTCGTCATATAATAATTTTATTACAATTATACCTTTCAATTTCCATTACGAGTATTATACAAAATTAAAAAAAAACATTAAGGGTACTTTTACAACAACAAAAATAACTTTACTGAAAACAAGAATTTTGATTTTCTAAATTTTCGATTGTTCGTCTATTTTTTGTAATAATATTAAAATAAATTTATCAATGTCCACTATTATACAAATAAAAACATAACGTAAATATTTTTGAAAAATCTATTTTTTTTTAGATCTAATGTCGTCAAACAATTAATTTATTACAAATACCTTTTTTATTTCCATAAATAACACAAAAAATATTGTTATAAAATAAGCTCAAATGACAGAGTTCAAAATTAAATTTTAATTGGAGATGATTTCGTGAAAAGGGACGGAAACGTGTTACAAAACAGGGGAAGCGCATGCTATTATGATTTGACCAATGAGAGAGCTATTTGATTTGACCAATGACAGCGCACTATTTGGGTTGACCAATAGGCGCACATTATTTTTTAAAGGTTATCTCGAAGAGATCTCTATTAGCGATAAGATCGGTGTATGTGCCTAAAATGTTTTAATCTAAAGTTAAATATCTGTTTTTAAATTGTTTTGTGGTTTAATAAAGTGTTTTTGTATTGTATTTGAATTGGCAAATGAGCGATCGCGGTGGCTGGAGAGATAGGTGTGATTTGGTGCCAACCTATTTAGCGTAAGGTTGGTACCACCACGACACATCGATAGCACTCACACCGAGTGCTTGCACTCGGTATGTTTGTATGAGTCAGATAGTTCCATCTTAGCTAGGGCTTAGCTCGAATTCTTTTTCAGGTATCAGTTGTATGCTAATTAGCGTAAGTATGTTAGGTTTAGGTTAGGTGACTCACCCCATACAAAATTTTATGCAAATATGTTTAAAAATAAAAAGTTTCATACAAACTTCCATCCCCTATTTCATAACCCTTAAGTGTTGACTTTCGTAAGCATTGAGTAATAAGTTACGTAATACAGTTTTTTTAATACAATAACAACATTAAATACAATAAAAACCTTTTAAGTGAAATATTTAAAAAAATGTTAATTAATCATATTTTGGACTGAATTCTTTTAGACAACCCATTTGCAATATACATATTTGTTGACATATTAAATTAATTATATAAAATACTTTTCATCCAATAACCAAGGTCATTCTATAGCGGGATCTCCTACTAAAAGGGAAAATTAGGTTGGAGGGTTATTTATCACAATTAGCTAAATTTAGTCGACTGAATTCAATAGCAAATTTAAAAGCAAGTTAGTCGACTTTATTTAGACAGAATTATGTATTTAGAAGCAAGCAAAATGTTTGCTTCTGAATTTAGTATGCTCGCTTACTGTACACTATTAAGACTTCACTGGATTCAGTAGGGACTAAATTAAGTCAATAGTAACAAGGTTTTTAGGTAGTATGGGTTTGTCAATGTTAAGGTTAAACATATTTATCACTACACAAAACTAACCTTACACAATAATAACGATATGAGTATATAGAACACATAATTTTCCAAACAGGGTTATTTCATTTTTTAATAATAATACAGGGTGTTCGGTAGTAACAGATCTTTCAAATTTAATAAAAAAAATTGAGACAGTATTATGGTTTTTAAAAATGCTAGTGGTCGTAAAATGGCCGAAATTGGAACATATGTACAGCAATATTAATCTGTCTCAATTTGACTAGAGACATCAGAACAAACCATTGTGTGTCAAATACATGGTAGCGTGTATGTTTTTTTTATTGATTTAATATATTTAATGCATAATTAATAAAATATTTACATATCGCATTTACTTTTCTAAATAGACTACTATAAGTGTGCGAATTTTCATTCCTCCATCCCCGCAATTTTCGAGAAAAGGGGTACAAAGTTTTTGCTGCACCTAATAATATTTAGATTAAATAAAGATGTGGTGTCACGGGACACCAGGTAGGAACGAATTTCCTTCGGATATTATAATAGCATCACAATTTGCAAAAAAATATTGATTTATTTGACTATTTACAGTACGATCACCTGAAAACGAAGCTGGCAACACCGGTCACGGGCAGTTTTTACGCGTCACATCCATTATATGTTTTTCTTACGGTTTTAGTATCATTGTTTTCAGTTCGGTCGTGCAGCTAAATCCCTATCTCCAAGCCTCTAAGTAGGGAACTTCGTTAAAAAAAAGAACAGATCAGGCTTCACACGGCAACCTGTGTATCTGATACTGACCGAACACCCTGTACACTTAAAATTACAATTACACGTTTTTTTTTGGTATTTTTTCCAAATATTTTTGAAAAGTTTTTATTTTATTATCACTACCTACTTATTTATAATAGCTTATATATTTATTTTATTATTTTTTTACAATATTTACAAAACCTAATATTACGTAGATAAAAATGGCATCATCATTTAACAGCATATATGTGAAACAAAAACAATTTGCTAACAAAAGATTACATAAAAGTTGCTAATATTCGCAGTTTTCACTTCTATCGGCAGTCTTTATGATAGATATTTTTACTTGACGCACACTAAATTACGGCTGGTCTAGTCGGGAGAACGGCGACTGCCGATCCGGAGACCCCGGGTTCAAACCCCACACTCACCACTTTTCCTTCGTCTTTTCGAAGTCAATGTGCGTAATGCCGCTAACTTAAAACCGGCGAAGGAAAACATCGTGACGAAACCGACAAGTACCTAGAATCTTTCGAAGTCATGTGCCATCCACCAGCTCGCGCTGGGTCAGCGTGGTGGATTATGGCTTTGACTCTCTCCTTGCGAGAGAAGGCCCCGAGTCCCAGCAGTGGGAACATATTTATAGTGGACTGTTTATATTTATCTTATAATCTCAAAAACATATTATTAAATAATCCAACAGTCGCGCGCGGCGCTGCATAGCGAGTGCACGTATTCTTGTTTCTCTGTATTGTTTAAGTGACACATCTGTATATTGTGCTCGTTATATACGACATACACAATGGACGAGGTCCAGAAAGGACCTCGGACCAATTTAAGCGACATGAGTGAAGACGACAGTGTAGATACCAAACAAATTGTTGTGAATGGAACCGAACCGACCGGCGCCGGCGCGGGCAGCGCTAGCGCGGCAAGCCTTATCAGTCGCACGAAAACCTACAAGCGTCCACGAGTCGAAAAGAGGGTAGATGAAGAAGGTTTTACACAAGTCACGCGAAATGGAAAACCAATGATTGAAAAGTTCGAGGTCAGTCTATCTTCGTATAATTTATTGCCTAAGCAGATCGGATTAGCAAAATTACTCAAAGCTGAGAATATTAATGATGCTATACATATTAAATATAAGAGTCCCTATAGAGTGTCAATATTATTTGAGAAAAGAGAAGATGCGAATAAATTACTAGATAATGAGAACTTTATTAAACATGGATACCGTTGTCATCTTACCAGTGAAGTCGGAATATCATATGGAATAGTTAAATATATTGAACTTGAGCTTGTAGAAGAAGAAATGTTAAAAGAATTCCGATGTGATTATGAAATTGTTTCTATAAGACGACTTAAGCGTATGGATGGGTCAGGCGAGTGGGTTGACAGCGAAACAGTACGCTTTGGATTTAAGGGTGCCACACTTCCACAATACGTATACGGATATGATTGTAGATTTAAAGTCGATGCTTATACATTCCCAGTAACCCAGTGTGGATCATGCTGGAAATTTGGCCACTCAACTCGTACCTGTCCGTTCAGGAAGAAAATAGTATGCCCCAAGTGTACTGAAGGGCATGCCAACTGTGAAGCTGCAATATCCTCCTACAAGTGTGTTAATTGCAAGGGTGCGCACATGGCCATGGACAAGTCCTGTCCAATGTTTAAAAAAGAGAAAAAAATTCGATGGATAATGTCAAAACATAACTGCACCTATAAAGTTGCATTATCGAAATTTTATGAATCTAAACAACAACAATACGAAGAGGACATAATTCAACAGCAAGAAATAAATGAAAACTCAGCACATATGCCGTCGTTATATAGCCAAAGATTAGGAGCAAAAGTGATACGAACAGAAGAGCTTGTAGAAGAAAGCAGTGACACTTCTATTGAAAGTATTTTGACAATAGGACAAACAAAAAGGCGAAAAATTAAAAAGAAAAATAACAAGAAAAAAGTTGAAATTCAAGTTGATAGAAAAGAGGTGAAAAATGGAGCTCCGTTAAATAACGCTATTCATGAAGAAAATAGAAACAAAAGTATATTTACTAGATTTTTACGCAAGTCAAAAGAGATTATTTTTTCGGAGGCGGCTTTAGAAGTTAAGCTACAGCAAGTGTTAAAGTTGCTACTCGATGAAGTGTTATCTTTTGTTGTGAAAACTTTCAGTAATGGTGAAGCGTTAAGTAATTTTATAGGATTCTTTAACAATGGATAGCCACGCTCAAAATATTAACAATTGTGGGGCACAGAGCTCTGTAGGTTCGACTGAGCAATACATAAACATTGCTCAGTGGAACGCGCAGAGCCTGACGCAAAACAAAAGGCTGGACCTGGAACTGTTCTTGATACGAGAAAAAATAGGTATATATATAGTTAGTGAGACGTGGTTTGATAATCAAGATACACAGATTAAGATAAGCAATTACAGCATTTTACGGCACGATAGATTTGATGCTTATGGTGGTGTAGCCCTAATAATACACAAATCGATTAAAATACAGCCTTATTCCATAAATATTCAAAATTCAGGAATCGAGATGTTGTGTGTCAAGGTTCTAAATTGTAAGCAACTAGAATATATTGTATCACTATATTGTACTTCCTCTGTGCGAACGACGCAACGTGACTGGGAAAATGTATTTTCAAAATTTACTTCGAAATCCATTGTGGCCGGAGACTTTAATGCACACCATACCAACTGGTCATATAAAACTGATAGCCGAGGTCAAATGGTACTTGATGCCTCTTTGGAACATTGTCTTATTTCATTGAATACTGGCGAAGCTACCAGGGTTAAATTAGTAAATGGTATACTACAAGAGACTTCTCCAGACATTACGTTTGTGAGTTCCGATATTTCAGTATACTTTAAATGGCAAGTTACACATGAAAATTTTGGCAGTGACCACCTAATTGTAAAATTTTCTATGCAATATTCATGCGCCCGTAGTTATTCAAAATGGCGTAATTTTAAATTAGCTAATTGGGAAACATATGCAAATCTAATTAAAAACAAGTTTGACAGGATAGTAGTAGATGAAAATAACGTCCAGTCTAGCTATGATCTATTTATTAACAACCTAAATTATGCCGTTAATGAAAGTATACCTTTGGTGAAAATTTGTAAAGACCCAACTCAAAAATTTCGCCCTAAACCTTATTGGTCCCCAGCTTTATCTAAAGCTATTGCTGAACGGCGGTTAGCCTTAAAGAAATTTCGGCGTAACCCCACTCCAAATAATTTAGACATACTTAATATCAAAATCTCTGAAGCTCAAAAAATACAAGCACGTTCAAGTAGTTGGCAACAATTTTGCAGTAGCATTGACGAAACGGTTAATTCATCAGACATGTGGCGACGCATGCGTTGGATAAAAGGAGTACAAAGAGATCGTATTACTGTTTCTGTAGATAGTAAAGAAAAGCTATTATATAGCCTAGCTCCTGATTTTGTTCTACCACAAATGCCGTCTTTTCAATCTAAGAATAATAAGTTAGAAAGCGAATTCTCCATGCAAGAGCTACAGAACTGTTTAAAAAAAAAAGACACTGCTCCTGGAGAAGATCAAATCACGTATTCTATGATCTACTATTTACCACCTGAAGGGAAGTTATTTTTACTTCATATATTTAATGCTATTTTCAAATATTCAATACTGCCTCAGCAATGGCGCAATATAAAAGTAGTACCAATATCAAAACCTAATAATAACAGTAATGAGCCAATTAAATTCAGACCAATCTCGCTTATATCCTGCATCTGTAAAATTTTTCATATTATGTTACGTAAAAGACTTGAATGGTTTATTGAGTCAAACAAAATTTTACCTTCATTAACAAGTGGATTTAGGAAGCGCCAATCTTCAATGGACTGTGTTGTACGTTTGGTGTCTAACATTCAGGTAGGGTTTTCTAGTAAACTTACAACTCTCGCAGTTTTTCTAGATGTTCAAAATGCATATAATGAAGTTCTGATTGATAAATTGGTAGTAGTATTAGATAGTTTAAATATAGGCACTCAGATTTGCAATTATTTATGGTCCTTCCTGACTCAAAGATGTCTCAAAATACAAGACAGCCCAGATGAAGAAGTTTTAAGTAGATGGACAGGAAGAGGATTAGCGCAAGGGGATCCAATATCTCCCATATTATTTAACATTATCACCCACAGGATATGTGAAGGTCTAGAGAATGTATCTGCTTTACAATACGCAGATGATTTCGTATTCTTTAATCAAAATAAGAACATTGACCGCAGTGCTTTGTTTATTCAGAATACCTTAGATTCAGTTGTGCGTAGGTTAAATCTATTTGGACTGCCTGTTTCACACACAAAAACCAAGTGGTGCAGCTTTCAAAGAGGACATGGAGTACTCCCAGTTCGTTTGAACATTGATAACTGTCAAATCGAGTCTGTCCAAACTATCAAATATTTGGGCGTTTGGTTGGATATGCGTCTTACATGGAGCAAACATATCAATGAAACTCGAGCTAAAACGCTCAAGTTGTTGAATATTTTAAAAATATTAGCAGGTGCTTCATGGGGCTTACATCCCAAACATCTAAGGCGGCTTTATATTTCTTTGATACGAAGTAGAATCGATTACTGTAGCTTTATTTATGACTCATCAGCAAAATCACACTTGGCGAAATTAGATAAAGTTCAAAATGCTGCAATGCGAATTGTCGGAGGATTCATTCGAACCACGCCCATACACGTTATGGAATCTGATTTGTGTATCCCGCCGCTTGGTCTGAGACGTCTATACTTGGCCACAAAATACATTATTAAAGTACAATCCTTATCAGATACATTAACTATTTCGCCACTCACTAAGCTAATACTTCTCTGCGACAATAGATATTGGCAAAAGAAGAAAAAACCATTACTTATGTCTGTCTTTAACGAAACAAAATCAGAAAACATGAATTGTAATGAAGCATCAAATTTATTTAGTTTGGACACTTGGATGTCAAATCTTAATACAAGTTTTATTAAAACAAAAATAGAAGGGATTAATGGATCAAAACGACAATACGACAATGAACTATTGCGATCTACTTCATTACTTATGTTGAACACTATTTATGAAGACTTTCATAAAGTATATACTGACGGTTCAAAGACTAGTGTTGGATGTGGTGCTGCTTTTTACGTACCCAGCCGCAATGTTAAAGAGAAGTACAAAATTGTATCGGATTTTAATTGTATTATGAATGTGGAATTATTTGCAGTTTCAGAGGCACTGTCTTTTGTAACATCCAGGCCAGAAATAAAACAGGCTGTAATTTTAACCGATAGTATGAGCGCTTTACAACATATCGCTCGATGTGCTTCTGGTGCCAGAAGCGCTACCGTAGCATATGCTATTATAAAGAAAACTTTGCTTCTTTTAAATAAAGGCGTAAATCTGAAGCTGCAATGGATTCCTTCTCATTCGGGTATTAGAGGAAATGAAGAAGCTGATCAGCTTGCAAAGGCTGCAATATCAAATGGAATCGAAGTGTTTCTTAAGCCGGAGAGTACAGACATCTTAATTAAATATAAACAAAATATATATGAAAAATGGAAACTGAGTTTTAGCCACATAAGTTCAGAAAAAGGCATTTGGTATAGGACTTTGCAGACTGAACCTCTTCAAATACCTTGGTTTGTAAATAGCAATATTAAAAGAAACCACATTGTTATTGCTCATAGGCTTCGCTCCGGCCACATGCCACTTAATAATTTCGAGTACCTGATGGGTAGGGCTGAGTCCCCTGCCTGTTCACTCTGCGGAATCACAGAGGATGTATCCCATCTTCTGGTCGCTTGTGGACGAAGCGAGCAAATGAGAGAATACTTTTTTAGGGAATATGGTACCAACTCCCGAGACGTGGGCATGTTTCAGGCAATCCTGGCTGCACCCACTTGTGATGCAGCGAGGACTCTGTTTACTTTAGTTTCGGTTATACTTCAGAAACGTAGGGAGGAAGTATTATGTTAAACTTAAATAGATAGATAAAGATTTGTTTTATAAGAATTAAGAATATGTTTTTAAGACTGCTATTGTTAACAAACAAAATTATGTAAAACGGGACTGACATGATCGCACAGCGACCAAAGTTCCAAAAAAAAAAAACAGATTAAAAAAAAAAAAAAAAAAAAAATAACTTGTTTAACTGATTAATTTTTAACTTCAATTTTAAATGTAAATATTTTAAATACCTATAACAATTTTTGTGTGTAAAATAGTATTTTTTCATAGCTTATATGTAAAACTTACGCCCGAAATGGGTAAACTGTTGTTACTTTAATATGTTAAATACCATCTTACTCCTATGTACACAGTTAAGCAATAAAATGATTCTGATTCTGATTGGAATCGTGTCATAAATAAATGTATGCCATGAAGAGTCCAAATCATTACCTAGCACGGCACTGCGCTCATCACCCACAGATCTAAGTTGTTATATCTCTAAGCCCTGTAATTTCTCTGGAAACATTGCCCCTCAAAACGGAACACATGAATGTTTGCACATTACTGCTTGGCGGTAGAATAACTGGCAAAGGTGTGGTTTTTCCCCAGGCGGACTCTGCCAAGAGTCCTACCAGTACAGATTACAGTTATTGCAGATTTTATCCATTTATGCACCAAATTTCATCCAGATTCCTTCAGTAGCTTATGCCTCAAAGAGTAATAAACATATTATACATCCCACGTCACAATTTTTCTCATTTAGGGTTCCTACACAAAACTGCGATGCGATGCGATGCGACACCGCATCGGAGGAATGGCTCCCACACAAAACTGCGATGCGATGCGACACCGCATCGGAGCAATTTGCATCGAATTTCCGATTTTTCCGATTTTCCGAAGCCATTTTTCCGATGCGGCGTCGCATCACATCGCATCGCAGTTTTGTGTGGAAGCCGAAGCCCTTATTACAGTAGGATGTTCCCGCTCAAAGCGGCTTCTCTGAGGCTCACTTTATGTAAATATTCATTGATATAAACCATTGGATGTGCCCTGAAATTTGTCCCATCACCAATCTACTTGACCCCTAGAATCGCTAGCGGCGATGTATGCTGTGGTTCTACTTATTTTGGTTGTTGACAACGAATAGTGATTGGTAAAAACGTCCGGCGTTCACAGTTTCCTGCTAGAACGGAAAGAGTGAGCTCACTCTTCCCAACGATGACACAATTCCGTGCGCCTGAAGTTTAGGAGGGCACTTCAAATGGTTTCATCATCAACAGCCCACTAAACGTTCCCACTGCTGGGACTCGGGGCCTTCTCTCGCAAGGAGAGAGTTAAGGCCATAATCCACCACGCTGGCCCAGTGCGGGTTGGTGGATGACACATGACTTCGAAAGATTCTAGGTAGGTACATGTCGGTTTCCTCACGATGTTTTCCTTCACCGTTTTAAGTTAGTGGCATTACGCACATGACTTCGAAAAGACAGTGGTGCGTGTGGGGTTTGAACCCGGGGTCTCCGGATCGGCAGTCGCCGTTCTCCCGACTAGACCAGCCGTAACTATACAAATGGTTTATATCGATGTAAATATTGTATTGAGTAGTTTCTTAACATTTCATGGTAGCTATAAATATTTATTGAATACCAAACTGTGACCTATTACTGCATATTTATTAATACTGCTTTAGATTACAAGGATACAATTAAATCTTATGAGTGACCCTCGACAAGGAGCCAAATATTCTGAGATAGCGAGGAACAATCTCAATCACGTCTGCAGGCCTACTACGAAGTCCGATAAACGATATATCGGCCGAACTTATGGACGTTTCCTACCACGAAAGACAATCTGTCGGTTGATCGAATCGGCAGTTTCGTTAGATCCTACCTAAATCCGACATAAGCCTATAACTTCCGACCGAGATGTATCGATCCGATTGTTTTTCGTGGTAGGCTACAATCCGATTCCGCTGTCGGTCGGATCCGATTATTCGGAGTTTGTTTTCGTAGTAGACCTGCCGATTTCAAGCAAAAAAATAGCAGTCATAAGATAAGTATGCCAATAGAAGCGAAAACTTATAACTCGGAATTTGATAGCTCACTTCGGAAACTACGCGGATGAAACCGGAGAACGTGGCCATGAGCATGACTATCTAGAAATGCTCACGCATTTTTAGATGGCTAATTGAAAACGCTGACGCATTTCTAGATGACCAATGGCCATGGTCCCGAATTTATCCGAAGATTTCTTATCATTCCCGAGCGTGACGCTAGAATTCAATACACAGCCCAAGAAAAATTTGTCTGTACGCGTCGAAAGAAGTTTTCTCTTCAATAAAGTTGCCAAGTGCGAGTTAGACTCACCCATGAAGGGTTCCGTTGCAACAAGTAACATAATATTCATAGTACACATAGTTCTTGTAGTTCGTTGTAACTTTGATCGAAGTTTTAATAATAGTGTATTTATGACGTACTAAAAAAAACTACTCATCAGATCGAGTTCAATCCAATTTTCGTTGGTAGTTTTCATGGTAATGTACATTATATATTTTTTTTAGTTTTTTCATTCTCTTACTTTAGAAGTTAGGGGAGGGGGGATTTTACTACTTTGGAAGTGTCTCTCGCGCAAATTATTCAGTGTAGACAAAAACGATGTTAGAAACCTCAACATCATTTTTGAAGACCTATCGATAGACAACCCACACGTGTAGGTTTGATGAAAAAAAAAATTTTTGAGTGTCAGTTCTCAGTATAGGGGGCAACCCTAATTTTAATTTAGTTTTTATTGTTTTGTAAAATTGTTAATGCGGTTCACAGAATAAACCTACTTACCAAGTTTCAACAGTGTAGTTCTCAGTTTCGACAAAAAGTGGCTGTGACATACGGACGGACAGACAGACAGACAGACATGACGAATCTATAAGGGTTCCGTTTTTACGTTTTACGGAACCCTAAAAACTGCCGGGGTACGCCGCAGGACCGATACAATCTAGCTGCGCCCCTCGGTTTTGCCCATTCAGTTCCCGTTCCCGTTATTTGTCCGGGATAAAAGATAGCCTTTGTGTTATTCCAGACCATTATCTATCCATGTACCAAATTTCATCCTTAAGTAGATATTCTTACTAACTTTCGCGTTTATCATGTTACTGGGATCTACCATGATCCATGATTTCTTGTAATCCCTGATCCCAGATATTTTATTTTTCCTGTGCCATATTATGTAGATAGGACATCTCTGTATCCTCAGTGGGACGCAGGCGCGGTCCCAGCGTCGAATTTTGGAGGGGGTCACCAGTACAGAGCCGCAGATTTGGGGGGGTCACGAGTAGAAATACAATAAATCGAGTAAAGACTACTAGAAGCGCCCCATTTTGATGTAAAATATACGATTTGGGGGGGGGAGTCATGTCACAGAATAAATATTAGTACGCATGCCCCCTGTGACACCCCCCCCCCCTTCGGACCGCGCATGGTGGGACGTATGTCGTAACTCGTAAGAAAACGTGTTGCGTTAGAATCATACTAGCACTAATAACTTAACATGCGCATGTTATACGGGATATGTACGCCCATATGTTGTACTCGCAATGTTTACAAGTACTAAGGGCTCGCCTCTTTCTCTGGATTGAACAATGTACAATCCTACTATTTTTAACCGACTTCAGATTGGGAGGTTTCCAATTCGGTTGTAAGTTTTTGAAGTGAAAACTTATTTTTATATAGATTTTTCGTGGGCTGTGAATTGAATTCTCGCGTCACGCTCGGTAATGATAAGACATTTTCGGTTGAACTCGGGACCATGGCCATTGACCATCTAGAAATGCATCAGTATTTTAGTCAGTATTTCTAGATAGCCATGCTCATGGTTACGCCCTCCGGTTTCACCAGCGTAGCTTCCAAAGTGAGCTATTCACTAGTCACTTTCGTACCGTTTTCGTATCGTTTCGGGTAAACTCGGATGATCTGGATGGCCATGGTCATGGCCACGCCAATTTTTGAAGTGAAAACTTCTTTAGGCGCGCCTAGACAGATTTTACGTGGGCTGTGGATTGAATTCTAGCGTCACGCTCGGGTATGATAAGAAATCGTCGGGTAAACTCGGGACCATAGCCATTGGCTATCCAGAAATGCGTCAGCCAATAGGAAATGCTGAAACGGCGTGGCATGGGCATCTAGAAATGCGTAAGCCAATGGGAAATGCTGACACATTTCTAGATGGCCATGCCATGATGGCCCGGCCACGCCCTCCGGTTACACCCGCGTAGTTTCCAAAGTGAGCTATCAAATTCTGAGTTATAAGTTTTCACTTTTATCGGCAGTACCTATGACTGACATTTTATTTCATTCATGCTCCGCTCCTGTTGATAGTAGCGTAATGTTAAATAGCCCATAGCCTTTCTCGATAAATGGACTATCCAACAGAGAAAGAATCTTTTCAATTCGGACCAGTAGGTTCCAAAGATCCTAGCGTTTAAACGAACAAACAAACAAACTCTTCAGCTTTACAATATTAGTATAGATTTATAGCAGCACTATTGTAAATGATTCCTCTATAGAATTTATCAATACTAAGCACTATTCTTCAAAGTCAACAAAAATTTACATCAAATCCAATATGAAATCAACGAGGACTAATAATACGATACATTTGACATTAATTATGAATAAATTATCTTTTTATGGGACCGTAACATGTCGTAAGAAAAAAAATCTAAGTTTTTCATTTAAAATGGCGTAAGCGACACGCCTTTCTAAGGCGTTTACGACATTCTTAGTGTAATTATGGTATATATATTTTATGGAACACTAATTGGGTGTTAGAATTTGAACAAGAATGTTACGATTTGATTATCATCACCATTATCCAATTCAACAGTCGTCCAATTCCAGATATAGCCCTCTCTATAGTACCTAATAGGTAGTTAGTAGGGGAGAGGGGGGTAGCCCCGGCCATTTTTTTGTTTTCGTTATTATGACTATATTTATGAAGTAAACTATTAAAAAAGCTATAAAATATAATCAACGGTATATTTACCTAAGATAAATATCGAAAACTCAAACAAATACATAATCATTCTGTAATTAAAGTCACTTGAAATACTAATTAAGTTTTAGTATTTCTTAAATGTCGAGGGTAGCCCCGGCCACCCCCGTATTTAAAGATTAATGCGATTTTGTACATCACAGTAATAGTACAAAAGAGATGAATTTAAATCTACACATGCTTCGTGAGCTCAGTCCTCATATATTTTGCATTGGACCCAAATCCGATCGAATGTTTCCCCGCAAATAATGCATTTCGTCTCCTGATTTTCTGAATTTGGCTGAGATGCAACCTTATTAACTTTTACTCCCGTTTTCATGTTTATCTTGACTTTAACCGCTGCTTTGATGTCTTCGGTATATCCATTAGTTCCTTTTTATATAGCAAAGACGTCAAAATTACTTTTTTTCTGTTCTTCTCCTCTAAGCTGTCAGTTGTTTTTTTGAGAAGAGGTGACACACTCTTAAACACATCATTCATATTCCCAACATCAGCAGTTGCTTGTTACTGCTTCTTGTAAGGCTGCTAACGGCGCAGCAGAAACGCCAGCTGTTGGTTCGACATTAGTTGTTGGTATTGTTTGGTGAAGCTCGATGGTAGCTGACGATGCCGTTAAAGCGCTAGTTGACGGTCCTGGTTAATTTTCAAGTGCTGCAGAATTAGGCGATTTGTAGTTCTATTTTTAAATTTGAGCATTGTACCACTACAACAAATTAACGTTGAGTGTTAGATTTAAACATGAGAAATAATAGCGTCATCTGCTATGGCCGGGGATACCCCCAAATCCGATGGCCGGGGTTACCCGACACGACTTTCATCAAACAAAAAAATCTTATCAAAAAACATGTAATTACACATTCAGATAAACTTAAATATATGAAATATAAATGTATTTGAATATGAAAAAAATACAATATTAATAATGACCTAGATTTATCCAATAAGTATAGCCTCTGAAACAATTGGTATCCCGCGCAACCAGTCCGCCCAAAACAAAATACACTCAATTTGTGTTCGAACGCCGAGGTCTGGAAACTTCAACTGTCAGTATTTGTTGCATGGCTAGTAAACGCACACAGACATAACAAGGACTTATAGGTAATATTACGCAAGTCAGTAATAGTATTTGGGGTGGCCGAGGCTACCCACCGGCCGGGGCTACCCCCCGCTCCCCTACCTACATAGCCCGATCCTCGGCTTTTGGTAAATCGTCACTCAATAATTTATTGCTTCATTATACATTACTAGCAGCGCCCCGCGGTGTTACCCGCGAAGTTCCCGTTCCAGTTGTTCCTGTTGTTTTTCCGGGATAAAAATGTGTTCTTCTAGACTATAATCTATCTGTGTTCCAAATTTCAGCCCGATCCGTTCATACGTTAGGACGTAATTGAGCAACACACATCCAAATATCCATACATTGACATTTATAATATTAAATAGTAGGATTGAAGTGAAAACTTCTTTAGGCGCGCTATAGACATATTTTTCGTGGGCTGTGAAATGAATTCTATCGTCACGCTCGGATATGATAAGAAATCTTCGGGTGAACTCTGCACCATAGCCATTGGATATCTAGAAATGCGTCATCCAATGGGAAATGCTAAAAGAGCGTGGCCTGCCCAGCATGGCATGGCGATCTAGAAATGCGTCAGCCAATGGGAAATGCTAAAAGAGCGTGGCCTGCCCAGCATGGCATGGCGATCTAGAAATGCGTCAGCCAATGGGAAATGCTAAAAGAGCGTGGCCTGTCCAGCATGGCATGGCGATCTAGAAATGCGTCAGCCAATGGGAAATGCTAAAAGAGCGTGGCCTGCCCAGCATGGCATGGCGATCTAGAAATGCGTCAGCCAATGGGAAATGCTAAAAGAGCGTGGCCTGCCCAGCATGGCATGGCGATCTAGAAATGCGTCAGCCAATGGGAAATGCTAAAAGAGCGTGGCCTGCCCAGCATGGCATGGCGATCTAGAAATGCGTCAGCCAATGGGAAATGCTGGTGCATTTCTAGATGGTCATGCCATGATGACTAGGCCACACCCTCCGGCTACACCCGTGTAGTTTCCAAAGTAAGCTATCATCTGCCGAGTTATAAGTTTTCACTTCTATCGGCAGTTTCTATGACTGCCAATTTTTTTTTTATAGTATTTTGACGAGACGAGCAGGACATGTGCTTGGTGGTAAGCAACATGCTTGCCACATAACAGCACAGTGACACGCAGCTATTGAATCATGAAGAGTCCAAATCGTTACCTACTAGCACTGCACTGCGCTCGTCACCCAGAGATCTAAGATGTTAAATCTCTAAGCCCTGTAATTTCTCTGGAAACATTGCTTTTCAAATCGGAATGTTTGCACATTACTGCTTGGCGGTAGAATAACTGGCAAAAGTGTGATACTTCCCCAGGCGGACTCTGCTAAGAGTCCTATCACTGCTAAATATAACATTGATAGAAAAGGCTACAAGGATTGATATCAAATTAAGTCGTAACACAACGTACCTACTTAACTACCCCGATCGAGCATTACAAATTAAGTACAATGTACTATTTAGTACCTGGGTGACGAGCTTTTCTCGGTTTAAACACTGAGGAGTGAGGAATACTTATACTTAGATACAAATAAAAAAAATGTGTGCGCTTAAAACCGCACGGTAGAAGTGAAAACTAAAATAAGAAATACTTAACTATAAATATAATGACTACTAAATAATTTTAATTTAAAACTTTTACGGCTGAATGATTAGTATCCATGGCCAAGAATAAATTTAAAAAAAAAAAATACGCGGGTCGAAAATGCCGTTTAAAACTCGCAAGTTTTTAGTGTTTGCTATTTAGTTATGTCATATTTATGTATTTCGCTAAAAATGCATAAATATGTTATGAAAATGGGTATCATTTTGTGTGTTTAGGTAGTGTAAGTGCTGTGATAAAATATTACAACCATAACTTTTTTGCAATGGACGTGAAATGCAAATTTAACATTTCGTAACAGGTTCAATTGATGTGGTAAGTACCTAGAAGTTAATGTCGTGATAAAAAAGTTTAAAAATTCGCCAGTTTCAGCGAGAAAGTGTCAACTCTGGTAGTGAGCAGCGAGAGAGAGTAAGAGTATGTATTGTCCCATGTCCTCCTCTAACAGTTATCTTTCTCGGTCTGGCACGTTTGTGACCACATTATCTTTCTCGCTCTAGCATCCCGAGTTTACCCGAAATTTCTTATCATATCCGAGCGTGATGATCACGTGATCATGAGTCCATTTCACAGCCCACGAAAATTCTGTCTATAGCGCGCCTAAAGAAGTTTTCACTTCAAAAATTGGCAGTCATAGGAACTGCCGATAGAAGTGAAAACTTGTAACTTAGAATTTGATAGCTTACGTTGGAAACTGCACGGGTGTAACCGGAGGGCGTGGCCTAGCCATCATGGCATGGCCATCTAGAAATGCGTCAGCGTTTCCCATTGGCTGACGCATTTCTAGATGGCCATGCCATGATGCCAAGGCCACGCCCTTTCAGCATTTCACATTGGCTGACGCATTTCTAGATGGCGAATGGGCATGATCCCGAGTTTACCCGAAAATTTCTTATCATACCCGAGCGTGACGGTAGAATTCCATTCACAGCCCACAAAAATTTGTCTGGGCGCGCCTATAGAAGTTTTCACTTCAAAAGTATCGCAGTAATAGTTATTCTCGAAAAAGAAGTAACTTGAAAAACAAAAGGAGTTGTCTGGACACGAACCCGGATCTATTAGTTCGTGACTCGTGACCGCCCAACTTCCCGCTTGAGCTAATACCTAATACATAAATATCCTATCGCGCAACGTTTCGAAGTTTACCTTTGCATTTTAATGTTAACAGTTACCTAACAGTTTTTCATTGTCTAAAAACGCGCATAAAACGGCGTTTTCTACAAATGAAACCTAGCTAGATCGATGTCTCGCCCCCGAAACCAGTACATAGGTACTAAATTTCATGAAAATCGTTCGAGATTCTGTTTTCCTAACTCTATATACGTACCTAGGTATATATGTCTAAACAAGAATTGCTCGTTTGTAGGTATAAGATTTCATTTTATTAATCACTAGCGGCCCGTTCCGGCTTTGCTCGGAGCCTATGACACTCAGCAATAATGTGGCTTTCTATTGGTGAAAGAATTTTTAAAATCGGTTCAGTAGATCCCGGGATTACCCCTTACAATTTAACAAACACACAAACTTTACTTCTTTATAATATTATAAGTATAGATTTAGAGTCAATCGAGACAGCATTAATGTTATAAACGAGGATCGGGCTGAGTGGCGTATGATACAAAAATTTGAATCCTGAGCGTAGCAAGGGAATCAAAAGAGCACAAGGTGAAAAATATTTGCATATTTGCAACACGTAATTTTTCATCCCACCTAAGAGAGGAAATGACTAAATGCTTTGCGCATTATTATCAATTTCAGACAATTCTGTTGGCGTCATATAATAGTACATTATGATATAAGTGCGGTAAGTTGATAATTACAGCCGAGGCTTTATTGCTAGCTCGAGCCGAAGGCGAGAGCTATAATTAGCAGAGGCTGTAATTATCAAAGCGCACGTATGTCATACGACGTTTTATAACATATTTGCGAGGAAATAAACAAAACCCTGACGACATTTTCAAATAAAAACAATACAGCGAAAAAAAAACGCGCGGAATAATATTTACTTGATCACAGATCACAACACATGAGCACAGAGTAAGTAATCACTATGGATCACAGATTAGCAATGCGCGCGCATCGGCGCCTTTTTTTTTTAAGCAACGGCACAGAACCAGCCGGTATGCCATTAATAATAAAGTAAATTAATATTTTTGTGTTTTGTTACAGAAAAATTAAAGTAATTTATGGTCTAAATTAATTAAATTAACGAATTTAATAATTCTTTATTATATTTTACCTCTCAAAGTTAATTTTATTCATAAAATGTTGACCACACTTTTCTGACATAAAAACTCTTTACTAAGATTTAAAAAGGTACCGTTCGTTTTAGACGGAGCATATCTCTCTACCTAGTCTGTGGACGGAACATTTTGAAACCGTGCGTTTTACATTACACATTACAGCACTAGTGCGTAATAAGATACATTACGATACAGAAATTGGTCCAATAAGAGACCCTTTACGAGCAAATATGTTATAAATAAACTTCCTTGTCGTTAGAATCACTTATTTCGGTTTTTCACTTGTATTCAAATTTCCTGTCTTTAACTTTGCTAAGGTTTTAACTTTGAGTTTATTTAGCCATGGTTTTAACAATAATTGTAACAATTACTTAGCATCGGGATACATTTTAAAGGAAATTAATAAGGATACTGTTCAGAATTCATGAAAAAAAATCTAGCTAAGGACATGTTTTCTAAAAATAATAATTATTTGATGTTATATTTACTACCTACATTATTTTGTACTACGCAAGTAGTTGAAATTTTCTATTAGTAGGTAACTATTTAGTCGTCAATAATGTAAATTTATAACATATTTGCTCGTAAAGGGTCTCTTATTGGACCAATTTCTGTATCGTAATGTATCTTATTACGCACTAGTGCTGTAATGTGTAATGTAAAACGCACGGTTTCAAAATGCTCCGTCCACAGACTAGGTAGAGAGATATGCTCCGTCTAAAACGAACGGTACCTTTTTAAATCTCAGTAAAGAGTTTTTATGTCAGAAAAGTGTGATCAACATTTTATGAATAAAATTAACTTTGAGAGGTAAAATATAATAAAGAATTATTAAATTCGTTAATTTAATTAATTTAGACCATAAATTACTTTAATTTTTCTGTAACAAAACACAAAAATATTAATTTACTTTATTATTAATGGCATACCGGCTGGTTCTGTGCCGTTGCTTAAAAAAAAAAGGCGCCGATGCGCGCGCATTGCTAATCTGTGATCCATAGTAATTACTTACTCTGTGCTGTGATCTGTGATCAAGTAAATATTATTCCGCGCGTTTTTTTTCGCTGTATTGTTTTTATTTGAAAATGTCGTCATAGTTTTGTTTATTTCCTCGCAAATATGTTATAAAACGTCGTATGACATACGTGCGCTTTGATAACTACAGCCTCTGCTAATTATAGCTCTCGCCTTCGGCTCGAGCTAGCAATAAAGCCTCGGCTGTAATTATCAACTTACCGCACTTATATCATAATGTACTATTATTTAACTTGGCATACTTCAATTCGTTCACAATTGATTCATTCATTGTAGCATTTTTAAACGTTCTGTTTCTTTCCCAATTCCAAATTTCATCTGAAATATTTATTTCAGACTATTATACATTTTTGTAGATAATTTTATGAGAAACAATTTTATTACGATCTCTATTGACCTCATAGCAATAGGTTGGGAAATATTTGCAAAAAAATGATTTTCGAGACCTTTTGACCTTTGTAACTTTTTTAGCCGGCACGATATCGATGTCGATTTTTCACATCTTCATAATATCACCGTATAGTAAAGGTGTATACAAAAATTCAGCCCACTAGGAATTTTTCCCAGATTGGGGTTTAAAATGCCTAAAATGACTGGACTAAACCAGATTATCAGCGTTGAACTTAGAGCAGAATAATTTGTCTGAGGCGTTGAATCATGTACCTAAACAAGAACTTATAAAGTAAGTACTTACCGTGAATAATAATGTGGATTTCATTCTGCAAATTAGTTCAGAGCACGTTCCAATAACAATTATCCGGAGTTTAACCTTTAATAAATGTCTTCTTTAAGATTTTTCTAAAAGTTACACAGAATTTATTTCATTAACGAACTTTTTATTCACAAATGTTCAGATAGAAACTCTTTTCTCGTCTAACTTTTTTTGGTGCCGAATTCCCGCCAAATATCGAAAAAGGCGCGAAAGTACCAACGAGGTTTCACGACGGAGGTTGTATTACGACTGTACGTACTGGCATTAGGTGACATTCGACCTAAGTATTTTAACCTCTTCGGTACTGCGACCAAGGTATTTGTGAAATGTGTATATTTCTCTTTAGCTCTAGGTAGGTAATATGTCTGTAGCATTGCGATTTGTTACGGTCATAAGGAAAAAGATAAAAGGTAGGTACTATGTATTATGCAAAATATTTTCAACAGTTATTAGTGACGCATCCTTTTTTTCGTAATAAGGTAAAGGTAAAAGATAGTACCTAGTACTTTTATAATAGACTTCAAAAACGGAAAACCTTTTAAATTACATTGTATGTTTTTTTAATTTATGCGTTAGTAAGTAGTAAGTATTCTATGGGCGTAACATACTATAAAAATACAAATATTATCCCATAACTCTCCGTCTTTTGTCAATCGATTTTGACGATTCATTTTTGTTTGGTAGGTAGTAGGTAGAGTATCTTCATACTACAGAGGTGGCCCCACATTAGGTACATTTCATCGAAATCGGCGAGGGAGTTTTTGAAATAGGTAGGTATCAACAAAAAACTAAAATTTTCTTCCTTTACTTGGATGACGTATTCGTAGATGTCACAAAATGTTGTCCGAGTGTCTGAGTCTTATTTTAAGCTAGCTTTTCCCGTTTTAGGGTTTTATTTTTTATCTCGGAACTCCAATTATTTATTTTTCTCAAGTAAGAATAGCCTATGTCAATATAATAATTAATTAATTAAAATAACTTATTGTTTTCTCCCAGAAAATAAAAACAGACTTTAATCTTTACAAAGAAATAAAATTGGAGTAAAATTCTAATCATTTGATTGAAGTAATATCATATTACGTAACAGCTTTTTACTAAGTTCAAATGAAAGTAAATATACCTACCTGAAAGCTATTTTGAAATTTTTAGAGTGGAACACACAGACAGATTTTCGTGGGCTCTGAATTGAATTCTAGGGTCACGCTCAGGAATAATAAGAAATCTTCGGATACACTCAGGATCATGGCCATGCTCATGGCCACGTCCTCCCGTTTCACCCGCGTAGTTTCCAAAGTGAAACCTCTCAAATTCTGAATTATAAGTTTTTACTTCTGTCGGCAGTTCCTGAGACTGCCAATTATTTCTTTATTTATTTCAATTGGCATTGACTCCGTCTCAAAATTTCCCAACTATGATTCTGCTAATGGTCACCCTATCATTGCCACATTTGTCTAACAAGTGTATGAATGTTTAAAATATGCATTTATTTAATGCTAAAAATTGCGAATGTAAAACAAAGATAACATTTTTACGAAACATTATTTCTAATCGTGATTCGTGAATGCAATTAGTATTCTGCAATCGACTTTAAAATACTGCTAAAATGTATTTTTACCAAAAAACCAAGAAGGGTGTTTTTAGTTAGATCGAAGCTTTCTGTCTCTGCGTATGTCTGTCTATGGCTTCGTAGCTATCAAACGGGTAGACCGATTTCGATGCGATTTTTTCATTTGAAAGCCAGTTTCTTTGCGCTGGTTCTTAGTTTTTAGCTGTGTTTAGTTTATAACGATTCTGAAATATGTTCTCTCAATATAGGTGTCACAAAGGGCTTGAATAGTAATACCCTATTAGAAATTTCAAATTCACGATGGCCGCCACCACAAAATGTCGAATCACATTTTTTTTAATTCCCATTATGTCCCGAGATAGCGAGATACCCCCCGTATCAAATGAAAGAGCTTAACTAGCAGAATACTTTAAACATTTAAAATCCTTAGATTTTAAACTTGTGATTGTAGACAGAGGTAATTTAAAAAAATAATTAATTCTTATTTATACCGATAATAGGTATGCACTTGACCGCCATCTCGCCTGATGATGATGTCTACGGTAGAGCTTGCCTATGCGAAAAAACAAATTTATATTCTAAGCTTGAAGATACCCAGATAATATTCACCAGGGAAATATCCAATCAGAAAACACATTCCACAGTAATCTATATATATTATCTATATATATAAAAGCGAAAGGTCACTCATCAAGGAATCTCAGAAACTACAAATGCTAGGAATCTGAAATTTTGCATGGAATACCCTTTTATCACGTAGGCGCTCGCTAAGACGGGGTTTTGCGAAATTCAACCCCTAAGAGGGTGAAACAAGGGATGAACGGTTGTATGAAAATTCGTGATTTTCAAAGTTATCAAATTTTGTATCTAGACACTTGACACGAAGCAATTAAATGTTTGTTCTATCAATTTTGTAATTTCGAATAGTACGGGGGTGAAATTGGGGTTGAAATGAGGGATGAATGTCAATATGAAAGTACCCAACCGTTGAAGATAAAACCATGAAACTCAGTATATAGACACTTCACACGAAGCAAACGAATATTTGTTCTAGCAATTTCGTAATTTCGAACTGTACGGGGGTTAAATTGGGGTTGAAACGGGGGATGAATGTCAATATGGAAGTTCCTAACTGTTGATGATAAAACCATGAAATTCGCATAGCGAAATCAGCACTGATGCGTAGAAGTATATTTTGCATGGCTCCCATCATATTTAGCAAAATACCTAAAGAAGTCAGAGACTTAAATGTTAACCAGTTTAAATATAAACTTAAAAAGTGGTTAAAAAATAAAAATAAAAAATAAAATAAAAATAAAATAAATTTATTTCAATCAAATAGATCTTAACTATACAATATTTTCTTACTTCTATAAACAGGTAGATTATTTTGTTAGCCTGAACTAGGTAGAACCTGTGTTTCAGGCGAGAGAAATGCTTATTTACCTAAGAGTTACATTTAGGAAGAAAATAAAACTAAACAATTTATTAATAATTACGATATCGGTAAAAAGAAAAGGTATTTAAGAACTACTTTGCTTATCAAAATTATAGGTATGCAATTCCTTAATTATTTTGTAACTACTATCATATGTTCAGTTTCCTCATATGACAGAGTCAGCAAATACTCGGAGACAGTTTGTTTACAGTTATATAAATTTTGATTGTAGATGCATAACAATCTAATTACTCGATTGTAGAGTAATGGTCCTAGAAATATGAAAAATCTACTTGTGAAAGCGTGTTTTGTGTGTGCCAGCGAGATACATACAATATCCTTACGTCTCTTGTTAGTATTGTTAGTGGAGTATGATAGTATTTTGTGCTGTTTTATTGTCGTGTTCAATATAAATAGTTGTCTTACAGTTAGGATGTTACAGGATTTATAGAGCCGTTCCGTAGAGAAGAGAAATGGGCGAAATGTTGCGACTTTCAGTATGGCTCTTTGTGTAAAATGTAAATAAATGTTACTATGACATAGCTGACTTTCTTAGCGATAATATTCATAATTTTACAGAAAATCATAATGACAACATGCAGGTATCTCAAACAACAAGTATTTGACGTTTTTATGACTTATCAAATGACATTTGACAATTTTGATTGTCTTACAATCTCAAACTGAACGATACAAAAACTAAATAATGAAGCTGTGTGCAACGAATTTATATAAGTTTGTAAGTTTATAAACAAGTGCTTTAGTATGACTTTGTGTAAGAGATATGGCAGCAACGTTTCGGTAGGTACTTGAGGCAAGCTGAAAACTTGTCACATTTCTTACATTATACCCCAATTACATGCATACATAAACAGCCCACTAAATGTTCCTACAGCTGGGACTCGGAGCTAGTCAAGGCCATAATCCACCACGCTGGCTCAGTGCGGGTTGGTGGATGACACATGACTTCGAAAGATTCTAGGTACATGTGGGTTTCCTTACGATGTTTTTGACGTGATAACGTCTTATAATTCGATGAAGCCGGTTGCACGCCCACAAAACATGACGACATGTAACGTTACCGTCGGTCGTTATCGTCGGTCGTTACCTCGCTGCATGTTTGTTACATTTGTATTAATTATTTCGACCAGTAGTTCAAGCGGGGATGTAGTTCAGTGGTAGAGCGTTCGCTTTGCATGTGAAATGCCCCGGGTTCGATCCCCGGCATCTAAAAGCTTTTTTGCATTGTTTTGATTGAAAATGACTAAATTCTACTGATTACTTTTTATATACAAATCTATTAAACAAATGAAATTAAAATTTTCTTTTGAAAAATGCTACCATTCCATCAGCATTTACTTAAGATGTTGTCACGTTCTATCGTCAGTAAACCGACTTTACAGACAAACATTTTTTTCTTCCCCGTTTTAAGTTAGCGGCATTACGCACATCACTTCGAAAAGACAGTGGTGCGCGTGATTTGAACCTGGGGTCTCCGGATTGGCAGTGGCCGTTCTCTCGACTAGACCAGCTGTAAGTTAATACCCCAACACAGAGGGGTAAACATGGCTGGTGAGTAGCGGAATAAAATAAATCTAATGGCAAATACATATTGACGTGACAACGTCTTATAATTCGATGAAGCCGGCTGCACGCCCGCAAAACATGACGTCATGTGCCGTTAACGCCGTTACCTCGCCGCATGACGTCATGCGGCGTTACCTCGCTCTAAGGCGTAGTTGAAGTTGTCACGTTCAACTATCGTCAGTAAACCGACTTTACAGACAACCATTTTTTTTAGCTAAACATTTTGCGCGCGGCTGGCAATGTTAAAATTAAGCCGACTAAATCGTCTGGCTTATTATTTCGGTATTCTTTAAACATCAATTTACATGATATAAAACTTGCATATTGCCAAAAACGTATTAATTTAAGAGAAAAAAAATGTTTGTCTGTAAAGTCGGTTTACTGACGATAGAACGTGACAACGTCTTAAGAAAATACTGATGGAATGGTATCATTTTTCAAAAGAAAATTTTAATTTCATATGTTTAATAGATTTGTATGTAAAAAGTAATCAGTAGAATTTAGTCATTTTCAATCAAAACAGCTTTTAGATGCCGGGGATCGAACCCGGGGCATTTCACATGCAAAGCGAACGCTCTACCACTGAGCTACATCCCCGCTTGAACTACTGGTCGAAATAATTAATACAACTGTAACAACGGTAACGGTATAACGCTGTAACGGTACATGACGTCATGTTTTGTGGGCGTGCAGCCGGCTTCATCGAATTATAAGACGTAATCAAGGTAATCACGTCAAAAATACAAACAAAATTATAGCTTTCATTTAATTTCTCAGAAAAAACGAAACAGAAATACCGACTTCAAGTTAAAATTAAATTCAGGCAAACCACCAAATTCAATAGGAAGCAATCACTAAGTCATCGAAGTAACGAAAGTAAATTTTAGTTATTTTTAGGGTTCCGTAAAACGTAAAAACGGAACCCTTATAGATTCGTCATGTCTGTCTGTCTGTCTGTCTGTCTGTCTGTCTGTCCGTCCGTATGTCACAGCCACTTTTTGCCGAAACTATGAGAACTACACTGTTGAAACTTGGTAGGTATATGTATTCTGTGAACCGCATTAAGATTTGAACAAAAAAATTAAAAAAAAAGAAAAATTAGGGTTGCCCCCCATACTGAGAACTGAAACTCAAAAATTTTTTTTTCATCATACCTACACGTGTGGGGTGTCTATCGATAGGTTTTCAAAAATGATATTGAGGTTTCTAAAATCATTTTCGTCTACACTGAATAATTTGCGCAAGAGACACTTCCAAAGTGGTAAAATGTGTGTCCCCCCCCTCTAACTTCTAAAGTAAGAGAATGAAAAATCTAAAAAAAATATATGATGTACATTACCATGTAAACTACCAACGAAAATTAGTTTGAACTCGATCTGATGAGTAGTTTTTTTTTAGTACGTCATAAATACACTATTATTAAAACTTCGATTAAAGTTACATAGAACTACAAGAACTGTGTACTATGTATATTATGTTACTTGCTGCAACGGAACCCTTCATGGGCGAGTTCAACTCGCACTTGGCCACTTTATTTATTCATATTTACACAACCGCTACACCGATTTCTATAAACCTTTGAACCAGGGATGTTACGGAGCTCCGACTCCGAATCCGTTAAGTCGGAACTTTTTTTTTTTTTTAACTTTTATAGTTTCGCACTTGACCACCATCTCGCCTGATGTTAAGCGATGATGCGATCTACGATGAAGCGTGCTTACCTAGAAGAAACCGATTCACTCTCGATTTGAAGACACCAAGATTGTAACTATCAGGGAAAACCCACTCAGGCAACTCATTCCACAACCTAGATGTTCTTATCACAAACGTGGAGTCAAATCTCTTCGTTCGTGTTTTTGGAACATCAACCATGAAACGATGTCGCTTTTTTGAGATGCGAGAAGTCCGATAGAAGAAAGGGCTAGGTGGTATTAGATCATGCAGATCAGTTGCACACTCTCCGAAGTGTATCCGATAAAAAACCGATAAGCTGGCAATTTTGCGGCGATGTTCAAGACTTTGAAGTCTTTTACGCACAAGAGTGTCATTACCTATGAGCCTTTTGGCACGTCTCTCAATCGATTCCAGAGTCTCCAGCTGATACTTAGCCGATCCATCCCAAAGGTGCGAACAGTACTCCATACAGGAGCGAATCTGTGCTTCGTACAATGTGAACAACTGTTCAGAATTGAAGTATCTTCGCACCTTTGAGAGGACACCTAGTTTTTTGGCGGCTAACTTCCGATTATTATTACACCTTCCGTTCCGACGCCGGTTCCGAAACTTTTATATCGGAGGTTTTAATCGGAGGTAAGTTGTTTAAATATTTAAGATAATTGTGGCGGAAAGTAAATAGATAAACAAAATCCCAACAAATTTGCGCGGCAATGTTTGTCGTCTCCACGTGTTTGACAAAATAATGTTTTATTTGTCTCCAGTAAAAATATCTCTCTTGCAAAAATATAAATTTTGATCCGGCCTATGCCTCCGACTTCGGTTCCGACTCCGGTTCCGACTCCGATAAATCAATTTTAAAAACTCCGACTCCGACTTCGGTTCCGATAAGATGACCTCCGTTACATCCCTGCTTTGAACTATAATCTACCAAATCGACGAAATGTACTTTAGGGTGATAGTTGGTACGATTTTTTAACGACATTCTGATAATTTATTTAAATTTAATGTATGACTAAGAAAAGTTAACGCCGTACAAATCTGAAAGTTCATATTAAAGGCCAGTAAAAATATAATTTAACTTACAAATTTTCGTTCCCAATTTATTTATTATAAGGTGTATGATCACTTACTGAGCATAAAATAACAAAATGTTGACAGATTCAGGTGGATCTTTAAGCGTCATCTTGAAAAAAACGTTTTCTCGGGAACTATGTACTTTAGGGCAAATATTATTGGAGTCATTATTGTAGAAAGTATAATTTAACACCTTTTGTTGCCCAAAACTTTTTGTTAAACGTACCGTTTACGGCCCATTTAATGAACCGGGTTTTTTATCGCTGCTGATAGCTCTTGAGATATTTATATAAATAAGACGCATCAATCCATGTTTAAAGACCGGTTTATTCTCTACAACTTTTGCCAAAATAGTTTTTTTTTAAAGTCTGTAATATTTTGAGTTTGAAGAAGTTTAATGTTGGACGCATCACTATATTGCCATAGCTAACATACACCGCATGTGCGTGAAAAACCTGATCTATATTTATTTACTTATTTTTTATCAGAATTTTCATGGTCTAATAACCGACCACAAACAAAACTATTGTTTATTTTAATACAATTCATTGATTTATAATATTTTTGGCGGAATAAGAGATTTTAAACGTCTTATAAATCAAAAAGTATGGACATTACAAAAAAAAGCTTTTCACAAAAGTTGTAGAGAATAAACTGATCTTTAAGAATAGTTCAATTCGTTTTATTGATTAATCTAATATTTCAAGAGATATCGGCCGTGATAGAAAAACCGGTATTTAAATGGGCCATAAATCGCAAACGGTACGTTTCACAAAAAAGTTTTCTTGGAACAAAAAGTGTAAAATTTTATTTTCTACAGTAAAAATCTCAATAGTTTTTGCCCGTACATGCTTTCCGAGTTTCCGAGTTTCTAACTAAGTGGTACATATTTTGTTTGATTAAGGGTTAAAATGTACGGCATTATTTTTTTTCCAATTTATTTACTTGAATACTATTTAAAACAATGATAATATGTTGAAGATTCCTATAGTTAATTAATCTATGGTTATTCAAATAATTGAAAACTTGCATGTTTTGTATTCCTCTGTTACTTTTTTTAGAACACTTTCTTTTGTACGGCGTTATTATACAACAATAGTTTTTAGCAATGTCATGTAGAAAAATAAGACGCCGTACAGGATCAAATGACCTACCACCTTTATAAATGAAGTATACGATGAAATTAATGTAATTATCGGTGAACATTCAAATGAACAGTATTTTTAGACGGCATTATTTTTAATTGTCCGTTTGAGTGCTAGATAATCATTTGGAACCGATGCCGTACTTTTTCAAATCACCTCTCCGGATCACTGAAAAGAGGAAGTTGAACCCCCGATCATTTCCACTTGGACCATTATTTTTATACGGCGTTTCGGAATAATGGGTTAGAAGAGGTATAGCAACTGTATGGAACCGATGCCGTACAGTATCAAATGACAAAATTTTCCCTCAAAATTTCCGGATTATCAATAATGTTTCCGACTTCGTGGATCGTGGATCACTATTTTTGTACGGCACTACGCGATTTCTCATTATTTTTCATGGATCTATTGGATGGTAAGAATGCCGTACAGAAACAAATGACCAAAATGTACCCACTCTACTTGCACTTTTGAATTCTCACCTGCACTCAACTGAGTGCAGGTGCCGTCACTTGTAAGCTGTCCAACTGGACAGCTTACAAGTGACGGCATTGTGCTGAATCTTATTATTTTGTACCCGTCTATCATCCTACATAGGTCTCCTGCTGGTTCATTTGACCCGTAAATTTTGTTCACGGGCCTGTAGTCTAAAATCTTGGAGTGATGATAAGAAAAAAGGAGTAAAAAAGCCAATTTCAAAAGGGCAACGTTTGATAATAGTTCATGCGGGAAATGAAAAATGCTTTGTACCCGGTCCCTTTTTAACGTATAAATCCACGGATACTACAGGTGACTATCACAATGAAATGAATAACGATAACTACGAGAAATGGCTGGTTAATCAATTATTCCCAAATATACCCAGTGATTCCGTTCTAGTTATTGACAACGCACCCTATCACAACAATAAATATGTTGAAAGACCCCCCAACTGAAACATCATTAAACAGGAAATGATCAACTGGTTAAACAGACATGAAATTCCAGTTGATCCAAAATTAACAAATACCCAGATTTATGCTATTATAATTATGTCAGCACAAGGAGAGGTATATAGAGTTTTCCGTGGACAAAGTACTTGCCAAACATGGGCACACTGTGTTGCGATTGCCACCGTATCATCCGGATTTTAATCCAATTGAAAATATAAATATGGTCTCAACTAAAAGGCTGTGTAGCCTCTAGAAATGTGGGTATCAATTTAACTAAAGTAAAAACGTTATTGACTGAAAAAGTAAACATGATCGGGACTGAAGAGTGGAAAAAAGTTTGCGATCACACAATCAAATGTGAGAATTAATATAGAAGCATTAAACACGGTTTAGTCTTTTACACTGATAGACTAGTGATAAATACGTCTATGACATGATTATATGTCCGTATGTCATTATCATTAAACAGGAAATGATCAACTGGTTAAACAGACACGAAATTCCAGTTGATCCAAAATTAACAAAAACCCAGATTTATGCCATTAATTATGTCAGCACAAGGACAGGTATACAGAGTTTTCCGTGGACAAAGTACTTCCCGGACATGGGCACACTGTGTTGCGATTGCTACCGTATCATCCGGATTTTAGTCCAATTGAAAATATATGGTCTCAACTAAAAGGCTATGTAGCCTGTAGAAATGTGGGTATGAATTTAACTAAAGTAAAAACGTTATTGACTGAAAAAGTAAACATGATCGGGACTGAAGAGTGGAAAAAGGTTTGCGATCACACAATCAAATGTGATAATGAATATAAAAGCATTAAACACGGTTTAGACAATTACACTGATAGACTAGTGATAAATACGGCTGATAGTGACAGTGATGTTGACCTCTTTGAGAGCACAGATAGTGAAATGGAAGTAATTGAGAATAAGAATTATTATTATTTTTATTACAATGTCTCACTTTAACAATAGGTACAATGGTGTTTATTATGTACACTACAGCTGTAATTTTCCAAAATAATTAAATACGTAAACATAATGTGAACATATTTTTAGGGTTCCGTAAAACGTAAAAACGGAACCCTTATAGATTCGTCGTGTCTGTCTGTCTGTCTGTCTGTCCGTATGTCACAGCCACTTTTTGCCGAAACTATGAGAACTACACTGGATTCTGCTTTCGCTAGTGAGAGTGAGTAGATTGGCGGCAGAATTATTTTGTTAATTATACGAAGTTCTGTGGATTTGATTATCGTAAATCAAGTGTGGTGTCTTTAGTGTGCAGGTGGTGGTAAGCTACGCTTTTGTTTGTGTCGTTTTCGTCATAAATACCCATTAAAATCCCCAAAAATGGACAACAAACGTCCACCCGACCCTGACCCGCCCCCGGAACCAGATTCAGCTCCAGCAGGTAGTACAACAACACATAAGAGACGCATAGAAGACGATACTAGTGTCCCCAGAAAAAGCAAAACGATAACTCCTCCAAGTACATCAATAGAGTCGATTTATGTTGACCCATCGCTTGCCATCGGTGTCCTGTGCTACTCAGGAACTGATAAAGGGCCTTTTATCATCCACGTTTCCCGCTCTGATCCAGAACCAGCTCTAGGAACGACATTAAAACCGATTAAATTTGGACAATTCTTAACTAAACACCAGGTGAAGCATATATGTACAGATGGTATTAAGCGTGTAGGACGTAATAAGGTGTTGGTCGAATTCACCACCCCTGAAGATGCTAACTCCTTCCTTGTACTTCCAATCCTGACCTCTAACAACTACATTGCTACAATCCCAACCTACAATATCACCAGGATGGGTATAATCAGAAGAGTACCTACTGATCTATCAATGACGGAATTTGTTGAGTCTCTCAGTCTGCCTCAACCTTGTGGAAGAGTTTTAAAAGCCCGCCGGTTTAATAGAAAAAATATAGTGGATGGCAACATAACTTGGATTCCAACACAAACTATAGTCGTTACTTTCCAGGGTCAATTACTTCCATCAAAGGTTTACTCATTCTATACATCTCTACCTGTGGAGCTCTATGAGTACCCCACAATACAGTGTCTTGCATGCTGCAGATTTGGTCACACAAAGGCTCAGTGTCGTTCGAAACCGAGATGTTACCGCTGTGCTAATGAACATGTTGGTGATAGCTGTATTACCTCAGAACAGAATGCAAATTGCCTACACTGCTCGGGCAACCATTTTGCTAATAGCAAAATCTGTCCAGAGCTAAATAGACAGAAATCAATTAAAAAGGTAATGGCCCAAGAGAGCGTTTCCTATGAGCAGGCTGCGGGTAGATTCCCAAGGGTGACAAGATCATACGCAGAGGTAACTCAATCCCTTCCACTCACTACACACTCACAGACAGACAGAGGAATTCCATCTTCCTCTACACACCAACTTCGTCACACCTCAGTAAAATCCACAACTTCTCGTACAAACCCTCGTTCAAATGCCCCACTAGGGAAGTCATATGATAAGACTGCCCACCAAAATATAATCTCACATCCACCATCTATGATGTCTAATGGTAGTGCACTAAATCCATCCCAGCAATATTCTCTACAAAAAGAGGATATGCTTGAAACCCTCATCTCCCTATTAGTAAATTTCATCTCCATAAACCCATTTCCTTTACCGTCCCACGTTGCCTCTAAACTTACCCACTTAATCTCCAACTCCAACCAACATGGACAGGAACCTTGTAGTAGTCCAATGGAACTGCCAGAGCATGCGTCGCAAGAAGCATGAACTGGTCAGTTTAATCACTAAATCCAAACCATCTGTTGTTGCTATCTCGGAAACATGGTGGGGCCCGGGCAGCTGTTTTCAGTTGCCTGGTTTCTTCTGTTTGCGGGATGACAGAGCAGATGGGTATGCAGGGACTGCCTTACTAGTAAGACGCTCCCTTACCTACTCCCTCATACCCCTCCCTCCCCACTCCCCTGATATCAATATTGTTGGTATCAGATCCCTAAACACCTCTTTTATTTCTATTTATATCCCTCATCCTTCGCCCTCAGTAATTTCAGACCTGCGACACCTACTCCTATCCATTTCCCCTCCTATGGTAGTCATGGGAGACTTCAATTCCCACCATGTCATGTGGGGCTCAAGCCACTCAGATAGCTCTGGTCGATCACTTTTGGACATTTTCAATGAACTTGATTTGTGTGTGATCAATGACGGCTCCCCTACCCGTAGGGTGCAGCCCTCACAAAACTCTAAAAGTGTCCTAGACCTCACCCTAGCATCTCCTTCTGTAGCCTACTCCATGTCATGGAAAGTCCTCCCCAACTCATTTGGTAGTGACCACTTTCCAATTACTATCACATTTTCCAATAAATCCATCCCATTCTGTAACTCATCCCCATCCCTTAAGTATAGAACATCCTCGGCAGACTGGGCTGCCTACTCTTCCTATTTAGACAGTAAATTAGACTCGTCCCAAATTTACCCCATCGATCCTGATCCCTTAACCTCATACAGTGCCTTCATAGAATCTATCATTACGGCGGCAGATAAACATATTCCCATTAAAAAACCCACTAAAGGGTTCAAAATTTCCACTCCCTGGTGGGACTCTGATTGTACAGAAGTAGCTAAAAAACGTAAGGAGGCAGAGAAGGAGTACAACCGAAACATGTCCATGGAAAACTTTGTTAAATATAAAAGAGCAGCAGCTCAATTTCGGAAAATAACCAAAAAAAAGAAAAAGCTTGGCTGGTTTAATTACTGTGAAGGACTCTCTCCTAAAACCCCTGCATCCATGGTTTGGAAACAAATAAAAAGATTTAGATGATCACTAAAGACCGATGGTAGCAACATAACTTGTAATGACCCCTCATCATGGATAGATTCTTTTGCTAGTAATATTTCCCCCCCTTTTGTGCCACATTTAGATTCATTCCCCTCTAGTCCCATATTGCTTCAATCCCAAAATGCCCTGGACAGCCCTTTTACCTTTAATGAACTGACCCTAGTACTTGACGGACTGACAGACTCTTCACCAGGAATAGATGGAATTCCATACTCTTTCATAGTTAAAGCCTCAGATAAATGTAAAGAAATTTTTGTTAATTTAATTAATCATTTTTTTGAAACTGGTTTTGTTCCAAGTCAGTGGAAAACTCAGATAATTATTCCAATTTTGAAACCAGGTAAAGAAGCTTCAGATCCTCGCAGCTACAGACCTATTGCTTTATCATCTGTTTTAGCCAAAGTCACAGAACACCTTATCAAGAATAGACTTGAATGGTATGCAGAGAGTAATAACATAATAGCGAAGTCTCAATTTGGTTTTAGAAAAGAGATGAGTACTCTAGACAACCTTAGCATTCTCACAACGGACATACAAACTGCATTTAAAAAAAAACAATATCTAGTATCAGTCTTCCTAGATATAGCCTCTGCTTATGATCACGTCCTTCTTCCGGTACTCAGGAATAAACTTATTCAGCTGAATATCCCTGTGAAGCTGGTTCGGTTCATCTGCAACATGCTTATGGAACGTTCTGTGGTGATTAAAACTGGTGGACAACTCTATACACCAACAACTGTATGGACAGGTTTACCACAAGGAGCAGTTTGGAGCCCTATTCTGTATAGCCTATACACTTACGACCTTGAATGCTGTGTGAGACCATTTTGCAGTGTGCTGCAATATGCAGATGATCTTGCTCTATACCAACGTGGAGTATCTTTGGAAGAAGTAACTGCTAAATTGGAAACTGCTTTAGATTACCTGGACAACTATTTGTTTGATCAGGGTATGTCGGTGTCTGCCCCTAAAAGCTCAGCTATAGTATTTACTAAAAAAAGAGTAATCCCTACTGTCAGTCTACATATAGGTTTGGAAGAAATTCCACAAACTAACTCTACAAAATTTTTGGGTTTATATTTTGATTCTAGGTTATCTGGAAACCAACATTTTGATCATGTGTCACAAAAATGTGAAAAAAACATTAATATATTAAGATCTCTTTCTGGAGCTTGGTGGGGTTCACACCCTTACTGCCAAAAGTTACTCTATAATGCCATAGTTCGGAGCCACATGGATTATGGGTCTTTTCTACTCAATGTCAATAACAAATCAGGTCAAAACAAAATTTCTAAAATTCAATCTAAGTGTATGCGCATTATACTGGGAGTAATGAAATCTTCCCCTATTAATGCCATGCAAGTAGAATGTGGTGAAGCTCCTCTAATTTTTCGTAATCAATACCTTTCGGATAGATTCCTTTTCAAACTATTTCAAAATTCTTCCCATCCTCTCCTTCCGAAGTTAATCCGTCTTTCTCGCCTATATGGATCACAGACCTCAGATGATATCCCATGCCTGGTATACAGCTACATAAAACTCTCAAGGTTCCCTGATCCTATTACCAGATTTCCTTCCAATCCCTTGTACTTAGCACCTTATGAAGCCCTGATTCTCAAACCCAACGTCCTGCTCCACCCTGGAATTAATAAAAATGACAACAATGCCAGCAAACTATTTAGTGAATGCATCAACACTGAATATCACGGTTGGTACCCTATTTATACAGACGCCTCCAAGTTGTCTCAGGATAGCATTGGGGGTGCAGCGGTTTGGATCCCAGCTACCAAAATTTGTCTAAGCTTTAAAATACCCTCCCTTTCTTCTATTTTCACAGGGGAAGCCCTAGCCATCCTGGAAGCCATCCGCTTTGTTAAATCTCATAATTTAGATAAATCCATTATTTTCTCAGATTCAAAAAGCTGTCTTCAAGCCATTATATCTAGCCCTTTCCGTTCTTCTTCCCGTTTTCCTCTGATCCTTGAAATACGAAAGGAGCTATATGAATGCCACTGTGCAGGACTTCGAATTCTCCTTGCCTGGATTCCGGGTCACTCCGGTATACCGGGGAATGAGAGTGCGGATTCTTGTGCTAAGGCTGCGGCCCAAATTGGATCACTTGATAATTACACCGTCTTTGCCCATGACCTCATCCTCCTGCCCAAAATGCATCTGGAGACAACTTGGACTAGATATTGGAAAAAAACCCAAAAAGCAAAAGGCAAGTACTATGCTTAAGTAGTAAGACTGGCCTTGTGGCTAAGTGGTTAGTAGCTCTGCCTGCGAAGCCGAGGGTCGTGGGTTCGATCCCCACCCAGTGCAAATATTTGTGTGATGAATTCAAATGTTTGCACTGTGTCTGGGTGTTTCTATGTATAATAAGTATGTATTTAAAATTATATAAGTATTATATCAGCTATCTGGCCGCCATCATACAAGCTTCGCTTAGTTTGGGGTCAGATGGTGTTGTGTGTGAATTGTCCACCACCAATATTTATGCTGAAATCCAACCTGATATTCCCAAAACACCATGGTTCTACAAATTTCGCAAAGCCAATAAAGTCACAACATCTACCATTTGTCGGCTACGCCTTGGACATGCTTGTACCCCTGTACATTTAGCTAAATTAAGGATTAGAGATCACTCAATTTGTGAGTGTGGTTTGGAAGAAGGAAACGTGGACCACATCTTTTTCAACTGCCCTAATTTATTAAGTCCTTCGCTCTACCATTTCCTCCCTCCTAGTATCCCTCGTCCTTCATCCATGAAATGCCTCTTGTCCCTTTCCTCAACCCCATTAGTAAATAGGATATTATGTAAATTTATAAATAAAAATAATATTAGATTATAATGTGTATATAATGTAAATATTTATTGTAATATAATATAATATGCATGCTGACTGTATTAACCAAATATCCCATTTATTACTAACAAAATGTTTGTGTATGTCTAAGCTTTGTGTTGTCTACTTGTTTTAGGGTAATCATTCAAAAAAAATGGTACTGATGTAATACCGATCAAATTATTTTATTTTGTTGGCCGTTGCCGTCTACGAAGCTGCCACGAAACGGACATTGGCAGAAATGTGACAGCTAAAAGTCACAACACGCGCCATTCATCAAGAAGTTGAAGTTGAAGTTGAACTACACTGTTGAAACTTTGTAAGTAGATGTATTATGTGAACCGCATTACGATTTAAAAAAAAAAAAGAAAAAAAAGTAAAATTACGGTTGCCCCTCATACTGAGAACTGAAACTCAATTTTTTTTTCCATAAAACCTACACGTGTGGGTGTCTATCGATAGGTCTTCAAAAATGATGTTGAGGTTTCTAATATATTTTTTGTCTACACTGAATAATTTGCGCGAGAGACACTTCCAAAGTGGTAAATTGTGTCCCCCCCCCCCCTTCTAACTTCTAAAGTAAGAGAATGAAAAAACTAAAAAAAAAATGTAATGTACATTACCATGCAAACTACCAACGAAAATTGGTTTGAACTCGATCTGATGAGTAGTTTTTTTTTAGTACGTCATAAATACCTACACTATTATTAAAACTTCAATCAAAGTTACAACGAACTACAAGAACTATGTGTACTATGTATATTATGTTACTTGCTGCAACGGAACCCTTCATGGGCGAGTCCAACTCGCACTTGGCTACTTTTTTATTTTACTCGAACCTAAAGCCATCACTTATAGAACACTTATTGGTGTATTTTATACAAAGAATAAAAATAATTATTAAAAGAAGCAAATTAAAATTGTTTTAACAGCTCCTAGTAGATACCGCACTGTTTGTATTTCGTGCTACAGAGATGACGCTCTACGAAGCCGAAGTTGGCCGATTGTCTCTTTCCAAGTGTCGATGTGCAATATTTATCGCCGGGTACTGTATATAGATTGACTAGCTGAACGCGCGCGCGTTGCTACGCCATCTATCGAAAATTGGTCGTACCAATTCAAATTTTGAACAAATTCGGTTACTTTAGGTTCTAATGACGCAACCTTTAAAATATGACATATTATGCTGTCACGCAACGAAAGCTCTCAAAAAGCAATATTTTTTCCCGTTTTTGTTACATTTTTCATTCATGCTTGGCTCCTGTTAATAGTAGCGTAATGTTAAATAGCCTATAGCCTTCCTCGATAAATGGACTATCCAACAGAGAAAGAGCCTTTCAATTCGGACCAGTAGTTCCCGAGATCCTTGCGTTCAAACAAACAAACAAACTCTTCAGCTTTATAATTAACTAGCTGAACGCGCGCGCGTTGCTACGCCATCTATCGAAAATTGGGCATACCAATTTAAATTTTGAACAAATTCGGTTAGTTTAGGTTCTAATGACGCAACCTTTAAAATATGACATTATGCTGTCACGCAACGAAAGCTCTCAAAAACCAATATTTTTTCCCGTTTTTGTTACATTTTTCATTCGTGCTCGGCTCCTGTTGATAGTAGCGTAATGTTAAATAGCCTATAGCCTTCCTCGATAAATGGACTATCCTACAAAGAAATAATCTTTCAATTCGAACCAGTAGTTCCAGAGATCATTGCGTTCAAACAAACAAACAAACATACAAACAAACAAACAAACAAACTCTTCAGCTTTATAATATTAGTATAGATATTATAGTATAGATTCTTTTCATGTCAAAGAAAGCTTCCAGTCCAAGTTGTGGGAAAAAAAAGTACCTACTTAATAGTTAAAGTGTTGACTTACCTAATTACTCATTCTACATTCCTTCTAGTAATCTTCAAACAATTTTTTTCTCCAATAATTAGCCTTTAACATAGTTAAGTAAACATTTACTATCAGCTTCCTAAGTTCTCGAGGCCAAAGGTATTTGCTTAAATATCAGATTAGTAGTTCGTACACTCTGCGAGGTTATTCATAACTGAATCTTGGTGTCTTTATGTTATACGAGGGTCAAACTGAAAGTTCTTAGAAAATCAAAAACTGATTACATTAGCCAGTTATTAGTTTTATTATATCTTTTCAAAATATTGTCCATTCACGTCAATACACCGCTGCATGCGATGGAACCACTGGGAAAAGCACTTTGCCCACTCGTCCTTAGGGGTCTCTTCAATGGCATCGCGATACGCAGCCACCGCTTCTTCAGCATTCATAAACCGCTTTCCTTTAAGTTTTTCTTTAATTTTTGAAAATAAATAAAAATCACAAGGCGCGAGGTCGGGGCTATACGGCGGGTGACCCAGTAATTCAACGTTTGATGTCGCCAAATAGTCGATCGTTCGCTTGGCGGTGTGCGATGAGGCGTTGTCGTGGTGAAGGAGGATCCTACTGCGAGGTCGTTTCTCTCGAACTTTTTCCAAGACAAGTGGCAAACAATTGGTAGTGTACCATTCTGCAGAAACTGTTTTTTGATCCTCTAACACAATTGTTGCGAAATGACCTATCCTTCCAAAGAACGAGGCCACCATTTTTTTCCCCGCACTTCGATCTCTCTTCACTTTAGTTGGCAACTCCTCGAAAGGAAACACCCACTGAGCAGATTGTCTTTTGGTTTCAGGATCATAACAGTAAATCCAGCTTTCGTCACCTGTTAGTATGTCGAACACAGCATTTGAGTCACCTCCGTTAAATCTTTCAATCATTTTACAGCACCAATGTAGATGGCTCAAAAACTCCATCGTGTAGACGATGGAGTTTTTGAGCCTCAGTCAAATTATGAGGTATCCACCGGGCGCAAAGCTTCCTGACCGCTAAATGTTCGTGTAGGATTTTGTGCACTTGACTCATACCGATGCCTAAGCTTGTCCGAATCTGCTGATAGGTCACTCTTTTGTCAGTCTCTATCATACGCCGCACAACACAGATGTTATCTTCAGTCGTCGCCGTAGAAGGCCGTCCCTCACGTAAATCATCAGTGAGATTAGTGCGACCACGTTTAAACTCATTAAACCAGTTGTAAACAGTCGCACGAGATGGGGCTTCATCGTGAAAGGCCAATCGTAGTCTATCATAACTTTCTTGTTGACTTAAGTGACATCGAAAGTCATAAAAAATCATTGCACGAAAATTTTCTCGTGTTAAATTCATGTTGACGTGACACAGACAATTTTCAATTTGCCGCCAAATCGTAAAACAAATGACAAATGAATGAAGTATATACTCAGTAATATTGGCAAAGAGTTCTATTTTCAAATTATAGATTTTTTTTTTATTATATTGTTTATAAGTGGCCAGTTCTAAGAACTTTCAGGTTGACCCTCGTACGTAGTGTGCATCGATTTCTTCTAGCTAAGCATGTTCCATCATAGATACCATTGCTGCTTAACATCTGGCAAACGTAGTGGTAGTGTAAACCTGTAACAGTAAAAAAAATGGCACTAGCTGTGGCGAAATTGATAACGATCCTTAAGAGCCGGTTCACACGGCGCGGCAACCGCGCCCGCGCGCGGGCGCGGCGCCGCGCCGCGCGACGGTTTTGTTTCAATACTCACGAGACCGCAGGTTTTTGCGGTTTCTGGTCCGGAAAGCTACTGCGCAAGAATCGCGCGCAGCCACGCGGGCGCCGCGCGGCTGCCGCAGTCGCCGCGGCCGTAAACCGCGTCGTGTGTTTTGAATTCAATTTTGTATGGAAATCTGCCGCGCCCGCGCGCGGTCGCGGTTGGCAGCTGCGCCGTGTGAACTCTCTCTAACAGGTAGGTCATGGACGTGTAAAAAAAAATGTTTGCCTGTAAAGTCGGTTTACTGACGATAGAACGTGACAACGTCTTAAGAAAATACTGATGGAATGGTAGCATTTTTCAAAAGAAAATTTTAATTTCATTTGTTTAATAGATTTGTATGTAAAAAGTAATCAGTAGAATTTAGTCATTTTCAATCAAAACAATGCAAAAAAGCTTTTAGATGCCGGGGATCGAACCCGGGGCATTTCACATGCAAAGCGAACGCTCTACCACTGAGCTACATCCCCACTTAAAATATCGTCCGATACAACCCTTCGTTGAGTTCTTCTTGCGTACTTGAGGGGGAGGAAGCTTGAAATTGGCGGGGGGTGGGGAGTGTCCGTTCTATCTATATTATCTATTATATTCTATGCCGGAGTTCATCAAATTGGACGCTTTATGGATTATTAATAATCTACTTCCGGAAATATCTAATGATAAATACTTAAAAGCTTATGACGATTTTGATCAATAGAAAACAACAAGAAAAGTGAATTGTCTCGCACACGATATGAAAAGTAGAGTATTCACCTCAGGCATTACCAGGCCCATTACACAAGGCAGTGCTTTACTCCCTTGGTGAATAATCTACTATTAAATCATAGTTACGCTCGATAATTATTTCGATTGAATAGTAAAGCCATCGATTTTTTACTCATCGTGAAATAGTTCTGTTAACTTATTGTTTTAATTTTGTCAATTATAGCATAACCTACAATCGCTGCACTAGCGGACCGATGCTATTCATTTTAATGATGAAAGCACGAATATTCGACAATATATCACTGAATATATAATTAATATCGACAGAATCATTACCTTTATCGCTGTAATTGTCTTTGCTTCACTTTTCACTTTTCACTGCACTTGATTTCATATTCAGTGAAATCATAATGTTTATGTTTTATTATTTTCATGATCTATCATCTATCATTTCAACCGAATAAAAAAAATCTGGTAATACAATTCATAATCTGCATCTGCCATCTATCGCATTAGAACAACGGAAGTAAGCTCCGCGCCATCACTGAAGTCCTATGGCGAAATTATTGAACTAAGCCATTATAATATCATAGGTTTCATCTGTCATTGTAGAATACGACAGTGGCTCCTTTCGCCAACGGTCATGAGTGGTGGCGCGGACTCTATAATATGATGTCATCCAGCGGCAAGTAGCTGGTAAACTACTGCCGCTAGATGGCATTATCATATTTGAAAATAAAATGTTCTCTGTACAAATTCTAATCATATAATTTCATATAAATTTTTAAACTGTCTTCCATTTCAATGCATTTAAAATATAATGTACGTATATTTCCTAGCTAATAGACACTTTCCTGAGTGTCAAAAATAGCTCCTATTCGCCGGCAATCAACGCAACATGCGATGGAAGTTTCATACAATGTTGTTACGACCGATACAGTATAGATGGCGCTAAAACAATATTTTTTAAATCACTCATATCTTCAATTGATGTTTAAAACAAATTGTTACATACTAAAATAATTAACTGTTGTTTTTTTTTCAGATATTTGTTAGACAACGCGATCATTATAAAAGGCCGCCGTGTTTTAGACATCGGAGCCGTCTTTTATTCCGCTTTTATTGATAGTCGTTGTCAAATTGTCCTGTGTTTAAAATTGTTTTGCTTTACAAAAAGTAATCAGTAGAATTTAGTCATTTTCAATCAAAACAATGCAAAAAGACAATTTTAATTTAATTTGTTTAATAGATTTGTATGTAAAAAGTAATCAGTAGAATTTAGTCATTTTCAATCAAAACAATGCAAAAAAGCTTTTAGATGCCGGGGATCGAAACCGGGGCATTTCACATGCAAAGCGAACGCTCTACCACTGAGCTACATCCTCGCTTGAACTACTGGTCGAAATAATTAATACAACTGTAACAAGGTAACGACCGACGGTCGTTACCTTCCAAGGTAACGCTACATGACGTCATGTTTTGCGGGCGTGCAGCCGGCTTCATCAAATTATAAGACGTTATCACGTCAAAAAATCGGACTTAGTCTCGCTATAACAAAAACTGTGTCAATCGAGTCGGCCACATAATATGTAGGTACGTGTGCGCTGTCACATATAGGCCGACGCGCACACATCAGTGGGTCATTACACGCGCTTCTTGTGTAGGTATATGTGTGCGTGTCAGCCTATCAGTGACAAACTGACAACGCATACTTGCAAATGTGGCCGACTCTAGTGACACAGTTTTTGTTTTAGCGAAACTATATCCTACTTTTTTGTATATGTCCATGAGGTAAGTACATAACTACATTTACTTTCTCAAAACCAATGACACATCACAAACATGTACACAATACACAACGTCTCAAAAAGTTAGAAATAAAATCTCATTTTATCTATACCTACGTAATTAGTTACTTATACGTCCGGTGCAGCGCTCGGTCAAATAACGTGTCATAAAAGAGTGCTACAGTTCTTGTTTTGACACTGTTCTGGTGAGGACGTTTTTAAACGCCAACGTGAAATCCTTAGTTTTCACATCAATGGTCTAAACCAAAGACAATATACCCATTTGACCGATCGTACGACGCCCCTCCGTAGCGTTTTATAAGAGTTATCTATATAACGCGCTGGATACGATCTTTAATGATCTAATACCACCTAGCCCTTTTTTCTATCGGACTTCTCGTAACTCGAAGAAGAGGCATCGTTTCATGGTTGATGTTCCAAAGACACGAACAAAGAGGTTTGACTCTACTTTTGTGATAAGAACGTCTCGACTGTGGAATGAGTTGCCTGAGTGGGTTTTTCCCGATGGTTATAATCTTGGTGTCTTCAAATCGAGAGTGAATCGGTTTCTTCTAGGTAAGCACGCTCCATCTTAGACCGCATCGTCGCTTAACATCAGGCGAGATGGTGGTCAAGTGTAAACCTATAAATGTTAAAAAAAAAAAAAAAAAAAATTTCCACATAAATAGAAACTATAACTCAGTTCATGTATGATAACTAAATAGTATTGCTACGAAAGTAATACAATTTCAGAACAAGGTCAAAAGTTTACACCGTTGACTTTTTAATACGGTTATATGAAAAGTTATTTATTACGAAAATATTAAAAGTGAATACCTACACTACTATAATATTGATATTAGAGCGTAACAGTACAGTTCCCCATTTAATCGACAAACTTTTATCGTAGTACCACATCACTACCTCGTTACACAAATTACGTCACACGGATGTTCGGCTAATAACAAGCACAGCATTTTACCTCGCCCTGCGCCCCCGCTGGTGAAATGTGATTTTAAGGTAAAGTCCTACTTATGGATGATCAACAGGCTACATAATCTTTGGTCTAAACGCATACTTTCGCATCGCTTTCGATAAAGTATACGTGTTCCGCGTAGCTTCTTGAACATCTTAAACTGAATATACAAGTATATTCAGTTTAAGATGTTCAGTCTTGTTTAAGTTGAGGTCACCTCATTCAATCGACATATTTTTTATAATACAGCGATTTGTTGAAGTTTGATTGTCATTATCGTGTTTATTTTTATCAAATTCTTAGTAGTCCATTGAAGTGTTACATGAGCTTTGCAATTCTTAGAGATCACTATTTTTGGAACATGTGTCAATAGAAGATTTTTGGGGTTGCCACCTTTGTCTCCCGGCCGCCATATTGCAAAACGCCTTTATCGATATAAATCAAATTCTTTCACTTAGTGACTTGTGAATGTAATAACGTTAACACACAAATGTTTAACCCCATATAATTTTTTTGTAGTGGTAGGACTCTTAGCAGAGTCCGCCTGGGGAAGTACCACACCTTTGCCAATTATTCTACCGCCAAGCAGTAATGTGCAAACATTAGTGTGTTCCGGTTTGAAGGGCAATGTTTCCAGAGAAATAACAACTTAGATCTCTGGGTGACGAGCGCAGTGCAGTGCTAGGTAATGATTTGGACTCTTCATGTTCCAATAGCTGCGTGTCACTGTGCTGTTATGTGGCAGGCATGTTGCTTACCATCTGGCACATGTCCAGCTCGTCTCATCACTCTTTATTGTCGTGACAACGTCTTATAATTCGATGAAGCCGGCTGCACGTCCGCAAAACATGACGTTATGTAACGTTAACGCCGTTACCTCGCCGCCGGCGTTACCTCGCTCTAAGGCGTAGTTGAAGTTGTCACGTTCAACTATCGTCAGTAAACCGACTTTACAGACAACCATTTAAAAAAAAAAAAAAAAAAAATATCCAAAATGAAGCTGTGCATATGTCTTAGAATACTGAAATGTGAAATTTACTTAAGCACTTAAATTGATTTTTACAATGTTGATATTGAGTTAAAAATTGCGTATCCAGCGCGTTATCTATATGCTACTCTTATTTATGCTACTCTTATTTATTTGACCAAGAAGTCATGCATGTCGATAGGGTGGGCCAAGCGGGTCGGCTCAATAATCTCGATAGTTTGGGTTCCGGGGAGGTCATTCGACCGTTAAAGGTCGATTCACACATATCAGTGACGGCTCAGTGTCCGCTCAGTTCAGTATCAGTGCTTCAGTGTTGCGTCAGTGATTCAATTCACACATCAGTACTCAGTTTACGGAGCTTCAGTGAAAACGTGCCCGTCGTCAAGTATCGTGATTGCTGTTGTGGCTTTATTTATTTATGTGATGGTATTTATATTTACAATCTAACTTTATTTGCGCTCCTATTTTGTTCCACAAATTAACTTTTTTACCGCGAATCCATGTACTTTGCATGAGACAAATCATACAAAACCTGCATGAAAACAATATGAAAGAATATTTCGCACTGTGCCGGTACTGTGCCGGCACTGTGACTTCACTGAAATGTGTGAATCAACCGTTGTGTCCGGGATCAGAAGGTTGGGTCTAGAAGTGGCATTTCAAAATGTCTGAGGCTTCTGCTTCCACAGTTTCGGACGAGCGCCGTCTACAGACGCCATCATTGTGGTCGGTGGAGTCACCATCCCAGTCAAGCTGATAATAAAATAATGGTGTCGTGCTTGACAGCAAAGCGAAGTGGAGGACACATCTTCGTCACCTCATAGTGATGCAGACATCGTCGGCATAGGGTCTGCTCCTGCCTAATACAGTAGGCGGTGGAAGGCGGTACCGCTACCTTTGCATGGCAGTGGTGCAGTCCATGGTCCTGTATCGTGCTTCCAGGGTCTCCTTGGATCCTTGGGTCAGATGGTCCGCGCGGAAGAGGCCTTCCTCTCCGGTGCCCAGAGGGTGATGGCCATGAGATCGTATCGGCGATACTGCATACCTACTCTAGGGCGATCCGGCCCATGGTCAATAAAATTTTAAATTGAGTCAAAGTTTATCAAATTGTAGTCGGTTTTGTTTAATTGGAGAAAAAATTTTTTTTCGTGATGTTTGACTGGCTGTTGCTATAATATTAATATTGTTGCAGTGTCATTCTTAAGCTTCGTATCCACTAGGCAACATTTGGCGCGCGACACGTGACGGTCAACAAGTACGGCAACGCTGCACAACAGCGCGCGACGTAGCCAGCTGGCGCGCGACATGACGCACGGCTTGTTGTTTGTTTAGATTTAGAGAGCATCGTTAGTTGTTTTTTACCCGACTGAAAGAAGAGTTATGTTTTTCGTGCGTATCTTGTATGTTTGTATATTTCTTTATTCCCACGTATCTTCTAAACGGCCGGATGGATTTTGACGATTCAGATATCGTTAGATTTGTCTTAATTACCCAATTGTCCTTAGTCTGATTTTAGTCTCACGCCGACTGCACGCGCACCGTCGGCGCTGATACCTCAGCGCGTCGTTCTCCGACCACCGTGAGCGCTGAGAGCTACGTGTCATTCAAAAACGCTTCCTCAAAGTTCATATATCTCGGCCATCAGCGCCGACGGTGCGCGTGCGGTCAGCGTGAAACTAAAATTTTAAAAAATCAACATAGTATATTTTTGGCGCAAAATTGTAAGTAGCATTTCAAATAGGGTATCAAAGATCAAAGTAAAGAACAATTACAAATATGTACATAATTATGTTGTACAGTTAAATGTCATTTGGAATAATTACAAGCATTTTATTTCAATAATTCGAATATATTTGTTTTCAATCCCTTTAGATTACACAAGTTTTTAAAAGAAGATTGATAACGTATTAAACAGAACGCGAACGAAAATTATAATTGAAATAATAATCTTAGTTATAAGTAGGTACTAACTTAGTTAATTCATTTGTTACTTACCAAACATTTTTTGCTAGATTTACAAAGGTGATAAAACAACACGGTTTCGTTCATTGGACACTGCCGAAAGGAACACTAAAAAGTACACAATAAAATAAATAATTTAAAAAATAATAAAACCAGAATATAAACAACAACATATAAAAACACACTACAAAGACCGAAACAAGATTGACAAAATAAAGTATGTACTAAAATATTACAATGTTAAAAAAGCTGTAAGTCTGTGTCTATGTACAGCCGAGGCGTTATTGCTAGCTCGAGTCGAAGGGGAGAGCTACAATTAGCAGAGGCTGTAATTATCAAAGCGCACGTATGTCATACCTACGACGTTTTATAACATATTTGCGAGGAAACCAATAAAACTCTGATGACATTTTCAAATAAAAAAAATACTTACTGCGAACAAACGGAAACGAAACGCGGAATAATTTATGCTTGTCACAGATTAGCAAATCACGCGCATCGGCGCCTTTTTTTTTACGGAACGGCACAGAACCAGCCAGTATGCCATTAGTAATAATAGTACATTATGATATAAGTGCGGTAAGTTGATAATTACAGCCGAGGCTTTATTGCTAGCTCGAGCCGAAGGCGAGAGCTATAATTAGCAGAGGCTGTAATTATCAAAGCGCACGTATGTCATACGACGTTTTATAACATATTTGCGAGGAAATAAACAAAACTCTGACGACATTTTCAAATAAAAACAATACATCGAAAAAAAACGCGCGGAATAATATTTACTTGATCACAGATCACAGCACAGAGTAAGTAATCACTATGGATCACAGATTAGCAATGCGCGCGCATTGGCGCCTTTTTTTTAAGCAACGGCACAGAACCAGCCTGTATGCCATTAATAATAAAGTAAATTAATATTTTTGTGTTTTGTTACAGAAAAATTAAAGTAATTTATGGTCTAAATTAATTAAATTAACGAATTTAATAATTCTTTATTATATTTTACCTCTCAAAGTTAATTTTATTCATAAAATGTTGACCACACTTTTCTGACATAAAAACTCTTTACTAAGATTTAAAAAGGTACCGTTCGTTTTAGACGGAGCATATCTCTCTACCTAGTCTGTGGACGGAGCATTTTGAAACCGTGCGTTTTACATTACACATTACAGCACTAGTGCGTAATAAGATACATTACGATACAGAAATTGGTCCAATAAGAGACCCTTTACGAGCAAATATGTTATAAAGTAAATTAATGTTTTTGTGTATTGTTACAGATAAATCGTTGTAATTTATGGTCAAAATTAATTAATTTTTCGAATTAAATAATTCATTATTATATTTTACCTCTCAAAGTTAATTTTATTCATAAAATGTCGACCACTTTTCTGACATAAAAACTCTTTACTAAGTTTTAAAAAAGTACCGTTCGTTTTAGAGGGAGCATATATATGTCTCTACCTAGTCTGTGGACGGAGCATTTTGAAACCGTGCGTTTTACGTTATACATTACCGCACAAGTACGTAATGAGATACATTACGATACAGAAATTGGCGCAATAGGAGACCCTATATGAGCAAATATGTTATAAAATAAATTACGTTATGTTTGGGGGCAGGCGGGACCCATACATTTTCTAACGATTAAAAATAATTTACAAATGGGTGCGTATTTTGTCAATCTTGTTTCGGTCTTTGTAGTGTTTTTTATATGTTGTTGTTTATAGTCGGGTTTTACTATTTTTTAAATAATTTATTTTATTAGTAGAGTGACGAGTTGAGCAAGACATGTGTCTGATGGTAAGCAAAATGCCTGCCACATAAGAGCACAGTGAAACGCAGCTATTGGAACATGAAGAGTCCAAATCATTACCTAGCACTGCACTGCGCTCGTCACTCAGCCATCTAAGATGTTGTATCTCTAAGCTCTGTAATTTCTCTGGAAACTTTGCCCTTCAAACCGGAACAAAGTAACGTTTGCCCATTACTGCTTGGCGGTAGAATAACTGGCAAAGGTGTGGTACTTCCCCTGGTGGACTCTGTCAAGATTCCTACCACTACAGAACATAATTAGTTGAGCATAATTTGTTGTCGAGTGGAGACGTGACGTGCAACAATGTCCGTAGTATGGTGAAACGAACGAGTGCTCAAATTAATCGAACTGTACCAAAACTACGAGTGTTTACATTATCTAAAGGTAATTTCAATTTCTAACCCGCCAACGTAGTTTTTTAAGTGAAAACTTCTTTTGGCACGCCGCAGGAAGATTTTTCGTGGGCCGTGAATTGAATTCTAGCGTCACGCTCGGGAATGCGAAGAAATCTTCGGGTAAACTCGGGACCATGGCCAAGCTCATAGCCATGCCGTCCGGTTTCACACGCGTTGTTTCCAAAGTGAGCTATCAAATTCTGAGTTATATAAGTTTTCACTTCTACCGCCAATTCCTATGATTGTCAATTTGTTTTTTCTTTTTGATGCTATTGTAGACAAAATTATAACCACTGCCGCTGAAATCAACACTATAGTGCTCGCAGTATAAGTCTGCGCGCTACTGGTGGCGTACTTAATGTTGCCAAGTCAAGCTAATAGGTTCCCTTCCCGTTCATTGGGAACGTACAACTTCATAAAACAGGTACGGGAAGGGATTTTTCAGGGAAGCAATTTAAGTAACTACACGATAACTGAGACTCAAGAACGAATGTCTCGAAGTAATGAACGCCTTTGCAGTGCTGGTTTGGTTCAGTATGACCAAGTATCATTGGTAATTGGTACAGGCTGTCTGAGTCTCTTACCACCAGGAAAACTTTATTATAGTTTATTACATTATAAAAAATCTGTCATTTTCAACCTACACCAACATCGAAATAACAAGAATTTAATTTAAACTTGTAAATCTTTTATTGAGACCATAAATAACACTACTTGAAAATTTGGCGCATAAACGTTCTTTTAATGAGTCATTGGCTTCCATAGAATCATCTTCTTTTTTCAATAGGGTTAAAATCACGATGAATCACGGCGGTAACCGCAAAAGTTCCTGTCCATATTCCTTTAATAGTTATTCTACTTGGTATTGTGGGTCTTCTTTGTGCCTCTTTATTCGAGTAACTGCGGATTTGTCCTACAATCGTCGAAATCTATTTCATTTTTCTAAAGCCACTTTTGGCTTTCTTCTTTTACATTGCCCATTGCAGCCGCTTTATTTATCTGAGTGCAGTGGTATAATGCGTTGTCCATTACCACGTAACAGTACGTTCTGAAACGCCTACAATAAAAATACAGTAATGAATACAGAGTTAACACCTTTGCTGCATTATGAGGTCGAAAACGCCACATGCGTAGCTTCTCGCAGGTGCGGTAGTCAAAATCGTGTTCTTTCACTCTGTGCGGGGGGCGACTATATTAACATTTATATGAGTATAACAGAGACAAATGTATGAAATTGCTTCTCTTGCAAAGCCTAGCCTAACAGTAAAGTTAAAACTAAATGAGGTTTAAAAGGCCTCAAACGCACTGAGTATTATTTAGTTTCGTACAGTGCGAAGTGAGGTCTAATCTGCCTCATAATTGTAGGCCTCACAGCCGCACGGAGTGAGGTGCGGGCGGCGAGGCGCCTGCTTATCCTAACTTAGTGACGTGATAAAAAGTATCGATACGAAAGCATGCTGCAAGTTGACCCACTCGCTAATACACAGTGCTACAAGTTAACGACTATTGGTCTAACAAGTCAATATTGTATAGAAATTAGTACACGTGCTCAGCAATTTTCAGTGACAGATTTTTTATTACATTTATGAATTTGTTGTTTCTGCGACTTATAAATGAATACTGGGGATAAGTTATATAAAATTCGCCAAATGTATATTGAATTCTCGATTTTAACAAGTGTTTCGTCCTAGAAAAATTATAATAATTGATAAATCTATGGTACCGTGGCACGGACGACTTAAATTGCGCCAATATATAAAAAATAAATCACATACATATACATATATAGAGTCAAACTATAATTATCAATTGTATACTCCTGAAGGATACTCGTAAGGTACACTTATTTATAGATACAAAGAAAGCTATCATCTCGAGCAAGATCGTAGCAAATACAGTTTATACATACAGTTTTGACAGTATTGAGACATACAGTTTGAGACTAATTAAAGGGTTGTATTATTCTTCCTGACAATTTCAACGAAATTGACGAAATGGTCAACGAAAAAGCTGTGTAGGTTGCTACGATAAATTAAGACTTATGTAAAAAGTAGTTAGAAACCAAAAACAAAACAAATATTGTTCGTGTGTTTCATGTCCAATTCGTAAAAAATCTTTCTACTTGACCGGTTTTAATGAAAAACATATTAATCAATCTTATTACATAAATTATTTTAATATCGCAACTGCAACTCTCTCTATTCACAACACTAGTCGAGACACTAATTGAACTTTATTTCAATGCGATGTGAGGCAGAACAGATGTCATATATATAATTTTCATTTACTCAATACCTAAATGTCATAACTGTGGGCGAAGCTAGATTCAACTTTAACAACTCTTTAAATTAATATTGGTAAATTTTCAAGCAATTACTCTTACAAATGAACATAATATTTAAGGTATTCTTAGAAACAATTTTGTGAGGCACAAAAGGTCCCATACGCACTGCAAGGAAGGTCAATTTTGCCTCGAAAAGACCTCATACGCACTAGTTGAAAGTCTACGAAAAATGGCCCCGCAGCAAACGTGTTAAGGATCAAAGAGCATCCAAGCTAACGTTGAAAAAAAAATTAAGTAAAATTTCTTTTGGCGCACCACTGTTAGGTGAAAGGATCGATCGGGTGAACATGGAACCGCCGAGTGTACCCGAGCGAGAAAGATACAATCAGCTGATCTTCACTGCTGTGTCACTGTGTTTTCTATTTTGATTTGTATATTATGAAAAAAAAACATTTATAAGTAGTTTCTCACATTCGGTCTTAACCACACACATTTTTTCCCACGGGTAAATTGGCGACAAAACAACCAAACCCAAAGCCGCACCTCAACCTAAAGCCTCAGCTTTATAGGCCGATAATAGGTGGAGATTTGATTGCTATGGTATCTACATGTTAGTTGTCAAATAGCTCTGCGTTTGGAAAACTGCACTTTTGGCCCGTTATTGTATCGTTCTTCTTCCCAACCACGATTGATTTTCAAGAACCAGCCACGGCCAGCACTTTTAATCACTTTCGGCATAATAAAAGCTATTAATTATTTTGGAAATTAATAAATACACCAAACGTAAACAAACTTTTGTCAACTGACGTAAATAAGAAGTTGACGGCCTGTCAATTAGTTCCATATTTTGCTACGCGCAGAGTTATATTGCGAGCACTATAGTTCCTCTGTCAACATGTTGTCTACGACTAATAGATGCGTGGACGTGGACATACAAACGTTGTTTAACAAAAAGTTCAGCGTTCTTGGGCAACTTGTTGTGCAACATGTCGTGCGTCAAATGTTGCCTAGTGCATACGCGGCTTTAGCCGTAGACTCGCGTTTTGGTGATAATATTACTTATCTAATTAATATAAATGTTATGAAAACATATTTTTGTTTCGAACCATTCGCGTAAGATAACTAACGGCACGAGTACATCCACTTGATATTTCAAGTTACTTACAATTACTTAATTTAAAACATCTTTACCAAAGTACTGAAATAAAACGTGATAAGTTTTTGAAATATTATTTTAACAATATTGGTTTGTTACATAACTTGGAAATTTAATTATTCTTGCTGCAAAATTAAATAATGAATAAGATTAATCAACATTTAAAATACGAGTATACTTTAAGACGGTGTTGTGTTAGAGTATCTCTCTATCTAGTCTGTGGTTGTGTTGTGTGGTTTTCGCGCCCAAAATGCGGATCTCATTGCGAAGGTCGCAATAGTAATGTGCTGAATCAATCAATAATTTCATTTTCTACGAAAATACAACAACCGGCTCAAATCTCAATTAAAATTAAATTTTGATACTTGACCTAATTTCACAAGAACCTTTTCAAGTGTTTTTTCGTTTTTGTTTTAGGGGTTCACAATGAGAAGTGTGTTAGTGTTTATTCTCGTGATGTATGTTTGTTACGGTAAGTTTTTATTGTATTTGGCACCAAAGTTTTGTTTTTCGTAAGGCGTTAGGCGACGATCACGCAAGTTCCATGATTTCTCTTCACTCAACAAGTGCTCAAAGCGCCTTAAAAAATTTACTTCAAAAAATTTGACGTTGAATCTCTTGCGAGAGAAGGCGTCGACAGCCACAGAGTAAGTAATCACAGCTGTGGACAGTTAGACAGTTACCTACATGAAACAGGGATGCACAATTGCATAATCAGCTCACTTAAAATCTATCCACAGCAAAATTGGCGTGTAAACTGTCATCATCATCATATCAGCCGAAAGACGTCCACTGCAGGACAAAGGCCTCCCCCAAAGATTTCCACAAAGATCTGTCCTGCGCTGCCCGCATCCAACGATTTCCGGCGACCTTTACCAGATCATCGGTCCATCTTGTGGGGGGCCTGCCAACGCTGCGTCTTCCGGTACGCGGTCGCCACTCGAGAACCTTTCCGCCCCAACGGCCATCGGTTCTGCGAGCTATGTGCCCTGCCCACTGCCACTTAAGTTTAGCAACTCGTTGAGCTATGTCGGTTACCTTGGTTCTCCTGCGGATTTCCTCATTTCTGATTCTATCGCGCAAGGAAACTCCGAGCATAGCTCTTTCCATTGCCCTTTGGGTGACTTTGAGCCTTCTTATGAGGCCCATAGTAAGCGACCACGTTTCTGTTCCGTATATCATCGCTGGCAACACACACTGGTCAAAGACTTTCGTCTTGAGACACTGCGGTAGCTTGGACGAGAAGATATTACGTAGTTTCCCGAACGCTGCCCAGCCGAGTTGGATTCGACGAGTGACCTCTTTCTCGAAGTTGGATCTACCTAATTGGACTGTTTGTCCTAGGTAAACGTATTCGTCAACAACCTCGAGCGTAGAGAGTCGTAGTGTAAACTGTACCTATCTATATTTATGAATAATGAACTTTGACTTTGACGGTTGGGGTTCAGGTCCGGTTCCGGAACCTTACATCGCAAGAAGAGAGTCAAGTTCATAATCAACCACGCCGGCCCAGTGAGGGTTGGTGGATAAATAAATAAATAAATAAATGGTCAATTCACACACAACACCATCTGACCCCAAACTAAGCAAAGCTTGTACGATGGCGGCCAGATAGCTGATATAATACTTATATAGTTTTAAATACATACTTATTATACATAGAAACACCCAGACAAAGTGCAAACATTTGAATTCATCACACAAATATTTGCACTGGGTGGGAATCGAACCTACGACCCTCGGCTTCGCAGGCAGAGCCACTACCCACTAAGCCACGAGGCCAGTTAAACGCATAACCTTGATACGGATAACGCATGACCTTGAAAGATTCATACGTACCTAGATGTCGATTACCTTACGAGATTTTCGTTCTTAAGTTAGCGGTACCTATTAAGCTGCCTATACACACTGGGCCAGTGCAGGCCAACGCCAGTGTGTGGAGGGTCGTTTTGTGATGACTCACGTCGCTCGCCTCGCTGGCCGAGTGACGGCAAGACAGTGGCCAGTGTGTATAGGGCTGTTTTGTCTCGACTCGTCTCTCGTGACCGGTGTCGGTTTTTGTGCACAAAACAAAGGCGCTCGGCGAGTAGCGTCCTGTTCTCCTATTGGCCTACCGCGCATTTGCCAGCGCTGGGCCAGTGTGTGGATGCTACGTTTTGTCTCGTGCCGTTTTGTCGACACTCGCGTTGGCCTCCACTGGCCCAGTGTGTATAGGCAGCATTACGCACATGACTTCGAAAAGACAACGGTGCGCGTGGGATTCGAACCTTACAACTTGAACAGGACATCTACTTGCTCACTTTCTACGAAAAATGTAATTTCGAAATGTTCTTAAGCCTACTCTAATTAGCAAAGACAATATACCCAAGGCTACATAATCTTTGCTAATTAGAGTTCCTAGGCTTAGAACATTTATACGTCAAACAATGTTCGATCGGACGAAACGAAGTGGGAAAGTCGCGAGTTTATTTCGAAATTACGTTTTTCGTTGAAAGAGAGTAGACGTCCAGGGTCCCGGTTACTAGACAGTAAATAAAAAAAATTGGCAGTTATAGGAACTGCCTATAGAAGATTTTTTTTTTCAATAAGTGTTTTTTCAAAATATGTTTTTTTCAATAATTAAATTCTGAGTTATAAGTGAAAACTTACCTATAACTGAGAATTTGATAGCTTAATTTGGAAACTCCGCGGGTGAAACCGGAGGGCGTGGCCATGAGCATGGCCATCTAGAAATGCGTCACCATTTGACGAATTTAAGAATGCTGACGCATTTTTAGATGGCTAATGGATATGATCCCGAGTTTACCCGAAGATTTCTTATCATTCCCGAGCGTGACGCTAGAATTCAATTCACGGCCCACGAAAAATCTGCCTGTGGCGCGCCAAAAGAAGTTTTCACTCAAAAAAAGATGTGGTGTCACGGGACACTACTTATATAGGAACAAAGTTCCTTCGGATAATATAGGTAGAAGCAGCAAATGGCAAAGCAATATTGCTAATAAAAGTCTCATTTTTGTATTTGTCTCATGTCTCATATAATAATAAAGTCTCATATTTTGTTCAGTTCGGTTGCACAGCAAAATCCCTGGACGTCTACTCTCTTTCTACGAAAAACGTAATTTCAAAATAAATTTCGCGACTTTCCTACTCCGGTTCTACTTCCATCCGTCGTTTCGTCCAATCGAACATTGTTTGACGTTTAAGAGACGATTCACACGGCGCGGCTGCCAACCGAGCCCGCGCGCGGGCGCGGCAGATTTCCATATAAAATTGAATTCAATTCACACGACGCGGTTTACGGCCGCGGCGGCTGCGGCAGCCGCGCGGCGGCCGCGTGGCTGCGCGCGATTCTTGCGCAGTAGCTTTCCGGAGCAGAAACCGCGAAAACCTGCGGTCTCGTGAGTATTGAAACAAAATCGTCGCGCGGCGCGGCGCCGCGCCCGCGCGCGGGCGCGGTTGGCAGCCGCGCCGTGTGAACTCTCTCTAAATGTTCTGAGCCTACTCTATTAGTGTAGGCTAGAACAACAACGGAGAAAAGACAAATAGAAAATTTAAACGAAGGATCGAAGTAGAACCAGAATAGGAAAGTCGCAAAATGTATTTTGAAATTACGTTTTTCGTAGAACGAGAGTAGACGTCCTGTTTCCTCCAACCCTACCTTAAGGAACTTCGTTCCAATAAATTAGATTACCGTATACTTATCCTAAATTTGATGGCCTCCCACTTGATGGACAGATGACCTCACAAAGGTCGCTGGAAACCGCTGGTTGCAGGTTGCGCGGGACCGTTCGTTGTGGAAATCTACGGGGGAGGCTCATGTTCAGCAGTGGACGTCTTGCGGCGTTGCGGCTGATGTCGATGAAATCCTAAATGTCAATTCAAATGTTTCAGGGTTACCTCTTGGAGAAGAGAGCGAGAAAAGCATGGTTCCGTCACTTGAGACGCATAAACTCCGAAACTCAGGACCCAATAACGAAGACGAACAATGGTTAACATCGGTTAAAGAACGACAGAAACAGGGCATAGAAATGAAAAAAGATCCTTTTATTAACCGGACTACAATGCAAGACAAATTCAACAACCGTTTAAACAAAAGTAATACGCCTGAAATCAAATCAAAGCCACATCAAATATAATACTTATTTAAAATATTTTTGCGACATTCTCAATGCAATGTTTTAGTAGTTTATTCCTTGTTGAGGACGACAAGCCCGTCGGCGGCAGACGACGGCGGGGCGAGGCGCGGGGCGAGGCGCGGGGCGAGGCGCGGGGCGAGGCGCGGGGCGAGGCGCGGTGTGAGGAGCGGGACAAGGAGGGGGAGCGGCCGTGCGGGCGCGCGTCGGCGGCGACTGAGCGCTACGCATCGCGCTACTCGCGCCGTTAGTAACTAAGTCCCGTAGTTGTAAATAGAATAGTACTCGCCCATATTTTGAAATAAAGTCAATACTCAGTCATCACTCGACAACCGAACAAGTATTTTCTTCACCTGCCTACTTCAACAACCAAGCACCCTGAATGCAAACCATCATCACTATAGTCCACCACATTCCTTACTCAAATATTTTAAGATATTGTTAGCATCTATAAAGCTAGATAAATTATAGTAGTTAGAGTGCTACCAGGGTGGTTTGGCTCATGGCCAGAATTGGTAACTAACACCGCCAATAACCAATATAAGCACATAATTCAACAGGGCGATGCCCTGCGGTATCGCCCTGCGAGGGCGGTAGAAGTTTTTTAGAGGGCGATTTTAGTGACTGGAATAACAAAAATTTACTAAGATGGTTTTATTTATTGTTTATTATTACTCACTAAGTAACTAGTTATAATCTAAAATTGTATATTGTTCTGTTTTTCAGTACATAATATAAACTTATTTAATTTTATTTGATCGTCCAAGCTTTTAATTCAATTAGGTTATGGGATATGACTTACGTGTTCCTGACATATACCTACCTAATAGGGTACAATCCTCAAAAAAGCTAAGTAGCCCGTCAGTTAGATTGGCAATAGTTATTTGTTGTACAAGAATGCAAAGTGGCTTTTTAACCGCGTGCTCAATTTGATGACCGAGCAAGCGAAGGATTCTAAAGTTGAATCACGAGCGTAGCGAGGGATTAAAAAATTAGAACCCTGAGCGTAGCAAGGGAATCAAAAGGGCACAAGGTGAAAAACCTTTGCACTCGAGTGTAACACGTAATTTTTCATCCCCCCCTAGCGAGGAAATTACTAAGCGCTTTGCGCATTTTCAGTTTCAGTCGATTCTGTTGGCGTTAAATAAACTTCTTGGTCGCTAGAATCACTTATTATTATGGTATTTCGGTTTTTCACTTGTATTCAATTTTATAAGTTTTAAACTTAAGTTTATTTAGCCATGGTTTTAACAATAACAATATGACGTGAAAATATGGAGAGTTGACCGATTGAGGTAAGGAGTTTCATGTGTACATGAAAAAGTGTCCGCCCAAATGCATTAAATTATAGTAGCGCTAAATTTGCATCAGGGTACATTTTAAAGGAAATTAATAAACGTACTATTCAGAACTCATGAAAGAAAAATATTGGCAGTCATAGGCACTGCTGATAGAAGTGGTAACTTATAACTCAGAATTTGATTTTTACTTTGGAAACTACGCGTGTGAAACCGAAGGGCGTGGCTATGAGCATGGCCATCTAGAAATGCTTACACATTTTTAAATGGCCAATGGGAAAGGCTGAGGCATTTCTAGATGGCCATTGGCTATGGTCCCGAATTTACCCGAAGATTTCTTATCATTCCCGAGCGTGACGCTAGAATTAAATTGACAGGCCACGAAAAATCTGTCCTTGGCGGGCCAAAAGAAGTTTTGACTTCAAAATATAGTGTACCTACATGTTTTCTCAAAATAGTAATTATTTATTTGATGTTATATTTACTACATTATTTTGTACTGCACAAGTAGTTGAAATTATCTATTAGTTACTATTTTAGTAGTCAATAATATTTAATTATTTAACTCGGCAACTCGGCATACTTCAATTCGATTACAATTGATTCATTCATAGCATTTCAAAATGTTTTGCCATTTGAAATAACATTCTTTACCTCTATCCTCCATACGTGAAAAGAAAATTGCGCGCAAAGCATTTAAAAAAAAGTACACCAAAGAGGTTCCGAGTATGAGTTTTTAACAAATTAAAAATAAATGTATGATGAATTCGACACCAAGGAGGTAGAAAAAAATAGGTTAAATTATGTTTGGAATTCAAAACCTCAGTACACACGATGTTCTAAATTCAAATTTACTTTAACCTCTAGAGGGTAAAAACGACTTTTGCGCCCTGATATCGAGGAGCAAAAGTACTCTTTCCGAGCTGGTGGGATGAAAAAAATATTGTACACGTATTTTTTCTTTTGTTTCACAAACAAAAAATGACGAAGATACAGCGCTTCGAAGTTTCGTGTGACGTCACTTGTGAGTACGATTTTTACTCACGAGTGACGTCGCGACCCCCCACTCTCGAAGTTTGATAGTCTATATCTTTAACGATTTTTAATATTATGAAAAAACAAAAAATGCGTGTCCAATACTGCCCCCGTTATTGTAATTACAGTAAGTCAGAAACGTCGTGTTACATACACGCGGGAAATCGCACTTTTACTTAAACTTTTAAAAAATTGTGTATCTCAATAACTATAGCAGATAACTCAGATATTCAAACAAACAATAAAATATATATTTACGTAGATTAATTCTTGATAAATTTGATTGACTTAATGCTAGTGCTTTTGACATAATTTTAATTAATGTATCTCTATTTACTACTTCTGTTAGCTCAAATAACACTTTCTTAAACATTTTTACAGTAACTCTATAACATACTGTAAATATGTTTAACAAAATGTCCGGTCTATTTAACTTACTGTAACTTTATTTACATTTATTGAGCAACTAAAATTTCACTTCATGTTATAACAAAATTATTATTATGTTTCGTAAGAACTCAGCCTTTACCTTAGAATTAAATATTTGAGAGATAAAATAATCTTATTTGTTGAATAAACTTTTCTAATTAATTACATGACTGTGTCGAAAACTACTCATAATTATCCTAATATCAGATATGTTTTATTTATGGTTAAATTGTTAAAGACTATTAAAAATTATTATCAAAATTTTACTAGCATTAACAAAGAGACGAACTTCTTAGCATTCCATGAATTCACCGTGCGGATGCCGGGTCCATCGTGCGGTAGAGAGAGAAATCCCGAGTAGATCCCGAGACTTGTGACACGGGTATAGGTTTAAAGGGCTCTTTCCGACGTTCAGCAACACTCACCTTCACTACTCGCGTTTCTCTCCCTGCCCATACAAATCTGAAATAAACCTACTAGTCCAGCTTTAGATACTCGTTCTAGTATAGAACTTACTGCACTTCTGGAAAAGCCAAGGTCTTTCAGCAGGTCGTAATACTTAATTATTTCATCGCGTGGTCTTTAGGTATATCAGTTTCCCACGGTGCGCTAAGTTCTACAAGGACAATGCGTTTCGTAGCTCTAGAAAAAAGGAAAATGTCCGATCCGGATGACGAAACACCCACATCCTCTAGGATTTTATAGTGCTTTTCACACGTCTCTTCATTGGACTACTTAAATAAGTAGTTCATTGGACTACTTAAATAAGTAGTCCAATGAAACTTCAAACTGAGCTGAAACTAAAGAAACCGTCCGATCTCTCCCAAAAGACAAAAGTGCTTCAGACCTTAAATCTAGACTTCAATTCCAATAAACAAATTTATGGCAGGTGCACAAGTATATACATCTTAATTGGGTGCAAGAAAGAAAAGGGAAGACCGAGACATAGTGAAAACCTTTATACAACAAGACGAAAATGATGGTTACCAAGTTCACGCTATGAATTTGGAAATGCAAAGTGAGTGGTTAACCATAGGAGAGTTTTGTATTCTATTAGCTCTAAAGTGGCGCACCTTGCTCTATGACTGGTCTCCTGTTTTATTAAAATTTATCTAAATGCTTTCCAAATGACCCTCCCTAACCAGAGTAACTTGGTAAGGTGGGAAAAGTCTCTGAAAAATGTTGCTATACTTGTGGAGAGGTAATACGTACAGCTAGGCACATATTGGTGGGATGCAAGTTGCTCCTTAATAGGGGTCATTACTCACAGCGCCATGACAGAGTACTTGAAATCATACGTGAAGCCATAAGCCTTTCAGTAGCTAGAGTCCAAAAAGGATTGACGACAAACAAAAGACAAATTAACATTGTAAAAGAAGGCTCAAATTCAAACTCCAAGAACAAGACTTACTCAGTTCTGGGTCCTGATTGGTACCTGATTGGACTATTTTAATGGACACGTATGAAAAGCACTATAAAATCCCAGAGAATGTTTCGTCATCCAGAACGGACATTTTCCTTTTTTCTAGAGCTACGTAAAGACCACGCGATGAAACAAAATAAGTATTACAACCTTCTATACGAGTTAACAAAAACGGCTATGTAGTTAATTTATACGCTGTACAAATGGGAGTGAGATAGGTATACCAGTAAAATCTCTCTATAACCTGCTGAAAGATCTTGCCTTGTCCAGAAGTGCAGTAAGTTCTATACTAGAACGAGTATCTAAAGCTACACTAGTAGGTTCATATAAGATTTGGCTGGGCAGGGAGAGAAACGCAAGTAGTGAAGGTGAGTGTTGATGTACGTCGGAAAGGGGCCCCTTAAACCTATACCCGTGTCACAAGTCAGATCCCGAGACTCGGGATATCTCTCTCTGCCACACGATGGATCCGGCACCCATACGGTGAATCCATGGAATGCTAAAAAGTTCGTCACTCTTAGACTAAAATGTCCCCTTCCAGCTTGAACGTATGTGATGTCTCTTGTAGATACGCGGTGAAGAGTTCCGTATTTTATGTAGCGAGACGCTTGCTTCGTAGTCATAAAAATCAGAGAACACCATTTCTTTAACAATCGTTTTCATGGAATTCACACTTTTAACACGTGCAATATAATCATCAAAATCATAAACTTTCGTGTTACGATCCAAATATCTAAACATAATTACAGTAACCATCGAATTTACTGTTAGATTGATATACATAACTTATTTTTACTTATACAATGTATTTAGCATACAACACTTAAGTAGTTTTACTTTGCTTAGCAAGGTGTGTTCGTCTATGGCGAAGATTTTGTTATCATAGTTACAGTATGTACATGTGTTCACTCACTTACTTGAACTATGCTTACGGATTGGCATTATTTTTACGAATCTCACAAATTATAAGGAGTGTAACTATACTAACTGTGATTATGTGTTGAGCAAATACTATAATGGTAATCTCAGTAAGCTTAGTTACCGTACATATGATTAAGAAAATATGAAATAAATAAAAATATATAATAGTAAGTTTACTTACCGTCTTTATTCTCAGGAACGGTTGAATCTTGATAACATTTACTGTGATTGAGCTTATGGTATCTTTGTTAATAATTAAGATATCCAAAAAAAGAAAGATATTCCTAGTAGGTTTTAATTTAAGTATCACAGCGCTGTAAAAAAAGTTATAACACAAGTAACTTGACTTACTGTATTTCTTATAACGGGGGCAGAATATTTTTCCATGATCTAGCTAACGGACTAATTAGGATGGTGTATTTTTGACCCAATCCGGTTTCCTATTATGAAAATGGAAACCACCTGAAAATCTTACATAGGTACTCTGTGTTCACTTAAACTTAAAAAATATCAATTATTATCAAGCAGTAATGTGCAAACATTCCCGTATACCAGTTGTAAGGGCAATGTTTTCAGTAATATTACATGGTATATAAATAAAACATCTTACGTCTCTGGATGACGAGTGCAGTAGGTACTGTATTAGGTTATGATTTGGTCTCTTAATGTTCCAATAGCTGCTTGTCACTGTGCTGTTATGGGCACACATGTCGCTTGCCATCAGGCACATTTCCTGCTCGTCCTGCAACTTGTTTGCATTTCGTGATCAGTAGGTAATTTATTTACTGCTCGACTGTAGGCACTAATGACATCCAGTCATGCGGATTAAACACTTCATTAGCAGTTTTTAGGGTTCCGTAAAACGTAAAAACGGAACCCTTATAGATTCGTCTTGTCTGTCTGTCCGTCCGTATGTCACAACCACTTTTTGCCGAAACTATGAGAACTACACTATTGAAACTTGGTAAGTAGAGGTATTCTGTGAACCGCATTAATTTTTTTTACAAAAAAAAAAAAATTTGGGATATTGACAACTGAAACTCAAAAATTTTTTTTCTTCACACCTACAAGACACTATCGATAGGTCTTCAAAAGTGATGTTGAGGTTTCTAAAATATGTTTTGTCTACACTGAATAATCTGCGCGAGAGACACTTCCAAAGTGGTAACAACCTCTAACTTCTAAAGTAAGAGAATGAAAAAACGAAAAAAAATATATGATGTACATTACCATGCAAACTACCAACGAAAATTGGTTTGAACTCGATCTGATGAGTAGTTTTTTTTTAGTACGTCATAAATACACTATTATTAAAACTTCGATCAAAGTTACAACGAACTACAAGAACTATGTGTACCTACTATGTATATTATGTTACTTGCTGCAACGGAACCCTTCATGAGCGAGTCCAACTCGCACTTGGCCACTTTATTTTTCTTTTCAATAATTGCATGATCTAAATCCACTTCCATAATCATAATCATTTATTCATTACGCTAGTTATCTGTCACAAAAACAAGAAATACATTTAAAAGTTTAAAACATTAGGCACTAGGTACATACAGAAACAAATAATTTTATGAACACATAAAATAATTCTGGGTTGGCAATAAAAGATACATATGAAATTCCATATGAGTCTGACCTGGTACCGTAATCTATGGTGAATTTTTGGAAAGACGGTTCCAGTGTCATTTTGTAAGTAAATATTGCGGCCACGTGGGTATTCTGACTGCCGCAAGTATCAGAGTACAAAATAGCTTTGGAAATTTTCTGAGGCAGTCCTTTGAGGTGGATGAATAAACGAGACGCTGTTTGATTAGCACTTCTAGTCGAGATACCCTCATGCTACAACTGTAATGTGTGGAGAATCCCGTGGCATTATCGTGCACAGCAAGATCAAATGTCCAAAGTTGCCTTTTATAAAAAGCTAGGGATTAGCCGCCAAAAAACTAGGTGTCCTCTAAAGGTGCGAAGATAATTCAATTCTGAACAGTTGCCCACGTTATACCAAGCACCAGGGCCGTCTTTACCAGGGATTGCAAGGGGTTCGGTGCACCCGGGGGCGCCCTTCGAGCACTGAATTTTTGGTTGTGAATATTTCATTAAACTTAACGCTATTGCACAGTATCGCAGACAAATATGTATGCGCAAGCAAAAAAAAAATAGCCATCAACAATAATATATTTTTAACCGACTTAAAAAAAAAAGTAGGTTTCTCAATTCGACCGTATATTTTTTTTTTTTTTACTTTTATTACGCTTTCGACGCTTGTCATACCGCATTACTACACTACACAAATTAATAACAATTAACACAACACGCGCGTAGCAAAATCTCTAATCCAAAGAGAGCGTATTTATGTACGTTTGACACGTTGCCGCCCGCTCGCCCGCACTTGAAGCAAAATTATCTCTAAGTCAATAGAGTGTAAGTTCATTTGAAATTGGCGCGAAATTTGAATAAAAAGAGTTTATTATCATACAGTTCCTACAAACCGCTATGCTTCACTGGAAATCCACTCAAGCTGTACAACGGTAACTCTTGTTTAGAAACTGACGTGTTACTGTGCTGTTATGTGGCAGGCATGTTGCTTACCATCAGGCACATGACCTGCTCGTCTCGTCACTCTATGCTATAAAAAAAAAAAAAAATATCAATCCGAAGGGGAATCTTCCAAGGTGATGTATTTAGTCTCATTTGGTTCTGCTTAGCGCTCAACCCACTATCTAACTATGATTTGGATTCTTCATCGTCCAATGGCTGTGTGTCATTGTGCTGTTATGTGGCAGGCATGTTGTTTACCACCAGGCCCATGGCTGACAAAACAAACTGAAACATTTTCTACCGACATTGGAACAGAATTTGCTATTGATAAGTGTAGGGTACAGTCTATACGCAGAGCCAAGGTAGTAAGTAACAAATACTCGCTGCCAATCCAGGGAAAGTATAGAACCTGGTGATCAACGAAAACTGTCTTAGCTTTGATATTATTGCTGTCTCATTTCTTCCCGCCTGAAATGAAAGAGACGGCAATAGCAAAGCGATAGCCGATTTAGTTAGGCGGTAGAAGGGCTGGACTTCTACTCTATTTCTACGAAGAAGTAGGTAATTTCGAAGAAAAACTCGCGACTTTCCTACTCTCGTTCTACTTCGTTTCGTCCGATACAACATTGTTTGACGTTTAAATGTTCTAAGCATACCTACTCTAATTAGAGTAGGCTTAGAACATTTACGGACAAAATGTCGGATCGAAGTAGTATCGGAGTTGGAAAGTCGCGAGTTTATTACGAAATTACGTCTTCGTAGAAAGAGAGTAGACGTCCTGGACGTCTAGGTAGGTACTATCTTTCTTCCAAAAAAATGTTTGTATTAAAGTCGGTTTACTGACTATAGAACGTGAGTACGTCTTAAGAAAATACTGATGGAATGGTAGCATTTTTCAAAAGAAAATTTTAATTTCATTTGTTTAATAGATTTGTATGTAAAAAGTAATCAGTAGAATTTAGTCATTTTCAATCAAAACAATGCAACAAAGCTTTTAGATGCCGGGGATCGAACCCGGGACATGTCACATGCAAAGCGCACGCTCTACCACTGAGCTACATCCCCGCTTGAACTTCTGGTCGAAATAATTAATACAACTGTAACAAACATGCGGCGAGGTAACGACCGACGGTAATGCGGTAACGGTACATGACGTCATGTTTTGCGGGCGTGCAGCCGGCTTCATCGAATTATAAGACGTTGTCACGTCAAAACGTAATTACGAAATAAACTTGCGAATTTCCTACTCCGGATCTACTTCGTTTCGTTCAATCGAACATTGTTTGACGTTTAAATGTTAGAACATTTGAACGGACATATAATGGGCATATAATTTGTCGAGCGTTCAAAAGCGCACGCGCTCTTGTTACGAAGAGTTCGACGGTTTTAGACCTGGCAAATACATTTTTTTTTGTATGGGATAAAATATATGACTTTTTACAAACTGGAAAACAATGACCTATTAATTTTGTAAACGGGCCTATAGTCTGTCCTGGTTTCTTTCAGATATTAATAAATTACCATTCCGTGTGTATTCTCTCCATTACTTACCATCATCACCCAGAGACGAACTTCTTAGCATTCGATGGATTCACCGTGCGGGTCCATCGTGTGGCAGAGAGAAATCTCGAGTAGACCCCAAGACTGGTGACTCGGGCGTAGGTTTTAGAGACGATTCACACGGCGCGGCTGCCAACCGCGCCCGCGCGCGGGCGCGGCAGATTTCCATATAAAATTGAATTCAATTCACACGACGCGGTTTACGGCCGCGGCGGCTGCGGCAGCCGCGCGGCGCCCGCGTGGCTGCGCGCGATTCTTGCGCAGTAGCTTTCCGCAACAGAAACCGCGAAAACCTGCGGTCTCGTGAGTATTGAAACAAAACCGTCGCGCGGCGCGGCGCCGCGCCCGCGCGCGGGCGCGGTTGGCAGCCGCGTCGTGTGAACCGGGCCTTAAGGGTCTTAACTATAAATAAGACACGGAATCTTTTCATGTTCGTATAATATAATATTTACAACACTATTTACAATCGTACAAAAATATGAATATCATCCTTAATTATTATCCCTATACCCTATATTTAATATCTATATACAAATTTATTCCATTTTAGACCTAATGTCGTAATATAATAATTTTATTACAATTATACCTTTCAATTTCCATTACGAGTATTATACAAAATTAAAAAAAAACATTAAGGGTACTTTTACAACAAAAATAACTTTACAGAAAACAAGAATTTTGATTTTCTAAGTTTTCGATTGTCCGTCTAGCTTTTGTAATAATATTAAAATAAATTGATCAATTTCCACGATTATACAAATAAAAACATAACGTAAATATTTTTGAAAAATCATGCTGGTTATTTTAGATCTAATGTCGTCAAACAATTAATTTATTACAAATACCTTTTTTATTTGCACAAATAACACAAAAAATATTGATAAAAAATAAGCTCAAATGACAGAGTTCAAATTAAATATATTAAATTGGAGATGATTTCGTGAAAAGGGACGGAAACGTGTTACAAAACAGGGGAAGCGCATGCTATTATGATTTGACCAATGAGAGAGCTATTTGATTTGACCAATGACAGCGCACTATTTGGGTTGACCAATAGGCGCACATTATTTTTTAAAGGTTATCTCGAAGAGATCTCTATTAGCGATAAGATCGGTGTATGTGCCTAAAATGTTTTAATGTAAGTTTAATAACTGTTTTTTGTATTGTTTTGTATTTGAATTGGCAAATGAGCGATCGCGGTGGCTGGAGAGATGGGTGTGAAATGGTGCCAACCTATTTAGCGTAAGGTTGGTTTTTTTTATCATTTATAGGTTTACACTTGACCACCATCTCGTCTGATGTTAAGCAACGATGCGGTCTAAGATGGAGCGTGCTTACCTAAAAGAAACCGATTCACTCTCGATTTGAAAGACACCAAGATTATAACCATCGGGAAAAACCCACTCGGGCAACTCATTCCACAGTCTAGACGTTCTTATCATAAAAGTAGAGTCAAAACTCTTCGTTCGTGTCTTTAGAACATCAACCATGAAACGATGCCGCTTCTTCGAGCGACACATCGATAGTACTCACACAGAGTCCTTGCACTCAGTATGTATGTATGAGTCAGATAGTTCGATCTTAGCTAGGGCTTAGCTCGAATTTTTTTTCAGGTATCAGTTGTATCCTAATTAGCGTAAGTATGTTAGGTTTAGATGACTCACCCCATACGAAATTTTATGCAAATATGTTTAAGAATAAAAAGTTTCATACAAACTTCCATCCCCTATTTCATAACCCTTAATATACTACAGGCCCGTGAACAAAATTTACGGGTCAAAGGAACCACCAGGAGACCTATGTAGGATGATAGAAGGGTGTAAAGTAATAAGATTCAGCACTATGCTGTCACTTGTAAGCTGTCCAACTGAGTACAGTTGAAGAGGGGGGGTTGCAACCCTCGATCATTTCTCCTTTTCGCTTGATTTTTGTACGGCGTTGCGAATTAATGGATTAGAAAAGGTATTGAAACTGTATGGAACCAATGCCGTACATAATCAAATGACCAAATTTACTCTGTAAAAATTACTCGTATTCTGTAAATTTTTCCGACAAACTAATAATTAAAAACTTAAAATATATAATTTTTATAGTTTCAATACCTCTTCTAATCTATTATTCTGCAACGCCGTACAAAAATCATGCGACAAGGAGAAGTTATCGAGGGTTTCAACCCCCCCTCTTCGACTGTACGCAGTTGGACAGCTTACAAGTGACGGCATAGTGCTGAATCTTATTACTTTATACCCTTCTATGATCCTACATAGGTCTCCTGGTGGTTCATTTACTACGTAAATTTTGTTCACGGGCCTGTAGTCTATAAGGGTTGACTTTCGTAAGCATTGAGTAAAGCCAAAATAATAAGTTACGTAATACAGTTTTTTTTAAATACAAAAACAACATTAAATACAATAAAAACCTGTCAAGTGAAATATTTAAAAAAATGTTAATTAATCATATTATGGACTGAATTTTTTTAGACAACCCATTGGCAATATATTTGTTGACAAATTAAATTAATTATATAAAATACTTTTCATCCAATAACCAGCTCGGTGATGGTCATTGTATAGCGGGATCTCCTACTAAAAGGGAAAATTAGGTTGGAGGCTTCTAACAATTAGCTAAATTTAGTCGAATGAATTCAATAGCAAATTTAAAAGCAAGTTAGTCGACTTTATTTAGACAGAATTATGTATTTAGAAGCAAGCAAAATGTTTGCTTCTGAGTTTAGTATGCTCGCTTACTGTACACTATTAAGACTTCACTGGATTCAGTAGAGACTAAATTAAGCCAATAGTAACAAGGTTTTTAGGTAGTATGGGTTTGTCAATGTTAAGGTTAAACATATTTATCACTACACAAAACTAACCTTACACAATAATAACGATATGAGTATATAGAACACATAATTTTCCAAACAGGGTTATTTCATTTTTTAATAATAATACAGGGTGTTCGGTAGTAACAGATCTTTCAAATTTAATAAAAAAAATTGAGACAGTATTATGGTTTTTAAAAATGCTAGTGGTCGTAAAATGGCCGAAATTGGAACATATGTACAGCAATATTAATCTGTCTCAATTTGACTAGAGACATCAGAAAAAACCATTGTGTGTCAAATACATGGTAGCGTGTATGTTTTTTTTATTGATTTAATATATTTAACGCATAATTAATAAAATATTTACATATCGCATTTACTTTTCTAAATAGACTACTATAAGTGTGCGAATTTTCATTCCTCCTTCCGCGCAATTTTCGTGAAAAGGGGTACAAAGTTTTTGCTGCACCTAATCATATTTAGATTAAATAAAGATGTGGTGTCATAGGACACTAGGTAGGAACGAATTTCCTTCGGATATTATAGTAGCATCACAATTTGCAAAAAAAATATTGCTTTATTTGACTATTTACAGTACGATCATTTGAAAAAAGAAGTTGGCAACACTGGTCACGGGCAGTTTTTACGCGTCACTTCTATTATATGTTTTTCTTACGGTTTTAGTATCATTGTTTTCAGTTCGGTCGCGCAGCTAAATCGCTATCTCCAAGCCTCTAAGTAGGGAACTTCGTTAAAAAAAAGAACAGATCAGGCTTCACACGTCAACCTGTGTATCTGATACTGACCGAACACCCTGTACACTTAAAATTACAATTACACGTTTTTTTTTTGGTATTTTTTCCAAATATTTTTGAAAAGTTTTTATTTTATTATCACTACCTACTTATTTATAGCTTATTTATTTATTTTATTATTTTTTTACAATATTTACAAAAACTAATATTACGTAGATAAAAATGGCATCATCATTTAACAGCATGTGTGTAAAACAAACAATTTGCTAACAAAAGATTACATAAAAATTGCTAATATTCGCAGTTTTCACTTCTATCGGCAGTCTTTATGATAGATATTTTTACCACTAAGTTACGGCTGGTCTAGTCGGGAGAACGGCGACTGCCGATCCGGAGACCCCGGGTTCAAAACCACGCGCACCAATTTTCCTTTGTCTTTTCGAAGTCAATGTGCGTAATGCCGCTAACTGAAAACCGGCGAAGGAAAACATCGTGACGAAACCGACAAGTACCTAGAATTTTTCGAAGTCATGTGTCATCCACCAACCCGCACTTGGCCAGCGTGGTGGATTATGGCCTTGACTCTCTCCTTGCGAGAGAAGGTCCCGAGTCCCAGCAGTGGGAACATATTTATAGTGCGCTATTTATCTTATGATCAAAAACATACAATTAAATAATCCAAATGTTTTCTTTCCTAACATAACCCTATATAAAAAAAAAGATCTTCAAGAGATGCCATTTCTATCTATATCACCACAATAGTTCTACCTAAAACTGCTCAGCCTTTCAATATTATATTTTTTTGTCCATTTTCTATGACTGGATATTTTTTTTTTTTAGTTTTTCAATTATAAATTAACAATATGGCCACCGTTATAATTCTACTATTATATATTTACATTATATGTACAACTTAATTCTAATACTGCGTTCGTTCACTGCGACCAAGCATATACATATTATCTATACATATAAAAATCAATGCCACTTTTCGTTGTCATTGAACTCTTCCTAAACGGCTGGACCGATTTGAATTATTTTTTTGTATACGTTTTGGTAGGACCCTGGAAGGTTTAGATTCACAAATCAGCCCGGCAGATGGCGCTGCAGTTGATATCTAGGTTATTATTCGAGCGAAGCCGGAGCGGGCCGCTAGTGATTTATAAACATGTCGGACTTACAAATTCGTAATGTATCGTATTAATAATTCGTAATCAATACGAGTATTTTTGTCAAAGCCAAAGTATATCCTGTACTTTACTAATACTTATTATGGATGTGAAGTTTGTATGTTAGGTACCCTTTCACGCGAAATATAGATTATTAGAATAAAGGATACTTTTTATCCCGCGAATATTACGCGAACGGGAACTACATTTGTGAAGCTCTTAGTCCTACTAATATTATAAATGTCAATAAATAGATTTTTAGATATTGGGATGTTTGTTGCTCAATCACGTCACAAGTTGAAGAAGGGCAATGTTTCCAGAGAAATTATAGGGGCTTAGAGATATAACATCTTAGATCTCTGGGTGACGAGCGCAGTGCAGTGCTAGGTGATGCTTTGGACTCTTCATGTTCCTATAGTCCTATCGTATCTGTGTCACTGTGCTGTCATGTGGCAGGCATGTTGCTTAACATCAGGCACATGTCCTGCTCGTCTCGTCACTCTTTATTAAAAAAAAAATAAGTCGTCTGCCTGCGAAGCTGTGGGTTCGATTCCCACCCAGTGCAAATATTTGTGTGATGAATACACATATTTTTTTATAGTGTGCCTGGGTGTCCTCAATGTATAATAAGTATGTATTTAAAAATATATAAGTATTATATCAGTGATCTTGCTTCCATAGTAAAAGCTTTGCTTAGTTTGGGGTCAGATGGTGTTGTGTGTGAAATGATCGATATTTATTTATTTTTAAATTATGCCTGTTTTCGCGAAGAGACGTTTTTATTCAATCATCCTAACATATATATATATTATGCTTGGTAACAGTGAACATACTATATCACGCTGTTTTCTTCACTGCTTATAGAATAAAATGGTTAACACTTTAAGCAAGATTTACTCTTGAAAGGGTATATTAAGCGTTTTGGTTCAATATACCCTTTGTGAGCAATCCAACGAATACCTATTAAAGTACAGACAGACATGCTAATTTCTAGAACGAATAGGTGCTTTTCAACAACCAACGCAAAAACTGCGTGTGTGTTTTGTGGCATTGTAGCTCCAGAACGGATGGATCGACATTGTTTTTTTGTTTGGTTCAAAAGTGAATTAGACGAGTGTCCTTAGCTATGTTTGATAGAAACATTTACAAGATGGCCGCCACCACAAAATGGCGGATTACATATTTTTTCAAAACTCCTTCAACATCAAATGAAACGGCTTGACTAGTAGAATACTACACTATAGCAAATTTCAAAGCCAAGACGGCCGCTATTACAAAATGGCGCATAACATTTTTATCACATTTAGCTCAATATTGGGTATCAAATGAAAAGCGCTTTGATTAGTAGAACACAAATTTCAAATCCAAGATGGCCGCCATCACAAAATGTGGGGGTTTTATAAATTTAAAATTTAATTTGCTGGTATTAAGCAAGTTGTTTTTTTTTTGGGCACGTCTGTCAGTTTCTTTATAAATGTTATGGTTTGAATATTTATTGCTCAGTCATGTAAGAAATGAACAGAACTGATTAAATTTCGAAATATAATAGATAGGTACTCAAAAATAACACATGGACTATTTTTTATCCCGAAAACTTGCAGACATTAGTAGTCACTTGAAACGTTACAATTAGGGTTGCATTTTGTTCAGAGGTAGCATTTTTATTTATTTGTTATGTGTATGGGAGGATAATATAAGCTCAAATTCAAGTTTATGATTTCGCCTCCTTTGTTTCCATGCCGCCATCTTGGAAAAACGGGGACAAAGGGGTTTGATATTCAAAAAAATCCTCCCAAAAATGCACTTTAGCCTTAAACATGTAACATTACAATTGGCGTAGCAATTTTCTGAATTCTAAAAGTAGAATGAACTTAACAAGAAAGAATTGTGATTAATTCGAGTTACGTAATAACGGTTAGTGGATCAAATATATATATTTTTAAACCATTACAGGTTTACACTTGGACCGCCATTTCACCTGATGTTAACCGACGATGCGGTCTACGGTGTAGCGTGCTTACCTAGAAAAAACCGATTCACTCTCGATTTGAAGACACCAAGATTGTAAAAAAACCCACTCGGACAACGCGTTGCACAGCCTAGACAGAAAAGTACAGTGTTTCGTTTGAGTCTTTGTTTATCGGATACATTTCGTAGAGTGTGATCTGCCTAATCTAATACCACTTTGCCCTATTTATAGGACTACTTCTAGCTCGAAAAAGCGACATCGTTTTATGGTTGATGTTCCAAAGACTCCGATTGAATAGGTTTGCTTCGATTTTCGTAACAATACCAACTAAACTAGGAATGTGTTGTCTGAGTGGGTAATCTCTTATTGACATACGGGGCATTTCACGCCAAGCGGACAACCAAAAAAATATGAGGTCGTGAATTTTGTTTATATTCTGATCAGTTATACTTCTAGTAGACGTGGGTGTGTAGGCACAATTTTTTTTTTCGTGTGTTGCTTTATTGCCGAGTTTTATATGCCGAGCTTTTAAAAATTTACTAAAAATTAAATTATTAATTTTTGTATGCTTCTTATTTGTATCAATTTATTATTAAAAAAAATAAAAAAGTATTGTTTCTAATAGTTAAAAACGTGTAGTTTTTAATTATTTAGTCGAGTTCGAAATTTGAATTTTTTTGCGTATTGAGAACCGGAAGTGAACATTTCAAATCTATTTTTGAGTAACTTGGACAGATTTTTTTTAAAATTTTTAATTCTTGAATTAAAGCTCTAAATGTACTTAATCTTCACAAAAAATATTAGAACATGATCTGTAATAGTTTACGAATTAGAGCAAAAAGATTACATACACATTGCTATGAACACGTTCAAAGCAATCGGGTTTATGCGCTAAGATGCTAAAAAACTATGCTATAAATATTTTATTCCTTCAATTTGACACGCGAAACTATAGAAATAAACGTGTTTTTTGAATGCAATATAATTAACAATATAAAATTCGGAATTTTGTTTTTTTTTTACGTTTTGTAAACCGGAAAAATGTTCACTACATTTCAAATCAATTTTTGAGTAACTTTAATACATTTTTCTTTTAATATTTTATCCTTTATTTAGAGCTTTAAATGTAATATTTTTTTTACAAAAAAAAATTAAAACAAGGTCTGTAAATAGTTTACGACTTAGAGCTAATAGAGTAATTATTATAAGAATTGCTTTTATTCATTTTGTTAATTATAATTTATGTAAAATAAGTCGTAAACTATTTACCGATCACGTTTTAAATTTTTTTCGTTTAAAAAATACTACATTTAAAGCTCTAAATAAAGGATAAAATATTAAAAGAAAAATGTATGAAAGTTACTCAAAAATGGATTTGAAATATTCACTTCCGGTTTACAAAACGTAAAAAAAAACAAATTTCGGATTTTATATTGTTAATTATATTGCATTTAAAAAAAACGTTTATTTCTACAGTTTCGCGTGTCATAATCATAATGAAGGAATAAAATATTTATAGCAGTTTTTTAGACCCATAAACCCGATTGCTTTGAATGTGTTCAAAGCGATGTGTATGTAATCTTTTTGCTCTAATTCGTAAACTATTACAGAGCACGTTCTAATATTTTTTGTGAAGATTAAGTATATTTAGAGCTTTAATTCAAGAATTAAAAATTAAAAAAAAAATCTGTCCAAATTACTCAAAAATAGATTTGAAATGTTCACTTCCGGTTCATAATACGCAAAAAAATTCAAATTTCGAATTCGACAAAATAATTAAAAAGTACAACTTTTTAACTATTAGAAACAATACTTTTTTATTTTTTAAAATATTAAATTGATACAAATAAGAAGCATACAAAAATTAATAATTTAATTTTTAGTAAATTTTTAAAACCTCATAACTCGGCAATAAAGCAACACACGAAAAAAAAATTGTGCCTACACACCCACGTCTACTAGAACTATAACTGATCAGAATATAAACAAAATTCACGACCTCATATTTTTTTGGTTGTCCGCTTGGCGTGAAATGCCCCATACAATTTATTGTCAAGTTTAGAGTAAATCGGGTTTTCTTATGCACGCTCCATCGTAGACTGCATCGTTGCTTAACATCAGATGACACGGCGATCAAGTGCAAACCTATTACAGATAAAACATCTACTCACACTTAAAAAAATAACATTAGTAAACTCAAATATTCAAAGTCATACATTTTTTTTTTACGAAATAACACACAAACAAACATATCTCTTACCGTAACTATGCTATCATTATTACAAAAAAAAAACAAATAATTTAATAAATTAAGTATTATAAGTTGAAACCTCGCAGTTGATTCAGCCGCCTCTCCAAATCGGCGACAGGGTCGTCAGTAGTCCACTCGGTATTTTTAGCCAAGGGATCCTTAGCCAAGGGAGCTTTAGCCAAGGGATCGTTAGCCAAGGACTCTTTAGTCAAGGAATCTTTGGCCGCGGATTTCTCTCGTTCGCATCCCGGCGCCATATGAAAGTTGCCGCTTACTTTACTTGGGCTCTCTCCACTGCAAATATAAAAAAATATTCATATTAATGATAATTTAGTAGTGGTAGGACTCTTAGCAGAGTCCGCCTGGGGAAGTACCACACCTTTGCCAGTTATTCTACCGCCAAGCAGTAATGTGCACACATTACTGTGTTCCGGTTTGAAGGGCAATGTTTCCAGAGAAATTACAGGGCTTAGAGATATAACAACTTAGAGATCTGGGTGACGAGCGCAGTGTGGTGCTAGGTAATGATTTGGGTTATTCATGTTTCAATAACTGCGTGTCACTGTGCTGTTATGTGGCAGGCATGTTGCTTACCATCAGGCACATGTCCTCCTCGTCTCGTCACTATTAATAAAAATAAAAAAAAATACGTCACCCAATGGGAAATGCTGAACGGGCGTGGACATGCCATCAGGGCATGGCCATCTAGAAACGTCTCGTTTGTAGCTGATCTTGAGCTTTTCCTGCTGATATGACGAAGTTTTTTATACTTGTTATTACGAGATTCTTGTGCATCTTCCGAAAGTTGACCAATAGGAAGTACTGTGAAATGCTATAAGACACTTTCTCTTTTTTCGAAACTTTGTGAACTTCAGCTTCAGCATCTTTAATCAGCGGTTGTTCTACGAATTTCCACAGTGCGACGGGACGTTGTTCCGTTCAGTGTTGCTGCTAACTTGGATTTTTTAAAAAGCGTAGGCAGGTTTAAAAATAAAGTAGCCAAGTGCGAGTTGGACTCGCCCATGAAGGGTTCCGTTGCAGCAAGTAACATAATATACATAGTACACATAGTTCTTGTAGTTCGTTGTAACTTTGATCGAAGTTTTAATAATAGTGTATTTATGACGCACTAAAAAAAACTACTCATCAGATCGAGTTCAAACTAATTTTCGTTGGTAGTTTTCATGGTAATGTACATCATATATTTTTTTTAGATTTTTCATTCTCTTACTTTAGAAGTTAGAGGGGGGGGGGACACACATTTTACCACTTTGGAAGCGTCTCTCGCGCAAGTTATTCAGTGTAGACAAAAATTATATTAGAAACCTCAACATCATTTTTTAAGACCTATCGATAGACACCCCACACGTGTAGGTTTGATGAAAAAAAATTTTTGAGCTTCAGTTCTCAGTATGGGGGGCACCCCTAATTTTTGTTTTTTTACAAAACTTTTGTAAAAATCTTAATGCGGTTCACAGAATACATCTACTTACCAAGTTTCAACAGTGTAGTTCTCATAGTTTCGGCCAAAAGTGGCTGTGACATACGGACGGACAGACAGACAGACAGACAGACAGACATGACGAATCTATAAGGGTTCCGTTTTTACGTGTTACGGAACCCTAATAAGTAAAGTATGTTAAATTATGTAAAGTTTGTAGAACTGCGTACTTCTTTTATGACGAGTCCCGCGGGTTGTAGAGCCACACGCGCGACGACAGCTCGTGCTCCTGAAACTAGACACACACCGACCTGCAGTACTCGGTGCTCGCGGCGAGCGTACAGTCCCGCGGGTTGTAGAGCGCCACACGCGCGACGACAGCTCGTGCTCCTGAAACTAGACACACACCGACCTGCAGTACTCGGTGCTCGCGGCGAGCGTACAGTCCCGCGGGTTGTAGAGCCACACGCGCGACGACAGCTCGTGCTCCTGAAACTAGACACACACCGACCTGCAGTACTCGGTGCTCGCGGCGAGCGTACAGTCCCGCGGGTTGTAGAGCGCCACACGCGCGACGACAGCTCGTGCTCCTGAAACTAGACACACACCGACCTGCAGTACTCGGTGCTCGCGGCGAGCGTACAGTCCCGCGGGTTGTAGAGCGCCACACGCGCGACGACAGCTCGTGCTCCTGAAACTAGACACACACCGACCTGCAGTACTCGGTGCTCGCGGCGAGCGTACAGTCCCGCGGGTTGTAGAGCGCCACACGCGCGACGACAGCTCGTGCTCCTGAAACTAGACACACACCGACCTGCAGTACTCGGTGCTCGCGGCGAGCGTACAGTCCCGCGGGTTGTAGAGCCACACGCGCGACGACAGCTCGTGCTCCTGAAACTAGACACACACCGACCTGCAGTACTCGGTGCTCGCGGCGAGCGTACAGTCCCGCGGGTTGTAGAGCGCCACACGCGCGACGACAGCTCGTGCTCCTGAAACTAGACACACACCGACCTGCAGTACTCGGTGCTCGCGGCGAGCGTACAGTCCCGCGGGTTGTAGAGCGCCACACGCGCGACGACAGCTCGTGCTCCTGAAACTAGACACACACCGACCTGCAGTACTCGGTGCTCGCGGCGAGCGTACAGTCCCGCGGGTTGTAGAGCGCCACACGCGCGACGACAGCTCGTGCTCCTGAAACTAGACACACACCGACCTGCAGTACTCGGTGCTCGCGGCGAGCGTACAGTCCCGCGGGTTGTAGAGCGCCACACGCGCGACGACAGCTCGTGCTCCTGAAACTAGACACACACCGACCTGCAGTACTCGGTGCTCGCGGCGAGCGTACAGTCCCGCGGGTTGTAGAGCGCCACACGCGCGACGACAGCTCGTGCTCCTGAAACTAGACACACACCGACCTGCAGTACTCGGTGCTCGCGGCGAGCGTACAGTCCCGCGGGTTGTAGAGCGCCACACGCGCGACGACAGCTCGTGCTCCTGAAACTAGACACACACCGACCTGCAGTACTCGGTGCTCGCGGCGAGCGTACAGTCCCGCGGGTTGTAGAGCGCCACACGCGCGACGACAGCTCGTGCTCCTGAAACTAGACACACACCGACCTGCAGTACTCGGTGCTCGCGGCGAGCGTACAGTCCCGCGGGTTGTAGAGCGCCACACGCGCGACGACAGCTCGTGCTCCTGAAACTAGACACACACCGACCTGCAGTACTCGGTGCTCGCGGCGAGCGTACAGTCCCGCGGGTTGTAGAGCCACACGCGCGACGACAGCTCGTGCTCCTGAAACTAGACACACACCGACCTGCAGTACTCGGTGCTCGCGGCGAGCGTACAGTCCCGCGGGTTGTAGAGCGCCACACGCGCGACGACAGCTCGTGCTCCTGAAACTAGACACACACCGACCTGCAGTACTCGGTGCTCGCGGCGAGCGTACAGTCCCGCGGGTTGTAGAGCGCCACACGCGCGACGACAGCTCGTGCTCCTGAAACTAGACACACACCGACCTGCAGTACTCGGTGCTCGCGGCGAGCGTACAGTCCCGCGGGTTGTAGAGCCACACGCGCGACGACAGCTCGTGCTCCTGAAACTAGACACACACCGACCTGCAGTACTCGGTGCTCGCGGCGAGCGTACAGTCCCGCGGGTTGTAGAGCGCCACACGCGCGACGACAGCTCGTGCTCCTGAAACTAGACACACACCGACCTGCAGTACTCGGTGCTCGCGGCGAGCGTACAGTCCCGCGGGTTGTAGAGCGCCACACGCGCGACGACAGCTCGTGCTCCTGAAACTAGACACACACCGACCTGCAGTACTCGGTGCTCGCGGCGAGCGTACAGTCCCGCGGGTTGTAGAGCGCCACACGCGCGACGACAGCTCGTGCTCCTGAAACTAGACACACACCGACCTGCAGTACTCGGTGCTCGCGGCGAGCGTACAGTCCCGCGGGTTGTAGAGCGCCACACGCGCGACGACAGCTCGTGCTCCTGAAACTAGACACACACCGACCTGCAGTACTCGGTGCTCGCGGCGAGCGTACAGTCCCGCGGGTTGTAGAGCGCCACACGCGCGACGACAGCTCGTGCTCCTGAAACTAGACACACACCGACCTGCAGTACTCGGTGCTCGCGGCGAGCGTACAGTCCCGCGGGTTGTAGAGCCACACGCGCGACGACAGCTCGTGCTCCTGAAACTAGACACACACCGACCTGCAGTACTCGGTGCTCGCGGCGAGCGTACAGTCCCGCGGGTTGTAGAGCGCCACACGCGCGACGACAGCTCGTGCTCCTGAAACTAGACACACACCGACCTGCAGTACTCGGTGCTCGCGGCGAGCGTACAGTCCCGCGGGTTGTAGAGCGCCACACGCGCGACGACAGCTCGTGCTCCTGAAACTAGACACACACCGACCTGCAGTACTCGGTGCTCGCGGCGAGCGTACAGTCCCGCGGGTTGTAGAGCCACACGCGCGACGACAGCTCGTGCTCCTGAAACTAGACACACACCGACCTGCAGTACTCGGTGCTCGCGGCGAGCGTACAGTCCCGCGGGTTGTAGAGCGCCACACGCGCGACGACAGCTCGTGCTCCTGAAACTAGACACACACCGACCTGCAGTACTCGGTGCTCGCGGCGAGCGTACAGTCCCGCGGGTTGTAGAGCGCCACACGCGCGACGACAGCTCGTGCTCCTGAAACTAGACACACACCGACCTGCAGTACTCGGTGCTCGCGGCGAGCGTACAGTCCCGCGGGTTGTAGAGCGCCACACGCGCGACGACAGCTCGTGCTCCTGAAACTAGACACACACCGACCTGCAGTACTCGGTGCTCGCGGCGAGCGTACAGTCCCGCGGGTTGTAGAGCGCCACACGCGCGACGACAGCTCGTGCTCCTGAAACTAGACACACACCGACCTGCAGTACTCGGTGCTCGCGGCGAGCGTACAGTCCCGCGGGTTGTAGAGCGCCACACGCGCGACGACAGCTCGTGCTCCTGAAACTAGACACACACCGACCTGCAGTACTCGGTGCTCGCGGCGAGCGTACAGTCCCGCGGGTTGTAGAGCGCCACACGCGCGACGACATCTCGTGCTCCTGAAACTAGACACACACCGACCTGCAGTACTCGGTGCTCGCGGCGAGCGTACAGTCCCGCGGGTTGTAGAGCGCCACACGCGCGACGACAGCTCGTGCTCCTGAAACTAGACACACACCGACCTGCAGTACTCGGTGCTCGCGGCGAGCGTACAGTCCCGCGGGTTGTAGAGCGCCACACGCGCGACGACAGCTCGTGCTCCTGAAACTAGACACACACCGACCTGCAGTACTCGGTGCTCGCGGCGAGCGTACAGTCCCGCGGGTTGTAGAGCGCCACACGCGCGACGACAGCTCGTGCTCCTGAAACTAGACACACACCGACCTGCAGTACTCGGTGCTCGCGGCGAGCGTACAGTCCCGCGGGTTGTAGAGCGCCACACGCGCGACGACAGCTCGTGCTCCTGAAACTAGACACACACCGACCTGCAGTACTCGGTGCTCGCGGCGAGCGTACAGTCCCGCGGGTTGTAGAGCGCCACACGCGCGACGACAGCTCGTGCTCCTGAAACTAGACACACACCGACCTGCAGTACTCGGTGCTCGCGGCGAGCGTACAGTCCCGCGGGTTGTAGAGCGCCACACGCGCGACGACAGCTCGTGCTCCTGAAACTAGACACACACCGACCTGCAGTACTCGGTGCTCGCGGCGAGCGTACAGTCCCGCGGGTTGTAGAGCGCCACACGCGCGACGACAGCTCGTGCTCCTGAAACTAGACACACACCGACCTGCAGTACTCGGTGCTCGCGGCGAGCGTACAGTCCCGCGGGTTGTAGAGCGCCACACGCGCGACGACAGCTCGTGCTCCTGAAACTAGACACACACCGACCTGCAGTACTCGGTGCTCGCGGCGAGCGTACAGTCCCGCGGGTTGTAGAGCGCCACACGCGCGACGACAGCTCGTGCTCCTGAAACTAGACACACACCGACCTGCAGTACTCGGTGCTCGCGGCGAGCGTACAGTCCCGCGGGTTGTAGAGCGCCACACGCGCGACGACAGCTCGTGCTCCTGAAACTAGACACACACCGACCTGCAGTACTCGGTGCTCGCGGCGAGCGTACAGTCCCGCGGGTTGTAGAGCGCCACACGCGCGACGACAGCTCGTGCTCCTGAAACTAGACACACACCGACCTGCAGTACTCGGTGCTCGCGGCGAGCGTACAGTCCCGCGGGTTGTAGAGCGCCACACGCGCGACGACAGCTCGTGCTCCTGAAACTAGACACACACCGACCTGCAGTACTCGGTGCTCGCGGCGAGCGTACAGTCCCGCGGGTTGTAGAGCGCCACACGCGCGACGACAGCTCGTGCTCCTGAAACTAGACACACACCGACCTGCAGTACTCGGTGCTCGCGGCGAGCGTACAGTCCCGCGGGTTGTAGAGCGCCACACGCGCGACGACAGCTCGTGCTCCTGAAACTAGACACACACCGACCTGCAGTACTCGGTGCTCGCGGCGAGCGTACAGTCCCGCGGGTTGTAGAGCGCCACACGCGCGACGACAGCTCGTGCTCCTGAAACTAGACACACACCGACCTGCAGTACTCGGTGCTCGCGGCGAGCGTACAGTCCCGCGGGTTGTAGAGCGCCACACGCGCGACGACAGCTCGTGCTCCTGAAACTAGACACACACCGACCTGCAGTACTCGGTGCTCGCGGCGAGCGTACAGTCCCGCGGGTTGTAGAGCGCCACACGCGCGACGACAGCTCGTGCTCCTGAAACTAGACACACACCGACCTGCAGTACTCGGTGCTCGCGGCGAGCGTACAGTCCCGCGGGTTGTAGAGCGCCACACGCGCGACGACAGCTCGTGCTCCTGAAACTAGACACACACCGACCTGCAGTACTCGGTGCTCGCGGCGAGCGTACAGTCCCGCGGGTTGTAGAGCGCCACACGCGCGACGACAGCTCGTGCTCCTGAAACTAGACACACACCGACCTGCAGTACTCGGTGCTCGCGGCGAGCGTACAGTCCCGCGGGTTGTAGAGCGCCACACGCGCGACGACAGCTCGTGCTCCTGAAACTAGACACACACCGACCTGCAGTACTCGGTGCTCGCGGCGAGCGTACAGTCCCGCGGGTTGTAGAGCGCCACACGCGCGACGACAGCTCGTGCTCCTGAAACTAGACACACACCGACCTGCAGTACTCGGTGCTCGCGGCGAGCGTACAGTCCCGCGGGTTGTAGAGCGCCACACGCGCGACGACAGCTCGTGCTCCTGAAACTAGACACACACCGACCTGCAGTACTCGGTGCTCGCGGCGAGCGTACAGTCCCGCGGGTTGTAGAGCGCCACACGCGCGACGACAGCTCGTGCTCCTGAAACTAGACACACACCGACCTGCAGTACTCGGTGCTCGCGGCGAGCGTACAGTCCCGCGGGTTGTAGAGCGCCACACGCGCGACGACAGCTCGTGCTCCTGAAACTAGACACACACCGACCTGCAGTACTCGGTGCTCGCGGCGAGCGTACAGTCCCGCGGGTTGTAGAGCGCCACACGCGCGACGACAGCTCGTGCTCCTGAAACTAGACACACACCGACCTGCAGTACTCGGTGCTCGCGGCGAGCGTACAGTCCCGCGGGTTGTAGAGCGCCACACGCGCGACGACAGCTCGTGCTCCTGAAACTAGACACACACCGACCTGCAGTACTCGGTGCTCGCGGCGAGCGTACAGTCCCGCGGGTTGTAGAGCGCCACACGCGCGACGACAGCTCGTGCTCCTGAAACTAGACACACACCGACCTGCAGTACTCGGTGCTCGCGGCGAGCGTACAGTCCCGCGGGTTGTAGAGCGCCACACGCGCGACGACAGCTCGTGCTCCTGAAACTAGACACACACCGACCTGCAGTACTCGGTGCTCGCGGCGAGCGTACAGTCCCGCGGGTTGTAGAGCGCCACACGCGCGACGACAGCTCGTGCTCCTGAAACTAGACACACACCGACCTGCAGTACTCGGTGCTCGCGGCGAGCGTACAGTCCCGCGGGTTGTAGAGCCACACGCGCGACGACAGCTCGTGCTCCTGAAACTAGACACACACCGACCTGCAGTACTCGGTGCTCGCGGCGAGCGTACAGTCCCGCGGGTTGTAGAGCGCCACACGCGCGACGACAGCTCGTGCTCCTGAAACTAGACACACACCGACCTGCAGTACTCGGTGCTCGCGGCGAGCGTACAGTCCCGCGGGTTGTAGAGCGCCACACGCGCGACGACAGCTCGTGCTCCTGAAACTAGACACACACCGACCTGCAGTACTCGGTGCTCGCGGCGAGCGTACAGTCCCGCGGGTTGTAGAGCGCCACACGCGCGACGACAGCTCGTGCTCCTGAAACTAGACACACACCGACCTGCAGTACTCGGTGCTCGCGGCGAGCGTACAGTCCCGCGGGTTGTAGAGCGCCACACGCGCGACGACAGCTCGTGCTCCTGAAACTAGACACACACCGACCTGCAGTACTCGGTGCTCGCGGCGAGCGTACAGTCCCGCGGGTTGTAGAGCCACACGCGCGACGACAGCTCGTGCTCCTGAAACTAGACACACACCGACCTGCAGTACTCGGTGCTCGCGGCGAGCGTACAGTCCCGCGGGTTGTAGAGCCACACGCGCGACGACAGCTCGTGCTCCTGAAACTAGACACACACCGACCTGCAGTACTCGGTGCTCGCGGCGAGCGTACAGTCCCGCGGGTTGTAGAGCCACACGCGCGACGACAGCTCGTGCTCCTGAAACTAGACACACACCGACCTGCAGTACTCGGTGCTCGCGGCGAGCGTACAGTCCCGCGGGTTGTAGAGCGCCACACGCGCGACGACAGCTCGTGCTCCTGAAACTAGACACACACCGACCTGCAGTACTCGGTGCTCGCGGCGAGCGTACAGTCCCGCGGGTTGTAGAGCGCCACACGCGCGACGACAGCTCGTGCTCCTGAAACTAGACACACACCGACCTGCAGTACTCGGTGCTCGCGGCGAGCGTACAGTCCCGCGGGTTGTAGAGCGCCACACGCGCGACGACAGCTCGTGCTCCTGAAACTAGACACACACCGACCTGCAGTACTCGGTGCTCGCGGCGAGCGTACAGTCCCGCGGGTTGTAGAGCCACACGCGCGACGACAGCTCGTGCTCCTGAAACTAGACACACACCGACCTGCAGTACTCGGTGCTCGCGGCGAGCGTACAGTCCCGCGGGTTGTAGAGCCACACGCGCGACGACAGCTCGTGCTCCTGAAACTAGACACACACCGACCTGCAGTACTCGGTGCTCGCGGCGAGCGTACAGTCCCGCGGGTTGTAGAGCGCCACACGCGCGACGACAGCTCGTGCTCCTGAAACTAGACACACACCGACCTGCAGTACTCGGTGCTCGCGGCGAGCGTACAGTCCCGCGGGTTGTAGAGCGCCACACGCGCGACGACAGCTCGTGCTCCTGAAACTAGACACACACCGACCTGCAGTACTCGGTGCTCGCGGCGAGCGTACAGTCCCGCGGGTTGTAGAGCGCCACACGCGCGACGACAGCTCGTGCTCCTGAAACTAGACACACACCGACCTGCAGTACTCGGTGCTCGCGGCGAGCGTACAGTCCCGCGGGTTGTAGAGCGCCACACGCGCGACGACAGCTCGTGCTCCTGAAACTAGACACACACCGACCTGCAGTACTCGGTGCTCGCGGCGAGCGTACAGTCCCGCGGGTTGTAGAGCGCCACACGCGCGACGACAGCTCGTGCTCCTGAAACTAGACACACACCGACCTGCAGTACTCGGTGCTCGCGGCGAGCGTACAGTCCCGCGGGTTGTAGAGCCACACGCGCGACGACAGCTCGTGCTCCTGAAACTAGACACACACCGACCTGCAGTACTCGGTGCTCGCGGCGAGCGTACAGTCCCGCGGGTTGTAGAGCGCCACACGCGCGACGACAGCTCGTGCTCCTGAAACTAGACACACACCGACCTGCAGTACTCGGTGCTCGCGGCGAGCGTACAGTCCCGCGGGTTGTAGAGCGCCACACGCGCGACGACAGCTCGTGCTCCTGAAACTAGACACACACCGACCTGCAGTACTCGGTGCTCGCGGCGAGCGTACAGTCCCGCGGGTTGTAGAGCCACACGCGCGACGACAGCTCGTGCTCCTGAAACTAGACACACACCGACCTGCAGTACTCGGTGCTCGCGGCGAGCGTACAGTCCCGCGGGTTGTAGAGCGCCACACGCGCGACGACAGCTCGTGCTCCTGAAACTAGACACACACCGACCTGCAGTACTCGGTGCTCGCGGCGAGCGTACAGTCCCGCGGGTTGTAGAGCGCCACACGCGCGACGACAGCTCGTGCTCCTGAAACTAGACACACACCGACCTGCAGTACTCGGTGCTCGCGGCGAGCGTACAGTCCCGCGGGTTGTAGAGCGCCACACGCGCGACGACAGCTCGTGCTCCTGAAACTAGACACACACCGACCTGCAGTACTCGGTGCTCGCGGCGAGCGTACAGTCCCGCGGGTTGTAGAGCCACACGCGCGACGACAGCTCGTGCTCCTGAAACTAGACACACACCGACCTGCAGTACTCGGTGCTCGCGGCGAGCGTACAGTCCCGCGGGTTGTAGAGCGCCACACGCGCGACGACAGCTCGTGCTCCTGAAACTAGACACACACCGACCTGCAGTACTCGGTGCTCGCGGCGAGCGTACAGTCCCGCGGGTTGTAGAGCGCCACACGCGCGACGACAGCTCGTGCTCCTGAAACTAGACACACACCGACCTGCAGTACTCGGTGCTCGCGGCGAGCGTACAGTCCCGCGGGTTGTAGAGCGCCACACGCGCGACGACAGCTCGTGCTCCTGAAACTAGACACACACCGACCTGCAGTACTCGGTGCTCGCGGCGAGCGTACAGTCCCGCGGGTTGTAGAGCGCCACACGCGCGACGACAGCTCGTGCTCCTGAAACTAGACACACACCGACCTGCAGTACTCGGTGCTCGCGGCGAGCGTACAGTCCCGCGGGTTGTAGAGCGCCACACGCGCGACGACAGCTCGTGCTCCTGAAACTAGACACACACCGACCTGCAGTACTCGGTGCTCGCGGCGAGCGTACAGTCCCGCGGGTTGTAGAGCGCCACACGCGCGACGACAGCTCGTGCTCCTGAAACTAGACACACACCGACCTGCAGTACTCGGTGCTCGCGGCGAGCGTACAGTCCCGCGGGTTGTAGAGCGCCACACGCGCGACGACAGCTCGTGCTCCTGAAACTAGACACACACCGACCTGCAGTACTCGGTGCTCGCGGCGAGCGTACAGTCCCGCGGGTTGTAGAGCCACACGCGCGACGCGAGCTTGTGGTCCTGCACCTGGAAGTCGGTGCTGTAGAGCCGGCCGGGGGTGCTGAAGTCGATGTTCAGCGGTTGACCTGGAACACGAGAATCTATATATATTAACCCCGTGATCAAAAGCAAACGTTAAGACATTTATAACATAGTAGCTGTTACCCGCGACTTCGTCCGCGCGAAATAAATACTAAGGTAACTTAGGCAGTAGGTACCTATTTGTGTATTTGTATACCCAGACATATTTACGGTTACTAAAAACAATTTCATCAAAATCGCGAAATGAACGCGCGCGCGTTGCTACGCCATCTATCGAAAATTGGTCGTACCAATTCAAATTCGGTTACTTTAGGTTCTAATGACGCAACCTTTAACATATGACAAATCCTGTCACGCAACGAAAGCTCTCTAAAAGCAATATTTTTCCCCCGTTTTTGTTACATTTTTCATTCATGCTCGGCTCCTGTTGATAGTAGCGTATTGTTTAATACCCTATAGCCTTCCTCGATAAATGGACTATCCTACAAAGAAAGAATCTTTCAATTCGGACCAGTAGTTCCAGATATCCTTGCGTTCAAACAAACAAACATACAAACAAACAAACAAACTCTTCAGCTTTATAATATTAGTATAGATTTGCTCGTAAAGGGTCTCTTATTGCACCAATTTCTGTATCGCAATGTATCTTATTACGTACTTGTGCGGTAATGTATAATGTAAAACGCACGGTTTCAAAATGCTCCGTCTAAAACGAGAGGTACATTTTTAAATCTTAGTGTTCCGTATAATCGGGCAACATTAAAAATCATAGCGGATCTATGGTTTGACAGCCGGCTGTGAAGTGACGTTGTCTTGTTTTCGCTGGAACTAAACAGTCACGCCCTTTAATATTTTGAAGTTTTTCGGGATAAAAACTTAATATAGTGCTACAGGAAGAGACTATTAAGTGAATTGTGACACTCTGGATTAGTGCTGGACCATTTTGAGAAAGTGGGCTGCTGGATTGGCCCTTTATCCAACGCGGGACCGTTGCTTGTGCTGGAGCGAGGGATCGCTACGGAATCTTGTCTGGTTTGGCTTCCATAATTCCCTGTTGATCCCTTATTCCCTTTTTCCTGTCGACCAAACTGGACTTTGGACGACGCCGGGAACCCTACGTAAGTGATTTCTTTTCGATAACTTGTTTGCAATTAGGGAGTAACTTTTAAAATCGGTATAACGGCATTTAATTTGTTTTTAATTCTCGCTTATGGGCCCCGAGACGGTAATTTCTGGATAAAATACTGAACATTTTTTGGTAGCAGAGCGTGGTTAGCCGTAAATACCCCCGTAATAATATATTTGTTGGTTTTATTTTTCTGGGAAAATATCAGGTAGGCCAGATATTTGGGGGTTCCCAGTTTATAATTTCTCCCCAAACTGTCGGGAAATTGGTATTAAGTGGTATCCGGCTTAATAGGTTGTGGATATAATTGTTGTGACATTGTCCGAACTTTAGGTTAATTTAAAATTTAAATTTAAATTTAAAATGGCTTTGGATTTGGCCAACCAGCTCCGATGGTTCGAATCCTTACAAGGATTGGTCGGCCGGAGAGACCGGGAGGAGGCGCTGCTAAACAGGGCAGAACAGCTCGACAGGCGCCTGGAGGTCGCTGAGAGGAGCGCAGGATCGCTGCGGGATGCAAGGCCGTCTCCACCTGAGGAGCAGATGGAGAGGATCGAGGCGGACATGCGGCGCATCCTGGATGTGTACGACGAGGTCTCCGAAAGGGTTCGCCAGCTGGAGAGGTCTCGTCAGGGAAGGGCGAGCTCGGGACCCGTCATCAGGGATGCGGGCTCGGGTGTAGTGGGACGCCTTCCCACTCTGGACTTGCCCAGGTTTACAGGGAACCTGCGGGAGTGGAGCGGCTTCCGGAGCATGTTCGCCTCTCTCGTAGATTCACGCACGGACTTGACGAGGGCGGAGAAGCTGGCCTATCTCCGCACGTCACTGGAGGGTGAGGCACTCTCCCTGGTCCAGCACCTGGAGCTGGACGACGACAACTTCGGCACGGCGATGGAGTTGCTGGAGACGAGGTTTCAAAATCCTCGGCTCCTCGCCGACGCTCACGTGTCACAAATACTGGGGCTGCCGAAGGTGACTGAGAGGTCTCAGTTGCGGCCACTAATCCTCACGCCCGTGAAGGTGGCGTACAACGCCTTGCGCAGCTTGGGACTGCCAGTAGAACACTGGTCGTTTCTGCTGGTCCACATCCTGCTGGGCAAGGTGCCGCTGGAGTTGCGCGCCCGGTTCGAGCGGGAAAGGGGCCTTCACGCCGACCCGAAGGTCTTCCCCACGTTTGAGGAGCTACTTCGGGTCCTGGAGTGGGAGGCGAGGATGGCAGAGTCGGCGCCTCAGGAGGCGCAGCCCGCCGCGTCAGCTCGTGGCCCTGCCGGAACAGGACCGCAACCTACCAATCCCCGCACTCAGGGTGCGGTGAAGCGGACGGCGACGGTGACGAGTGCGTCGGAGCAGGAGTGCCCGAACTGTGGCCAGCTTCACGCGCTGGTGCAGTGTCCGGCCCTGCTTTCGCGGACGACTTCCGAACGACGAGGGATCGTTCGGCGGTTGCGTCGGTGCTACGGGTGCCTGGGGGGTCATTTGTACAATGACTGCCCCACGGCACGGCCGTGTCCTGGGTGTGGGGGACCACACCATCAGCTCTTGTGCGTCAGGAGCGATGGTGCTGGTCGACAGCCCTCAGGGAGGGGGCCCTCCACGGGCGGGGGCGCTCCCACGCAGAGCCACGCATTGTACAACAATGAAGTGGCTACAGCGTGGAGCACACCCCCTCCACCCCAACCCACGGCAGCACCGGGCAGCCCAACAAGGGGCGTCCTACACGTGGCTCGGTCACCGACCTCACAGCCCGCGCGGACGCGGGCGAACTGGAGAGGTGGAAGGGTGATACCGGAGTCACCACTGGGGTCACCTCCCCAGCGTTACCCTTCTCCGCCGCTGGATCCGCGACCGATGGAATGGAGGGCGTACACGCCTCCCCTCCATGAACATCCGAGGCTGGAATACCACCCGCCCTACTTTCGGTATGGCAGGGCGGCCGGATATGCCCCCCCTCCGATGGCCCTTTGCACTCGGCAGCCATATTGGGCTGGGCCCGGTAGTCCGACGGGTTCGGACGGGCCTCGGAGGGATTGACTAGCCTCCGTTCCCTTGGCACAGGATCAACCGGTGGTCCTGCTGCCCACCCTCTGGTTAAGGGTTTGGGGTCCAAGAGGCGACTACGTCCGGATACGAGCGCTCTTGGACACAGGGTCCCAGGGGTGCATTTTAACAACCCGGGTTGCTCATCGCCTGGGCCTGGCTAGGTTTCCGTCACCGACTCCGTTGCGGGGAGTCGGGAACACAGAGGTGCGGTCGGCTGGACAGACCCGCCTCTCCTTCTCGTCCGTACATTCCTACTCGGAAAGGATTGCGGTCAGAGCCACCGTCATGGATTCGGTTGTCGGTTGGCTTCCTCAGGCGGACATAGATCCGGATCTTTTGTCCTGTACTAAGGGTCTCAGGTTGGCGGATCCCCGCTTCGGGATGGCGGGTCCGGTAGACCTTTTGTTGGGTTCTGATGTACTGGGTTACATCATGAACGGCAAGCCTAGACTGCTGGATCAGTCTTCGCTGATGGCGCTGCCCACCATCTACGGGAACGCCATTTTGGGAATGGTGGATGAGTGGCAGCAGTCGAATCAGGCTTCTTTTACGGGAACGGCCCTCGCTCAGATCATGCAGAGGTTCTGGGAGATCGAAGAGCCGCCTACCGTGTCTCGGCTGGATCCCGAGCACGTGGAGTGTGAGAACTTTTATCAGGCTCACACTCGGAGAATGGTTTCTGGGCGATTGGAGACTAGGCTGCCTTTCCGGGATAACCCCCCGCGTCTGGGCCAGTCTCGATCATTGGCCGAGAAAAGGCTCAGGTCCATGGAGCGACGCATGGCTCGAGATCCTGTACTTCGGGAAAAGTACATCGAGTTCATGAGGGAGTATGAGGCACTGGGCCACATGTCTCCGGCTCGCGACGACTGGTCGACCATGGACCACTACTTTTTGCCTCATCACGCTGTTTTGAAAGCGTCGACAGGCAAACTCAGGACGGTGTTCGATGGATCCGCTCCGACTTCGACAGGAGTGTCACTGAACCAGTGCCTCCACGCTGGACCGAAGTTACATCGGGATATTGTAGACATCATCCTGAATTTCCGTAGGCATCAGGTGGTGTTGGGAGCGGACATCCGTATGATGTTCCGACAAACGGTCACACACCCCGAGGACAGGAGGTTCCAGTTGATCCTCTGGCGGGAAAGTCCTCAGGACCCTATGATGGTGTATGAGTTGAACACCAACACCTATGGGTTGAGATCAAGCCCCTTCATTGCGATCCGCTCACTGCTGGAGTTGGCGGAGCAAGAACGGGCTCGGTACCCACGTGCAGCCGCAGTTCTGGAACGCGACCTGTACGTGGACGACGTTTGCACTGGTGCGCAGACGGTGGAGGAAGCTCTGTTGCTCCGGGATGAGCTTACCGAGCTTCTCGCATCTGGAGGCTATGAGCTTCGGAAATGGCTCTCTAACGACCCCAACGTCCTGGCTGGTATCCCGGACGATCACCAGCAGGATCCGGGGCTCTTCGAGGAAGGTGACGATCCGCACGGGATTGCGGTTCTGGGCATGCAGTATCAACCGGTTGCTGACATCTTCACCTTTCGGGTGGCACTGGAAGCCACACGCGCGTGGACAAAACGGACGGTTTTGTCCACCATCGCCAGGATGTTTGATCCAAACGGTTGGATCAGTCCGGTTCTGTTCGCAGCCAAGTGTCTGTTACAGCGACTTTGGACTCTGAAGGTCTCCTGGGACGACCCCCTGGTCGGAGACTCGCTTAACACTTGGCTTCGTTTGATATCTGACCTCGAAACGGTCAATAGAGTGGCGTTGCCCCGTCGCATTCTGCCACCAGGCTGTAGCCGGATCAGCCTGCACGGGTTCTGTGATGCGTCCGAGCTGGGCTATGCCGCATCTGTGTACTTGCGTACAGTTGACGCTGGAGGCCACGTCAATGTCACGCTCTTATTGGGGAAGAGCAAGGTAGCTCCTATCAGGACACGACTCACCATTCCGAAACTGGAATTGAGCGGAGCCACATTACTTGCTCGGCTGCTCAAGCATGTATATCAGGAACTGTCCACCTCGATAGACATCCGGAATGTCTATGCGTGGTCAGACAGTCAGGTCGTGCTTGCCTGGTTGAGAGCAGCCCCTCACACTTTGGAGACCTTTGTGGGAAATCGGGTTTCCCAAATCCAAAACATTGGACTGGACATTGTTTGGAGACATGTCCCGGGTGAGTTGAACCCCGCTGACTGTGCTTCGCGCGGCTGTTCCGCGCCGGAGCTAGTTGCGCCGGACCCCTTATGGTGGGGTCCGGACTGGCTGCGGGAGCCAGAAGCTTCCTGGCCAGCTCTCGGCGCGGACTCGGAGCGAGCGGAGCTGCCCGGAGTCCGCGTGCATGCGATTGTGGCGGAAGTGCCCCCAGACCCTGATTGGTTGACGGGTCGTTACAGCAAGCTGGATAAATTGCTGGGGGTAACTAGCTGGATTAAGCGCTTCATCCACAACTGTCGTCACCCTCGTCAGAGGAGGAGTGACCAGATCGCCACTGTGGAGGAGCGTCGGAGTTCCTTGCTGCACCTCATTCGGCTGGTACAGGGTGAGAGGTTTCCGACGGAACTTGAGGCGCTGCGCTGCGGTCGCGCTCGCTTGAAGGGTGCGGTCGCCAAGTTGAACCCTTTCACAGATCAGGATGGTCTTCTGCGCGTAGGAGGTCGGCTCCGGAAAGCCAACCTGCCGTACGGCAGCAGGCACCCCCTGTTGCTACCGAAAGGAGGTCCTCTGGTGGACCTGCTGATCACCGATCGGCATATCGGTAACGCGCACGCTGGATGTGGCGCGCTTCTCGCTGTGTTGCAGCGTGAATTCTGGATCTTGTCGGCTCGCAGGGCGGTCCGAAAGGTGCTGTTTAGATGTGTCCCTTGTTATAGGCTCAAGGCGTCTACCATGCAGCCCATGATGGGAGATCTTCCTCCGGATAGGATTTCTCCCTCGAGGCCGTTCGACGGGGTCGGAACGGACTTCGCTGGGCCCTTCTCGGTCAAGTCATCGACGTTGCGTAACGCCAAGGTCGTTAAAGCCTACCTGTGCGTCTTTGTGTGTTTGGCCACCAAAGCAGTCCACCTGGAGCTGGTCTCTGCGCTGTCTACGGAGGCCTTTGTCGCGGCGCTGGATCGCTTTGTAGCGCGAAGAGGAGTACCCTCTTTAATACGTTCGGACAATGGCACAAATTATCGAGGGGCGGCGAATTATTTACGCGAAGTTAATAATTTTTTAAATTCTGGTAATAATAGTTTAAGTCTGGCTCTCGCCCAGCGGGGAATCAGCTGGCAATTTAGTGTGCCGGTCTGTCCTCACTGGGGAGGAATTTTTGAGGCTGCGGTGAAGTCTGCTAAAACCCATCTCCGCCGTGTCATCGGGGAGACCGTGTTAACTTGGGAAGAGTTAGTCACGGTACTATGCCGCGTGGAGGCAGTGCTTAATTCCCGTCCTCTCTGTCCAATCTCGCCTGACCCTAACGATCTAGAAGTCTTGACGCCGGGTCACTTCTTGATCGGTCAGCCTTTAACCGCGTTGCCGGAGTATCCCTGGAAGGATGAGCGCCCCGGACGCCTGTCCCGTTTTCAGTTATTGCAGCAAATAAGTCAAGACTTCTGGAGGCGCTGGTCGGCCGAGTACTTGCATCTGTTGCAACAACGGGTAAAATGGACAGATAGGACGGAGGCCCCTCGGGAAGGGGACTTAGTATTATTAAAAGAGGCAAATTTGGCCCCCCTACTCTGGCGTAGGGGACGTATTTTAAAATTGATATCTGGTACTGATGGCACACCCCGCGTGGCGGAGATTCTGGTTTCTGGTTCCAGACTTCAGCGCGCGGTGTCCTCTTTGGCACGCCTGCCTCTTTATTAGATATACGTATTTTTCATGGTTAAAATTTTATTTAATTTTTTTGCTATTTTTGGTAAAGGTTTTTTTTTGGTTTGATTTCCACTTTCGGGTCAAAGTTGGGAATTTCGTTTTTAGTTGAGGTCTGGATACTGCTAAATACTAGTTACTAAATACTAGTTACTAAATACTGGTTTTCTAAAATTGAACAGGAGTTCAATTGGTCGGGGGTTTTGTTCCGTATAATCGGGCAACATTAAAAATCATAGCGGATCTATGGTTTGACAGCCGGCTGTGAAGTGACGTTGTCTTGTTTTCGCTGGAACTAAACAGTCACGCCCTTTAATATTTTGAAGTTTTTCGGGATAAAAACTTAATATAGTGCTACAGGAAGAGACTATTAAGTGAATTGTGACACTCTGGATTAGTGCTGGACCATTTTGAGAAAGCGGGCTGCTGGATTGGCCCTTTATCCAACGCGGGACCGTTGCTTGTGCTGGAGCGAGGGATCGCTACGGAATCTTGTCTGGTTTGGCTTCCATAATTCCCTGTTGATCCCTTATTCCCTTTTTCCTGTCGACCAAACTGGACTTTGGACGACGCCGGGAACCCTACGTAAGTGATTTCTTTTCGATAACTTGTTTGCAATTAGGGAGTAACTTTTAAAATCGGTATAACGGCATTTAATTTTTTTTTAATTCTCGCTTATGGGCCCCGAGACGGTAATTTCTGGATAAAATACTGAACACTTAGTAAAGAGTTTTTATGTCAGAAAAGTGGTCAACATTTTATGAATAAAATTAACTTTGAGAGATAGGTAACATTTACTAAAGAATTGTTTTATTCGTAATTAATTTTTACCATAAATTACAACAATATCTAACCTATACAAAACAATTACAACAGTATTTTGTGTATAGTAAAACAAAACACAAAAATATTTAAAACAAATATTATTTGTTGATTAAAATATAGATTATAGATTAAAATACTAGTTTCTTCTGCCCGTAGTCACAGAATAAATATTAGTACAAGTACAGAACACTCACTTAGCGAAAACAATTATATAAATAGCGACTCTTGCTGGGACACAACAAAGTTCAATTCAGCTCGCATTAGCGCTCAATACCTATCGTGATTTTCAACGAAACATTTCAGCGCTCAGCCGTGCGTCCGACAACCGACTGGCACTTGTTCCTTGGGAGGAACGGTCTAGCTGTAGGCTAAAACCGCGCGACCTTGACCGAGTGATGATGCTCTGCCGTAGTTACGTCACAACCCCGCATAGACACCCGAATGACGGCGTGGTTATCGAACACGACATCCGTCGAATGTCTCCGCGCGATTGCGACACTCTTCTTCTCTCTTCTTCTGTTTTCTTCCGTCTTGTTCTGTTGTCTTCTTTATTCATAATCATAAGTTATTTATAAAAAAGTGGCAGTCGTAGGAACTGCCGATCGAAGTGAAAACTTATAACTCAGAATTTGTAGAACTACGCGGGTGAAACCGGAGGGCGTGGCCATGCGCATGGCTATCTAGAAATGATGACACATTTCTAGAAGGTCAATGGTAATCGTCCCGAGCTTACCCGATGATTTCATATCGTTTCCGAGCGTGACGCTAGAATTCAATTCACAGCCCACGAAAAATCTGTCTGTGGCGCGCCAAAAGGCAAAATTTATTTTGGCAAATCAATATCAAAAATTTAATTCTAGCGTCACGCTCGTGAATGATAAGAAATCTTCGGGTAAACTCGGGACCATGGCCATTGGCCATCTAGAAATGCGTCAGCCAATGGGAAATGCTAAAAAGGCCTGGACTCGCCATCATGGCATGGCCATCTAGAAATGCATCAGCCAATGGGAAATAATGAAAGGACGTGGCCTCGCCATCATGGCATGGCCATCTAGAAATGCATTAGCCAATAGGAAATGCTGACGCATTTCTAGATGCCCATGCCAAGATGGCGAGGCCACGCCCTCCGGTTACACCCGTGTCGTTTTCAAGGTAAGCTATCAAATTCTGAGTCATAAGTTTTCACTTCTATCGCCAGTTCCTATGACTGCCAATTTTTTTAAATTTTATTTATGTAACTCACCGGGATGAAGTCTCTCGTCCTGCCTGAGCTCGGCGAAGTTGTTGTTCCACGCGTCGGAGCGCAGGCATTCAGCTGTGGGCGGATACCAGGCCTTGTTCCGCGATCGGCCCGGAGACTCCTGGCTCGGCTGGGCGCGTTTCGGCGTTCCTATGTGAGGATAACGATATATATCAAGTATTTTTGAAGTGAAAACTTCTTTAGGCGCGCTATGGACAGAATTTTCGTGGGCTGTGAAATGGATTTATGATCACGTGATCATCACGCTCGGATATGATAAGAAATTTCGGGTAAGCTCGGGATGCTAGAGCGAGAAAGATAATGTGGTCAACAAACGTGCCAGACCGAGAAAGATAATTGTTAGAGGAGGACAATAGATTATACTCTCTCTCTCTCTCGCTGCTCGCTACCGGTTACCAGTGTTGACATTATAGTGACTTTATCGCTGAAACTGGCGAATTTTTAAAACCTTTTAGCGGATTTAGACGACGGCGACGTGTTACCGACAAAGGGGAATATACTAGTGTAGTGTAGAAGGTTGGAGAAGGAAAAAGCTTATGTATTCTTCCAGACTGTTATTCCCTTAATAATTCAATCAAAACCGGCGACTTTGTTTCATAACTATTTGGCGACAAGCTCAAAATCATAGTGGCAACACTGACGGCTACCAACTCCAAAATACTTTTCTTTGGGCGGGAAAACACGACGGGTGCTTTATAATTTTCACAATCAAATTAATTAGTTTTGCTGTGCAATTATTTCGTTTCTTTCGTGTAAATATTTAGTTTTGTATATAGTCAATAGTATAAATAAATATGAGCGTCGCTAGCGACGGGGGTGACCCCGTCGAACAGACCAGAAAAAGAAAACTATTGAAGCCAAATCCAAGTTAAAATGTTTCTTACAAACTATTTAGAAAACCCCTTTATAAGAGAAAGAGACTATTCCCAGAAAATCGTAGTGGAGAATGTGTAGTGTATGTGGAATCGACGGAACAGGAGAAAGTCGGTAACAAAAATCCTATTACACTCACCAACCTTTTTGCGGACAATGTTAGGGGCATCATAGGGGTGCACCGTGTGAATGCATACAAAGTTGGAGTAACTTTTAAAAAGCCGGCCCCGGCCAACAACTTTTTGAACATGAACACTTTTTTTACTAACCATAAATGTGTATACAATCTGGGTATACAAATAAGTACTGCCTGAGTAACCTTAGTATTTATTTCGCGCGGAGTAAGTCGCGGGTAACAGCTACTTTGTATAGTATAAATAAAATTTCAATAAATATTTACTCTAATTTCTGGCTTGTTTTACTCGTTTATTCAACTAATACGATCCATAATATTTTATTATAATACGACATACCTACCTAATACAAAAATCAGCTAATGAAGTTTTCACTTCTGCCGTGTGGTCTTAAGCACACACCTTTTTTTTTACATAATATCTTTTTTACAATATTTATTTACAATAGGGTACAATCCTCAAAAAAACTAAGTAGCCCGTTAGTTAGATTGCCAAAAAATATTGTACACGTATTTTTTCTTTTGTTTCACAAACAAAAAATGACGAAGATACAGGGCTTCGAAGTTTCGTGTGACGTCACTTGTGAGTGCGATTTTCACTCACGAGTGACGTCGCGACCCCCCACTCTCGAAGTTTGATGGTCTATATTTTTGACGATTTTTAATATTATACAAAAAAACAAAAAATACGTGTCCAATATTTTTCCATGATCTAGCTGACGGACTAATAATTAGGATGGTGTATTTTTGGGTTCACTAATGTTTCACAAACATTTTTTGACAAAACATCACTTTAAAACCAACGAATCGCATAATATTCATTGCAAAAACTTTACAACACAAAAATGTTTCATTTTACAAACAACATTTCGTATGATATTTATTTCAAAAATACCTTACATCAACAAATGTTTTATTTTACAAACCATCATTTAATAACCAATTGCATGGCAAACGTTTCACTTAAACAATGTATCGAATGACATTTTGTTTTTTGTCCATTTTTCATTTCATAAATTATTCTTTTTACAAATTTATCATTTCCCAAAATATAATTTATAACAAATATTTTAAAAGTATCCGAAACATTGTCTATATAAATTATCAATTCTGATTTGGTTCTGTCATTTACTTTAGACTACCGCTCCGATTAGGGTCTATCACTGAGATTTGACTCCGGGTGGGCTCCCGCCAGAAGCTCTGCGGTCAGCCCTGAGTGTCGCTTCTCCATACTCGGCCTGCGCCCCACTACGGAGGTCGCCGGCTCGCTTCGCTCGCCACCTCCCCCCTTCGCTGCGCTTGGCCTCGCATGGCTCGCTCCACTCAGGACCTCCCTTAAGCTTCTGGCTCCCGCATTTTTATATACACTCTCGGGGTAGTAGCGACAAGACTAGGTGGAGTCGGGGTGCTCAGAGTTGAATTTGAGTCCTAAGTAACCTAATCGTACCGGTGTGGTTACTTAGATATTAAAAAATTACAATATAGTTTTTATGCAATTTAATAAATGTTTGTTTTATAAATTGAAATGTTTCCCAAACAACACATTATAAAATGAAAATTTGTTAAACGTTGGTTTTGTATTTAAGCATCTGGTAGTTCACAAACATATTAAAAGAATCATTTGTCAAATAATACGTTATGGAATGAATATTTGTCAAATAATTAGTTTGAGATATAACCAATTTGTTAAATATTTTTTTATATAATGATCATTTCACTACCCGTGAGTTTGTCTAACGTTGGTTATCACATGTCGGTTTGTGAAAAAAAGTTTTTCAAAAGAACGGATACCGTATTTTTGACCCAGTCCGGTACCCTATTCCTTCAATATGGGTATCAAATGAAAGAGCACTGGTAGAACAGTAAACACCACGTCAAATTTCAAATTTAAAACGCCCGCCACCACAAAATAGCGGATAACATAAAACCTCAGTCAATATAGGTACCAAATGACAGAACTTGCTTGACTAGTAGAATACTGTACACAAACAAATTACAAATCCAAGATGGCCGCCGCCACAAAATGTAACGCATTTTTTTTTTTTTTTTGTATAATCAGCTCATTGCTAGTATTGAACATACTTATATTTGATCATGCAACCAAAATTAACCAACATTTGATGACGTTACCTGAGGCGTGGGTAGAAGAGGACGTCCTTCGAGCCAAAACTTGAAGTTATAATTTTTCGTTCCTGTCACTTTAACCACACTCACGGTCGGTCTGCGTCCACTCCGCGACCGGTGTCTTGTTAGTTGTTGTTGTTCTGCGTCCTAGCGACAGGCGGGCTGCCGTCCTCGACTCTCAGCTTACATTTCTTCAAAACTACGGCAATTTTCAAATCCAAGATGGCCGCCTCCACAAAATATCATGGTTTTTAATTTAATTAGCTCATTAATAGGACATTGCTAGTAATGTGCATACTTATAGTTGAGCGTGTCAAAAAATTTACCGAATTTTTACGACGCTACCTGAGGCGTGAGTAGAAGAGGTCGTCCTTCGAGCCGCAACTCGAAATTTTAATTTTTCGCTCCTGTCACTTTAAACCCACTCACGGTCGATCTGCGTCCACTCCGCGACCGGTATCTCGTGCCCGAGACGTGGATAGAATAGGTCGTCCTTCGAGCCGAAACTTGAAATTTTCATTTTTTGCAATTTTTTATTCTATAACTTTAAACACACTCACGGTCGGTCTGCGTCCACTCCGCGACCGGTGTCTTGTTGTTGTTGTTCCGCGTCCCGGCGACCGGCGGGCTTCCGTCCTCGACTCCCAACTTGTTGAGCTCGGCCAGGATACGCTCCTCGCCGTCGAACACGAAGCCCCGGTCGGTATTACGACGGGTCTATACCCAAGATGGCCGCCGCCACAAAATGGCGGATAACACACTTTTTCACAACTCCCTCAATATGAGTATCAAATACCAAACCTTGACTAGTAGTATACTATAACTCTACGGCAAATTTCAAATCCAAGATGGCCGCCACCACAAAATGTCATGATTTTTAACTTAATAAGCTCATTAGTAGCACATGCTAGTATTGAGCATACTTATATTTGACCATGCAACCAAAATTAACCAACATTTGATGACGTTACTTGAGGCGTGGGTAGAAGAGGACGTCCTTCGAGCCGAAACAGGTGCAGAAGAGAACGTCCTTCGAGCCGAAAATCGAAATTTTCATATTTTGCAAATTTTTTTTCTATAACTTTAAACACACTCACGGTCGGTCTGCGTCCACTCCGCGACCGGTATCTTGTTGTTGTTGTTCCGCGTCCCGGCGGCCGGCGGGCTTCCGTCCTCGACTCCCAGCTTGTTGAGCTCGGCCAGGATACGCTCCTCGCCGTCGAACACGAAGTCCCGGTCGGTGTTGCGACGAGGCTTGATCGGCGTCGCGGCCGGAGTCGCTATAATAATAATAGGGTACCGGACTGGGTCAAAAATACACAATCCTAATTAGTCCGTCAGCTAGATCATGGAAAAATATTGGACACGTATTTTTTGTTTTTTCATAATATTAAAAATCATCAAAGATAGAGACCATCAAACTTCGAGAGTCGCGACGTCACTCGTGAGTAAAAATCGTACTCACAAGTGACGTCACACGAAACTTCGAAGCGCTGTATCGTCGTCATTTTTTGTTTGTGAAACAAAAGAAAAAATACGTGTACAATATTTTTTGGCAATCTAACTAACGGGCTACTTAGTTTTTTTTTTGAGGATTGTACCCTATTAATAGCCCTACAGTAGGGTAACCTTAGCAAGTATCTTATGAGTTGACAGCCATGTGAGATGTTGATTCCACGATCATAGTACCGATAGTCGTGTCAGCAAACGGCCCTATAGCGGGGGTCGGCAACCTTTTGGGAGCCATGGACCATGGTGAAAAAAGTACGTCGTCACGTTATGGTACGATTTTTACTACAGAGTGACGTCACAACCCCCCACTCCGAAAGTTTGATGAACTTATATCTTTGTAAATTTTTGTTAATTTGATAAAACAAATAAAGTGGCCAAGTGCGAGTTGGACTCGCCCATGAAGGGTTCCGTTCCAGCAAGTAACATAATATATATAGTACACATAGTTCTTGTCGTTCGTTGTAACTTTGATCGAAGTTTTAATAATAGTGTATTTATGACGTACTAAAAAAAAACTACTCATCAGATCGAGTTCAAACTAATTTTCGTTGGTAGTTTTCATGGTAATGTACATCATATATTTTTTTAAGTTTTTTCATTCTCTTACTTTAGAAGTTAGAGGGGGGGGGGGACACATTGTACCACTTTGGAAGCGTCTCTCGCGCAAATTATTCAGTGTAGACAAAAATTATATTAGAAACCGCAACATCATTTTTGAAGACCTATCGATAGACACCCCACACGTGTAGGTTTGATGAAAAAAAAAAATTTGAGTTTCAGTTCTCAGTATGGGGGGCACTCCTAATTTTTGTTTTTTTTTTAAACTTTTGTAAAAATCTTAATGCGGTTTACAGAATACATCTACTTACCAAGTTTCAACAGTGTAGTTCTCATAGTTTCGGCAAAAAGTGGCTGTGACATACGGACGGACAGACAGACAGACAGACAGACAGACAGACAGACAGACATGACGAATCTATAAGGGTTCCGTTTTTACGTTTTACGGAACCCTAAAAAGGGTGTATTTACCCGGTCTAAAAGCATCGTACTCTATGTAACAATTCGTAACAAGTGCGCGTGCGCTCTTTTCACGAGAAGACTGAAGAAATTGCGAGTCGTCTCATTGAGAATTGAGGGGATCTCGATCTACCCTCATTTCGCAATTAACCGAAACAAACACTATTTTTTGACGTGACAACGTATTATAATTCGATGGAGCCGGCTGCACGCACGAAAAAACATGACTCACGCGGCGTTACCTCGCTCTTAGGCGTTCCATTTAAAGCTTGGAGTTGAAGTTGTCACGTTCAACTATCGTCAGTAAACCGACTTTACAGACAACCGATTTTTTTAAAATAAATGTATTAAGTTTTGACAAAATTTGTTTGTTTAGAGATATACAGAACATGCGGTTAAACGGATGCAGGCTGCTTACCGGTAACCCTGTAGAGAGAGTGAGACCACAGTATTAAGAAACACCACCAGTAGTTCATCGCCTTTGATTTTGGGAGAAACGCCGATAATGTCTAGACACGGGGTGTCGCAATTTTAAAAACGTGGCACTAATATAAAATTAAAACATGCGGAAGACGTCAGCCCTGAGCCGCGCTCCTGCAATACTAACATTGTAATGTAGGCAATGCTGGAGCGCGCTTCCCGCGTCACACCCCGCACGCCCCGCACGATGGCCCTGTCTAGACGGCTTCGTGGAACGACTGTATTACTACATAGCATAAAACTAAGTCGCTTTCTCTGTCCCTATATCCCTATGTATGCTTAATTTTTTAAAACTACCAAACAGATTTTGATGCGGTTTTTTTTAATAGATAGAGTGCTTCAAGAGTAACGTTTTTATGTAGGATACATGCATAGTACAGTAGAGAAACACTGATAATTTTAAAGATTTCTAAAACAATGTCATAAATAAACACAATGTTTGCACTTAAATTTCAAACGTTGGCTGAACCCTACGAGATATATCAAAATAATGTACTGCAGTATTGTACACCTTAAATAGGTCTACAAAAGATTTCATTATGGTGTATGTCTATCTCTTAGGGATAACCCACAATAACCATTTTTATTAGTATATTTAGTACCAGCATTGCACCCGTGCGTAGCCGTTGCGGGTCGCTAGTGATTTAATAGACTGTGGTAAGACAGCGGGAGTAAGAGAGAGGACATACCTTCTTTGTCTGTTCCTGAGGCGAGTAATTCCTGTAGTTCGGCCTCTAGCTCGGCCGCGTCCAAATCGTCGACCGCTCCGCTCAGCGCGCGTTCCACTTCGTTGTACGAATCCATTGCCTACAACACGAGACGGTAAAAAATTGGATGATGACTGAATCAAATGAGAAATAACATTAGATAAAGTAGAAGTAAATAGATCAGGACGTCTACTCTGTTTCTGGGATAACGAAATTTCGAAAAAAAACTCGCGACTTTCCTACTCTCGTTCTACTTCGTTTCGTCCGATACAACATTGTTTGACGTTTAAATGTTCTAAGCATACCTACTCTAATTAGAGTAGGCTTAGAACATTTAAACGGACAAAACGACGGATCACCCAAAGACGTTTCTTCATTTCACTGGAAACATTGCCCTTCGAACCGGAAGATAGTGACGATTTTACATTACTGAGCGGTAGAATGCCTGGCAAAGGTATGGTACTACCCCAGATGGACTCTACCAATACATAAAACTGTTCCCAGATGATCCGAGCTAGAATCGAGAAGTTATCTGCCGAAGCTTACCTCTTTTAAATCGTCCATAGCATCGTGAACCGTCTCTTCATTGAGCTGAGTCCCTTTCATCGCGTCTGATGTCGTCCTGAAATGAAATATATACTAATAACATAAATGCGAAAGTTTTTGAAGTGAAAACTTCTTTAGGCGCGCCTAGACAGATATTTCGTGGGCTGTGAATTGGATTCTAGCGTCACGCTCGGGTATGATGAGAAATCTTCGGGTAAACTTAGCGTCAGCCAATAGGAAATGCTGACGCATTTCTAGATGGTCATGCCATGATGGCGAGGCCACGCCCTCAGGTTACACCCGTGTAGTTTCCAAGGTAAGCTATCAAATTCTGAGTTATAAGTTTTCACTTCTATCGACAGTTCCTATGACTGCCAATTTTTTTCTAATTTTCATAGGTTTACACTTGACCGCCATCGCGCCTGATGTTAAGCGACGATGCGGTCTACGATGGAGCGTGTTTACCTAGAACAAAACCGATTCACTCTCGATTTGAAGACACAAAGATTGTAACCATCGGGGAAAACCCACTCAGGCAACGTATTCCACAGCCTAGACGTTCTTATCACAAAAGTAGAGTCAAACCTCTTCGTTTGTGTCTATGGAACATTTGAAACGATGTCGCTTTTTCGAGCTACGAGCATTCCGAATGCTGATGAAAAATTTGTGTGTTTGTTACTCAATCATACCGGAAGGCTTGGGGTCCAAATTTAAAACACAGATAAATCTAGAATCGCATATAGGCTACTTTTATCCCGGGAAAATGTTGTCCAACGGGAACTAAGCGGGTAATACCATGTGGGATCGTAGCTCTGAAATGGATAGACCGATTTTGATGCTGTTTTTTGAAGTGAAAACTTCTTTAGGCGCGCCTAGACAGATTTTTCGTGAGCTGTGAATTGAATTCATTCGTCACGCTCGGGTATGATAAGAAAGCTTCGGGTAAACTCGGAACCATGGCTATTGGCCATCTAGAAATACGTCAGCCAATGGGAAATGCTGAAAGGGCGTGGACAGGCCACCATGGCATGGCCATCTAGGAACGCATCAGCCAATGGGAAATCCTGACGCGTTTCTAGATGGCCATGCCAAGATGGCGAGGCCACACCCTCCGGTTACACACGTGTAGTTTCCAAGGTAAGCTATCAAATTCTGAGTTATAAGTTTTCACTTCTATCGGCAGTTCCTATGACTGCCAAAAATTGTTTTTTTTTAAAGCCCGTTTCATTGCGAAGGTTCTTAACTATGTTAGGTTAATATCGATTCAAGATGGCCGACTCCACAACAAAATGGCGGATAAAATACTGTTCACAACCTCTCTTCTCTTTATATGGATGAAAGGGCTTTACTAGTAGAATACTACACTATAACAAATTTCAAATCCAAGATGGCCGCCACCACACATTGGCGAATTACAATTTTAATATGGCTATAAAATGAAAGGGCTGAAGAAAAATTACTAATCGAATATTACAACAAATTTCAAATCTAAGGTAGCCTGGGGTAAATTTTTTTTTATTTTGAAGTGAAAACTTCCTTTTGCGCACCACATACAGATTTTCCGTGGGATGTGAATTAAGCTCAACCGTCACGTTCGTAAATGATCTGCTTCGGGTAACCCCGGATAATCGAGATGGCCATGGTCATGGCCACGCCCTCCAGTTTTACCCGCGTATTTTCCAAAATGAGCTATCAAATTCTGAATTATAAATTTTGACTTCTATCGGCAGTTCCAATGACTGCCAATTTTTGAAGTGAAAACTTCTTTCCGCGCACCACAGACAGATTTTTCGTGGGCTGTGGATTGAATTCAAGCGTCACGCTCGGGAATGATAAGAAATTTTCGAGTGAACTCGGGACCATGCCCATTGCCCATCTATAAATGCATAGTTAGCATAGCATTTCTAAATGGTCATGATCATGGCCACGCCCTCCGGTTTCACCCGCGTAGTTTCCAAAGTGAGCTATCAAATTCTGAGTTATAAGTTTTCACTTCTATCGGCAGTTCCCATGACTGCCATTTTTTTTTTCTAATTAACATGCACACATACTTGTAGGTGTCAACGATGGCCCTGTTTTGTTCGGTGTCTCTCAGGTTTTGCAGCAATTGCCTGACGTTGTCCAACGTGGCTTCGCATTTCTTGAGCCTTTGTTCCGCTCGGTGTCTCCGACGGAGATGATTCTTCGCCTAGAACAATAACAATACATTGGTACAAGTGTGTAATGTTGGTGATTACCGCTGAGGCACCATTGAGATCCGAGCCGTTAGGTGAGAGTCTTAAGATAGCCGAGAACGGTAATCAGCAATACAAACGTGTATTGTGTAGTGTGTCATATTATGACGTTTTTCAACACACTTGTGAAGAAAACAATATTTAGTAAACAAATATGTATTAGATAAAAAAAAAGTTTATTAGGATAAACAATTAGTATTTTTATTAGTATTAGATTTAAATGAAAAGATTATTTACTCTAATAACTTTGTTTTATGAAATTAAATATAGAGAGACGTACTTCTTAGCATTCCATGGATTCACCGTGCGGGTGCCGGGTCCATCGTGTGGCAGAGAGAGAAATCTCGAATAGACCCCAAGACTTGTGACTCGGGCTGTAGGTTTAAAAGGGGCCCCTTATATTGACGTACGTCAACACTCACCTTCACTACTCGTATTTCTCTCCCTGCCCAGCCAAATCCGATATGATCCTACTAGTGCAGCTTTAGATACTCGTTCTAGTATAGAACTTACTGCACTTCTGGACAATCCAAGGTCTTTAAGCAGGTTATAGAGAGATTTTGCTGGTATACCTCTCGCTCCTACTTCTACAGCGTATAAATTAACTACATAGCCATTTTTTGTTAATTCATTTTGTAGGTCGTAATATTTATTTTGTTTCATCACGTGGTCTTTAGGTATATTAGTTTCCCACGGTACGGTAAGTTCTACCAGGACTATGCGTTTCGTTGCCCTAGAAAAAAGGAAAATGTCCGGTCTGGATGACGAAACACCCACATCCTCTGGGATTTTGTAGTGCTTTTCATACGTGTCCATTAAAATAGTCCAATCAGGTGCTGAACCCAGGATTGAGTAAGGCTTGTTCTTGGAGTTTGAAGTTGAGCCCTCTTTTACAAAGTTAATTTGTCTTTTGTTCATCGTCAATCCCTTTTGGGCTCTAGCTACCGAAAGGCTTACGGCTTCACGTATGATTTCAAGTACTCTGTCATGGCGCTGTGAGTAATGACCCCTATTAAGGAGCACCTTGCATCCCACCAATATGTGCCTTGCTGTACATATCGCCTCACCACAAGTATAGCAACATTTTTCAGAGGCTTTTCCCCACCTTACCAAGTTACTCTGGTCAGGGAGGGTCATTTGGAAAGCGTTCAGATAAAATTTTAATAAGGCAGGAGACCAGTCATATAGCAAGGTGCGCCACTTTAGAGCTAATGGGATACAAAACTCACCTATGGTTAACCACTCACTTTGCATTTCTAAATTCATAGCGTGCACTTTGTAACTATCATTTTCGTCTTGTTGTAGAAAGGTTTTTACCATGTCTCGGTCTTCCCTTTTCTTACTCGCACCCAACCCAGCTGTATTTACTTGCGCACCTGCCATAAATTGTTTGTGGAATTGAAGTCTAGATTCAAGGTCCGAAGCGCTTTTGTCTTTTGGGAGAGATGCGATTAATTCGTCTTTCGACTTTCCCAAAACATGCGTTTTTGTAACTCTTAGGTGTTTGTAGAGTTCGGATGGTTTTTTTAGTTTCAGGCCAAAACTATTGTGATCCCTAAATAGAGTAGAGGGATCAGCCGGATGTGCCAATCCAAACCATGACTTCAATATCTTTATGACATTAGCATCTAATTTTGCGAGGAGGGTTTTACCGATGTCATATACTAGGAAAGGCCAAGTGAGACGTGATGTGAGATAGTTGTCATATATCCATGCTTTTTTGATATTGCTGATAGGCTGTTGGTCTACCTTACTGAGGTCATTCATGAAATTTCCAACAACTACCTCTAATGATGGTGTACGTCCTTTGTAGTCTATCTTTCTACCAAGAAATTTAAAAGGCACTGCCTCTGCTATTGTGGCAACTCTTTGGCCACTTATGGAGAGTCCCGGATCGTAAGAAGTATATTTGGTATCTCGTCTACCCAGACATAAACAATGACATTTACTTGGTTTTGCCCTCATTCCCTCCGTCCATGTACAAAACATCAACATCATTCAACAATTGTTGACACTGTTTGGGATTTCGTGTAAGTATTGCAAGGTCGTCCGCAAAGGCTAAAATTGACTCAGTGTACTTATTGTTGATTTTAAACCGGTAGCCCCATTTCTTCTCACGGGATATTAATTTATCTACTAGAATATTTATAACTATATTAAATACTATTGGTGATAAGCAGCACCCTTGGAATAGTCCCACATTATATTTAAGTGGTTTTGAGTATTCTTTGTTTACTGCTATAACAAATTTTAAGTGATTATAATATGAATTAATTATGTCAATAATTACAGCAGGAAAGTTATACCATTTTAGGGCAAATAACATAAGTTCATGCTGCACGGAACCAAATGCGTTCTCTAGGTCTATCCAGCAGACTGTTATTTGTCTCTCATGTGTTCTGGCATCTTTCAAACTTTCCGCTAGTAATGTATTGTGTTCCAGGCATCCAGAAATACCAGGCAAGAAGCCTTTCTGGTGGTTGGGCCTGAAATACCTATTGCTAGCCATAAATGTGGTCATTTTTGTTTGCAATATACTGAAAAAAATTTTAGAAATTGTATTGGTTAGGGCTATCGGTCTGGTGTCTTTTGGATGAGTTACTTCTTTCATTTTAGGAATCAGGACAAAAATTGCTCTTCCAAATGATTTTGGGATTTGCTTTCCTGACCAGATCTTACTGAATATATTTAAGATATGTTTACGAACTGATGGACACTTTTTATACACTATGTAAGGAATGCCATCAGGGCCTGGAGCTGATTTAGTAGTTTTCTTCTTAATTTGATAGTTTACTTCCTCTTCACTAGGTGGAGTGCTTTGAAAGTTTGTTAGAGGATCATTAGGTCTTTGGATGTTTGGTACTACGTACGAGCTCCCGCGTTTAGGCACTTCGTATGTGCTTTTAAAGTGATCGTAAATTTGCTCATTAGTCAAGATAAGCTTTCCATTTTGTTCTCTGAAAATATTTTTCGAGTATTGAAAAGGGTTTTTATCAAAGTCTACTTCGTGTTTAGCTCTGTAAAGATTATCACGATTTTTACTGATTTGTAGCGATATTCCTTGTATTAACTTAAGGATTGATCTTAGAGCCCTGGACAGTTGGTGACTTAGATGGTTGTCGCCCATGGTTTTAGCTACACGAAGACGTTTTATTAGTTCTCTTTTCTTCCTCCGCAATTTCATTTTGAACGTATTTTCCTTGTTATTTCGAGCATAATAAGTAGATGGAGGATAGTGCTCAGAGAAGTATGAATAGATGGTGTCCTGAAAAGTTTCTACTTGGCTGTTAGGGTCTTGTTTTGTACCAGGATGTTCTAACAATATAGCCAAGTTTTCGTCATGAACTTTCCAGGTGGAATTTTTTAGGCTGGGTATGCCAAGACGTGTCCTGATGACAATGGACTCCTGGTAGTTTCACTTAAATTAAATATAAATTAACGTATTTATTAAATCTTATAAAACTTACAGTAGGTACAAGCGAATCAGTAATGTTTTAATATGCCGCCGACTGTAACATTAGTTTTCATCGTTTTTTTCTTTTTCTGTATAGTTTTGGTGTGTACAAGAAAGAGTATCTATCTACATTATGTACGAATAGAAAAATGCTAACCATAGACAAAACTAAATATAACAGGCAATAGACAAATTTTCAATTTATGACAAAACATGCACCAAATAATATCTTTTTAAGATTATACAATTTTCCTATAATTACAACAAGTATATGTGCACTTAGTAAAATCTATACTAATATTATAAAGAGGAAATATTTGTTTGTTTGTTTGTAATGAATAGGCTCCGAAACTACTGGACCGATTTCAAAAATTCTTTCACCTTTGGAAAGCTACATTATTCCCGAGTAACATAGGCTACGGCAGATGGCGCTGCAGTTGATATCTAGGTTATTATTCGAGCGAAGCCGGAGCGGGCTGCTAGTTATAAATATTTTGATGGCATAGCGGTCTTGTCAGATAGATTATTTACTGAAATACTTTCATGTCCTATTGAACACAACCTATTTTGTATCAAAACTTAAGAACAAAACAACACAATCTATTAATAGTACATTATATAGTACATGTATATAATAAAGGTGATAACCGCAGAGGTGCCACTGAGACCCGAGACGTTAGGCGAGGGTCTTAAAAGAGCCGAGGACGGTCGTAAACGTTTTTTCTTTTTATAAAAAGTGACGACACGAGCATGGCACTTGCCTGATGGTAAGCGACATGCCTGCCACATAACAGCACAGTGACACGCAGTTATTGGAACATGAAGAGTCCAAGTCATTACCTAGCACTGCACTGCGCTCGTTCCCCATAGACCTAAGTTGATATATCTCTAAGCCCTGTAATTTCTCTGGAAACGTTGCCCTTCAAACCGGAACACAGTAATGTTTGGACATCACTACTTGGCGGTAGAATAACTGGCAAAGGTGTGGTACTTCCCCAGGCGGACTCTGCTAAGAGTCGTACCACGTTTCTCAACACGACGATTTTCTTTACTGTATATACTGACCGCAGGTTTGTTCCCGAGCGCGTGTTGCGCGCGCGCATCCCTCAGCGCGTTGTCGGCCTCGCGCGCGAGGCGGGCCGCGTCGGCCTCCAGTCGAGCCTCGGCCGCCGACAGGGCCACCAGCGCTTCGACGGACTTACTAGCTTTTACTACCAGTCAGTGTCAGACACCATGATCCGACTCTGTATAATATACTAGACTAGCTGAACCGTGCGCGCGTTGCTACGCCATCTATCGATAACTGGTCGTACCAATTCAAATTTTGAACAAATTCATTTAATTTAGGTTCTAATGACGCAACCTTTAAGAGATAGACACATGCTGTCACGCAACGAAAGCTCTCGAAAAGCAATATTTTTTCCCGTTTCTGTTACATTTCTCATTCATGCTCCGCTCCTGTTGATAGTAGCGTAATTATATAGTCTATAGCCTTCGTCGATAAATGGACTATCCAATAGAAAAATAATCTTTCAGTTTAGACCAGTATTTCCAGAGATTCTAGCGTTCAAACAAACTTTTCAGCTGTATAATATTAGTATAGATTAGTTATTAACGAGAATTGTTTTGCCGTTGTGACTTGATTTGTTTTTTTTTTTGACGTGACAACGTAAAATATGATAAATCTATAAACGCCGGCTGCACGGACGAAAAAGTGTCCCGTTATGTCCCGTTACGCTCATTGTCCCGTTACGCAATGTTTTGTTATGACGTCGTCACGTTAAACTGTCGTCCGTGAACCGACTTTTTCTTATAGTAAATTACATGTATACTGACCGCAGGTTTGTTCCCGAGCGCGTGTTGCGCGCGCGCATCCCTCAGCGCGTTGTCGGCCTCGCGCGCGAGCCGGGCCGCGTCGGCCTCCAACCGCGCCTCGGCCGCCGACAGGTCCACGAGCGCTTCGTCGGACTTCGTCACTTCTTCGACTCTCTTCGATGGATCAGCTTCAAATAGAATTTTTGACGTCATGAATTCAAACATCAAATGAACGTCATTTTGAACAAAATCATGTAAACAATGTACATTAAAAGCATAACAATTTTAATTTTTGAGTTGTTTACCCAAACATCAACATTTTGATGACTGGATGGTGTACAACAAGGAAGGTTATGAATCATCTCATGGTCATCATAGGGTTTGACCACAAGAACAGTAATCATAACTTATGATTACTGTTCTTGTGGTCAAACCCTTGTTTTTTTTTTACTGTAATAGGTTCGCACTTGACTACTGTCTCGCCTGATGTTAAGCGACGATGCGATCTACGATGGAACGTGCTTACCTAGAATAAACCGATTCACTCTCGATTTGAAGACACCAAGATTGTAACCATCGGGAAAAACCCATTCAGGCAACGCATTCCACAACCTAGACGTTCTTATCACAAACGTGCAGTCAAATCTCTTCGTTCGTGTTTTTTGGAACATCGACCATGAAACGATGTCGCTTTTTTGAGATACGAGAATTCCGATAGAAGAAAGGGTCAAGGTGATATTAGATCCTTATGTTATTAAAAAGAAACGTATAATATCCTTAGATAAAGAATAAGTAAGTAGATCAGGTTTTTCCGCACGGTTCCTTTGTACCAATCGTAAGCAGATGAAGTGTATGTTAGCTATGGCGACGTAGTGATGTGCCGCGACAAAAGTATGACACTTCCACAAGAGCGATCAGACCCGTGCCAGAGCATTATCACTCGCTCAAGGTCGCGCGGTTTTAGCCTACAACTAGACCGTACCTCCCACGGAACAAGTGCCAGTCGGTTGTCGGACGCACGGCTGAGCGCTCGCGCAACACGTTTCCCGCGCATAATGTTATTAGATATGTCGACAACCCTTGCACATCATTCCGCGCCAGACAGCGACAGAGTTACGCGTTAATGAGAGCGCAAACGTTTAGTTGAAAATCGCGACAGGTATTATATAACAGGTATACAGCCTGCGAAGCCGAGGGTCGTGGGTTCGATCCCCGCCCAGTGCAAATATTTGTGTGATGAATTCAAATGTTTGCACTGTGTCTGGGTGTTTCTATGTACAATAAGTATGTATTTAAAACTATATAAGTATTATATCAGTTATCTGGCCGCCATCATACAAGCTTTGCTTAGTTTGGGGTCAGATGGTGCTGTGTGTGAATTGTCCACCAATATTTATTATTTATTGAGCGAGCTGAATTGAACTTTGTTGTGTCCCAGCAAGAGTCGCTATTTATATAATTGTTTTCGCTAAGTGAGTGTTCTGTACTTGTACTAATATTTATTCTGTGCCCGTGCTTACGGTGAAAGCGTTTGTTCCAACTCTATAAGTAGTAGGTATATGATACTCTTTGGATACCACATACCAAGTTTAACGATATGCCCTTTGATAGTGGCGCTTCCAGCGGCCAGAAGCCAACCGAGCGCGAGTTCGAAGGATTCCCGAGAGTGGCGCCAGCCCGCTCGCTTCATGAGCTCGTCCGTGGTACCGACGCGTTCGGCGTTCGACGGATAGTCGGTCAGAAGCGATGTGGCTTGCTCCTGTGAAACAAAGTTTTTTTAAAGTTATGTAATACAGTAAAAGCTCCTTATTCATACTTATATGTATATGCCGCGAAAATAGCAACTATGATAGATGCTGTGAATATGGAGTGGTAATTTATACAGGAACTAGCGGCCCGTTCCGGCTTCGCTCGGACATAACCTAGACACTGTCTGCAGCGCCATCTGCCGGGCTTATTTGTGAATTTAAACCATCTTCGAATACACATACAAAAAAAAATCAAATGGGTCCCGTCGTTTAGGAGTTCACTGTCAAATGATTATGGCTATAAAACAACAGGGGTTAATGATAAAAGGGTAAAAATTTAGGGTTGTATGTATTTTTTAAAGTCACATTATAAAAAAAATAAAAACAAAAAAAATTGACCAAAAATTAAAAAAAAAAATGTTTGGGGTGAACAACCCCTAACACTTAGGGGTATGAAAAATAGCTAGTAGCCGATTCTCAGACCCACTGAATATGCATATAAAATTTGGTTAAAATCAGTAAAGCCGTTTCGGAGGAGTAAGGAAACAAACACTGTGACACGAGAATTTTATATATAAGACGAGAATTTTATATATATAGATAGGGGATACCGGATGCGTTCCTACTTCCTACCTATGTGACAAAATAAACAACAACAAAAAAATGGCAGTCATAGGAACTGCCGATAGAAGTGAGAACTTTTCATCAACATCATCAACAGCCCACTAAATGTTCCCACTGCTGGGACTCGAGGCCTTCTCTCGCAAGGAGAGAGTTAAGGCCCTAATCCACCACGCTGGCCCAGTGCGGGTTGGTGGATGACACATCACTTCGAAAGATTCTATATGTACATGTCGGTTTCCTCACGATGTTTTACTTCACCGTTTTAAGTTAGCGGCATTACGCACTTGACTTCGAAAAGACAGTGGTGCGTGTGGGGTTTGAACTCGGGGTCTCAGGATCGGCAGGCGCCATTCTCCCGACTAGACTAGCCGTAACTTCAGAAGTGAGAACTTTTAATAACTCAGAATTTGATAACTCACTTTGGAAACTACGCGGGTGAAACCGGAGGGCGTGGCCATGACCATGGCCATGAAATGCGTCAGCATATCTTGATGAAGAACACTTTCGACTACAAATCTTATCTTAAGAAAATTTCGGCCACAAATCTTACCTTAGGAACACTTTCGACCACGAATCTTACCTTAGGAACACTTTCGACCACGAATCTTACCTTAGGAACACTTTCGACCACGAATCTTACCTTAGGAACACTTTCGACCACGAATCTTACCTTAGGAACACTTTCGACCACGAATCTTACCTTAGGAACACTTCCGACCACGAATCTTACCTTAGGAACACTTTCGACCACGAATCTTACCTTAAGGACACTTTCGACCACGAATCTTACCTCAAGTAGGTACACTTTCAACCACAAATCTTACCTCAAGAACACTTTTAACCACAAATCTTACATCAAGAACATTTTTAACCACAAATCTTACGAATTTGATAGATCCAGGTTCGAATTCAGACGGATTCTCTTTTTTTCTATTTCTTTTTAGAAAAAAATCTTTTACTGGGAGACCTTTACCAATTAATTTCATTCCTATCTAAGCATATTCAGTATTTAAACCGAGCAAAGCTCGGTCACTGAGGTACTCCTACCTCAAGATCACTTTCAACCACAAATATTACCTTGAGAACACTTTCGACCACGAATCTCTGCGTAGTCTCGATGCTGGCTTTGGGCAGGCCGTCGTTGTCGAGCGCTTGCCGCGCCGGTATGAGTGACGTCACGGCGGTGAGGGCAATGGCGGCGGGCTTGAAGGCAAGCCTGGCGCCCCACCGCACCCAGCCTTCCGGACCGCTCTGGAGGATTTGCTGGTATTTGGTTATCGGGGCTAGATCGCCATTCCTGAAAAAAAAAATCAAGTTTTTGTTTAATATAGTGTAGAGTGACGAGACGAACAGGACATGTGCCTGATGGTAAGCAACATGCCTGCCACATAACAACACAGTGACGCGCAGCTATTGGAACACGAAGAGTCCAAATCATTATCTAGCACTGCACGTGCCACAGAGATATAAAAGATGTTTTATCTTTATGGCCTGTAATTTCACTGGAAACATTGCCCTTCAAAGTGGAACAGAAGTGTTTCCACATTACTGCCTGGCGGTAGAATAAACTGACAAAGTTGTACTTCCCCATAGGAACTCTACAAAGAGTCTTACTACAACTAAAATTAAACATTTCAGTTACCCCCAAAGCAACTCATAGCAACAGTGGTGACCTTAGCCCGGGGCCTCGCCCAAAAACCAAACGCGCAAATAAATTTAAAAATAAAACCGGCCTAGTGCGAGTGTGATTCCCGCACGAAGGGTTCCGTACCATAAGCAAATAAACGGCGAAAACCTCTTTGGCTTTATTCGGAATTCCGTACACATCGCAATTTCCGCAGACAGGCAAAAAGTTTTTTTAAGGTTTTGATTTTTGCCTCGATATCGCGTTTTATTTTTACTAGTGACGCCATCTAGTTTTTTAGGACGGACTAATCGAGCAAGAAACGGTAAAAATCAAGTTTGTTGTATGGGAGCCCCCCTTAAATATTTATTTTATTTTTGGTATTTGTTGTTATAGCGGCAATAGAAATACATCATCTGTGAAAATTTCAACTGTCTAGCTATCACCGTTCCTGAGATACAGCCTAGTGACAGACGGACGGACGGACGGACGGACAGCCAAGCCTCAGTAATAGAGTCCCGTTTTTACCCTTTGGGTACGGAACCCTAAAAAATAGAACAAAGACACCAAACATTTCAGCTACCTATACTTTATTTGGGTTAGGAGCTTTAGGACTAAATCTCGATATGACTAGATAGCGGGTCTGACTGAATATGTTTAAGACTAAATCTTTTCCCCCGTTTTTTCGTGGTCCTACTAATTTGTCCTACTAGTAGGACCACGAGGGAGACCTACTTCTGTCTGTCCTATTACGTGAAGAATCAAAAATGTACCTCCTGTATATGCTGTGTATAGGTACTTATGATAAGAACTCGTTAGTGATTTAAATAGCTAGCCACTTTAAAATGATAATCTCTTTTCAATATAATGTCATCCTTATTGTCTGTCAAGTACCTATTTGTCAAACAATCGTCTAAGAAGAAATTTTCTCGCTACATTTTCTTGAGTGTAATCCGGTTTAACTTCGAAAATAATGTCTGAGGATGAGGAGGTAACATTTATAAAGAGAAAAGGTGGGACAGTTCTTTTATATGCAGGACGGCAGTACTACAAGCAGAGAGAGTATAAAAGTGGATTTATAATTTGGAATTGTAATCGGTCTAAAAAAGAAAAATGCCGAGGATCAGCGACTCTAAAGGTGGGTCATTTGTGTTTGGTGGTTAGATTTACGTGGACAATCTGGTTCTTGTAAATTATTTTAATTCAATCTATATTCTGCAGGGTACACAAGTTATAAAATTAAAGGAACACTCCTGTCAAGTCAACTATGCCAAGAACCAAATCCACGAAGCCATAGATAAAATGAGAGAACAAGCTTCTTCTTCGGATGTTCCGATTCCGCAAATATATAAAAAAGAAAAGAAGAGATTGGAAGATAAAGGTATACATTTCGTACAACCATTGCCACCCTTGAAAAATATACAAACTGCTCTGTACACTAGTCGCCAAAGAACAAATTTCAAGAACGTAGAGTCTGTAATAATACCAGAACAGTTGTCGATTTTTCTTTTAGCGGAATACCGGAATGGAAGTTGTTGCATTTTCATTTTTTGTTCTAATGAAGGCAGAATTCTTTTGACAAAAACTGAGGAGTTTTTCGTTGATGGAACTTTTCAGAGTTGCCCTCCGCCGTTTGGGCAACTGTTTTCCATTCACGGAGATATCGGTGCTTCAACATTAGAAACGAAAGTAGTACCACTTGTTTATGCCCTCATGTCTGATAAAAAACAAGAGTCGTATGCTGCTGTATTCGCAATGATTAAATCGCAAATACCCGATTGGAATCCAAAAAAAATACACCTAGATTTCGAAGTCTCTATTTCCAATGCTTTGACGGTCATTTTTCCTGAAGTGCAATTAAAAAAGTGTTTTTATCATTTGTCTAGCCATTTGGAAAAATGCTAAAGACAAACTTAAACTAAAGACAAAAATAGAACGTAGAATTGTCGGATTATGTACGGATCTAGCTCTACTTCCTGAAACTCTCATAGAAGTTGGTATTGATTACATAAAGTCTGAAAGCCCTAGTACACATAAAATTATGAAATTTCTGAAATATATGACCAGTACATGGTGGAAGAATGAAAATTACATATCAAAATGGTGCGTATATGGTGAACGTCACCGTACCAACAACGTGTGACGAGACAGGAGTGTCACGTCATCAGAATCTCAAAGTCATAGCAAAGAGCTGGGAGAAATAAAATTCAGTAAATTTTGAAGTTGTTTTATTTTAATCAACATTTCCATCACGAAACTTTATTTTAAGAGTCGTCTTAGCGCCGAGTCCTGGATGAAGATGGAGCTGGCTGCTGGTTGCACTGCGTGGACGTTGATAGCGGAGCTCAGGTCATGGAGAGAAGAAAGCCAAGTCATCGGGAAGATGTTGTGGAGTTGGTTTGTCTGGAAGTATAAAAAAAACAATAAGTAAACCCGTCGAACAAACTTATTGAGTTTTGTGTATCATGATAAATATGTTAAAATGAGGGAAGGACTAGTTGAAATTCGGGTTCATTTAACTAATGAAGGAAAGGATTGTTTGAATGAGAGAAGTTTGAATGGGAGTGTAAGGATTGTGTAGCATGCGTTAATTTTGTCACTATGATATAACGAGGTTGAGATATGGAATCGATTTCACTTTGTAATATTCTTTAGACATTGGTTCACAGATTCGTCTTGCAATTGATTTGGTGGGGCGACGACTTTGGATGTCTTGTGAAGTGTTATATAGAACTGGATTTAGTTGCAGGGATCTCAGTAGGGGAAATCATGCAACTTTCAAGAAATTAAATATGAGAGAAATTCGTCGATGAATAATCACAAGAAGCTTATTTCCGAGTGGAAATAGTGTGAAATGAGTAGCGCGAGGAACGAATGTTGAACTGGTCTGAATGAATAACGTACCTTGGTTGGAAGAGAGAGTCTTTTGGTTCCTTGGGGACCGTCCTGGGTTGGTTTCGGCAGCGACTGGTGGCGAAGTGATGGAGTGACAGAAAATTTGTGAAGTTTCGGAAATTCGAAAAAAAAAAGACTTTTAAATTGATAGTAAACGTGTGTTTATTTTTATTAGTAAAGGTAGATTAGGAAATCTAAGTAGGCCGATTATTCAGTTCATTGAGAAGTATGGAAATTTTATAAAAAGAATAAATTAAATATTGGGTTTGCTTTTCAGAATTTCGAAAAAATAATTTCAAAAAAATTTGAATTTTGGAACACGGAAGAAAAATGCGGCGTGAGGCAGTTGTTCTTTAGCAGTGTCGACGGGCAGTCATTTTTTCAGCAGTGTCGTCATACAGAAGAGAAATAAATTATATTACACCCATTCCCTTTAAAATTTAACAAAACTGGAAAATATATAAAGGAAATAAAAAGGGAAATTGGTGAGTCAGTAAAACATTCATTATTGAAACCTGCTAGAATTATTCTTTTAGGAATGTAAAATCGTGTTATCAGGTTTCAAAGTAAAATCATTTGTTATAATTTGTTTAGTACAGTCATGGACATTTCTTTTACAAAATAATCCGCGTTCGAAATTATTTCCATAGTATGGTTGTTCTAACCGACGCGATCGAATTTTGCATTATGGAGATTTTGTTAATTTGTGCTCAAGAAAAGGGAGTGAAAAACCATAAATCTATAACAGATTTGGAATCAGTAAGTATACTTTACCTATGTTGTCAAATATTGAAATCCGTATCATTTTTGTGATTTTAAGATTGTAATATGACGTTTCTGTTCTATAACTTGAAATACATTTCATCGAGTTTATTATTAAGTTACAGGAATCTTTAGCCGGAAATCACTACCGGAAGAAAAATCATTTCTATTTGGAAAAAGAGGTATCAAGAAAGGAGAAGCCTGTATAAAATCCAGAAGTATCAAGCTGTCAGGAATAGAGAGAAGAAAACCAGATGTTAGAAGATGATGCAAGATACCTAGGTTCAAGAGAGATCTTCGTTCACCAATATTTCAAGATAGTGTTTGAGATTTATATAACTTTATCTTAATGAAAATTGATTAGAAACAAAACCATTGAGTATCTTTGAGAAATGTTGCCTTTTATTTATCTCCAAACCCCTTAATAAAAGAATAGGAATATAGAATAAAAGAGTTTCATTGATATCTTTGTTTCAAATATTACATATGGAAATTTGTCACTTATTTCAAATGATTGTAAGAGTTGTGTTGATTGTTTGAGGGATATTATTATACTGTCCATGACTGAAGTTTTTCTTTAGGGATTCTTAGATTCTGTGTTTTTATAGCTCCTTATAAAAGGGTCAATTTAGTTTACCCTTGAACTGTTTTAATGATCAGAAGTATAAAATTTACTTGGTTCATTGTATTTTCGGAATGTTCATAAAGGGTCAAATAAATTACCTTTTGACTCTCTGCTTTAGCTTGTTGCGTACATCTGGTGTTTTTAAAACCATCGATGCGTGACTCTATCTACGAAGAAAAATATAAAAAAAATGTTGGTTGTTGTTTTATTGATATTCCATTTTCAGAGTTCCTTATAATTTGGATTTTCAATACTGATTGAATAGTAAGTTATTTTATAAAAATAACTTGCAGAAAGTATGCAATTATCTATATGTTTGTTTTAATTGGATGAATCATAAGAAGTTTATAATAAATATTTATTCATTTTCTTTAATAGATAATTTTGTGGATTTCCACACAACAAAGTTTATTCAGAAGAAATAACTTCTTCTACTGTAAAACTTGATAGAAATTGGGATTGATGAAATATTCCCGTTGACTCTTTCCTGGCTGATAGGTGGAAAGACCAACAAATGATTTTTATCAGAATTTACAGTATAATGCTGGAATTGAATAATTTATTTTACATTTCACGGAAATTATCTATTCAACCTAGATTGGAATAAGTTGAGTAGTTTTAGAATATCTTTGATAGGGAATTCTAACATATTGTGCAGCTATTGTTTTCCCAAATCGTATTCCGGGTTCTCGGCTTACAACATAGGTCCTATAAATTCCACTAAACAATCACTTGGCCATATCAATTTACTAGTACTTTCCAATTTACTTGAGTAGAGTTAGGATAGACATGAAGTCGCATTTTTCTCATTGGAATCAAATAGTTAGGATAGAGTGATGATTCCTTTGCTTTTAGAATACTGACCAGGACAAACACAAAATATAAACCCTGAGTCTTTCTTTGGTTAGTTAGAACATTTGTAAAGCGACGATTATGATCTTAGTCTCACATTTCTTATATGCGAGATCCATTCATTACGAATCGGAGAGACATGACCAAGATAAAAACTATATAATATAAATATAGATCTTGAGTTCCCTCTCCATTAAAATATAGGTAGGCAGTTTTAGTACACATTAGGTAAACTAGTCTCATTATGGAGGCAGTTTTATTACAAACGTTGTTGAAAGTTGGCACTCTCGATTGAACAAGAACATTAAAAAGCGTTCACCAGTTTCCTTATTACGATTAATAAATGTGATATTTGAAATGGAAAGCGAAATGACAAGTGATGCATCACGTCGTCGAAAGGAAGATATAGATCGAGATGATTTTATATTAAAATGTCAATTACAGTTAATTCACGGCGAAATATCAGTAGGCCCCTTTTTAGAAAAAAATAGATGAGTCTTGTTTCATGTCAGTTCTTATCATAAGTACCTATACACAGCATATACAGGAGGTAAATTTTTGATTTTTCACGTAATAGGATAGACAGAAGTAGGTCTCCTTCGTGCTCCTACTAGTAGGACAAATTAATAGGACCACGAAAAAGCTCCCCGTTTTTTCGTGGTCCTACTAATAATATACAGGTGGTATAAATATTCGCTATTGTTTGCTTACTTCTTTAATAATCAAAAATAGGACAGACAGAAGTAGGTCTCCCTCGTGGTCCTACTAGTAGGACAAATTAGTAGGACCACGAAAAAACGGGGATCTTTTCGTATTTAATTATGCTATGTTGGTCCTTCCTTAATTATTTCCCGTGAAGAAAATTTACGTAGTAAATGAACCACCAGGAGACCTATGTAGGATGATAGAAGGGCATAAAGTAATAATAAGATTCAGCACTATGCCCTCACTTGTAAGCTGTCCAACTGAGTACAGTCGAAGAGGGGGGGTTTGCAACCCTGGATCATTTCTCCTTGTCGCATGATTTTTGTACGGCGTTGCGAAATAATGGATTAGGAGAGGTATTGAAACTGTATGGAACCAATGCCGTAAATAATCCAACGCCCAAATTTAATCTGTAAATCGTTGGAAAATAAGGATTTTTTTTCTGACAAACTAATAATTAAAAACTTTGAATTTATATTTTTTATGGTTTCAATACCTCTTCTAATCTATTATTCTGCAACGCCGTACAAAAATCATGCAACATGGAGAAATTATCGAGGGTTTACATTTACAGTATCAATTGAGTACGTAGTCACGAGCCCGCTGCGAGCCGCTCGCGCGTGGAGCGCTGTGAGCTCGCAGTGGCCCGCCGAGTGGCGAAATCACTGGGAACCAGCGAGCAACACGGAAGGGAGTAGGCATACACAGCGTTTCCCCTCTGTCAAAGTACAAGTGCGCGTGGACCATGGAGTTTGATGATATACTGTAGCGTGAGGGCGGGGCTAGATTTGTGAATGGTGCTTTATTTTTTATGTATGTGATTTGGCTGTGCGAGTATGATCGGCAATGGATCGGTACAGGTATGTTTTGTATGTAATAGTGCGGCTTTGCGCTAGTGTGCAACTTCCCCTCCCGCAAGAAATGACAGAAAGATTTAAACAATATTTTTTAGCTAAGGCTACTCCCTTCCGTGCTTGCGCGGAAGATCGAGTTGCTCGATGCTGCGAACACAAAGTCGCGAGCACTGCGGACCCGGCATCTCGTAGCTAGATACGCGGTGGACCGTGGACGAGCCGTACCCACTTGCATGTTGATACAGTATCTGATACGTTACATGCAACACTGCTAAGTGAGTACCCAGCTTATCGTAGACCGCATCGTCGCTTTACATCAGTCGCGAGGGTGAAACCGCGGGGGCGGGGGCGGGACGTTACCATATAATAAAGTAGACGACGTCCTTCGTTGATCGTATCGTCGCTTAACATCCGGCGAGATGGTGGTCAAGTGCTAACCTGTTTAAAGATAAAAAAATAAGAGTTCAATTTTCTCCGACAAGTAAGTTGCATCTAATTCTAATTCGGAATGGGGGTGATTGACCTGCACTGACGTCCTTTTTTTTTTTTTTTAAATGTCTTAGCACATATGCCTGGCCCGCGAGTTATTCCCTGACGAACAAGATTGTCAGGGGAGTTCTTACTTATTTTATAAATTTCTTAAACTATCTATTAAGTCTATTTATAACATTGTGGAGACATTTTTTACAATCTTTTCTCCTACTTTCCTTAGCTTTCTAAAATTATTAGTTTTACAAGTTTTGTAGATCTTACATAGAGGTACCTATATACCTAATTATGTTTTGCATATTTTTTTAATCGTTTTAAAACACTAAGCTGACTTACATATATTATAACAGTATACGTAGTCATCTTAAATTATCTATCTGTTTCTTTTAATTACTTTTTCACATATTTTTATACAGAACTTTACAAATTTGTCGCATATATTTTTATCTCTAATAATTACACATATATTTTCCATCGTAAGCACTGACGTCCTACTAGGGGTGTATTGTGCACTTCCCCCCGACCAGCCTACCCAAACCAGGCGAGCTCCTTAAAATAGCGAAGCACGGCCTTGGGTCGCTGGCATACTAGTTTCACTCCCATTTCGTCAGTTGTTGTTTCTCTGCACATTTTGAATCCTGATTCTTATCGAATGTTTCTTGTAAAGTAGGTTGCCTCGACGTATGTCGACGTAACAACAACTTGGAAAAGAAATATGTTTTTTTTAAACCCAAGCAGTTCTCGTTATTTTTCCGATAAAAAGTAGCCTATGTGATCTTCCAGACTATAATCTACCTGTGTTTAAAATTTTAACCCGATCCATTTTATTTCGTTTTTTAACCGACTTCAAAAATAGACCATGTTCTCAATTCTAGGTCCGCTAATTGTGAATCGATTTTGATGATTCTTTTTGAAGTGAAAAATTCTTTTGGCGCGCCACAGACAGATTTTTCGTGGGCTGTGAAATGAATTCTAGCGTCACGCTCGGATATGATAAGAAATCTTCGGGTTAATTCGGAACCATAGCCATTGGCTATCTAGAAATGCGTCATCCAATAGGAAATGCTAAAAGGGCGTGGCCTGCCCATCATGGCAATGGGAAATGCTGGTGCATTTCTAGATGGTCATGCATGATGACCAGGCCACACGCTCCGGTTACACCCGTGTAGTTTCCAAAGTAAGCTATCAAATTCTCAGTTATAAGGTTTCACTTCTATCGGCAGTTCCTATGACTGCCAGTTTTTTTTTTTGTTTGTTATGTAACACTTCAAAGATGGTCACTTATAAATTTTATTGAAATCGATGAGGCAGTGTTTGAAATATCAACAAAAAACTTATTTGCTTACTAAAGTAAACGCCATTAGTTGAGTCAGAAGCAAAACTGATTTTTATTGAATCTGAGGGTACTTATAGAAATCATACATAATTATCAAAACTACAGGTAATCATGATTTAAATACACTACATATCTTCCCACATAATTCAGATCATACACCAATGATGTCAGGCCACAGACTTTGATCCGGTATATTGATGGGAATCTCTTCTGCAGATTCCTCGTCTCTATCCGTGTCTGGTTGATCCCAAGATAGTCTTCTTTGATTTGTTTCTACCTGTTGCGTCGCTCGTGCCAGCATCTGGTCTACATGTCTACGATGCAATTCTCCACCTTCCGTCCTCACCCTATATGAACTCGGGCCTTCAACAGATTCCACCGTGCCTCTCTCCCATTTCTTGCCTGGGCCATACCGTTGTATCAAGACCGATTGACCAATCTGAAAGCGCCGAGCTGGGGGCCTTTGCTCTTCTATTTGGGCATCTGCCCGTGATGGCAAGTTCTCTGGGTGTAGCCTCGATACAGCTGTCCTGTATTTTCGTCCGTTTAGCATCTCTGCTGCAGTTTTATTAGTCGAGCTGTTTGGAACGGTCCTTAAGTAGAACAATGCTTTTGCCATCTTCTCACTCCACGGCATCTGTGAGCTCTCCATCTTTTTCAGTTTATTTTTAAATGTCTGAATGGCTCTCTCTATCTGCCCATTGGTTGCTGGGTGATATGGAGGTGAGTACAGATGTTTAATCCCATTCCTTTTTAAAAATACATTAAATTCTTCTGAACTAAATGCTCTGCCATTGTCCGACACTAGCACCTCAGGCAAACCTTGATATGCAAATATTTTTCTCAGCATTGTAATGACCGTCGCGCTACTTACAGATGGTACAATCTCAGCTTCTAACCACTTGCTGTAGCTGTCAATAACAACAAAGAAAGTCTTTCCCTGGAATGGTCCTGCGAAGTCGACATGTACTCGACTCCATGGCTTTTCTGTAGGCACCCATATCTGTGGATCTTTTGGAGGATTGTTTCGGACCAATTGGCATTCTTCACATTCTGCTACAATTCTCTCTATCTGTTTATCCATGTCTACCCACCAAACATATCCTCTAGCATATGCTTTGGTTTGCACAATGCCTGCATGTGGAGCATGTAACAGAGACAATACTTCTTGTTGTAAGGATGTTGGCACAATGACTCTATTACACCATAAGAGACAGTCCTTACTCTGTGAGAGGGCATCTCTCCGATTCCAGTATGGCTGTAACTCCTGGTTAGAATTGTGTTGAGGCCATCCATGCATCACATAAAACATTACTCTCTGTAGCACCGGATCTTTCTTTGTTTCAGTTGCAATCTGAGAGGCATTCAAGTCCCATCCATTTGGTCGATCTTCCAGCAATAGTACTTCTCTCGTAGGTTCTTCAAGGGATCCTGGTGTGTTAGGTTCAGTCCACCTACTTAGAGCATCTGCATTTCCAATTAATTTCCCTGCTCTGTACTTAATCATATAGTCATAGCAACCCAACTTTAATGACCATCTCAGCATTCTTGGGGAAATTTGGTCTGGGATGGGTTTCTGCGGATTAAACAGCCCTACCAGCGGTTTGTGATCTGTGACGATACAAAATTTTCGACCAGACAAGAAATCATGAAACTTAGTAAGTCCAAACATAATGGCAAGTGCTTCTTTGTCAATCTGGCCATACCGTCTTTCATGTGGTTGCATGGTTCGTGATGCCATCATGACAGGTCGCTCCACTCCATCTTCCATAACATGAGCAATAATCGCTCCCAATCCATATTCCGATGAATCGCAAATCAATAACAATTCCTTGTTTAAATCATATCCCACTAGAGTTAGGTCTGATGATATGAGAACCTTAGCCTTTTCGAATGTTTTCTGTTCCTTCTCTGTCCATACCCACTTTCTCTTTGCTTCCAGTAATCGGTACAAAGGTTCCAACAAGGTAGCTTTGTCGGGTAAAAACTTTTCATAAAAATTGTATAGTCCTAGGAAGGCCCGCAAAGTCTCTTTGTTAGTAGGGGCTGGTTTCTCCCTTATTTCCTTTACCTTTGCAGGGGATGGATGTAATCCTTCCGCATCAATCATATGACCGAGAAAAGTTATACTTTCTGAAGCAAAAGTGCATTTCTTAACGTTGAGTCTGAAACCCATTAGAGCCAATTTGGACAGTACTTCCCGAAGCCTCTGATTGTGTTCCTCTAAATTATGTCCCATTATGGCAACATCGTCCAACAGACAAGCCACCCCCTCAATATTTGCGAGTGCTGTGGACATAACTCTTTGAAATATTCCTGGGGCTGCACTCACACCGAAGGCCAGACGGTTCATCCTCATCAATCCCAAAGGAGTATTAAGTGTAAGCAACTCTGAAGTCTCTTTATCCACTTTCAACTGTGTATAAGCTTGTTTCAGGTCTAATTTACTGAATACTCGCCCTCCACTCAACTTCACAAAAGCTTCTACTGAAGTAGGAAGTGGATAAGTATCAACATCGATTGCTGCATTTACTGTAGCTCGATAGTCCCCACATATCCGAAGTGAGCCGTCATCCTTTTTCACAACTCTTATTGGTGTAGCCCAGTTTGAATATTTGATTGGAGTCAACACACCTTCATTGATCATGCGCTGAAGTTCCTCATTGACTTGTTGTTTTTGTGGAAATGGCACTGGACGCGATCTAAAATATCTAGGCACAGCATCAGCACGGACATGTAGCGACACCTCTGGTCCATTGTACTTTCCAAGTCCTTCCTTGAATAAGTCTGGAAACTCTTGCATCAGTGGGACAATCTTTTCCTCTGTCCAACATAAACCTGCTACTGAAATATTCAGGGCAGTGAACCAATTCCTTCCCAGCAAGCTTGGAGTATTTCTGTTCACCACTAGGAGTTCACACTGAGCTTCTTTTTCCCCGAGTACCACCCGTACATGTAACAATCCCTTGACTTTCAGTGGTTCTCGAGTTACTGTTACCAGCTTCACATTAGTCGGGCTCAGTGGTGGTGGTACAGGCCATAGTTTCAAGTATGTTGCCTCAGAAATAATAGATCTTGATGCTCCTGAATCTATTTCCATAGCAATCTTTGCACCATTGATAATTACATCAGTCATTATTGGAGGTTGGTAATCTCCCACTCCGCACATATACAGGCTCAGCATTCCGTCTCCTTTACTACGGTCTTCTGGCTTGCTGCATGTAGCTTCTTCGACATCATACACTTTTCCAGGTTTTCTCTTGCAAGCGGCTGCAATGTGCCCCATCTTTTTGCAAATGTAACATTTTGCTGCGGCAAACCTACAACGTTCGTCTGCCGTATGTCGCCGACCACAATGACAGCATGGCACCGCCTTCACTTTACTGATCTCCATAGGTTCAGCGATGTCCGAGTGAGTTTGCTTAGACTCGGCGGCCTCCGGGTAAAGATCGGGAAATATCGCTTGGTAGTTCAAGCACATCCGTAGTGTCAACTGATAGGTTAAATCCTTCGTTTTTAGCAAATCCCGCCTTAATCGCTCGTCGCGCACCCCTAGCACCAGCCGGTCTCTCAACTGACGTTCCAAATCCACGAAGTTGCATTTGGCTCCGATTGTACTTATTGCTCCCACGAAGTCTTGCACGCTTTCACCTTCTAGCTGTGAGCGTTTATAAAACTTCCCAGCTTGTAAAATCTCGCTAACTTCTGGTTCGTAGAATTGGTCCAAAACCGCGATAATACGTGATAAGGTCACCGTCGTAGGGCGGGCAGGAACCAGCAGCGACGCGATGAGGGCGAACGTGTCCTTCCCACACTGCGACAGGAACAGGGACCGCGCCCGGTCGGTCGTGAAGTCGTCGTGACCTGCCGCATCCAGTGCACACGCCATACGCTCTTTGTAATCGCACCATTTGTCCGTTTTCGGATTAAATTCCCCGGGAAACACAATATTAGCTACATTTGAAGCCATTTCTCTTCCAAAATTAATAAATTATCCTCGTCGCCAATAAAGTAAACGCCATTAGTTGAGTCAGAAGCAAAACTGATTTTTATTGAATCTGAGGGTACTTATAGAAATCATACATAATTATCAAAACTACAGGTAATCATGATTTAAATACACTACACTTACCTTTATTAGTTTCTTTTTTTTTCAGAGATAATTAATGTTATTTGAGTTGAAGAAGCTAATTTAAAAAGAACTACTAGTCTAATGACCGAAGCAAGTAGTCAGGAAATGTCAAGGCTAACTGAAATTTATAATAGCTATTTCCTGATGTTTATGGGTGTGCATATCAAATGTTACTTAAACAGGTTTCATTTCATGTTACTAAAGGTGCGCTTATACGGACAACTAAAATTGCTCAATTCCAGTCAATACTCGTCAACTATGACGTCACGACTACATCAAGCAATTTGCGGCAACGCCAACAAGCATCAATACTGCGCAATACAATATTGAGCGATATGGCGCAACTTCATCAACTAGACGCCACCCGACCTCTCGCTCTCCCCGCGGAAGCAAGACGGCAAGCCGCAAAACAAACAAGTGCGAATGAGATTTATACAAAAATTGCTAGGAATTTCCAAGCCCATTGGATATTCGTCAATTCGTATGTGCGACATTGAGCAATATGAAATATCTGGAGCAATTAGAAGCAATATCGCCGAAATAATTGCCGCAATTTATTTAAATTGCTCTATTAATTGCTCCAGATCGGTCAATTCGTGTCGCCGAGCAATTATTGCCCTCGTGTAAGCGCACCTTAAATGAATCAGATCTTAAAACATAAGCACATCACACTGTGGCATATCATGTAGTGGTAGGACCAAAGAGTTTACATATACGACGTATAGTCAGAACAAACACTTTACACCGAAAGCACGGGGGAAGTAACTATTTTCTGATCTGTGACGGGGGGTCTACCGCCGAACGAAAAATGTCATAGCTTTAATGTTTCTCTCTCTTTGCTTTTCGCTTGAAATGATAGAGGTAGCAATAGCAACCCTAAAGCCGATTAGTTAGGCGATAGAAGGCCCGATCTGATCACTCTTGCTTTATTGCTCTTGTGGAAGTGTCATACTTTTATCCCGGCACATGACTTTGTTTCCAGTCAACATACACCTCATCTGCTTACGATTGGTACAAAGGACCTGTGCGGAAAAACCTGATCACTTATTATTTATTATTCTTCCAAGCAGTAATATGAAAACAGCATTCTGTTCCGGTTTGTTTCCAGTTAAATTTGAGGGCATAGGGATTAAACATCTTATATCTCTGGGTGCAGTGCTAGGTTATGCACTCTTAATGCTCTAATAGCTGCAGCAACATGAGTCCAAATCATTACCTAGCACTGCACTGCGCTTGTCATCAATGGAGCACAGTAATATTTTGTGTGCACTACTGCTTGGCCGCATAATAGCTGGTAAAAGTATTTAAGGTAGGGGTACTTCTCCAACCTCATGTGAAGCTCAGGTTGTCATCCATGCCTACACAATGGTCACCTGAGACTGATATCTTCAAGAAGAACTTATTTGAACACTTTTGTGTATAGTCTGCTATTTTCGTCAGATGTGTTTTGTTGCACCAATAATTTTGCTGAATTTTTTATTTTTTATTAAGAAAGCAAACTCTTTTCTTTTTGTCATTCGTGGATCCTTTCAATCTCTGACTGTAGAAATGTTTCTTAAAATATATAAAACTTATGTGAGGCCATTATTGGAATATGGTTATTTTCCAGTTATTCTACCGCCAAGCAGTAATGTGCAAAACTTGCTGTGTTCCGGTTTGAAGGGCAATGTATCCAGAGAAATTACAGGGCTTAGAGATATAACAACTTAGATCTTTGGGTGACGAGTGCAGTGCTAGGTAATAATTTGGACTCTTCTTCTTCCAATAGCTGTGTGTCACTGTGGTGTTACCTATGTAGCAGGCGAGTTGCTTACCATCAGGCACATGTTCTGCTCGTCTTGTTACTCTTTATTTAAAAAAAAAACGTAAATCTTACTCGGGCAGGTTAAAAGTCCTGTGACATTGGAATAGAGGGTTATGGGGAGACTTGATCAAAACATTTAAAATACAGTGAGTGGATTTTATAACCTTCCCTCTCATAGGAATCTATACAAATTGAAGGAGCATAAGACAGACAATCGGTGTCATAAGTCCCAGTTGTCCCATGCACCATCACTGACAAACACAGCACATCACATCCTCAGCAACAGAGTGGTTAACAACTGGAACAGATTGCCCGAGGATGTTATTTCGGCAAAACCACAAACTCTTTCAAGAACTAACTGGACAAATGGATAGTGAAAGACAGTATCATTTTAACAGATTTACCTATAATTTTGTTATTTCATCACTGAGATATAGGCGTATCAATCTTATATTATAAAATTCTCGTGTCACAGTGTTTAGTTACCTTACTCCTCCGAAACGGCTTTACTGACCAAATCAGTAAACAGTTGCATATAAAACTAAGATATAGCCAAGGATAATAAAAAAAACAGTACTTTTAAAATATGTATATCACAACTGAAAATTATTCAGTAAAAAAATTGCAGTTTATTTAAACAAAAATAAATTACATACTTATTTTTTAGGGAGAATTAATTTTATCCTTATTTATTTATTAGAAGATTAAAAAGAAATAAAAATATTCAGGTAATAGCTATCAGCTGATCTGCTTGTCAATCCGGAAATAAACACAGCATTTTGCATGGAAATCAAATGTAAATAAATATGATGCAATATTAGCTAATAGGTGCTGCTGGCACGTGAAGTAACGAAATAAAGAGGTCATATTACTGTTTTAATGTAGAAATACGCTATAGTTGTTAACGCAGACTCACCTATACATCTCTTCAACAACGATGTCTATGCATGCGGGAGTTCGGCCTTTTCTTTGAAAAGCCATCTTTGCATCAGCTGCAGAGACCACCGGATCACCTTTAGCTCTACACCATTGGCGTATCATATCAGACCAAAACTTCATCTTCATGTCCCAGGACTCAGGATTCGCGGTTTTCAGTCGAAAGGGGGCAAACAAAGCGTTCATCCGCACATCGTCGTTCCAACATTGAGGAAGTTTTTCTTCCGGTAAACCACACTCGTGTAAGCCCATGTTGTACGAGGACACACTGTGGCGATAGATACCGTGGCGTAACAATTATTGTATTTAGAAAAATCACAATAAAATGCGCGAACACGAATCGTAACGAAATTAGCGTGAGAAAATTTTAGACGTTTATTTTTATTTTTTCAGCGTGAATTCGTGAATGTTGCCATTGGTCAACGTAGTGATGACTGATTACTGATATTACATTCTCTTTGGATTAAAGGTACTGACAGACGTGCTCAAAAAAAGCGTGCTAATAATAATAAGCTTGCTTAAAATTAGCATGCTCTGCAAACTGTTCACATTTGCCAGAAATAAGCATGCTTGTTTTAAGCATACTGCATACTCCTAAATAGGCATGCTCAAAGCAAACGTACGGACAGACGTGCTACTTGGCACCAGGCCACTCTCGGCCAAAATGGATGTACAAGTATATAGTAACAGTGCTATCCGTACAGAACTTTAATTATTATTTTTATTGATAAACTTGCATCATTCATGTCCTTTAATAAAGCCTCATTATTATCTATACTAATACTAATATACTAATACTAATCTATACTAATACTAGCTGTTACCCGCGACTTCGTCCGCGCGAAATAAATACTACGGTAACCCAGACAGTACCTACCTATTTGTATACCCAGACACATTTACGGTTACTAAAACAGCTTATAATAAAAAAAAATGTTTGTCTGTAAAGTCGGTTTACTGACGATATAACGTGACAACGTCTTAAGAAAATACTGATGGAATGGTAGCATTTTTCAAAAGAAAATTTTAATTTCATTTGTTTAATAGATTTGTATGTAAAAAGTAATCAGTAGAATTTAGTCATTTTCAATCAAAACAATGCAAAAAAGCTTTTAGATGCCGGGGATCGAACCCGGGGCATTTCACATGCAAAGCGAACGCTCTACCACTGAGCTACATCCCCGCTTGAATTACTGGTCGAAATAATTAATACAACTGTAACAAACATGCGGCGAGGTAACGACCGACGGTAACGGTACATGACGTCATGTTTTGTGGGCGTGCAGCCGGCTTCATCGAATTATAAGACGTTATCACGTCAAAAAAAAAATACAATTTCATCAAAATCGATTCAGCAGTTTAGGTTTGAAAGCATAAGAAACATTCGTCTTCCATTTCAACTCTAATTTCATCCCCATATAGTTCGAAATTACAAAATTGCTAGAACAAACATTTATTTGCTTCGTGTCAAGTATATATATATACCTACAGAGATTCATGGTTTCATCTTCAACGATTTGGAGCTTCCATATTGACAGTCAACCCCCATTTCAACCCCAATTTTATCCCCGTACAGTTTGAAATAACATAATTGCTAGAACAATCATTCGTTTGCTTCGTATCAAGTGTCTATAAACAGAGTTTCATGGTTTTATCTTCAACGGTTGGGAACTTCCAAATTGACATTCATCCCTCATTTCAACCCCAATTTCACCCCCGTACAGTTTGAAATTACAAAATTTATAGAACAAACATTTAATTACTTCGTGTAAAGTGTCTAGACACAAAATTTGATAACTTAAATAAGACGAATTTTCATACAACCGTTCATCCCTTGTTTCACCCTCTTAGGGGTTGAATTTCGCAAAACCCCGTCTTAGCGAGCGCCTACGTGCTAAAAGGGACCTCCATGCAAAATTTCAGATTCCTAGCACTTATAGTTTCTGAGATTCCTTGATGAGTGACCTTTCGCTTTTATATATATAGATTATAAAGAGGAAATATTTGTTTGTTTGTTTGTAATGAATAGGCTCCGAAACTACTGGACCGATTTCAAAAATTCTTTCACCTTTGGAAAGCTACATTATTCCCGAGTAACATAGGCTACGGCAGATGGCGCTGCAGTTGATATCTAGGTTATTATTCGAGCGAAGCCGGAGCGGGCCGCTAGTAATTTGATAAAGAGGAAAAATTTGTTTGTTTGTTTGTTTGTAATGAATAGGCTCCGAAACTACTGGACCGATTTCAAAAATTCTTTCACCTTTGGAAAGCTACATTATTTCCGAGTAACATAGGCTATATTATATTTAAATAAAAATTAGGGATCCTTACTAAAACTCTAATAATGTAACATAAGGTGTAAAAAAATGACCTGAAAAATTCCTTACGTCGCGTGCGCTGCGAAAACTATTGATGATAGAACAAAATCATTTACTACGACTTTGCAGAACTCATTATTATCTACAAAAAGTGTCGCGACAGCATATGTCTAAATATTATAGTTATGTCACAGTCAGCAGTTTTTTATTCTAAAATATTAATTTATATATGCCGCCTCTTGAAAAGGCTCTTCATTTGTACCTTGGTATTAATCCTCATCAAAATAAATCTTAATATATATAAATCTCCTGTCACGATGTTTGTCCGGGATGGATTCTTAAACTACTTAACCGATTTTAAATTAAATTAGCACACCGTGAGCAGTCTGGTCCAACTTGAGAGATAGGATAGTTTTTGTTTCGATTAATAGTCTTTAAATGACAATATCCGAGCGCAGCCGGAATGGGCCGCTAGTTTTTATATAAAGGAGAATGTGTGTTCCACAGACATTCGTAACTTCTTTAATGTGACAGAAAAAGCAAAGTTTTTTCTTCTCCCCAACGCGACGATGGATGTAATTATTTTAATTAATTACATCCATTAATTGCATAAAACAGTCGTCCGCTGCAGATTGAAACAAAACGCAAAATGGATCAACAACAACATCAACAGCCCACTAAACGTTCCCACTGCTGGGACTTGGGGCCTTCTCTCGCAAGGAGAGAGTTAAGGCCGTAATCCACCACGCTGGCCCAGTGCGGGTTGGCGGATGACACATGACTTCGAAAGATTCTAGGTACATGTCGGTTTCCTCACGATGTTTTCCTTCACCGTTTTAAGTTAGCGGCATTACTCACATGACTTCGAAAAGACAGTGGTGCGTGTGGGGTTTGAACCCGGGGTCTCCGGATCGGCAGCCGCCGTTCTCCCGACTAGACCACCGTAACTTATAATGGATAATAACGCAAAATGGATAATAGCATGCTAATAAGCAAACATGTTCAGGGTAGCGATTCTGAAACCATTCGGTTGCATCCGACACGGAATCTCATCTCTCGGTCTTTGTCTTATCTGTTTAGCATGACAAAGACCGAGAGATGAGATTCCGTGTCGGATGCAACCGAATGGTTTCAGAATCGCTACCCTGGTAGTGGACACTTAAATTAATCAACTAAACAAACAAATACATTTTAGATTGCTTTTTAACCGTACCTATTACAAAAAAAACTTTAATTTTCCTCTATAGGTAATTAATTTTCAAAATATTCGCTTAACTTATAATAAACTTTTGATATAAGCCATTGTTTTAATGTTATTTTAAATTTTGACATTTTTAATGATTTAAGTTCCACCGGTAAGTGGTTGTATATCTTGATAGCAGTATAAAATGAACTATTGTAGAATATCGCATTGTTGACCTGTCGAACAGGTGTTTTGAATTTTTGCTTGGTACGTAGTGTATCGGCACGACTCGAAGGTATGTTGAAAAAGATACTCTCATTATTTCTTACAAACAAGCAAATTTCAAGTATATATATTCCTGTTACAGTTCATCAATCATCATCAACAGCCCACTAAACGTTCCCACTGCTGGGACTCGGGGCCTTCTCTCGCAAGGAGAGAGTTAAGGCCATAATCCACCACGCTGGCCCAGTGCGGGTTGGCGGATGACACATGACTTCGAAAGATTCTAGGTACATGTCGGTTTCCTCACGATGTTTTCCTTCACCGTTTTAAGTTAGCGGCATTACGCACATGACTTCGAAAAGAAAGTGGTGCTTGTGGGGTTTGAACCCGGGGTCTCCGGATCGGCAGCCGCCGTTCTCCCGACTAGACCACCGTAACTTATTACTGTTACTTACGTTGTTAACTGTTACAGTTAATAAGTTATTTTCCTTTAAAATATTTCGTAAAGTGTCAGTACTTTTCAGATTATATATCACACGAAGACATTTTTTTTGTAATATAAATGTAGATTCTACGTCTGTTGAGTTTCCCCAAAATATTATTCCGTAACTTAAATGAGGATACACATTCCCATAGTATGCGTTTGTTGCAACAGCCTTGGAAGTGGCTTCTTTAATTATAGATAACGCATAGCAATTCTGTGATAATTTAATATTTAATCTACGAATATGTTGTTTCCAATTTAGATTTGTGTCTAATGTCATTCCAAGAAAATCTGCTTCGTTGACTGTATTAACTTTATTCCCATTATGTTCAATGTTTAACGGGATAGGGGTTTGTTTATAATTTCTAAAATTCATCAATTTTGTTTTATCTATATTAACTTTTAAACTCAAACTTTCCAAATATTTTACGACAAGACGTAATACATAGTTTACTTCATTTTCAAATTCTGCAAAAGACTGGGTGGTTTTTGGGATATATACTGTGGCATCATCGGCAAACATTACAGTTAAATATTTATTTATATATGGCAGTTGATTTATGTATATTAAAAATAGTAACGGTCCTAGAATGCTTCATTGTGGTACTCCTGATGTGATATGCATATATTTTGAGAGGACTTGTTGCATAGTTTTTGTACTTTTGTGATACATATCCAGGGATGTTGCTTGGGTACGATTTTCCAGGTAAGAGACAATAAGTTTCAAAGCTTGACCTCTGATTCCTATGTGTTCTAATTTATCTATTAACATTTTGTGTTCTACGCAGTCAAATGCTTTAGATAAGTCTATAGCCGAGAGATGAGATTCCGTGTCGGATGCAACCGAATGGTTTCAGAATCGCTACCTAGGTAGAGAGTAGAGAGATATTCTGTCAGAGATCACTGTTCGCTTCCTAGTGTTACCAACAATATTTTTTTAAATGAGCCGTTTTCCGACGAGACAAACAGATATGGTTTAATAAAACGATAATAGGAGGCGCTTGTAGGTCTTTTGGTTTGTTGTCAAAAGCGGTAGGCATAATGGGACTCAATTCATTCAATTTGCGAAAGCACGACTTCTAGTAATAAATAATAAACTACTTTATCCATGTACGCATTTTATTCGAATGAAAACTATATCAAAACATTAAAATTTCAAAACAAATTCGTAAACCAGATGAAAGGCAAAATATATATTTTTTAAATTTATTCTTGGCTATGGATACTAATCCTTCAGCCGAGAGATTATCTCTCTACTTAGTCTGTGGATAAAATATTGTCGTATCAGTGTTGCTATTTATATATTTGAATTTTCCTTCTACTTTGGCTTAGTTGGTGTCTATTGCCTCGGGAGTTCTAAAGATTTTTACTGAAAAGGGATTGTGATCAGTAACGGTTTTTTATTACATTATCAACCTAATTAGCTATTTTTATTCCCAATATTTTAAAATTAAAAAATACACTTTTTACACTATACTTTTTCCCTGAAAACGGGTAGGGTCTATAAAAGGATTACACTGTTGAGAGTATATGGTAGAGACAGATCTATCTGCATCTCGAACAATCGCCATCTAGTGCGTCCGTTGGAACTATTTTTGTCTCGTCGGAAACTCCCTCATTCACCGAGATTTAAAAAATCCGTCAAGAATCCCTTAATTTTTTTACGACGAGACAAAAATAGTTCCACCATACGCACTAGATGGCGATAGTATAGATTCAGCAAGATCTGTCTCTACCACTGACTCTCAATAGTGTAATCACAATGAAGGAAATCCCCATTTTCAAGGAAAAAATGTCTAATCTATATTATTTGTGATAATTTACAATTTTAGAGGTTTCGCAAACACATCAATTATTTGTTTTAAATACTTAAATGATATATTTTTTAGCTCAGCTGATTAGTTTGGTATGTATACCTTCTATAAACATTTAACATCTATTAACATTATAAGGAATTTCATACTATAACAATTTGTCTTCTTACCTTTTGTGTTAAACTCTTAATATATCGGGAATATAAATAGCCAATTAAGTTAATAATCACAATCGATTTTCAGTAAAAATCTTTAGAACTCCCGATGCAGTAAACACCAACTAAGCCAAAGTTGAAGGAAAATTCAAAAATATAAATAGCAACACTGATATGACAATATTTTTATCGAGGTTCGGTTTTTTGGCGGGAACTGAAAGCACTTATTTGAAAATATTTTATTTTCATTTAATAGTTTCTCTTAGTTTTGCTTAGATTTGGCTGGCGAAATGGCTTCCGAGAGCGATGGAGATGATATGGGAGGAAATCTTCGGCAGTACGATCTTCGGCAGTACGAGTCGAGGAAAAGAAAATTGAGGAGAACGCCTACACCCTCAGTCGATGAAGACGACAGGTACAAACCATAAATAAAACCAGGGCATAAACGGTTATATCCTGACAATAGCATCAGCGAGGAGTTTCCAGTCTACGTGGAAAGATGGAAATGAGATGAGAAAGAGAGAAAGAGAGAAGAAATGATGAGACGTAGATGAAAGACTGGGTAATAGGAACCCGTTACAATTATCCAAAATCTTTAAGAATGTTAAGGGAGTGCATGAAAGGAGGAGAGTAAATGCATCAAAAATAATGTTGGTCTTTAAGCAAGCGGCAGCTGCCAATGATTTTTTAAAGAACGAATGTTTGATATCAAATAATTTACGTGCTTACATACCTGCTGCCTCTGTGGAAAGAATCGGAGTGGTCCGTTTCATCCCTAAAGAGACTGGGAACCTAGAATTGTTCGTGAAGTTGACTTCAGATGCAGAAATTATTAATGTGCGACGCTTTATGAAGAAAATCGATGGTCAATTAATTCCTCTGAGTACAATATCCATTACCTTTACAGGAACTAAATTACCTCAGTTTGTGTACTTAGACAATTGGAGATATAAAGTTCATGAATATGTACCACCTGTTTTACAGTGTTATAAATGTTTAAAATTCAACCATTCCGCGAAAGTTTGTCGAAATGAACAGATATGTTGCAAGTGTTCGGAACCCCACAGCTTCAGGGACTGCATCTCAGAAATTCTGAAGTGCAGCAACTGTGGTGGAGATCATTTGGCCATATCCAAAAACTGTCCAATTAAAATGGCAAAATTAGAAAATAATAAGAAAAGCTATTCAAGCGTTTTAGCCAATACACAGAGTAATTTCCCACCTTTGCCACATAAGTCTCAAACAAAAATTGTTCAATCTGGTCAGTTCGACAAATACAATCTGGAACAGAATCCTTTACAGATAAATGATATTGTAAACAATGACAAACTATTAAATTGCATTATTAAAACTTTAGTTGCATTGGGTAATGACAACTCAATAAAGACAACAGCACTAATTAAGGAAACTTTTATTAGAAATTTACATGCATAGCGACCTAGTTACACCATGAAAATTGTACAACATAATATACAGAGCATTAATAATAAAAAACCCTTGTTAATGTCCTTGCTATGGGACCAAGACATTGATATTTGCCTGTTAAATGAAACTTGGCTGAAAGATTCTCAGTATAATATTAATTTTCCTGGATACAACTTTGTACACAAGAATTCAAAAAATGGTCATGGTGGTGTAGGTATTCTTTTAAAACATGCACTTAAATTTAAAACGATTCCCCTTCCTTTTTATGATGTCGTCCAGTGCGTGGCTGTTTCTATTGATTCTGACAAAGGTCCTCTTTCTATTTTGTGTGTTTACTGTCCACCTGGAAATGAGAGAAGATTCAACATAAATAAACTTAAAAGGATTATCAATGTTATTCCTAAACCATGTCTAATTTCAGGAGATTTCAATGCACATCATATTGCTTTTGGTTGTCAGGCAACAAAGGCCCGAGGTAGACAATTATATGATCTTTTTGATGAGATGGATTTGTGTGTTCTAAACACAGGATCTCATACTACGGTACAGGGTCCTAATAGAAGTACCTCAGCAATTGATGTAAGTTGTATTAGCCCTACTTTGGCGCCTTTCTGTATGTGGAATGTTGGTAATGACCCCTTGGGTAGTTTACATTATCCTACTTTTATAGAAATGTGTATTTCACCTTCAGTTTACCAAGTAAATGAACCACTAGACAGATATCTTTTTCACAAGGCCGATTGGACCCAATACTATCTTAGATCAAAAGTCCTTTTTGTAAATTTTAAGATTGACACTAATAATCCAATATCTACATTTAACACATTTTGTTCCTTACTTGATCAATTGAGGGAAGAGTGCATACCTTTATTCAAAAGTAACTCAAATACTACATTAAGTAGAGCTCCAGCACCTTGGTGGAACAGTAGATGTTCAGAAGCAGTCAAAATCTCACAAGATGGCCTGGGAAAATATAGAAACAATATGTCATTAGAAAATTTCATCAACTATAAAAAATTAGATGCCAGTAAGAAACTTATAATAAAAGAGGAAAAAAAGAATAGTTGGCACAATCTATGTTCTTCCTTTAATAGATACACACCGATCACCAAGGTGTGGAACTTTATTCGCCGTTTTAAAAGAATTGGCATTAAAAAATCTACTAAAAATGATGAATGGATTCCAGACTTCATTAAAAAATTCTCAGAACCACCTAGTAATGATATCGAGAATATTGAAAATCTTTTTGAGTTAAATAATACAAACCCTAAAAATAGTTATCTGCTTGACCCCTTTCAATGGGATGAATTCATTTTGGCCCTTACATCTAGAAAAGATTCTACACCAGGCTTAGACAATTATCCTTACATAATGATCAAAAAATTACATAAGGTAGCACAAACTACATTATTAAATATTTACAATTTATTATGGTCTAAACAGTGTATACCAAAGTCATGGAAAACACAGTGTATTGTACCTATTTTAAAACCCAATAAACCAGACAATGATCACAATTCCTATAGACCCATTTCTTTAGCATCATGTTTAGGTAAACTCTTTGAGCAAATGATTAAAATACGGCTGGATTTTTATATAGAATCAAATAGTATCTTACCCCAGAACCAGTTTGGATTCCGCAAAGGTCGGGCTGCTTCCGAGAGCTTTGTAAGTTACATCGCAGATATGAAAAATTGTTTGTTGGCTCGTTCTTCTGCTATATGTGTTTTCCTTGATGTTGAGGGGGCATATGATAACGTAGATTTGTGCCGTCTATGTCAAGTGTTGCATGAACTTGAATTACCTGGAAAATTAATAGAATGGATTTATAAGTTTTCAAATGAGAGAACTGTTTATGTTAAATTTAATAATATATTACATGGACCAACTACTTCATATAAAGGTTTGATGCAAGGTGCCTGTCTTTCTCCAATTTTGTACAATCTTTTTACATCTCAGCTATTAAAATATGTAAATAATAATATTAAAATGTTACAATTTGCAGATGACCTCCTACTGTATAGTGTAAATAGACATATAGATATGGCAAAAGATGAAATTAATTCAGCATTAGATCAGTTATATAATTACTATGGAAATAAGCTTAAGTTAAATATTTTAAATACATCTAAAAGTTCTGTGATGGTTCTTGGAACCGATAGTCCAGGAGATATTCAATATAACCGTTTGATAATTCCATTAAAGACTAGTCAAAAATTTTTAGGTGTAATAGTGGATAATAAATTAAAATTTGAAGAACACATAAAGTACATTACAACAAAGGCCCTAAAAGGAATCAATATCATTAGATGTTTAACAGGAGTTTTCTGGGGAGCAGACCCCAAAACACTATCTACACTATACAAAAGTTTGGTCAGAAGCCATTTTGATTACAGCTGCCTTGCATACATGAACTGTAGTTCTACTCTTTTGAAAAAATTAGATGTTATACAAAATATTGGTCTTAGAATCATATGTGGAGCAATGAAATCCACACCAATAAACTCTATAGAAGTTGAAACTTGCATACCGCCATTATCCTTGAGAAGGTTGAAGCTTGCACAAAACTTTTCCATTAAAGAACAGTCAGCAAGTAATAATTTAGTGATTGACAATCTTATTTTGCCTCTTCAGCTTTCACAGAACTTAAGTGATTTGAATGTCTCCAGTGATGATATCATTAATAGGAAACTCCCTGAAATGTGCACAATAATGACTTATGTTAATAAAACTTTTGTAAATATGTATAAATGTACTGACAATATTTGGCCTATATATAAATGTAAATACGATGCCTTGATTTATAGTGGCTACACAATAAATTTACCTAATATAAAAGACAATGCAGATTATTTAGAATATATTAAGGACAAAGTAGAGTTATATAAAATTTTTACAGATGGTTCAAAGAGCAAAGAGTCAGTCAGAAGTGGATGGGTCGGGTCTTGAATCGAGTCGCCTGAATTTGAGGATACTGCTAATGTGGAATGGTCAAGGGGCTTTGTCTTGACCTCTTGACCCTCCCAATTCGATTTTAGCTGCCGGAGTTACGCGAAAATATTTTTAATTAATATTTAAAGTTTCTGTAAATTCACACGAAAAACACGCGGATGCGTGAAATGGAACGCAATATCAGGAAATATTGCATAAATTTGAATGTCTGCTATGTCTAAGTTCGTGAAACGAAACGTTTTGATCGCGATTTTTAAGGTTCAATAAAGTAAAAAAAAATGAATTTTTTTTTTTGATGTTGATCATGATCAGTGTAATCAACTATGTTTATAAATTAAAATAAATACTCGTACATCGTTTTGTTAAAATCGTTTTCCTCCCTTCAATACTTAACAAATTACCCACCCACCCAGAGACCAACTCAGACCGGTTAGGTTTAGTCACAAAACCGACACAGAGCACCCCGACTCCACCTAGTCTTGTGGCTACTACCCCTAGAGTGTTTATAAAAAATGCGGGAGCCAGAAGCTCAAGGGAGGTCCTGAATGTTGCTTCGCCGCATGAAGTCGAGTTGAGCGAAGGGGGAAGGTGGCGAGCGAAGCGAGCCGGCGACCTCCGTAGCGAAACGAAGGCTGAGTGTGGCGAAGCAACATTCAGGGGCGACCGCAAGAGCTTCTGGCGGGAGCCCACCCAGAGTCCAAGTTAGACCGGTTAGGTCAAAATTAGTGACAAATCCAACTCTGACCTGTTAGGTCCAGATCAATGACAGATACAACTAGCCCCACCCTCTACCCCTCTCCCCCGCCCTAAATTTAGGTGTAAAAGTGTTTTAGTAGAGTAGACAAAATGATCTTTGATATTAAATTTAAAAAAAACTATGCAGTTCCGGCAGGGGAAAATTTCAGGGGGGGGTTCTCTGCCCCTAACCCCCCTTCCTACCCACTCCCCCTCCCCCAAAGTTAGGTGTAAAAGTGTTTAAATAGAGTAGATAAAATGATCTTTGATATTAAATTAAAAAAAAACTACGCGATTCCGGCAGGCGAAAATGGTGGGGGGGTGTTACCCTCCCCTCCCCTCACCCCCTCCACCCCTCCCCCCCCTAAATTCAGGCGACTCGATTCAAGACCTTACCCGGATAAGAGATGAACTGAGGAATTTAAGATTGAAGATGAAGTCAGTACACTTTGTTTGGGTTCCCTCTCACAGAGGTATTGCTGGAAACGAAACCATAGACAGAATTTTATCAGCTGGATATGACGAAGACCACAGACACCAACTAAAAATCCCTTTCACTGATTACTACAGTGTGATAAAAGAAAACATAAAATACATATGGGCCACTTATTGGGCTTCTGTATATATGACCAAAGGAAAATGGTATGCAGACATACAAAGGTCTCTACCAAACAAACCCTGGTATCATAGTAAGATAAGTGAATCAAGGAAATTTATTACCACATTAAACAGATTGAGATTTGGACACTGCCTAATACCAACTCACCTTCATCGATTGAAGATCCTCCCCAACGATAATTGTACGTACTGCCATGCACCTCAAGCAGATCCCAATCACATTATTTTTTCCTGTCCGGAATTTGGAATACAAAATACAACGGATCCTACTCGCAGATGAACTACAAAATCTGGTTGGACATGATAATGCCAGTGTTCCCCGCCACATTCAAGATTTACTTTCTGATCCAAAGTACTTCAATGTGATCTATATTTTTATTGTAAATGTAAATACTGTTGACAAAATCTGATACCAAGTTACCAATACCAAGCCATTTGACAATGTTTGACAAGTTGACAACAAAACATTATGTCATGACAGGACAATTATTTATTTATTTATTTATTGATTTTTTTGCCACAAAGGACATGTCTAAGGTACAAAGTCTGAAAATGGATCTAATTTTGTGCATCGAGGAAATGTTCGAGAAGATTGTGTTTTTATTGAAATGTGTGTCAAGTGCTGCAAACTATTTGGACATGATGTAACGTTTTAGAACTGTGAATTATTTCGGCTCATGGACAAGCATCCAAGCCATGTATATAATAAATTAAAAAAAAAAAAAAAAAAAAAAACAATATTTTTATCCACAGACTAAGTAGAGAGATACTCTTGCGGCTGAAGGACTAGTATCCATAGCTAAGAATCATTTTTAAAAGTATATGTTATCTTTCATCAGGTTTCCGAATTTGTTTTGACTTTTGATATTTGTAGATAATATGCGGATAAAATGGGTACGGTACATGGATAAAGTAGTTAATTCCGCTCTCTTTCTGGCGTATGGTGGGGCTCCCATCCTTTTTGTCTAAAACTGCTTTACAACTCCCATCATTCGTAGTCACTTAGACTATGGAGCAGAGAGTCGACCACCCCTGGTGAACGCACTATAGTGATCTGTGATAGAAGCCTTGAAAACCGCCGCCGAGATTCCATCACGAACGCACGAACGGCCATATCCTTGAGTCTCAGAACGACAGGGCGAGGCCTATCTGCCGCCCCATCCGAATCAGATGTCACCCACTTAAGTCCGATGCTGTGAAGTTCAAGATCTTCGATCGCTCAACCACTGTCTTGGCAACAAGCTGTTGAACAACAACAAGCAGCGCTATCCTCAGGAAGTCCATGCAGTAGTGACACTTTCTCTCAAACTGGTCAACTTGTAGTGCTAGCACACTAATTTGGCTTTGCACTGCCCGGAAAGTTGCCACCACAAAGGCTTTGATCTCCGAAGCCCAGCCCTCAACACCAGGAGGTGGCGTACGCGGTAGCTGACCTTCAATAGAGTCCAGCCATTTGTGGAAGGCATCCATCATACAGTTCAGTGAGAGTTGGATAGAATCCATTAGTGCTTCTTGAACTCTGGTGAAATGATGTGTCACACAGTGTAAAGTGAAAGTTTCGAAGAAAAATAGTCAGTGGCAGGTACGGAGTACTAACACGTAGATATTTATGCAAAAATTGCTTCAGGAAAAACACTTTACTATCTGCTTACTCGCAGCAGTAAACCCTCTGCTTTTCAAACAGATACACAGCCACATCATGTGCAGCACAACACCTACATCCAGTGGTTTAAACGAACATATCCAGATACACTCCGAAAACATTACAATGTGATAATACATGTGGTTATAAACCATCTAAGAAGTGTCATTCAAAAGAAAGGAACATGTCTCTTTCTGGAGAAACACCACATGACTGTGATATGTCTGATTATAAAGTTTCACAAGCCGCTACATTAAAACAACACAAAATAAAACATACTGGCAAAAAACTATACAAATGTGATATGTGTGAATATAGAACATCACAAGCACGACATTTAAAACAACACATATTATCACATACTGGAGAAAAACCATTTCATTGTAATTTGTGTGATTATAGAGCATCACAAGCATCCAATTTAAAAAAACACAAATTAATACATACTGGAGAAAAACCATATAAATGTGATATATGTGATTATAGAGCATCACTAGCAACACATTTAAAACGACACAAATTAACACATAATGGAACTAAACCATTTCATTGTAATATGTGTGATTATAGAGCATCAGGAGCAACTGCCTTGAAACAACACAAATTAACACATACTGGAGAAAAACCATATGAATGTGATATGTGTGATTATAGAGCATCACGAGCATACAATTTAAAACAACACAAATTAACACATACTGGAGAAAAACCTTATGAATGTAATGTATGTGATTATAGAGCATCACAACCAGCATGCTTGAAAACACACAAATTACCCCATACTGGAGAAAAACCATATGAATGTGATTTGTGTGAATATAGAACATCACAGTCAACCCATTTAAGAATACATAAATTAACACATACTGGAGAAAAGCCATATGAGTGTGATATGTGTGATTATAGAGCATCACAAGCACGACATTTAAAACAACACAAATTGTCACATACTGGAGAAAAACCATATGTATGTAATATGTGTGATTATAGAGCATCACACGCAAACAGTGTAAGAAGACATAAATTAACACATACTGGAGAAAAACCATATAAATGTGATATGTGTGAATATAGAACATCACAGTCAACCCATTTAAGAATACATAAATTAATACATACTGGAGAAAAGCCATATGAGTGTGATATGTGTGATTATAGAGCATCACAAGCACAACATTTAAAACAACACAAATTGTCACATACTGGAGAAAAACCATATGTATGTAATATGTGTGATTATAGAGCATCACACGCAAACAGTGTAAGAAGACATAAATTAACACATACTGGAGAAAAACCATATAAATGTGATATGTGTGAATATAGAACATCACAGTCAACCCATTTAAGAAGACATAAATTAACACATAGTCTCTGATAAAAATGTAAAAATAATGTATTTAATTAATGTTTGAAGTGGTAAACAGTGAAAGTGCAATATTAGACCGAAGATCGACCTATGTATAAATAAAACTATAAATATTGTGCATGAAATTCAATAATATCTCAAAAAAACTGGCGCCGAGAGGATAACAAGAAAACATACAATTTTACTAATATTTCAAAATGTGCGCAGTAAAAGTGAATTAATTATGAATATAACTACTGATAACATGAACAGTAAGCAATTATTATTAGAATATTGCAATTTTCAAGAAAGATAAGTAATTTTTGTAAATTTTCTACCCACTTCATAAAATTGGAAAAAAGTGTTTATTATTTATTCACGGACTTCACGATTTTAATTTTGACGGATGGGCATTAATGTCAAACTCAAATGACTGCTGATATATAAATTGACAAGGCATTTGACTGCTGATCGTAATGACATTGATGTAACAACAAAAACAACGAACAGATATTTTGTGCTCCCATATGCAGAAAATTTACCCATTTTAGGAAGGAAAATTAGTGCTCTCATTTATCAGAAAAATACATTTTGAACTTATAATATTTTTTGAGATAATTATATTGAAAAATGGTGAATACACAAAGTCAAACTACACTATCAGCTTTAAAAGAAGCGCAATGTCGAATTCGCACGCTTATGTCACTTATGTCAGAATTAGAGCAAGCTCAAGCACTCAATATTAAATTACTACAAGAACAAGAAGATGGAGCGGAAGAATACAAACGACTATTGAGTGAAAATAAGGCACTGAAGTCGAAACTGGAATTGCAAGAATTTGAACTAATCAATACTTCATCGGAAACCACAAAATTAAAAGAAATTACTGAACAAAATTTGAATGAATATGAAAATGCTCTCAAAATAATTCAGATGCTTGAAAAAAAAAAAATGTTTGCCTGTAAAGTCGGTTTACTGACGATAGAACGTGACAACGTCTTAAGAAAATACTGATGGAATGTTAGCATTTTTCAAAAGAAAATTTTAATTTCATTTGTTTAATAGATTTGTATGTAAAAAGTAATCAGTAGAATTTAGTCATTTTCAATCAAAACAATGCAAAAAAGTTTTTAGATGCCGGGGATCGAACCCGGGGCATTTCACATGCAAAGCGAACGCTCTACCACTGAGCTACATCCCCACTTAAAATATCGTCCGATACAACCCTTCGTTGAGTTCTTCTTGCGTACTTGAGGGGGAGGAAGCTTGAAATTGGCGGGGGGTGGGGAGTGTCCGTTCTATCTATATTATCTATTCTATGCCGGAGTTCATCAAATTGGACGCTTTATGGATTATTAATAATCTACTTCCGGAAATATCTAATGATAAATACTTAAAAGCTTATGACGATTTTGATCAATAGAAAACAACAAGAAAAGTGAATTGTCTCGCACACAATATGAAAAGTAGAGTATTCACCTCAGGCATTACCAGGCCCATTACACAAGGCAGTGCTTTACTCCCTTGGTGAATAATCTACTATTAAATCATAGTTACGCTCGATAATTATTTCGATTGAATAGTAAAGCCATCGATTTTTTACTCATCGTGAAATAGTTCTGTTAACTTATTGTTTTAATTTTGTCAATTATAGCATAACCTACAATCGCTGCACTAGCGGACCGATGCTATTCATTTTAATGATGAAAGCACGAATATTCGACAATATATCACTGAATATATAATTAATATCGACAGAATCATTACCTTTATCGCTGTAACTAGCCGTTACCCTCGACTTCGTCCGCGCGAAAGAAATACTAAGGTAACTCAGGCAGTACCTATTTGTATACCCAGACACATTTACGGTTACTAAAAACAGCTTATAATAAAACAATTTAATACAATTTCATCGAAATCGGTTCAGTTGTTTAGCTTTGAAAGCGTAAGAGACATTCGTCCCCCATTTCAACTCTTGAAATGTGTGAAAACTGTATGAACAGTTCTCGAAATTACAAAATTGCTAGAACAAACATTTATTTGCTTCGTGTCAAGTGCCTTTATACAGAGTTTCATGGTTTTATCTTCAACGATTGGGAACTTCCATATTGACATTCATCGCCCATTTCAACCACAATTTCATCCCTATACAGTTCGAGATTACAAAATTGCCAGAACAAACATTCGTTTGCTTCATGTCAAGTGTCTATAAACAAAGTTTCATGCTTTTATCTTCAACGGTTGGGAACTTCCATATTGACATTCATCCCCCATTTCAACCCCAATTTCATCCCCGTACAGTTCGAAAATACAAAATTGCTAGAACAAACATTTGTTTGCTTCGTATCAAGTGTCTACCTATATACAAAGTTTCATGGTTTTATCTTCAACGTTACGGTTGGGAACTTTCATATTTACATTCATCCCCCATTTCAACCCCAATTTTACCCTCGTACAGTTCGAAATTACGGAATTGATAGAACAAACATTCGTTTCTTTCGTGTAAAGTAAATATACAGAGTTTCATGGTTTTATCTTCAACGGTTGAAAACTTCCATATTCACATTCATCCCCCATTTCAACCCCAAATTCACCCCCGTACAGTTCGAAATTACAAAATTGATGGAGCAAACATTAAAATGCTTTGTGGCAAGTCAAGTATACAGAATTTGATAACTTTGAAAATGACGATTTTTCATACAACCGTTCATCCCTTGTTTCACCCTTTTAGGGGTTGAATTTCGCAAAACCCCGTCTTAGCGAGCGCCTACGTGCTAAAATACACCTCCATGCAAAATTTCAGACTCCTAGCATTTATAGTTTCTGAGATTCCTTGATGAGTGACCTTTCGCTTTTATATATATAGATTATCGTTGCTTCACTTTTCACTGCACTTGATTTCATATTCAGTGAAATCATAATGTTTTTGTTTTATTATTTTCATGATCTATCATCTATCATTTCAACCGAATAAAAAAAATCTGGTAATACAATTCATAATCTGCATCTGCCATCTATCGCATTAGAACAACGGAAGTAAGCTCCGCGCCATCACTGAAGTCCTATGGCGAAATTATTGAACTAAGCCATTATAATATCATAGGTTTCATCTGTCATTGTAGAATACGACAGTGGCTCCTTTCGCCAACGGTCATGAGTGGTGGCGCGGACTCTATAATATGATGTCATCCAGCGGCAAGTAGCTGGTAAACTACTGCCTCTAGATGGCATTATCATATTTGAAAATAAAATGTTCTCTGTACAAATTCTAATCATATAATTTCTTATAAATTTTTAAACTGTCTTCCATTTCAATGCATTTAAAATATAATATACGTATATTTCCTAGCTAATAGACACTTTCCTGTGTGTCAAAAATAGCTCCTATTCGCCGGCAATCAACGCAACATGCGATGGAAGTTTCATACAATGTTGTTACGACCGATACAGTATAGATGGCGCTAAAACAATATTTTTTTAATCACTCATATCTTCAATTGATGTTTAAAACAAATTGTTACATACTTACTAAAATAATTAACTGTTGTTTTTTTTTCAGATATTTGTTAGACAACGCGATCATTATAAAAGGCCGCCGTGTTTTAGACATCGGAGCCGTCTTTTATTCCGCTTTTATTGATAGTCGTTGTCAAATTGTCCTGTATTTAAAATTGTTTTGCTTGACAAAAAGTAATCAGTAGAATTTAGTCATTTTCAATCAAAACAATGCAAAAAGAAAATTTTAATTTAATTTGTATGTAAAAAGTAATCAGTAGAATTTAGTCATTTTCAATCAAAACAATGCAAAAAAGCTTTTAGATGCCGGGGATCGAACCCGGGGCATTTCACATGCAAAGCGAACGCTCTACCACTGAGCTACATCCTCGCTTGAACTACTGGTCGAAATAATTAATACAACTGTAACAAGGTAACGACCGACGGTCGTTACCTTCCAAGGTAACGCTACATGACGTCATGTTTTGCGGGCGTGCAGCCGGCTTCATCGAATTATAAGACGTTATCACGTCTAAATGCAATCTTGTTCGAACAACTACAAAAGTCAACAGAATTAGAGCACACACAAAAGTTGGAGGAATCAAATCGCTCGTTAAATTCAAAAGGGCCACAACTCAAAAAAAATCAAAATCGTTTTTATTGCATAAAACGTAATAGAATTGGTCAAATTTTTATATTTAAAAAAGACACCCACTGCTTTAGCGTTTAAAATGGTTCAATCACACAACTGCCCATGGGCCATTTTGACACATTGACGACTAACTTCAGAGCAAAACGGCCATATTGTCAGTTGCGACCTGGAAATCTACGTAATCTTTATTTAAAAAGGCCATATTCCGGAAAGTAACTGCAGTTGAAGTGATATATTATAGTGAAAAGTATCGTATTTTGAAATGTGACCGTCTTTAATAAAGAAAACACGTGAGTACAATATTATTTAATAAGGAAACGTGACATATTTTGGAATGCTTCTCTTTTGATTTTAAATACTACTTGATTTCAACAATAATTTTATTTTATTGAGAGAAAATTGCAGTATTTGGAATAAATTATGTCTATTTTGCATATAAAATTAACTTAATTTTGGTAATAATTGTTTGAACAATAATGCACTTTTTATTTAATAGGTATTTTGATGTGCGTGAGCTGTAAAGTCTGAAAATATGTTTATAACAAAGTGCTGTATTTTTATGAAACGGTTTCGTTATTGCTAGATTACCCGAAAGAAAATGTCCTGTTTAAATTTAAATTGGTTGAGCAAGTTTTTTATTTTTTTGTTCCTGTCAGCTACGAACCTACATAATCGTATGACATTTTATGTATGTACTTCAAAATGTAATGATGAAAATACGAATAAAGTATCCGTCTATTAAAGGGTATTAGGTTGGTATTTGGTAACTTATTATTACTTTTGTGCTAGTACCTACAGCGATTCACATTTTTTTTTTCTTTGTTTATAGAATGAATAGTCGTGCACATCGGATTTTGAACATGGTCACAACAAAAAATGAAGATCTTTAAACTTCAATACACCATAGCACATAGTTTGTCTCAACTTCCAACTTCATTCAACCGATCAAAGCTTGCCGTCCCCGTCGTTTTTGTCTGATAGTTTTTGATGTACAAATTTATAGCAAACAGTCTAGATGTTGGAAGTTCAGAAAAAGAGTTAATTTCGTTGTTGAGGAAAGTACAGCATGTGAATCAGATGGCAGCTCCAGTGGATCTTCATCTACGAATTCAAGCTGCAGTAGTAAAGATTTCTGGTCAGGTGATAAAAGATCCAAATTCCAATTTTTGACCTGACGCAGAAGCTATTTTAGACTCTGATGAAGATTTATCACCTAATGCTGGATGTTCCGTGAACCTTTTTAGCTTCATAGAACAATATAAATAAAAAATGGTGGACAATTCACACGCAACACCATCTGACTTCAAACTAAGCAACGCTTGTACAATCTATGAATCTTGGAAGGAAAAAGGTTAAAGCAGTCAAGAAGAGACAAACGTATACACCAATCAACGATATACGACCAAAAAGCGTTGAAGATCAGCCAATATACATTAAATCCTATCCACTTAGCTCAACCAAGCGTCGAAAGCGAGCCACTAAACGTTGATGCTGAGTAACTAAGTGTTGATTACCGTTCACCCAGACATGAATTTCAGCCACCTAGCGTAGATCACCAGTCATCTAACATTGAAACATAGCCACCTGGCGTTGATTACCAATCAGTTGGTTCAGACCTTCCTAGTGTAGAGCCTCCGTTTACAAATCCCCAAAACAGAACTCGCAAAAGAAAAGCGAATCCAGACTGTGGAAGACGAAAGTGAGCAAACTACTGAAACAGTGGAAAAGCTTACACATCTATGTCAAAGTCCAGAAAACTTAGGAATGCAAAGCAAATGGGATCTACATGTTATCTACAATAAACATCATATTGGACGAAGAGTTTATTGGAACGACTCGATAAAAAAATCGTAGATCTCATCTTTATCTCTAGTACCTATGAAAACAATTAGGTACTTTTTAGATTTTTTTTAATTTAACCATTGTTTGAGATTGATTTTGCATGTTTGTATGTTTTTTTTGTTGTAACACAAGTGTCTGATTCTTTATTTCTTGTTTTATAAAATATTTAACAAAACTGCGACGTAAAATTTATGTTCAAACTAATTTTTTGTATGATTTGTGGCCTTTCATTTAATAAATTCCTATGATATTTTGACCATTTTTATATACAATAGGGACTTATTTGACTTTGTACGGTTCTGGGTGAAAGTTACAGTAAAAGTTATATTACAGGTAATTAACGGTTTAAAATACGCATCGAATGATATATCTCACACGTATATATAAAACATGATTTAAAAAATAATGCGAAAAAACGACTACCAAAACTTCAAAACACTCTCCTGTAAAAAATGAAGTTTTTGGAATGTGGCCCTTTTTAATTTAATGAGCGAAATATAGAAATCAGCAGACTTACAGATAATTTTACACGATTGCAAACTAAAATCTTGAAGTTAAAGAATGGACAGGAGATTAATGAAAATTTGGAAGATAATCTACAAGATCAGAATAGCGATGGCACATCCATTAAACATGGGCATGTGTGGGATCTAAACATAAAAGAGAATGTGTCAGCAGAAATTATTAGTCCATCTCCAAATGAACCACAGATTCAAACGCAAGTTGTGTGCAAGACAAATATTTACAGTCGTAACTCAATTTCCCGATCAGCGAAACGACTTCTCATCCTCTGCGATCAATATGGAAGAAGATCCGTGGCAGAAAATATAAAAAATCGGCACTCTGAATATGAGGTGTTGTCAATATGCAAACCGGATGCCACACTATCATAAGTCACAAACGGTTTGAAGAGTTTGACGGATGGCATGTTTGAGGGTGATATTGTAATGAGGATCAGTAAAGTTATAGCAAATTCAATAGATCTATCATCCACGTTATTCTTTATGACATAAGGATCATATATCTTTTTGAATTATCCAAATCGGACCATTACTTACGAAGATGTTAAGTAACTAGCAGCACCCCGCGGTGTTACCCGCGAAGTTCCCGTTCCCGTTGTTTTTCCGGGATAAAAAGTAGCCTATGTGTTCTTCCAGACTATAATCTATCTGTGTTTCAAATTTCAGCCCGACCCGTTCATACGTTAGGACGTGATTGAGCAACAAACATCCATACATTGACATTTATAATATTAGTAGGATAGTTAAGGCAGCGTTCGTAAGAAACGCTTTCATTCGACCGTTTTTTCTCCGATTCACTTTGCAAAACGGACTACCACGTATAAGTCTTTTATAACATATTTGCTCGTAAAGGGTCTCTTATTGGACCAATTTCTGTATCGTAATGTATCTTATTACGCACTAGTGCTGTAATGTGTAATGTAAAACGCACGGTTTCAAAATGCTCCGTCCACAGACTAGGTAGAGAGATATGCTCCGTATAAAACGAACGGTACCTTTTTAAATCTTAGAAAAGAGTTTTTATGTCAGAAAAGTGTGGTCAACATTTTATGAATAAAATTAACTTTGAGAGGTAATAGTACATTATGATATAAGTGCGGTAAGTTGATAATTACAGCCGAGGCTTTATTGCTAGCTCGAGCCGAAGGCGAGAGCTATAATTAGCAGAGGCTGTAATTATCAAAGCGCACGTATGTCATACGACGTTTTATAACATATTTGCGAGGAAATAAACAAAACTCTGACGACATTTTCAAATAAAAACCACAGAGTAAGTAATCATGATAAAAACAATACAGCGAAAAAAAACGCGCGGAATAATATTTACTTGATCACAGATCACAGCACAGAGTAAGTAATCACTATGGATCACAGATTAGAAATGCGCGCGCATCGGCGCCTTTTTTTTTAAGCAATGGTACAGAACCAGCTGGTATGCCATTAATAATAAAGTAAATTAATATTTTTGTGTTTTGTTACAGAAAAAATAAAGTAATTTATGGTCGAAATTAATTAAATTAACGAATTTAATAATTATTTATTATATTTTACCTCTCAAAGTTAATTTAATTCATAAAATGTTGACCACACTTTTCTGACATAAAAACTCTTTACTAAGATTTAAAAAGGTACCGTTCGTTTTAGACGGAGCATATCTCTCTACCTAGTCTGGACTGTGGACTGTCTGTCATTTTGAAACCGTGCGTTTTACATTACACATTACAGCACTAGTGCGTAATAAGATACATTACGACACAGAAATTGGTCCAATAAGAGACCCTTTACGAGCAAATATGTTATAATAGTACATTATGATATAAGTGCGGTAAGTTGATAATTACAGCCGAGGCTTTATTGCTAGCTCGAGCCGAAGGCGAGAGCTATAATTAGCAGAGGCTGTAATTATCAAAGCGCACGTATGTCATACAACGTTTTATAACATATTTGCGAGGAAATAAACAAAACTCTGACGACATTTTCAAATAAAAACAATACAGCGAAAAAAAACGCGCGGAATAATATTTACTTGATCACAGATCACAGCCAATCACAGCACAGAGTAAGTAATCACTATGGAACTATGGATCACAGATTAGCAATGCGCGCGCATCGACGCCTTTTTTTTTTTAAGCAACGGCACAGAACCAGCCGGTATGCCATTAATAATAAAGTAAATTAATATTTTTGTGTTTTGTTACAGAAAAATTAAAGTAATTTATGGTCTAAATTAATTAAATTAACGAATTTAATAATTCTTTATTATATTTTACCTCTCAAAGTTAATTTTATTCATAAAATGTTGACCACACTTTTCTGACATAAAAACTCTTTACTAAGATTTAAAAAGGTACCTACCGTTCGTTTTAGACGGAGCATATCTCTCTACCTAGTCTGGACTGTGGACTGTCTGTCATTTTGAAACCGTGCGTTTTACATTACACATTACAGCACTAGTGCGTAATAAGATACATTACGACACAGAAATTGGTCCAATAAGAGACCCTTTACGAGCAAATATGTTATAATAGTACATTATGATATAAGTGCGGTAAGTTGATAATTACAGCCGAGGCTTTATTGCTAGCTCGAGCCGAAGGCGAGAGCTATAATTAGCAGAGGCTGTAATTATCAAAGCGCACGTATGTCATACGACGTTTTATAACATATTTGCGAGGAAATAAACAAAACTCTGACGACATTTTCAAATAAAAACAATACAGCGAAAAAAAACGCGCGGAATAATATTTACTTGATCACAGATCACAGCCAATCACAGCACAGAGTAAGTAATCACTATGGAAATATGGATCACAGATTAGCAATGCGCGCGCATCGACGCCTTTTTTTTTTTTAAGCAACGGCACAGAACCAGCCGGTATGCCATTAATAATAAAGTAAATTAATATTTTTGTGTTTTGTTACAGAAAAATTAAAGTAATTTATGGTCTAAATTAATTAAATTAACGAATTTAATAATTCTTTATTATATTTTACCTCTCAAAGTTAATTTTATTCATAAAATGTTGACCACACTTTTCTGACATAAAAACTCTTTACTAAGATTTAAAAAGGTACCGTTCGTTTTAGACGGAGCATATCTCTCTACCTAGTCTGTGGACGGAGCATTTTGAAACCGTGCGTTTTACATTACACATTACAGCACTAGTGCGTAATAAGATACATTACGATACAGAAATTGGTCCAATAAGAGACCCTTTACGAGCAAATATGTTATAAAATATAATAAAGAATTGATACCATACAAATTCATTGAGGCTCGTACACTAGTTGCGTCGCCGCATTCGTCCCTTGACTCGCGTCGCGCCAGTCGTGCGCTACCTGCCTGCCGAGATCGTTGCTACATAAGTCGCAGCGATTTTCATGATGGTGGAGCAGTTAGGCCCTTCGTACACTATGATACGCAAATCTTGGATACTTGACGATTTTAGTCTCCAAGCGACTACCGCCATACAAATTCATTGAGGCTCGTACACTAGTTGCGTCGCCGACATTCGTCCCGCGACTCGCGTCGCGCCAGTCGTGCGCTACCTGCCTGCCGAGATCGTCGCTACATAAGTCGCAGCGATTTTCATGATGGCGGAGCAGTTATTGAATATTAAATCTACTAAATGTCTACAACTCTCTTTAGACATTCTGTAGAATGATAGGAATTTCGCATCTGTTTGTTGTAATTCTTTTGCAGCAACAAACACTCTGCAGTTTATGTTTTTTTCTATGTACGGATGAACCCAGAATCTTCTGTTACGACGTTTTCTTTGTTTCCGGTAAAGATAGAACAAAATTATAGTTTCATCATCACTTGTGGACATTTTGTAAACGTGTGATCTGTTTAGTCGCTATGTCAGTATTGGCTGAGTAGGCAATTCAAGTCTTGCGATTCAATGCCGTGTGTACGGATCGTGCGCTACTCGATACTCGCGAGTTCGCGACACGATACTAATGTAGTATACAACATTAGTATCCAAGATTTGCGTAGCATAATGTACGAAGGGCCTTATTGAATATTAAATCTACTAAATGTCTATAACTCTCTTTAGACATTCTGTAGAATGATAGGAATTTCGCATCTGTTTGTTGTAATTCTTTTGCAGCAACAAACACTCTGCAGTTTATATTTTTTTCTATGTACGGATGAACCCAGTATCTTCTGTTACGACGTTTTCTTTGTTTCCGGTAAAGATAGAACAAAATTATAGTTTCATCATCACTTGTGGACATTTTGTAAACGTGTGATCTGTTTAGCCGCTATGTCAGTAGTGGCTGAGTAGGCAATTCACGTCTTGCGATTCAATGCCGTGTGTACGGATCGTGCGCTACTCGATACTCGCGACACGATACTAATGTAGTATACAACATTAGTATCCAAGATTTGCGTAGCATAATGTACGAAGGGCCTAAGGTCCTTGTACAACTGCTCCGCCATCTTGAAAATCGCTGCGACTTATGTAGCGACGATCTCGGCAGGCAGGTAGCGCACGACTGGCGCGACGCGAGTCGCGGGACGAATGTCGGCGACGCAACTAGTGTACGAGCCGCAATGAATTTGTATGGCGGTAGTCGCTTGGAGACTAAAATCGTCGAGTATCCAAGATTTGCGTAGCATAGTGTACGAAGGGCCTATAATTCGGCAATTTATTTACATAAAGTGTTGTTGGAGTGTAATTTTGTGATACTTAAGTATAAAACGTACATAAATACATAATTTGAGTACTAATAAAGTAGAAGCGGGTTTTGTGCAAGCTCAGTCAGATAATCTTCCAAAAGTGGATCCTTTTATGGTATTTCGCTGAAATCCGTGGTTGGAAACTACAAAAGTAAGGATGCTGCTTATTTATCTACGTACTTAGGTACTTATTAGTAATCTTTAATTTGTTAGTTAGTGGTAGGCATGTGTAATGAAGTGAATGTAAAGGGTAGGTACAGGGACATATTCAGAACTTAAAGAGTAGTGTTTATACTATCAAATATAAATGAAATAATTGTTTTTTTTCATTCATATGTAGATCATTTCGCGAATGATTTTTTAACCTACTTGCGCTTTATTTAGTGCATGGTTCTCTCACTTGCTGATCTAGGTATGACAGAATCCAAAATATTTTTTTCAGGGCTTGCTTTTTTTTAACTATGCGGAGGGCGTGGCTATGAGCATGGCCATCTAGAAATGCTGACACATTTTTAAATGGCCAATGGGAAAGGAAAGGCTTTCTAGATGGCCATTGGCTATGGTCCCGAATTTACCCGAAGATTTCTTATCATTACCGAGCGTGACGCTAGAATTAAATTGACAGCCCACGAAAAATCTGTCTTTGGCGCGTCAAAAGAAGTTTTGACTTCAAAATATATTGTACCTACATGTTTTCTCAAAATAGTTACTAATTATTTATTTGATGTTATATTTACTACATTATTTTGTACTGCACAAGTAGTTGAAATTATCTATTAAGGCTTGTTCGCATTAAGCTAGTGTATTAGTCTAGTAGAGAGTAATTTAGTGGCTAAAATACTCGCTACTATTCAAAAATCGTTCGCACCTCGCACCGTGCTTTAGTACAGTTCACAAGTGAGTAGCGTTTTGCAACATGAAGCGTCTACAACGCAATAAAATAAATAAGCTGATTACGCTTGTTTTATTTGCTTGTTTTTATAGAGCATATGTCCCCATAACATTCCACAAACATTCATGTTCCACATTTAAAGAAACAAATTTTAATGTAGTATCTTCTCTCCAGCGAAACGACATTTTGGCGGCAACCACAGACTAGTTAGTAAAGAGATGCTGCAACTAATGAACTCGACTAATTTGACAGGTTCGCACTCGTTTAGCCGATGAACCAGAGAGCACAGACGCGTGGTGGGGATGCTACTCGCCCGTTGAAAATAGAACAAAATGGATTGACTCGACTAAATTATTCACTAGACTACTCGACTAAATTTTTACTGTTCATACATGTTTAGTTGCTAAATTACTCGCTACTAGACTAAATTACTAGCCTAATGCGAACAAGCCTTTAGTACTATTTTAGTAGTCAATAATATTTAGTTATTTAACTCGGCATACTTCAATTCGATTACAATTGATTCATTCATAGGATTTCAAAATGTTTTGCCATTTGAAATAACATTCTTTACCTCTATCTTCCATACGTGAAAAGAAAATTGCGCGCAAAGCATTTAAAAAAAAGTACACCAAAGAGGTTTCGAGTATGAGTTTTTCACAAATTAATAGTTATTTGTTGTACAAGAGTGCAAAGTGGCTTTTTAACCGCGTGCTCAATTTTGATGACCGAGCAAGCGAAGGATTCTAAAGTTGAATCACGAGCGTAGCGAGGGATTCAAAAATTAGAATCCAGAGCGTAGCAAGGGAATCAAAAGGGCACAAGGTGAAAAATCTTTGCACTCGAGTGTAACACGTAATTTTTCATCCCCCCCTAGCGAGGAAATTACTAAACGCTTTGCGCATTTTCAGTTTCAGTCGATTCTGTTGGCGTTAAATAAACTTCTTGGTCGCTAGAATCACTCATTATTATGGTATTTCGGTTTTTCACTTGTATTCAATTTTATAAGTTTTAAACTTAAGTTTATTTAGCCATGGTTTTAACAATAACAATATGACGTGAAAATATGGAGAGTTGACCGATTGAGGTAAGGAGTTTCATATGTGTACATGAAAAAGTGTCCGCCCAAATGCATTAAATTATAGTAGCGCTAAATTTGCATCATTTTAAAGGAAATTAATAAACGTACCATTCAGAATTCATGAAAGAAAAATATTGGCAGTCATAGGCACTGCCGATAGAAGTGGTAACTTATAACTCAGAATTTGATTTTTACTTTGGAAACTACGCGTGTGAAACCGGAGGGCGTGGCTATGAGCATGGCCATCTAGAAATGCTGACACATTTTTAAATGGCCAATGGGAAAGGCTGAGGCATTTCTAGATGGCCATTGGCTATGGTCCCGAGTTTACCCGAAGATTTCTTATCATTCTCGAGCGTGACGCTAGAATTAAATTGACAGCCCACGAAAAATCTGTCGTTGGCGCGTCAAAAGAAGTTTTGACTTCAAAATATATTGTAGGTACCTACATGTTTTCTCAAAATAGTAATTATTTATTTGATGTTATATTTACTACATTATTTTGTACTGCACAAGTAGTTGAAACTATCTATTAGTTACTATTTTAGTAGTCAATAATATTTAATTATTTAACTCGGCATACTTCAATTCGATTTCAATTGATTCATTCATAGCATTTCAAAATATTTTGCCATTTGAAATAACATTCTTTACCTCTATCCTCCATACGTGAAAAGAAAATTGCGCGCAAAGCATTTAAAAAAAGTACACCAAAGAGGTTTCGAGTATGAGTTTTTAACAAATTAAATATAAATGTATGATGAATTTGGCACCAAGGAGGTAGAAATAAATAGGTTAAATTATGTTTTGAATTCAAAACCTCAGTACACACGATGTTCTAAATTTAAATTTACTTTAACCTCTAGAGGGTAAAAACGACTTTTGCGCCCTGATATCGAGGAGCAAAAGTACTCTTTCCGAGCTGGTGGGATGAAAAAATAAATGTATGATGAATTCGGCACCAAGGAGGTAGAAATAAATAGGTTAAATTATGTTTTGGATTCAAAACCTCAGTACACACGATGTTCTAAATTCAAATTTACTTTACCCTCTAGAGGGTAAAAACGACTTTTGCGCCCTGATATCGAGGAGCAAAAGTTCTCTTTTCCAAAAATTGTAATTTGTGGAGATCAGAGCTGTAAAGATTTATCTTCGATACTGATTACTATTCGCGATAAATATAAAAATGCCAAAAGCTATGAAGTAATAAATTACACGTTTCCAGATGCACCTGTGGAGTACATATTTAACTCGATTCGATACAATGTACAATCCTTAAACGAGAATGATTGGATTATTTTAAGTCTAGGTTCAAACGACTCAAACCCGACATCATTTTTAATGGGGATTTCTAGAATCTTGCAAACTGCATCAAAACCAAGAGTTATTGTAACAAATGTTGCCCATAACCCGTATACTTAAATGAGGACAAACTTAATCATAACTTAAAAATCCTTGCTTATAACCGACACAACTGTCAATATCTAAACACGTGTAGTGAAACAAATCTACAAATAAACAAATATTTCCTTACAAAACGCATAAATAAAATAATAAATGAGCATGATTATGACACATTCTTTTTAGGGAGAAATTTGACAAAAACTCATAAAAATTCCAATACTAAAGTAAAACCGATAAACCAGTCTCGAGTAATTCCAGGTACGATTCCCTATTATTTCAAAAAAATGAACTCTACCTGCAGAAAAAATTCAGAAAATAGCCGTACAACAGAGGACGTTCCAAAACCAGGAACAATACCTTTTTACTTTAACAATAAAGCAGCCCCTGAAACAAGTAGCCCAAAGAGAATCTCTCAAAAGTTTTTTCGAGCCCAAACGTAACATAAATAATTTCAAAATTATGCATTTAAATGCACGGAGCCTTAGGAGAAAGTTAGACGAGTTAGAATTAATAGTCAACGAAGATAAATTCGACGTATGTTGCTTCACGGAAACTTTTTTCAAATAAAACGATATTCAAGTTGGACAATTAGAAGGCTACACAAATGCCTCCTATTTCTGTAGAAACAAAAAGATACACGGTGGTGTAATTATTTACATTAGAAACTCTATTAAATTCACTAAAATTGATTGGATAAAAGAAATGGCATTAGAAACTCATTTTGAATGTTGTGGAATAAAGATACCAGACTTAAATTCAATCGTTATATGCCTTTATAGAGCTCCACATGGAAATTTTAAACTTTTTATTCAATGTTTAGAAACTTTATTACACAAAATTTATAACAAAAGTAGAAATAACTCTAAAAAAATATTTTTACTCGGTGATTTTAACATTAACTTACTTGTAAAAGACACACGTAGTGAATTATTTACAGAAACATTAACTTCTTATAATTTACACCCTACTATCAGTACAGCTACACGATCGACGAACACCTCAAATACTTGTATAGATAACATTCTGACTAATGTACAAAAATATAAAACGGAGGTGTTAGATTTAGGGCTGATAGTTGGTTCTGATCACACAGCTCAATCTATAGAAATTTTAACAAACTTGAGCTTTCATGAAAAGTATTGGTTTACCGAAAAAATTTACATAGACGAATTTATGGATGTGTTTCTAAAATACATCTCGCAAGTAAACTTTATGGATGTATTTACTGAAAATGAACCCAATGAAGCATATAAAAAATTTATGGAACTATTTATACTGATCTTCAACCTATGTATTCCGCGTCGAGCAAAGAAAATAACTTATCACAAAATAAAGTGGCCAAGTGCGAGTTCGACTCGCCCATGAAGGGTTCCGTTGCAGCAAGTAACATAATATACATAGTACACATAGTTCTTGTAGTTCGTTGTAACTTTGGTCGAAGTTTCAATAATAGTGTATTTATGACGTACAAAAAAAAACTACTCATCAGATCGAGTTCAAACTAATTTATGTATGTATTTATGTATGTATGTTTGTATGTTCCTTTGAGGCACTATACAGACCAAACGCCTGGGACGATTTTTATGATTCACACGTCAATCGATTCCTCTTAATCTGGCGAGTGACACTAAAGACATGACATTAGTTTAAGTCCAATATGGCGGCTTCAGGACGCCATATTGTCCAAATAAAAAAAATGAAAATCACCAAAATATGTCAAGAAGGGTATCGTTGAATAGGTATTTCAAAATAATGTTTAGCTTTCTCTCAATGTTTTTCGATTCGACTGACCGTTTAGGATGTTTATCGATTTAAAGTTGAGTAACAACCATTCTCACATTTGTAGGTTTTTAGGTAGCAGAAAACTTCGTATAACTAACTATACGTGTGAATGTGGATGGACATTATATACTAATGTATCTAGTAGGCATCGATATAAAGTAATAGATGTGCCGTGAGCACCTTGAAATTGGTAATAAACTGGGTCTCTGTATGTATCGTAAGTGGTTTACAAACAACCAATCTACTTGACCCCTATAATCGCTAGCGGCGAGATTTGCTGTGGTTCTACTTATTTTGGTTGTTGACACCGAATAATGATAGGTAAAAACGTCCGGCGTCCACCGCGTCCTGCAACCGACTAGAACGGAAAGAGTGAGCTCACTCTTCCCAACGTTGACATGATTGCGTGCGCCGTGAAGTTTGGGATGGGGCCCATCTTGCGTTCTACGATCTATGCTAGTAGGTATATTGGACTACCTTTTTTTCGTACGTGCAGGAAATGTATTTACGCATACCCTACTGCCCCGCCCGGGAGACACAGCCGCGTTATGTTGCACTCTATATCATGTATGGATAGGGTGCCCCTATCTACTAATAAACCTCTATGGGGTTTCAACTCTGCCGCTGATATTGGGAACACGGAACCGCTCTCGGATTGCTCCGCCTCGGTCGCCCATCTCCAACTTCAAACGATTTAGTAGGTACTCAACGTCAATCGAAAACCTATACTAACACAAAACTATACATATGAATTACATGCAGTAGAAAATCCTACATATTATATCAGTAGAAACGAAGACATTTAGTCAACAACCAAAAGATGCATATTATTATGTTGAGCATATTAACATTCACAACATTGTTCATAACTAAAAAGTATTTAAAAAAATATATAATTTAAAAACTCAAAAACCCGACTGCGTAAAAAGTGAACCAAACTACGTTCTAGCATACTAAAAAAAACTGAAAAGAATAAAACAAGCATTTAGATTTCTGGTGGTCTAGAATTCTATAATATGTTATTGTATTAATACTATTGAAATATATACAATATTTTCTAATAAAAGAACATTACAACTCAACAGTCGGGATCCATTGAACAATTATATTGTATAATCGTCGAATAATAATGGATCCCGACTCTTCAGTTGTAATGTTCTTTTATTAGAAAATATTGTATATATTTCAATAGTATTAATACAATAACATATTATAGAGTTCTAGACCACCAGAAATCTAAATGCTTGTTTTATTCTTTTCAGTTTTTTTTAGTATGCTAGAACGTAGTTTGGTTCACTTTTTACGCAGTCGGGTTTTTGAGTTTTTAAATAATATTTTTTTTTTGCACTTTATTTGCATGGCTGGGTGGCTGCATATTTCGCACGATAATCAGTCTTTTTCATCAGTAATCAGTTTTTTGGTATCATTGTAATAAAATGTATTCACATACCTAATGTTTGTTATCAATTACTTCCATTTAATTTATAAAATTAATCAATTTTTGATGTTTTGTTTTTTGACAGATGAAATGGCAAAGACAAGAATAAGTATTTATGCTATGTTCACACGCACGCCGTGCAGCCCGGCGGGCTGCCTGGCGGGCTGCACGGCATGCAGCCCGTCCCAGGCCGGCGAACATTCAAGCTGTTCACACGCACGCCGTCGTGTCAGTCAGTGCCAGCATGGCGGGCAGCGAGGATCGTATCGTAATTTCATCTTTCTCCCCTAGGGGGGAAGATAGGTACCGGCCTCGAGGATATCCTCCTTACCGGGGAAGGGCTCGGGAACTCACGGGGACCCGGGAATTTCGGGGCCCGCCGCCTCTCAGGGCAGGCCTCTTCGTCCCTTACGCGGTGGCAGCACGCGTCAGGGACAATGGAGTTGTGATGGCCTGTCCGCTATCCATACATTCGCTGTAGGACCGCGGACATAGCCCGTGCCGCTGCGATGTCCGGGCTCAGCCCGGTCGCTACGGCTGTGCAGGCGCCGCTCAGGGCCTCCCAGATTATAAAACTGGGAGACCCGAGCAAGGCGCCCACTGAATAGTCCGCCGGTTGGCGGAGGTGGCGCGGGGCAAAGCCTGGCGGCGCTGTAATCGGCGCCGGACCGGCCGGCCGCGGTACCGGGAACGTAGGGCGGTCCGCGGCGGGGTCACGGCGCTCGGTGGCACTGTCGGTGGAGGTCCCTCCCTCCCGCTGCCCGATTCCCAGTTCGAGACGAAGCCTGGGTGTCGGGCGCGGTCGAGGGGCCCTTGCTGGTGGTGGATTGGGCGTGCAAGCGAGCGCGCTCGTTCGCTCAGCTTGCTTAGGGCGCGCATTGCACGCCTCGGGTCGCGGGTAACGCGGGCGGGCGTAGGCCGCACCCAGCGAAATCGAGGTAAATGCGCTCCCCGGTTTCGGGGAGGATTGTGGGGCCCCTTCGGACTGCGGTGGGGCCTTGTGGACCACCGCAGGAGGGAGCCTTCTTCTTCCTGAGCCGCGCCGTCTTTTCCGCTTGCGCCTACGACGTCCCTGGCCCGAGCTAGCCGGGGTCGTAGGGGCGGACGGCGCGGTCCGGGTTGGAGGGCCGACCGCGTGCCATGCGCTATCGCGCGGCGCGGTGACGGCCCGTGTGCGCGGCAACTCGTTGCCACGCTTCGGTGCGGGTCCCGGGGGCGGCCCGCCCGGCCGCGAGGCCGGGGCCGCCGGGGACCCTTGGTTCGAGTTCTTGGGAGGGCGCACGCCAGGAATGTTATTCCTGCGGCGCGCCTCGTTCCGACAGACACGGCATTGGCGTGTGTTAGGCGGGATGTGTCCTTGGCCGGCCTTCATCCCGGCAGGGTGCGCGGGGGGCTGCAGCGGGGAGGGGGGAGGTGATGGCGGTCTAGCCGCTATCTCCGAGTACGACGGGGCCTGAGATGGAGCGGGTGACGGCGACGTCGGCAGACCATCGTCTTCACCGCTAGGCGCCATCTCTAAGCCGGGCGCAGCGTACTCGGGGTGTACAAGTGCCTGTACGGCGGCAGGCGCCGGTACGGCCACAGGAACGGTTGCTGCGACGGGCGCAGGTACAGCCGCGGGCGCGCGCTCAAGCGCGGTCGCCGGCGCGGCGGGGATGTTGTTTTCTTTATCACGACGACGTCTCGCCGGCCTGATGGGAGTCATCGGCCTGGCGGGTGTCGTCTGTGATATGTGGCTTGAGGGCATTCGGCAAGCAGTAGCTCGACGGCGCAGGCAGAGATGTTGGGTGAGGCGGTATTAACCAATCCCAGCGTCGCAGCTATCTCCCTCACACCTCGTACGGTCGGTCGCTGCTCAGCGTCCGAGCGTATAGGTTCCGTCGGCGATACAGACCCAGCCAGGTGGAACCCGTACGGGAAGCCCAGCTAGGTCGATCGGCTCAGACGGAACACGCTCGGGACGCGGGAACGGAGCGCGGTCCCGACGACGAGGGAGGGGCGCGGGGTGCTGGAGGGGTGGTAATACCGGCGGGCCGCTAGCTGTCGCCGCTTCTTCACGAAGCGGGTCCAGGGAAGCGGAGGCACCGGTTGTGCAGGAGCACGATGCGGTTTCCGCCCGGAGCTTCTACGCGCGCGGCGGAGCTCGACGGGACGGACAAATGCGCAGGCTTGTGTCGCCTGAGGCGGCGCGCTCTGCGGCGGGGAGTCAACACCCGAGGGTGGACTACGACCACGGCCGACAGAGGAACCCGGGGCGGCAGCGAGGATCGCGGTGTTGTTGCTGCCATATCCTTTGGCTCAACTTATTTTTATTGGATAAACTATTTTTATTTTGTATCATCCAAGTATCGTAATTTTTTTTCTTGTCCTTATGGAATTTATGTTCGGGGTTCCATAATATTTCTTCTTCCTGGTATATAATATTCCAGGAACGTCAAAATTGTCTCGTTTGACCATTCCACCAAGTTGTAATCTCCGATCGTAGCGACTTTTTTAGCAACATTGGAGATCCTCTCGTCACGAAAGCGCGAGAGAGACTGACTGCCAGTGTGACCATCTCTAAATCACGGATCCTGCCTTACTGCGGGTGAAATCCTGCCAAATCCTGCCAACGCTTGGGGCAAAAAATGCCAAAATATTGCCAACCGCAATTATCGCTGTATTTATCAAAGAAAAACCATAACTACACAAGATTATGTCGTAATACAGCGCCCCGGGGTTTTATCCGCACAGTTCCCGTTCCTGTTATTTTCCCGGGATAAAATAGGAGCCCATATTTTCTTCGAGACTGTAATATAACCGTGTTACAAATTTCAACAAGATCTGTTTATACTTTACGACGTGATTGAGCAACAAACATCCAAACATTGACATCCTAGTAATATCATAAACTAGCAGTCCCCGCGGTTTTACTCAAGTATTTCGCGTTTCCGTTATTTTTTCGGGATAAAACGTAGCCTATGTGTTTTTCCAGACTATAATCTATTTGTGTTCCAAATATCAACCCGATGCGTTCAGACGTACCAAGGTCATTCTAACATTAAAATCTCCAAACATTTCCATTTATAATATCAGTGGGATGTTAAGCATTACAATTTTCATTGTATACCTCCATTTGTACATGTTTAATGTTTATGCATTGATTTATTCATTACATTTAACTTTTCTTTGGTTGGTTAAAATGAAATACAACCGTCATAGAGCTGAATGTTACGACTTACGAAAGTTACAGTACATACCTACAAAGGAACGAAGAAGTATAGTTGAATTTATCGGAGAATTCCCCACTAGTGACGCTTTACTATAATCTACTGAGTTTACTAGGGATGTGTGAGAACTAATCAACCAAATTGAAAGCGTTAGTCAATTTTGTCTATCGTTATGCTCGTATTTTCACCCCCGGGTGGTCATTATCGGGAATATGAGTTATGGTAACAAACATTTTTTCCGATCCACCAATACTGCCAACGTCAACATATCATGCCAAAGGCTAAAATAACGCCCAAATCCTGCCAAAATGGCAGGAACCTGCCACATATGGTCACACTGCTGACTGCCCGCGCGCGTGTAAACAGTCACCGGGCGCCCGCACATTCATCCTTTGAACTTTGCCAAAAAACCGCCACTCGCCCGGTTCACGGCATTCACGTTCACAGGCGCGTTTACGGGCTCGGGCGTACCGTTTACACGCTCGGGAATGTGAATGTGCACGTTGAATGTCGAGTTGAACGCGCGCGTGTGAACGTAGCATTATATGTAATGTACCTACGTAATATTGGTCTGTGGTAATAATAATTTACATTCGTAAATTAGGTACAATTATATTTGTAGGTACGTTGTGAAATAAACGAAGCATAAGAAAAAGAACCTCAATTGTGCGAGGAAATTTTCCGGTGACATTCATACATTTTTTACGATTTACATACCCATGTTAAGTAGGTGACATCGGATGGGGCGGGCGACGACCGACGACAGATAGCCCTCGCCCTGTTCAGCCTAATAGACGTGGGTCGTTACGTGATTTTCGAGAAACGTAACGAAACCAGTGACTTGATCGGCGTCACCTGTTTCAAAACTAGTGATTTTTGCCACTAGTTACTTTAGTTCAGCTACTGTGACTGTTTGGAATAATGCCTCCACCAACTATACAGTTACATTCGAAACTCGAAACTGGACGTAGGCGTTATTTCACGTCACTAGATACGATGAATAGCTACTAATACCAGCTATTAAAACACTATTGAAGTACAGTGGAAACTCTTTATGACGAACCGAGAGAGCATTTTTGTTCGTTATTGACTTTTTGTTGTACAGAAATAAGAAAAAATAAACCGAATTTAACCAATTATAATAGTTTCTAAATTTGGATGGTGCTTTTAGTAACCGAGTGCAAAAGTTACTACGGACTGACAGAATGTTATCTAAGAATAATAGCGCACATGTAATGGCAATTAATAATAACAAAATGGAGGTGGCTATATCTATGCCCTCAGGTATCTTTCTTCGAAATTTTAGTAGTTACCTCAAAAGTTAATAGTTATTGGTTTTGTAAGCTGAGAAACAATTACAATGTCAAATAATTTGTACTTTTGTAGATGTCCAAATACGAAAATATAAAGATTTTACGCTATATTTGCAACTGCACACTCGTAAATAAAAAACTTTCCGTTATACTCACCTACTTTCTTCAGGCTTTGGACTTTGCAAAATAATGGACAATTAAATGTATTTATGATTCATAATTGTTTAGGTACGATGAAACTATGATTTCATTTGAAATTTATTATGCGTATTTAGGAGTTGATTACAGGTATGATTGATAATTGCGGTTTATTTACGCTATCGATATATTTATGGTTTACTAGCGGTGCTCGCGGTTTCACCTGTGTAGTTCCCGCTCCCGTTATTTTCCTGGGACAAAAAGAAGCCTATGTGTTATTCCAGACAATAAAATCTATTTGTGTTCCACATTTCAATCCTATCCATTTAGGTGATCCCGCATCATTGAGCAACATATATCTAAACATCCAAACTTTCTCTTTTAGGTATAATTTTAGTTGGATGGTGGGATTTAAACTTTTACAATATTTTAACTGCCACGTCAAACTCATTTTTCGCTTTTTTATGACTATAAAAATCGCTTTGGGTCTAAGTTCATGTTTAAATAAAATGTTAACTTTACTTGACAACTTTACTTGACTTTAAATGAGTACGGTGATTATTAATCGTGAGATCTGTCTTACTGAATATCCTCTTTTTTATAGAATAGAGTGACGAGACGAGTAGGACATGTGTCTGATGGTAAGCAACATGCCTGCCAGCTGCCACATAGCATCATAGTGACACGCAGCTATTGGAACACGAAGAGTCCAAATAATGACTTGTAAATAATTACTGGTACAGCACTGCGTTCTTCACCCAGAGATATAAGATATTTTATCTCTATGTTTTGTGATTGTACTAGATCCATTGCCCTTCAAACCGGAACACAGTAATGTTGCACATTACTGCTTGGTGGTAGAATAACTGGTAAAGGTGTGGTACTTCCCCAGACGGACTCTGAAAAGAGTCCTACCTGTCTGACCTGCATTGTAGTTCCTGGTCCCACAGCCTGACCAACCCCTAAGGTTTATTTTCATTATCCTTTTTTTTAACAATGGGCTTTAACAATATAGCAAGAGAGGTGATATTCCGTGATTCTTACACAAAAGTACCGACTATGGAGTTTTTGTTTGTGTCGCCAAATGCAAACATCTGGCCGGTCTTTCTAATAATGAAACCACAGATTACAGAAATAAAACCAGATGGAGCGCGCAGAACAGAGCTACTGAAGCAGACAAAGGAAATACAAACGCCGAAGCAAATACAAACTCCAGTCAGTATGAAACGGACTTTCGTGTTGTACGGGAGTCCCGTGTGATTTTAAGTTTTGTTTTAAAATATGCCGTCTTGTGTCTTAAAACATTGCAAACAATGTTCCTAAAAACAAAAAAAGGAAAGACGAAGATAATTTCATAGGAAAATTTGAATATTTTTACTGTTATTTATATAATTTAGGCGATTTCATTTTGGTGATGAATGGAACACAACACCTCAACGAAAATAGGTTAGTGTGGCGATACTAAATGGAAATTATTTTCCCTGAATTTAGGTTAAAATATAGATTATATATTTTTTTAGATACTCGTAGACCAAATTATTGATGGGCATTGTATTATTCAATTTAATATAATTTCAAATTTAATTTTGGTAAATATTAATTTTGTAAAATGTGTAATTTATGACATAAAAATGTACAAAAAACAAAATCAATAATACATTATAAAATTTGTTTGTGTATTTATTTATTTCGTTAGTGGCACCACTGCCTAAAATAATACAAATTTTGTTTCCTCATGAATCAAAAGGTTATATGGAAGAGATCGCTTTTAGCGACAAGATCGCCTTTTGTGCCCATTTTGTTTTGTTATTATACAGGGTTATTGGTAATCAGCCTGCATCCTTTTAAGGGGATGTTAGGTACATTCAATACGTCAACCTTTGTTCTACAGTTTAAAAAAAATATGTTTTTTTTTTCTTTTACAAAATAAATAAAAAGTGCATTTGCACGGTCTAAAAGTATCGAACTCTTCGTAACAATTCGTAACGAGAGCGCGTACGCTCTTTAACGCGCAAAAAATGAAGTACCGAAGTGAATAAAAACTAAAAAGTCGCTAAACAGTACAAAAAAGGGCAACAAATACAATTTTTTTTTGGGTTATCTATTAAGTTTTAACGAAAGTTATAGAACAAAAGTTGTTTGTTTAAATATACAGAACATGCCCTTAAACGGATGCAGGCTGATTACCAATAACCCTGTATTTGTTACTTCTTGTCAACTTTGTTTATGGTGCCAATAAAGTGTTTTGTATTGTATTGTAATGTCATTCGATATATTATCTAAGTGAAACGGTGGCAATATAATTGGTTATAAAATGATGGTTTATAAAATAAAACATTTGTTGAAGGAAGATATTTTTGAAGTTAATTTTATGCATATCGTTGTTTGTAAAATTAAATATTTTTAAATTGTTAAGTTTTTTAATATTATACGGTTACTTGATTTTAAAGTCTTGTTTTGTCAAAAAAAGGTGAATAATAAGTGAACTGTTAAAATGATTATTTTGTGAGTTTTTTTTTGTTTGTTGGTTGGACCTATAACATACAGGTAGCCTATATGCATTTTATCAAAAATAGTTTGGTGGTAAAGATGGTTGTTTTAATTTTTGTTTAACCATCTAAGCGAGAAAATTACACTAATATTATTATTTGCGATTCAAGTTAATTTCTAGTTGCATGCAAAATCAAAATTCTTTTCTTCATAGAATGGAAATAGTAGTAACAAGAAATCCTTGCATAATCGGTGTAATAATATTAATATTATAAAATATCACTTGATGTGTTTATTATACGTGAAGATTTCCCAAGCTAAGACAACAATAGTGGGACTTTTTTCTTAAGACTGACAACATTATACAAGTAATTTGGAACGTTGATTTGACAATTTTAAGTCAACATGACTAATTACGGGCTTCACGCTTCACAGTGTTGTTCACGAAGGTTCCATCTGTGTTTTATTTCTGTAATCTGTGAATGAAACAATAGAAGGGATCGTGTTTTGTCCAGTGACCGCGCCGGTTCCGAAGAGAAAGCGACTTTATATTTTATATTCTCGCAATAACGATTACAGGAAACAGAGATCACTACGGTTACGAGTAACGTTTTCACAAAAATCACTAGTTTGCATTGTTACACGAAACTAGTGATTCGGTTACATGCTGCGTAGCTAGTTACTGTAGCTAGTGACGTGAAATAACGACCACGGACCACGTCTAGTTTAGAGTTTAGTGCTTCTTGTGAACTCTGGTGAAATGATGTGTCATGTGTCACACACATTGAACTCTTTGAACACATTTACTTAGTTTCATCAAACTCATCAAAGGTCACACAGTGTAAAGTGAAAGTTTCGAAGAAAAATAGTCAGTGTCAGGTACGGAGTACTAACACGTAGATATTTTTGCAAAAATTGGTTCAGGAAAAACACTTTTATTATCTGCTTACTCGCAGCAGTAAACCCTCTGCTTTTCGAACAGAAACACAGCCACATCATGTGCAGCACAACACCTACATCCAGTGGTTTAAATGAACATGTCCAGATACACTCCGAAGGGAAAACATTACAATGTGATAATACATGTGGTTATAAACCATCTAAAAAGTGTCATTTAAAAGAAAAGAAAATGTCACATTCTGGAGAAACACCACATGACTGTGATATGTCTGATTATAAAGTTTCACAAGCCGCTACATTAAAACAACACAGAATAAAACATACTGGAGAAAAACTATACAAATGTGATATGTGTGATTATAGAACATCTCAAGCATGGCTTTTAAAACAACACAAATTATCACATACTGGAGAAAAACCATTTCATTGTAATGTGTGTAATTATAGAGCATCACAAGCATCCAATTTAAAAAAACACAAATTAACACATACTGGAGAGAAACCATATAAATGTGATATATGTGATTATAGAGCATCACAAGCAACACATTTAAAACAACACAAATTAACACATAATGGATCTAAACCATTTCAATGTAATTTGTGTGATTATAGAGCTTTAGGAGCATCTACCTTGAAACGACACAAATTAACACATACTGGAGAAAAACCATATGAATGTGATATGTGTGATTATAGAGCATCACGAGCACAACATATAAAACAACACAAATTGACACATTCTGGAGAAAAACTATATGAATGTAATATGTGTGATTATAGAGCTTCACATGCAATAAGCGTAAGAAGACATAAATTAACACATACTGGAGAAAAACCATATGAATGTGATGTGTGTGAATATAGAGCATCACGGTTAAGCCATTTAAGAATACATAAATTAACACATACTGGAGAAAAGCCATATGAATGTGATATGTGTGATTATAGAGCATCACAACCACAATATTTAAAACAACACAAATTTACACATTCTGGAGAAAAACTATATGAATGTAATATGTGTGATTATAGAGCATCACATGCAAAAAGCGTAAGAAGACATAAATTAACACATACTGGAGAAAAACCATATGAATGTGATGTGTGTGAATATAGAGCATCACGTCTAAGCTATTTAAGAATACATAAATTAACACATACTGTTGAAGAAAAGCCATATGAATGTGATATGTGTGATTATAGAGCCTCACAAGCACGACATTTAAAACAACACAAATTGACACATACTGGAGAAAAACCATATGAATGTAATATGTGTGATTATAGAGCATCATTTGCAAACAGCGTAAGAAGACATAAATTAACACATACTGGAGAAAAACCATATGAATGTGATATGTGTGATTATAGAGCATCACGAGCACAACATTTAAAACAACACAAATTGACACATACTGGAGAAAAACCATATGAATGTGATATGTGTGATTATAGGACATCACACTCAAACAATTTAAGAATACATAAATTAACACATACTGGAGCAAAACCATTTCAATTTAATGTCTGATTATAGAAACATTACAAGCATCCAATTTAAAACAACACAGATTAATACATACTGGAGACTAATTACAGATAGTGCAATCCACGAAGACATGCCCCACAATTCCTCCTAACCGTTTATAGTATATGTGTGCAAGCTTCCGTCAATGTTTAAGTGTTATCGGTACACACTATTTACCTATGAATGCACATGCACACTACAATGAATAGACTAAACAGAAGAGAGTGTCATGGTCAAAGTGAAAGATGCTCTACTTCAATGTTATTTGTTTTACCCGACTGTAAGGAAAAGGTTATAATACATTAATTATTACCATATAAATGGTAACAATATTAATTATTACTAGAGATGGACCGAGTACTCGGTTGATACTCGTACTCGGCCAAATAACTTGGTTTGAATGCTGAATATACTCAGTTTAACCCTTAGCTGGTTTTGCCAAAAAAGGCAACATAGTTGGTGTCAAAACTGACCCCGATAAAAATTTAGTTCATTCATATTTTTTTAATTTAATGTTTTATTTAAGAGATAAGAACTAATAGTAATCTTATATATAAAATTCTCGTGTCACAGTGTTTGTTTCCTTACTCCTCCGAAACGGCTTTACTGATTTTAACCAAATTTTATATGCATATTCAGTAGGTCTGAGAATCGGCTACTAGCTATTTTTCATACCCCTAAGTATTAAGGGTTGTTCACCCTAAACATTTTTTTTTTAATTTTTGGTCAAATTTTTTTGTTTTTATTTTTTTATAATGTGGCGATAAAAAATACATACAACCCTAAATTTTTACCCTTTTATCACCAACCCCTGTTTTTTTATAGCCATTTTAGTAATTTAATCATTTGACAGTGAACTCCTAAACGACGGGACCGATTTGAATGTTTTTTTTGTGTGTGTATTCGAAGATGGTTTAAATTCACAAATAAGCCCGGCAGATGGCGCTGCAGACAGTGTCTAGGTTATGTCCGAGCGAAGCCGGAACGGGCCGCTAGTAATTTATATAATATATGGCGCATTTTATCCACATATCATATATTTTATTATCTAATAAACTAACATCGTTTTTCACGCATATATTTCTTTGACTTAACTTTAGGTACTCTTATTTTTATGAATTCTAAAAAATAATACATTAAACTTTATTTGTAAAGTTTACATCTAGTACCTGGGTGACCGAGCTTTGCTCGTTTTAAATACTAAAATATACTTAGATACCTACAGATAAAAGACTCCAAGAAATAGAATTTCTTAAAAAAAAAAGAATTGAAAAAAAAGAGCCCGTCTGGATTCGAACCCGAAGCTACTAATTCGTGACCGCTATGAGCGCCCGACTTCCGTCTGAGCTAATTATGCTGTCGCGTCACGCGGCGAAATTTACCTTCGCATTCTAATGTCTAATGTGACAGTTTTTCATTGTCTAAAAACGCGCATAATATGCGCTTTTATTAAATGGAACGATAAATCGATCTAACTAAGATCGATTTATCGTCCCCGAAATCCCCTGCATACATAATTTCATGAAAATCCGTCGAGCCGTTTCCGAGATTCAGATTCTATAAATATATATATACATATTTATATACAAGAATTGCTCGTTTAAAGGTATAAGATAAATAACAATAATGACAGGCCAAAGCAAATGCTCACAGAATGACTACAAATTTTTCTACAAAAAGTTTTGAACATAAAAGTAATTTTCATGGCAATATATTTTTAGGGTTCCGTAAAACGTAAAAACGGGACCCTTATAGATTCGTCATGTCTGTCTCTCTGTTTGTCTGTCTGTCCGTCCGTATGTCACAGCCACTTTATGCTGTAACTATCAGAGCTACACTGTTAAAACTTGGCTAGTAAGTAGATGTATTCTGTAGTGGTAGGACTCTTAGCAGAGTCCGCCTGGGGAAGTACCACACCTTTGTCAATTATTCTACCGCCAAGCAGTAATGTGCAAACATTACTGTGTTCCGGTCTGAAGGGCAATGTTTCCAGAGAAATTACAGGGCTTAGAGATATAACAACTTAGATCTCTGGGTGATGAGCGCAGTGCGGTGCTAGGTAATGATTTGGGCTCTTCATGTTCCAATAGCTGCGTGTCACTGTGCTGTTATGTGGCAGGCATGTTGCTTACCATCAGGTATATGTCCTGCTCGTCTCGTCACACTTTATTTAAAAAAAATAAAAAAAATAAAAAAAAACTAGAGTTGCCGCGAATAGTCGATACCGATTAATCGCCATTCACTTTGGCGACTAGTCGAATAACTCGACATTACTATTCGACATAAAAAAAAACATTAAACACATTAAAAATATTTCTAATTTCTTCTAAGGTTGTAAGAAAAGAAAACACAAAACCGACTTGCTCCAGAATGGGCAGAAAAAAATATTTTTTTGCACCACAATCTGCCTCTGTTGGATTTTAAATATTAATTAAAAAGCCTTACTAATTTAATTTAATTAGTTAGTAGTGGTAGGACTCTTAGCAGAGTCCGCCTGGGGAAGTACCACACCTTTGTCAATTATTCTACCGCCAAGCAGTAATGTGCAAACTTTACTGTGTTCCGGTTTGAAGGGCAATGTTTCCAAAGAAATTACAGGGCTTAGAGATATAACAGCTTAGATCTCTGGGTGACGAGCGCAGTGCAGTGCTAGGTAATGATTTGAACTCTTCATGTTCCAATAGCTGCGTGTCACTGTGATGTTATGTGGCAGGCTTGTTGCTTACCATCAGGCACATGTCCTGCTCGTCTCGTCACTCTTTATTAATAACTCTAGTCTAGCCCCAAGCGGCCCAATTGGGCCAAACCGGTTTTTGGGACTTTAAAACATTATTTTTACATGATGTACATACTCGATGATTAGTTTATTTTGATGCCTAAGAGATAGGATATTATATGAATAAATACATTGTCGTTTACAGACACACAAAATTTAGTTTCATTTTTGAGTGATAATTTTTTTGTGTAACGTCGCGACGCCGGCGGCGTCGCTGGCCGGAACAAAATTCATCAATATGATAGGCACAGGCACATATTACAGATTGATATTGTTTTATTAAGGAAAATAATTTAAAAAAATGTTATTTTTTACTTTTTGTTCTTTTGTTCGTTAAAAGTTTATTTTCATATCTCCTGCTCGACAAAATCCAATTATATGTCATGAAACGTCAAAACAAAGCAAGTGTTTATGACCTTTCAAAATGCAGAAGTAAGTAATATTGAAAAGATTGCCTAGGGATTAAAATGATTTGAATTTGGAACGCTAAAATTCGTATGAAAATTCTTACCCATAGTACCTACCATTGTAAAAAGACTTGAAGAAGAACTTGTTTTTCAAATATCGAACTGGCCACCAGCACGCACAGAAACAAAAAAAGAAAATATAAAAAGCCGCACTGTTGCCAGATTGGGGGTTTTCCCCCCAAATTTGGAGGTTTTTAAAGCCACGGGGGGAAAAAAAGTTGCTTGGGGGGAAATTGGGGATTATTCACTACCGAATTTTGTGTTTTTTTTTTGCAAATACGGCACTTATCCCAGTGAAGTTAGTACAAAATGGGTTGGGTATGGGTTTTTTTTCTTGAAAACCTATTTTTGGGGTGATTTCGGGAACATTTTGGAGAGAAATTGAGATGGTCGTCAGCGTAAAATTGTGTTTTAGGGGCAAATTAATGCATAATTTACTATGGGGGTTTTTCCAAGAAAACCCGGTTTTTGGGGGATTTTGAGATCATTTTGGGGAAAAATTGTGTTGGTCTTCTGACAACACTGTAAAAAGGCGCCATTGAGTCGAATTTCGTTAGTTTATCACTAATTCTTAAATAACACCAAAATGTCTTCAAGCGATAGTGAATTGACCCCGGAGTTCATCAAATTGGACGCTTTAAGGATTATTAATAATCTACTTCCGGAAAAATCTGAAGATAAATACCTAAAAGCTTATGACGATTCATTTCAGACCCACGGTACCCCTGGCCATACCCCCGGTGGTACCGTGGGTTTTTAAAAGTTAAACGGTACCATCAAGTATATGACCCTAGTGATGTGTTGACCTATATATCTCTCGCATGATAACTAGTTAATTAGGTAAATAATAGAAAATGCAAATTCCAATAATGAATGCAAGTAAGTACCGTACCGTCTTCTGTTTACAACCTCTTTGGTTTTTAAAAGTGTGTTCATATTTTTCTTCTTTCAAATGTCTAAAATTTTGACTTTAAAAACAAGGGAATTGTAATATTAATATTTTGCGAGTTCTTTCTGTACTTGTGAGAAAATACCATGAAAGAGGAAGATAAAGAAAAGTCAATGGAAATAGATTACATTAAAATAAATGGCGGAACCGCCCTTCTTCGGGGTAATTACCGTTACCATCGACACAAGATTTACACAGATGGGTCAACATTATGGCGGTGTTCTACATACAATCAAAGTAAATGTTGTGGTACTGTCAAAATTTCAAAGGTAATGCTGTAATGAATTTTTTAATAATTATTCCAGTTTTCAGAGTTTCGTACTAAGTAACTTACGTCTATGTTTGATTATGTTTGACTATAGTTGTGAGTTTAATGGATTGAGTAATGAAATATTACTCAATCCATTAAAACAAACTCGGGAAACTTCGACACATCTTTGAGTCCAAAATACCCCAATGCCTAAAGACAAAAGTCTTTAACCAGTGCGTGTTGCCAGTGATGGCTTATGGAACTGAGACGTGGTCCTTAACTGTGGGCCTCATAACAAAGCTCAAAGTCACACAGCGAGCTATGGAGAGAGCTATGCTCGGAGTCTCTTTGCGCGACAGAATCCGTAATGAAGATATTCGCAAAAGAACTAAAGTGGCCGACATAGCTCAACGAGTAAGCAAGCTGAAGTGGCAATGGGCAGGCCACATCGCTCGAAGAACTGACAACCGATGGGGAAGAAAGGTTCTCGAGTGGCGACCACGAACCGGAAGACGCAGTGTTGGACGGCCTCCCACTAGATGGACAGATGACCTCACAAAGGTCGCTGGAAACCACTGGTTGCAGGTTGCGCGGGACCGTTCGTTGTGGAAATCTAGGGGGGAGGCCTTTGTTCAGCAGTGGACGTCTTGCGGCTGATGATGATGATGATGAATGAAATATTAAAAGAAAAGATAAAGCTGCGTGAAGGAGTGCTTAATTCGGATAAACCCATCGAACAACTATACGACGAGAAAAAGAAAGCATTTAAAAATTCTGGACTGAATTTTGTGAATGGGGAATATCCTTGATATGAAAGCGTTAAGCACTTCCTTCAAGATGCGCGAAACAAGTCAGCACAAGTTTCCAAAACTGTATTTCGGAATTTGAAAGAAATTGAAGTGCCCATTAAATATCATAATTTAATTTTAGCCGATTATTATTGCGAGGAAGAAAACAAACAAACCTGGATCATTGCTTTTTGCTCAAAAGAGTCTCGATTAATAATTCCGAATATAAAAGAATACTTTTTTGATGGTACTTTTTACTGTTGCCCAAAACCCTTTGCACAATTATATAACATACACGGTGACATAGGGAGTGGTGTGGAAACAATTAAATTAAGACCCTTAATCTTCGCACTAATGTCGGATCGAACTGAAAAAAGTTATACGATTTTGTTCAATATGATAAAATCGCAACTTCCAGAGTGGAGTCCACATAAAGTTCACACTGACTACGAAAAAGGTGCGATGAATGCAATTTTGAATGTATGTCCAGATATTACATTACGAGGGTGCTATTATCATTGGACTCACAACATTTGGAAGAAAGGCAAGTCGTTACGATGCACAAAAACGAAATCTGGGCGTAGAATCGTTGCATTGGCCAGTGCCTTGCCGCTTCTTCCTGAAGACAATATTCAACAGGGTATGGACTACATAAAAGCTGAAGCCGATAACATACCAGAAACATTTATAAAATATCTTGAATCGTTTTGGTTCAAGGTCCATAGTCCGAAAATAATTAGTGTGTTTGGTGAACGCCACCGAACAACAAACATTTTAGAAGCCTTCCACTCAAAAATAAACAAACTGATTAATAAAAACACGGTTACGTTGATGCGACTGCTTCACGTACTAGAGCAAGTTCACACTTTGGAGATGATTCCAAAAAAAAAGACGCAAAGATCAAATCGTCAACGATGATTACATAATGAGCATACAGCTCCAAATTGTAAATAAAGACATAATATCTGTAGGCTACGGACTAGAGAAATTGCGATAATTACGTTGTACCTATACATTTTTTTTGTAGTGTGTGACATGTTGGTTTAGTGAAAAGATTCAAAAAAGCTATGATTTGTTATACAAAATGTCTTTTTAGTTATTTTAGAATAATAAACATATTATAGTAATTGCCTATTTACTGTTAACACCGAGTTTTATCAGCCATGGCTGTTGCATCACAACACTAGTAGTCGATGGTACCGTTTAACTTTTAAAAACCCACGGTACCACCGGGGGTATGGCCAGGGGTACCGTGGGTCTGAAACGTGACGATTTAGATCAATGGAAAACAACAAGAAAAGTGAATTGTCTCGCACACGATATGAAAAGTAGAGTATTCGCCTCTGGAGTAAAGCACTGCCTTGTGTCATGGGCTGCTTGGATCCCTCGCTTCACTCAGGACTCTACAACTCCCTCGCTTCGCTCGGGAGCTGACTGGAGTCCCTCGCTGCGCTCAGGATCCAATATGACGCCGATGACACAAGACAGTGCTTTACTCCCTTGGTGCATAATCTACTATTTCGACGACTATTCGCCGAATGCCGAATAATACTAGCTATTATTCGGTATTCGACGAATATCAAAAAAATGACGAGTAATGCCGAATACCGAATAATAGCGTCAGGGCCGCCGTAAGCACGCGTGCAAGGCGTGCACAGCACGCGGGCGCCACGCTCAGGGGGGCGGCAAATCGAGGGATTAATCACGCAATTCAAAATTAAAAGTTCTCGAATTATGATTTACAATGCTACGATCTACCATGTTCAAGCAAAGGCTAACTTATTTAGCTATAGTTTCAACTACCTACTACTTCGTTAACCCGCTACTTCATTCGCGTACACAGGTGTTGTGGGCGTATTAGTAGGATATAAAAGCATTTTTAACAGCCTAGCTCGTTTATTAAATCAGCAATTTCGTCAAACAGCTAGGCAAATAACTTGGATCGTTGACAAGGCCAGTTTTAGTACTACTTAGAGATTTTTAACGGCGCCCCCTTTATAAACGCGTAGGAGGAAGGGGCGCCGCGCCGCAAGTGAACTTTGTGTACGGAGCTCTGGGCGGTCGTCCTACCTTAGCTTTACCCTAACGCCGTTTTTGATATTTGATATGTAATTACTTGCCTAGCCTCTTCATTTCATTTAGATTCACTGTCTGCCACCTAATGCCGAAACTCCCTAATCTGTCAAAATGGCGACGGCGAACAACAAATTCGATATGTATTTTTTCTATCTTACCTTTTTCTATCTTTTTTGTGGTGGATTTTGTGGGGTGTGGTTACACCACCTGGTAGAGACGGTCGGATTATGTCGGACTCTATATCATGGGTGGCCATGGTGTCTCTACTGACTAGAATCTCAACGGGGTTCCATTTTTGCCGCTGACGACGGGAACGCAGGGCTACTATCGCATTGTTCCGCGAAACCGCAGCTTGCCCGTCTCTGGGCTCTCCTATGGGGTACAACCCCGTCACTGACGCACATGAACTCAGGATACGACGCGACCACCTAGAGAACCAACTAGTAAATGGGTGCCAGGCGCCCCCGCGTCTTTTGATTCCCTGCAGCCCCACCGCGTTTTCCACCTAACGTTGTCGCCCCCCGTCAAAGCTATGGCGCGCTGGGTGAGCGGCTTACCCTAATACTGACTGTGCTCTCCTGCTGCAGAACCCACAACCACGATGCCCACCCTCCAACATTGTAGCCCACCTCAGTTGCGCTGGTGCGCATACACCGTACAACTTACATGGCCGCATCGACGCCAGCTTGGAGGCAAGGCCTACACGAGCGGCCCCCCTCGAGATTTCTCTTAGCTTCACTGTGGAAGACCAAACCACGACTACTGAGCCCTCCACTTCGTTAATGCGAGAAATCTTCGGGAGGGTTTCGAAATTAACCTAACCTAATTTACGGGGTCCGAGTCACGGCGTCACGTCTCGAATTCGACCAACCTTGGTCTACCTTGCTGGGCTGGCCTGGCCTCACTGGGGGACGGAATCCGTGCATTTAGCTCCAGTGATGCGCCGGAAACCAGCGGCGCGTCACTGTCTCGTCACCGATGCACCTGAACCCAGAATACGCCGGAGACCTACTAGTAAGTGAGTGTCAGACGCCCCCTCATCTGGAAACCCCTGGTCCTCCGACGGGTCAGGTCTGTGGTCCCGCCACTTACCACTTTTCGGTTGCAGTGGATAGGAGCAGCGGTGCACCGCAATAATGACTGTCCTCTTTCCCTGCAGCCCCACCGCATTCACCATTTAATGGTTGTGACACTGTCAAGGCCGTGGCAGGCAGGGCGAACAGCGCAGTGTAATTCTGAACATCCTCTCCCACCGTGGCCTCCACCTCACAGCCGCGATACCCACCCCTAACCGTGCACCGTGCAACCCAAGACCGCGTTGAACCGATTTTGATGTTTTCTTTTCATTTAAAGTTTCCTTGCAGTGGTTTTTAGCTATGTTTGATTAATATCGATTCAAGATAGCCGCCACAAAATAGCAGATTTCATTTTTTTTTTTTCACTACTCCCCTCATTCCCTCCATATGGGTATCAAATGAAAGGGCTTGACTAGTAGAATACTGTACAAATTTCAAATCCAAGGTGATTTACATGATCTAGTACCACCTTGTCCTTTTTTCTATCGGAATGCTCGTAGCTCGAAAAAGTGACATCGTTTCATGGTTGATGTTCCAAAGACACGAACGAAGAGATTTGACTCTACTTTTGTGATAAGAACGTCTAGGCTGTGGAATACGTTGCCTGAGTGGGTTTTCCCCGATGTTTTTTTTTTTCAATTACATTACAATCTTTGTGTCTTCAAATCGAGAGTGAATCGGTTTTTTTCTAGGTAAACACGCTCCATCGTAGACCGCATCGTCGGTTAACATCAGGTGAGATGGCGGTTAAGTGTAAACATATAAAAATAAAAAAAAAAAGGTAGTCAGGAGTTAATCGAAATTTTTCACATTTTTTTTTTGTTATTGACAAAACTTAGAGTAAGTAGTTTTGGGGCGGCATAATCGGTATTGCACGCGGGCGACGAAACAGCTAGCGGCGCCCCTGGCAATAGCGTTTCAGCCATCACCCCGTCGCAACCGGAGAAAAGTACTAAAGATTGCGACGTAGCAAGTATTTCTGCGGAGCTCGCCAAGACTAACGCTAGATTAACAAATATAGAGCGTTCTAGGCCTAATTCCAGACAGGGAAATGATTTTCAACGTTCTGCGCGCTCGAAATCAAGAGGCCGATACAAGGATTCTCCAGATTGGCTGTGGAGCTACATTACAGATTACAGCATTACAGATATCGCAATAGAGCTCACAAGTGCGTGCCACCTTGTGCGTGGAAACCACGTGAAAACCAGAATAAAACTGTTAACGCGACTTCGGAAAACTAGGAGGGCAGGTACAGTCACCGGCTGAGGTCTGTACCATTACACCATGTAGCCGCTTATCAGTCTTGGATTTTAATTCCGGACAATGGTTCCTCGTGGACACAGGTGCCAACGTTTCCGTTTTACCGGTATGTAAGAACATTTTTAAAAGTGCGCCGCGTTCAGACTACAAACTATATGCTGCTGACGGTACAGAAATTTCGACCTACGGTACAAAGACATTAGTGTTAAATTTAAAGTTACGTCGACCGTACCGTTGGGAATTTATAGTTGCCGATGTAAAGCAACCGATAACATTTTAGTGGACATGCGTAATCGTAAACTTATAGATCAGGTGACCGATATAAATGTACGCGCATCTATTTCGAACATTTATCAACCGTCTTTAAGTTCTATTGTTGAAGGTCATCCGTATTATGATTTATTGTGTTGTTACCCAAATATTACCAAACCAGCGTCATTCAGGGAAACTCCAACGCATAATGTAATGCATTACTTATATAGAGACGACAGGACCACCTGTCCACGCGCGCGCCCGACCTTTGCCTCCAGATAGATATAAAAAAATTAAAGAAGAATTTAGAGTCATGCAGGAATTAGGTATCTGCAGGGCTTCAAAAAGTGCCTGGGCCAGTCCTTTGCATGTTGTTACTAAAAAGAAGGGTAATTTGCGGCCCTGTGGAGACTATCGACAATTGAATGCGATTACGAAGCCAGAGAGATACCCCACTGAATGAATTTACGTATATCCTGGCCAATAAAACTGTATTTTCGAAATTAGATATCAATCGCGCGTACCACTGCGTGAGTGTTTCGCCTGAGGATATTGAGAAAACTGCAATCATCACACCTTTCGGATTGTTTGAGTTTACCCGTATAGTACAGTCGAGGTAGACATAAAACTAGCCTGAAATAGAAAAAATTCCGGGGAGCGATTTTTTTTTTTGAAACGTCGGGGAGGGTTGTTGGAAGTATAAATCTCGATTTTCTAACTTATCCCGGTAGAGGGTTCGCCACCATCTTGTTTTAAAGTTTTTGTGAAATAACTCGTTAATTTTCAACTTTAGAGCAAAAATGATGGTTACCAAAGTTGTTGTAAATTTAATTTCTCACAAGTTTGCTTCATATAGTTTTTACGCTAGGATCAATATTTGCAGAGTTATACTATCAAGTTTATCAAAAAAATCTAATGGGTGCAATTTTATTTTCTTCGACTTTGGTTCTCGCACATTTTTTACTTATTTTATTTTTAGTATTTGTTGTTACAGCGGCAATAGAAATACATCATCTGTGAAAATTTCAACTGTCTAGCTATCACCGTTCTTGAGATACAGTCTGGTGACAGACGGACGGACGGACGGACGGATGGACAGCCAAGTCTCAGTAACAGGGTTCCGTTTTTAACCTTTGGGTACGGAACCCTAAAAAGTGCGAGAACCGAAGTTGAAGAAAATAAAATTCCACCCATTACGATTTTTTTGATAAACTTGATAGTATAACTCTGCAAATATTGATCCTTTTGGTAACCATCATTTTTGCTCTAAAGTTGAAAATGAACGAGTTATTTCACAAAAACTTTAAAACAAGATGGCGGCGAACCCTCTACCGATATTAGTTTGAAAATCGAGATTTATACTTCCAACAACCCTCCCCGACGTTTCATAAAAAAAAATCGCTCCCCGCAATTTTTTCTATTTCAATGTCTGGCCCGACCGTGCTAGTATGACATTCGGTTTGCGTAACGCAGCGCAAACGTTCCAACGTTTCATGAACAATACCGTCTTACAAGGGCTGGATTTCCTATTATATATTATATATTTATCTAGATGATATCGTAGTTGCCAGCCAAAATAGCACCCTACATAGAGAGCATTTAAGGTTGATATTTGAACGTTTTAATAAATACAACATTACTATCAACTTATCTAAGTGCTGTTTCGGACAGTCGCGTATAGAATTTTTAGGCCACGACGTAAGCGTCGAAGGTATTAAACCGCTTAATGACAAAGTTGAGGCGATAGTTAATTTTCCGAAACCTGACACCATTCAAGAATTAAGACGATTTTTAGGCATGCAAAATTTTTATAGATCTCATTTGCCCAATTTAGCTTCATATCAGTGCGAACTTAATAGATATTTAGTGAATTCAAAGAAAAATGATAAAACACGGATAGTTTGGACTACGTCAGCGGAAAATGCTTTTTTGCAGTGTAAGCTTGCACTTCAAAATTCCGCCACGTTATATCATCCACTACCTGATGTTCCACTCGCTTTAATGACAGATGCATCTAATACATGCATGGGCGCAGTTTTACAGCAAAACGTTAAGGGCTCATGGAAACCATTGGAATATTTTTCTAAAAAAATTACAACTACGGAACAGAAATATTCCACATATGACCGCGAATTATTAGCCATTTACAGAGCCATTCAGTATTTTAGAAAATCGTTGAAGGTCGAAATCTGACTGTGTATACGGATCATAAGCCCTTTATGTCATGCTTTTACAAAAATCGGTAAGGACGACAAAGAATCGCCCAGAAGGACCCGACATCTCTTATTTATTAGCGAATTTACGGCGGACATACGGCATATTAGTGGTAAAGACAATATAGTGGCCGATACTTTGTCACGCTTAGAAACCATTGTGTGCCCGACGGTACTTGACTACGATGCGCTTGCCGACGCGCAGGCACAGGCGCAGGCGACAGACGAGTACCTGTTACAGACGACTCAGCGTTCTAGTAATGAAGCGAATATGATATTTAAAAAATGCATGTTACCTAACTGTAATAAAGAAATATATTGCGAAATTTCAACTGACATAATTAGACCTTATTTAACGGATGATTTTAGACTAACTGCTTTTAAGAGCGTACATAATTTAAGTCATCCCGGAGTACGGACTTCTCGAAAAATGGTTTCTAAACATTTCTTCTGGCCTGGTATGAACGCCGATGTAGGGCGATGGGCTAAAACGTGTTTACAGTGTCAGAAGTCGAAGGTCAATCGTCATGTAGTGTCAGAGTTGGGAAAATTCCCTAGTGCTTCACGTTTCGAGCACATCCACGTGGATATTGTTGGTCCCTTACCAACGTCTCCACAAGGATATAGATACTTAGTAACGATTGTCGATAGAGTCAGCCATTGGCCCGAAGCATTTTGTGTACAGGAAGTAACCGCGGAAGTAGTATCTCGATGTATTTACGAAGGTTGGATAGTAAGGTACGGATGCCCAGTGCGCATCACGAGCGATCAAGGTCGACAATTCGAATCTAGTTTATTTAAGAATTTAATGAAATTTTTGGGCATTTCTAACCACCGCCATACCACCCGCAGAGTAACGGTGTCGTAGAGCGGTGGCATAGATCTCTAAAGACAGCCCTTAGAGCAAGATTACATGATAATACCACATGGGTTGAAGAATTGCCCACGGTAATGTTAGGGCTACGCGCAGCAATTCGTACAGACAGTAATATAAGTACCGCAGAATTAGCCTTCGGCAAAACTATACGTTTGCCCGGCGAATTCTACGACCAGTCAAAGTCTGAAAATGCAAGCGACCCGTTCAACTTAGTGAACAAAATTCGCGAATCTATTAATAATTTTCGCCCGACGAGAGATAAAGTAAGCTCTAGAAAAATTTTCGTCCATCCAGAACTATTTAAGTGTCAGTCAGTTTTTGTCAGGGACGACACAGTCCACAAGTCGCTAAAACAACCGTACGACGGCCCCTACCAGGTTTTAGAAAAAGGTCCTAAACATCTATACTAATATTATAAAGCTGAAGAGTTTGTTTGTTTGTTTGAACGCTAGGATCTCGGAAACTACTGGACCGATACGAAAGATTCTTTTTTTGTTGAATACTCCATTTATCGAGGAAGGCTATAGTATATAACATTACGCTACTATCAATAGGTACGGAGTATGAGTGAAGAATGTAAAGAAAACGGGGAAAAATATTTCTCTTCGAGAGCTTTAGTTCCGTGAATTTAAATTCTCTTTGGTCGCTGAAGTCTGTGACGGCGCGTGTCGACATTTGAAGTTAGTGTCATTTGAAGTAATCAAATTTGTTCTACAACAATGCATTGTTGCTTATTTACGTATTTTTAGGGTTCCGTAAAACGTAATGAAGTGGCCAGCAATGGATATTTTAGTATGGATTTTCCTCAAATAGACGCGGGTGAAACCGCGGGGCTCAGCTAGTTTTAAAATAAAATTGCTAGATCGCGAAGCGCGTATTTCAATAGATAGATTGAAACGTTTTGAACCGCTTTCGTCAGTAGTGAATATGAGTCGCTCATCGATACGAATAGCGACAACAATGATAAAGAAGATCACATTTCATTTGCACCCACCCAGGTGCAGCAACAGTTGCATAAACAACTGGTAACACGAAGTGGTCGCGTAAGCAAACCAACCGTACGTTTTGCTTTGTAAGCTTTTAGGAATTAGAGATCCACACTTAAAAATAATAAACTTTTTAACTTTTAATTATATTTTTATTATACAGATTGTGTTTATACAAAGTTATACTAGCTATGCAGGTACACTTTTTACATGGTATAGGGTAAAGTTATTGACGTGACAACGTCTTATAATTCGATGAAGCCGCAAAACATGACGTCATATAACGTTACCGCCGTTACCTCGCCGCTGGCGTTACCTCGCTCTAAGGCGTAGTTGAAGTTGTCACGTTCAACTAACGTCAGTAACCCGACTTTACAGACAACCATTTTTTTTAATTAGGGTATGATCATGCCTACCTGATAACGTACTATCGTAAAAAAGGAAATGATGGAATGCGTTGCATTGCTAACTAACTATAATATTAAACTTATATTTAATCAAGGACGTTTAAAAAAAGTCGGACAGAGTCTGGCTAACGAACAAGTTGTGTCATATTGAGTCGGCCAGAGCTCTGTCACATACAGGCTAACACGCACATATTCGCACACTAGTCGGCCATTATGCGCGCAAAACTAGGCCAGCCAACACGTTTCGCGATAAATACAAATCTTGACACACAGAACGTCCTGCGCCTTGAAATCCTGTAAAAGCCGTAGTGACCAACGCAATAAACCTTCAGGAATCATGTTTCATAAGTGATTGAATAATTTAATCATTTATTTCCCCATTTTAAATATTAAAAAAACAAATCTTTATTTCCTAACACAAAATAGGGAATCCCAAGATCAGTGTTGCCAATATTACCGCGTGATAATTACCCAAAATATATGGTACTCGTAAATTATATCAATAGCATATTATAAGCAGCCCTCTAAATGTTCACTTATTGTATTGAAAGTCAAGGCCATCTAGATAAGTACATGTCGTTTTCCTCAAGATGTTTTCGTTCGGCGTTTTTTAAGTAAGCGGCATTATGCATACGAATTCGAAAATACAGTGGTGCGCCTAGGATTTGAACTTCGGATCGGCAGTCGCCGTTCTCCCGTCTAGACCAGCCGTAACTTAATAATTCATATAACATCGATATAAACCAACAGATGTGCCCTGAGCACCTTGAAATTGGTAATAAACTGCGTCTCTGTGTGTATCGTAAGTAGTTTACAAACAACCTACTTGACCCCTAGAATCGCTAGCGGCAAGATATGCTGTGGTTCTACTTATTTTGGTTGTGGATAACGAATAGTGATAGGAAAAAAAATTGGCAGTCATAGGAACTGCCGATAGAAGTGAAAACTTATAACTCTAAATTTGATAGCATACCTTGGAAACTACACGGGTGTTAACGGAGGGCTTGGCCTCGCCATCTTGGCATGGCCATCTAGAAATGCGTCAGCATTTCCCATTGGCCCATGCATCAGCGTTTCTAGATGGCCATGCCATGATGACCTGTCCACACTCTTTCATCATTTCCCACAGGCTGACGTATTTTTAGATGGCCAATAGCCATGGTCCCGAGTTTACTCGAAGCTTTCTTATCACACCCAAGCGTGACGAATTAATGCAATTCACAGCCCACAAAAAATCTGTCTAGGCGCGCCTAAAGAAGTTTTCACTTCAAAAACGTCCGGCGTCCACCGCTTCCTGTAACCGACTAGAACGGAAAAAGTGAGCTCACTCTTCCCAACGATAACATGATTCCGTGCGCCCTGAAGTTTGGGAGGGCACATTTTTGTATTGAGATAGTTGATATTTAATTATATCATAATTTATTATTGAAGTGAAAACTTCTTTTTGCGCACCACACAGAATTTTTTGTCAGAGATGTGAATGAAGCTCATAGTCACGTTTGGAAGTAAAAGATTCGTTCAGGTGAAATGGGACCGCAGACTGTGCCCGAGCTATGTTTACTATATTACATTTTTATTTTTTACTATTAAAAATATTAAATCGTTTTCTCTACTAGTTGTTTCTTATTTTAGTGTTCGCTTCTGCCGCACGGTCTTAAGCACACAGATGATTTTGGTTGCCATTGTCACTACGTATTTTAATATTCTGTGTGCTAGATTTCCAAAAGAAAATTAAGCAAACGAAAACGACGACGAAGAAACGACTGGATCGAAACGGTTAAAAATTGTAATTGTAAAAACAATTGGATCCCAAATATCAGAGTCAGTGTGTCGTTCGAAGTGCAGTAAGTAAGCATTTCGATGTTAATGACATATATGACAATGCCTAAATGCTCGAATTCTCTAGGATGGACCAGCAAAATGATAAAGAAATGAAATAATTTTATTGATTAGGTACTTGTTTTTTGTGGTGTAAATTTGGTTAACGTGGCAACCCAGAATTAATTCCACACATGAATATCCGCCGCCATTTTGGGTCATTTGAGTGCCTCAGTCTTGTCTCAGGATGGGCTCTGTCCGTGTTTTTTAAACGTCCTTGTATTTAATATAGTGTTTAGCATTAACAATTAACAATATTTACATAGTCGTATTATATTAGATATCATTATTATAAGTAGATACATAGAACTTAAGTGAGAAATTGTAATGAGATAGAGTTATTTACTCGTAGTATATTATATACAAATTTTGTTAAGAATATGATGCGTTAGAGGTTAGTTGTTGCGGAACTTGAGCAACATTTTTATCCGGAGGGATCACTACCCTTACGGCATTAAGCTCCCTCCGAGCCCATTGTTTAACACCTTTATTACATCGTTTGTAAAAAATAAATAAAGTGGCCAAGTGCGAGTTGGACTCGCCCATGAAGGGTTCCGATCCAGCAAGTAACATAATATACATAGTACACATAGTTCTTGTAGTTCGTTGTAACTTTGATCGACGTTTTAATAATAGTGTATTTATGACGTACTAAAAAAAACTACTCATCAGATCGAGTTCAAACTAATTTTCGTTGGTAGTTTTCATGGTAAAGTACATCATATATTTTTTTTAGTTTTTTCATTCTCCTACTTTAGAAGTTAGAGGGGGGGGGGACACATTTAGGAGCGCCAACGTCGGCTGCCATGTTGGTAATGTATGTGTTAACAACCTGAGTTACGCTGATGATATGGTGCTCCTCTGTCCCTCGATCAAAGGGATGCGGAGGCTACTGTCGATTTGTGAGCGTTATGCTGATGCTCATGGGCTGAAGTATAATTGCGCTAAAACGGAATTGATGGTGTTTCCAGCGGGCCGGGGTCCGGATAGAATGTCCGAAGTGTATTTGTACGGTACGGCAGTCAAGGTTGTGAGTCAAGTCAAATATTTGGGCCATCTGTTGACGGAGCGACTACAGGATGACGCGGATATAGAGCGGGAGAGAAGGGCTCTCGCTATCAGAGGGAACATGCTTGCTCGCCGATTCGCTAAATGCAGTCAGGACGTCCCAGGTAGCAAAATGACGTCTGCGACGAAAAAATGACGTCATCCTAAGGTCATATTAGGGTCCGTAGTTTATTCGTCAAATAAGTACGTCACACTGACGTCATTTTAACGTCTGGTACTCAAGGGAACGTCCTGGTGACGTCGATTTAGCGTCAATTCAGTGACGTCCTATGTTGGTCATGATTATGACGACGTAGCAACGTCCATATAAGGTCAATTCTGTGACGTCCTGTGTTGGTCGTGAATGTTACGTCCTAGTAACGTCCATTTACGGTCAATTCCGTGACGTCCTGTGTTGGTCAATAATAAGACGCCCTAGCAACGTCCATTTGGGGTCAACTGTGACGTCCTGTGTTGGTCATTAGTAAGACGGCGTAGCAACGTGCATTTAGGGTCAATTCTGTGACGTCCTGTGTTGGTCATGTATTATACGTCCTAGCAACGTCCATTTACGGTCAATTCTGTGACCTCCTGTGTTGGTCAATAATAAGACGCCCTAGCAACGGCCATTTGGGGTCAACTGTGACGTCCTATGTTGGTCATTAATAAGACGCCGTAGCAACGTGCATTTAGGGTCAGTTCTGTGACGTCCTGTGTTGGTCATGTATTATATGTCCTAGCAACGTCCATTTACGGTCTATTCTGTGACGTCCTGTGTTGTTCCCTAATAAGACGCCCTAGCAACGTCCATTTGGGTTCCATTCTGTGACGCCCTGTGTTGTTCATTAATAAGACGCCGTAGGAACGTACCTACATTTAGGGTCAATGGCGAAAGTTCGTAGTGTCTATGTACAGACTCGCCAAGATATTTCGGCCGTAGTGTACTTACCTACGTACTATTTATTTAGTGCATCTAAAGGAATGCTCTAACACGTAGGTACTACTTAATACCTGCTTAACACGTTCGCAGTCCCAATACAAAAGTTTCCGACAACGCCATAAGTCCAATATCATTTTCATTACTTTTGACCATTAGTCGATGCAAACGTCACAACTGATGCATAATTATGTTAAAATAAAGGCCCGTGCCCCGACTTTGCTCGTGTACACCGGGCGGTACACGGACTTAAAACACGACGAAGGAAGACTCACTTCGTATGCACGCGCCAAAGCTAAAAGGGTGTCATCACAATGTAAAAAATGTAAAAAGGCATATGTATTGATTGTTTTCCTAAAGTTACAGTTCACCAATAAAACATTATATATTTCTACTAACTCGTTTCATTTTGTACTGTGAAAACATTATATAAAAAAAATAAGTCATGTTTTTGGTTTTTCTTGTCTAATAGAACCCTTGTCACAAGTCCAGGAACGATACACTAACAAATTTCATAAGTCCGTGGCTGCAGAGCCCATATAGTTATAGTGGCCTCGTGTACCGCATAGGGTACACGGACTCGGCGGAATCGCTCCGCGTGTACCGCATAGGGTACACTGGACTGCGAACGTGTTAAGGTAGGTACCTAATTGCAACCGATAAAATTAATATTCATCGTCATTAAATAAATTATCAGTTTAAATGATAAATGATTTATTTTCTGTAAGTAGGTTTGTACAAACACTTTTAGTTAGAAGTCCACTGCTGGACAGGCCCCATATACATAGAAATGCCACGACGAGCGGTCTTGAGCCGCCTCGATACCTACAGAAACATCCACCACTGACTTCCATTCGTTTGACTAGCAGAATAAACGGGAACCTACTTATGATGCTATGGACATTCAAGCATATTATTATTATTATGGGAATCAGAATAAAACCTAATTAAGTAAGGTAGGTATATGAGCTAGGTATGCCATTATCCAAGAAAAGAAACATAATTTTATTCTAGGAGAGTACAACAGGTGCCTACCATGCTCAAGCAGGCACGATTAAATTAGCTCTAACAACATAACTATCATGCGGCTAGCGAACGTTTTTTTGTATTAAAATATAGGTACTCTGTAAAAACTTTAACTCGACAGTAAATAGTCCATTTTAATAATTTAAAAATTATCACCAGAGTTTATCTTTCTTCCAATCTGCGAGGAACGGAACGCATTGATAGCATGTTGTTTGTTATTATTTTATTAAATTATTATTTTTTACATTTGTATTTGTTATGTAACTCAATGAAAAGAAATTCAGCTATTAGTCTATCATCAAACATTAGAAAGAACCAATATAAGATAGAAAAGGCTGATTAAAAATATAAATATTTAAAAAGTAAAAAAAATATATTTTTGTTTGCTTTTGTTTATTTCGGAACGGAACGAACGAACGCGTTGACGGTTGGTTGGTATCCCGCGCTTTTTTTCTTTCTCAATTCTCTGTGTCAAACAAATGTGTAAATTCTCATGTTTTTTTCTTGCTGTTGTTATAGTACGTATCACAGCACATAAAAGGATTGTAAATTATGTATAGTGTCGTTCAGTTCGCGGAGAGTGAGGGTGGCACTGTGGCTGTGGTCATCAATAAATGGATAACACCTAAAAAAAGAGAAATCTATTGGCCTCCCGTAAAGGAGGCGAAAGCATTTGATAAACTTCTACAGAGGTGTTCGTCTCCAAATGAACAATGGAAACTATACGAGATCGATAGAGTTTTCTATCAGACTGGTAAGTTTTTTTTATGAGTAGGTAGTGTAACACTACCACACACAACTATTTTAGCAGCTGGTGGCTTGAGGGCAGTTAACTTTACCATGCTTTAAGCCTGGGCACAGACAGACTGGCCCAGAATTTAATTCTAGTAGGTGCTAGTGTTTTAAAACCTAACTAAAAAAATACACGGTGCCATAACCTAAAAATCTAAGGATTACGGCCGAGCTGAAGTTGACTGCAGTTTTGATGCGCACAGAAAAAAAATATTCAGATTGCCCAAGATCACAAGACAGAACTGCTATTTTTAGGTCATGGCGCCGTGTGTAAACAAGCAGCAGCGGCGACAGCAAGCAAGCAACAGATAAGTAATCATTTCCAAGAAAGTGTGTTCACAGGTGTTTGGTTTTGTTTGTTTTCACAAATATTTGTTGGTCTTGTCTTATAATTATACATTGTATAACATACATAAACCTGGTGGTTAGGTGGCCACCGAACCACCAGGGGTATGTATGGGGGGTATGTACCCACATCCACCTAGAATGTGCCCTACATAGCATTGTGTTGTGTTCATTGCAGTCTCATGTGCCTGTAATCTCACCACCATACCATATCAAAACAGAAACAAAAGCATAGTAAATTATATAAGTAATGGCAGTACTATTAACTACTAGTAATGAGATAGAACTAATGGATTAATAAGTGCTGGACTACCAAGCTTGTACGGCGTGGGTGTGTTGCATGGCGTGACTAACTTTAACTTGCATGTTGTTTTGATATTAACTGTGTTGGTGTTTTATGCTTGTTCTATAGATGAATTGGATAAGGCAAAGAAAAAATTAAAGTTGGTGGAAGACACATCAGATATACAGACTGAGGAGGAAAATTATATAAGTAAGCCACCTAAACGCAAAACAAAAAAAACTAGCAGATACATTTCATCATCAGATGATAATGATGATGAGAAAGGGTGTGAATTCCCTCGTCCTCCGCCTTTAAAGAAACATCTATCCAATTGTAATTATACCGGATGATACATTAACTAAATTATTTTGAACATAATAATATTTCCTTCCATTATTTTCTTTTTTTTTTTGCTTTTTAGATATAAACCTTGAACCTTCAAGTACAAGCACAATTTACAGTGATTTGGTACTAAATCACAACTCACAGATGAATAAACCTGATGCACAAGAGAAGGCTTCTAACAGTCATCATGATCAACCATCTGGTTCACAAAGTATGACACTCGATGAAATTGTTGCCAGCAGTGCTTCCAATAACTGTGGTAAATAGTAAAAATCATTTTGATTTTTTTAAATCTATAGCTGCCTAACTAGATTCTTTGCTAGATACTACCTTATATGCATGAGTATAGTTTTCGACGATTATTTCTATTTTTTGGTATAGTGGTGGTGGTGGTGGTTGGTGTTAAGATTATTATAGACTGTAATACCTACCATACTACTTTTTTCATCCAGATTGTCAAGGCCAAGTTGTTTCACTACTTGCCAAAATAAAAGCCCAAAATGATGTCATCCTAGCAATTTTGAAAGACAGAGCAGGAAATACCAATGCATTGAAGCCTGAATTCAAATTTCCCTTGGAAACTTTTCAAGATTTAGAAACAGTGGAACAGTTACTGACTAATACAGAAAACTGTGCTAACCTGGTAAGTGTTTACTTTTAATAAACAGGAAATGCCTATTGAGCAATTATAATTAATTCCTACTTTACCATAAGAAAGCTTTTTATTACATGGGTACCTTGCTAGAATGAGTTAGTTTGTTTGTGAGTTTGGATGTAGGAGTTAATCATCGGAACTATTGATTCAATTCTGGGAATTCAGTCACTAATAGCAAGCTACATTACCCCTGACAGGCTATGTTTTATTAGCTTCTGCTCACATTATGTGTAGTTAATTCCTAATAATTTTGGCCACTGCTTCACAGTGGGCGATTAGAGGGCTGAGATGTGAGGTGTGGGTTCAATTCCTGTTGCAACACAAATATTTGCTCTAGGTCTGTGTCATGATACCTTGGCACTCGTAGTTCCTGATACCTATGACAGGGAATCCTATAGTGTGAGCTCAAGATTATGTATGTGACTGTTGGATCTTATGTTAATTCTAGTGTGTACTTATAGAGATATATGTGGATGTTTATTGCTATCAATTAATATTTACAGACAAGCTACCTAAAGAGCCTTGGTGGGCATGATTTAAAAAATAAAGTATCGAGAGTGATGAAATATACATTGTCAGACTCGTTGGCAAGCAAGTTCAACTTCTATGGTAAAAGGTCTGAGAAGAAGCCTTTTTCAGAGCTACGTCTCCGTGAATTTATTGTTGGTATGTGTCTATTGTCTTTCATATGATTAAATTTATTCTTTCTAGATCTCATCTATAATACAAAATAAGTGTGCTATGAAATACCTAAATAATTTCAAAAGATACATATTCCTTGTGTACTGGCAACTGGTTAATAATTGGCATGTTTTATGTAGGTGGCTAGGTGGGGAGACTCTTAGTACTAGAAAGCTGTAATTTGGCAAGGCTATATATAATAATAATCACGTCAATTAACTGGTAAAATAAAACAATTAAGTCCACATAATTATTGCGACGGGCTTACTACGGAACCCTACAATGCGCGTGATCCAACACCCACTTGACCGGTTTTTAATTCTCCGTTAAAAATAATATTTAACACCAGTTGTGTCGCGACTCGCGAGTCGCTGTGTGAGAGCGACCCGTCATCTGACCCCACAGAGCGTTGCAGGCATTTGGGCTATTCTTATATTCACAAACTTTTTTGTTTTCAGAGAGCTTAAAGAGTTCCTCTCCAAGGATTACAGAAAAAGACATTGAAGACGATATAAAGGTGTGGCTCAAGCACGCACCTGAACGAGCAAAAAAGCGATTGTCAAAGGAAAATAACAATGTCATCCTCTAGGAAGAAAAAAAATGTAGTAGGTGAGCGTCAAATGTATAGAAGGATTTTGGCAGAAAAACGAAAAATTATTTTAGAAATACAAAGAAGTACATTACAGCCATCATTAAGTGATTTGCCATCTTCACCACAATATACATCCACATCTATAGCTACGAGTAACAGTAGTATTGACAACAATACTTTAAATGAAAACTGTTTAAGGACATATAAAGAGAATATTTTTTTAGATGAAAATTGTCAATCAACATTGTTTGAGGATTGTTTTATAGATAATGATGATTCACGATCTGACGATGCTAACGATTTGCCATCGCAATTAAGACATTGGGCTACCGTAGAACATAAAATTTCCCACAGTGCTCTAGATAGTCTTCTAAAAATTCTAAATCCTTTTTGCCCTAAATTGCCTAGAGATAGCAGAACGTTTTTAAATACGCCAATGAATATATCAAGTAACTCTTTGCAATCTGGTGAATTGGTGCACATTGGTCTCATAAATCAAATACAAGCACAATTAAAACTGTACAGTGGGTTCAACTTTAAAAATAGTGAAATATTGTTGTCTTTTAATGTTGATGGTTTGCCACTTTTTAAAAGCACGAATACTCAACTATGGCCTATATTAGGTTTGATCAAAAACTTTAATTGTGCACAGCCATTTGTAATAACTCTGTTCTGTGGAAACTCTAAACCTTCACCATTGAATCTGTTTTTGGGGCCATTTGTTGAAGAACTGTCTACATTACTTAATGATGGAATAAATTTTGAAGATACTCATTATATTGTAAAAGTACATAGTTTTGTATGTGACGCTCCAGCTAGAGCTTTTATCAAATGTACTAAATCCCATGGTGGATACTCATCATGTGATAAATGTGTAGAACCTGGTGAGTATATTCAAGGTAGAGTGATTTATACAAGCGTATCTGCGAGTAGGAGAACGGATTCACAATTTCGTTTACAGTCTGATGACGACCATCATGTTGGTGAATCTCCACTTTTGACGCTTCCCATAGATTTAGTTTCATTGTTTCCCATTGATTATATGCATGCTGTTTGTCTGGGAGTCATGAGGAAACTTTTAAATGTTTGGGTTGGTGGTGATTTAAATGTTCGTTTAAATAGCCGTTTAGTAAATGCAGTTTCTGAAAAATTACTTAGCTGTGCAAGTTGTATACCTGTTGAATTTAACAGGCGACCGCGAAGTATCAGTGAGTTGGCTCGCTGGAAAGCCACCGAATTTAGGATGTTTTTGTTATATACTGGACCAGTTGTTCTAAAAAATATCCTTCCAACCTCCCTGTATGAAAATTTTTTGTTATTTCATTGTGCTATAACAATTCTTTGTAGCCCTAGAAACATCAATAAAGTAGGTACATATTTAGCACATGAGCTATTATTAATGTTCATAAGACATTCCGAAACTATTTATAGCCGGAAATTTTTAATTTACAATGTTCATATGTTATGTCATTTGTGTGATGACGTTCGTTTATTTGGTGATTTGGACAGTTATTCCGCCTTTCCTTTCGAAAATTATTTAGGCATGTTAAAAAAATTAGTTAGGTCACCTAACAAACCGTTGCAGCAAATTTATAAACGATTAAAAGAAATGGAATCTACTTTTCCTCCAAAACTGATTGACGAGGTACCAGCGGTTTTTTATTACAATAGCTTAGGACCAACGCCTGTTGATAACAATGCTTATGAATGCTTTAATAAACTTGTTTATAAGGGTTTTGCAATGTATACAAAATCTGGTTTAGCTAATAATTGTTACTGCTATGCAAACGGCAAAGTAGTCGAGATACATAATATTTTGAGATGTAAGATTAATGGAGAGGTTTCCTTGTTCGTCTATGGAAAAGAGTTTGTACATTATGATTCCTACTATACGTATCCTTATGATTCTGCTGTTATTGATATTTTTAAAGTTTCGGAACTCTGTTCAGCTTACAAAATTGTACCTGTTTATGATATTATTTCAAAATGTGTTGTTATTCCTCAAGAGGCAACTAGTAATTCTTTTATATGTTTTCCTATGCTCCATGGTTATAAGGATTAAAATTCTCCATTTATTAATTAAGTTGTGATAGTTAACTCGTTATAATAAATAATACTACAATGCAAATTTGTGTTTTTAATGTTGACCTTTCAGAGTTACTTGAAGACTGTGGCTGGATGAATTGCATCGAGGCCAAATTGATCCCGGATGACGTCATATTAACGCTTCAGATAACGTTATATTAATGTGTCTGAAGACGTTAATAGACGTTATTATAGGAGGTCTTCACAATACGTGGTATTGACGTCTTCTGGAGACGTTATCTGGCGACGTTAATATGACGTTATCTGGAGACGTTAAGGTGACGTTATCTGGAGACGTTAATATGACGTTATCTGGGGACGTGAATAAGTCGATATCTGGAGACGTTAATATGACGTTATCTGGAGACGTTAATATGACGTTATCTGGAGACGTTAATATGACGTTATCTGGAGACGTTAATATGACGTTATCTGGAGACGTTAATATGACGTCTTCAGAGACGTCGCTGAGACCTGACATTAGGCCGTCATTTAGTACGTCTGTGGGACGTTTTTTACGACGTCATTTACGTCGAAAATGACCGTGAATGGACGTCGTCATGACGTAAAATTGCTACCTGGGGTAAAGACCACTCTTTTTAAGACGTACTGTCTTTGCCTGTATACGTGCCAATTGTGGACTACGTTCACACGGAAGGCATTTAACACGATAGGAGTCCAGTATAATGACATATTCAGGGCTCTTATGAAGCTACCGCGATACTGCAGCGCGTCGAGCATGTTCGCTGATGCGGGGGTCCCGGATTTCTTTGCTGTGATAAGATCTCGAGTGGCCTCCTTCTGGCGTCGCCTGCGTCGGTCCGACAACGGAATACTGTTGGCTGTCTCTGACGGTGTGGATAGCCCTATGTTCAGGCATTGGGTGTCTGTTCACATGAATGGGAATAAAAAGTAATTTTATTATTGTATTGTAATGTTGGAATGACGAGCACCTCTATACAGTGCGAATAAGGTTGACTTATAATTATGTGTCCTTATTTTTAATACTACTGATAAGTTTTAGTTTTATATTATGGGTGTATATGCCTGAAATAAAGTCTTTATTATTTATTATTATTATTATTATTTTACCACTTTGGAAGTGTCTCTCGCGCAGATTATTCAGTGTAGACAAAAATTATTTTAGAAACCTCAATATCATTTTTGAAGACCTATCGATAGACACCCCACACGTGTAGGTTTGTTAAAAAAAAAATTTTTGAGTTTCAGTTCTCAATATGGGGGGCAACCCTAATTTTTCTTATTTTTAAATTTTTCTGTTCAAATCTTAATGCGGTTCACAGAATACATCTACTTACCAAGTTTCAATGGTGTAGTCCTCATAGTTTCGGCAAAAAGTGGCTGTGACATACGGACGGACAGACAGACAGACAGACATGACGAATCTATAAGGGTTCCGTTTTTACGTTTTACGGAACCCTAACAAGGATAATATTAATAGTAACGATGTCAAACTTATTATGGCTGTTCCGTATATCTAAAATGTTTGTGCAAAGTTACTTTGTTCAGCTCTGTTCGCGCCATTTTGAGATATGACGATATTTTCTTCCTTTTTCTCCTCTTTTGTGTAAGGATTTCCCATTTTAAAAAACATGAATTTTGTAAAAAACGCGAGAACCGACTTGTATTTCTGCGTGTAGGTTAAAGTATAAAGCTAACCGTAGACATGCGGTCTTATTCATAATAAATGCTTATAGAAGACTTAAAACACTCATTAGTTAAAACGCTCGATAGGCTTATAAAACGTTCTATAAAATTCCGTATTCATAAACGCTCTATAAGCCTTCTATAACTAAAGTATTACTAATATCAGTTTTAGGATCAAAATGTTGCCATGATAATGAAATCGATCGACTATATAGACAAACTGACAGAATCGTCCACAGATAAAACGAGTTTGATGGTGGCGCCATAGACAATTATACAAAATTTTAAAAAAAAATGACATACACTGTGAAGTTATGAAGCGGGAAATTTAAAGTTTTATTACTATGTAGGGGCACAGATCAGAAAATAGTTACTTCGTAACAGATGCATCACTGCCATACAAAAGTGCAAATACCTACACGATAATAACCTAAACTGTCGTATACTACTTACCTACTATTACTTGCAAGCAAAAATACACCTTAACACACCCACGTAGAGTTGTAAATACCGTGACTTGTCGTCTGCTTACGTCACTGACCAAACGTGCTAGGGTTGTAAGAAATGGTGGAAGGTAGTAGTAGTGGTGGTAGGACTCTTAGCAGAGTCCGCCTGGGGAAGGACCACACCTTTGCCAGTTATTTTACCGCGAAGCAGTAATGTGTGTTTTTTTTTAAACAAAGAGTGACGAGACGAGCAGGACATGTGCCTGATGGTAAGCAACATGCCTGCCATATAACAGCACAGTGACACGCAGCTATTGGAACATGAAGAGTCCAAATCATTACCTAGCATTGCACTGTGCTCGTCACCCAGAGGTCTAAGATGTTATATCTCTAAGCCCAGTAATTTCACTAGAAACATTGCTCTTCAAATCGGAACACATTAATGTTTGCACATTACTGCTTGGCGGTAGAAGAACTGACAAAGGTGTGATACTTCCCCAGGCGGACTCTGCTAAGAGTTCTACCACTACAGTATTCCATTAGACAAGCCCATTCATTTGATATAGAGGTAGGGTGTGAAGAAATATTTTGTCCTCCGTTTTGTGGCGGGGTCACCTCCTTCTTTGAATCCGGTCAAAAATTCTGTCGGTTTTTTTAGGTAGGTATGTTTTATAGTCAATTAATACTGGAGTATATTTTAGTTCTACAATGTAGGTAGTTGTAAGTTGTTTTCATACCGTCGAATAAATGAACAAATTAGTATCATTCAGTATGTACATGAATATTCAAAAAAGTATGTCGTCATAAATTATATTAAACTTAATGAGACACAATAAAGATGGGATAAAAAGGTATTTTAGAAAATATAATTTGTATGCATAATCTCTACTGTATCTATTCTAAACAGATATTATACAATATACATATTACACACTACTGTTTCTATATTCTGTGCGATTGAAAACTACCAAAATTTGGCTCAAAAATAAATATTAACAATAAAAACACTTCCCTTGCTTCCTGTTTCGGCAATTTGAAATAAGATAAATTACTACTACATTTTAGTGTCTTGCTATTGCAGCCATTCACAATATTACAATAATGCCGCGACATTATTTATGCGCGCACTCGGTGTTCGTTCGCACGTCAACTTGGGCAACCGGCCGGCGCGGCGGCCTTGTGATTTTAGTACACCCGGGAGGACCCGAACGAATAGGTATATAGCTCGCGCCGTTTAGCCAGTGATGAGGGTGTGGTAGGGGCTGCATCGTATATTTCATATTTCAAGTGGCCACCTACTGACTCCATTGCCTTTGTTCATTGTGTCCCTAGTGGATGAAATAAATCGTATAACATAAACACTAATAACGTATCTAAATATTAACTACAAGTAACAGTGCTCCATTGTAGTTATAAGGGACAGTCTTCTTCATGCAAATCAAAAGGATCACTCCTACTTTTATACACCTTTCATCGATGTGGATTACTTTCAAGCTGTTCAATCGCATCGAGAGCATTCAAACTTTGTAATTTTGCATTTTAATATGTTAACACGTCGTATAAAAATTGGTAATTACAAATACAACAATTTAGCGAAATTAAGTCGTATATGTAGCGAAAAGCAATGTAGGTAGTACCTACGACAGTGTCACTAACACCGTGACAAATTTTAGAATAAGTTACAACGCCATTTAGACACTAATCAGCTGTTAAGAGTCGGCCATATTTGCCTTAAAACGCCGCTAAAGTAGGGGTCTCGGCTCTATAACTTTATAGAAGGCTTATAGCACGTTTTAGCGCTAAAATGCTGTTATGAATACCATTTTTCCTAAGACGTACTATAGCAAGACTTTAGACATGCTATAACTTTTTATGAATAAGACCGTAAGTCTCTTAAATATTGCATTCAATACGTGCCTCGGACCGAGCGTACATGCTTACAAGCTAATAGATAACGCAAGTCCGGAACGTATCGGATAGCATTATCGCACGCAGTCAGCAAAAATGTATTCTTAGAGATCCGTGCGATGTTTGTACAGTAATTCAAATATTTTGGGTTCAGTATAAATTTTATTATTTTGTATAAGTCCATTATAATCTATATACATAAAAGCGAAAGGTCACTCATCAAGGAATCTCAGAAACTACAAATGCTAGGAATCTGAAATTTTGCATGGAGGTCCCTTTTAGCACGTAGGCGCTCGCTAAGACGGGGTTTTGGGAAATTCAACCCCTAAGAGGGTGAAACATGGGATGAACGGTTGTATGAAAATTCGTCATTTTTAAAGTTATCAAATTTTGTATCTAGACACTTGACACGAAGCAAACAAATGTTTGTTCCATCAATTTCGTAATTTCGAACTATACGGGGGTGAAATAGGGGTTGAAATGGGGTATTAATGTTAATATGAAAGTTCCCAACCGTTAAAGATAAAACCATGAAACTCTGTACATAGGCACTTGACACGAAGCAAACGAATGTTTGTACTAGCAATTTTGTAATTTCAAACTGTACGAGGGTAAAATTGGGGTTGAAATGGGGGATGGATGTCAATATGGAAGTTTTCAACCGTTGAAGATAAACCGTGAAACTCTGTATACATATAGTATAGGCACTTGACACGAAGCAAACGAATGTTTGTTCTAGCAATTTTGTAATTTCAAACTGTACGGGGGTGAAATTGGGGTTGAAATGGGGGGTGAATGTTAATATGGAAGTTTCCAGCCGTTGAAGATAAACCGTGAAACTCTGTCTATAGGCACTTGACATGAAGCAAACGAATGTTTGTTCTAGCAATTTTGTAATTTCTTACATATGACGTCTTTGGTAATTTCAAACTGTATGGGGACGCAATTGGAGTTAAAATTGGGACTGAATGTCTCTTACGCTTTCAGATCTAAACAACTGAACCAATTTTGATGAAATTGTATATAAATGTTTTATTATAAGCTTTTTTTAGTAACCGTAAATGTGTCTGGTATACAAACTATATACAAATAGGTACTGCCTGAGTTACCTTATTATTTATTTCGCGCGGACGATGTCGCGGGTAACAGCTAGTAGTTTTAATATTTTTGTTATGGTTATTTTTTGTATAACTAGAAGTAATGAAGGAGGAATGGTGTAGGGACACATATGCACTGCCACATGCATAAACATAGCAATGCATATGTGTATACCATAATTGAAAGTAAGGGACAGTCGTTCGGAAATAATTAATGCGTACAGACAATATTTACGCAGTTTAATTTACCGAACCAGACCATATATATATATATCCTCAAAGGCGACAAGATATCTACACGGATTCCTTTCGATTTCACCTAAACTTCGCTCCGCCCTTTGCAAATGTGTACATTTATGTTGTAGATTTCTGTGGTTTTAAAGTTACGTGTAAAAATTAATTTATTTTCTAACATAATAGAAATGTACAAAAGGGAACTGATACACTGACGAAACGTTACTTATTTGTCTAAAAGTTGTTTGGCGTAGTGGAATATTTGAAAAATAAATGATAGTGCCCTGAACGTGTTGTGTCAATAATCTGCTTGCAATAATTCTGCGAAATGAAACGTTGCCATACAAAAAATGGACAATCGTTGCTTGGCAAAGTGAAATATTATAGTAAGTATAAATAATAGGTATAATAGTGACAAGTGATAATCGTACAATAAATTTTCGGCGAAAAGGCAGGATCCCATTTAGGTAGATATAATAATTAAGACAACAGTTAATCACTTTTAAGCCTTTTTTTGAAGCGAAAACTTTTTTTGGCGCGCCTAGGCAGATTTTTCGTGGGCTGTGAAATGAATTCTATCGTCACGCTCGGATATGATAAGAAATCTTCGGGTAAACTCGGGACCATTGGCTGTCTAGAAATGCGTCATCCAATGGGAAATGCTAAAAGGGCGTGGTCTGCCCATCATGGCATGGCCATCTAGAACTGCGTCAGCCAATGGGGAATGTTGGTGCATTTCTAGCTGGTCATGTCTTGATGACCAGGGCACACCCCTCCGGTTACACCGGCGTAGTTTCCAAAGTAAGCTATCAAATTATGAGTTATAAGTTTTCACTTCTATCGGCAATTCCTATGACTGCCAATTTTTTTTACTAATTTAGGAAAGCTTTGAAATCTCAATCAATAAAATCAAAGTTATGCTAATTAATGAGGTGTGATAGTAACCTGTTTGTACTAACTTGTTCACGCCCGCGAAATGGGAATTTGATTGAACCGAGCTACTCGGCCGAGTACTCGGTTGAAAAAAAATGGAACCGAGTAAAACTCGGTACTCGTTACTCGGGAAAAGTGTTACGCGGCGCATCTCTAATTATTATATTTTTTATAATAGGGGGTAATTCTAGGCAAAAATGAAATACGTGAAAAAGTTTTATTGAACTTTATTGAGAAATGAAAATGTCAATCGTCGTTTCGGAAATATCTGATTCAGAGTCTGATGTATCACCGACATTTATGATGAAACTAAAATCAAGATCACATGTTATCAACTGAGTAAAAGTAAACCAATTAAATAAATGTAAAGGTGACATTCGGATCACGGCAGTCGCGACCTGGCTGTGGCGGCTAACTGCCGCGGCCCATTGTTGCTGCTGTGCGGCGCTGCCAGAAGTTTTCGGATAGCAGCGTCCGCGACCCGGGCAGCGACTGCCACGCGCAGTAGCCAAACAAGAGTCAGTGCGAGCGGTTGTGCATTCCAGTCGTGTATCGAACATTAACTATGTCTGACAATTTAAATAAACAAAAGCGAGATCTCGTGAAGAAACTGCTAGAGGATGAGGAAGAGGATGATGAAATAATGTTGCTCTTACTTTCATCAAAGAGGAATAAAATTGATTCATTATAGGTACAAGTCCAGAATCGATGAAGGTAGCTATCAAATCCTGATAAAACGACACTTAAATTTAAAGGAACTGAAATTTAGGAAGTACTGCCGACTAAATAAAACTCAATTTCAATTTGTACTTAGTTTAATATTCAACCAATGAAAGAAGGATCAATCACAGCCGAGGAAAAATTATTTCTCACTCTCAGGTAAATATGGGCAGCAATCAGGGCAGCGCGACCGTACTGCCTCCGGAGCGGCTCGGCGGCGCTGCCAAGGTCGCGCGTAGGCCACGCCCCCCGGCCGCGCTGCTCGGTCGCTTGCGTCGGAAACTAGCGCCTATAAATCCCTACAAAGCAGTGCGGCGCGACCACGGCTGCGGCTGCAGGGCCGCGGCTGCCGTGCCGCTACTGCCGTGATCCGAATGCTACCTTTAGATCTTTCTCATATAAAATGTCAATAAAGTGGCCAAGTGCGAGTTGGACTGGCCCATGAAGGGTTCCGTTGCAGCAAGTGTTATCAATTGAGTAAAAGTTAACCAATTAAATAAATGTAGCACTTTATATCGACAACTGTTAGATCTTTCTCATATAAAATTTCTAATAGGAATGCTCTTCAACGGCTTAGCTCCATCTACTTATAGCGTCAGCCTCTCTAAAACTCTTTTGAGATGGCGGGTAGAAGTGAATGTTATCCCACCGGTGCCATCTACACTAAATTATATCAGTCATACCCATTTCTTTAAATAATCAGATACTTGTTCTTTTATATGACACATATTTAGACTCAAATCCCAGTATTAAATATACTACTAGTAGCTGTTACCCGCGACTTTGTCCGCGCGAAATAAATACTAAGGTGACTCAGGCAGTACCTATTAATTTGTATACCCAGACACATTTACGGTTACTAAAAACAGCTTTTAATAAAAAATCTTTGTGTAAACAAATCCATCAAAATTGGTTCAGTTGTTTAGATCTGAAAGAATAAGAGACATTTGAACCCAATTCAACTTCAATTTCATCCCCATACAGTTTGAAATTACAAAATTGCAACAACAAACATTCGTTTGCTTCGTGTCAAGTGCCTATATAATTACAGAGTTTCATAGTTTTATCTTCAACGGTTGGGAACTTCCATATTGACATTCATCCCCAATTTCAACCCAAATTTCACCCCCGTACATCTCGAAATTACGAAATTGATAGAACAACCATTTGTTTGCTTCGTGTCAAGTGTTACATGTATCATACAGAGTTTGTCATACAGAGCTTCATGGTTTTATCTTCAACGGTTGGGAACTTCCATATTGGCATTCATCCCCCATTTCAACCTCAATTTCACCCCGTACAGTTTTTAAAATTACAAAATTGCTCGAACAAACATTCGTTTGCTTTTGTCAAGTGCCTATATATACAGAGTTTCATGATTTTATCTTCAACGGTTGGGAACATCCATATTGACATTCAACCCCATTTCAACCCTAATTTCACCCCCTTACAGTTTGAAATTACAAAATTGATAGAACAAACATTCGTTTGCTTCGTGCCAAGTGTCTATACACAAAGTTTCATGGTTTTATCTTCAACGGTTGGGAACTTTCATATTGACATTCATCTTCCCCATTTCAACCCTAATTTCACCCCCGTACAGTTTTAAATTACAAAATTGCTAGAACAATAATTCGTTTGCTTCGTGTCAAGTGTCTATACACAGAGTTTCATGGTTTTATCTTCAACCACTGGGAGCTTCTATACATATATACTTTCATCCCCCATTTTAATTCAAATTTCATCCCTATACAGTTCGAAATTACAAAATTGCCAGAACAGACATTCGTTTGCTTCATGTCAAGTGTCTATATACAAAGTTTCATGGTTTTATCTTCAACGGTTGGGAACTTTCATATGGACATTCATCCCCCATTTCAACCCCAATTTCACCCCCGTACAGTTAGAAGTTACGAAATTGATAGAACAAACATTCGTTTGCTTTGTGTCAAGTGTGTAGATACAAAATTTGATAACTTTGAAAATGAAGAATTTTCATACAACCGTTCATCCCTTGTTTCACCCTCTTAGGGGTTGAATTTCGCAAAACCCCGTCTTAGCGAGCGCCTACGTGCTAAAAGGGACCATGCAGAATTTCTGATTCCTAGCATTTGTAGTTTCTGAGATTCCTTGATGAGTGACCTTTCGCTTTTATATATATAGATAGGGAAATATACTACTTATATCGAACCTAAGTTAGTTAACTTTTAAAAAAATAGTGATCACACAAATCTACGGAAATACATTACTAAACCGAGCAAGATTATCCAAAACAATTATGCTACTTCGATTACAAGTAAAACGACACATAGTGTCTCAATGAGAACCAGCACGTCCGAATGCCACGCAGTGAATGACCGAGGCTCAGTGAGCAATCGTTTTATAGGGCCGATATGGGGGTAGGCAGGTATGGGGTAAACTAGATTCGGTAATACTACAAACAAATACAGGCGATAACACGGCCCTCCTGCGCACGCTGCCAACCTTGGCAGTGTCACAGTCTGGTGTAGTTTCTGCGAACAAAATGCACAATATATTCATTTTATCAAAGCTAATTTTACTCTTCCAGTATTATCCACTTAAGATGAGTAACTTTCCCAAGCAGTTGCGCTGTCACATTGTCGCAACTCAAGGTACGTCATTACATTACCACATTCTCCATAAATCCACTTAAGATTAGTAATGAATAGCTTTCCCAAGCAGTTGCGCTGTCTCATTGTCGCAACTCGAGGTACGTCACTACATTACCCACATTCTCCATAAATCTCAAACAGACACCTTTCCCTAGCTGCCGACCGCCTGGTAACTCTAGATACGCGGCATTTTTCACTCTTAATGCTTTCTCTAGCAGTTACACTCTTAGGCCGACACTAGGTACGTCAGTTTATGTCCAAGGTATTACGGTTTCACACTAACGCTTACTTTGTCGATGGATCGAAGCCACTTCACCACGTTATTCAAATGTTAACTCATCAGCAACAATTATGTAAATCATAATACCTGACACATCCGTGATCCATTGCACTGATCGATTGGGTTTAAGTTTCAATTATATCTCCAAGTTCACTTATCGTATTCAAAGTTTCATGTTTTCCTCACATATGGCATTTTAAGTAGTTTTTATATAAACGCTCCGAAGTGATATTTTTTTTTTTTTAAAATGAATTACCTTTTTCAAACAATTTCGCTGCAAGTTATTTAAACCAATATCTAACTGATTTACATTTTTTTCTATGGTTGCTGTGCCACAACTGTGTCGCAACAACTCATTCACAAAATAACCTACCTTCTCACAATAAAGTTTCCTAAAACAGTATCCACGAACTTAAAAAAAACGAAGGTATTTCATTCTACGTAATGTTCTAATTGCAGTTCCCGGAATCGAAGGTTATTTTACTCTCACACGATAATACCCCCTTACGATATGATAATTAATAGTTTTTACTTGTCGGTGATCGCAAACTTACTATAAAATTACTTGTCGGTCAAGTCCAAACGCACTTCCAGTGCGTTTAGACTTGACCTGTGTCTGGCCGAGTTGGTGCCCGAGCTGAGGATTTTTAGGCGTGGTGTTCATAGCACTTCTGATGTTATCAATTGAGTAAAAGTTAACCAATTAAATAAATGTAGCACTTTATATCGACAACTGTTAGATCTTTCTCATATAAAATTTCTAATAGGAATGCTCTTCAACGGCTTAGCTCCATCTACTTATAGCGTCAGCCTCTCTAAAACTCTTTTGAGATGGCGGGTAGAAGTGAATGTTATCCCACCGGCGCCATCTACACTAAATTATATCAGTCATACCCATTTCTTTAAATAATCAGAAACTTGTTCTTTTATATGACACATATTTAGACTCAAATCCCAGTGTTTAATTTTGTATTTTTGTAAGCAATAATCGGTTTCTCTCGAACGGAACTAGATGGCGCTGTTCAGCCTTAAAACGCGGTGATGTTTTGTTTCCGAGACGAACCATTCGTTTTACCTGTGTGTTAATACGTTGTTATCTTTTGGTTAAACATTTGTATGTAAACAAACGGAATACAATCAGTTTATCGATGTAATACGTGCGTTTCATTTTTGGACACTTGGGCGCTGTACATTGGTCCTTCGTATTGCCGGTAAACGGCGACACGTGGTTGACTTGTGCACTGTGTCAATTGCACCAGACCGGGTAGTGGTTTGCTACCGGTGCATGAAGTTGGCGGTTGAACCTTTCGACCATCAAGCCTTGACCGGTTGATGGTAGCAAGAACAACCGTGGAGGAGTGAAGTGTTCGTCCAACTCTGGGTGTTCTTGGTAGAACCCCTAGCGAGGGAGATCATCGTCACTAGTGGCGGAAGTGCCCACACCGTCCGGTGTGCGGGGCGAGGGCGAAGTACCGCCGCCATTCCGATCCTGCGCCAGCGGCAGACAAGTGGCCTGACGTCACAGGAGTGACGTATGTAGAAGTTGTGACGTCACTATCCAGTGAAGTGTGAGTTCGGTGATAAAAATTGTAAGTACATTTTCGACTTTATTAGTGTGACAGTTTTAACTTTGAAGAAATCTACTGTATGAAGAACTTATTTCGACAAGGTTCTAGAGACTTAAACAATTTCTTGTATATATTTATCTTGGACTTGTAAAAATTCTTGTGTTGTGCATGACTTAGAATAGTTTCGCTAAAAGTGTTCAGACGGGGAACCTATGCCCGATTTTGTATAGAAGTGATTTTGACAAGGTTCTGAACACTTAGAATAATTGGCCAACAGTTTACATTGACTTAGAAAATTTTGTTTAAAGCATTTGGAATTCAACTTAAGAAAAATATTTAGTGTTCACAGTCAATTTTATCTTGAATTAATAGTTATCAGCAGTGATTGAATTTGTACAACATGGCGAATAAGTATTTTAAATTACAAGAAAATTTAGCGGCACAAATTTCAAAATCCAGGAATAATTTTAAAAAATCCTCAAAAGACCGTTTAACTACAATTTATATTAGCACTCGTTTGGAGACTTTGGAGCAGTACTGGGTTGAGTTTCAGAATAACCATCGTAAAATTATAACAGATGTTAAGACTGAAGAATTACAGGATTCGTTATATTTTACAAATGATATGTATGATTCTTGTGAAGAATTATACACAGAATATAAATGTTTGTTGAAAGAGGCTAATTTGAAGCTGAAACCAGAGTCAACTGCTTCTTCATTTACTCCGAGCGCTCATAGAACTGAACAAAGCGTGAAATTGCCCATAATAGAGATACCGAAGTTTTCCGGTAAGTATTCTGAGTGGGCAACCTTCCGAGATCTTTTCACTTCTTTGATTCATAATAACGGTAATATTGATAACGTGCAAAAGTTACATTATTTGAAGGCTTCTGTTACTGGTGAAGCTGAACAATTATTACGTCACATTCCAGTAACTTCAGACAATTACAGTGTGAGTTGGACTCAGTTAGAAAATAGATTTAATAATAAAAAGTATTTGGCTAATTGTATATTAAAGAGGTTAACATCCCAAAGGTCACTAACAACTGAATCTTCTAACGCGCTAAAATTGTTGTTAGACACAACCAAAGAATGCTTAAGCTCGTTAAAGAATTTAGGTGTTAATGTTACTAGCTGGGATATAATTGTTATTTTTTTGATAAGCCAAAAACTTGATGCCGAGTCTCGTAGAATTTGGGAACAGAAAGTAACAGAAACGGAATTAGAATTGCCTTCCCTAGCAATGTTCGAGGATTTCCTAGAAAATCGGTTTAGGGCGATTGAGTTTTTGGATCCCAATCTACGGAAGTCTGAGAAAGCTAGTTGTTCGTACTTCGTTAGTTCTTCAATTTCGTGTTCTTATTGTACTGACAATCACAAAACTTGTAATTGCAAAAAATTCGCAAGAGAATCCACCGAAACCAAGCGTGAATTTGCGCGGTCACACAAATTATGTTTCAACTGTTTAAATGAAAGCCATACAGCCTTTCAATGCAATTCGTCAGCCAGGTGTCGTTTGTGTAAGAAAAAACACCACACTCTTTTGCACCCAAAAAATCAACAGTCAACTTCTAACGTTGATGTTGATCAGCCTGTGAGAAAGAATGTTGTCACTACTGCGATAGCTTCAACATCACAATCAACGAGATCACAGGCTCATTCGGAAACGTCACATACACCAGAGATAACCACTTGTTTAGTTAGTTCGCCCAGTCGAGTTCTATTACCAACCGCTTTGGTGACAGCGGAATCTAAGAATAGAACAACTGTTGTTTTAAGGTCCTTGCTTGACCAGGGATCTCAGGCGTCCTTTTTAACCGAAGCTGCTGTGCAGCTATTAGGTCTCAAGAAAACTTTGGAGACCAGTGTAGTTACCGGACTAGGCGGAGACCGCGGCTCGAACATCGCTTCGAAGCACACAGTTATGTTAACAATTCAGTCTCGCCTAGACTCAACCTTTACTATGACAGTAAAGGCACATGTGCTGAAAAAACTCACTTGCCTTTTGCCCAGCACAACACTGCAGAATGTGCAGTGTTTGCCATCACTCCAGATTAGTGCTTTAGCGGATCCATCGTTTGGAACACCCAACCGGATAGATCTGCTACTGGGGGCGGAAGTGTACAGTCAAATCCTTTTGAAGGGATTGATTAAAGGTCAGCCTGGTTTGATTGCTCAGAACACGCGGCTGGGCTGGATTTTGTCTGGCAATATCCCAGCTGCTAATGGCAATCCTAGTACACAATGTCACAATATCGTGAACATGCACTTAGCGCATGATGAACAACAGGACGAGGATGCGCTCCTGAAGAAGTTCTGGGAGATAGAAAGGGAACCTACTACCCAGAAACAAAAACATTTGACCTTGGAGGATCAAAAATGTGAGGAATGGTTTACACAGACTACAAAGAGAGACGAGTCTGGACGGTACGTAGTGCGTCTCCCATTCAACACAAATGACCCACAATGCAAGTACGGGAATACACGCAGTATTGCACGAAAACGATTCCTTATGTTGGAAAAGAGGCTTTCAAATATTGCTCCAGAATTCAAGGTTGAATATTCGAAGGTGATTGAGGAATATATTGCAATGGGTCATATGGAAGAAGTGAATAATACTAACGATCTTGAAGCTGTCTACCTACCTCATCATGCTGTTGTAAGAAAAGACAAGACGACAACCAAGGTACGTGTAGTTTTTGATGGTTCTTGTTCTGGATCGAACGGTGTCTCGATTAACGACGATTTAATGACCGGCCCTACCTTGCAACCAGAGCTGAGACATTTAGTAATGCGTTGGCGCCTTTATCCGATAGCAATTGTCGCGGATATTGTTAAGATGTTCAGGCAAGTGAAGGTTGCTGAAGAAGATGTAAATTTTCAGCGTATTTTCTGGCGAGACGACCCAAATACAGACTTGAGACATTTGCGTCTATTGAGAGTTACGTTTGGAACTTCTTCGGCACCTTACTTGGCAGTGCGATCTTTGCAACAGTTAGCCAAGGATGATGGTGATGATCTACCATGGGCTCAAAATCGAGTCTTGACCGATTTTTACATGGATGATCTCATGACCGGTTGTCATTCTGCGGGCGAAGGTAAACAGATCCATAAAGAAATGACTACCCTTTTAGGTCGAGGGGGCTTCCCGATGCAAAAGTGGTCCACCAACAATCGGGAACTAATGCAACATTTTTATTCTACAAAATGTCAATCAGATTCCGATCTAGAACTAAATTCCGACAATGTAATGAAAATTTTGGGTCTGACATGGAACCGAGAAGCCGACACGTTCCAATGTACGGTTACAATATCTCCCATGGATGGTGTATGCACCAAGCGACGGGTAATATCGGACATTGCTCGTCTGTATGATCCTCTGGGGTGGCTAGCTCCAGCCGTTACGACAGCTAAAGTATTTATTCAAAGGCTTTGGCTGTCTGGTATTAAGTGGGATGACCCACTTCCATCATCGTTGCTCAAGGACTGGCTTGAATTTCGCAACGACTTGAAGAGTCTTCAGGATATCAGAATCCCAAGGTGGATCGGGTCTAGTAAGGGTGATACTTGTCTTGAACTTCAAGGATTCTCAGACGCTTCTAACGTGGCATACGCTGCTGTTGTGTACGCTCGCAGTATAAGTTTCGATGGTAGTGTTCGCATTAGCTTAGTGACGTCAAAGACTAGAATCGCACCAATTAAGCAAGTTTCGATTCCGCGCCTGGAACTATGTGGTGCTGTCTTATTGGCTAAACTCCTTAATGAAGTCGCGGAAACATTAAATGTTCCAAAACACTACCTGCACGCTTGGACGGACTCGACCATTGTTTTAGCTTGGCTTCGCAGTCACCCTAGTCGATGGAAGACGTTCATCGCCAATAGAGTGTCTGAAATACTTACGATCATGGATGCAAATCAGTGGTCTCACGTATCTTCAAAGGACAATCCAGCTGATTGTGCTTCTAGAGGTGTTACGCCTTCAGAGTGTGTTAAAAATGCCTTGTGGAGTTGCGGCCCAGAGTGGCTGCATTTGCAAGACATTCATTACAATAAAGGAGACATAAAGGATACTGACCTGGAAGAGAAAAGAGTAACGAAATGTCATGTACTCGCTAGTAATCCAGATGTTGGTGATCCCTTTCTAGAAAGGTTCTCCTCTTTGAGAAGAATGATCAGAGTGCTCGCGTGGTGCAAGCGACTTTGCATCTCCTCTCGTCTAGTTTTAGGCCCATGGCTGACAACAAGGGAGTTGCGAGAGAGTTTGTTGATATGCATCAAGCGAACACAAGATCAGTTCTTGCCAATAAATTTTAATGATAAGAAAGGAAAGTATTCTTCTCTTAACCCCTTCAGAGACGACGACGGAGTATGGCGAGTTGGTGGTAGGTTGCAGAGAGCTGATCTTTCAGAAGATCGGAAGCATCCTGTATTAATTCCGCGCCAATCTCACTTGGCAAGACTGATCGTCGGTGATGGCCATGAAAAGACACTTCATGGAGGCCCACTTTTAGTGATTAGTTATATTCAATCCAAGTACTGGATCATTAATTTACGGAACTTAGTGAAATCCTATATACACAAATGTACGATTTGCACACGATATTCTTCTAAAACACAACACCCAATGATGGGTCAATTGCCCTCAGCTCGAGTAACACCATGTAGACCATTTTACCAAAGTGGTGTGGATTATGCCGGTCCTATTGCAGTAAGAACGACCAAAGGACGTGGTCATCGATCCACAAAAGGATACATTTGCCTTTTCGTCTGCATGGTGACTCGTGCTATACACCTTGATATTGTGAGTGATCTTACTGCATCTGCTTTCCTTGCAGCTTTTAGGCGGGTTGTCTCCAGACGTGGACATTGCGCCGATCTTTGGAGTGATAACGGTACTACCTTTGTCGGAGCTGATCGAGAGCTGCGGAAATTGCTAACTTCAGAAAAATCCACTGTCGCCGTTGAGATTGCTGACTGGCTATCAACGAATGGGACGACTTGGCACAGAATTCCTCCCTATAGTCCCAATTTTGGAGGACTGTGGGAAGCAGGTATTCGTTCCACAAAGAATCACCTCAAAAGAACTATTGGTACTTCGACTTTGACCTTTGAAGAACTATCAACGGTATTGTTTCAAATTGAGGCTTGCCTTAATTCAAGACCAATATCGCGTATGAGTGACGATTCTCATGATCAGGTTCCGTTGACGCCAGGACACTTCTTGATTGGGGAAGCATTGGTTTTAGTGCCAGATGTTAATTACCAAAACAGTAATGTTTCTTCTTTGAGACGCTGGCAACTAACACAACAAAAGGTCCAAGAGTTCTGGAAACGATGGTCTAAGGAGTACTTGACCCAATTTCTTCAGCGATACAAATGGAAGGAACGCACCCGAGATCTCGAAATAGGGGATGTTGTGTTGGTAAAGGAAGATAATCTTCCCCCAGCTAGATGGCTTTATGGTGTTGTAACGCAAAAACACAGTGGTCCTGATAACATCACTCGCGTTGTCAGTCTGCGCTGTAAAGATACTATCATGAAGAGACCTGTATCTAAACTTTGTCGGCTGCCTGTATCTGACTAACAAAGGGGGTCGAATAAAATTGACCGACGACTTGCATTGGGATACTGTATGCGCTTTTGAAATCACCTGAATCCGATAACATTTTTGTATATTACAAGGTAAGGTTAGTATGATAGCAATTCCTTTCAGTTTAACGGATCTATAATCTCGATCAATAAGCTAAAATTTTTTGTTATGTGATATTGTTAATCTTATTTCAACTTATTTGATTGGTTTCCATTGTTAAGAATGTGTATTATGTGTTGTAATTACTTAAATTTAAAGGGATGTCAACATTTTTAGTTTTCTAGTTGCTATTTTATTTTATTGTTGTGAAAACTGTCAGAAGCTTAGATTTTAATTTGTTCTTTAAAATTTGTTGGTTTAAGTTTAGTTTTAAATTATTTTGTCTTGCAAGTCTAATAACTTTTATTCCCACTAGTTATGGACGTGTGGTCCATGGGTGGCGGAATGTTTAATTTTGTATTTTTGTAAGCAATAATCGGTTTCTCTCGAACGGAACTAGATGGCGCTGTTCAGCCTTAAAACGCGGTGATGTTTTGTTTCCGAGACGAACCATTCGTTTTACCTGTGTGTTAATACGTTGTTATCTTTTGGTTAAACATTTGTATGTAAACAAACGGAATACAATCAGTTTATCGATGTAATACGTGCGTTTCATTTTTGGACACTTGGGCGCTGTACACCCAGTATTAAATATAATACTATAGTGAAATATACTACAAACAAATACAGGTGATAACACAAGTAACATAATATACATTATATATATAATATATACATAATAGTACACATAGTTCTTGTAGTTCGTTGTAACTTTGATCGAAGATTGAATAATAGTGTATTTATGACGTACTAAAAAAAACTACGCATCAGATCGAGTTCAAACTAATTTTCGTTGGTAGTTTTCATGGTAATGTACATCATATATTTTTTTTAGTTTTTTCATTCTCTTACTTTGGAAGTTAGAGGGGGGGGGGGGCCCGATCTGATGCGTAGTTTTTTTTAGTACGTCATAAATACACTATTATTCAAACTTCTCACATTGTACCACTTTGGAAGTGTCCCTCGCGCAAATTATTCAGTGTAGACAAAAACTATAATAGAAACCTCAACATCATTTTTGAAGACCTATCGATAGACACCCCACACGTGTAGGATTGATGAAAAAAACATTTATGAGTTTCAGTTCTCAGTATGGGAGGCAACCCTAATTTCTCTTTTTTTCTTATTTTCATAAAAATCTTAATGCGGTTCAAAGAATACATCTACTTGCCAAGTTTCAACAGTGTAGTTCTCATAGTTTCGGCAAAAAGTGGCTGTGACATACGGACGGACAGACAGACATGACGAATCTATAAGGGTTCCGTTTTAACGTTTTACGGAACCCTAAAAAGGAATGCTCTTCAACGGCTTAGCTCCATCTACTTATAGCGTCAACCCCTCTAAAACTCTTTTGAGATGGCGGGTAGAAGTGAATGGTATCCCACCGGCGCAATATAACATACAGTGAAACATCTTCATACAAACGTGCCGCTCTCGGTTTGAATGTATGCGTGCGCGCCTCGCGCCGTGTCGGCACGCGATTTCACGCACACGCTAGCATAATATATGGGGGATAAGGTGGCGGCAGTACGGGCTGTCCAGCGCGACTGTGTGCACGTGCGTACGTTACATGATCGCTCGCGTTCGTCAACTCTCGGCGGCCACTTACCATAATATTAATTACTAGCTTTTACCCGCGACTTCGTCCGCGCAAAATAAGAATTAAAGTAACTCAGGCAGTACCTATTTTCACATTTACGGTTACTAAACACAGCTTATAATAAAACAATTTTATACAATTTCATCAAAATCGGTTCTGTTGTTTAGGGGTGAAAACGTAATAGACATTCGACCCCTATTTCAACTTAAATTTCGTCCCCGTACAGTTCGAAATTACAAAATTGCTAGAACAAACATTTATTTGCTTCGTGTAAAGTGCCTACATACAGATTTTCATGGTTTTATCTTCAACGGTTGGTAACTTCCATATTGACATTCATCCCCCATTGCAACCCCAATTTCATCCCCGTAGAGTTTGAAATTACAAAATTGCTAGAACAAACATTTATTTGCTTCGTGTCAAGTACCTACATACAGAGTTTCATGTTTTTATCTTCAACGATTGGGAGCTTCCATAATTACTTTCATCCCCCATTTCAACCCCAACTTCATCCCGTACAGTTCAAAATTACGAAATTGCTAGAAAAAACAATCGATTGCCTCGTGTTAAGTTTCTATAAACAGAGTTTAATGGTTTTATCTTCAACAGTTGGGAACTTTCATATTGACATTCATCCCCCATTTCAACACCAATTTCATCCCCGTACAATTTAAAATTACAAAATTGATAAAACAAACATTTGTTTGCTTCGTGTCAAGTGTCTATATACAGAGTTCCGTGGCTTTATCTTCAACGGTTGGGAACTTTCATATTGACATTCATCCCCATTTCAATCCAAATTTCACCCCGTTTAGTTCGAAATTACAAAACTGATAGAACAAACATTCGTTTGCTTCGTGTCAAGTGTCTAGATAAAAAATTTGATACCTTAAAAATGACGAATTTTCATACAACCGTTCATCCCTTGTTTCACCCTCTTAGGGGATGAATTTCGCAAAACCCCGTCTTAGCGAGCGCCTACGTGGTAAAATCGACCTCCATGCAAAATTTCAGATTCCTAGCATTTGTAGTTTCTGAGATTCCTTGATGCGTGACCTTTCGCTTTTATATATATAGATTACGAGTATCATGACTTCAAAAAGGGGACGATTTCGCAAACCCGGACTTTCATAGTTCCTACTGAACCAGAAATGTAAGTACCTACTTATTTATTTATTTATCATTCAATTACTTGTCACACTTACAGCCACGCCAACACGTGCGACAAGCCATTAGTTACATTAATTTAACTTAAATAATAATAAATTTACACTTTACGTTTCTACGTTTAAAATGTTTACCTTTTAAATGTTATGTCATACAAATCAAGTCATATGTTATTAATTACATAAAAATAAACATTAAATTGATCAGAACCGAAACAAAAATCAACAATAATAACAAATTATATACAAATAACAAAGTATTAAATTCAAATAGGAAAAAACACAATAATATCAGAACCCAAACAACAAAGAATTAAATGCAAATAGGAAAACTGTAAAATAACAACAATAGTTAATAAATACCAATGAATTCAATGTCAAGTACGAAAAATAATAATAACCAATAGAAAAAAAATATAGAAAAACAACAATCATAACATTATAAACAAATAATAAAACAAATCAATGTCAAATAGGGGGAAAAAATTAAACACATAATAAAACAAAAATAATCAATACAGATGTCCACTTAAAAATGTCACACAGGTATTTATGAACAAATAAAACTTAATCACAAATAAATCAACGTCAGGGTGTTGAGCAAGCAAGGCGTTGATCAGAGAGACAGCCTGGGCCGTGGGGGCGTACCGAGCCGTGTCCGAGCGCGCCGGCGCGGCCGCCAGCAGGCGCCGCGTGTGCGGCCGCCGCGCGCGCCCGTCCGCGACCAGGGAGAGGCTAGACAGTGCGCCAGGATTATCAATTTTATTGTGGAGCAACAAGTAGTAGTGCACCATTATAGCACACTTACGCCTGAGCTCCAGCGTATTCAAATTGACCATACCTGTCACGAACAAAGACGGATACAGGTATGGATAATACCCATACAACCTGCTATACAGGTACCTAGCAAACCGCCTTTGCACCCTCTCCACCATGAGCTTGTACTTGCATTCGTGGGGGTCCCAAATAATGGAGTTGTATTCGAGCCTACTCCGTACAAAAGCATAGTAGAGGGCCACAATGGTACTTCTATCCCTAAACCGGCTAGCCTGTCTCATGACAAAGCCCAGGGATTTGTGAGCACGACCGCACATCTCGCTAATGTGATCGTTGAAAGTCAATCCCACATCCAGAGTCAGACCAAGATCACGCATACGTTCCATCCTATCAAGTGGGATACCATTTACGCTATAGGGATATATCAAGGGTGCCCGAGTGCGAGTAAATGTTATCGTTTTACACTTGGACTCGTTAAGTCCAAGTATATTTCGCTCACTCCACGCCACAACCCTATTGATATCCCTTTGAAATGTCTCGCAATCGGCATCCGTCTCTATGGCCAGGAACAGCTTTAGATCATCGGCAAACATGAGACACCTAGCTGACTCGACGACACTCGGCAAATCGTTGACCATTATAGAAAATTGGGTAGGACCCAGCGTACTTCCCTGACTCACGCCAGAGCAGGTCTCATACATTTCCGAGCGGTATTGGCTCAGCTGAACATATTGCATTCGATCGGAAAAATAACTGCAAAAAAGCCTTAACAAATTTGGAGTAAAACCTACCGCCGCAAACTTCTCGAGTAAGACGTCATTATGGACTCGATCAAACGCTTTTTTAAAGTCAAAATACGCTGTATCTACTTGCTTTTTACCATCCATTTCACTCACAGCGTACTCGATGAAGTTGATATGATTAGTGGCGGTGGACCTCCCTGCTCTAAACCCATGTTGTGCGTCGTTCAGCTGAGCACTGACCTGTCTCGTGATGTCACGGTTCAGAATGGTTTCGAACACTTTGCCGAGTGCCGACAACACAGCTATAGGTCTATAGCCTTCGACTTTAACTCTAGAGCCCTCTTTGGGTATGGGAGTGACTCTGGACACCTTCCACCGCGAAGGATACATTGCAGTACGCAAAGATAAATTAAATATATACAATAACGGCACTTCGAATACTTTCCAACAATCTTTGACTACATAGGGTGGTATGCCATCCGGCCCCGTCGAGGAATGCGGCTTTAGCCTTCGGACTGCATGTAATAGATCGCGCGGTCCGACACAGTCGACTGCGACTCGATGCGTGCACGGCGGACCGGCGCTTGCGGCCGCACGCTCCGCTGCTTCGGCGGACAAGAGAGGCCGATCCTCAAGAAACACGGACTTAAAATAGGTAGCGAATGCGTTAGCGGCGTCGAGTCCTGTCACAGTATTGCCGGCATATTCATACTCACAGGTTGACTGTCTGGTAGCTTGTTGGTCTTTTATGAATTTCCAGAACAACTTCGGATCGCTCCTTATGTCACCCTCCGTTCTTTCTAAGTACCGCGTATATGAAGTATCTATGAGAGTCTTAACCTTTTCTCTGTAATATCTAAACATTTCCCAATTAAAGAGCTTTTGTTCCAGTCTATACCTTTTTAAATGAGAGTATTTCCATTTTATGTTACTAATGATTTCAGTTGTAAACCATGTAGGATATTGGAATCTAGAATTTGAATGATAAGGGCGTTTATTGGGAACACATCCCTCAAAACAAGTCTCTAATATATTATAGAAAGTTCCGACCGCTGCATCTACGTCCGTCGCCGAAAAAACCTGACTCCACTCGGCACTAGCAATAGCAGCATACAACGAGGAGAAGTCAGCCCTTCGAAAGTTCCACTCATGTGGCGGCACGCAATCATTGTCGGTGGGAGGCAACAAAGGCCGCGACGATCTGTCCCGCGAGCGGGCCGATTGCGTGTTGCAGACGCTCACCCAAAGGGGCGGATGATAACCGTCAATCTTGCCGGGGACGAGAGGCTCCGTGTCGCCACTCACCTCCACCCAATCATCGCCGTGGTTGCTCAACACTAAATCTAAAATACCACCAATTTTATTTAACACTTTGTTGTGCTGCTTGAGTTGATAAGAATCAACCAGAGAATCGTAGTGCATACGGATATCTCGCGAGCACGAGTTCAAATTGAAATCCCCTAGTATTACAATGTCAGTTTTTGGATATTTATCTAACAAATGTTCAATTACGTTGAATGTATTATAATATTGAGATTCGTCCGCATTTGGCGGTACATATACGACACAACATATCAATTTTTTATAGCGTAAGTTAAGTAGACCGATCACCACTTCGATGTCGTCCACGCAGCCCGGCACGTCGATTATTGGGCGCAAGTGGAGATGGTCCCGCGCGGCCAGCAGCACGCCGCCCCAGCCGGCGTCGCCCGCGCGGTCGCGCCGCACCACCGTGTATCCGGCCGGGAACAGCTCGCCGTCATGCACGCCCGACACTAGGAATGTCTCCGTCAACGCAAACACGTCGGCCTCCAGCGACAAAATGGATTTCTTAGCCTGATCCAGTTTCGAGCGGACGCCTCTAACGTTTTGATAGAATACACTGTATTGCCTAGTTTTCAGAACCTTTTTCTGCCTTCTGCGAGTTACGAAACCCGTTGCGCCACGGTTTCACAAACACATCCTCAGGCCAGTGGTCCGGGCAAAGGTATTTATCCACATCCTTGTTGGGTACGGCGAGCTTGAATGACGCGTAATCCCCACGTGATTTTAGAATTTCCGCGGTGCATTTATTGCCCGGGCAAACAGTATTCAAATGCGCCATTACTTGCTCAGAAGTGGTACCCATCTGGACGTAATAAAGGTGCAAATACGACTTCCGCTCAGCAGCAGCGAGGCCTCCAGCAGAAGAACCGGGCACGGCCGTACCACGGGTCACTCCGCTGGGCGTTCGACGAATTCGACGACTCCCGACCTCACTCCACTCGCCAGCATCTACACTCCGAACAGTTGATGGCTCATCAGTCGTCATAACTGCTGAATACCTACTTGAATTGATATACATAATAAAATAAATAAAATATAATATAATAATAAATAAAATACATATAATATACCTACTTGAATTTTATTAGATAATGTGGTATTATATTATTGTTTATTTCACAGTTTATTTGCTTTATTAAGAGCGTAGCCGAGTCACATTTTTTCATATAAATGTATTCCCAAATTTACTTCCTGAATACTGTGTTTAGAGCTAAAGTTTATTTTTGAAAAGTCTAGTTTTACTATAAAACAGAGGATTGAGTACGAAACATCGTTTAGTTAAACGTATTTGTCGCGTATAGTGTAATAAGGGCAATTTCACAATAATTCATATGGCAAATTACTATTGAATTTTTTTTCTTTTGTTTTATGTGTTGTTCGAGCCAAATATGGTGTATAATCATAATATTAACTTAAAGTAAAATCTTATACCTTTAAACGAGCAATTCTTGTACCTATATAAATATGTATATATATATATATAGAATCTGAATCTCGGAAACGGCTCGAACGATTTTCATGAAATTGTGTATGCAGGGGCTTTGGGGGACGATAAATCGATCTAACTAGGTTTCATTTAAAAAAAACGCATATTATGCGCGTTTTTAGACAACGAAAAACTATCACATTAGACATTAGAATGCGAAGGTAAATTCCGCCGCGTGACGCGACAGCATAATTGGCTCAGACGGGAAGTCGGGCGTTCGTGGCGGTCACGAATTAGTAGCTGCGGGTTCGAATCCAGACCGTTTCTCTTTTTTTTTCAAGTTATTTTTTAAAAGGCAATCTAAGAGTATCTAAGTATTTTTAGTATTTAAACCGAGCAGAGCTCGGTGACCCAGGTACGTTATAATAAGATGTGACCGACTAACCCTTAGTGTCGCCACCACTTTTACTTTTAGCTAAATGGTTGCGTAGAATTTGATTTATAACCTTTAACCCCTCCGATGCGCGCGACGACAACAGCAACACGAAGTGCGCGCGAGTCTAGACTCAATAGCGAGCGGCGCCTTTGCTGCATTTGAGCTACTATCCGATTATATAAACAATTATTACACAGTACCCATATAAACAATAATTATAATTGTATCTCAGAAACTAATGAGGCTAAAAAGTTTTGCGGTTTTATTAAAGTAAGGTATCATGTATGGAAAATAATAGGTGATAATTTTTTTTTCATCCCACCAGCTCGGAAAGAGTACTTTTGCTCCTCGATATCAGGGCGCAAAAGTCGTTTTTCTAGAAATGCGTCAGCATTTCCTATTGGCTGATGCGTTTCTAGATGGCCATGCTGTGATGGCCTGTCCACGCCCTTTTACCATTTCCCATTGGCTGACGTATTTCTAGATGGCCAATAGCCATGGTCCCGAGTTTACCCGAAGCTTTTGTAGTGGTAGGACTCTTGGCAGAGTCCGCCTGGGGAAGGACCACACCTTTGCCAAATATTCTACCGCCAAACAGTAATGTGCAAACATTACTGTGTTCCGGTCTGAAGGGCAATGTTTCCAGAGAAATTACAGGGCTTAGAGATACGAGGGTCAAACTGAAAGTTCTTAGAACTGGCCACTTATAAACAATATAATAAAAAAATAATTCTATAATTTGAAAATAGAACTCTTTGCCAATATTACTGAGTATATAGTTCATTCATTTGTCATTTGTTTTACGATTTGGCGGCAAATTGAAAATTGTCTGTGTCACGTCAACATGAATTTAACACGAGAAAATTTTCGTGCAATGATTTTTTATGACTTTCGATGTCATTTAAGTCAACAAGAAAGTTATGATAGACTACGATTAGCCTTTCACGATGAAGCCCCATCTCGTGCGACTGTTAACAACTGGTTTAATGAGTTTAAACGTGGTCGCACTAATCTCACTGATGATTTACGTGAGGGATGGCCTTCTACGGCGACGACTGAAAATAACATCTGTGTTGTGCGGTGTATGATAGAGACTGACAAAAGAGTGACCTATCAGCAGAATCGGACAAGCTTAAGCATCGGTATGAGTCAAGTGCACAAAATCCTACACGAACATTTAGCGGTCAGGAAGCTTTGCGCCCGGTGGATACCTCATAATTTGACTGAGGCTCAAAAACTCCATCGTGTGGATTGGTGCCGTAAAATGATTGAAAGATTTAACGGAGGTGACTCAAATGCTGTGTTCGACATACTAACAGGTGACGAAAGCTGGATTTACTGTTATGATCCTGAAACCAAAAGACAATCTGCTCAGTGGGTGTTTCCTTTCGAGGAGTTGCCAACTAAAGTGAAGAGAGATCGAAGTGCGGGGAAAAAAATGGTGGCCTCGTTCTTTGGAAGGATAGGTCATTTCGCAACAATTGTGTTAGAGGATCAAAAAACAGTTTCTGCAGAATGGTACACTACCAATTGTTTGCCACTTGTCTTGGAAAAAGTTCGAGAGAAACGACCTCGCAGTAGGATCCTCCTTCACCACGACAACGCCTCATCGCACACCGCCAAGCGAACGATCGACTATTTGGCGACATCAAACGTTGAATTACTGGGTCACCCGCCGTATAGCCCCGACCTCGCGCCTTGTGATTTTTATTTATTTTCAAAAATTAAAGAAAAACTTAAAGGAAAGCGGTTTATGAATGCTGAAGAAGCGGTGGCTGCGTATCGCGATGCCATTGAAGAGACCCCTAAGGACGAGTGGGCAAAGTGCTTTTCCCAGTGTTTCCATCGCATGCAGCGGTGTATTGACGTGAATGGACAATATTTTGAAAAGATATAATAAAACTAATAACTGGCTAATGTAATCAGTTTTTGATTTTCTAAGAACTTTCAGTTTGACCCTCGTATAACAACTTAGATCTCTGGGTGACGAGCGCAGTGCAGTGCTAGGTAATGATTTGGAATCTACATGTTCCAATAGCTGCGTATCACTGTGTTGTTATGTGGCAGGCATGTTGCTTACCATCAGGGACATGACCTGCTCGTCTCGTCACTCTTTATTTAAAAAAAAAAAAAAGCTTTCTTATCATACCCGAGCGTGACGAATGAATTCAATTCACAGCCCACGAAAAATCTGTCTAGGCGCACCTAAAGAAGTTTTCACTTCAAAAAAGAGAAATAAAGTGGCCAAGTGCGAGTTGGACTCGCCCATGAAGGGTTCCGTTGCAGCAAGTAACATTATATACATAGTACACATAGTTCTTGTAGTTCGTTGTAACTTTGATCGAAGTTTCAATAATAGTGTATTTATGACGTACTAAAAAAAACTACTCATCAGATCGAGTTCAAACTAATTTTCGTTGGTAGTTTACATGGTAATGGACATCATATATTTTTTTTAGATTTTTCATTCTCTTACTTTAGAAGTTAGAGGGGGGGGGACACACATTTTACCACTTTGGAAGTGTCTCTCGCGCAAATTATTCAGTGTAGACGAAAATGATTTTTGAAACCTTAATATCATTTTTGAAGACCTATCGATAGACACCCCACACGTGTAGGTTTGATGAAAATAAAATTTTTAAGTTTCAGTTCTCAGTATGGGGGGCAACCCTAATTTTTCTTTTTTTTTAATTTTTCTGTTGAAATCATATTGCGGTTCACAGAATACATCTACTTACCAAGTTTCAACAGTGTAGTCCTCATAGTTTCGGCAAAAAGTGGCTGTGACATACGGACGGACAGACAGACAGACAGACAGACATGACGAATCTATAAGGGTTCCGTTTTTACGTTTTACGGAACCCTAAAAACATGTCTGACTTTGAGTAAAGTCATTAAGGTACTTTTTAATCACACCAATTTGCAATCCCCGCTTGGCACGTTAGTATTGAATGTACAGTTTGCATTATTTAATTATATGTTACTAGCTGTTACCCGCGATTTCGTCCGCGCGAAATAAATACTAAGGTAACTCAGGCAGTACCTATTTGTATACCCAGATACATGATTGGTTCCTAAAAACAGCTTATAATAAAACAATTTCATCAAGATCGGTTCAGTTGTTAAGGTGTAAAAGCGTAAGAAACATTCGTCCCCCCATTTGAATCCCAATTTCATCCCCATACAGTTCGAAATTACAAAATTGATGGAACAAACATTTGTTTGCTTCGTGTCAAGTGTCTATGTACAAAGTTTCATGGTTTTATCTTCAACGATTGGGAACTTCCATATTGACATTCATCCCCCATTTCATACCCGTACAGTTCGAAATTACAAAATTGCTAGAACAAACATTCGTTTGCTTCGCGTCAAGTGTCTACAAACAGAGTTTCATCTTTAACGGTTGGGAATTTTCGTATTGACATTCAAATCAAATCAAATCAAATCATTTATTTCATCTGTTGATGACATTGACATTGGTAAATCAAAGAATACATAAATATAAATCGTTCGTATATATCTGTAAACTTAGACGAACTTGGCACCCAAACTAGGATTATCCTGTGCGATGGCCCGATGGGATACCAAGGCCTTCCTCCGACTATATAAACTTAGACATCCACATATTAATTTTATTGAATTAGGAAAATAAATTGATTGAAGTAATTAAATAACATATGTTAATTATTATCAATGTTTACATGCAATTCTAATTCGAAATAGTAAAAGTATTAATTGTATTAACATTATTATCATAGTACTAAGAACACTGTAGAGTATTAATATAACTCGGAATATCAAAATTGTGTACATGCTAGAGTAATTAATTCTATTCAGTTTAGTCAATTTTATTTATTACATTATAATTGATATAGGTAGTTGGAAAGAGATTCTAAAGAGAGGATAGGAACAGTAGGATGGGGGAGAGGAGGGGAAAGAGGACGTGGTTAATATTTCAACTTAGCCCAAGAGTTTATTATTTCTATACCCAAATTATTATTATAAAACAATCATTTATTTCATTTAAACACATTCAATTTTATACAACACAAAGTCGACACAGAAAAAAACAATAATACCAAAGCACGTAACAAGACAAATCATGTTACTGGTCAAATAAAAACTCCCCCACGCGCCGAGTGTCGCTCAAAGGTCCCCATAATACTGGCCGCATTGCCCCGCTGAATCGCCATGGAAATCCGCTGAACCAGATACCAGCCTGCCCGGGAATCGCGCCCTCTTTCACGCAAACGCCGTCCGAGGTCCAGCATAAACTTTCGAGCCTCTGCACACCACGGCCCTGCAGTCTCAACGGCAAACGGGACGAAATCATACGCCGCCCCCAAACACGAGTATTTGAAGTGCTTGGCTCTGGCAGCCGCCTCCGCTCCTGCGCCGGCACTTTGCTCGGTAGCGGCGAGATGGCAGGATGCAAACGTGCTTACACACGTTGCATCCCACACGAGACAGCGTCCCCTCTGCCATGGGATCAAAGTAAGGCCATCAGGTCACTTGCCATCCGAGCGCGATAGTCCAGCGGGTTCCAAAATGCTGGGTATCTCTGCCGACACAAGAGCCCGCCTCAGGATGTCGTTGATAGCATGATGTCTCGGTCTGCGACCCATGCATCGAGTGCAGCTGAGGCCATGGTGACCGTTACCCTCGACTTTGGCCCCGCAGACACAGCTGTGAGGTTCACAGACGATACAACCGAGCCGCAAAATATAATTATTATAAATGATTAACTCAGTAAGACACTTTCAGCACAGATTCAGTTTCGTCATAAGTATGGAGGAGCAGCCAATTCGTTACTATTTGCTTGCATAAATGCCTTATTAATTTTATTATAGAGGTATGCTCTTAAAAAGTACGATTGATTTCGCGCAAATGATGTGTATATTCTAGGTGTTTCGCATATTTTAGCTTTAAACAGTCAGAATTTCGGAAAGTCAGGGTTTAATTCCATTATTGTGCGTTGTGCAAGTAGAGCATGCGTTATAAAGAGTGGACGGACGGTCAGTACCTGTGCATCCCGATACAAATACTCAGTAGGGTAACGAAACGGTTTCCGCATCATAACCTTTAGGACCGAACGTTGTGGTCTCTCAATTTT